>CP136058.1:157057423-159457423 GCA_032464435.1 Aegilops umbellulata | reverse complement strand
AATTATCATGAACATAGTCAAAAGGACTTTGCAAATTATGTCATAGCTTACGCTTTAGTTCTACTGTTTTAGATACGTTCCTAGAGAAAATTTAGTTGAAAGTTGATAGTAGCAATTATGCGGACTGGGTCCGTATACTGAGGATTGTCATCATTGCTGCGTAGAAGGTTTATGTCCTTAATGCACCACTCAGTAAGCTGAACCTCAAGCGTCAGTTGTAGATGTTGCGAACATCTGACATACACGTTTTGATGACTACATGATAGTTCAGTGCGTATGGTTTATAATTGAGGCGCCAAAGACGTTTTTGAAACATCGCAGAACATATGAGATGTTCCAAGGACTGAAATTGGGATTTCAGGCTAGTGCCCGCGTCAAGAGGTATGAGACCTCTGACAAGTTTCCTAAGCCTGCAAACTAAGGAGAAAAGCTCAATCGTTGAGCATGTGCTCAGATTGTATGAGTACTACAATGGCTTGAATTGAGTGGGAGTTAAACTTCCAGATGAGATAGTGATGGTTCTCAGAAGTCACTATCACCAAGCTACTAGAGCTTCGTGATGTACTATAACATATCAGGGATAGATATGATCCTTGAGCTATTCGCGACACCGCGAAAGTAGAAATCAAAAGGGAGCATCAATTGTTGATGGTTAGTAAAACCACTAGTTTCAAGAAGGGCAAGGACAAGAAAGGGATACTTCACGAAACAACAAATCAGTTCTGCTCCAGTGAAGAAACCCAAAGTTGAACCCAAGCCCGAGACTAAGTGCTTCTGTAATAAGGGGAACGGTCACTGAAGTAGAACCACCCTAGATACTTGGTAGATGAGAAAGGCTGGAAAGATCAATAGAAGTATATTGGATATACATTATATTAATGTGTACTTTACTAGTACTCCTAGTAGCACCAGGGTATTAGATACCGGTTCGGTTGCTAAGTGTTAGTAACTCGATATAAAAGGCTGCGGAATAAACGGAGACTAGCTAAAGGTGAGATGACGATATGTGTTGGAAGTGTTTCCAAGGTTGATGTAATCAAATATCGTACGCTCCCTCTACCATCGAGATTGGTATTAAAACCTAAGTAATTGTTATTTGGTGTTTGCGTTGAGCGTAGACATGATTTGATTATGTTTATCGCAATACGGTTATTCATTTAAGGAGAATAATGGTTACTCTGTTTATTTGAATAATACCTTCAATGGTCTTACACCTAAAATGAATGGTTTATTGAATCCCGATCGTGGTGATACACATGTTCATGCCAAAGGTTATAAGATAGTAATGATAGCACCACATACTTGTGGCACTGCAATTTGAGTCATATTGGTATATATGCATGAATAAACTCCATACAGATGGATCGTTTGGGCTCACTTGATTTTGAATCACTTGAGACGTGCAAATCATACCACATGGGCAGGATGACTGAAAGGCCTCGTTTCAGTAAGATGGAACAAGAAAGCAACTTGTTGGAAGTAATACATTTTGATGTGTGCAGTCCAATGAGTGCTGAGGCATGTAGTGGATATCGTTATGTTCTTACTTCACAGAAGATTTGAGTAGATGCTGAGTATATTTACTTGATGAAACAAAAGTCTAAATTATTGAAAGGTTCAAGTAATTTCAGAGTGAAGTTGAAGATCATCGTGCCAAGAGGATAAAATGTCTATGATATGATCATAGAGATGAATATCTGAGTTACGAGTTTGGCACACAATTAAGACATTGTGGAAATTGTTTCACGACTAATGCCGCCTGGAACACCATAGTGTGATGGTGTGTCCGAACATCATAACTGCACCCTATTGAATATGGTACATGCCATGATGTCTCTTATCGAATTACCACTATAGTTTATGGGTTAGGCATTAGAGACAACCACATTCACTTTAAATAGGGAACCACACAAATCCGTTGAGACGACACCGTATGAACTATGGTTTAGAGAAACCTAAGCTGTTGTTTCTTAAAAGTTTGGGGCTACGACGCTTATGTGAAAAAGTTTCAAGCTGATAAGCTCGAACCCAAAGCGAATAAATGCATCTTCATAGGACACCCAAAACAGTTGGGTATACCTCCTATCTCAGATCCAAAAGCAATAGGATTGTTTCTGAAACCGGGTCCTTTCTCAAGGAAAAGTTTCTCTCAAAAGAATTGAGTGGGAGGATGGTGGAGACTTGATGAGGTTATTGAACCGTCACTTCAACTAGAGTGTAGCAGGGCACAGGGAGTTGTTCCTGTGGCACCTACACCAATTGAAGTAGAAGCTTATGATAGTGATCATGAAACTTCGGATCAAGTCACTACCAAACCTCGTAGGACGACAAGGATGCGTGCTACTTCAGAGTGGTACATAGTCCTGTCTATGAAGTCATGTTGCTAGACAACAATGAACCTACGAGCTATGGTGAAGCGATGGTGGGCCCGGATTCCGAAAAATGGCTCGAGGCCATAAAATCTAAGAGAGGATCCATGTATGAAAACAAAGTGCAGACTTTGGAAGAATTACTTGATGGTCGTAAGGCTGTTAGGTACATATGGATTTTAAAAGGAAGATGGACAATGATGGTAAGTATCACCATTAGGAAAGCTCGACTTGTTGTTAAGATGTTTTCCGACAAGTTCAAGGAGTTGACTACGATGAGACTTTCTCACTCGTAGCGATGCTAAGAGTCTGTTGGAATTATATTAGCAGGTACTGCATTATTTATGAAATCTTGCAGATAGGATGTCAAAATATTGTTTCCTTGATGATTTTCTTGAGGAAAGGTTGTATGTGATATAACCAGAAGATTTTTGTCAAACCTGATAGATGCTAACAAGTATGCAAAGCTCCAGTAATCCTTCTAAGGACTGGAGTAAGCATCTCAGAGTTGGAATGCACGCTTTGATGAGATGATCAAAGATTTGGGTTTATACAAAGTTTATGAGAAACTTGTATTTCCAAAGAAGTGAGTGGGAGCACTATATAATTTTTGATGGGTATATGTCGTGAACATATGGTTGATCAGAAATGATGTAGAATTTCTGGAAAGCATATAGGGTTATTTGAAAAGTGTTTTTCATTGGAAAACCTAGATTAAGCTACTTAAACATTGAGCATCAAGATCTATAAGGATAGATCAAAAACCACTTAATGGTACTTTAAAATGAGCACATACCTTGACATGATCTTGAAGGTGTTCAAGACGGATCAGTCAAAGGAGTTCTTGCCTGAGTTGTAAGGTATGAAGTTAAGACTTAAAGCTCGACCATGGCAGAATAAAGAGGAAGGACGAAGGTCGTCCCCTATGCTTTTGTCATAGGCTCTAAACGGTATGCCATGCTGAGTACCGCACCTGATGTGTGCCTTGCCACATGTCTAGAAAGAGGGTACAAAGGTGATCTAGGACTGGATCACCAAATAGCGGTCAAAATTATCCTTAGAGAAATAAGGATATGTTTCTCCGTTATGGAGGTGATAAAGAGTTCGACGTAAAGAGTTACATCGATGCAAGCTTAACACCTATCCGGATAGCTCTGAGTAGAGATACCGGACCCATATAGTAGAACAGTTATTTGAAATGGCTCCAAATATAGCGTAGTAGCTGCATCCACAAGATGACATACATACGGATCTAAATGTTGCAGACCCGTAGACTACAACCTCTCTCACAAGCATAACATGATCAAACCCAGAACTCATTGAGTGTTAATCACATAGTGATGTGAACTAGATTATTGACTCTAGTAAACTCTTGGATGTTGGTCACATGGCGATGTGTCCTGTGAGTGTTAATTACATGGTGATGTGAACTAGATTATTGACTCTAGTGCAAGTGGGAGACTGTTGGAAATATGCCCTAGAGGCAATAATAAATTGGTTATTATTATATTTCCTTGTTCATGATAATCGTTTATTATCCATGCTATAATTGTATTGATAGGAAACTCAGATACATGTGTGGATACATAGACAACACCATGTCCCTAGTAAGCCTCTAGTTGACTAGCTCGTTGATCAATAGATGGTTACGGTTTCCTGACCATGGACATTGGATGTCGTTGATAACGGTATCACATCATTATGAGAATGATGTGATGGACAAGACCCAATCCTAAGCCTAGCACAAAGATCGTGTAGTTCGTATGCTAAAGCTTTTCTAATGTCAAGTATCATTTCCTTAGACCATGAGATTGTGCAACTCCCGGATACCGTAGGAATGCTTTGGGTGTACCAAACTTCACAACATAACTGGGTGGCTATAAAGGTACACTACAGGTATCTCCGAAAGTGTCTGTTGGGTTGGCACGAATCGAGACTGGGATTTGTCACTCCGTGTGACTGAGAGGTATCTCTGGGCCCACTCGGCAGGACATCATCATATGCGCAATGTGACCAAGGAGTTGATCACGAGATGGTGTGTTACGGAACTAGTAAAGAGACTTGCCGGTAACGAGATTGAACAAGGTATCGAGATACAGATGATCGAATCTCGGGCAAGTGCAATACCGCTAGACAAAGGGAATTGAATACGGGATTGATTGAATCCTCAACATCGTGGTTCATCTGATGAGATCATCGTGGAGCATGTGGGAGCCAACATGGGTATCCAGATCCCGCTGTTGTTTATTTGCCGGAGAGGTGTCTCGGTCATGTCTACATGGTTCCCGAACCCGTAGGGTCTACACACTTAAGGTTCGGTGACGATAGGGTTATAGGGAATAGATGTACATGGTTACTGAATGTTGTTCGGAGTCCCGGATGAGATCCCGGACGTCACGAGGAGTTCCGGAATGGTCCGGAGGTAAAGATTTACATATAGGAAGTATGGTTTTGGCCGCCGGAAGTGTTCTGGGCATCACCGGTAGTGTACCGGGACCACCGGAGGGGTCCGAGGGTCCACCCGGAGGTGCCACGGGCCCCGGAGACATACATGGGCCAAGTGTGAGAAGGGACCAGCCCCTAGGTGGGCTGGGGCGCCTCCCCACCAAGGCCCATGCGCCTAGGGAGAAGAGAGGGTAAACCCTAAGGGCAGATGGGCCCTAAGGCCCATGCCTGGTGCGCCTCCCTCTCCCCCACTTGGCCGGCACCCCAGATAGGGATTGGGGCTGCCGCCGCCCCTAGGTTGGAAACCCTAGGTGGGGGCGCAGCCCTCCCTCTCCCCCTATATATAGTGGAGGCAAAGGGGCAGCCCAACACACGAGTTCTTCTCCTGTTGGCGCAGCCCTACCCCTCTCCCTCCTCTTCTCCCGCGGTGCTTGGCGAAGCCCTGCAGGATTGCCAGGCTCCTCCTTCACCACCACGCCGTCATGCTTCTGCTGGACGGAGTCTTCCCCAACCTCTCCTTCTCCCCTTGCTGGATCAAGGCATAGGAGACGTCACCGGGCTGCATGTGTGTTGAACGCGGAGGTGCCGTCCGTTCGGCACTAGGATCATCGGTGATTTGGATCACGACGAGTACGACTCCATCAACCCCGTTCACTTGAACGCTTCCGCTTAGCAATCTACAAGGGTATGTAGATGCACTCTCCTTCCCCTCGTTGCTAGATTACTCCATAGATTGATCTTGGTGATGCGTATAAAATTTTGAATTTCTGCTACGATCCCCAACACTAAATAATTGAATGTGGTGTTCCCTCAATATGCAACTTGTTGCATATTGAGCCCCACTTAACCTGTAGTATTGTTTGTTGCACTTTGCCATGCCATGCCTTATTTAAATGGACATGCATCATGCTTGGTTGAGCATCATGCCTTGTTCATGTGTGGCGTGTTTACCATGTTGTGTGTTTCTTCTCGATAGTTCCCGTTTCGTTGCGATCGTGAGGATTCTTTCGTCTACGCTTGGTTCGTCGTCGTGGCTTCATCTTCTTCATGGACTCATTCTTCTTCCTAGCGGGATTTCAGGCAAGATGACCATCACCTTGGATCTCATTACTATCATTGCTATGCTAGTTGCTTCGTTCTATCGCTATGCCGCCTTATCAAGCCTCCCAAATTGCCATGAACCTCTAACCTTTGTCACCCCTCCTAGCAAACCATTGTTTGGGTATGTTACCGCTTTTGCTCAGCCCCTCTTATAGCGTTGCTAGTTGCAGGTGAAGATGAAGTTTGCTCCATGTTGGATTATGTTTATGTTTGTATATCACAATATCTCTAATATTATTAATGCATCTATATACTTGGTAAAGGGTGGAAGGCTCGGCCTTATGCCTGGTGTTTTGTTCCACTCTTGCCGCCCTAGTTTCCGTCATATCGGTATTATGTTCCTGGATTTTGTGTCCCTAACGCGGTTGGGTGATTTATGGGACCCCCTTGACAGTTTGCTTTGAATAAAACTCTTCCAGCAAGGCCCAACATTGGTTTTACCTATGCCCTTTTTTCCCTTGGGTTTCTGGAGCCCGAGGGTCATCTTTATTTTAGCCCCCCCGGGCCAGTGCTCCTCCGAGTGTTGGTCCGAACCGAGCAGCCTGCGGGGCCACCACGAGGAAACTCGAGGCCTGGTTTTACTCGTAGCTTGACTTATCCGGTGTGCCATGAGAACGAGGTATGTGTGACTCCTATCGGGATTTGTCAACACATCCGGGCGGCTTTGCTGGTCTTGTTTTACCATTGTCGAAATGTCTTGTAACTGGGATTCTGAGACTGATCGGGTCTTCCCGGGAGAAGTAATATCCTTCGTTGATCGCGTGAGCTTATCATGGGCTAAGTTGAGACACCCCTGCAGGATTTGAACTTTCGAGAGCTGTGACCGCGGTTATGTGGCAGATGGGAATTTGTTAATGTCCAGTTGTAGTAAACTTGAAGTAAACTCTTCTAAAATACACCAACCGTGTGCGTAACCGTGAGTGCCTCTTTTCAGGGTTGTTCGAGAGGAGAACACGTACTTTGGGTTATGTTGGACGTAAGTAGGAGTTCAAGATCACTTATTGATCATTACTAGTTGACGACCGCTTGCTTTGCTTCTCTTCTCACTCTTACTTGCGTAAGTTAGCCACCATACATGCTTAGTCGCTGCTGCAACCTCACCACTTACCCCCTTTCCTTACCCATTAAGCTTTGCTAGTCTTGATACCCATGGTAATGGGATTGCTGAGTCCTCGTGGCTCACAGATTACTACACCAACAGTTGCAGGTACATGCTATGCAATGATCTTGACGCGAGAGCGATGTTTATTTGCGTTGGAGTCCTTGTTTTGCTTCTTCTTCGATTGAGGGATAGGTTCCTGGTCGGCAGCCTAGGCTAGCAGGGTGGATATTGTTTGAGTTGCTGTTTATGTTTCATTCATAGTCGGATGTTGATCTTGTATATGATGTATTGTTGTATTCGGGTGACATTGTATGTCTTGGTTTTATCCCCACTATTATGTAATGTTGATGTAATGATATCCACCTTGCAAAAGCGTCTTCAAGATGCGCTTTATCCTTGGTGGGACCTTCGAGTTCCTTTAGGATAGGGTCGCATCTTGGGCATGACAGTAAGTTAACCCATGTAAGTTTTCCCCTATTTCTGCTTCTTTTTTCTGTTTTGTTTTCTCTGTTCTGATTTAGTTTAGGGACTAAATCACTCTAATAAATTCTAAAAATTATTGTGAATGTTAACTGAATTATTCCACAGGCCCACAACTAATTTCAGAATATTTGGACCATTTAATATATATATATATATATAAATATATAGCATTTAAATGGCTCTAATTCAAATATTTTTGGATTAATCCAATGCCCATTTATGTCCTAAAAAAATATGCACCATTTTCGGTTTAGGTTTTCACCTTGTGCGAAAAGTCATGAATATTTTTGAAGGGCATTTTAGTTTCATTGAAAAAGATTTTTGTTAAACCTAGTTGGTTTAATTTGGTTCTAGGGTTTGGATCAATCCCCAATTCAAATTTAAATGAAATTTAACGATGATGCAAGCATGATTATAGTCTAATCATTACTAGAACTAGGGATGTAACAACGATTCTCATACGGGACTCCTACTCGTAGTCAAGATACGAGACCGCGCATGAGACTTCCCCTTCGTTCTCAAAGGAGAGTGATGATTTGCCACATCATACGACATTCATCTTCTGAGGCGTTACGGATCAGTAGGTTGAGCATGGTACTATCCCTTCAACCAAGGCGGCAAAATGAGTTGAGTATGGAGACATTTGAACCTACATCTCTCCGACGCCCACATATGACGAGATGCCCCAATTGCCATGTGAGGAGAGCCACCACCCCATGAGTAATATGAGTGACTCCACCATATGTGACATTGAGCGCATTTCCTATGAGAGGATGAGTGTGAGCAACATTAATCCCACACACGAGAACATGCCACACATCCTATGTGAGGTTGAGAGCCATCACCACCATTTGAGTGACCCGGCCAACCATATGAGTGAGGGCATCCTAGTGGGAGTGAGTGAGCCACACCACTTAGTGAGTGAGCTAGTTGAGATGGCATGTGAGGCCACACTACTGCAGGATGCTGCTAACGCGACACTATGATCACAGACCCTTTGACGAAACTGTGTGCAATGCATTAATCATAAATAGTGATGTAAAAAACGTCAAAAAATATGCAAAATGTTTGCGATGGCGGAGCCATCAAATATGGTTCCAATTTTAGTTGTGTGTGCGATGCAGGGCATATGGTTTAGTTCAATTAACTATTTGTGATGAGGAATAAGAACATAAACGGGCAGACATATGAAGGCGTGTGCGATCTATGGCATACAGTTCACTCGGATGAACTGTTTGTGATGAGGCGGAACATCAGAAACAGGCAGCCAGATGAAGGTGTGTGTGATATACGACATACAGTTCACTCAGATGAACTGTTTGTGATTAGGCAAAACAAAAGAAACGGTCAGCTGGATCAAGGTGTGCGTGTTATACGGCATACGGTTCATTGCGATAAACTGATTGTGTTGAGCCAAGAGACCATAAATGTTTCACATAAGCAAGATGTGTGTAATACACCGCAAACATCCAATTACATAGGTGGCTAGTACACACATGACATTTCCACGCACCAAAGTAAACTATTACATGCATAATTAACTAGGATAAACGATCATCTAATCATCATCTACTTCTTGTGCTCACTCGATGTTCCTTTTGTGCTAAGTTTCCATTACTTGATGGCATTTTATGAACACACCACCATTCCCCGCCATTTTCTCACCTGTTTCCTGCCACCCAGCAATATTCCGCATAAACCTAGGCGGCGCACGACAAATGGAGGCAACAAGCGCAACCTATGGCACCTCCACCTTTTCCAAGCAGAACAACCCACCAAAGCGCCGCCTCTGCCATCAACCTCGTTAACGAGGAAATCGAGAAGGTGCAACGGCCTGTCGAGGCTGAGGCGCTCCGCGGCAACGCGATGGACGACGCCGTGATGCGCATCATCGCTAGGGTTGAGCAGACCCTTGGCGCATGGCACTTCAGCACCGCGGATCAAGTTAGGCATGTCAGCACCGAGAGGCTGCAGCTCGCCGCACAACATGATCGATGGCACGCCGTAGAGCAAGCTAGGCGCATCTGCGCTGATAGGCTGCGGCTCGCCGCACGTCGACACCGTTGGAGCGCCGCAGAGCGAGAAGCACAGCACACCGCACAGCAAGAGCGGATCCATCGGTGCTTGCCTGCTGTCGACAAGGCGTCGCAGCTGGGAACACGTCCCGTCAGTACCCCCATTCCTCGTCACGAGTGGGCAGAGGCCCTCTGCGTCATACTTGCACCAGAGACCGGCCGTGCCGTACTTGCACCGTACGCCCGCCGCGTCGTTCGCATGGGTCGCTTCGTTCGCCTTGTCCGCGGCCCACTCGATGCCAACGCGTTGGTCGGTAGGCTCGACCGCCTCCTTGGCCCAGGTGTCCACCTGGGCGCACTGGAGGAACATGGTCGTTGCATCCTCGAGCTAGTGATCTGCGATGAAATAGAGAACTTGGAGCTCAAGATCACACTCCATATGTATCGCGAGCGTGTCGACCGCTTGGATGAACGCCTGCACGAGTTCAGGCAGAGCCAAGAGATACCGTAGGCAAGGGCTGCTGGTCATAGTCTCATGGACGCGTTTTATTTTTTTGAGTCGTTTCGAGGCGGATCGCTATGAATTCACATCAATCATAATATTGCTTTCTTTGTTGCTCTATTTCAATGTGTGTACTCTGTTTCCCGTTCTTATATGTTCTGTTTCAATGTGTGTATATACGCTTTCCATTCTGTATATGTGGATGATAACAGCTAAATACAAATTAGTATAGAAAAATAGATAGGAAATGAAATTCATAATATATATATATATATATATATATATTAATTGTTCATTAGTTCATCACAAAATATACGTAATATCATCAAATATATGTGATGATACTTAACTACTAGGTACAATGCATAAAATAGAAAACGAACAATACTAAAACTAATAATCCCTCCTGGGACAGTATTCCGGCAGCCCCTCACCAGCAGCTCCCTGGTGCACGGCGTCTTCTCAGCATGGAGGCAGTACTCCGCCTCCTCCGCCTCGCGGCGCTTGACGTACTGATCTGCCTCTTGCTGGCAGACGAGCACGAATGATCTTGCCTTTTTGCTGGGCGCCTATCGGAGCTCGTCGTCAGTGGCACGCTGGAGCTTATCGGCCCACCTCCATGCAGCGATGAGGCGCCTAGCACCTTTGACCTTCCTCGCGAAGTACCCGTGTTTGTACACCTCCTCCGCACGACGATGCGCCCGCCCCCAAAGCTCCACTGCCTCCTTTTCTAGGCGCCATCACGGGCTTCACAGGCAGCCTGGTACCTGGCTTCCTCCTCCGGCATCTCCTTATTGAACGCCACTTGCCTGGCTTTCTCAGCCGGCGGTAGCGACTTCCATAAACAAAGATTGTAGTGGCCCCAAAAACAATCCAAAATTGGGGGGTCCAGTGCAACCTCGTCCGGCGCGCGTAGGAGTCCTCCTCATCGCTGCTCTTTGACTTAGCGTCCTCGGGGGGCAGCGACTCCTCGTCGGCGCATGGGCAGATCGGCGGCGCCATGGCAGAGATTTGAGAGAAAGAAAGAGAGAGAGAGAGAGAGAGAGAGAGAGAGAGAGAGAGAGAGGGCGAGCGAGGGGAGGATGTATATGAGAATGCAGGCGGGACTACATGAGCAAGGTAGTATTTATTGGCGGCCAGAATTTCGATCGACGGGAACAATACACATGCCGATCGCCGGAATTTATGAGTACTGTAGTTTGAATTACACATGATATCCACAGCAAAATCCGTGTGTGAACTTAATAGCTGACAGTTTCCAATACAGAACCGTGTCTGATTAATAACCCCCGCCACTCACATTCCAAACCTCGAGGCACGAAATAGAGTGACAATCGTGTGGGGGCGGTTGTCTTTCCAGATCTTTATAGTTTTTTTCTTGAACACCAGATATTTACATAGTCAGGTGATTTTTTTAACTCGCACACAAGTAAAGAAAAATATGATTCTTCAAACCGTTATGGTTAGCCGTTGCATGTACATGTCGTTCAAATTTGAATTACGGTTATTAAATGGCTAGAAAATCACTTAAATGTCTTTAAAAGGTCAAATGACCCCTAGAATTTTCCAAATTTTCACATGGCAGTTGTATTAGTGCACGTTAAATGTAGAAAAAAAACGAAGGCCATAAGAAGAAGCTATCTCATGTTCGTCAACAAACATACATTGTTCCCTCTCAGAACCACGAGCCTTCTAGTGAGTTGCTCCAGTTTGTAAGGGGTGTGTGTCCAAACTTTCGTCAAACAAGCCAATTTTTTTACCACATCATCGTAGTGGCATGACATTACATCAAGCCAGGTTTCATGTTTTTCTGATCATTTTTTAATTTTTTGGAATTAAAATGCCATGGCACTCCATGCATGTGTCCACGCCGTGAGACCAATATGTTTGAAAATTCCTTCTAATTAACTGCACATGGAATTAACACGCACATAAGTACACAAATATGATTTTTCAAACTATTATGGTTAGCCGTTGCATGTAGATGTAGTTCAAATTTGAATTGCGGTCATTAAATGGCTCGAAAATCACTTAAATGTCTTCAAAAGGTCAAATTACCCCTAAAGTTTTCCAAATTTTCACATGACAGTTGTATTAGTGCACGTTAAATGTACAAAAGAATTTGAAGGTCGTAAGAGGAAGCTATCTCCTGCTCGTCATCAAACATGCATTGTTCCCTCTTGGAACCATGAGCCTTCTAGTGAGTTGTTCCGGTTTGTGAGGGGTGTGTGTCCAAACTTTCATCGAACATGCCAATTTTTTTACCACATCATCTTGGTGGCATGACATTACATCAAGCAAGGTTTCATGTTTTCCTTATACTTTTTAAATTTTTTGGAATTAAAATGCCATGGCACTCCATGCATGTGTCCATGCCGTGAGACCAATATGTTTGAAAATTCCTTCGAATTTACTGCACATGGAATTAACTCGCACACAAGTACACAAATATGATTTTTCAAACCGTTATGGTTAGCTATTCCATGTACATGTAGTTCAAATTTGAATTACGGTCATTAAATGGCTAGAAAATGAGTTAAATGTCTTTAAAAGGTCAATGACCCTGAAATTTTCACATGACAGTTTTATTAGTGCACGTTAAACATAGAAAAAATTTGAAGGCCGTAAGAGGAAGCTATCTCCCGTTCATCATCAAACATGCATTGTTCCCTCTCGGAACAACGAGCCTTCTAGTGAGTTGCTCCAGTTTGTGAGGGGTGTGTGTCCAAACTTTCATCAAATAGGCCAATTTTTTTTCCACATCATCTTGGTGGCATGACATTACATCAAGCAAGGTTTCATGTTTTTCTTATCTTTTTTTTATTTTTGGAATTAAAGTGCCATAGCACTCCAGGCATTTGTCCATGCCGTGAGACCATTATGTTTGAAAATTCCTTCCAATTCACTACACATGGAATTAACTTGCACATAAGTACACAAATATGATTTTTCAAACCGTTATGGTTACCTGTTGCATGTACATGTAGTTCAAATTTGAATTACGGTCATTAAATGGCTAGAAAACCAGTTAAATGTCTTCAAAAGGTCAAATGTCCCCTGAAATTTTCCAAATTTTCACATGACAGTTGTAATAGCACACGTTAAATGTAGAAAACAATTTGAAGGTCGTAAGGGGAAGCTATCTCCCGTTCGTCATCAAACATGCATTGTTCCCTCTTGGAACAACGAGCCTTCTAGTGAGTTGCTTTGATTTGTGAGGGGTGTGTGTCCAAACTTTGGTCAAACATGCCAATTTTTTTAGCACATCATCTTGGTGGCATTACATTACATCAAGCAAGGTTTCATGTGTTTCTGATCTTTTATTTTATTTTTTGGAATTTACATGCCATGGCACTCCATGCTTAATTGTGTCATAGCCGTTAGACCAATATGTTTGAAAATTCCTTCCAATTTACTGCACATGGAATTAAGTCGCACGCAAGTAAACAAAATATGACTTTTCAAACCGTTATGGTTAGCTGTTGCATGTACATTTAGTTCAAATTTGAATTACTGTCATTAAATGGCTAGAAAATCACTTAAATGTCTTAAAAGTTCAAATGACCCCCCCAAAATTTTCCAAAATTTGACATATGCAGTTGTATTAGTACCTTTAAAACACCATCCGTTGCCACTTTACTCCAAATTTGTCTTTCACAGCTGAGGGAGTCCTGGATTAGGGGGTGTCTGGGAAGCCGGACTATGACCTTTGGCCGGACTCTTGGACTATGAAGATACAAGATTGAAGACTTCGTCCCGTGTCCGGATGGGACTTTCCTTGGCGTGGAAGGCAAGCTTGGCAATATGGATATGTAGATCTCCTCCCATTGTAACTGACTCTGTGTAACCCTAGCCCTCTCCGGTGTCTATATAAACCGGAGGGTTTTAGTCCATAGGAAGAACAACAATCATACCATAGGCTAGCTTCTAGGGTTTAGCCTCTCTGATCTCGTGGTAGATCTACTCTTGTACTACCCATATCATCAATATTAATCAAGCTGGAGTTGGGTTTTACCTCCATCGAGAGGGCCCGAACCTGGGTAAAAACATCGTGTCCCTTGTCTCCTGTTACCATCCGCCTAGACGCACAGTTCGGGACCCCCTACCCGAGATCCGCCGGTTTTGACACCGACATTGGTGCTTTCATTGAGAGTTCCTCTGTGTCATCACCTTTAGGCCCGATGGCTCCTCCAATCATCAACAATGATGCGGTCCAGGGTGAGACCTTTCTCCCCCGACAGATCTTCGTATGCGGCGGCTTTGCACTGCGGGCTAATTCGCTTGGCCATCTGGAGCAGATAGAAAGTTACACCCCTAGACATCAGGTCGGATTTGGAAGTTTGAATTACACGGCTGACATCCGCGGAGACTCGATCTTCGATGGATTCGGGCCACAGCCGAGCGCGCCGCACTGTCATGATGGGCATGACTTAACTCTGCCGCCGAACAGTGCCCTAGAGGCCGCACCTGCATCCGCTCCTACCTTTAGCTCGGAGCAAACTGCGCCAACCGAGGGCGGGGGGCTAGACCCCGCCGTGGGGGCTACAGCCTCAATGGTGATCGAGCCGGACACCAGCCTTATCCTCTGCGAGGCCCGTGACTCCAAGGTGTCGGACTATTCTCCAGACTCCGAACCCTCTGCGCCCCTGCCGATCGAATCCGATTGGGTGCCGATCATGGAATTCACCACCGCAGATATCTTTCAGCACTCGCCCTTCGGCGACATTCTGAATTCACTAAGGTCTCTCTCTTTGTCAGGAGAGTCCTGGCCGGATTTTAACTGACAAGATTGGGATGCGGACGACGAAGAAATTCGACGCCCACCCACCACCCACTTCATAGCTACTGTCGATGATTTAACCGGCATGCTAGACTTCGACTCCGAAGACATCGACGGTATGGACGACGATGTAGGAGACGAACAGGAACCAGCGCCCACAGGGCACTGGACGGCCACGCCATCCTACGATGTATACATGGTGGACACACCCAAAGGAAACGACAACGAAGAACGGGAGGACGCAAGGAAGGATCGTTTCTTCAAAAAGCAGTCAAAGCGGCGGCGTAAGCGCCGCTCCAAGCCCCGCCTCGACAGAGACAACGGTCATACAGACCCAGCCACAGAGCAGGGCGAGCCGGCGGACGCTGAACACGGCATCGAGCAACCATCCGAACAAGGCAACTTGGATAAACAAACCGAACAACCCGTCCCCGACGAAGATAACAGACCGGACGACCTCACACCGGACAAGTTCCTGGAGCAGAAGAACCTCCAAAAAAGGCTCGTTGCCACTACGCGTAGCCTGAAAAAGCAGAAGCAGAAGCTCAAAACTGCGGAAGATGCACTCAGAATCAGATGGAGCAAAGTACTCAACACCGCAGATAAATACGGCGGCAGCCGCCACACAAAGAGCTACCCGATGCGGAAGCTACTGCCTGAATTTGATGAGGAGGCCTTAGAGCCCCCGCAATCAAAAAATAAGGAAGCCACTCGGTCGGATAGACGACCCCATGGCCAACTTAGAGCGGCAAACGGCGCCGTACACAAGCCAGCACGCGATCCACCCAAGGATTCGCATAAAAAAGATGGACCAGCCAGATCCATCTACGGGCCAAGAAAGCAAGCTCTAGTAAGCAATGCAACACAACAAATATCCGAACACCATGGCACACCCAAATACAGGGGAGCCGCACACCCCCTATGTTTCACCGATGAGGTGCTGGACCATGAATTTCCAGCGGGATTCAAACCCGTAAACATAGAGGCATACAATGGAATGACAGACCCTGGAGTCTGGAACAAGGACTATATCCTCCATATCCACATGGCCGGAGGAGACGACCTCCACGCCATAAAATACCTACCCCTCAAGCTCAAAGGGCCAGCCCGGCATTGGCTTAAAGGCCTTCCCGAAAACACCATTGGAAGTCGGGAAGAGCTCGAGGACGCTTTTCGGGCAAATTTTCAAGGGACCTATGTCTGACCACCGGATGCAGACGATTTAAGTCATATAACTCAACAACCCGGAGAGTCAACCCGGAAGCTCTGGAATAGATTTCTTACTAAAAAGAACCAGATAGTAGACTGTCCGGACGCCGAAGCCTTAGCAGCTTTCAAACACAGCGTTCGAGACGAATGGCTCGCCAAACACCTTGGCCAAGAAAAGCCAAGAACAATGGCCGCATTAACAAGCCTCATGACCCGCTTTTGCGTTGGAGAGGACAGCTAGTTGGCAAGATGCAGCACCAGCGACCCAAGTACATCCGAAGTTAGGGATGGAAACGGGAAACTGCGACACAGCAAGGACCAACACCGGAATAAGGGAAACAGCCTGAAGAGCACAGCAGTCAACGCCGGATTCAAAAGCTCTCGTCCGGGTCAGAAAAAGCTGCCCCTCAAGGATAACAGGGACGAGCTAGCTAACCTAAACAAAATCTTCGACAAGATATGTCAAATCCACAACACCCCTGGGAAGCCTGCAAATCATACCCACAGAGAATGCTGGGTCTTCAAGCAATCCGGCAAACCCAACGCCGAACACAAGGAGCTTGATACACCAAGTGAGGACAATGACAAATCCCACAAGCAGAGCACTGTGAAACAAAAGAATTTTCCACAAGAAGTCAAAACAGTAAATTTACTTCACGCGAAAAAAGGGAAAAACAGAGTGGCCCCTATAGAGATATGCGCCATGCGGCCTATCACAAAGGAGTCTCGCCACTGGTTGTTAAAACCAATCACCTTCGACCATGAGGATTGCTCTGGAAGTATCCGGCACGCAGGCTGGACTGCCTTGGTATTAGATCCGATAATTGATGGATTCCACTTTACACAAGTCCTGATGGACGACGGAAGTGGTCTAAACCTGCTATATCAGGACACAGTCCGCAAAATGGGGATGGACCCAACAAAAATTCGCCATAGCAACATTTCCTTTAAAGGAGTAACGCCAGGCCCGGATACCCATTGCACGGGTTCTCTCCTACTAGAAGTTATGTTCGGTTCCCCCGATAACTTCCGTAGTGAAAAGGTAACCTTCCACATCGCCCCATTTTCAAGTGGCTATCAATCACTGCTGGGACGCGAAGCTTTCGCCCACTTTAACGCAATACCGCATTATGCATCTCTCACGCTTAAGATGCCTAGTCCACGAGGCATCATCCCACTAAAGGGAAATATTGAGTGCTCCTCGCGTGCGGAAGACTGTGCGGCTGCCTTGACAGCCATACATTAAAACGGCTTCACCAACCAAAGCATCTAACAGGTCATTAAGACCACGGACACGGCTAGACGAGTCCGGAGCAAACATGTAAAATAAGCGACAATAAGGGTCAATTTTACCCATCTTTAATTATACTTTGTTTATTTAGTATAACATGCATTTTGCATGACTATTTTTCAACTAATTTCCTCTCTTTTATAGATGAACACCGTGCTACGCCCATCCAGGACACGGCACAACGGAGACACAGGCGCAGACGTGCAGCAGTGACCCGTCCCAAGGATTCTTTTTAGATTAAGACCCTGCGTAAACCTTTTTTACTGTCTCTTGTTGATACACATCCCCCGGATTCTCAGTATAACTGAGGAGGAGGCTGGCGTCTTGGCATGTGGCCACATCAGAATTTTGCACGTACCTGGACACCAGGGGCTTATTATCAAGGGCACTGCTCAGTCCATTTTCATAAAGACCGAATACCTTAGGGAGTGTTCGGCGTTGCGAGTTTGGCCTTATATGCATCAGCTCCGAATCATGTCTTTGGTCAAATGTTGGGTTTGCCCGGCTCCTTTGTTTTACTGCCTTACGTTCCATTCTATCGGCTAAGGCGGCACCAGGAGAACTACTGCGATTGTGCCCCGGTTCAGCCAGGCGAGCACCTTAGTAGAGAAAGCCGAAAACTGACTGTCATGATATAGCGAGAGACTGGTCAACCACTCGATGACTTATCGGAATCTTCGGGATTCCCCCGCATTAACGAAGGGCCGTTTCCCGGCCGGGCACACACGCGCCCCGAGTTCGGGTGAGCGCTATCACCTCCTTCATGGACCAAGACGTTGGATCAAGTGTGAAAATGCGCCTTCTACGAACACCCTCGCATTATATGCGTGGGGGCTGAAGCCGACGACTGCCATCTTTCAGATTGTATACACATATACCTTAACGGCCGCACAGGAGGTATTATAATTCTTGCAGGCACAAGTATAAAAAGCCTCTACAATTCATCAAAATATTGTTTTACAATAATACATGTTATTCGAACATAATATCCTTCGAGCATTTTGTCTCTTTTAAACGAGCGCCTTGCAGAACTTCCTGAAAATAGTGCTCGACAGGTAGTCAGCTTCTGTCCGAATCTGGGGATGCAACAGCGGTGGCCTCCATCTCCGCCCAGTATGTCTTGACACGAGCAAGGGCCATCCGCGCACCCTCTACGCATGCTGACCTCTTCATTGCGTTGATATGCGACACTGCACCAAGGAACTGCTGCACCAAGCTAAAATAACTGTTCGGCTTTGGCCTTTCCAGCCACAGATGATCCACGGCATCCTTCATGGCGAGTCCAGATAACCTATTCAGCTCGGCCCATTCGGCCAAATGATCGGTTAACGGAAGTGGACGCTCTGGATTGTGGAACTGCGACCAGAAGAGCTTTTCCAATTCGCGATCTTTCTGATCTCGGAAGTGTTCGGCCGCATCAGCGGCACTCGCAGCTAAATCCAGATATGCGTCTGCTGAACTCCACATCCGGTCCAACGGAGCATATTTAGGATCTCCGAACTTCATCCCCAGCATAAAGGGCTTTCCATCCGCGATATCTCCGGCCTGACGTAGCTCCTCCTTCATTGCCCTCATCGCAGAACGAGCATCCTTGGCCGCTGTAGTGGCCTTCTCCAGGTCCGTCTGCTGCACCTGATCTTATTTTTCAAGAAGCTTGCAGCGGTCAGCAGCGTTCTTTAGCTTCATAGCCATCTCGGCCATTTCCTTCTTGCTTCGGCAGTGAGCAGCCTGTTCGGCTTCCAGCTCCTCAACCGCCCTTAAGGCAACCGCATCGCTTTCCCTGGCTTGCTCCTTGGCTCGGGCAAGTTCCGCCCGAAGGTCCTCCACGGCGGCAACCCCATCTACATCAAGTGCACACATTGTAAGATACTGGCATCAAGCTCCTCTTACCAAGTGTCTCCGGAGAAATTACATACCTTGTGCCTCATCAAGCCGCTTGTTGACAAGCGCGATGTCAGCATCTGCCACGTCGACTTGCCGTTTTAGCTCGGCAAATTCATCAGTCCGGCTGGCCACCGGACACTTCGCCACCTACATACGAAGGCGGCAAATTATATCTGGGATTATGATCCTCTATGTGTCGTCTCTTTAGACAGCACAAAGAGTCTCAGGGGCTACTATCTACACAGGGCGCATCTTAAATATGCGGAACTGTCAAAAGGTACATCACTTCGCGTACCTCCAAACCTGTCAATAAACTCCTGACAGCCTCGTGCAACCCGCTCTCCGCGGACGAAATCCTTTCAATTACCGTACCCATCAACGTACGGTGCTCCTCTGAGATAGACGCTCTCCCTAGCAGATCCTTCAGCTCCTCCGACTATGCACTGGGAGGTGCCGGACTCGTTCGATGACTTTTCTCAAAGGCCGGACACTGGGGGCTTTGGGGGGCCATATGACTGCCTTCCGGCCCTGCCGGATTAGAAGAAACCCTCCGCGACGATACCTCAGGGTCGCCCGCCTCGTAAGGCGGAACGGCAGAGGGAGGCGTTCCGCTCTCCATCATTTCCGGAAGAAGATCCCACAAAGACGAGCTCTGCTGAGAAGGGCCAAGGTCCGAACTACAAGGTAAAATTTTCGGTTATTTTCCTCAGAAATAAAGCAAGGATTTCCCTCATTTTAAACCTCCTTTCTACTTACGGCTCGGTGGAGGGCTGATCCCCTTGAGGGCACAGTACGGCCGAGGTATCCCCCGGCACAGGACCCTCTGGCAAAGATTTCTTCCCACGCTTTGAGACCATGGTCTCTGGGTCTTCAGAGGCGGTCCTCTTCTTCCCCTGAGTAGAGGAATTTTAGATTCCTCCTTTCTGGACAGCCTCCTTCGGCGAGGCAGTAGCTTCCTTGTCCCCCCTTCGCTTCCTTCTGAAGGCACAATCTCCAGCATCCTGGTTAACACGGGATCCGGCGAGGTCTCAGGAAGGGGGGGCGGACACCTGATTAACTTCGCCTTCGCTACCCACTCATGTTTCAAGGACAACTCTTTTAAGGGTGATGTTGTGATAAATGAACGGATGGTGTGTCCGGGCACAGGGCTACTTAGTTGAGTATCCGGACGATTGCAGCTCAGACCTGCGTCCTCCGTAGAATCCGGACACACTACTTGTGGTCCGAAGAACAATTTGTACATCTCCACGGGCGTCATGCCAAGAAAATGTTGGAGAGCTCGCGGTCCCTCCGGATTGAACTCCCACAGGCGGAGGGGGCGATGTTTGCAGGGCAGAAATCGGCGAATTAACATAACCTTCGTGACCACGACCAGACTGATGTCTCTTTCTAAGAGATCTCGGATGCGGCCCTGCAATAGGGGCACGTCCTTTGCCGGCCCCCAGTCCAGCCCCTTATTGACCAATGACGCTAGTCGTGGCGGGGGACCCGAGCGGAAAGCAGGCGGTGCCACCCACTTGGTACCCCTGGGAGCTGTGATATAAAACCACTCTTGTTACCATAAGCCGAACTCCTCTTGAAAAGAGCCCTCGGGCCATGGAGCGTCAGCGTTCTTGCTTATAACAGCGCCTTCGCACTCCGCGTGTTGTCCCTCGATCATCTTCGGCTCTACTTTAAAGGTCTTAAGCCACAGTCCGAAGTGAGGAGTAATACGGAGGAAGGCTTCGCACACGACGATGAATGATGAGATGTGGAGGATGGACTCCGGAGCTAAGTTGTGAAATTCCAGCCCGTAGTAAAACATGAGCCCCCTCACGAAGGGATCCATCGCGAAGCCTAGCCCTCGGAGGAAGTGAGACACGAACACCATGCTCTCACCAGGCTTGGGAGTGGGAATAACCTGCCCTTGAGCAGGCAGCCTATGCGAGATTTCGCCGGTCAAAAACCTGGCCTCTCTCAGCTTTAGCACGTCTTCCTCCATGACGGAGGAAGGCATCCATCGGCCTCGAAGGTCGGAGCCGGACATCGTCGAAGGTCCGAAGCGCCTAAAATCTGGGGCCTTGGGTGTTGGAACTCGAGGCAAGAGGCGGATTCGATTGAGATTGAAAGAAAGGAGTGAGGCCTTGGTCTCTTTATAAGAGGTTGAATACCAAGAGCCCTCCCCGTGAACGTTTGGGACTTACCTTTGATCGAGGGATATACCAACGGACACGACTGGGTTACCCACGTCCGTAATGATGAGGATCCCGTAAATAAGGGGGACACGATCTTTGCTTCGACAAGACGTGCCAACGAAACCGCCTCGCAAAACGCGCTGAGGTGGGACAGTAAAAATGATTTGAATAAAGGCTTGGCTGTGGTGTGATGTCATGCTACAGAATACGTCAGCATATTAGATTTGTGTAAATATTATTCTCTCTACGGCAGTATGTGGAACTTATTTTGTAGAGCCGGACACTATCCTTGTGTTCAAAATCTTCTATGAAGTATTCGGAGGAGGAACCCGCCTTGCAATGCCGAAGACAATCTACATGCTGGACTCGTCGTCATTGAAGCCTGGTTCAGGGGCTACTGAGGGAGTCCTGGATTAGGGGGTGTCCGGGAAGCCAGACTATGACCTTTGGCTGGACTCTTGGACTATGAAGATACAAGATTGAAGACTTCGTCCCGTGTCCGGATGGGACTTTCCTTGGCATGGAAGGCAAGCTTGGCAATATGGATATGTAGATCTCCTCCCATTGTAACCGACTCTGTGTAACCCTAGCCCTCTCCGGTGTCTATATAAACCGGAGGGTTTTAGTCCGTAGGAAAAACAACAATCATACCATAGGCTAGCTTCTAGGGTTTAGCCTCTCTGATCACGTGGTAGATCTACTCTTGTACTACCCATATCATCAATATTAATCAAGCAGGAGTAGGGTTTTACCTCATTCGAGAGGGCCCGAACCTGGGTAAAAACTTCGTGTCCCTTGTCTCCTGTTACCATCCGCCTAGATGCATAGTTCGGGACCCCCTACCCGAGATCCGCCGGTTTTGACACTGACAACAGCTATAAAAAATATCAACAACATCACACAGAGTTTTTTATAGGAACCATTTGCGATGAAAATTCCTGGGTCTATTTAAGTCTTACTCTTGAAGCTTCGCCGGCTCGTCTGCTCTAGTGCCGGCAACCACCGAATCCACGAATCTCGATCACCATTCCCGCAACCCCTTCTTGCATATATGACATCATGGAAACGCTTCGTGAAGGCTCCTACGATGGTCGTGTCCTCCGCGAGTGCTGCCGCCTATGTCAAGAGTGCGGCCGCCTACGCCGAGAGTGCCGCCGCATCTGCATTGAGCACGGCTGCATCCGCCGAGACGACGTCTGTGGCAGCCGATAGGGTAGCTGCAACAGCCGAGACAGCTGCAGCTGCTACTGCGATGGCGGATGCAAACGCCGATAGTGCTCGAGCTGCCGTTCGTGCCGCCGATGTCGCCCTGGCCTGGGTCGAGGCCATCCACGCCAAGATCGAGGATGCACATGCCAAGATATTCCAGGCCACCTCGTAATCCAGCATGCAACCCACGTACGAAAAGGCGGCAGTGGCCATGGAGCACCTGCTTCCTCATGAGATCATCGAGCGAGAGCTGGAGATTAAGGAGACGACAGAGATCGAGGAGCGCCGGGAGGAGGAGTTGCGCGTGGCTGAGGTCGAGGTTGAGAAGAGTCTGTCCGTCAAGGAATCGGCGGCGGAGTACTAGTGCGAGCTCTGGCGCAGCCACTACTACGAGTACTACTACCTTGAGGGCGGCGCCGAGGCGGTCGACTTCAGCAGGAGGGACGCGGAGTCCACCAACAACGGCATGTCACCAGGACAAGTCATCGACGTCTCATCTCACACCGGCGATGCATAGGCCGGCGCGGTGGCAGATTTATTATAATTATGCATACTTAGGCTTTATTTTTAATGTTGGTCTTTTGTTAGAACAATGTTTAGGTCAACTAGCTCTGTTTAATTACTAAAATTGCTCGATTCAGTAAGTGTGGTATGTGTGTTGTACGCTCTTTTGTGTGCCAAATTAGCAAGCGATGTTAAATTATGCAATGACGTACCCAGGGTAATTTCCACCAAAATTTGAATTATCAAACTCATCCCATGCGCCTAAAGCAGAAGAATCATTTGCGATACACACAATCGTTCAAAGTGAATGGTGTCCGGCAGAACCGCGCGCAAAGTTTCCCTCCACATTTTGAAATTTTTGGCCTACCGCCGAAATATATACCCCCTTCCCCACCCCCTTTTATCCCGACCACAAGTCACATTTACCCTGTTTCCTCCATCCTTCCTTCCTTCCTAAGCTATAGCCACTTCCTCGCTTGCTTCCTCGCTCTCGCCGTCTCGCATCCTACCGCCAGGGTCGCCATGGTCTTCTTCAATGACCTCTCTAGCGGTTCCTCCTCCTCCGATGCCTCCTTCACCACCCGGGTATGCCTCTCTTCTCTCTCTCGGGCTATGACTTGTAATGAAGGATTTTAAGCTAACAGTCGATTTGAGTCATTTCTTCCTCCTGTAGCTCCCTAGGGCCATCAGTTGCAATGAATGGAGCGGGGTGGATGAAGATCTGTCTGCTCGTTGACACCATCAATCTCCATGCATGAAGCTAGTCGCGTATGAATTTTTGGATAGTGGGAGGAAGTTTCTGGCATGTGCAGACAAGGTTAGACCCTCTTTCGTTGTTACACATCATTTGTTAGACGTGATTCAGACACTGTCACGGTCCCAACCCATTCATACCACACCTTCCACCAAACGCATCCTAAGACAGTGTCACAGTTTGTACCTAGTATCTAAAATTGTTGCCATCTCATCAGCGGTGCCATTAGAAAATTATTTGGCAACGCTTTTGCAGTTTGTGCAGCCAACTTTGGTCCACATATCTGAGCTACCAAGCAGTAAAATACTAAATCTTTATGGCACCGCTACATCGGCTCGCTAGTGCAGGGCACCGGTGCGAGATGTAGCAACAGTTGTCTTTACACCGGTTTCGGCATACATAGTGGACGACCTTAGTGCTATTAGTTCTATGTTACTAAATTTGTGCATGTACACACCTGTTAGTATCAATTTGCTGTCATCCAAACACTATCTCTATGTTGTTGTGGTTATATTTACCTTCCTCATAAAATGTTCAATTTGTTATTTATAGTACATGAGTAAGAACTTGTATCGTTGTTGTAGTTAATTATAGCTTCTGATGTTTCAGAATTTGGTTGTTGTCTCAGTAGCAATTAATTCATTTGCACATTGATCTTTTTGAGAAGATATGTCATAATTAACATGTTTCTTCAGTTTTTGAAAATAAGTATTGGTGATTTTCTGTGTTGCTATAAACCCATTTACCCTAAAATTGTTATTGATCTAGTTTTAAATATTATAGGATGAACGGAAGTTTTCTTACTTGGAGTGGGTCTTTAAAGATGTGCCTAGCAAAGTTCTGGAGCATGTATGAGGAAGAGAACATATGTAGGCTTAGAGAAAGTGTTGTCAACACTAAAGAATATTTGAAGATGAGGGGTAAAAAGAGGAAGGTGGAGAATGAGCTCAGATTTTTTTAAATCAGACTTTGCTAAGATGGTGTTGGCGAAGGAGGAGGCACTTTCCTGGTGGCCAGTGCAAAACAGGTTCTTACTTAACTAAAAGCAGAGGTGAATAAGACGAGCCTGGATGATCTCGATTAGGGAAATTAATATATTGTTCTGATATTGTTCTTATGAAGCTGGACTAGCTATATGTTGTATTGTGTTGTTTTCAGGTAGCTATCGTACTGTGATGTTAAAATATATTTATGTGCCAGCTGTGAAACTGGCAAACAGTTGTTTGATATGAAATGTGAATTTGCGTAATACTGGAATTATTAATTGTAAACTAATAAACCTGCTAAATGGGTCATGGTACTTTGCAAACGGTTCTAGCAGTAAAAGCGCTTGTGATGGATAGCCTAGTGCCATACAGTTTTCTTCATCAAATCTTGTGTGATGTAGTTCAATAAAAGCAAATGTTTAACCAAGGTAGAGTGTGTGTGATAGTTACACCTATCACACATGAGCCTATACATAAACCTGTGTAGGATGTACATACGAATGGAAACGTTTTCCTTGGATTGACTGTGTGGGATGTACATACGAACGAAAAAGTTTTCCCTGGATTGACTGTGTGGAATGTACATAAGAACGGAAACGTATTCCTTAGATTGACTATGTGGAACGTACATAACAAACATAAATGTTTGTTTGGGACTGACCGTGTGGGATGTACATATGAACGAAAATGATTGGGTTTCGATGCCTCGCCTGATCGCTCACGAGCTCATTTTGTCGAGCGTGTGTGCCAGGAGGGCCTAACCATGATGGTTTTCGGGTCGTGTGCGAAGGTCCCCCCTATCGCCCACACTCACTTGGCGACGGTTCCAAATACCATCGCGAAAAGGGGTTAAAAGCCATTTGTATATCACCTTGTTGTACCAGTGTGTCATGACCGGTTTTCCCAATAAAATACCTATTGAGAGACCGATCCTTTTTTCCCAGTATAGGAGAATCCTCCTCACTGGTTGACAAATTCTTGATACAGAAGTCCAGTAGTACTGAATATAATACAGGGTTGAGCTGAGGTTGCTCAACAGTTTATTACAAGCACGCCAATATTTTACATATGGACGGATATGACACAATGGTGTGGTGGCATACTACTGACTCGCAATAATATAATGGTGGTGGATATGTCACAATGAAATGGGTGACATGACTCGTAGCTCATCAAGCGTCGGAGTGAGGCTTGACGATTTATTTGGGTAGCAGAAGCGCGTATAATACAAGTGAACAACTCCAGGGTCGCACAGGACTGACTAGGACTCCTCTAGGCGTCGGACTCTCTATCAAACTCTTCATCCATAAGATCGCCTTCGTCAACATCTGGCCAAATCAACAAGCAAGGTGAGTACTTTGAATGTACTCGCAAGACAGTTCGGACATAAGATATAACAAATGTAAACATGAAGCACATGAGCAGGTCAGTATGCACAATCAAACAATAGATTTGCATCGCATGATAAATAAAAGGAAATCGGGCGGTAGTCCTCCCGAAATCCCAATACGAGCAACTGAAGACCGATCAGGTGTCTGAAGCGATGCCTCGAAAGGTATAACAATTTAACGTGCCGCAGTCGGGCGTCGGTGCGACACCACATAAAGGGCTTATATCGAAAGTAAATAACAACAATGCCACAGTCGGACGTCTGAGCGACATCACATAAAGGGCTTATATCTAAAGTAAATAACAACAATGCCACAGTCGGACGTCAGAGCGACATCACATAAAGGGCTTATATTGAAAGTAAATGACAACAATGCCACAGTCGGACGTATGAGCGACATCACATAAAGGGCTTATATTGAAAGTAAATGACAACAATGCCACAGTCGGACGTCTGAGCGACGTCACATAAAGGGCTTATATTGAAACTAAATGACAACAATGCTACAGTCGGAGGTCTGAGCGACATCACATAAAGGGCTTGTGGTTTATCGTTCGCATTTAAATAGTTCATGAATATAAATCATCATAAAGAAATACTCAGCACATAATCATAAACTGGTTAGTCCATCCACATGAATTAACCATTCAGCCGAGTTTACCACTCATGTTTGTCACCGGAAGTCTTTTTGCGGAGACTGACGCTGAGACTGACAAGGACGAGTCGAACACAATCCTTGACCATGGATAAGGATACTTGGATGATTTATGACTCTGCATAGTTTGTACCATTTAACCACAGCCGATGGATTTCAGTAGTCACAAGGACTAGTTCCGTCTACGGAGTTTCGGAAGAAACACATCTAACCAGTACACACCATTTCCACTTTCCGCTGCTAGGAATCACCCTAGGCAACCTTCAACAAAAACTCTAAGACAGGGAGGTCACAACCTCGAATAGCATGGGATCAAATTTATATTGCGCGCTCTAAGGGGTGCCCCCCTCTCGGTCCCAACCGGAAACACCCATGCCCCCTGACCGAATGACTGGCTTTAATCCAGGGCCATGGAACCATCATCATGGCCTCTCTATTTGGTGTGTACGCGGAAAGAGGTTTACAACTTACTAAACCATATTCTGAAGAAAACATGTGGCAGTACGAGAAAAAGGACGGATGGCAACGTGACTTGATTCATGTTAACACCTGAGTTGAATGGTTCGGCATAAGATTGGCATGCTTCAACAATACCATCTTACCACCTCTCATGTCACCACATGATTATGAAAACTCACTTTGAGAACACGTCAAGTTTCGAAACTTCACTTGTAATGGCCTTGCATGTAACATAACATTTTTACCGATGTTCATATGAGCATGCCATGAAATAACTACTCTAGCAAACATGCAAAACATCCATCATATCAAAGGTTCAAACATGCTTGCCTGGTTCGGGGAAGTCGGAGTCGAGCTCGGTGAGGTTCGCGGTTCCGTCACCTCCTCCGGTATCTACGGGTAACAGAAAAATACGCACTAATGTAAATACCGTGTGTGCACAAAAAGTGTCCCAAATATTTTTAAAATAAATATGATAAAAAACTAGACAAAAAATAAAGATGATAGAAAAAGAATCAATCAAAAATCATTTTCTGTTTAAAAGTTATTAAGGTTTTAATCCAGGGACCTTTCTGTAATGAAACAGAAAGTTTCCAGGGTTCATTTTACAAAAACAGAAAACGTTTCATTTAAGAATACGCCGGCCCAGAGGGGAGATGTACTTTGGCAGAACGCGTTTTCAGAAAACATTTCGTTTAAATGAAGTGAGAGGCTGACGGGGGTCCCACCCGTCAGGTTTGAATATTTGAAAAAGAAGAACAGGGTGCGCCTGCGCCCGAGGGCTGCGGTGTTCGCCGACGGCGATCCACGGCGAGGCAGGGGGATCGGGAGGTACCTACGGGTTCAGTGTGCTCTTCCGCGTCGGTGGGTGGTCGTGTTGGTCACCGGCGAGCACCACGTCGACGGCAGCCTTCACTCCGGCGGACGGCGTTTCGGGCGAGGTTGGTTTTCTTCGAGGAGGGCTGCAAGCTTCAAATTGGGGTGTGGGTTAGGAGTGTGGGTGCATCAGAGGGTCCCTGACGTGGATTGGGGGGCAGTGGTGGCCTCACCGGAGTGAATCGAGTTGGAACCCGAGGCGGATCGGGGCCGCTGGAGATGGAGAAGAGGACCTCCTCGAGGCCCTCCTGGCGGCTGGGTGTGGCTCTGGGAGGTGGAGGGAGCGGTGCTGGTCGAAGGCGAGCTCGGGGTGGCTATTTATAGCCGGCCCGAGGCGGTGCCCGAGAACGGGATAACACCGGCGTTGATTACGGCGAGGCAGCGGTCGGGCGGCGAGGTTAGGTGTTCGGGCAGCTACGTGGAGGTCTACTGGTTCCATTCGAACGCTAAACTTGGTTGGATTAGACTTGCTCTATGGTTTCGATGGAACGGCGCTCCGCGGGCCCGTCGCCGGCAGAGAGCGCGCCCTGTGCTCGCCAGGCCACGGCGACGGTGCTGCGGTGCGTGCAGGGGAGCAGACGGCCACGCGGAGGCCTTGGGTGGTTTGGGCGGTGCCGGAAGGCACCGAAAGATTCAGCTGCGCCCTGTCGGCCGCCACGGGTAGCCCTGCCACCGCAGAAGTTGCCGGCGTCGGCGAGGCATGCTGCCACCGACACGCTCCCGTCCAAGAGAGCGTGCCGCGCTCTGGATAAGGAGGGGGTGTAGTGCGCAAGGTGCCAAGCATGCACTGGTGAGATCAATGCCAGGTTTCTGAAGAAAATGACACTAATGACGCACCGTTTGTCTAGATTTATCTGAACTTGACAGGAACAGTGCACGCCAAGTGTTCGACGGATTGATTTTGGCATGTGCAAAATTTTCCTTGAGCTTATTTTTTGTGGGATGGCCTCTCAGTGCACCTGGGGGCTGCCTGATTTTTGGTAGAATTTTTGGAGAAGGAAAAATATGAATTTCATCAAAAATGATGAATCTGGTCCAAAATTGCAGTGGGCGAATTTTGAAATATTTGAACTGAGGCAGAGTGGATCAAGATGGATCTTGGTTGGGGGTGCTAAGGACCAGCCAGAGGAGTTGGTTTGGGATAAAAAATCAAAAGAAATTTGGTACTTCCTTTGAAAAGCCCTAGGTCCAAAATAAAAGGCAGAATTAGCTTTGGAGCAAAAATAAATTGAATAAAAATTCAAAAATGGGTTGGACTTGTTAGGAAATGAATACTAGACTTGTCCCAAAGTGATGGGAGAGGTTATGGAGGGCAGATGTCAATATGTGACATGGTAAAAGAGGGGGAAAAAATTTGAATGAGAGGAGGATAACCCAAATCCCTAGGGTTTCTTTTTAGTAGAAAAGATTTTAAAAATAAAAATTTTGTAGAAACCAGATAAAGAGAAGAGCTCTCAAGACCAAAAATCGAAGTTGAGAGGAGCACCGAAGTTGGTTGTCACAAGGTTTTGAGAGGAAGAGTTTTTAAGAAAAGTTTTTGGGACACTCCCTTCCAAATCAAATAAAGATTTTGATAAAACAAAAATCAAAATTTTTGGAGTGTCACACAGTGCCACTTCAATTTCTAAAAACTGAACCTCTACTCCTATCGTGTCATCTTTTTTGGTGGAAGGACTCATACATGACAACGAACCTACCCAAAATGAGTACATACAATGGACAACACGATGGCCATGGTTGACTATGAGCACCCACTACAAAAAAACACACATTCATGACATTATGGCCCGAACAAAAACAAATTATGTCATTGACGGTGTCCCGGGCTTGGGGGTACTAACCTAGTCGGCCCATGAATCAGTTTTGAACCTAAATTTTGGTTAATAGTTGGGTTGCCCTACTCCTATGTGTACCTCTTATGGTCCCGATGAATTCGGCTAAGGGCGTAATGAGAGAACCACTGTGATAGTGCCGCCAGGTTAATTGGCAGAGCACCTCAGTGGAGAAAGTCGAAATCTGACTATCTAGGTAAGCGCAAACTGGTCGGCCATCCAAAGACGCGTTAAGCGATGTGATGATAGAGATCACCTGTGTCAAACAAAGGGCTTCCTTTTTAGCCGAAGTGCGTCATGACATAGAACTCAGTTTGCTATGCCGACCACTTCCCATATTGGGGGCTCATCATCAGCCCCCACAGTCAAACTCCTATGACTAAGTGAAAGTTATCAAGTTGTTATAGTGTGATTGCCTAGTTCCTATGAGCACATGCCGTCTCCGGGTACCGAGACATCGGCCAATGGGCAAAAGTGCCTCAAGGAACACCCTTTATATATTCTACAATAGGGAAGAAGCCGACAACTGGCCACTTTCAGTTTAACACGGTCGCATAGAAGGAAAATTGATTAAAAAGCACAAATATATGAGGGAAGTTAAAGCCATAGTCATTCAAGCAAATGATATGTTCTGTAAATTTCAAAAACTTCGGCATCCCGAAGTGCTACCTACAAATACAAAGTGTCCATCGGACACATGGCCTCGGTAAACCGGGCCCCCTCCTCCACCTTGGTGAGAACTACTATGCGGTGCACGGCTTCCCTCCAGGGGCCCCATAGCAGCAGTCACCGCATCAACCTTCCGAAAGTGCATCTTCATGCAGGCGTACACCCTCCGAGCTAAAACCGCACAGGACAACGTCTCGCAGACGAGCCAAGAGGCTGAAGAAGCTGGTTGGCATGGCTTCAGTAGCCATAACACAATGCAGAGGTCTTGAAGCGCCGGTCTCACCATGTGAAATAACTCCGCCAGCTGCTTCACTCGGTGATTCAGCATCTGTGATGATGAAGACCCAGGGAACTGCACCCCAGAATGGCCTCTCCATGTCATGACCCTCCAACTAGTCAAAATGTTACATGGCATCTGCAATGCTATTCAAAAGATCCGCGAAGATCTCTGCGAAACGCCACAGCTAGGTGAGCTCGATGCATCCTTTGCTGCCAAACACAAACTTCAATAAGTATAGCTTACCTGAGGCGATTTGCTCCACTTTCTGGAGCACCTCATGGTCAGCCCCGGCCGCGGTCTAGAGCTTGGAATGTGCAAGCTAGAGCTTCTCGAGCTCTTCCTTCGCTTGCTTCCCCTCTGCGTGAAGTTGCTTGCGTGCCTCGAACACGCCCTTGAGGGTCTCCTCGATCACCAGGACCCGCGCCCGGTCTTTCTTCCCAGCCACCTTCTCGGTAGCTCGGGCCTTCTCCACCTGTGATGCCCCCGATTCAATCATACACTAATCATGCACGCAAACATGTACGATCAAGATCAGGGACTCACGGAAAGATATCACAACACAACTCTAAAAACGTAAATAAGTCATACAAGCATCATAAAATAAGCCAGGGGCCTTGAGGGCTCGAATACAAGTGCTCGATCATAGACGAGTCAGCGGAAGCAACAATGTCTGAGTACAAACATAAGTTAAACAAGTTTGCCTTAAGAAGGCTAGCACAAACTGGGATACAGATTGAAAGAGGCGCAGGCCTCCTGCCTAGGATCCTCCTAAACTACTCCTCGTCGTCGTCAGCGGCCTGCACGTAGTAGGAGGCACCTCCAGTGTAGTAGGAGTCGTCGTCGACGGTGGCGTCTATCTCCTGGGCTTCAGCATATGGTTGCGACAACCAGGTTGAATGGAAAGGGGGAAAAGAGGGAGAAAAGCAACCGTGAGTACTCATCCAAAGTACTCGCAAGCAAGGATCTACACTACATATGCAGGGGAAACTGTGTAAAGGGGCAATATTGGTGGACTGAACTGCAGAATGCCAGAATAAGAGGGGGATAGCTAATCCTGTCGAAGACTATGCTTCTGGCCACCTCCATCTTGCAGCATGTAGGAGAGAGTAGATGGTAAGTTCACCAAGTAGCACCGCATAGCATAATCCTACCGGGCGATCCTCTCCTTGTCGCCCTGTGTGAGAGCGATCACTGGGTTATATCTGGCATTTGGAAGGGTGTGTTTTATTAAGTATCCGGTTCTAGTTGTCATAAGGTTAAGGTACAACTCCAACGTCCTGTTACCGAAGAGCACGCCTATTCGAATAGATAAACTTCCCTGCATGGGTGCACCACATAACCCAACACGCTCGATCCCATTTGGCCGAACACACTTTTCTGGGTCATGCCCGGCCGCGGAAGATCAACACGTCGCAGCCCTACCTAGGCACAACAGAGAGGTCATCACGCCGGTCTAAATACTATGGCGTAGGGGTCTAGGCCCATCGCCCATTGCACACCTGCACGTTGCGAACGCGGCCGGAATCAGACCTAGCCCCCTTGAGGGAGTCCTGGATTAGGGCGTATCCGGACAGCTGGACTATATCTTTTGGCCGGACTATTGGACTATGAAGATACAAGATTGAAGACTTCGTCCCGTGTCTGGATGGGACTCTCCTTGGCATGGAAGGCAAGCTTGGCAATACGAATATCTAGATCTCCTTCATTGTAACCGACTTTGTGTAACCTTAGCCCCCTCCGGTGTCTATATAAACCGGAGGGTTTAGTCTGTAGGACCAACAACAATCATACCATAGGCTAGCTTCTAGGGTTTAGCCTTTTCGATCTCGTGGTAGATCAACTCTTGTAATACTCACATCATCAAGATCAATCAAGCAGGAGTAGGGTTTTACCTCCATCAAGAGGGCCCGAACCTGGGTAAAAACATCGTGTCCCTTGTCTCTTGTTACCATCCGCCTAGACGCACAGTTCAGGACCCCCTACCCGAGATCCACCGGTTTTGACATCGACATTGGTGCTTTCATTGAGAGTTCCTCTGTGTCGTCATTGTCAGGCTTGATGGCTCCTTCGATCATCGATAGTGATGCAGTCCAGGGTGAGACTTTTCTCCCCGGACAGATCTTTGTATTCGGCGGCTTTGCACTGCGGGCCAACGCGCTTGGCCATCTGGAGCAGATCGAGAGTTACGCCCCTGGCCACCAGGTCTGGTTTGGAAGCTTAAACTACACGGCCGACATCCGCGGAGACTTGATCTCAGACGGATTCGAGCCCTTGCCGAGTGTGCCGCACGGTCACGGTGAGCATGATTTAGCTCTACCATCGGACAGTGTTCGGGAAATCACACCGGCGACCGCTCCGACCCTCAATTCGGAGCCAATTGCGCCATCCATGGACGGGTGGATAGACCCTGCCATTGAGGCCACACTCTCAGCGGTGATCGAGCCGAGTATCGACCTCACCCTTCACGAGAGCCGTGACGCCAAACTGCTGGATTCTTCCCCGGCCACGGACTCCGAACCGCCTGCGCCCGTGCTTATCGAATCCAACTGGGTGCCGATCATGGAGTTCACCTCCGCGGATATCTTTCGGCACTCACCCTTCGGCGACATACTGAACTCATTAAGGTCTCTCTCCTTGTCAGGAGAGTCCGGGCCGAACTATGTCCGGCAAGATTGGGATGTGGATGACGAAGAAAATCGCCGCCCACCCACCATCCACTTAGTAGCCACTATCGACGAATTGACCGACATGCTCGATTTTGACTCCGAAGACATCAACGGTATGGATGAGGATGCAGGAGACGAGCAGGAGCCACTGCCCACAAGGCACTGGATGCCCACTTCATCATATGATGTATACATGGTGGACGCACCCAAAGAAAACGACGACGAGGCACGGAAGGACGCAGCGAAAGATCGTTCCCTCGAGAAGCAGTCAAGGCGGCGTCGTAAGCGCCGCTCCAAATCCCGCCTTGGCAGAAACAGCGATCATACAGACCCAGCGATATAACAGGGTGAGCCAACGGACGACGAACACGGCATTGAACCACCGTCCGACCAAGGCAACACGGAGTATCAAACCGAACAACCCGTCTCCGGCGAAGATAACAGTCCGGATGATGTCACACCAGACAAGCTCCTGGAGCAGAAGAATCTGCACCAAAGGCTTGTCGCCACTGCGCGAAGTCTGAAAAAGCAGAAGCGAAAGCTCAAGGCTGCACAAGATACACTCAAAATTGGATGGAGTAAAGTACTCAACGCCGCAGAAAAGTATGGCGGCAGTCGCCACACACAGACCTACCCGAAGCGAAAGCTACTACCCGAATTCGATGATGATGCCTTAGAGCCCCCGCAATCAAAAAACAAAACAGCCATCCGGTCGGATAGACGACCTCGTGGCCAACATAGAGCGGCAAACGACGCCGCACACAAGCCAGTACGACGTGAGGACTCACATCAAAAGGATGGCCCAGCTAGATCCATCTACGGGCCAAGAAAGCGCGCTCCAGCATGCAATACAACACAACAAAAATCCGAACACCGTGGTACAACCAAATACAGGGGTGCCGCACACCCCCTATGTTTCACCGATGAGGTGCTGGACCATGAATTTCCAGAGGGATTCAAACCCGTAAACATAGAGGCATACGACGGAACGACAGACCCTGTGGTCTGGACTGAGGACTACATCCTCCATATCCACATGGCTCAAGGAGACGATCTCCATGCCATCAAGTACTTACCCCTCAAGCTCAAAGGGCCAGCCCGGCACTGGCTTAAAAGCCTCCACGAAAACACCATTGATAGTTGGGAAGAGCTCGAGGACGCTTTTCGGGCAAATTTTCAAGGGACCTATGTCCGACCACCGGATGCAGACGATTTAAGTCATATAACTCAACAGCCCGGAGAGTCAGCCCGTAAGCGTTGGAATAGGTTTCTCACTAAAAAGAACCAAACAGTCGACTGTCCGGACGCCAAAGCCTTAGCAGCTTTCAAACACAGCGTTCAAGAAAAATGGCTTGCCAGACACCTCGGCCAAGAAAAGCCGAGAACTATGGCAGCATTAACAAGCCTCATGACCTGCTTTTGCGTGGGCGAGGACAGCTGGTTAGCCCGATGTAGCACCAGCGACCCAAGTACATCTGAAGTCAAGGACGGAAACGGGAAGCCACGATGCAGCAAAAACAAGCGCCGGAATAAAGAAGACAACCCGAAGAGCACGGTGGTAAACGCCGGATTCAGAAGCTCTCGGCCAAGTCAGCAAAACCCGCCCCCCAAAGGCAACAGAGACGAACTATCCAGCCTAAACAAGATTCTGGACAAACTATGTCAGATCCACAGCACCCCCGATAAACCTGCAAATCATACCCATAGAGAATGTTGGGTCTTCAAGCAGTCCGGCAAACTCAATGCCGAACACAAGGGGCTGGATACACCAAGTGAAGGCGAGGGCGAGCCTCGCAAATAAAACACTGGGGAACAGAAGAAATTCCCACCAGAGGTCAAAACTGTAAACGTGTTACACGTGACGAAGGGGAGAAACAAAGCGGCACTCCTAGAGACACATGTCCCAGGACCTATCACCGCGGAGTTCCGCCACTGGTCGTCCCAACCAATCACCTTTGACCATCGGGATTACTCGGCAAGTATCCGGCATACAGGATGGGCTGCCTTGGTGTTAGACCCGATAATCGACGGATACCACTTCACACGAGTCCTGATGGACGGCGCCAGTAGTTTAAACCTGATATATCAGGACACATTCCGCAAAATGGGGATAGACCCAACAGAAATCGGCCATAGTAATACTACCTTTAAAGGAGTAATGCCAGGCCTAGAAGCCCATTGCACGGGCTCCCTGCTACTAGAGGTTATATTCGGCTTTCCCGATAACTTCCGAAGCAAAAAGTTAACCTTTCACATCGCTCCGTTCCAAAGTGGCTATCAAGCACTACTCGGGCGCGAAGCTTTCACTTGCTTTAACGCAAGTCCGCATTACGCTTCTCTCACGCTTAAGATGCCCGGTCCACGTGGCATCATTACAGTAAATGGAAGTATTGAGCGCTCCTTGCGCGCGGAAGACCGTGCGGCTGCCTTTGCAGCCGCACACTAGACGGTCTCACCAAATAGAGCATCCCACAGGTCGTTAAGACCACTGACACGGTTAGACGAGTCTATTGTAGCTATATATAATTGATACAGGTTTGATTGCTATACCCCTATAATAATACAAGGGGCTCAACGCGTGTAGACAAGTGACAATTAGACTCAACTTTACTCACCTTGAAATGTATATGGTTTATTTAGCATAACCTACCTTTTTGCACGACAACTTCTCAGCTAAGTTCCTCTCTTTTACAGATGACCATCGTGCTACACCCGTCCAGGATACGGCACAACGGAGACACAGGCGCAGACGTGCAGCAGGGACCCGTTCCAAGGATTCTTTTCAGATTAAGACCCTGCGTAAACCTTTTTTACTATCTCTTGTTGATACACATCCCCCTGATTCTCTGTACAACTGAGAAGGATGCTAACGTATTGGCATGTGGCCACGTCAGAATATTGCACGTACCTGGACACCAGGGGCTTGTTAAAAAGGGCACTGTTCAGCCCGGTTTACATCATAAAGACCGAATACCTTAGGGAGTGTTCGGCGTCGCGAGTTTGGCCTTATATGCATCAGCTCCAAATCATGTCTTTGGTCAAATGTTGGGTTTGCCCGGCTCCTGTGTTTTGCTGCCTTACGTTCCGCTCTATCGGCTAAGCCGGCACCGGGAGAACTACTACGATTGTGCCCTGGTTCATCCGGACGAGCACCTCAGTAGAGAAAGCCGAAAACTGACTGTCATGATATAGCGTGAGACTGGTCAACCACTCGGTGACCTAGCGGAATCTTTGGGATTCCTCCGCCTTAACGAAGGGCCATTTCCCGGCCAGGCATGTACGTGCCTCGAATTCGGATGAGCGCGGAGCCACCAGGGGCTATATAGTTGCCCCACTGTCAAACTCCTCTGGCTAAGTGAAAGTGTTAAAGCATTATAGTCTGATTGCCTAGTTCGCTGAGCTATCACCTCCATAATGGACCAATACGTTGGATCAAGTGTGAACATGCGTCTTCTGCGAGCACACCCGCATTATATGCGTGGGGGCTCAAGCCGACGACTGCCATCTTTGAGGTTATATACATATATACATAAACGGCCGCACATGAGGTATTATAATTCTTTTAGGCAAACGTATAAATTAGCCTTTACAATTTAGTAAAACATTGTTTTTCAATGGGAATACGTGTCATTAGAACATAATATTCTTCGAGCACTGTGCTTCTATTGAACGAGCGCCCTCGAGAACTTCTCGAAACTAGTGCTCGACAGGTACTCGGCTCTCGTCCGAATCTTGGGCTGCAATGGCGGTGGCCTCCATCTCCGCCCAGTATGTCTTCACACGGGCAAGGGCCATCCGCGCACCCTCTACGCACGCCGACCTCTTCATCGCGTTGATGTGCGGCACCGCACCAAGGAACTGCTGCACCAAACTAAAATAACTGTTCGGCTATGGCCTTTCCGGTGACAGAAGATCCACAACAGACCTCATGGCGAGTCCAGACAACCAATTCAGCTCGGCCCATTTGGCCAACCGATCAGTCAATTGAAGCGGATGATCTGGAACGTTAAATTGTGACCAGAACAGCTTTTCGACTTCACGATCTTTTTGATCTCGGAAGTATTCGGCCGCATCGGCAGCACTCGCCGCTAAGTCCAGATATGCATCCGCAGAACTCCACAGCCGGTCCAAAGGTGCGTACTTAGGATCTCCGAACTTCATCCGCGGCATAAAGGGCTTCCCAGTCACGATATCCCCGGCCTGACGCAGCTCCTCCTTCATCGCTCTCATTGCAGAGCGGGTGTCTTTGGCCGCCATCGTGGCCTTCTCCAGGTCTGTCCTCTTCGCTTGATCTTCCTTTTCAAGAAGCTTGCAACGGTCAGCGGCATTCTTCAATTCCACAGCCATCCTGGCTATTTCCTCCTTGCTTTGACAGTGAGCAGCCTGTTCGGCTTTCAGCTCCACGATTGCCTTTAGGGTAGCCGCATTGCTTTTCCTGGCTTGTTCTTTGGCTCGGGCAAGTTCTGCCCGAAGGTTCTCCACGGCCGCTGCTCCGTCTGCATTCACACACACGTTATAGATACTGGCATCATGCTCCTCTTCCCATGTGTCACCGGAGGAATCACATACCTTGTGCCTCGTCAAGCCGCTTGTTGACAAGTACGATGACGACATCTGCCACGTCAAGCTGCTGCTTTAACTCGGCAAACTCATCAGTCCGGCTGGCCACCGGACACTTCGCCACCTACATATTAAGGCCGCAAAATTATTCCTGGGACTATGATCCTCTATGCGCTGTCGTTTTCAACAGCATCCAGAGTCTCAGGGGCTACTATCTCCACAGGGCGCATCTAAAAATGTGCAGTACTGTCAAAAATGTACATCCTTTCGCGTACCTCAAAACCCGTCAGTAGACTCGTAAAGGCTTCATGCAACCCGCTTTCAGCGGACGAGATCCTTTCAATCACCGTACCCATCAACGTGTGGTGCTCTTCTGAGATAGCCGCTCGCACTAGCAGATCCCTCAGTACCTCCGACCGCGCACCAGACGGTGCCGGACTCTTTCGATTGCTCTCTTCAAAAGCCGGATACTGAGGACTTCGGGTGGCCATACGATTACCTTCCGGCCTCGCGGGATCAGGAGAAACCCTCCGTGACGACACCTCGGGGTCGCCCGCCTCATGAGGCGGTATGGCAGGGGGAGGCGTTTCACTCTCCATCATCTCTGGAAGAAGATCCCCCGAAGACGAGCTCTGCTGAAAATCCGAACTGCAAAATAAAGGCTTCGGTTATTTTCCTCAGAAGTAAAGCAAGACATTTTCATTATTAAGGTACCCATTTACTTACAGCTCGATGGGGGGCTGATCCCCTTGAGGGCATAGTGTGGCTGGGGTATCCCCCGGGGCAGGATCCTCCGGCGAAGATCTCTTCCCCCGTTTGGAGACCATCGTCTCTGGGTCCTCGGAGGCGGTCCTCTTTCTTCCCTGGGGAGAGGAAGTTTTAGTTCCTCCTCCCCGGCTAGCCTCCTTGTTCCCCCCTTTATCTTCTCCTGAAGGCGCTTGATAAGGTGCGATCTCCAGCATCCTGGTTAACACGGGATCTGGTGAGGTCTCAGGGAGGTGGGGCGGACACCTAATCAACTTTGCCTTCGCTATCCAATCCTTGTCAAATAGCGGCTTTTTTAGGGCGATGTTGCGATAAATAAACAGACAGTGTGTTCGGATGCGGGGCTACTTACTTGGGTATCCGGGCGACTGCAGCTCAGACCTGCATCCTCAATGGTGTCCGGACACATTATTTGTGGTCCGAAGAACAATTTGTACATCGCCTCGGGCGTCATGCCGAGGAAGTGTTGAAGAGCTCGCGGTCCCTCCGGACTGAACTCCCACAGGCGGAGGGGACGACGTTTGCAGGGCAGGACTCGGCGAATTAACATGACTTGCATCACCATGACCAGACCGACATCTCTCTCAAGGAGATCTCAGATGCGGCTCTGCAATATGGGCACATCCTTTACTGGCCCCCAGTCCAGCCCCTTTTTGACCCATGATGTTAGTCGTGGCGGGGAACCCGAGCGAAAGACAGGTGGGGCCACCCACTTGGTACCCCTGGGAGCTGTAATATAAATCCACTCTTGTTGCCATAAACTGGACACCTCCTGGAAAGAGCCCTCGGGCCATGGGGCGTCGACATTTTTGCTCATTACGGCGCCTCCGCACTCTGTGTGCCGCCCCTCGATCATCTTTGGCTCCACTTTGAAGGTCTTGAGCCACAGTCCGAAGTGAGGGGTAATACGGAGGAAAGCTTTGCACATGACGATGAACGATGAGATGTGGAGGATAGACTCCAGAGCTAAATCGTGGAAGTCCAGCCCATAATAGAACATAAGCCCCCTCACGAAGGGATCTGGCGTGAAGCCTAGCCCTCGGAGGAAGTGAGATACGAACACGATGCTCTCACCGGGCTTGGGAGTGGGAATAACCTGCCCTTGAGCAGGCAGCCTATGCGGGATTTCGCCGGTCAGGTACCTGGCCTCCCTTAGCTTTATTACGTCTTCCTTCGTGACGGAGGAAGGCATCCACCGACCTTGAAGGTTGGATCCGGACATAATCGGAGGTCCGAAGCGCCTAAACCTGAGCTTTGGGTGTTGGAACTCGAGGCAGGAGGTGGATTCGATTGAGATCGAAAGAAAAGAATAGGCCTTGGTCTCTCTATAAAGAGATTGAATACCAAGTGCCCTCCTCGTGACCATTTGGGACTTACCTCCAATCGAGGGGTCATACCAATGGGCATGATTGGGTTACCCACGTCCGTGTTGATGAGAATCCCGTAATAAAGGGGACACGATCTCTGCTTCGACAAGACGTGCCAAGGAAACCATGTCGCGAAACACGCTGAGATTGGTTATGGAAAACGATTCAAATAAAGACCTGGCTGTGGGGTGATGTCACACTATGGGGTACGTCAGCAGATTAGATTTTTGGAAATATTATTCTCTCTAAGGTGGTACGTGGAACTTGTTTTGCAGAGCCGGACACGATCCTCGTGTTCAAAATCTTCTGTGAAGTATTCGGAGGTGGAACCCGCCTTGCAATGCCGAAGACAATCTGCACGCCGCACTCATCATCATTGAAGCCTGGTTCTGGGGCTACTGAGGGAGTCCTGGATTAGGGGGTATCCGGACAGCCAGACTATATCTTTTGGCCGGACTGTTGGACTATGAATATACAAGATTGAAGACTTCGTCCCGTGTCCGGATGGGACTCTCCTTGGCGTGGAACACAAGCTTGGCAATACGGATATGTAGATCTCCTGCCTTGTAACGAACTCTGTGTAACCCTAGCCTCCTCCGATGTCTATATAAACCGGAGGGTTTGGTCTGTAGGACCAACAACAATCATACCATAGGCTAGCTTCTAAGGTTTAGCCTCTCCGATCTCGTGGTAGATCAACTATTGTAATACTCACATCATCAAGATCAATCAAGCAGGAGTAGGGTTTTACCTCCATCGAGAGGGCCCGAACTTGGGTAAAAACATCGTGTCCCTTGTCTCCTGTTACCATCCGCCTAGATGCACAGTTCGGGACCCCCTACCCGAGATCCACCGGTTTTGACACCGACATCCCTTAATACAAGCGCGAGCTTACGGTCCAATGCGGCGCGTGCCGCTCAGTCGCTGACGTCACGAAGGCTTCGGCTCATACCACGACGTCGAGTGCCCATAACTGTTCCAGCGTAGTTGGTTAGTGCGTATAGACCAAATGGCCAGACTCAGATCAAATACCAAGATCTCGTTAAGCGTGTTAAGTATCCGCGAATGCCGACCAGGGCCAGGCACACCTCTCTCCTAGGTGGTCTCAACCCGCCCTGTCGCTCCGCCACAAAGGAACAGTCGAGGGCCGTCGGGAACTGAGGCCCACCTCTACCGGGATGGAGCCACCTGCCACTTCAGTCCCCATCTCCGAACAGTATCATAAGTAATGTAACAGTATAAAGTATATAGCATATGCCCGCGATCACCTCCCGAAGTGATCACGGTCCAGTAGTATAGCATGGCAGACGGACAAGAGTGTAGGGCCACTGATGGAACACTAGCATCATATACTAAGCATTAGGATAGCAGGTAAGGGTAACAACTGTAGGAACAATGACATGCTATGCAGCAGAGTAGGATTAACGGAAAGCAGCAACATGCTACACTACTCTAATGCAAGCAGTATAGAGAAGAATAGGCGATATCTGGTGATCAGGGGGGGGCTTGCCTGGAAGCTCAGCCAAGAAGGAGGGGTCGTCAACACCGTGGACGTACTGGGTAGCAGCGGCGTCGGTCTCGGTGTCTACTGGAGAAGAAGAGGGGGAAGAAACAGTAAATACGGAGCAAACAAAGCATCACACAAAATATAACAAGGCAATACACGGTGCCAGGGGTGATCTAACGCAGGGATAGGTGATACCGCCGAAGGGGGAAAACATTCGGGAAAGTATTCCCGGTGTTCCGCGTATTCCCGGAGTTCCATGTTCGCTATGCTAGGGATGTGTGGTGGACTAACGGGCTGCGTATCCGGATTCGTCTCATCGTTCTGAGCAACTTTCATGTACAAGGTTTTTCCATCCGAGCTACGGTTTATTTTATATCAATTTAAAAAAAATATTGCAGTTAGTGAATTTATAAACAAATTGGAAATAATAGCTAAATGCTAGCTGCACCCATTGGGTACACAGCCAGAGAGGCTGACTGGTAGGCCTGGTCAACTGTTGACTCAGGAGTCAACAGTTGAGCGGTCAACTGTCAACAGAACATGGTGGGGTCCCGCATGTCATATGCTATACCTATAAAAAAATAAAACAAATCTAATTAATAAGGGACCAAACTTCATCTGTTGTTAGACTAATTTAGCACTAACTAACCAAGCTCTAATAAACAAGGGTCGTCCTAATTGCACATCTAGCCTTACGGGTGTGCACACAAACGCACACATAGCACATGACCATGCTTGGACGGGGCAAGTGTAGGATCTAGAAGTAGGTGTGTCTAGAGGGGGGGGGGGTGATTAGACACTTAGTGCTAAAGCTGCAGTTTTTAAACTTTTTCGGTTTGAGTGGAGTTTTAGGCAAAATTTCGACATACACAATACATATCAAGCAAGCATGCAAAGAGTATATGAGCAGCGGAATGTAAAGCATGCAACTTGCAAGAATGTAAAGGGAAGGGTTTGGAGAATTCAAACACAATGGAGACACGGATGTTTTTCCCATGGTTCGGATAGGTGGTGCTATCCTACATCCACGTTGATGGAGACTTCAACCCACGAAGGGTAACGGTTGCGCGAGTCCACGGAGGGCTCCACCCACGAAGGGTCCACGAAGAAGCAACCTTGTCTATCCCACCATGGCCATCGCCCACGAAGGACTTGCCTCACTAGCAGAAGATCTTCACGAAGTAGGCGATCTCCTTGCCCTTACAAACTCCTTGGTTCAACTCCACAATCTTGTCGGAGGCTCCCAAGTGACACCAAGCCAATCTAGGAGACACCACTCTCCAAGAAGTAACAAATGGTGTGTTGATGATGAACTCCTTGCTCTTGTGCTTCAAATGATAGTCTCCCCAACACTCAACTCTCTCTCACAGGATATGGATTTGGTGGAAATAAGATTTGAGTGGAAAGCAACTTGGGGAAGGCTAGAGATCAAGATTCATATGGTAGGAATGGAATATCTTGGCCTCAACACAAGGGTAGGTATTTCTCTCTCAGAACAAACTCGGTCGGACCGAAATAGTAAACCTAATGACCGTTAGAGATTTTCGGTGGGAGTGACATGCAACTTGGTAGGACCGATATGGTTAGGGTTAGGGCATAACGTAATCTCGGTGAGACCGATTACACAAACTCGGTGAGACCGATTTGGTAATTAGCTAACCAGAGAGTTGGTCAGGCAAACTCGGTGGAACCGATTACTAAACTCGGTTGGACCGATTTTGGTAATGAGTTAACCAGAGAGTTTGCATTGTAATCTCGGTAGTACCGATTGCCTAAACTCGGTGAGACCGATTTTGACAATGGACATACACAGTGAGATTGCAATCCCATCTCGGTGGGACCGAGATCCCTGTCGGTAGAACCGATTTGGTAGGGTTTGTGGCAGTGGCTATGACATGTGAAACTCGGTGGCGCCGGATAGAAAGAATTGGTAGGTCCGAGTTTGGCTTTGGGTTTAGGTCATATGTGGAAGTGGGAAAGTAGATGAGTGTTTTGGAGCATATCATCAAGCACATGGAGCAAAAGGCTCATTAAGCAACACCTCATCCCTCCTTGATAGTATTGGCTTTTCCTACGGACTCAATGTGATCTTGGATCACTAAAAGTGTAAAATGAAGAGTCTTGAGCTTGAAGCTTTAGCCAATCCTTTGTCCTTAGCATCTTGAAGGAGTTCCCACAACCTTTAGTCCATGCCACTCCATTGTTGAACTTATATGAAATATACTAGATAAAAGTGTTAGTCCAACAAGAGATATGTTGACATTAATTACCAAAACCACCTGGGGAGCACTTGTGCTTTCAATCTCCCCCTTTTTGGTAATTGATGGCAACATACATCAAAGCTTTAGATAAAGATACAAAGAATAACAAGTAAAGCTTTGGAAGAACATGTAACAACCATAGGCTCCCCCTACATGTATGCAATCATGTGAATATAAAATATAGAAGGATGTGAGAGCATAATCATGACAGAGCAGGCAATGTGTTACATGTATCTTGGCCATATGCATCAGAGCAAAAGATTATTATTCAGAGAAATACCTTCATGCTTATGAGTCCTTCTTGCAAAAAGTATGTACAAAAGCAAGAATTCCTCATACTCATGATTCTGATGCATATACTTACCTTGTAGTCTTAAGTTGGCTTAGGATGGAATGAACGTGCACAAACAAGGTTAGATAACACAGGTACATCCACTAGTCAAAGCAAACCAAAAGAAACCACAAGAATACCAAGACTGGGATGACATGTAGATAGTGAGTACAAGGTACCACTTGGATTAGACATGTCCCCAAGAGTAAAGATATGCAATGAATTTGAATGATTTCATTCCCTTAGATGTCTTGCTCCCCCTGAATCTGACATGGGATATTGGGAGAAGATAGGGAACAGAAAATCAGAGCTGAAGGATATGAATGAATAGAACTTAACGCAAATGAGCACATATGAACATGTCTTTCCCCCAAAAAGACATGTGGCATCTCTCCTCTTGAACATCGAGCATCTGGGATCCTTGAGTATTCTCTCCCCCTGGGAATCTCTTTCTCCCCCTTAATACTTTCTCCCTGATGCTAAGCTTTGATCTGATCTCTCTCTCCCCCTTTGACATCAATTTCCAAGAAGGTTTTTCTGGAATCTGTCGAATAGGTTTGGTCCTTGAGATTCAGCACAAAGCAATGGATAAAACTATGATGCTTGTAGAGGACAAGATTCATTGAGTGGAGCTGGATCAGAAGAAATATAGAATAAGTGGGAAACTGTTTTTCCTGTTACGAAATCGGTGACACCAAGTGGCACGTTTTGGTGGTACCGAAGGGATTCGGTTGGACCGAAAATTACAATCCGGTGAAACCGAGTTCATCATAGAGAAAACACTTGTCACCTCAGCTAACTAGTCGAATAAGATCTCACAAAGATTTGCAATGAATTAACTGAAGAATTTGCAAGGAATTTGATGCAGAAATATGCAGAACGGGAATCAAAAAGAAAAGAGTGAAAGTTCTAGATGAAGTTTTTTTTGTTTTTGTTGAATAAGAGGGAAACAAATACAAATATGCAAGGGATAAATGCAATGACAAAAGAACACAAGAGAACTTCATCTAGAATTGGGCGGTGACATAGTCACCTATGTTAGAGTATATTGACTTAGGAGTCAAGTGAGAACACTTGATCATGGGTCATACTCATCGTTTAAGCTCAAAATGGGGTTACCATTTTTCGTTTAAGCATTTTGATGTATTCTCATCTTGTTGAGTTGCTTTGACTCATGACTTGGAGTAAAGCTTCTCTAAGATGGAATATCATACCTTGGGTGGTGGTGTGGGTCTTGCTCATGTAGTTGAACTTGTGTGGATGCTCGAGGTTGATGTAGCTCATCATGAGTTGGGAGCACCCCTTGGAATTTGAGTTCATCTACCTACATGGGTTAGTTCTTGCAAGGAAAAGCACTTGTAGATCCAAGAATGACAATCATGAAGCTCAACATAGAATTTGTCAAAGGATATGTTCGAATGGTTTCGTGCTTCCTTGTCTTCATCCACCGTTGTGTAGAGACTTGGTGATGTAGAGATTGCTCAAGATGTGAGTGAGTTGCAATCTCATAGAATTAGATTCAACCAAGTACCTACATGGGTTATATAACATGCAAGGTACTAATATATCCAAGACATAAGATAGTCATCATAAGAGATATATCAAGGATTAGCCATAAGATCATGTCTTGCATGTATCCAATGGAGTTTCTACTCCATGTTCGAAGCATCAATGATATTCAATTCTCCTCTCAACCTGCAAAACACTTTCCCATCAAGTGGTTTAGTGAATATATCCGCTAATTGCTTATCGGTGCGAACATGCTTAAGATCAATGTCACCCTTAGCAACATGATCTCGAATGAAATGATGACGAACTTCAATGTGCTTAGTTCGAGAATGTTGCACAGGATTATGACCAATTTTGATAGCAATTTCATTGTCACAAAGCAATGGAACATGTTTCACATAGACCCCATAATCTTTACGAGTTTGGGTCATCCAAAGTAATTGAGCACAACATGAACCAGCGGCAATGTATTCCGCTTCGGCGGTAGCTAAGGATACCGAGTTTTGTTTCTTGGAGGACCAAGACACAAGAGATCTACCAAGAAATTGACAAGTACCCGAAGTGGACTTTCTATCAACCTTGTCTCCGGCATAATCCGAGTCGGAATAGCCAACAAGATCAAAAGAGGACCTCTTAGGATACCAAATGCCAAAATTTGGTGTATGAATTAGGTATCTCACTATCCTTTTCACGTCCTTAAGATGACATTCTTTAGGAGCAGCTTGATATCGTGCACACATGCACACACTTAGCATAATATCGGGACGTGAGGCACATAGATATAACAATGAACCAATCATAGAGCGATAAACCTTTTGATCAACCGGTTCACCATCTTTGGTCAAATCATTATGTCCACTAGTAGGCATGGGTGTAGGCATACCTTTGCATTCTTGCATATTGAACTTCTTGAATAAGTCTTTGGTGTACTTCGTTTGAGAGATAAATGTACCTTCCTTAGTTTGCTTGATTTGCAAACCGAGAAAGAATTTGAGTTCACTCATCATAGACATCTCAAACTTCTTTGACATTAGCTCTCCAAACTTTTCACTAAAAAGAGGGTTAGTTGAACCAAATATAATATCATCAACATAAATTTGGCATACAAATAGTTCTCCATTAACCCTTTTAGTAAAGAGTGTGGAATCAATTTTTCCAATTTCAAAACCACTTGCAATAAGGAACTTGGTCAAGCATTTATACCAAGCTCTAGGAGCTTGTTTAAGACCATAAAGAGCTTTGTGAAGTTTGTAAACATGATTAGGTTTCTTAGGATTGACAAAGCCGGGAGGTTGTTTGACATAAACTTCCGCCTCTATTTCACCATTTAGAAAAGCACTTTTAATGTCCATTTGGTACAAGGTGATATTGTGGTGATTAGCATAGGCAAGTAAGATGCGAATGGACTCAAGTCTAGCAATGGGAGCATATGTCTCACCATAGTCCATACCTTCGACTTGTGTGTACCCTTGGGCGACGAGACGTGCTTTATTGTGAACCACTTGTCCATCTTCATCTTGCTTGTTGCGAAACACCCATTTGGTACCAATGATGTTGTGGTTGTTGTCGGGCTTCTCAACCAATGTCCAAACTTGGTTTCTCTCAAAGTTGTGTAGCTCTTCATGCATTGCGTTTATCCAATCCGGATCTTCCAATGCTTCTTCAACCTTCATAGGTTCAATGCTAGAGATGAATGAATAGTTTTCACAAAAGTTAGCTAAACGAGTTTTAGAGCGAGTGATTCTCCCGGTTTGGATATCATTGTAGATTTTCTCGACGGGATGATCTTTGGCAATTCTTGCTCGAACTCGTGAAAGCTTTTGCTTGGGTCTTCGTAGAACATCTTCTTCATCTTGTTCTTCTTCTTGGTCTTCTTCATTGTTGGCGTTGTCGTTCTCTTGTCGTGGTGGAGAAGGAGGTTGTTGATGTTCGTCTTGACGCATTTCCTCGTTTCCTTCATCTTGGTGTGTCCCACTTATGGATGCTTACGGGTAAATTCTTGGTTCACCTTGTCGTGAAGTAGAAGCTTCCACTTGGACGGACAAGGTACTCTCCTTCACCTCCATTGGGCGAATTTTGCCAATAGACAAGTCTTGGATTGCTTCTGAAGGGTCTTTGTCTCCTACATCAATTGCCAATTGCTCTACTTGCGAGCCATTAGATTCATCAAACTTCACATCTACCGTTTCTTCAACCTTTCGGGTGAAATTGTTGTAGACACGGTAAGTGTGAGAGTTTGAGCCATAACCAAGTAGGAAACCTTCATGAGATTTAGGTGCAAACTTTGAACGACGATGCTTATCAAGAATGTAGCACTTTGAGCCGAATACTCGAAAGTATCCAACTTGGGGTTTGTTACCGGTGAGGAGCTCGTATGCTGTCTTGCCGAGTAGCTTGTGAAGATACAAGCGATTTGTTGCATGACAAGCCGTCTCAACCGCTTCTGCCCAAAAGTGCTTCGACATCTTGTACTCATCAAGCATCGTTCTCGCCATTTCGATGAGCGTCCGGTTCTTCCTCTCAACAACTCCATTTTGTTTAGGTGTGTACGTAGCCGAGAACTCGTGTGAAATCCCTTCTTCCTCAAGAAAGGTGTCCACATTTGCGTTCTTGAACTCCGTTCCGTTGTCACTCCGAACCTTCTTGATCTTCACGTCAAACTGATTTTGGGCCTTCCTAGCGAAGTTTTTGAAGATCTTTTGGACCTGCAATTTATCATCAAGAAAGAACACCCACGTAAATCTTGAAAAATCATCAACTATAACTAGACCAAAAGAATTTCCACCGAGACTCTTGTAGGTATTGGGACCAAAAAGATCCATATGAAGTAGCTCGAGTGGTCTCCTTGTGGTCATGATGTTCTTCACGGGATGCCTTCCTCCAACCTGTTTACCTGCTTGACAAGCACTACAAAGTCTATCCTTATCAAATATGACATCATTAACTCCAAGGATATGATTTCCTTTAATAAGCTTGTCAAGGTTTCTCATGCCAACGTGACCTAGTCGTCTATGCCACAACCAACCTTTTGGGGATTTAGCAATAAAGCAAGTTTTAGGTTGTGCCTTTTTAGAGAAATCGACAATGTAAAGGTCACCTCTACGTATACCGGTAAAGACCATTTTATGATTATCTTGACGAAACACTTGGCAATCTACCTCAGTAAATAGGACATTCAAACCGAAATCAGCAAGTCTAGATACCGAAAGTAAGTTGTAGCCAAGAGATTCAACGAGCATGACATTTTGAATGGAGCTATCGTGTGAGATGGCCACCTTACCAAGGCCAACCACCTTACCCTTTGAATTATCACCAAAAGTGACATACTTTCGCGGGCCGTCATTTTCAGCAAGCTCACAAAACATTTCTTCGTTTCCGGTCATATGATCAATACATCCACTGTCGAGAACCCATTCCTTTCCTCCTGACACATATCCTCGAAGATTTGCCATAAGACCAAAGTGTCTCATTGCATCATCAAGATCGAAATCACTATCATCATTCTCATCGTAGTATCCATGTTCAACATGATCTTGTGATTCATCATTTCCTAGAGAGAGTGATTCATTAGATAAATGATCATCAAAGTGGTCACTTTTATGAATTCTTATAGCTTCGGATATAATATCACTAATGATTCCAACATTTCCTTTAGCATGCATGAGATTAGTAAGCTCAAATAGACAATCACCAAAACTAGGATCACTAGAGTTCATTTTACTCAAGGCAATATATTTATGGAGAATTTCATCCAAATTTTTCAAGGAATAATCGAGGAATCGTTCCTCAAGAAATTTCCATATAGTATAGGCACAATTAAGAGTAGGTAAACTAGCAATCAAGTTTTTGGGCAATCCTCTAATGATGAGCTCAACAGTTCTAAGATTGCGAATCATGTCAATATCTTCATCTAGGGTGGGATGCATAGGATCAACATGAGGTGCACAAGGACTAGCAATATACTTGTTTAAATGATATTGATTGAAAATCACAAGCATCTCATTTTTTCATTCATGAAAATACTCTCCATCAAGAATAGGCACTCTATGTCTAAGAATCCCTAAAGTAGACGCATCCATCTTCCTCCAATGGTGATTAAACCAAGGCAATGGAGACCAAAGCTCTGATACCACTTGTAGGATCTAGAAGTAGGTGTGTCTAGAGGGGGGGGTGATTAGACACTTAGTGCTAAAGTTGCAGTTTTTAAACTTTTTCGGTTTGAGTGGAGTTTTAGGCACAATTTCAACATACACAATACATATCAAGCAAGCATGCAAAGAGTATATGAGCAGCGGAATGTAAAGCATGCAACTTGCAAGAATGTAAAGGGAAGGGTTTGGAGAATTCAAACGCAATTGGAGACACGGATGTTTTTCCCGTGGTTCGGATAGGTGGTGCTATCCTACATCCACGTTGATGGAGACTTCAACCCACGAAGGGTAACGGTTGCGTGAGTCCACGGAGGGCTCCACCCACGAAGGTTCCACGAAGAAGCAACCTTGTCTATCCCACCATGGCCATCGCCCACGAAGGACTTGCCTCACTAGCGGTAGATCTTCACGAAGTAGGTGATCTACTTGCCCTTACAAACTCCTTGGTTCAACTCCACAATCTTGTCGGAGGCTCCCAAGTGACACCTAGCCAATCTAGGAGACACCACTCTCCAAGAAGTAACAAATGGTGTGTTGATGATGAACTCCTTGCTCTTGTGCTTCAAATGATAGTCTCCCCAACACTCAACTCTCTCTCACAGGATATGGATTTGGTGGAAATAAGATTTGAGTGGAAAGCAACTTGGGGAAGGCTAGAGATCAAGATTCATATGGTAGGAATGGAATATCTTGGCCTCAGCACAAGGGTAGGTATTTCTCTCTCAGAACATATGAGTTGGAAGTGTAGATGTGTTCTGATGGCTCTCTCCACGAATGAAGAGGAGGTGGAGGGGTATATATAGCCTCCACACAAAATCCAACCGTTACACACAATTTACCAATCTCGGTGGGACCGAATCAACAAACTCGGTCGGACCGAAATAGTAAACCTAATGACCGTTAGAGATTTTCGGTGGGAGTGACATGCAACTCGCTAGGACCGATATGGTTAGGGTTAGGGCATAACGTAATCTCGGTGAGACCGATTACACAAACTCGGTGAGACCGATTTGGTAATTAGCTAACCAGAGAGTTGGTCAGGCAAACTCGGTGGAACCGATTACTAAACTCGGTTGGACCGATTTTGGTAATGAGTTAACCAGAGAGTTTGCATTGTAATCTCGGTAGTACCGATTGCCTAAACTCGGTGAGACCGATTTTGACAATGGACATACACAGTGAGATTGCAATCCCATCTCGGTGGGACCGAGATCCCTGTCGGTAGAACCGATTTGGTAGGGTTTGTGGCAGTGGCTATGACATGTGAAACTCGGTGGCGCCGGATAGAAAGAATTGGTAGGTCCGAGTTTGGCTTTGGGTTTAGGTCATATGTGGAAGTGGGAAAGTAGCTGAGTGTTTTGGAGCATATCATCAAGCACATGGAGCAAAAGGCTCATTAAGCAACACCTCATCCCTCCTTGATAGTATTGGCTTTTCCTACGGACTCAATGTGATCTTGGATCACTAAAAGTGTAAAATGAAGAGTCTTGAGCTTGAAGCTTTAGCCAATCCTTTGTCCTTAGCATCTTGAAGGAGTTCCCACAACCTTTAGTCCATGCCACTCCATTGTTGAACTTATATGAAATATACTAGATAAAAGTGTTAGTCCAACAAGAGATATGTTGACATTAATTACCAAAACCACCTGGGGAGCACTTGTGCTTTCAATCTCCCCCTTTTTGGTAATTGATGGCAACATACATCAAAGCTTTAGATAAAGATACAAAGAATAACAAGTAAAGCTTTGGAAGAACATGTAACAACCATAGGCTCCCCCTACATGTATGCAATCATGTGAATATAAAATATAGAAGGATGTGAGAGCATAATCATGACAGAGCAGGCAATGTGTTACATGTATCTTGGCCATATGCATCAGAGCAAAAGATTATTATTCAGAGAAATACCTTCATGCTTATGAGTCCTTCTTGCAAAAAGTATGTACAAAAGCAAGAATTCCTCATACTCATGATTCTGATGCATATACTTACCTTGTAGTCTTAAGTTGGCTTAGGATGGAATGAACGTGCACAAACAAGGTTAGATAACACAGGTACATCCACTAGTCAAAGCAAACCAAAAGAAACCACAAGAATACCAAGACTGGGATGACATGTAGATAGTGAGTACAAGGTACCACTTGGATTAGACATGTCCCCAAGAGTAAAGATATGCAATGAATTTGAATGATTTCATTCCCTTAGATGTCTTGCTCCCCCTGAATCTGACATGGGATATTGGGAGAAGATAGGGAACAGAAAATCAGAGCTGAAGGATATGAATGAATAGAACTTAACGCAAATGAGCACATATGAACATGTCTTTCCCCCAAAAAGACATGTGGCATCTCTCCTCTTGAACATCGAGCATCTGGGATCCTTGAGTATTCTCTCCCCCTGGGAATCTCTTTCTCCCCCTTAATACTTTCTCCCTGATGCTAAGCTTTGATCTGATCTCTCTCTCCCCCTTTGACATCAATTTCCAAGAAGGTTTTTCTGGAATCTGTCGAATAGGTTTGGTCCTTGAGATTCAGCACAAAGCAATGGATAAAACTATGATGCTTGTAGAGGACAAGATTCATTGAGTGGAGCTGGATCAGAAGAAATATAGAATAAGTGGGAAACTGTTTTTCCTGTTACGAAATCGGTGACACCAAGTGGCACGTTTTGGTGGTACCGAAGGGATTCGGTTGGACCGAAAATTACAATCCGGTGAAACCGAGTTCATCATAGAGAAAACACTTGTCACCTCAGCTAACTAGTCGAATAAGATCTCACAAAGATTTGCAATGAATTAACTGAAGAATTTGCAAGGAATTTGATGCAGAAATATGCAGAACGGGAATCAAAAAGAAAAGAGTGAAAGTTCTAGATGAAGTTTTTTTTGTTTTTGTTGAATAAGAGGGAAACAAATACAAATATGCAAGGGATAAATGCAATGACAAAAGAACACAAGAGAACTTCATCTAGAATTGGGCGGTGACATAGTCACCTATGTTAGAGTATATTGACTTAGGAGTCAAGTGAGAACACTTGATCATGGGTCATACTCATCGTTTAAGCTCAAAATGAGGTTACCATTTTTCGTTTAAGCATTTTGATGTATTCTCATCTTGTTGAGTTGCTTTGACTCATGACTTGGAGTAAAGCTTCTCTAAGATGGAATATCATACCTTGGGTGATGGTGTGGGTCTTGCTCATGTAGTTGAACTTGTGTGGATGCTCGAGGTTGATGTAGCTCATCATGAGTTGGGAGCACCCCTTGGAATTTGAGTTCATCTACCTACATGGGTTAGTTCTTGCAAGGAAAAGCACTTGTAGATCCAAGAATGACAATCATGAAGCTCAACATAGAATTTGTCAAAGGATATGTTCGAATGGTTTCGTGCTTCCTTGTCTTCATCCACCGTTGTGTAGAGACTTGGTGATGTAGAGATTGCTCAAGATGTGAGTGAGTTGCAATCTCATAGAATTAGATTCAACCAAGTACCTACATGGGTTATATAACATGCAAGGTACTAATATATCCAAGACATAAGATAGTCATCATAAGAGATATATCAAGGATTAGCCATAAGCTCATGTCTTGCATGTATCCAATGGAGTTTCTACTCCATGTTCGAAGCATCAATGATATTCAATTCTCCTCTCAACCTGCAAAACACTTTCCCATCAAGTGGTTTAGTGAATATATCCGCTAATTGCTTATCGGTGCGAACATGCTTAAGATCAATGTCACCCTTAGCAACATGATCTCGAATGAAATGATGACGAACTTCAATGTGCTTAGTTCGAGAATGTTGCACAGGATTATGACCAATTTTGATAGCAATTTCATTGTCACAAAGCAATGGAACATGTTTCACATAGACCCCATAATCTTTACGAGTTTGGGTCATCCAAAGTAATTGAGCACAACATGAACCAGCGGCAATGTATTCCGCTTCGGCGGTAGCTAAGGATACCGAGTTTTGTTTCTTGGAGGACCAAGACACAAGAGATCTACCAAGAAATTGACAAGTACCCGAAGTGGACTTTCTATCAACCTTGTCTCCGGCATAATCCGAGTCGGAATAGCCAACAAGATCAAAAGAGGACCTCTTAGGATACCAAATGCCAAAATTTGGTGTATGAATTAGGTATCTCACTATCCTTTTCACGTCCTTAAGATGACATTCTTTAGGAGCAGCTTGATATCGTGCACACATGCACACACTTAGCATAATATCGGGACGTGAGGCACATAGATATAACAATGAACCAATCATAGAGCGATAAACCTTTTGATCAACCGGTTCACCATCTTTGGTCAAATCATTATGTCCACTAGTAGGCATGGGTGTAGGCATACCTTTGCATTCTTGCATATTGAACTTCTTGAATAAGTCTTTGGTGTACTTCGTTTGAGAGATAAATGTACCTTCCTTAGTTTGCTTGATTTGCAAACCGAGAAAGAATTTGAGTTCACTCATCATAGACATCTCAAACTTCTTTGACATTAGCTCTCCAAACTTTTCACTAAAAAGAGGGTTAGTTGAACCAAATATAATATCATCAACATAAATTTGGCATACAAATAGTTCTCCATTAACCCTTTTAGTAAAGAGTGTGGAATCAATTTTTCCAATTTCAAAACCACTTGCAATAAGGAACTTGGTCAAGCATTTATACCAAGCTCTAGGAGCTTGTTTAAGACCATAAAGAGCTTTGTGAAGTTTGTAAACATGATTAGGTTTCTTAGGATTGACAAAGCCGGGAGGTTGTTTGACATAAACTTCCGCCTCTATTTCACCATTTAGAAAAGCACTTTTAATGTCCATTTGGTACAAGGTGATATTGTGGTGATTAGCATAGGCAAGTAAGATGCGAATGGACTCAAGTCTAGCAATGGGAGCATATGTCTCACCATAGTCCATACCTTCGACTTGTGTGTACCCTTGGGCGACGAGACGTGCTTTATTGTGAACCACTTGTCCATCTTCATCTTGCTTGTTGCGAAACACCCATTTGGTACCAATGATGTTGTGGTTGTTGTCGGGCTTCTCAACCAATGTCCAAACTTGGTTTCTCTCAAAGTTGTGTAGCTCTTCATGCATTGCGTTTATCCAATCCGGATCTTCCAATGCTTCTTCAACCTTCATAGGTTCAATGCTAGAGATGAATGAATAGTTTTCACAAAAGTTAGCTAAACGAGTTTTAGAGCGAGTGATTCTCCCGGTTTGGATATCATTGTAGATTTTCTCGACGGGATGATCTTTGGCAATTCTTGCTCGAACTCGTGAAAGCTTTTGCTTGGGTCTTCGTAGAACATCTTCTTCATCTTGTTCTTCTTCTTGGTCTTCTTCATTGTTGGCGTTGTCGTTCTCTTGTCGTGGTGGAGAAGGAGGTTGTTGATGTTCGTCTTGACGCATTTCCTCGTTTCCTTCATCTTGGTGTGTCCCACTTGTGGATGCTTACGGGTAAATTCTTGGTTCACCTTGTCGTGAAGTAGAAGCTTCCACTTGGACGGACAAGGTACTCTCCTTCACCTCCATTGGGCGAATTTTGCCAATAGACAAGTCTTGGATTGCTTCTGAAGGGTCTTTGTCTCCTACATCAATTGCCAATTGCTCTACTTGCGAGCCATTAGATTCATCAAACTTCACATCTACCGTTTCTTCAACCTTTCGGGTGAAATTGTTGTAGACACGGTAAGTGTGAGAGTTTGAGCCATAACCAAGTAGGAAACCTTCATGAGATTTAGGTGCAAACTTTGAACGACGATGCTTATCAAGAATGTAGCACTTTGAGCCGAATACTCGAAAGTATCCAACTTGGGGTTTGTTACCGGTGAGGAGCTCGTATGCCGTCTTGCCGAGTAGCTTGTGAAGATACAAGCGATTTGTTGCATGACAAGCCGTCTCAACCACTTCTGCCCAAAAGTGCTTCGACATCTTGTACTCATCAAGCATCGTTCTCGCCATTTCGATGAGCGTCCGGTTCTTCCTCTCAACAACTCCATTTTGTTTAGGTGTGTACGTAGCCGAGAACTCGTGTGAAATCCCTTCTTCCTCAAGAAAGGTGTCCACATTTGCGTTCTTGAACTCCGTTCCGTTGTCACTCCGAACCTTCTTGATCTTCACGTCAAACTGATTTTGGGCCTTCCTAGCGAAGTTTTTGAAGATCTTTTGGACCTGCAATTTATCATCAAGAAAGAACACCCACGTAAATCTTGAAAAATCATCAACTATAACTAGACCAAAAGAATTTCCACCGAGACTCTTGTAGGTATTGGGACCAAAAAGATCCATATGAAGTAGCTCGAGTGGTCTCCTTGTGGTCATGATGTTCTTCACGGGATGCCTTCCTCCAACCTGTTTACCTGCTTGACAAGCACTACAAAGTCTATCCTTATCAAATATGACATCATTAACTCCAAGGATATGATTTCCTTTAATAAGCTTGTCAAGGTTTCTCATGCCAACGTGACCTAGTCGTCTATGCCACAACCAACCTTTTGGGGATTTAGCAATAAAGCAAGTTTTAGGTTGTGCCTTTTTAGAGAAATCGACAATGTAAAGGTCACCTCTACGTATACCGGTAAAGACCATTTTATGATTATCTTGACGAAACACTTGGCAATCTACCTCAGTAAATAGGACATTCAAACCGAAATCAGCAAGTCTAGATACCGAAAGTAAGTTGTAGCCAAGAGATTCAACGAGCATGACATTTTGAATGGAGCTATCGTGTGAGATGGCCACCTTACCAAGGCCAACCACCTTACCCTTTGAATTATCACCAAAAGTGACATACTTTCGCGGGCCGTCATTTTCAGCAAGCTCACAAAACATTTCTTCGTTTCCGGTCATATGATCAATACATCCACTGTCGAGAACCCATTCCTTTCCTCCTGACACATATCCTCGAAGATTTGCCATAAGACCAAAGTGTCTCATTGCATCATCAAGATCGAAATCACTATCATCATTCTCATCGTAGTATCCATGTTCAACATGATCTTGTGATTCATCATTTCCTAGAGAGAGTGATTCATTAGATAAATGATCATCAAAGTGGTCACTTTTATGAATTCTTATAGCTTCGGATATAATATCACTAATGATTCCAACATTTCCTTTAGCATGCATGAGATTAGTAAGCTCAAATAGACAATCACCAAAACTAGGATCACTAGAGTTCATTTTACTCAAGGCAATATATTTATGGAGAATTTCATCCAAATTTTTCAAGGAATAATCGAGGAATCGTTCCTCAAGAAATTTCCATATAGTATAGGCACAATTAAGAGTAGGTAAACTAGCAATCAAGTTTTTGGGCAATCCTCTAATGATGAGCTCAACAGTTCTAAGATTGCGAATCATGTCAATATCTTCATCTAGGGTGGGATGCATAGGATCAACATGAGGTGCACAAGGACTAGCAATATACTTGTTTAAATGATATTGATTGAAAATCACAAGCATCTCATTTTTTCATTCATGAAAATACTCTCCATCAAGAATAGGCACTCTATGTCTAAGAATCCCTAAAGTAGACGCATCCATCTTCCTCCAATGGTGATTAAACCAAGGCAATGGAGACCAAAGCTCTGATACCACTTGTAGGATCTAGAAGTAGGTGTGTCTAGAGGGGGGGGTGATTAGACACTTAGTGCTAAAGTTGCAGTTTTTAAACTTTTTCGGTTTGAGTGGAGTTTTAGGCACAATTTCAACATACACAATACATATCAAGCAAGCATGCAAAGAGTATATGAGCAGCGGAATGTAAAGCATGCAACTTGCAAGAATGTAAAGGGAAGGGTTTGGAGAATTCAAACGCAATTGGAGACACGGATGTTTTTCCCGTGGTTTGGATAGGTGGTGCTATCCTACATCCACGTTGATGGAGACTTCAACCCACGAAGGGTAACGGTTGCGTGAGTCCACTTAGGGCTCCACCCACGAAGGTTCCACGAAGAAGCAACCTTGTCTATCCCACCATGGCCATCGCCCACGAAGGACTTGCCTCACTAGCGGTAGATCTTCACGAAGTAGGTGATCGACCTGCCCTTACAAACTCCTTGGTTCAACTCCACAATCTTGTCGGAGGCTCCCAAGTGACACCTAGCCAATCTAGGAGACACCACTCTCCAAGAAGTAACAAATGGTGTGTTGATGATGAACTCCTTGCTCTTGTGCTTCAAATGATAGTCTCCCCAACACTCAACTCTCTCTCACAGGATATGGATTTGGTGGAAATAAGATTTGAGTGGAAAGCAACTTGGGGAAGGCTAGAGATCAAGATTCATATGGTAGGAATGGAATATCTTGGCCTCAGCACAAGGGTAGGTATTTCTCTCTCAGAACATATGAGTTGGAAGTGTAGATGTGTTCTGATGGCTCTCTCCACGAATGAAGAGGAGGTGGAGGGGTATATATAGCCTCCACACAAAATCCAACCGTTACAAACAATTTACCAATCTCGGTGGGACCGAATCAACAAACTCGGTTGGACCGAAATAGTAAACCTAGTGACCGTTAGACATTTTCGGTGGGAGTGACATGCAACTCGGTAGGACCGATATGGTTAGGGTTAGGGCATAACGTAATCTCGGTGAGACCAATTACACAAACTCGGTGAGACCGATTTGGTAATTAGCTAACCAGAGAGTTGGTGGAACCGATTACTAAACTCGGTTGGACCGATTTTGGTAATGAGTTAACCAGATAGTTTGCATTGTAATCTCGGTAGTACCGATTGCCTAAACTTGGTGAGACCGATTTTGACAATGGACATACACAGTGAGATTGCAATCCAACTCGGTGGGACCGAGATCCCTGTCGGTAGAACCGATTTGCTAGGGTTTGTGGCAGTGGCTATGACATGTGAAACTCGGTGGCGCCGGATAGAAAGAATCGGTAGGTCCGAGTTTGGCTTTGGGTTTAGGTCATATGTGGAAGTGGGAAAGTAGCTCAGTGTTTTGGAGCATATCATCAAGCACATGGAGCAAAAGGCTCATTAAGCAACACCTCATCCCTCCTTGATAGTATTGGCTTTTCCTACGGACTCAATGTGATCTTGGATCACTAAAAGTGTAAAATGAAGAGTCTTGAGCTTGAAGCTTTAGCCAATCCTTTGTCATTAGCATCTTGAAGGAGTTCCCACATTCTTTAGTCCATGCCACTCCATTGTTGAACTTATCTGAAATATACTTGATAAAAGTGTTAGTCCAACAAGAGATATGTTGACATTAATTACCAAAACCACCTGGGGAGCACTTGTGCTTTCAGCAAGCTCTCTGCTAGTCATGGGTTTCTTCGATACCTTATAAGCCCGTTCAGTTTCGTTAGTTATTTGTTCAGCAAACAACTTTGCAGGTACGACTTTGCAGATACGCGCTAGGAAGACCAGCAAATAGCAGCGGTAACAGTTAAGGAATAGTAGCGGCGGCGGCAGCAGCTATGCATCCGTAGTAGTAACAAGAAGCAGCAGTAGGAAGCAGGCAACAACAACAGAGTTTCAGCGGCAACAGCGGTAAAGTAGCAGGAAGCAGCCGCGCACAGGCAAGGGCGGCTGTGGGCGCAACGCATGACGACGTAAGCGACGGGGTGCGGCCAGGGGATGGCCAGCGCGCGGCCGAACGTTGCCAGGGGCGCAGCAGGGCGCGTACAGGGCACCATGGCACGAGGCACGGGCGCGGACCGTGGCCAACAGCCAGAGCTTGGGCGGCTCGGGGCGATGGCCAACAGCGTTGGGGAGAGGGGAAAAGGGGGAACGGGCGGAGGCTCACCCCCGGGAGGCCGTGGACGAGCTTGCTGAGGTCGGGAGGCGCCGGTGATGGAGATCGACGACGAATGACGGGCGGCCGTGCATGGAGAAGATAGCCGATGGCGTCGCACGGGGCTCTCCTAGATCGAGACCTTAGTCGAGGGCGAAGGAGAAGATGATGGAGCAGCCCCTGCATGTATTATCAAGCGTCGGGGAGGCCAGTGGCCATGACGACGACGGACACCATGGCGAGTAGCTCGGGCACGAACAAATTATGAGGAAGAGAGAGGGAGCGAGGGGATAGCGAGGGCTAGGGTTCGTCCACTGGGTCGGCTTCCAGCTTAACTAGGTCAAGGGTGCCGGTGGATGGTTGACACGCGCCCATTAGCGACGTGGACGGGCGCGCCAGCTCCACGCCATGTCTCCGCATCTCTCTCTATAGAGGGGTTGGGGTAAGGCCTTGGTGGTGGGCTGGGCCTAGTACAGTAGAAGGGATGGGCTAAGTGCACAGGGAGGGTTTTCCTCTTTTTCCTTTCCTTTCCTTTTATGTTTCCTATATTCTTTACTGTTTTGCAAATTGTTGGGACACAAAAATAGTTTTGTAAAATATCTAATGGTGCCACATAGATACTTTGCAATATTTTAGCACTGCCATAAAAAGGTTTTGAGGCAAGATAATTTCATCTGAATTTTGTTCAAAAGAAATTGGATTAAAAAGGGCTCTTTAGGTACTATTTTTGGGTGACACTTTTAATTAAGCAAACAAGTGACACCATTTTTCTCCACCACAATTAACTATGGTTTATTTTCAACATTGGGAACAATTTAGTTTTATTGTTTGAAGAAATAATGTATTTAACTTTATTTTAAATTTGAAATTGGCTTTGATTTTTATCAAGTGGAAAATTGTCTTAGTTAAACGTGATGACACGACACCATTTGTGTGAGGTCATTGTAGCTTAAATATCTGGGCGTCACAATTCTCCTCCACTACAAGAAATCTCGCCCCGAGATTTAAGAGGCAGAGTAAAGGGGGAGGGTTCTTGTTATGAAATTCTAGCGAGTGTTCTCGGTCTTAGTTGCCCTTCTCGAAGAGGTCGGTCTATTGCGTTGACGTTTTTATTTCTCTGCTTTAGGTCATCATGATGAAGCCGACATCCTTTCTTCGGGAACTCCATCGTACTTACGAAAGAATAAAGGGTGGGTATTCCGGGAGACAAGACCTCTGCACGGTTGCCTAACTGGTAGATAACATCAGGGAAGGTGGTGGAAAGTAACTCTTGAATGGAAATTTAAGACAATATCGAGAGCAAATTAAGGAGGTATCGTGGGAAGTTTCGAGCGGGCAGGCAATCGTTCGATGCCTGAAACAGGGCGTGAAAAGGGGTTCAAGGCAATGGGAATAAGTATTGTGTCTAATACCAGAATTGATGATCTCTCGGAAGGTGGCTCGTGAATTACATACGAGGCCACGCGCGAGGAACAACCTTGGGAACAGGGGGTACAGAAGAGTCAGGTTTCGATCCTATGGAACTGTGGGTTATGGGCCCACCATGTGGTTGAAATTAGGAAGGGGGCCGATAGCTTGCACGGTCCCGATAGTAAGGCGTCTCAGAGGGTAGCCTGTCAGTTATGTCGGCAACAACATCGATACCAAGGGAGAGGGACAAAGAGAACCACTTTCCTGCTCCTTGAACGAGGCGAGCCAATAGGCAAAGTTCTCGTCCATCGATGGCTACCAAAATGTCATCAACAATAGTAACAGGGTCTTACCGAGACGATTGTACACCTAGGTGTCGGGGGATATCGGCCTCCACGAGCACCTATGGGGACGGAGCCCCTTGTCGGTTCGGCGGGGGTGGAGGATGCACAAAGAGCAGATCGAGGCGACACACACACACAACGATTTTACCCAGCTTCGGGCCGCATGGATGCATAAAACCCTACTGCTGCATGTCTGGTTGATTCGGGTTCTTGCTCTGGAGCGCAAGAAGCTACAGTAAGTTGGAGCTGGACGCAGGCGAGGGCCTGTTGGGTCCGATCCCCTCTCTACGTGCGCATGGGCCTCCTTTTATATGCCAAGGGGTTTCCCACAGGGAGCGACGCATGTGAGGGTAAAAATGGCAAGGGATTGTGTGAATAGTGGCCGCACAGTGCTATCGCACCTAACTCTGACGGCGGGGGACAAAGGCATTAAATGCCCGTCTGGATCGCCTGAACAGTGCCAAGGCGGACCGTTAGGAGCGCCTCCGCTCGCCACGGGGGTGACTCTGCCAATGTCGCATGCCACCGCGCGTCTCAGGTTGCGCGGCGTCCCGCCACGTGCCTCCGGGGAAGCCCCAGAGCGACGCGTGGGCAGGTGAGCTGGAGTGCGGGCCTGATGTGGTGGTTTGCCGCGGCAAGTGGCCTGCCGCGGTAGTTGCCTTGACGCACCTGGGAGCTTGCCGCTCGCCAGGCCTTGCCGGGGCGCGCGGTGCGCCGCGGCGGGCTTCTCTTGGGGTGCCTTGGCTTGGCCGTCCCGGCGAGCTCCTCCCACCGGGGCCTTGGTGCTTCGGCTTAGTCGTCCCGGCAAGCTCCTCTTGCCGGGGCCTTGTCGCCTTGGCCCGGCAAGCTCCTCTTGCCAGACCTTGCCTTCTCAACCCGGCAAGCTCCTCTTGCCGGGGCTTGGTCTTCTAGGCTCGATCACTTGGCCTTCGTCCGGCCCGGAACGGGCCGTGGACACTCTTGTCGCTCCCCTGGCAGGCCTTGCCACGGGAGGCTACGACTGCCCGTGCACAAGTTCGGGGTACTAAGGTACCCCTACTTTAGTACAGCGACAGGAGCCTCCGGGTCTGGGCCATACACGGTGCCGAGCGTTGTTGGGCCAGGCCCTAACAGTGCACGGGCACGCGTGGCCTGGGTTGCGCTGCTCCTTAAATCCGTGTTCGTCGCGCCCTCCCCAAGTGGCGCGCGCTTATCGCGGCGTCGTGGGGGAGGCGAGGCGTGCGAGGCGTGCGTGACGTGGGTGGCGTGCGCGGGGCTTGAGGCCCGCAGGCATGCGTCACATCGGGCACGATCTCTTTTATTTGGAGAAGCGAAACGTCCGCCCCCACTTTCGAGTGGGGGGGGGAGAGAGGTCGCCTCATCAGTCGCCTCGGCTCTGCTCGCCCGCCACGCGTCCTCCATGCGCTTGGGGTCGCGGTGGTGGAGGCAGGAAGCCGGGCCGACGCGGGTCGAAGTAGAGGGTCGGCCCCGTCGCCTGCCCTTCCTCTGCTTTGATTGGTTGGGCGGGGCGGCCGAGCCCCCACTCCGCCCCTTTATAAGGAGCGGAAGGGGATGACGAGGGTCCGCACTCCTTCCTTCTTCCTTCTCTTAGATCCCTGGTCCCCTCTCCCCAGCTGTCATGGAGGAAGGGAACCCTGGTCCTTCTTCGGTGGCGGCAAGGGTTGCCGCCAGGCAGCGAGCCCCTCCTCCCCTTGCACCCGCGGCGGCGGAGCCAACCGTAAGGGGAAGGGGGAGGGGGCGAGGTCGCAGACGAGGCCGTGGACGGGGCCGAGGCGCTCGAGGCGGGCAGGACGGCGCGCCGGCCCCGCCTCCGCCGGCGGCTCCATTTCCCCCGGCGGTTCATCTCGGGGACGACCCCTGCGAGTTCATCGTCAGGCTGCACCAGGCGCCTCGCCGTCGCCTCCGCCTCCCGGCCCCCTTCGCGGACGTCTTGGAGGCGGAACAACACGAGACGCTGAGGCTGCGCATGAGGGGCTGCGGGATCAGTGGTACGCGAGTCCACGTCGAATCCTGAGCCCCCGGCGTGATGTGTCTGGGCCGAGGGTGGAAGTCGTTCGCCCGGATCCACAGCTTGACGGCGGGGTTCACCCTCCATTTCAAGCTGATGGAGGGCGATCTGCTCTCCGTCAAGGTCTTCGGGGACCTCGGCACCCGGGCCCGGTGCTGCGTGGATAGCTCCTCCGACAGCGAAGGCTCCTCCTCGAGCGAGAGTGACGAGGAGGGGAGCGACAGCGACGACGAGGGCGGGCGGTCGCCGGGGTGACGGGCACGACTAGGCGCTAGTCACAGCTCCGCGTGGCACCGGTGGCCCCCATCGTCCGCGTCGCTGGCGCCGTGAACTCCCCGGGGTCGTCTCCTTGGGCGGCTGGCGCAGGGAGGATGCGGAAGAGGAAGAGGACGGGCGGCAAGGCCGCTGCCTCGTCTTCCAACCTCGCCCCAGACGCCGTCACCACCCCTGCTCGCGGCGACGACCACCGGGGTCTTCTCTCCGGCCCGGCAAGCTCCTCTTGCCGGGGCTTCGTCTTCTCGGCCGGAGTGGCGAGGCTGCGGAAGAGGCTGGCGGCAAGGCTGTCAACTCGGTGTACGAGGGCTAGATGCCCTCGACAGCGTGTTGACGTCTCGCCGCCTCCCTCTCGAGCTCTGCTTCCGGCGTCGCCATCTTCTTCCGGCCTCCGGAGCTCCGGGGTGGGGCCTCGGACGCTCTCTTGGCGTCTTCTGCCACCCGTAGCTCGTCTAGGCGCCCCTTTTGCCCTTCTCGCCTCCTTGCCGTACCTCCTGAGGAGAGAGACAAGAAAGGGATTACGGGCACCTTATCTCTTTTTATCTTGTAAGCCCTCGGGCCTTAGTTGCATTAAAATCTTGTAATCCCATCTTTCATGTTTTTCATTCTCTCTGAACTGTACCTGAGTGGAATGTCTTTAATGAAAAGGGGTTGTTTGCCGGATCATTTGTCTCGCGGGTACATCCCGCGGCAAGGGGCGGACCCTTTGCACCGTTAAGATAGACACTTCGCCGTCCGGCAACGGACCCTGCCGTCCCCCGCGCCCCTTGGCCCTCCTCCCGCTCTAGGCGGAGGTAGGGAGAAGGCGGGTTCTGGCCCCTCGCTTCCTCCCCTTGCCGCCGCGGCTATTATCCGAAGCGGGCCCCGGGAACGCGCTCCGGGGTTTGCCGCTTAAGAGAGCACAGCAGCTTTTTAGGAGGAAGCAAGGTTTTCACATTCCGCGGCTCACGAGAGAATGCATGAGAAGGGATGTAAAGACTTATCTGAGGTTGCAGCCCCCGGTGACTCTGGCTTGTCGGGAGGCGGGTGCTGGCTCGTCCTTCTCCCTTTCTTCGTCCTTGAGCGGCTCGGCAAGGGTAGGCAGTTCCCGCGAGCCAAAGGGAAAGGACGGGAAAAAGACGCGGACTCGACCTCTAAGTTAGGGGTTAGCGACTGTTAGGCACTATCAACCCTAACCAAGGACGAGACTTGACTCAGCATGCATGCTAAAACTTGGGGGGCCCCAGCGCGTAATTGCGGCCAGGGTCTGCGCCTGGCTTTGTACAAAGGATTACATGCGTCTGCGGCAAGACTTTTGTACAAAGAGTTGGTTGCCGGACGGGGTCCGACAATCGCGCCTTACGGGTAAAACTTGCGAAGATGCTCAATGTTCCAGGAATTGCTCACCGGAGTACCATCTTCGGTCTCGAGGCGGACGGCGCCGGGCCTCGTGACTCGTTTCACCCGGTAAGGGCCTTCCCACTTCGGCGTCAACTTGTTGTGTATCTTGGCCGACTGAACGCGCCGAAGAACAAGGTCGCCTTCCTCGAGGCTCCTGGCCTTAACTTTGCGGCTATGATAGCGACGCAGAGCTTGCTGGTAGCGAGCGGATCGCACAGCGGCCTGGAGACGATCCTCCTCGAGGAGCAGTGCGTCATCTTCACGCGACCGCTCTTGCTCAAGCTCATCATAAGCGAGCACTCGAGGTGACCCGTATACGAGTTCCGTGGGGGTAACTGCTTCTGCTCCATAGACTAGAGCAAATGGTGTCTGGCCGGTGGCTCGATTTGGCGTCGTTCTGACCGACCAAAGAACCGCCGGCAGCTCCTCGATCCAGTTCCGTCCGCGCTTGAGCAGCTTGTCAAAACTTCTGGTCTTGAGCCCGCGCAGTACCTCGGCGTTGGCCCTTTCCGCTTGACCGTTGCTCCGGGGATGAGCAACAGAAGCGAAGCAGACCTTGGTGCCGAGATCTTGGGTGTACTGCATGAAGGCGTGGCTTGTGAACTGCGTACCGTTGTCGGTGATGATCCTGTTGGGGATCCCGAAGCGGCAAACAATCGACCTGAAGAATTTGATCGCGGACTGGGCGGTCACCTTCCTCACTGGTTCCACTTCTGGCCACTTTGTGAACTTGTCGATGGCAACGAACAAGTACTCAAAGCCCCCGACGGATCGGGGGAAGGGGCCGAGGATATCGAGACCCCAGACCGAGAAGGGCCAGGATAAAGGGATCGTCTGGAGAGCTTGAGCTGGCTGGTGTATCTTCTTGGAATGGAACTGGCACGCTTCACACTTGGTTACTTGTGCAGTTGCATCCTGGAGGGCTGTGGGCCAGAAGAAGCCCTACCGGAACGCCTTTCCGGCAAGCGCTCTGGCGCCAATGTGGTGCCCACATATGCCTCCGTGTATCTCTGCCAACAGCTTCTGTCCGTCTTCCCGGTGGATGCACTTCAATTTCACCCCATTGCGTCCTCTTCTGTACAGTGCGCTGTCGACAAACTGGTACATACTGGACTGCCGGGCTACTCTTTCAGCTTCTTCTTGTTCTTCGGGAAGTTCTCCTGTCTGGAGGAAACGGACGATCTGCTGTGCCCACGTCGGAGCCTGTGGCTCGACGACGAGGACTAGAGGCATGTCGGCGGCTGCGGGAACATCAGCTTCTACGGCGAGGACTCGGGGCTCAGCCGGAGCTTGACGTTCCTCGGCAAGCTTGACGGGGCGTGGCTTGCCGGGAGCGCCTGCTTCGCCGGGACAAACCCTGGGGCTTGCCGGAGCGGGCAGCTCCTCAGCACTCTTGGCATCGATCCCGGGGACTCCCTTAGCGGCGGCTTCAGGAAGCTCTGCTGGAAGGTAGTCGCTGGAGACCGATTTCCTCTTCTTGCTTGGCCCAGTCGATGGTGTCACGGATGGTTGAGTCAGCTTGAGCACAAAAGTCCCTGGTTCCACAGGTAGCTTTAGTGCGGCGCATTTGGACAGGCGGTCGGCGATGTCGTTCTCTGCTCTTGGAACGTATTCCATTTGCAGGCCGTCAAAGCGCTCTTCCAGCTTCCTCACTCCATCAACGTAAGCTTCCATCAACGGGCACTGGTAATCCTTGTTCACTTGGCGGACGACGAGCTGCGAGTCACCCCTGACAATGAGCTTCTTGATCCCAAGTTCCGCCGCGATCCTGAGACCGGCGAGCAAACCTTCATACTCTGTCGTATTGTTGGTTGCTTGCTCCTTGGGAAAGTGCATCTGGACGACGTACTTGAGGTGCTCTCCGGTGGGCGCGATGAGCAGCACGCCGGCACCGGCGCCTTCCAGCGAAAAGGCACCATCAAAGTACATCAGCCACTCTTTGGTTGCTTCCTTGCCGGGGATGCTCGTCTCGGGAATTTCTTCGTCCGGTGTCGGCGTCCACTCTGCTATGAACTCTGCCAATGATCTGCTCTGGATGGTCGATGTGCTCTCGAACTTGAGGCCAAAGCTTGACAGTTCTAGTGCCCACTCGACAATCCTGCCTGTTGCATCGGGATTCTGCAGTATCCTCTTAAGCGGAAAGCGAGTGACCACGGTGATCTCGTGTGCTTGGAAGTAATGGCACAGCTTCCTCGAGGCCATGAGGAGGCCGAAGAGCAATTTCTGCACACCAGAGTACCTCGACCTAGCCCCCTGCAAGAGGGAACTGACGAAGTAAACCGGGCGCTGCACCATCCTCTTCCTCTGCACTTCCCCTTGCGCTTGCGCGGATCCGCCTTTGCCGGCGCCAGAGCTTGTCGAGGAAGCCCCTTGCTTGCCGTCGGACGCGCTTGCCGTGGCTGCTGGCTCGTCATCAGCTTCCCTCTCCGCAACTAACGCAGCACTAGCCACTTGATTGGTTGCCGCTAGGTAGAGCAGCAACTTCTCTTGTGGTCTAGGCGCGACAAGTATAGGGGCGGAGGACAGGTATTTCTTCAAGTCTTGCAGCGCAGCCTCCGCTTCCGGAGTCCATTTTACTGGACCTGCCTTTTTCAAGATTTTGAAAAACGGCAGGGCGCGTTCCGCGGACCTGGAAATAAATCTGCTGAGAGCCGCCACGCAGCCGGCAAGTCTTCGCACGTCCTTGACACGCGTTGGTGCTTCAATCTGCTCGATGGCCTTGATCTTGTCGGGGTTGGCTTCGATCCCACGCTGAGACACGAAGAACCCGAGAAGCTTGCCGGAGGGAACTCCGAACACGCACTTCTCGGGGTTGAGCTTGAGGCTGATCTTGCGCAAGTTTGCAAAGGTCTCTTCCAAGTCTTGTACCAAGGTTGCCTTGTTTCTGCTCTTGACCACAATGACGTCCATGTAGGCCTCCACATTTCTGTGGATCTGTGGCTCAAAAGCAGTGTGGACAACCCTCGCAAATGTCGAGCCCGCGTTCTTCAGTCCAAAAGGCATCCGCACAAAATAGTACGTGCCGCACGGAGTGATGAACGCAGTCTTCTCTTCGTCTTCTTCGGCCATGAAGACCTGGTGGTACCCGGAGTAGGCGTCAAGGAATGAAAGCAGGTCGCATTCGGCCGTGGAGTCAACAATCTGGTCGATGCGCGGCAAGGGAAATGGATCTTTAGGGCAAGCTCTGTTGACATCGGTGAAATCGATGCAAAGCCTCCACTTCCCGTTTGCCTTGCGCACGACGACAGGATTGGCCAACCACGTCGGATGGAGCACGCCTCTGACGAGGCCTGCCGCTTCCAACCTCTTGATTTCCTCCGTGATAAACTCTTGGCGCTCCACCGCTTGTTTCCTGACCTTTTGCTTGACGGGCCGCGCATGAGGACAGACGGCAAGGTGGTGCTCAATCACTTCCCTGGGAACACCGGGGATGTCAGATGTTTGCCAGGCAAACACATCGACATTCGCCCGCAGGAAAGCAACAAGCGCGCCTTCCTATTTGGGGCCGAGAGTGGCACTGATGGTGAAGGTACCACCAGTGCCGTCCTCCTTGGCGGGCACCTTCTTGGTCGCGGGTGGAGCAGCCGTCGTCTTCTCGTGTTCGCCGGCGGGGCTCGATGGCACGTCCTCGACGGTAGCGCAGCACTCCGAAGAGGCGCGCTTGCCGGAGTGGGCACCAGAGCATTCGCCGGGCTTGGCCTTCTTGCCGGCGGGGCTCGATGGCACGTCCTCGACGGCAGCGCAGCACTCCGAAGAGACGCGCTTGCCGGAGTGGGCGCCAGAGCATTCGCCGGGCTTGGTCTTCTTGCCGGCGGGGCTCAATGGCACGTCCTCGACGGCAGCGCAGCACTCCAAAGAGGCGCGCTTGCCGGAGTGGGCGCCAGAGCACTTGCCGGACTTGGTCTTCTTGCCGGCGGGGCTCGATGGCACGTCCTCGACGGCAGCGCAGCACTCCGAAGAGGCGCGCTTGCCGGAGTGGGTGCCAGAGCACTTGCCGGACTTCTTCTTTCCCCCGGAAGCTCCAGCGGCAAGCGGACCGCGGGCCGTTGCCGCTGTTGCGTCCCGGTATAATTGGTCGGCGCAGATAAGGGCATCCTTCTTGTCGCCGGGGACAGAAATGACGCTTATCGGGCCGGGCATCTTGAGCATGTTATACGCACAGTAAGAGGCCGCCATGAACTTGGCGAGTGCTGGTCGGCCGAGGATCCCGTTGTAAGGCAACGGAAGGTCGGCGACGTCAAAGGTGACCTTCTCAGTTCTGAAATTCAGCTCGCTGCCAAATGTTACCGGCAGCGTGATCTTTCCCTTCGGCTTGCTCCTTCCCGGGTTGATTCCTTGGAATGTGCCAGTTTCTTCGAGCTCGCTGTCGGGAACTTGGAGTCTCCGGAGAACAGCAAAGGAGATCAGATTCAAGCCGGCCCCACCGTCAACTAGCATCTTAGTGACCTTGAGGTTGCAGATCGTTGGGGAAACCAACATCGGCAAGCACCCGACCGCGGTTGTGCGATCAGGGTGGTCCTCAATGTCGAAGATGATAGGCGTGCTGGACCATCTCAGGGGTCTGCGTGACTCGACGGGTGGCTCCACTGCATTGACCTCCCGCACCCACCGTTTAAGCTGGTGGTGGGAAGCGTGCAGGGAGGCACCGCCGTCCACACACAAGACCTCAGTGGCTTTCTGAAACTCCTGCTCGCTGGTCTCGGGGTCTTCCATGTCTTCGTCGTCGTCTTCGTCTTCGCTCTTGTCGCGGCCCCGGGGAGGTCTGTCTGCTTGCCGCTGCTTGTCCTTGCCGCGGCGCTCCCCCGGGCCGGGACGCTTCGTGCCGGATCCCCCGCCACCTGCTTGGGCCCTCTCCTTGTCGCGTCGTGCGTACTCGGCCTTTTGCAGGTCGACGAGTCGCTCGACTTGCTTGCAACTCTGGAGGTCGTGGCCCCTGGTGCGGTGGATCTTGCAGTACTTCTTGTCGGTACCGTCCCGCTTATCGGCAGCCGCCACCGCCCGGCAGTTGGCGCACCCGGCAACCTCCTTGCCGGGGCCTCCCGCCTGGGCTTTCTTGGCGGAGCCCTCGCTGCCGGACTTCTCGACAACCAGTACCTCTGGGTTTTTCTTCTTCTTGTCGTTCCGCTGCCGGCCTCTCCTTGCCGGGGCGGTACCTTCACTGTCGGAGTCTCCTTCTCCAACACATTCTACGGGGAGCCGCCTCCCCTCCTCAGCGCGTGCACACTTGTCGGCCAGGGCGTAAAGCTCGCTGACCTCCTTGATTTTGCACATCGCCATCTCCTCCCGCATCCTGCGGTTACGCACGTTCTGGTGGAACACGCTGATCACCGCGGCGGGGTGGACGTCTGGGATGTTGTAGTGCACACGGCTGAACCTCTGGATGAACTTGCGCAAAGGCTCCCCCTCCTTCTGAACAAGCAGATGAAGGTCGCTCGCCTGGCCATGGGGTTTGTGGCCGCCCGTGAAGGCGCCCACGAACTGATGGCATATATCTGGCCAGGAGGAGATGGAGCCGTCCGGCAAGTGCATGAGCCAGGATCTGACGTTGGGCTTGAGTACCAGCGGGAAGTAGTTGGCAAGGATCTTATCGTCCCGTCCCCCGGCAGCCTGCACCGCAATGGTGTAGATGCTGAGGAACTCAGACGGATGCGACTTGCCGTCGTACTTCTAGGGCACGTCGGGCTTGAAGTTCTTTGTGCTGGGCCACTGGACTTGCCGCAGCTCGCGGGTGAACGCAGGGCAACCTACCGAATACGGCAGTTCGCCTGGTTCCCCCGGCGCGTGCATGTCTCCAGTGGGCTCAACGCGCTGGTCTGATTGACGCCGCGCCTCTCTTCTGCGCTCGATGCGGGTTCGAGCGTCTTCTTCCCTTCGTTCGTGAAGGACTTGGCGTTGGTCGCGGCGAGTTCGCGGGTTCGACGACGCGGTAGAATCGTCGTCGAGGTGAGCCCGGCGAGTCGGCGACCGTGGCTTCTGGGGCGGGGAGTGCACGGTGGTCACTCCCCCGCCATGCTTGGCGCCATCGGTTCTCGCTTGGGTGACTGGCCGCGGCTGCGACGCGCTGTGCTGCCGCGGAGTGTCACTGTTGGCGAAACCGATGAGGCTCTGGATGGTTGCCCTCCAGCCGTCGATCTTGTCCGCCGTTGGAGGGTAGTCTAGGAGCGGCAGAGGCGGCGAGCGGCACGAGGAGCGGGACATGCTCGAACTCCTAACCACGTTAGAAGGAGCAGCACCCGGTCCAGGCAGCCGCGCGACGCTCGTCCCAGCACGCTGGATCGCATGCCGGTCCTGAGCGCCCTGGGATCCACCAGCGTGGCCCGGGTCCAGCGAGCGTATGGTACTAAGGGTACCATGACGCTGCTGGTTTCGCGCCTCCTGAGCGGGGCACGGGGCGAGCTCGGACGCCGCGGGAGCAAGAACTGGCTCGACGGTGCCCGTTCCTCCGCCGGCGTCCTCCCCACCACCCGTCTGCTCCATGGGCGGTGGGTTCGACGCTGACGGGCCGGTCACCTCCGGAGCTTTCTTCTTCGGCGCCATGCTGGCGCAAACGATGAGAGTCTGGCTCGCGCGGGCGCCGGATCTGATTCACACAACCTCGACGCACCCCCTACCTGGCGTGCCAAAGATGTCGGGGGATATCTGGCCTCCACGAGCACCTATGGGGACGGAGCCCCTTGTCGGTTCGGCGGGGGCGGAGGATGCACAAAGAGCAGATCGAGGCGACACACACACACAACGATTTTACCCAGCTTCGGGCCGCATGGATGCGTAAAACCCTACTGCTGCATGTCTGGTTGATTCGAGTTCTTGCTCTGGAGCGCAAGAAGCTACAGTAAGTTGGAGCTGGACGCAGGCGAGGGCCTGTTGGGTCCGATCCCCTCTCTACGTGCGCATGGGCCTCCTTTTATATGCCAAGGGGTTTCCCACAGGGAGCGACGCAGGTGAGGGTAAAAATGGCAAGGGATTGTGTGAATAGTGGCCGCACAGTGCTATCGCACCTAACTCTGACGGCGGGGGACAAAGGCATTAAATGCCCGTCTGGATCGCCTGAACAGTGCCGAGGCGGACCGTTAGGAGCGCCTCCGCTCGCCACGGGGGCGACTCTGCCAACGTCGCATGCCACCACGCGTCTCAGGTTGCGCGGCGTCCCGCCACGTGCCTCCGGGGAAGCCCCAGAGCGATGCGTGGGCAGGTGAGCTGGAGCGCGGGCCTGATGTGGTAGTTTGCCGCGGCAAGTGGCCTGCCGCGGTAGTTGCCTTGCCGCGCCTGGGAGCTTGCCGCTCGCCAGGCCTTGCTGGGGCGCGCGGTGCGCCGCGGCGGGCTTCTCTTGGGGTGCCTTGGCTTGGCCGTCCCGGCGAGCTCCTCCCGCCGGGGCCTTGGTGCTTCGGCTTAGTCGTCCCGGCAAGCTCCTCTTGCCGGGGCCTTGTCGCCTTGGCCCGGCAAGCTCCTCTTGCCGGACCTTGCCTTCTCGACCCGGCAAGCTCCTCTTGCCGGGGCTTGGTCTTCTAGGCTCGATCACTTGGCCTTCGTCCGGCCCGGAACGGGCCGTGGAGACTCTTGTCGCTCCCCTGGCAGGCCTTGCCGCGGGAGGCTACTACTGCCCGTGCACAAGTTCGGGGTACTAAGGTACCCCTACTTTAGTACACCGACACTAGGTGTTTACTTAAGCAGAAGAATATTACCGCTTAGATCATATAGATCAGAATAAAAGTTAAACCAAACAATGGAAAGGAAAAGGTGACCATCAGATTAAATAGAACAATGGAAAGTAAAATGTGTTTAAACACATATTTCAGGGGTATACCTTCCCAAGGACAAGCAGAGCATGATATCCATGACATGATATAATGTAGAAAACTCTTTAGGTACGGGAGAGAATTTTCATGACATTACCCATACAGTGGTGTTTGGATAATTGAGCAGGAAACATTTAACATTGGGCTTCAAATGTTCCTGTTGAAAATCGGAGTACCATAGACATGCTTCGAGATAGCATTGAGGTGAAGACCAGACTTTGGAAACAAAAAGGATTCGTCAGGAACAACTTATAGAATAAGTCTTACAATTTCCTCACGGAAGAATGACTAACCTTGCCAAAAGGAAACTATAACAATAGGTCCTCCGGCCAGGTGTGCTAGGCATGACATCACCTTACCGGGTCATATAAAGACCAATGTTATAACTCTTGGAAATATGTTCCAACCATCATATCTGATCGAGATTCAGATCTGATTGGTGTCAGGATAACTCAGACTCAGAATGACTGACAAGAAAGGTGCAACACAAATTGTCGAGATGACACTGTAAGATTCTCGGGAATTGAACTATGCAAATGAGTTCCGAAACAAGAGTTCATCAATAAACCAAGGAGAGGATGAGGAGGTGGTTGATGGACTCAGCACCATTCATCGAGATTTCAGAAAATGGATTTCCACAATTATGTGAACAAGGAGATAACATCTGTCAGATCAAATAATATAATGGGGTATGCTCGAGGAAAACATACACAATTAAACATTGGTTGAAAGGTGCACCTGAAATATGGGATGGGTTGCACGACCAACGTCGGAATGGTGATTCAATAATAAATATTCTAAGAATGAACGGCCGACCATTAACTTCAAAGTGATAGGGTTGCTAGAAGGGTAGAATCCAAACAACATCGTTCACTTGTTGGTACCCCGGTTGGAATCAACATGAGGACCAAGAAGGGAAGGTTATGGTGAGAAGTATTACATGCACCAATAATTCATAAGAGGTGGTGAAATCCTCAAGACATTCTTGACAAAAACGATGGTTATACTCCAAGGTAGAGCATAACATAAGTCAGATAGCAAGGATCCAGGGGTACAACGCAAAACTAGAACAAGTTTTGTGTTGGAAGGGAAATGAAGAATGTTGTCGATGTTAACACAAACCATCAAGGGGGGAAACATGGAATTTCTCAGCAGGAACTCAATGTACGTATCGGAAGAAGTTAAAATGTTGACGATGATCACGACACATTTATCGAGAGGTTTCAAGAAGATGTAATCGATCGGCGATGACATCACTCCAAGGGAATGGTGAAGCAAAAGGTTACTGGAACCATGGGTACGTCACAAACTTGAAATCAAGTTTGCTATTCAAGGAGAAATGATATGACGAGGGAGATTGACGTAAGATTAGCTCATCGTCGAAATTTGTGCTTCGGGAAGAAGGACCAAGTAGCACAATTAAAATTGGCACGGTAATGATATAGCCGAACAGGCTAGGAATGACGTGTTTGGGTACAAACTCGTAAGTAAAGAAGATTACTAAAGTTGTTGAACAGTAGTGCGGACTCGGTTCAGTTATCGGTGTCTTTGAGTGTTTAATAACTGAGAGCCCGTGAAAAATTGGAATCAGTGAGAATGCAGTACTTGATGAAGAACTCATAAGAAGTTATGATGTTTCATGATAATCTCGAGATACCAGGGGGTAATACTTGACGATAGATCAAATTAAGGTTGGACAGGTGCAATGATCTGCAGAGGACAAGTGGTTTAACTTGTCTGCAAAATTGAATCAAGGGGAACAGTATGGTCAGAACCACATTTTTAAATGATCAAACCACGGATACAAGAACTTATAACAAGGGGGTAACTATTTTACGAGAAGCTTCCATGATAAAATTTACATCGTGTCCATGGGCATGAACACAAAGTTCAAGGTCGACTCCAACTTCTCCAATGCATGATCATTCATTCACTTCTCTAATAAAAATGATTTCATTATGAAAAACTACCTGGTGAATTACCAGAGGAGTATGACCCGTGAAAAACTTTCGGGTTCACACAGATTAAGGAAGGCATATGTTCAACCCATCAGGACATCTTAGAAACATATACCACAAGTTTCAAGAGTAATTATCACCAACTCAAAAGCAGAGCATGGTTGAGGAAGTGGAGGATACAACTTACCAAAGGCATCATGTATCCGTGGAAAGGCTCACAAGGTCACTGAATATGCAGGACGATGTCGGGTAAAATCCAACAAAGGATGTGTCGGTCCATAAGGGAGATGATGTGAGCATTGGCACACAACCAGAAGAAGTAACAATGCAAGGCATTGGATTATAGAAACAACTGACTAATTCAGAGCTCAAATGCAAAGGAATTGTGATTTTCAAATTAAGGGCTCAGAAGCATACGCTCTGATTAAGGATGGACAAGTTGAGTCGACTTGGGGATATAATCGACGGTAATTTGATTGGTCGAGAACCAGCTCATGTTCAAACTGACACTGAGCCGGAAGGATGAATTCTAGGATTCGACTAAGGAATGCGAGCGTCCTCGACCTATTGAATCAACAGACTTAAAATGATAAAGACAAGGTATGCCAATAAGATTACGAGACTTATGGGATTAACCATAATGCAAGCAAGCAAGAATTTCAAGAGCAATAGGCTGCTCAGGATTTTCGGAAGATCGAATGGTATTTCGAAGTTTATTGCAAAACACATGAACAACTGGGAATGAGCGGATACTCGATAAGTGCGAGGAATTATCCGTAGGGGTATTCATCCGGCAAAGATTTGTAAGGCAGTGGCTCAAGATATTCTTAAAAGTCGAAGAATAATTCGATGCATCTTGTAATAACAAGAATAGCTGGGATGAAAGTAAGAAGGACAAGTGTAAGTATCTATCCATAGGGATGTATCGGTGGTAGGGGACTGCAAAAGCGACGGGCACAGAGTCTCGAGAGAACATTAGAGAGTATCTTTGGAATCTTCTGGTGCAACAGGCGATCATCTGCGATAAGGGCTCTCCGGGAGGAAGTAGTTACGAGAACCTAGAGTCAGAGTTAGTAAATTCATTTTAACCCGAATAGAAGAGAGATAAGAGTCCCAGAGTATAGATGAGGAATAAAAGATCCTAATAGCACCCAATGGCGACGTGGGCCCGTAAGCCACACAACCATGTTAGTCAAAAGTTTTGCAATGTCTAGACTCGACTTCGGCCAAGAAGTGTGGAAGGGGGATTCCTACAGGCAGTCGGCTCTGATACCAACTTGTGATGCCCCGATTCAATCATACACTAATCATGCACGCAAACGTGTACGATCAAGATCAGGGACTCACGGGAAGATATCACATCACAACTCTAAAAACATAAATAAGTCATACAAGCATCATAATACAAGCCAGGGGCCTCGAGGGCTCGAATACAAGTGCTCGATCATAGACGAGTCAGCGGAAGCAACAATATCTGAGTACAGACATAAGTTAAACAAGTTTGCCTTAAGAAGGCTAGCACAAACTGGGATACAGATCGAAAGAGGCGCAGGCCTCCTGCCTGGGATCCTCCTAAACTACTCCTGGTCGTTGTTAGCGGCCTGCACGTAGTAGTAGGCACCTCCAGTGTAGTAGGAGTCATCGTCGACGGTGGCGTCTGGCTCCTGGGATCCAGCATCTGGTTGCGACAACCAGGTAGAATGGAAAGGGGGAAAAGAGTGAGAAAAGCAAACGTGAGTACTCATCCAAAGTACTCGCAAGCAAGGATCTACACTACATATGCATGGGTATCTGTGTAAAGGGGCAATATCGGTGGACTGAACTGCAGAATGCCAGAATAAGAGGGGGATAGCTAATCCTGTCGAAGACTACGCTTCTGGCCACCTCCATCTTGCAGCATGTAGGAGAGAGTAGATGGTAAGTTCACCAAGTAGCACCGCATAGCATAATCCTATCCGGCGATCCTCTCCTCGTCACCCTGTGTGAGAGCGATCACCGGGTTATATCTAGCATTTGGAAGGGTGTGTTTATTAAGTATCCAGTTCTAGTTGTCATAAGGTCAAGGTACAACTCCAAGTCGTCCTGTTACCGAAGATCACGACTATTCGAATAGATAAACTTCCCTGCAGGGGTGCACCACATAACCCAACACGTTCGTTCCCATTTGGCCGGACACTTTTCTGGGTCATGCCCGGCCGCGGAAGATCAACACGTCGCAGCCCTACCTAGGCACAACAGAGAGGTCAGCACGCCGGTCTAAATCCAATGGCGCAGGGGTCTGGGCCCATCGCCCTTTGCACACCTGCACATTGAGAACGCGGCCGGAAGCAGACCTAGCCCCCTTAATACAAGCGCGAGCTTAAGGTTCAATGCGGCGCGCGGCGCTCAGTCGCTGACGTCACGAAGGCTTCGGCAGATACCACGACGTCGAGTGCCCATAACTATTCCCGCGTAGTTGGTTAGTGCGTATAGACCAAATGGCCAGACTCACATAAAATACCAAGATCTCGTTAAGCGTGTTAAGTATCCGCGAATGCCGACCAGGGCCAGGCATACCTCTCTCCTAGGTGGTCTCAACCTGCCCTGTCTCTCCGCCACAAAGTAACAGTCGGGGGCCGTCGGGAACCCAGGCCCACCTCTACCGGGATGGAGCCACCTGCCCCTTCAGCCCCCACTCCGAACAGTATCATAAGTAATGTAACAGTATAAAGTACATAGCATATGCCCGCGATCACGTCCCGAAGTGATCACGGCCCAGTAATATAGCATGGCAAACGGACAAGAGTGTAGGGCCACTGATGGAACACTAGCATCCTATACTAAGCATTAGGATAGCAGGTAGGGGTAACAACTATAGGAATAATGACAGGCTATGCAGCAGAGTTGGATTAACGGAAAGCAGTAACATGCTACACTACTCTAATGCAAGTAATATAGAGAAGAATAGGCGATATCTGGTGATCAAGGGGGGGCCTGCCTGGAAGCTCAGCCGAGAAGGAGGGGTTGTCAACACCGTAGACGTACTGGGTAGCAGCGGCGTCGGTCTCGGTGTCTACCGGAGAAGAAGAGGGGGAAGAAACAGTAAATACGGAGCAAACAAAGCATCACACAAAATATAACAAGGCAATATGCGGTGCCAGGGGTGATCTAACGCAGGGATAGGTGATACCTGCGAAGGGGGAAAACATCCGGGAAAGTATTCCCGGTGTTCCGCGTTTTCGAACAGACGGACCGGAGGGGGAAAGTTCCATGTTCGCTATGCTAGGGATGTGTGGTGGACCAACAGGCTGCGTATCCGGACTTGTCTCGTCGTTCTGAGCAACTTTCATGTACAAGGTTTTCCATCCGAGTTACGGTTTATTTTATATCAATTTAAAAAAAATTATTGCAGTTACTGAATTTATTAACAAATTGGAAATAATAGCAAAATGCTAGATGGACCCATTGGGTACACAGCCAGAGAGGCTGACTGTTGGGCCTGGTCAACTGTTGACTCAGCAGTCAACAGTTGAGCTGTCAACTGTCAACAGAACATGGTGGGGTCCCGCATGTCATATGCTATACCTATAAACAAATAAATAAAACAAATATAATTAATAGGGGACCAAACGTCATCTGTTGTTAGACTAATTTAGCACTAACTAACCAAGCTCTAATAAACAAGGGTCGTCCTAATTGCACAGCTAGCCTTACGGGTGTGCACACAAACGCATACATAGCACATGACCATGCTTGGACGGGGCAAGCTCTCTGCTAGTCATGGGTTTCTTCGATACCTTATAAGCCAGTTCAGTTTCATTAGTTATTTGTTCAGCTAACAAATTTGCAGATACGACTTTGCAGATACGCGCTAGGAAGACCAGCAAACAGCAGCGACAATAGTTAAGGAATAGTAGCAGCGGCGGCAGCAGCTATGCATCCGTAGTAGTAACAAGAAGCAGCAATAGGAAGCAGGCAACAACAGCAGAGTTTTAGCGGCAACAGCAGCAGTGTTTCAGCGGCAACAGCGGTAAAGTAGCAGGCAGCAGGCGCACATAGGCAAGGGCGGCTGCGGGCGCAACGCACGACGACGTAAGCGATGGGGTGCGGCCAGGGGATGGCCAGCGCGCGGTCAAACGCGGCCAGGGGGCGCAGCAGGGCGCGTACAGGGCACCATTGCACGAGGCACGGGTGCGGACCGCGGCCAACGGCCGGAGCTTGGGCGGCTCGGGGCGGTGGCCAACGACGTTGTGGAGAGGGGAAAAAGGGGGAACAGGCGGAGGCTCACCCCGGGGAGGCCGTGGACAAGCTCGCTGAGGTCGGGAGGCGCCGGTGATGGAGATCGACGGCGAATGGCGGGCGGCCATGCACAGAGAAGATAGTCGATGGCGGCGCACGAGGCTCTCCTAGCTCGAGACCTTAGTCGAGGGCGAAGGAGAAGACGATGGAGGAGCCCCTGGACGTATTATCATGCGTCGGGGAGGCCAGTGGCCATGACGACGACGGACACCATGGAGAGCAGCTGGGGCACGAACAAATTTTGAGGGAGAGAGAGGGAGCGAGGGGATAGCGATGGCTAGGGTTCGTCCACTGGGTCGGGCTCCAGCTTAACTAGGTCAAGGGCTCCGGCGGATGGTTGACACACGCTCATCGACGACGTGGACGGGCGCGCCAGCTCCACGCCATGGCTCCGCCTCTCTCTCTGTACAGGGGTTGAGGTAAGGCCCTGGTGGTGGGCTGGGCCTGGTACAGTAGAAGGGATGGGCTAAGTGCACAGGGAGGGTTTTCCTCTTATTCCTTTCCTTTCCTTTTATGTTTCCTATATTCTTTACTGTTTTGCAAATTGTTAGTCCACAAAAATAGTTTTGTAAAATATCTAATGGTGCCACATAAATACTTTGCAATATTTTAGCACTGCCATAAAAAGGTTTTGAGGCAAGATAATTTCATCTGAATTTTGTTCAAAAGAAATTGGATTAAAAAGGGCTCTTTAGGTACTGTTTTGGGTGACAACTTTTAATTAAGCAAACAAGTGACACCGTCTTTCTCCACCACAATTAACTATGGTTTATTTTCAACATTGGGAACAATTTAGTTTTATTGTTTGAAGAAATAATGTATTTAACTTTATTTTAAATTTGAAATTGGCTTTGATTTTTATCAAGTGGAAAATTGTCTTAGTTAAACGTGATGACACGACACCATTAGTGTGAGGTCACTGTAGCTTAAACATCCGGGTGTCACACCACCTTCGCCACTGCAGCCTTATGCTGCTCTACCTCCTGGTGAGATTTTTTGAGCTCGGCCTTGAGCACCTCAAGCTCAGACAAAGATGATGTCACTCAAACCGCTCAGTATCAATCGTCCACCCAAAGTCAAAAACATCACAAATTTTGTGTTCAATATAACACTTATATAACGCAAGTCTGGGTTGCTTACCTTGAGACTGCTCGAACCTCTGGTTCATCAGGTTGAGGTCCTCCAGGGACCTCTCGAGCTTCTAGTTTACCTCCGCACTCTCCTCGGAGATGGAGCTCAGAGCCGAGGTCGAAACCTGCAGTCAAGAATTTTTTATAGAAGCCCACAATAAATTTATTGGAACTCGAGGATGATTGCCTTATTTTGTTTGGCAGCGTCCTGGGGCTGCATGTCAAGATCCCTGTAATACATGACCTCAATGCCAGTTTCTTGAAACTAGCTTTGGGCTTGGGGGCTACTCACCTACTGGGCCGTTTAGAAGGACACAAGGGTATTTCCTTGGACTGGTGCATGGATTTAGAAAGAAAATATAATCACAACAATTACTCTTGTACAAGGATAAAAGAGTACCTCGAAGCTCATGACGAGGTTCTTGAAAACCTCGTGCACGCCGCCCCCCATGACCCAGAAGCTCTGCAGCACCGTGCCTATCAAGGCATGATGCTCCTCCTTGAGGGAGGAGCCCTTCAAGGCCTCCTCCACTTCTTTGTTCCACCCCGCGCTAGCCTGCCCTTGGTCAGTAGGCGGGGGTGGCATGACGACCTCGGACCCAAGCGCCTGGGTGTCAGGGCGAGTGCTCTGCAGCTGCGATGGTGGAGCTGGAGCAGACATCGGCTGGGCCGATGACTGGCCCAACCCCTCTTTGACGATCTCGGGGATCTTCTCCCCCAAGTCCTGTTGGTTCGAGGCTTCGACCGCGGCCATGATGCCCGACTCTTCGGCCCATGCCGTGTTGACCTGGGGGCGCAGTGGATGTCGCCTCCCCCAGTTTGTCATGAGCTGGTGGGGGAGCAGTTGGCTTCGGGATCCCGGTGGCAGATGGCATCCCACTCGAGGAGTCGCTGGGGCGCACCTTTGGCAGACTGTGTTAAAAGATGCCTTATGAGATCACTATTGCTAAAAGAACTTATCAAAAGTACGGGGTACAAAAGCAATAACGTACCCTCGGGCGGTTTTTTCCTTCCCATAGCAAGGGGGTCTTCCTCTGATCCGTCGGAGAGCTCTACTCTCTCCGGGGCCCTGGCTGAGGTCCTCCTGGGCCTCTTTGAGCCCTTGGGCTGCATGCCAGCTTCGGAATCCCCCGACGCCACCCTATTCCCTTTAAGGCAAGGGTTCTCTTCCTCTTCACCCTCCTCCACGACGTCTTCATTGGCGGAGGAGGAGTGGATCTCCTCGGACTGGGTGACCGAGGTCTCCCGAGTCCGACCACTCACCTTGCCCTTCTGGTACTCCGGTCCCTTGGGGGCCACCACGTGCGGCTCCTCGATGAGGAGCGCTGTGAGCAGGGGAGCTCTTGGATCCTTTGTTAGTGGGGCCAGACATCGCACTTTCTGCACCCAGGCCAACCACTTCTTCAAGTATCAAGCAGAATGATTCATTAGAGTCTACCCCACAATGCAAGAGATAAAGACTTAGATTTGTGTGTTAGAGCACTTACCGGGGGGCTTCCTAGCCATCCTCGAAGCTGAGGTCTTCCCCCTCCTTGGGGGTCTTGTACGTGGACAGCTTGTGGAGCCGCGTCCACTTGCCGGCTAAGGAGGAGCAAAAGAATGCACTTGATGGGGGCCGTGTCCTCGCTTTCTGCTCCCACATCAGGGTGGCCCGGATTTGGTGTGGGAGGATGCGGCGGTTGAGCATGATGTTGATGACGTCAGTGAGCTAGAGGTTCCCCATTGTGGACCACCACTTGATCACGGTCTCCACCTCCTCTAGGTTTCCCCAGGTGATGTTTTTCTTCCTCTAGGACTTGAGCTTCTTCAGAGGCTCGGCCGAAAAGGCTGGGACCTCAGCTTGGCCAGGGGCGAGCTGCTCGATGATGTGGAACCAATCCTACTACCACTCCTTCATGATTCAATGAAGGTGCCCTTGAACCATTCTGTGCCCTGGTTCTTGCTGACCATGGCCCCTCCACACTCCGCCAGATTGGAGCCGCTCGACTGCACCTTGACCCGGAAAGTCTTCGGCCACAGGCCAAAGTGCGACTTGCAGAAGAGGAAGGCGCTGTAGACCATGATGAAGGAGGTGAGGTGGAGGATGGAGTTTGGGGCCATGTGGTGGAATTCAAGCCCGTATTAGAACATGATCTCGCAGACGAATGGGTGCAGTGGGAACCCGAATCTTTGGATGAGGTGGGGGACAAAGACTACCCGCTCACCTGCATTGGGAGCGGACACTTGTTGATCTGCGCCTAGAGCACAGGCGGTGATGTTCGCGGGGAGGTATCCTGCAGCCCGCAGCTCTAGGATGATGCAGTCCGTCATCGTGGAACTGCCCTAGTGCCCTTTGAGGGTATCGGGCATCGCTGTGTGGCGAAGGTTTGGACTCGCTAATAGAAAGGAGTGTGAGATTGGATCTGGGCACTGGAGCTAGATGAAGCGGTGGGTGGGGGAATGAGAGCGTTGTTACTGGCCTTCTCCTGCCTTTTGCTCTTATAGGTTGTCGAAAGGCAAAGACCCCCCCCCCTTGCTGCGCCGATAAAAATGCCACTCCCACAAAAGATGCCGTTAAGCATATGGGGGGAAACAAAATCTTGATGATATCCCTGAGAAAATGGGCAGGATCTCCACCTCGATGGGATGTGCTAGTAAAAATGCCGCCTCAAGTCGTGATTTAGAGGAAGCGGTAACTACAAGACCCGTCGTGGGGGGGGAGCCGTTTCGATAAAGTTGTCAGACTAGGTGAAATTGTCCACACCTAGGTGGGTGGCCTTCAAGGTTAAGTTGCCCAATCTCTTCGAGGAGGGTACAAGCTTGGTTGAGGCTTGGTTGGCACCGCTCCTTTAAAAGAGTGCTTTGAGAATCATAAAGGGGAACTCGTCTGTCGAGCCAAGGACTCCGTATCCGAGGTTGCTTTCGTCAAGAGCATCGTCCTCGGCATAGAAGACCAGTTCGGGGGCTACTGACGTTGTCCCGGACTAGGGGGTACTAACCTAGTCGGCCCATGCTCCATGGATTGGGCTAGTGGGCCTTCATTCATTCTCGAGAGAGACTCAGGAGGCAGTATGTAGGAGGCATGATCGAGACTACTTCCAACCAAGACTTGTCGTACATTCCAAGATTTCTCCTGTCGCCTTGTGCCTAGATACCGACCTTGTAACTCTAGGTACCCTACCTGGCGTGTATATAAGCCACGCAACACGATTCACCTAGCCCTAGAGTTAGACCACATCTTACATTCTCGAGGTAGATCAACTCTGTACTTGATACATCTACATTAATATAAACAAGAGCAGGAAATTGGGTTTTACCTCCAGCAAGAGGGCCCGAACTTGGGTAAAACATCATCTTCCTGTTCCTGTTACAATTTGTTCGATATCCACATCTCGGGACTCCCTACCCCGAGGTCTGCTGGTTTTGACACTGACACTCCTTTCCTGAGTTTTGCATGTATTCTCTCTAGATGTCGAGTAGCAGCAACAACACTCATGCTTAAGGCGATGTATCTTCATCTGAGTCCTACAACCCTAGGTCTCTAGCATATGGTCAGGGATCAAGTAATCTAGAACGAGATAGAGCCGCCACAATCACCCTTCCGGTCAGGACACAGCAGAACGCTCAAAGAAAGCCCACACACCAGTCTTAATGTGTATATGAAGTAACCGACATCAATTTAAAGTCTTAGTTTCCAACTACACTACATAAAGCACGCACGAGGTTCAGGAGTGTGTGTGGATTTGTTGGCAGGGCAAGGCTCAACATTAATCTGCCAGGGTTTTGGAAGGCTGACACAGAAACATGGCAAAGGATAGTCCGAGAGATCATGGATCACTTCACCATTCTAGAGGAGTGGAGAATGCAGGTGGAACATGCTACACTGAAGAAGGCCGGGGATGCTTGGAGAAACTGGAAGCACGTGTTGTACAAGAAGTACTTGAGTGAAGGCAAGGACCCAATCCCGCATACCCCCCAAATTACAAAGGTAGACTGGACAGAATTACAAAGGGTTAGGGCAACTACAGAGTTTACTGAGAAGAGTGCCAAGCAATCAGAACTTCAGAAGAGGACCACACACCCCACCATATGGGTGTGGCACGATACTACAGCATGAAACCGATATGGGACAAGGAAGACAAAGAAGCAGTAGCCATGGGTGGGAACTAGCCTTTAGTGAAATCAGGGGCGAACGCGCAAGAGACTACTTGCGGGCATGTGCAAGGAGGCGTGACGACAAAACTTATTACTTTGAAAACTCACATGACGAAGAACTATATCGTGTGATGTTAAAGGCTTCCAAGATCCCTGGAAGGTTCAATAGGAACTCAGGGCTATCTAACATTATGTCTGATGCTCTGGAAACAAAAGATCCCCCTGGTCGTGCAAAGGGTATAGGTGTCAATGTCCCGCACAAGAGGGCTTTCACAGTAAGCAAAGAAGAGAGGCTCAGCATAAAAAAAGTGAGGAGTGAAATGAAGTAGAACCAATTGTATGAAAGGTTAAGGAGGGAAATGTATCCGGGGCTTTGAAAGGAAATTAAGGAGTCAATGATGATGTAGAAGACCCTGTCGGCATTCTGGGAACCAGGGTACACAGACTTGCCTGCCTGCGGCCCACAACGTGGCTCCATCGACGGCCTAGTACAACCCATCTACAACACCAACAAGACAAGACCGTCGCGAGGGGCCAAGCCTCGCGAGGTAGGCCACATGAAGACCTCAGAAGGGACCTGCCTCCCTGGGCTGCCTCCTTAGGAGCGGAGATTTCTATGCAGGTGCCCACCACACGAGGTTGCGGTGACGCAAGCCATGACGACTGAAGCCAGGCGGGCGCCAACAGGCGTAGAGGAACATGTTTCCTCTTTGGTGCTGAGGAGGCAAGCGTAGGCGCGGGTCCCGAGGAATCAGACAAAGGTTTCCATTCCCGTGCAACAAGACCAACACCGCCAGAACGGCAAGACAGATGTCATCACCGAGCCCACCACAGCGTCACGACGAGAAGCTTTGCAGGCGAAGACCAACTTTCGTCAGGATAAGATGTAATACTTGTCCCCTTTCAAATTGGACACTGTGGGATCCCTTCCCACCTTCGTTTTGGAGGAAGAGGGCCGAGGCCACTATAAATATAGGCTAGCCACCACCAAGAGGGAGGCCCGATCCGCCCATCGGAACCTCTCAACTCATTCACTCACCAGAGCAAACCCTGCGAAGTGGTTCCTCCCTTGTACTAGTTAGTCCTCAGCCCCTCGTGAGGCAAATCCACCACAAGGTAGGAGTAGGGTCTTACATCGCAAGGTGGCCCGAACCTGGAAATTGTCGTGTCCATCTTCTTCCTTGTTCATCGAGCTAGGCTGTGGGGGTGACGAGTTGGTTGGCTGGAGAAGTTGAGTTCTTCACACACGCCCTAGAGTTCGAACCTTTTCTTGGATCTGCGGAGCCCTAAATCCGATATTTGGCGTGCCATGTAGGGGTGTGTCGAAGCCTCTTTTCCACCGTTCGCTCCACCGCCGTTCCACCGTTCCCATGGCAGACGCTCGCCGTGTCTGTGCCAAGCGCCGGGACGCTCGTGTTACTCAGATGGCACCCGTGGGCAATGATGCGTCTCGCCTCTCTGCCTCCCCGGTGGCTAACGCAACTACCGACCATGCTGCCCGTGAACAGCAGGACTCGTCGCTGCCACCATTCATGCGGCGCAACGGCCGCACCGCAACTCATCACCCACTCTGGTCACGGCATCATCCTCTCACGCTCGTCACGGTCCGGCGAACGTGCAGGCTGCGCTGCTCATGGCGCGCGAGCTCCTGCGCTATCACCCGGCCAATGACCTCTACGACGACTGGCTCGCCCACATCGCCAAGCTCGTCAACGCCGCTGGTGAGGCCCCTACGCCGTCTCGTTCGCCTCGCCCTCCTCCATCCCTGGCGGGTGACATGGCTCACGGCGTGCCTCCTCCCCCTCCTCTGCATAGCGTGGACCCCGAGCCGAGGCCTGAGGCACCCCAGCGCGACCTATTGCGCAGGGCACCAGCGCACGATGAAGAAAGCTGCCAGATGCTGCAGCAACCCCAAGGGGAAGCACACGCGCTTCCAGCACCGCCACGTCAAGACCGTGTGCCGCCAGAGGTGGCAGTGCACGGGCGTCAAGATCGGGCTCCTCCTCTGCGGCTGGTTCCCATGAGTGCGACAGGTTGCCGTGCATTCACCCCGGAGCTGCGTCGCATCGTCTGGCCCGGCAAGTTTAAGCTAGATCTGTCTCCGTGCTATGATGGCACTCCTGACCCTGCTTAGTTCCTCCAGCTCTATGAGCTGAGTATCAAGGTGGCAAACAGCAACGACAAAGTCATGGCGAACTGGTTCCCCATGGCCCTCAAGGATGGTGTGCGTTCTAGGATCCAGAATATCCTGATGGGGTCGATATCCTCCTGGGATGAGCTGCGCGAGCACTTCATCGCCAACCTTTAGGGCACTCGCGATAGCGCTCCTACAGCAGGCGACCTGCGGCACATCAAGCAGCAGCCGAGCAAAACCTTGCAAAAGTACATAAAGCGCTTCACAAACATTCGCCTCAAGATCCCGAAGATTCGGACGAGGCCATCATTTCGGCGTTCTCTGACGGTGTCCAAGATGTCAAGATGGAGGAGGAGCTTGCCATACACGAGGACTTGTGTTCGGCTCTGGAGTTGTTCAACATGGCCACCAGATGCGCGAGGGTAAAGGAAGGTCGCCTCTCCCTCCTGGAGCTCCGGAGGCAGATCCTGAAGACAAGAAGGCTAAGGCTAAGGACGTGAAGCGCAAGGGCCCTGCTATGCTTGTGGCTGAACCTAAGATGAAGCGCGGCTGCAACCATGCCGAATCCTCCAGGGGCAGCCGCCCATTCTGCGTCTTCCACAATGTCCACAACCACAACACCAACGACAGCCAGGACCTCAGGGCAATCCGCGACGGGCGCCTTGGCCGCCGTCCCGAGTGCAACGGCCGTGGCTACGGCCACTGAGGAGGCCGCGGTGGGGGCCGCTGGGACAATCGCGGCCCCTACCAGGACTGGCGTGATCAGCCCCGTGAGGACCGCTGGCAGGGTCAGCCTCGCGATGGCTGTCGGTGTCAAAACCGGTGGATCTAGGGTAGGGGCTCCCGAACTGTGCGTCTAAGGTCGATGGTAACAGGAGACAGGGGACACGATGTTTACCCAGGTTCGGGCCCTCTCTATGGAGGTAATACCCTACTTCATGCTTGATTGATCTTGATGAATATGGGTATTACAAGAGTTGATCTACCACGAGATCGTAATGGCTAAAACCCTAGAAGTGTAGCCTGGATGATTATGATTGTCCCTACGGACTAAACCCTCTAGTTTATATTGACACCGGAGAGGACTAGGGTTTTACAAAGTTGGTTACAGAGAAAGGAATCTTCATATCCGGACGCCAAGCTTGCCTTCCACGCCAAGGAGAGTCCCATCCAGACACGAGTGAGAGTCTTCGGTCTTGTATCTTCACAGCCCATCAGTCCGGCCCATGTCCAATAGGCCGGACGCCCGAGGACCCCTTAATCCAGGACTCCCTCAGTAGCCCCTGAACCAGACTTTCAATGATGATGTGTCCAGTGCGCAGATTGTCTTCGGCATTGCAAGGCGGGTTCATCCTCCGATGATTTTGAAGAGTTGTATTCGGCCTTCCATTTAATGTCGTACCCATCGGCTTATGTGCATCCATGGCTTCAGCTTCCACGTGTCAAGCTTATACGAGAGGTTGGGGTATTTTTTGCATATACCCCCCGGCCATGTAAGCAAACCGTCTATTTAAAGAGATTGGATCTCAGATCCGTTCCACACCACGCGGAAAATCCTCAGAGCTTGCTAGGAGGAACCATTCCAACATGGCTAGCGCTCCCAGTTCTTCCTCCCATCCCCACGGCTCTGTAAAAAGGCGATTGGGAGAGGTGTTCTGTATCCCACGGTCAACTGGTGAAGCTGCAAACACATGGATTTCTTCCCCTCGCGGATCTAGTCCCCGTTCGAGCAGGATTGACTTCCTTCAATGGCGGGGATCAGGCGGAGAATTTCCCCAATCCATCCAGGGGGAACGAGTGTACTTCGTTCCCTACTTGCTAAGAGGCGTCAGATTTCCAATCCACCCGTTCCTCCGAGGACTTCTGGAGTATTATGGCCTCCAACTGCACAATTTCACTCCTGCCTCTATCCTGCACATCGCGGGTTACGTTGCTCTTTGTGAGCTATTCCTGGGCTGTGAGGCCCATTTTGAATTATGGAGGAAACTATTCTGCCCCGTCCCTCGTAACCAAGAGGGATCAATATTCGAAGTGGGTGGAGCTGAGGTATGGCGCATCGCCGAGACCGGGTACCTGTTCAGCACACCAAAGAAAGCATCCGAAGAGTGGCCTTCCGAATGGTTCTATATTGAGGATGTCGCCCTTCCTGACCCTGTCCGAATGGGTCTTCCAGAATTTTCAAATGCTCCATTGAAGAAACGCCACAGCTGGCGCCCTCGGAGCCTCGAGGAGGAAGATAGTGCGGAAGTCCGTCAACTGATGAGCATGATAAGGACACTTGCCAAGTACAGACTATCAATAGTCGAGGTAATGGCGACTTCCATAGTGCGGGGGGGGGGGGGGGTCAACCACTCCAATACAGAGGGCTTCCCATGTGGCACTATAATGGGGAAGATGACGCCTCCCGCTGCGGTCGGAAGGGTCCGGACACCCCCGCCGCTTTGGCCAAAATATTAGCCAAGCTGTACAAAGGGGAGAAAGAGGAGTTCACTCGTATTAAACGTCGAGATGGATTTTCCATGTACAATCCTCCTAGCTGGGTGAGTTCTAATCCCACCACTTTACTCAATCCTCTCCCTAAGTCACTTTTAATGGACATCAACCCATCCATTTGCAACGGGAATGGAGGAAGGTTACCGAGGGGATCCATAGCCCCACCCCATAGCTAGAGGATCACGACCGGGACCTTGACCCTGGATTCAAAGAGGATCCGAAAATATTTGTGGAGCTTGAGGACGGAGTGTTCTACCAGGCGAGCTATGATGGCACGGAAGTGGCCATCACCGCCGACTATCCTGGTCTCCTTTCTGCCTCGCATGTAAATGATCAAGAGACACCTTCTTCGAGAGAGCTTCCTCATTATGACTCACTCACCGCACTATTTCGTGCTCCAAAAGGGAGGCGCCCGACGCCTCAACGTGCGCCAGAGGCATTTCCTAAGAGAACGGCGCCAGCACCGAGCAAATCTTGAAAGAGGAAGGCGAACGACAACATGGCAGAGCCATTATCAAAGAGGTATGGGTTTTTTAATCATGCCCCCTGGTAGTCACATCAAACTGTGACATTTATCTGCTTTGTCTTATCAGAAAAAACGTTCGCGGAACTATGTCCGGGGATCCTGCCGCCCACGCCTCCACAAGTCAAGTTCCCAACCCTGCATTGAAGGCGAGGGTTGATACGGGAGCGACGTTGGATTGTCCTTCGGCAGAGGAGTTGGATGATGTATCCATCACAAACTCTGAAGTGGAATGGGCCATGAATCATCGGAGCCGGCGGGCCGCTCTTCGTGACCCGGCTTGACAAAAGAGGCATTCAACGCCTTCAGCTCGGCTGATGCATACATCCGAGTTGCTCGAGACGGGCTTACTAGAGCCACAGATCAACATTTGAAAGATATGCGGGTAAGTACACATTTGTGCAAATCTGATAATTATATACCAGTAGCCCCCGAGACTTGAAGCAGTTGATACAGCTGATTTAAGGATCATTGCATAACCAGGTGCTCACAGATAAGAAATGTTGTCTCAGGAGCTGGAAAAGTATCAGACCCAGCTAGCTGCTGCTACCACCGGACTGGAGGAATCCAAGAAGGCATCGCCTGGTAATGTTCCCCTCTATCGAGAAAATATAGTCATATATCAATAATATTAAAACTTTTTGTACTCCCCCTCGCAGGATCGTCAGATCAACTGAAGGAGACCCTGCAAGCTGCGCAAGAGGCCAAAAGGCAACTGGCCGCGGGCGATGTGTGCTGACACGGGTCAGGGATGAGAAGAATAAGCTGCAGGATTCCAACACTCTGCTGGGTGAAGAACTAAAAGATGTGCGAGACCAGATAGCCGACTCCATTAAGGAGAATAAGAGGCTATGAGGCGGCATATTAAGTATGCTTTTTCGAACTTGTCTCCCTATAATTCGGTGAGGGCAGGAACTGACAGATTTATGTCTGCAGGTATGCTGACTGGCCGTCCCGAAGAGGAAATGTCCGGATCTCAAGGCGACGTGCTACAAGAGCTTTCCCAAAGGCACGAGCGAGTTTGGCAAGCAATGCGGAGTGCTTCCAAGGCTTTATGGCCATCCGCCTCCCCTCCAAGAAGTATGGCGGAGCTCGTGGAGCTATTCAAAGGAGCCCAGTGGCGTATTCGATTATGGAATATATCGGCCTACCGAGAATGTGAGCGAGAGGCCTGGGCCATGGTGAAGACATGGTACACTAAGATTGATCCAAATCATATGGCCTGGGTTGGACCTCTAGGGTCGGATGGAAAAGAAATTCCCGTTAGTTTGGTATATGACCAGGTAAAAGTAGCCGCAAAATATTCCCAACATGATTGTAAGTTAGACAGCCTGTTAGATGGCATGGAGGAGGAAATTTTTTATTCCCAGTGACTATGTACTTTCCTTGACATATTTCTCCCTAGCCGGATTGTAAAATGATCGTCATGGCAGACCTTTTCGCTTTGACCTCTGTACCCAAAGGTACGGAGTGTTTTCGAATACCTGAGCGGCAAGATAGACTGGGGTATGCGTGGAAACTAGGCATAGGGGTCATAGTTGCTTAAACAGACAAGTTGTATCCGTCTAGCTATGTTATATTACATTGTAATTATAAGAAACATCTTCCAGAGAGAATAGTTCCGTTAAGGGTTCCTTTCCCTGGGTGAACATGTGTTAATATGCATGTCCGAACTGTGATTGAAAAATCACAGTATATGTAACATCTGGGGGTTCATAGTGTAATGAGCATGAAAACATCTTTAGTCCGCCGTCCGAATATTCCCTTAAGAACGCTACCTTTCGGCTTCACCCAGTCTGAGGTACACATCCGGATGACCCGATAGTAACAATCGCAGAGGTGCTCCCGTTATGCCCTAGCCAAACAAACGGGAATGTAGGGCATAAGCACAGGACCCAGGCAACCCAGCTTGGCCAAAACTTAAGTCATGACGATGCATATAATGGCGAAGAAAAGGTACATATGAGGAAAAACACATATGTGGTGAGGTTGATGCCCGAAAAATAATAATAAGCTTCTGTACAAGAAGCCCCCAGGTATTATGGGCATACATATTTAAGGATGTGTACGTCGTAGGTGCGTGGTTTAGCCGCACAAGAGCTTTAAAGCTAAATAAAAAAGGCGAAAAGAGAGGAAAAAGTAATGGAAACAAAAGGGAGAAGAAGATGAACAAAGAGTTTGGCTCTAGGCGTAGATCTTTGGAGTCTGGCTGCGTCCCATGGGTTCGGCTCTAGGCGATTGTCTGATGCATCACACAAGCGGTACGCTCCTCCGGTGAGAACTTCATCAATGATGAAGGGACCCTCCCACTTGGGCTTGAGTTTGTCCTTTTTCTTCTCTGGCAAGCATAGTATGAGTTTTCCAACATTATAAGTCTTGGCCCGCACTTCTCTGCTTTGATATCTGCGAGCCTGCTGTTGATAAAATGCGGAGCAGGCTTTTGCAATGCCGCGCTCCTCCTCCAGGGCATCTAAGATGTCCTGCCGATCATGCTCGGCCTCTCTCTCTCTTCATACATGCGCACTCGATGTGAGTCATGAATAATGTTGCAGAGCAACACAGCCTCTGCGCCATACGCCATGAAGAATGGTGTATATCCGATAGTGCGATTGGGCGTGGTCCGCAGCCCCTAGAGTACGGAGTCGAGCTCCTCAACCCAGTGCTTGTCTGATTCCTTCAAAGACCGCACTAGTATGGCCTTGATGCCGCTCATAATAAGACCATTGGCGCGTTCGACTTGGCCGTTTGTTTGCAGGTGATAGACGGAGGCGTAATCGAGCTTAATGCCCAGATTAGCACACCAGGTTTTCACCTCATCGGCTGTGAAATAGGAGCCGTTATCGGTGATGATGCTGTGTAGGACACCATAACAGTGCACGACACCGGATATGAAGTCTATCACTAGTCCGGCTTTGGCCGTTTTAACTGGTTTGGCCTCTATCCACTTAGTAAACTTATCTACCATGACCAAAAGATATTTTTCCTATGGCTTCCTCCTTTAAGGGGTCCGACCATATCAAGCCCCCAGACTGCAAAAGGCCAAGAGATGGGGATTGTTTGTAGAGCGGTGGGTGGCATATGGCTTTGGTTGGCAAAAAGCTGGCATCCGACGCAACGTTGAACAAGGTCCTGTGCATCTGCTTGGGCCGTCGGCCAATAGAAACCCATACGGAAGGCCTTACTTACAAGGGCCCGAGCCGCGGCATGGTGACTAACGAGACTGGCATGAATTTCAGCCAAGAGCTGTCGTCCCTCTTCTTCGGAGATACATCTTTGAAGTACTCCGGTAGCGCTTTTCTTGTAGAGCTTTCCGTCGTGGACCTTCTAGGCTTTCGAGCGCCGGACAATGCAGCGAGCCTCATTTTGATCCTCAAGGAGTTTTCGTCTATTAAGGTAGGCCAAGAAGGGTTCGGTCCATGGGGCAATGCCTGCCATGATAAGATGGGCTGATGGTGTTATTTCGGTGGCTGAGCCCCCGATGATATCGGTATTGTGTTTGGAATCTAGGGGTATAATTGGGTCTGGAGTGGTGTTGCCGCTCTTCCCTTGCCACAACACAGATGGCTTGAAGATCCTTTCAAGAAATATGTTAGGCGGGATGAGGTCGCGCTTGGCGCCGATGCAAGTAAGGACATCCGCCGCTTGATTACTTTCTCGAGCCACATGATGAAACTCGAGCCCCTCGAACCGAGTTGACATTTTGAGAATGACGTTACGATAGGCCACCATCTTCGGATCTTTGGCGTCGAAATCTCCATTTATTTGGGATATTGCAAGGTTTGAATCCCCACGCACCTCCAGGCATTGTATGCCCATGGAGATGGCCATTCGAAGACCATGCAGTAAGGCCTCGTATTCGGCTGCATTGTTGGAGTCTGTGTATAATATTTGGAGTATGTACTGAACTATGTATCCAGTGGAGGATGTTAAGACAACGCCCGCTCCTAAGCCTGCCAGCATTTTGGAGCCATCGAAGTACATGACCCAGTTGGAATATGTGTCGTACTCTTTACGGAGTTCGCCTCTGTTCATTCAGCGACAAAGTCGGCCAGTACTTGGGATTTAATGGCTCGACGCGGTTTGTATGTTATGTTGAATGGAAGGAGCTCAAAGGCCCACTTGGCAATCCGGCTTGTAGCATCGCGGTTGTTTATTATGTCATTCAGTGGTACTTCGGAAGCCACCGTGATCGAGCACTCTTGGAAGTAGTGTCGCAGCTTCCGGGATGCCATGAAGACCGCGTATGCTATCTTTTGATAATGAGGGTACCATGATTTGCATGGTGTGAGGACAGTGGATACGTAGTATACCGGCTTCTGAAGCAGGAATTTGTGTCTGTTCTCCTCTCGCTCGACGAAGAGCACCGCGCTCACCACTTGGTGAGTTGCCGATATGTATAATAGCATGGGTTCACCAATGTTCGGTGTGGCCAGGATTGGGTTGCTCACTAAAAGAACCTTTATTTCTTCCAGTCTAGTCGTTGCCACATCTGTCCACTTGATGAGGTCGGTGCGTCGGAGAAGGTGATAGAGTGGCAGTGCTTTTTCTCCTAGTCTGGAGATAAAGTGGCTTAAAGCTACCACACATTCGGCTAGGTTTTGGACCTGTTTCAGGTCTGTTGGCGTAGCCAATTGTGACAAAGCTCGGATTTTGGCTGGTTTTGCTTCAATTCCTCTATTGGAAACGATGAAGCCCAGCAGTTTTCCAGCGGGAACACCGAAAACACACTTTTCCGGATTGAGCTTGATGTCATATGTACGGAGGTTGTTGAATGTGAGACGCAGATCGTCTATTAATAACTTGATGTGCCTAGTTTTGATGATGATGTCATCCACATTTGCTTCAACTGTCTTGCCGATATGTTTCTCCAGGCAAGTTTGAATCATGCGTTGGTAGGTGGCCCCGACGTTTTTGAGCCCGAAGGGCATAGTGTTGAAGCAGAATGGCCCATATGGGGTAATGAATGCTGTTGCGGCTTGGTCGGACTCCTTCATTTTGATTTGATGGTATCCAGAGTAGGTGTCGAGGAAACACAGTGAGTCATTTCCTGTGGTAGCATCAATAATCTGATCGATGCAAGGGAGGGGGAAGGGATCCTTAGGGCAGGCCTTGTTGAGGTCTTTGAAATCGACGCATAGGTGCCAAGATTTATCCTTCTTTGGCACCATCACGAGGTTTGTTAGCCAGTCTGGATGTTTTATTTCTCGATGAATCCGGCCTCGATTAACTTGGCTAGCTCTTCCCCCATGGCTTGTCGTTTGGGTTCGAAAAAGTGCCGTAGTGTTTGCTTGACTGGTTTATATCCCTTCAGTATGTTGAGGCTGTGTTCGGCCAACCTGCGTGGGATTCCTGGCATATCAGAAGGGTGCCAGGCGAATATGTCCCAGTTCTAGCGCATGAACTCTCGTAGCGGGGCGTGAACCGTTGGGTCCAGCTGTGCCCCGATGGATGCTGTCTTCTTGGGGTCCGTCTAGTGGACTTGGAATTTGACTATTTCATCTGCTGGTTTAAAGGAGGTGGATTTGGGTCGCTTGCCCAAGATTATATCATCCCTATCCACTGAGGAGCGCAGCGCGGTTAGCTCTTGAGCCGCGAGGGCTTCAGACAGTGCCTCGAGGGCCAGGGATGCGGTTTTGTTTTCGGCGCGAAGTGCTATGTCCGGATCACTAGCAAGATTGATGATACCATTAGGCCCCGACATCTTGAGCTTCATGTAACCGTAATGAGGTATAGCTTGGAAGCGTGTAAATGTGTCTCACCCTAATAGGGCGTGATATCCGTTGTTGAAAGGGGCCACTTGGAAGGTTGTCTCTTCAGACCGATAATTCTCCGGCATGCCGAATACCACGTCAAGTGTGATTTTTCCCACACATCGCGCCTCCCGACTGGGAATGATTCCTCGGAAGGTCATGCTGCTTTACTCGATGTGGATCCTGTCTATTTCCATTATGTTGAGTGTATCCTCATAGATGAGGTTTAGTCCGCTGCCGCCGTCCATGAGCACTTTGGTGAGCCGAAAACCATACACAATTGGATTGAGGACCAAGGTGGCCGGTGCTCGGACTGTCTGGAATTTTGGTTCGTCACTGTCATTGAAAGTTATGGCCATGTCGTCCCAAGGGTTTGTTGTCGTGACTTGGCAGACTTCGGTGAGGTCGCGGAGGGCCCTATTGTGCCGATTGTTTGAAGCAAAAGTCTCGAAGACCGTCAATATGATGAGGTCGTCGTCTTCCGGGGGGTGTTGCTCTGGGGTATTTTTGGTGAGGATATCCTCGCCGCTCTTGGCCACTTGCTGGAGTATCCAACATGCCCTAAGGCTATGGGTTGGTATGGTATCCGGTGTTGTGTGTATTTTGCATGGCCTCTCGAGCCATCCCTCCAGAACGGTTTTGCGCCCCGTAATGTGCTTAGATTTCTTTACTATTGGTTCGGGTGCCCTGCGAGGGTGCATCCTTTTTGCCCGGATGAAGGGTTGAGTGGAAACCGCTGCTTCCTAGAGAGCTGCATGAGTTTTCCAGGCACTTTCCATTGCGCAGTACTTCTGTATGATGGGTGCCAAGTCAGCGAAGTGTAATACACGATGGCGGTTGATGGCGTTGAGGATTCCGACGTCCGTGCAATTATTGCAGAATGCTAAGATCGTGTCTTCGTCGTGGCGATCTTTAATCTTGTCTTTGACAAGGAGGAATCTGGCCCAAAAGTGATGGAGTGTTTCCTGAGACTGCTGCCGTATGTACATGAGGTCGCGTATATCTGGGTGGGTGGGTGGCTTTAAATCCAAACACTAACCCAATTTGGGATCCGGTGTTCGAGAAATCTCCGAGCTTAATGGTTCAGGCTCCGGGATATCAACTGATTTTTCAGGCCCATCATCCGATTCTAGGTTCGGAGGACAGGGCACGTCGTTCCTCGGACAGGTATCCGGCTCTTCGAGCTCGGAAATACGAACATAGTTCGTCCTCAATATAGAGGAAGAGTTGTTGTTTTGCTCCTCTACTACCGCTATCTGATGGGTGATCGGCACAGATTTGATTTCTCTCTGATCGGGTTTAAGCCCAATCCGATTGTAGTCTGTAGTGACCCCAAGGCGGAGATGCGATCTAGGAGTTCGTTTAAAGATGACAACCCCAAGGCGGAGATGCGATCTAGGAGTTCGTTTAAAGATGACAACTCCGTCGGATCCATCCATTTGGAGTATTTGGAGTCAACACGGAGGTTATTTACGATGACCTGAGAAGTCATTGTCGGCTTGACGGCCGTACGAGCGGTCATGGTAAAGCTGCCCAGCCGGAGGGTTTGGCCTGAGGCCAGGGCTCCTCCGGAGGTGATACCGTCCTTGATAACAAGGCGAGCCATCGATCCTGTCTTCGACGTCACAGCGGAACTCTCAATGAAATCACGAATGTCTGTGTCAAAACCGGCGGATCTCGTGTAGGGGGTCCTGAACTGTGCGTCTAAGGTCGATGGTAACAGCAGACAGGGGACACGATGTTTACCCAGGTTCGGGCCCTCTCTATGGAGGTAATACCCTACTTCCTTCTTGATTGATCTTGATGAATATGGGTATTACAAGAGTTGATCTACCACGAGATCGTAATGGCTAAAACCCTAGAAGTGTAGCCTGGATGATTATGATTGTCCCTACGGACTAAACCCTCTAGTTTATATTGACACCGGAGAGGACTAGGGTTGTACAAAGTCGGTTACAGAGAAATGAATCTTCATATCCGGAAGCCAAGCTTGCCTTGCACGCCAAGGAGAGTCCCATCCAGACGTGGGTGAGAGTCTTCGGTCTTGTATCTTCACAGCCCATCTGTCAGGACACCGATTCTAAGTCACACCGATCTAGCCTGTAACACCTCATATCACTTTGTGGCCTCACGCACGGTATTCCCACGGGTGTCGCCTTACCATGGCCCGGGACCGTTTGCGCCTTTTGGCTCACGTATATGATAGTGTCGCTAGCATCCATATGAAGGAGAACCCGGGCAGACATGTATGCTCGTGAAGCCAAAGTGGCACCAACTAACGGGGACAGACATACATGAATCAACATCGAGCATGTCGGTCAGCAGCGTGCGAATCTGGGCTGTAGCACTGGGCTAACAGGACTCCGGTGAACCAGGCTGTAGCAGGTTAGGCAGGACTCCGGATGTCGTCGCGTGACATTTCTCCGAAGGGACAGACACAGGAATGGAGTGAATCACATGCCGGCCAGTCAAGTGTTCCGGAGCAGTAGTGCTTTGCTAGCAAGACTCCGGTGAACCGAGCTGCAGCGGACTACTATGGCTCATGGAAGCACAAGACTACATTTCCCCATAAGAGAGGCTACCAAGGATAAACAACTAGGTTGTCGGATCCCACACATACCAAGCATTTCAATCATACACACAATATGCTCGATATATGTAAATACAACATGGCATCACAACAAAACTCTACGACTCAAAGTATTCATTCATCAGGCTCCGAGGAGCGAGATATTACAAACATGGGTCTCATGACCCAACATTCAGAGCGTACAAGCGATAAGCACATGCGGAAGCTTAACTTGTCTGAATACAGACAACTATAAATGAAAAAGGCTGAGAAGCCTGACTGTCTACAAGATCCTGCCGAGGGCACAAGATCGTAGCTGAGGTATCAAGCTAAACGTCGAAATCCACACGGAACTACTAGCGAGACTGACGTCTCTCTGCAAAACATAAAATAGGCAAAGGTGAGTACAAATGTACCCAGCAAGACTTACATCAGAACTAGCTACATATGCACCAGTATCAACAAAGGGAGTGGTGGAGTTTAACTGCAGCAAGCCAGCTTTGACACAGTGGCCATCCTAAACTACGACTGCAAGTAACTCTTTCGAGGTGGCGCACACGAGTCCTCATATTCACCAATCAATACACCGCTATGGATCCGCTCCCGTCTTCCTGCGAGAACGCCATCCATAACAATCACACTTATCTTGCGCATTTTAGGGTATCCACTTTCACTTGTCTATGAACTATTATAGGCAACCTAGAAGTCCTTTACCGCAGACACGGCTATTTGAATAGATGATGTTAACCCTGCAGGGGTGTACTTCTTCACACACGCTCTCGCCACTTACCACCATGTACACGTCATGTATCTCGGCAACCTTCAAGTGGAAGCCTGGCGAGGGTGTCAACCACGGCCTACCTAAGCACTCAAGTCTCTAGTCCAGGTTTATCGCCTATTCAGGTTCCATCCGCAGGGAGTCCGACCGAGGTTTCCACATACGGCCCTCAACGATGTGAGCAGGGTTCCTGAGACACCAAACGGGCACCCGGTAGACCATGCCACATACCTACCACATCACAGCCCACCCCTTGGGTCAGCGCTGCCCAAGGCCTCCAGCATACTACAAACACCAGAAACTACTTGCAACTCCTGGACAGAGGACAAGGGTGATTAAGAAGCCAAGAGAGTCAATTAAGGATCCCAATGTGTGGTAGTAACTATTTCATGGATCACGAACACAGAAATCAGTTCCTGAGGTCGGCTTCAATGAGACAACCCACCATGTACTCCTACATGGCCTCTCACCGCTACCTTTACCAAATCGTGTTCAAACACTTAGCTCTCAACAGTAGGACATGTTTACACACCTCCGATTCATCCCCGATGAATCAGACCTGACTCAACTCTAAGCAGTAGCAGGCATGACAAACAAGCATGAATGAGTAGGCACATCAGGGCTCAAAAAACTCCTACTCATGCTAGTGGGTTTCATCTATTTACTGTGACAATGACAGGTCATGCAGAGGAAAGGGGTTCAACTACGGCAGCATGTAGCAGTTGAATCGTTGTTGTCCTAATGCAGTAAAAGAGAGCAGGAGCGAGAGAGTGGGATTGTATCGGAATAAATATGGGGTTTTGCTTGCCTGGCACTTCTGAAGATAGTATAGTTCTTCATCGGTGTCATCGAACTCATCGTCGGAAGCACGTCTATCGAGAGGGGACAAATACGGGCAACAGAGAAGGAAAACACAATCAATGCAATGCACAATATGATGCATGATCATGACATGTCAATATGCTGTGTTTTGAGCTAATGTAACTAGCAACATGTTAAATGGAGTTGGTTTGAACCCTAGGTTCAAATTCAAACTCCATATGTGAGGGTTTAAATGCCATTCCTTCCATTTGTCCTAAAAAATAGTCATAAATTGTTCTAACATGCATGAAACATGTACAATTGGATAGATTGGATTTTTCTAATCATTTTTCATATATAATTTATTTGATTTGGAGCTACGGTTGATTTTCTATGATTTTTAGAAGTTTTGGGACCCACGTGTCAGTGTCATAAGTAACTTAACAGAGTTAGTTAGTGTTAGGTTAAGCACTAATCTAGGTTAATTAGCGCTAAACTAACCTAACTAATAATTAACAAAGGTGGCCCACACGTCAGTGGGTCAGGGGGAAAAGTCAAACCGGGCAGTGGGGTCAACCCACGCCGGTCAATGGTCAACGGTCGCCGGCGTTTAGCCACCGGCGAGTCTAGACGCGGCGGTGCGCTGCGGGATTTGCCTATAGAGCACCGTTTGGCGCGCGGAGCACAGCTACGGGATGCGGACGCTCGTCCGCATCCAACCGTGGTGGTGGCGCGGCCGGGGAGTGGCCGGAGTAGCGCCAGCGACGAGGTTTGCGGGGGCGCATGCGGGTGAGTGCAGCGCAGTTGCTATGGCGCACGAGGGAAAAACAGAGAGGGGGAGCAGGAGCAGGAGCTCACGGAGGGTGTGACGAGATGCTCAGCGAGCTCGGGGGCGCGCCGAGGTTAACGGGGCAGCGAAGGCGATCTCCGGCGGCCGGAGGTGAAGACGACGGCGATGGCGGCTCTCCAGGGCTTCCCGCATCAGGTGGATCAACGGAGAGGCGTAGGCGAGGGTGGCGGGGTTTGTGGACGGGTCAGGGAGGTGAGGGGAGCACTGTGGTCACGGTGGCGACGAACGACGGCGACAGCTTCGCTCTGCTTCGGGAGAGAGAGCAAGAGAGGCGAGGCTGGGAGAGAGTGGAGCGGTCGAGGGGTCCAGGGGGTCTGCGTGGCAACGCCAGAGGCGTCCAGGCCGTCGAAGAGGTAGGAGAGCCGGGTGGAGGTGGTGCGCGTGCACCGTGCCCAGCTTCTCCTCTACCTGTTGGCAAGAGGTAGAAGACGAGGCTGCCCCTGGTGGGCTGGGCCGCCAGGTGGGCTGGCCAGCTGGGCTGTAACAGGGCCGGGCCAGGTAAGCCAGGTGGGTTTCTATCCCTCTCTGCTCCATTTCTATTTTATTTCTATTTTCTATTTTTCTGTAGTTGTTTGGGCTTTATTAAAATACCAGAGCACTTCTAAAAATCCTGAAAATAATTGTTGCCACCTTCTGAAATATTTACGATAGCCCTCAACTGTTTCCAGAATTATTTGAGCATTTAAGTTAATTATAGCATTTAAATGCCCAAAGTCAAATACCTTATGATTTAATTCAAAAATCCAGAATGGCCTAGAAATATGTTCATCATTTTTTGCAGAGGTTTTCACCTTTAACAAAAATCATGAACTTTTCTAAAGGGCATTTGGGTTCATTGAAAATATTTTTATTGAACCTGGTTGAATTTCATTTGGTTCTAGGGTTTCAACAATCCCCATTTGAAGTTTCTTTGGAATTTAAACACGATGGCATGATGAACAAGCAAAGTCAAGCAAGGGCTGAACTGGGGCTATGACAGCTCACCCCCACTAAACAAGAATCTCATCCCGAGATTCAAGACGTGAGGTAAGAAGACAGAGGGACACAAGCCAATACAATCTTCACAATCCAGATGTCTTTCTCGAGGATTTTGATTCATTGCATCACCTTGATGTAGACGTCTTTGCTTTCGAAATCTTCATTCAACTCGATGACAACAAAAGAGATTCTACAGGAAACGATCTTCTCGAAGATCGAGCAATTCATGATCAACTCACGGAATGAGATGTTGAAACATCTCAAGTTGAGACACAAAACACGTCGAGAGGGATGGAAGAACGAACGACGGGGTTTGATTTGTGGGCAACAATCCCACGCTTAGAAAGATGGTGGATGGTGTCAAGGTGGCGAGGAAATAATTGCCATGATCCCGTAACGGGGCACCTTGGGAAAAGTGACTCGTTGGATTGTTCCCTTAAGTGGAAAAAATAATTACTTTTGATCCTTAGATCATTGAAACTCTTCATACCAGCTTAAGGTAATTTACAATTGATCGTTTGAAAGAGCTCGAAGAAATGGCATACTCGGACTAGGATGGATGATGTGGACTACCTTGTTGAAGACAACGCAATGGATGACTTTTGCTTATCACCGGAAATGTATGGGACCCATGGTAGGTCCACTTTGGAAGATGATCTTGGACATCAACTGCTAAGAGGGGCAGCCCATGGTAAATTGGCACAATGACGGTGCGAGCTGGGAACAACATGGAGCTGTTGGAAATGTTCCAACCATCATATCTGCCTGAGATTCAGATCCGATCGGTGTTAAGATACTTCAGACTCAGCATGTCTGAAAAGAATGTTTGCAACACAAATCGACGAGATGGCGTTGCGAGATTCTCGGGAGATGAACTACGATAGCAAGCTCCAAAACATGAGCTGGTTCTACTACATACTTGTGAACACGTTGTCCAAGACAAGCATGACCACATAGTAGTCTTACAACACAACACTACCGAGTTCCGATTGGGAACCATCATTGCGGAGAGCGAAGTCCTGCGTATGTACCTTTGGGTCCTTAAGGATTAGCACTCACGAACTTCTTTTCCTTGAACAACTCAATCAGTGGCTTGGTGTGCTAGGGATTACACATGGAGTGGAGGTAGCGAGCCTATCAAACCATGGAATACTTTTCACATGCATGACTGACTTGGGATGATTCCGTAGAAAGAAAAAACAATCTTTCTCAATTCATGGCGGCAACTTGCACCTAATGCACGTGAACTTGGAGAAAGTCACTTCTTAGACCAAACATGTATTTCATGAACGAGACATGAAGATAATGCTTACAAAAGTTTCCAACACTAGGTTGATGTTCAACATGAATCATGGGGTAGACAAAATGCTGCTAATGGTCTCAATAGCAACTCATCGGAATTTCCATATCACTGGACTTCCACCATTATGTGAACAATGTGATAGTATTGGTAAGACCAAAAGATGCAATGGTGTATGCTCGAGGGATCAACCACGAGTAAGACAACATTATGAACATCGTTGGTTCTGATTTGACTTGACGATAGCCCATACTCAAGTCAAAGTTTTGGCAAGACAATAGATCCAACAACTGATCACGAGGACCAATTGGTGAAGATATCATCTTTCTTCAACACACACACAAACACCAAGATATCCCTTCAGAAAGAACCAAATTCGGCAAAGCTTTTTATCTTCCAACTCTCCAAGTTGTTGTTTAGCTTAACCAACTAGCTCAGCGGTATCCAACACAGATTCTTGGAGAAGGGGTGGTTTACAAGAAACCAACTTGATCACGAACTCAACATAGCGGTCAGGTGACAACCTGGTAACACTTCCGAGAAGATATCCGGAAAATCACGAACCAACGATATGTTACTAAGCTCGAGAACAATCTTGCTTTTCAGAGAGAGATGATATTATCAAATAAGCAAGGGATTGAATAATCCTCACTCATCGATTGAGGAGTGCACCAGAAATAAGGACTAGGTAGCACGATTAGTCCTAGGATGGTGATTCAATAACCAACCCGCTAAGAATGAGAATATTGTCCATTTGCTACAAAGCAACGAGTTGCTCGGAGTATTGATTTCACACATCACAATTCACTTGTCGGCATTCCAGTTACAACAACACGGAACCGAGCAATGAACAATGATGGCAACAACTATCACTAAATCAAGAATTCATAAGAGGTGGTGCAATTCTCATGACATTCTTGATAAGAGAGAAGGTGACACTCCATGGTAGAACAGAGCAAAAGCTAGATTGGCATTTGGATCTGCGGATTACAACTGCTTTGACCCAATCCTAGAAATGGATAAGGTACTCGAGTTTGTTTCTCCTAGTCATTCCGGAATAGAATGGCTTGACGGACCACAAGAATGATAGGCACCGATGAACGAATGCACACATACTCTTGACTATCAATTGATAGATGAAGGTTAGAAGACGACTAAAGAGGGACAACTCAAAGGAACTTATGCTTTTCTGAGTTGTGGATGCATGGATTAGTATGCCGAATAAATTGAACATATTTTTTCCAGATAACCCATGCAGAACAGGAGGGACTGGCAAATTCACAATTTTTGAATGGAGAACTCATCAAGAGCACTCTTGTTGTGATCTTTTGGTTCAAAGGAACTCCTGCCAAGGATGGTTCATGGTATTTGGAAGAATGATATACCACGACCTCGAAGACTATCACAAAGATTACTAATATCCTAAAGGTACGAGCAACACTATCAACACGAGGTAAGTAGAGTGAATCTTGGGTCAACCCAGGAGTAGAATACCTACTACTAAATGGCATCACGGGATGCTTTCGAGAATGGTCGCCAGAATCATCACACCGGGAACACAAAACATGGCTAGATTACTAGGTGACTCCCTAAAACACCTAGGGTCATAATAATAGCTCCAACATATATGTTGAGGCAACAAAGTACCTCAACTCACCGATTAGTGTGGTTAATACAGTCCAAAAGGACATCGGGAACAGAAAGAAGGGATTTGCAAATGCAACAGACTATTTAGAAACCTGGGACGACTCGGACAGCATAACAGCTATAAATGCTTAAAAAGATTTGAGACATACTGCAAAATGGTGGCATAACCACTCAACATCACAATATCAATGTTTCGAGAGCAACTGTGAACACACGGAAGTAGTAGAAACTGAACTGGGGCTTAAAATCCATCAATCCTATAAGTCTCTATCATAGTAACTCATCATCCTGATAGATAGATGAGAAGGCCTAGTTCTTAATCCCCGTAAAAGAGAAGAGGTTGACTTAGATCAGAAGGCAAAAGGTAAAGGAGTAAAAAGAGCCTTACATTCCCTTCCACAAACAATTCCCTTCTATAACTAAAGCATTTCTAGACTCAACTTCGACCAGTTTGGCTTGGTAATCCTACATGCAGTCAGGCTCTGATACCAAAGTTGTTAGGACCCCGATTCTAAGTCACACCGATCTAGACTGTAACACCTCATATCACTTTGCGGCCTCACGCACGGTATTCCCACGGGTGTCGCCTTACCATGGCCCAGCGCCGTTTGCGCCTTTTGGCTCACGTATCTGATAGTGTCACTAGCATCCATATGACAGAGAACCCGGGCCGATTTGTCTAGTCGTGAACCCAAAGTGGCACTAACTTACGGGGACAGGCATACATGAATCAACATCGAGCATGTCGGTGAGCAGTGTGCGAATTCGGGCTGTAGCACTGGGCTAACAAGACTCCGGTGAACCGGGCTGTAGCAGGCTAGGCAAGACTCCGGATGTCGCCGCGTGAAATTTCCCCGAAGGGACAGACACAGGAATGAAGTGAATCACATGCCAGCCAGTCAAGTGTTCCGGAGCAGTAGTGCTGGGCTAGCAGGACTCCGGTGAACCGGGTTGTAGCGGACTACTATGGCTCATGGAAGCACAAGACTACATTTCCCCATAAGAGAGGCTACCAAGGATAAACAACTAGGTTGTCGGATCCCACACATACCAAGCATTTCAATCATACACACAATATGATCGATATATGTAAATACAACATGGCATCACAGCAAAACTCTGTGACTCAAAGTATTATTCATTAGGCTCCGAGGAGCAAGATATTACAAACATGGGTCTCATGACCCAACATTCAGAGCATACAAGTAATAAGCACATGCGGAAGGTTAACTTGTCTGAATACAGACAACTATAAATGAAAAAGGCTGAGAAGCCTGACTATCTACAAGATCCTACCGAGGGCACAAGATCGTAGTTGAGGTATCAAGCTAAACGTCGAAGTCCACACGGAACTACTAGAGAGACTTACATCTCTCTGTAAAACATAAAATAGGCAAACGTGAGTACAAATGTACCCAGCAAGACTTACATCAGAACTAGCTACATATGCACCAGTATCAACAAAGGGGGTGGTGGAGTTTAACTGCAGCAAGCCAGCTTTGACACAGTGGATATCCTAAACTACGACTGCAAGTAACTCTTTTGAGGTGGCGCACACGAGTCCTCATATTCACCAATCAATAAACCACTATGGATCCGCTCTCGTCTTCCTACGAGAACGCCATCCATAACACTCACGCTTATCTTGCGCATTTTAGAGTATCCACTTTCACTTGTCTATGAACTGTTATAGGCAACCTAGAAGTCCTTTACCGCGGACACGGCTATTCGAATAGATGATGTTAACCCTGCAGGGGTGTACTTCTTCACACACGCTCTCGCCACTTACCGCCATGTACACGTCATGTATCTCGGCAACCTTCAAGCGGAAGCCTGGCGAGGGTGTCGTCCACGGCCTACCTAAACACTCAAGTCTCTAGTCCAGGTTTATCGCCTATTCAGGTTCCATCGGCAGGGAGTCCGGCAAAGGTTTCCACATACGGCACCGAACGATGTGAGCAGGGTTCCCGAGACACCCAACGGGCGCCCGGTACACCGTGCCACGTGCCTACCGCATCACAGCCCACCCCTCGGGTCAGCACTGCCCACAGCCTCCAGCATACTACAAACACCAGAAACTACTTGCAACTCCTGGACAGAGGACAAGGGTGATTAAGAAGCCGAGAGAGTTAATTACGGATCCTAATGTGTGGTAGTAACTGCTTCATGGATCACAAACACAGAACTCAGTTCCTGAGGACGGCTTCAATGAGACAACCCACCATGTACTCCTACATGGCCTCTCACCGCTACCTTTACCAAATCATGTTCACACACTTAGCTCTCAAAAGTAGGACATGTTTACACACCTCCGATTCATCCCCGATGAATCAGACCTGACTCAACTCTAAGCAGTAGCAGGAATAACAATCAAGCATGAATGAGTAGGCACATCAGGGCTCAAACAACTCCTACTCATGCTAGTGGGTTTCATCTATTTAATGTGGCAATGACATGTCATGCACAGGAAAGGGGTTCAACTACCGCAACATGTAACAGTTGAATCGTTGTAGTCCTAATGCAGTAAAAGAGAGCAGGAGCGAGAGAGTGGGATTGTATTGGAATGAACAAGGGGGTTTTGCTTGCCTGGAACTTCTGAAGATAGTATAGTTCTTCATCGGTGTCATCGAACTCATCATCGGAAGCACGTCTATCGAGAGGGGACAAATACCAGCAACAGAGAAGGAAACACAATCAATGCAATGCACAATATGATGCATGATCATGACATGTCAATATGCTGTGTTTTGAGATAATGCGGTTTGAACCCTAGGTTCAAATTCAAACTCCATATGTGAGGGTTTAAATGCCATTCATTCCATTTATCCTAAACAGTAGTCATAAATTGTTGTGACATGCATGAAACCAGTATAGATGGATAGATTGGATTTTTCTGATCATTTTTCATATATAATTTATTTGATTTGGAGCTACGGTTGATTTTCTATGATTTTTAGAAGTTTTGGCTAATTTCTGGAATAAATAAATCCTTTTTTATTTACTTAAATTCCCAGAAAAGCTTTACTGCATCAGCATGACATAGGTGTGACGTCAGCAGGTCAACTGGGTCGGCCAGGTCAAACCTGACCTGTGGGACCCACGTGTCAGTGTCATAACTAACTTAACAAAGTTAGTTAGTGTTAGGTTAAGCACTAATCTAGGTTAATTAGCGCTAAACTAACCTAACTAATAATTAACAAAGGTGGCCCACATGTTAGTGGGTCAGGGGGGAAATTCAAACTGGGCAGTCGGGTCAACCCACGCGGGTCAACGGTCAGCGGTCGCCGGCGTTTAGCCGCCAGCGAGTCCAGACGCGGTGGTGCGCTGCGGGATTTGCCTACAGAGCGCCGTTTGGCGCGCGGAGCACAGCTGCAGGATGCGGACGCTCGTCCGCATCCAACCGTGGTGGTGGCACGGCCGGGGAGTGGCCGGAGTAGCGCCGGCGACGAGGTTTGTGGCGGCGCGTGCGGGTGAGCGCGGTGCAATCGCTATGGCGCACGAGGGAAAAACGGAGAGGGGAAGCAGGAGCAGGAGCTCACGGAGGGAGCGACGAGATACTCAGCGGGCTCTGGGACGCACTGAGGTCAACGGGGCAGCAAAGGCGATCTCCGGCGGCCGGAGGTGAAGACGACGGCGATGGCGGCTCTCCAGGGCTTCCCGCGTCACGTGGATCGGCGGAGAGGTGTAGGCGAGGGTGGTGGGGTTCGTGGACGGGTCAGTGAGGCGAGGAGAGCACGGTGGTCAAGGTGGTGACGAACGGCGGCGATGGCTTCGCTCTGCTTTGGGAGATAGAGCAAGAGAGGCAAGGCAGGGAGAGAGTGGAGCGGTCGAGGGGTCCAGGGGGTCTGCTTGGCAACGCCACAGGCATCGAGGCCGTCCAAGAGGCAGGCGAGCAGGGTGGAGGTGGCGCGCGCGTGCGCCATGCCCAGCTTCTCCTCTGCCTACTGGCAAGAGGTAGAAGACGAGGCTGCCCCTGGTGGGCTGGGCCGCCAGGTGGGCTGGCCAGCTGGGCTGTAACAGTGCCAGGCCAGGTAAGCCAGGTGGGTTTCTCTCTCTCTGCTCCATTTCTATTTTATTTCTCTTTTCTATTTTTCTGTAGTTTTTTGGGCTTTATTAACCAGAGCACTTCTAAAAATCCTGAAAATAATTGTGGCCACCTTGTAAAATATTTACGATAGGCCTCAACTGTTTCTAGAATTATTTGAGAATTTAAGTTAATTATAGCATTGAAATGCTCAAAGTCAAATACCTTATGATTTAATTCAAAAATCCAGAATGGCCTAGAAATATGTTCAACATTTTTGGCAGAGGTTTTCACCTTTAACAAAAATCATGAACTTTTCTGAAGGGCATTTGGGTTCATTGAAAATATTTTTATTGAACCTGGTTGAATTTCATTTGGTGCTAGGGTTCCAACAATCCCCATTTCATGTTTCTTTGGAATTTAAACATGATGGCATGATGAACAAGCAAAGTCAAGCAAGGGCTGAACTGGGGCTGTCACACCATCAGCTCGGCCCATGTCCAATAGGTCGGACGCCCGAGGACCCCTTAATCCAGGACTCCCTCAATGGCCCCTGGAGAGATCATCCCTGTGAGGACTATCCTCGGGGTAATGCCGACCTCCCTCCGCTACCACCGCCGCCAAGGAGGAACGACAACCACCACCAAGACGATGGGCCTGGGGGCTTCCAAGAGCCTCGTGCCATTGCCTGCATCCTGGGTGGCGCTCAGGCCCTCGCCTCTGATCGCATCTTCAAGCAGTTCGCTCATGAGGTGAACGCGGACCTTCCCAAGATCGGGGCATCACGTCCCCTTAGGTGGTCCAAGTACGCCATCACCTTCGACTCTACGGACCAACTCAAGTGCTCAGCCGCCGTTGGTGCACTCCCGATGCTCTGCTCGCCCACCACCAGCAACGTCCTCGTCACCAAAACACTCATCAACGGTAGTGTGGCGCTCAACGTTCTCTCTGTCAAGACGTTCGTGACGCTCCAGGTGCTCTATGACCAGCTCCTCCCCACCAAGCCCTTCTGAGGAGTGACCGACAGCTCCACCGTTCCCCTAGGACAGATTCGCCTCCCTGTCACCGTCGGCAAGCGCAACAACTATCACACCGAGCTCATCGACTTCGATGTCGCCCACATTCGTGTCTCGTACAATGCCATTCTCGGGTATCCGACCCTCGCCATGTTCAAGGCAGTGACTCACCACGGCTACAACGTCCTCAAGATGCCAGGAAGTGGCAGCATCATCATAGTCGCTTGCGACGAGAAAGATGCGGTGTGCTCCCTCGAGCACGCCTACCAGGCCGCAGCAGTCGAAAACTCAGATGGCGAGGGTGCGGTCCCGCCTCCTGAGGCCACCCCCAAGAAGAAGAAGCAGCTCCTCCTCAGGGGCCATTAGGAGGTTGGAGCATCTGACTACCGTGCCTCAGGCCCCGCGCCCATCGCTGGGGTGCCCTTCCCTCTCGCATAGGAAGGTGCGCCCGGCGCCCCTCTCAGGACGGGCTCAGGAGCTCTCATATGGAGGGCCTCTGACCTGACCAGCGTCACGAGGGAGGCGTTCGGGCACCATGTGGAGGTGTGCTTTGATAACCCACAAGTATAGGGGATCACAACAGTTTTCGAGGGTAAGTATTTAATCCAAATTTATAGATTCGACACAAGGGGAGCCAAAGAATATTTGAAGGTATTAGTAGTTGAGTTGTCAATTCAACCACACCTGGAGATTAATTATCTGTAGCAAAGTGATGAGTAGCCAAGTAGTTTGATAGTTTTGATAATAGTGACAACAGCAACGGTAACAGTAATAGTGATAGCAATAATTTGTAGCAAGTGTAACAGTGATGATAGCAATAGTAACGCAGCAAGATCAATAAGGATAAATTCGTAGGCATTGGATCGGTGACTTGTTGGATGATATTCATCATGTTACAGTTATAACCTAGGGCGATACGGCACTAGCTCCAGTTCATCGATATAATGTAGGCATGTATTCCGTAAATAGTCATACGTGCATTATTAAAAGAACTTGCACGACATCTTTTGTCCTACCCTCCCGTGGCAGCGGGGTCCATATTGGAAACTAAGGGATAGTAAGGCCTCCCTTTTAATAGAGAACCGGAACAAAGCATTAACACATAGTGAATACATGAACTCCTCAAACTACGGTCATCACCAAGAGTGGGCCCGGTTGTTGTCACTCCGGGGTTGTCGGATCATAACCGTAGTTGGTGACTATAACTTGCAAGATCGGATCTAAAACCTGGATATAATGATGAATTCATAAACGGTTCAGTTCATGGCACCCGGGCCCAAAGTGACAATTATTAAGCATGGCAAAGTCATAGCAACATTAATCTAAGAACCTAGTGGATACTAGGGATCGGGCCCTAAATAAACTAACTTGATTACATGATGAATCTCATCCAACTGCTCAGCGACCAGCGAGCCTATGAAGGAATTACTCACTCCCGGTGGGGAGCATCATGGAATTGGTGATGAAGATGGGTTGGTGATGACGAAGAACGAAGACCCCCCTCTCTGGAGCCTCAAACGGACTCCAGATCTGCCCTCCCGAGGAAGAACAGGACTTGGTAGAGGCTCCGTCTCGTGGATCGCGATAATTCTTTCTCCCTGAATTTTTTCTGGAATAATGTGATTTTATAGTATCAGGGGGGTCATCAGCGGGGCCACCAGGTGGGAACAACCCACCTGGGCGCGCTAGGAGAGGGGGGCGCGCCCTGGTGGGTTGTGCCTACCCAGGGACCCCTCTCTGGTGGGTCTTGGCTTAAAAAATCCTTATTATTGATATAAAAATCCTTGCAAAGTTTCGTTCCATTCTGAGAACTTTCATTTCTGCACAAAAACAACACCATGGTAGTTCTGCTGAAAACAACATCAGTCCCGGGTTAGTTTCATCCAAATCATGCAAATTAGAGTCCAAAACAAGAGGAAAGGCATGAGAAAAAGTAGATACGTTGGAGACGTATCAACTCCCCCAAGCTTAAACCTTTGCTTGTCCTCAAGCAATTCAGTTGATAAACTGAAAGTGAGAAAGAAAAACTTTTATGAACTCTTTTGCTCTTGTTTGCATAAATACGCTTAAACAACACCCAGGTTTTCAGCCAACATTATAACTAACCATGCCAACAATAACTCTCAAAGATTATAATGACTTATATCAATGACATAATCAACTAGCGAGCAATATTAAGATATCTCAAATAGCAACATGTTGTCAAAACAAATATGATATAATATAACAATAGTGGTATCTCGCTAGCCCTTTCTGAGACCGCAAAACATAAATGCAGAGCACCTCCAAAGTTCAAGTAGCGACTAAACATTGTAATTCATGGTAGAAAACATCCAGTCATGATGCACCCAACATTACCTATACACAATGCATAAATCATGACAGTTGTGCTCTACTCAGTTTCTGGCGCTTGGTTTTAGAAGTTGGTGACACAACATAAAAGTAAATAGAATGTCCCTTCGCAGAGGGAAGAAGTGATTTGCAGAGGTGCTAGAGCTCAAATTTTAAAACAGAGATAAATGATATTTTGAGACATGCACCCTTCTCATTCACTTCACGACCATTAGTTATCAACATCTTCCATGCTAAGCACGCTAGTGGCGGTCCCCAAGCGGAAAGTAAAGGTTTTGACTCCATTGGGAGTTTTTATTTGATTATTCAAGAGATGAAATCTTTTTAATATTTGCATTTTGGGACTAGGCATCCCTAATGCCGCCCATTTCCTCATGTGATGGCGAGTGAATAAACACTCAACCTGAGGATAACATGCTTAGCACGGAAAATATCGACCACCTCCTGTCGTTCCATGAACAATCCAGGCACACAAAAAGGATAGTTTTTTTTAGAAGTTTTTAGAGGTGGCACATGCAAATTTACTTAGGATGGCAGGGTAATACCGCATATAGGTAGGTATGGTGGACTCATCTGGAATAACTTTGGGTACAAGGTTTTGATGTACAAGCAGAAGTCCCACTTAGTATAGGCGAAGGCTAGCAATTAAGATTGGGAAGCGGACAGCTAGAGAGCAACAATGATGATGACCAGGCATTATGCATAAGTAACATTGGACACTAGCATGAGTAGGATATGAACACCATGAACATAAACATTATAGAGGCTATGTTCGTTTTGATTCAACTACATGCATGAACATGTACCAAGTCAAGCCACTCGAACATTTAGAGGAGGATACCATATCATCATACTACATCACAATCATTTTAACGCAATGTTGATATCCAAGATAAATCATTATCAACTCGCAGCTACTTATGCATGGCATGAGAAACTATAATGTCACAGCCCCAGTTTAGTCTTTGCTTGCCCTTGCATGATCACCATATCATCATGTTTAAATTCCAAAGAAATTTGAAATGGGGATTGTTTAAACCCTAGCATTAAGGAATCCAACTAGGTTCAACTAAAATATTTTTAGTAAATCCAAATGGCTTTCAAAAATGTTCATCATTTATGGAAATTACTATAAACAGTAACCAGAGGTGATGCACATTTTTCCATGACCATTTGGGCTCTGAATTAAATCTTATTCTATTTGCATTTGGGCATTTAAATGCTACTAATTATTTTTAAATGCTCAAATAACCCCAAACTAAAATGTTCCATGCTGGATATATTCCAAGCAGTGGCCATGTGCAGTTTGGTGATTTTTGGAGTTGCCTAAGTATTTTTAATAAAGCCAAACACAACTACAGAAAATAGAAAAGAGAAATAAAAATAGGAAAGAACAAAGCTCACCTGAGGCCCACTTACCTGGCGGCCTAGCACTGTGCTGGCCCATGGCCAGTCAGCTGCTTCCTCTCGCCAGGCAGGCAGAGAGGTGAGCACCGGCGTGCCTGAGCTCGCCACGGCACCACCTGCATGCCGCCCGCGCCCCTGGACATCTGGACGACCACCACGTCGCCGCCCCGATCCCCTGGACCCCCCCATTCGTCCCCAACGCCTCTCCCTCGCCGTTCCCCACCCCAACCGAGCGTGCTCGTCGCCACCGACGCCGTTCGCCGCGGCCACGGCCATCCCCTCCGCCCCTCTGTCGTGTCCACCAGCACCGCCGTCGAGCGCCGCCTCTCCCAGCTGAGGGAATCGAGCCCAGACGCCCTGTGGAGCCGCCTACGCCCTCTTCTTCATCGTCGACCGCCGGACCGCCATCGTCGATACGCCGCCGTCTGGTCCTCCCCGAGCTTGCTGAGCCTCCCTACCGACTCCATGTGATCCCCTGCTTCATTTACCCCTAACTCCATGCCCGAATTCGATCTCTAGCTACCTCCTCCACCGGAGCCGAGACGCACCGCCGCACGAGCTCGACGCCGGCGACACTCCGGTGACCATTCGGTCCCGGGCATGCGTCCAATGTATTCGCCGCACCGCGTACAAGCCATAGGTGCTATCCCCGCATCGCCACGGCCGTTGTAGCTTCGACCCCGAGCTCACCCGAGCTCCGGCCGCCGCCAAGCTTGCTGCTGCCTCCACCACAGGCCACCGTAGCCCCCCATGCCTGCTCCATTAGATGCGCGCGAGCTCCAGCTAGCCGTAGAGGCCAACCGCGTCGCAAACCGCCACCTGTAGCGCGAGCACGAGCAACTCCGGCGAGCCTCCGCCGCGAGATGTGGTCGCCGGTGCTTAATCCGGCGACGCTGACGTGGCAGGATTAGATTAGGTGCTAATCACCCAGTTAAAATAACCCCTGTTAACCCCCTGAGTCAATGACAGGTGGAGCCCACCAGCCAGATTTGACTTTGGTCAATGCTGACGTCACCGTGACTTAGTGCTGACGCAGTAAAGTTTTTCTGGAATTTAAAATAAATCAGAAATGATTTATGAATTTCAGAAAATACCCTAAACTTCTAAAAATCATAGAAATTCAACCGTAGCTCAGAATGAAATAATTTATATATGAAAAATTATTAGAAAAATTCAAGGAATCCATCTGTACCATTTTAATGCATGTTTGAACAATGTTTGTCCTCTGTTTTGGACAAAACAAATAAAGGGCATTTAAATAATCATATATGGAGTTGGAATTTGAATCATGTATCCAAACCAACTTCATTTAAATCATAGCTAGATGCATTAGCTCAAATCATAGCATATTGCCATGTCATGATCATGCATCATATTGTGGCATTGCATTGATTGTGTTCTTTCTCAGTTGCTGGTGTTTGTCCCCTCTCGATAGACGTGGTTTCGACGATGAGTTCGATGACACCGATGAAGAGCTATATTATCTTCAGAAGTGCCAGGCAAGCAAAACCCCCTTGTTCATCTCGATACAATCCCACTCTCTCGCTCCTGCTCTCTTTTACTGCATTAGGACAACAACGAATCATCTGTTACTTGCTGCGGTAGTTGAACCCCTTATCCTTTGCATGACCTGTCATTGCCACAGTAAATAGATGAAACCCACTAGCATGAGTAGGAGTTGTTTGAGCCCTGATGTGCCTACTCATTCATGCTTGTTTGTCATGCCTGCTACTGCTTAGAGTTGAGTCAGGTCTGATTCATCGGGAATGAATTGGAATGTGGTGAACATGTCCTACTGTTGAGAGCTAAGTGTGTGAACACGATTTGGTAAAGGTAGCGGTGAGAGGCCATGTAGGAGTACATTGTGGGTTGTCTCATTGCAGCCGTCCTCAGGAACTGAGTTCTGTGTTTGTGATCAATGAACAGTTACTACCACACATTGGAATGCTTAAGTGCCCCTCTCGACTTATTAACCAACCTGATCTCTGTCCAGGAGTTGCAACTAGTTTCTGGTGTTTGTAGGTAGTGTTAGTAGTCTACCAAGTGGCACCCGGTACAGGTGGGCTTGGGACAGACCAGGCACCGTGGACGGGTAAACCAAGCGCCGCCCGTTTGGTGGGCTTGGAACCCTGTACACATCGTTTGGGGCCGTGAGCGACACCCCGGCCGGATCTCCTTGCGGATGGAACCCGAATAGGCGATAAACCTGGACTAGAGGCTTGTGTGGTTAGTCAGGTCGTGGCCGACTCCCTCGCCCGGCTTCCGCTTGAAGGTTGCCGAGGTACATGACGTGTACAGGGCGATAAGTGGCGAGAGCGTGTGTGAAGAAGTACACCCCTGCAGGGTTATCATTATCTATTCGAATATCCGGATTCCTCTGATATGGAAACTTGGACCCCTTGCATAGTTCATAGACAAGTAAAAGTGGATACTCTAAAATGCGCAAGATAAGCGTGAGTGCTATGGATGGCGTTCTCGTAGGAAGACGGGAGCGGATCCATAGTGGTGTATTGATATGGTGAATATGTGGACTCGTGTGCGCCACCTCAAAAGAGTTACTTGCAGTCGTAGTTCAGGTTAGCCACTGAATCAAAGCTGGCTTGCTGCGGTCAAACTCCACCACCACCCCTTTTTGATACTGATGCATATGTAGTTAGTCCTGATGTAAGTCTTGCTGAGTACATTTGTACTCACGTTTGCCTATTTTATGTTTTTGCAGAGAGACGTCAGTCTCGCTAGTAGTTCCGCGTGGACTTCGATGTTTAGCTTGATACCTCAGCTACGATCTTGTGCCCTCGGCAAGATCTAGAGGATAGTCAGGCTTCTCAGCCTTTTTCATTTGTAGATGTCTGTACTCAGACATGTTAAGCTTCCGCATGTGTTTTGACTTGTATGCTCTGAATGTTGGGTCATGAGACCCATGTTTGTAATATCTCGCTCCTCGGAGCCTAATGAATAAATATTGGACTCGTAGAGTTATGTTGTGATGCCATGTTGTATTTACTCATATCGGGCATATTGTGTGTATGATTGAAATGCTTGGTATGAGTGGGATCCGACTATCTAGTTGTTTATCCTTGGCAGCCTATCATATGGGGAAATGTAGTCTAGTGCTTCTGAGCGATAGTAGTCCGCTACAGCCCGGTTCACCGGAGTCCTGCTAGTCCAGCACTACTGCTCGGAACACTTGACTGGCCGGCATGTGAATCACTTCGTTCCTGTGTCTGTCCCTTCGGGGAAATGTCACGCGGTTACTTCCGGAGTCCTGCCTAGCCTGCTACGGCCCGGGTTACCGGAGCCCTGTTAGCCCAGTGCTACAGCCCGGATTCACACGTTGATGACCGACATGCTCGATGTGTTTCATGTATGCCTGTCCTCATAGGTTAGCGCCGCTTTGGGTTCACGACTAGCCATGTCGGCCCGGATTCTCTGTCATATGGATGCTAGCGACACTATCATATACGTGAGCCAAAAGGCGCAAACGGTCCCGGGCCAGGTAAGGTGGCACCCGTGGGAGTACCGTGCGTGAGGCCGCAAAGTGATATGGTGTGTGACATGCTGGATCGATGTGGCTTAGGATCGGGGTCCTGACAGCGTTGGTATCAGAGCCTGACTGCCTGTAGGTTTACCAAGCCAAACTGGTCGAAGTTGAGTCTAGAAATGCTTTAGTTATATAAGGGAATTGATTGTGGAAGGGAACGTAAGGCTCTTTTTACTCCTTATACCTCAAGCCCTCTGATCTGAGTCACCTGTTCTTTTCTACCGGGATTAAGAACTAGGCTTCTCTTCTATCTCTCAGGACGATGTGTTACTAAACCATAGTTTCCTAGGATTGTTGAGTTCAAGTCTCAGTTCAGTTCTTACTACCTCCATATGTTCATATCTGGCCTCAGAACCTTGATATTGTGATGTTGAGTGGCTATGCCACCATTTTTGCAGGATGTCTCAAATATTTTTGAGCATTTACATCCGTTATGCTGTCCGAGTCATCCCAGGTTTCTAAATAGTCTGATGCAGTTGCAAATCCCTTCTCTCTGTTTCTAATGTTCATTTGGGCCAGTTTAACCAAACTAATTGGTGAGTTGAGGTACTATGTTGCCTCGACGTATATGTTGGAGCTACTATTATGACCTTAGGTGTTTTATGAAACCATCTAGTAATCTAGCAATGTTTTGTGTTCCTAGTGTGATGAATCTGGCCACCATTCTCGAAAGCATCCCGTGATGCCATTTAGTAGTAGGTATTCTTCTCCTGGGTTCTCGAACCCGAGATTCACTCTACTCACTTCTTGTTGATAGTGTTTTCTAGTTCCATTAGGATAGTAGTAACCTTTGCATTAGTCCTCGAGGTCCATGGTAAATCCTTCTTCCAATACCATGAACTACTTATGGCAGAAGTTCATTGTTGAACCAAAAATCATAACTAGAGTGCTCTTGATGAGTTCTTCATTCTATATTGTGACTCTGCCAATTCTTCCTCTTCTGCATGGGTTATCCGGAAGAAATGTTGAGCTTTGCTCGATATACTAATCTATGCATCCACAACTCAGAAAGTGATATGTTCCTTTGAGTTGTTCTCCTTAGTTGTTTCTGACCTTCGTCTGTCAATTGTTGGTCAAGAGTAGTTGAGCATTCATGTTATCGATGCCTATTATTCTAATGGTCCGTCCATCCATTCTATTCCAGAATGACTAGGAGAAACAAACTCCAGTGCCTCATCCATTTCTAGGATTGGGTCAAAGTAATTGTATCCCGCAGATCAAAATGCCAATCCAGCTTCTGCTCTGATTCTACCTTGGAGTGTTACCATCTTTATGTCAAGAGTGTCATGAGAATTGCACCACCTCTTATGAATTCTTGACATAGTAATACTTCTTGCCATCATTGCTCATTCCTCGGTTTCCGTGTTGCCACAGCCGGAATGCCGACAAGTGAACCATGATGTGTGAAATCAATACTCCTAGCAACCGTGTTGCCTGGTAGTTAATGGACAATATTCTCATTCTTAGCGTGTTGGTTATTAAATCATCATCCTAAGATTGATCGTGCTACCAAGTCCTTATTTCTGGTGCACCCTTCGATCAATGAGTTAGGATTATTCAATCCCCTGCTTATTTGATCATGTCATCTTGCCCTGAAAAGCAAGATTGTTCTTGAGCTTAGTATCATATCGGTGGTTCGTGATTTTCCAAATATCTTCTTGGAAGTATTACCAGGTTGTCACCTAACCGTTATGTTGAGCTCGTGATCAAGTTGGTTTTCTTATAAATCACCCCTTCTCCAAGAATCTGTGTTGGATATCCCTGAACTAGTTGGTTAAGCTAGACAACAACTTGGAGAGTTGGAAGGTAAAAGCTTGCTTAACTTAGTTCATCTCTAAGGGATATCTTCTGTGTGTGTGTTGAAGAAAGTTGATATCTTCATCAATTGGTCCTCGTGATCAGTTGTTGGATCTATTGCCTTGTCAAAACCTTGACTTGAGTATGGGCTATCGTCGAGTCAAATCAGAACCAATGATGCTCGTAATGTTGTCTTACTCGTGGTTGATCCCTCGGGCATACACCATTACATCTTTGGTCTGACCAATGCTATCACCGTGTTCACATGATGGTGGAAGTCCAGTGATATGGAAATTCCGATGAGTTGTTGTTGAGCCCATTAGCAGCATTTTGTCTCCCCCATGATTCATGTTGAACATTATACTAGTATTGGAAACTTTGTAAGCAATGCCTTCGTGTGCCGTTCATGAAGCTTATGCTTGGATGAAAGGAGTGACTTCCTCTAATTCATGTGCATTTGATGTAAGTTGCCGCCATGAATTTGAGAAAGGTTTGTTTTTGCCTCCTCTGGAATCATCCCAAGTTAGTCATGCATGTGCGAAGTATACTTTGGTTTGTGAGATTAGCCACCTCCATTCCACATGTATTTCCTAGCACCCCAAGCCACTGATTGATTTGCTCAAGGAAAAGGAGTTGTTGTGCGAATACTAGTTCATGCACAAGACTTCGATATCCTCGTTGATGGTGCCCCACCTGAACTCGGTAGTGTTTTATTATAAGACTACTATGTGGTCATGCTTGTCTAGGACAGCGTGTTCACATGCTTGTAGCAGAACCAGCTCATGTTTTGGAGTTTACTACCGTAGTTCATTCCCTGGGAATCTCGCAACGTCATCTCGTCGATTTGTGCTGCAAGCTTTCTTTTTTCTTTCCCGACCCGATGAGTCTGGATTATCCTGACACCAACCAGATCTGAATCCCAGGCATATATGATGGTTGGAAAGTTTCTCAAGGACTATAATATTGGTCTCCCTGTACCCGGTAAAGTGGATGTTGTGGCCAACACTCCCAACCGGAAGACTTATTATTGCAGTATCTTGATCGAGAAAGTTGGCCACCTCCCCATAAGGATCTGGTAGAATTTATTCCAATAGTTGTTCCTTATGGATTTTTGTGCTTCCGAAGTCCGACCTTTACTTGATGGCCATGTTGATGCTCTTAAGCACTGACCGTGGTACCTAGTACATCAAGGAGAACATTAGAAGCGGAGTGCTAAATGTCTCTCGGTCGATCATCCAGATTTGCTTCTTTGGCATTGCTAAGGAAAAATCTGAGAATGTGTTATCTTCCTTTGCATCTGCATCGTCCATCACTATTCATCATGGTAGTATGTTGTGTTGCCAGGATCCTTGACACGGATGTTGGTAGAACCTTGATGAATATGGAAATGCTCAAGTTCTTGAGAGCACGCACACGTAGAATCATCCATTGCGTTGTCTTCAACAAGGTAGTCCACATCATCCACTCTGGTGTGAGTATGCCATTCTTTCGAATTCGTTCAAACGATCATTTGTGATTGCCTTAGGCTGGTATAGAGAGTTGCAATGATTTTTGAATCAAAAGTAATTCTTTTTGCCACTTAAGGGAAAAGTTCTACGAGTCACCTCCCTCAAGGTGCCCCGTTATGGAATCATGGCAATTATTTCCTCGCCACTGTGACACCATCCACCATCTCTCTAAGCGTTTAATTGATGCCCACCAAATCAAACCTCGTTGTTTGTTCTTCCGTCCCTCTCGATGTGCTTTGTGTCTCAACTCAAGATGTTCCAACATCTCACTCCACGAGTTGATCTTGAATGCTCGATCTTCGAGGAGATCGTTTCCTATAGAGTTTCTTTCTGTCATCGTCGTGTTGGATGAAGTTCTCAGAGCATGACGCCGAGACAGGATCGTGATCGGATCAACGTTCTTATGAAGTGCAACCTGGATCATGAAGATCGTGTTAGCTTGTGCCCTCTGACCTCTTACCTCACGTCTTGAATCTCGGGACGAGATTCTTGTTTAGTGGGGGTGAGCTGTCACAGCCCCAATTTAGTCTTTGCTTGCCCTTGCATGATCACCATATCATCATGTTTAAATTCCAAAGAAATTTGAAATGGGGATTGTTTAAACCCTAGCATTAAGGAATCCAACTAGGTTCAACTAAAATATTTTCAGTAAATCCAAATGGCTTTCAAAAATGTTCATCATTTATGGAAAATACTGTAAACAGTAACCATAGGTGATGCACATTTTTCCATGACCATTTGGGCTCTGAATTAAATCTTATTCTATTTGCATTTGGGCATTTAAATGCTACTAATTATTTTTAAATGCTCAAATAACCCCAAACTAAAATGTTCCATGCTGGATATATTCCAAGCAGTGGCCATGTGTAGTTTGGTGATTTTTGGAGTTGCCTAAGTATTTTTAATAAAGCCAAACACAACTACAGAAAATAGAAAAGAGAAATAAAAATAGGAAAGAACAGAGCTCACGTGAGGCCCACTTACCTGGCGGCCCAGCACTGTGCTGGCCCATGGCCAGTCAGCTGCTTCCTCTCGCCAGGCAGGCAGAGAGGTGAGCGCCGGCGTGCCTGAGCTCGCCACGGCACCACCTGCATGCCGCCCGCGCCCCTGGACATCTGGACGACCACCACGTCGCCGCCCCGATCCCCTGGACCCCCCCATTCGTCCCCAACGCCTCTCCCTCGCCGTTCCCCACCCCAACCGAGCATGCTCGTCGCCACCGATGCCGTTCGCCGCGGCCACGGCCATCCCATCCGCCCCTCTGTCGTGTCCACCAGCACCGCCGTCGAGTGCCGCCTCTCCCAGCTGAGGGAATCGAGCCCAGACGCCCTGTGGAGCCGCCTACGCCCTCGTCTTCATCGTCGACCGCCGGATCGCCATCGTCGATACGCCGCCGTCTGGTCCTCCCCGAGCTTGCTGAGCCTCCCTACCGACTCCATGTGATCCCCTGCTTCATTTACCCCTAACTCCATGCCCGAATTCGAGCTCTAGCTACCTCCTCCACCGGAGCCGAGACGCACCGCCGCACGAGCTCGACGCCGGCGACACTCCGGTGACCATTCGGTCCCGGGCATGCGTCCAATGTATTCGCCGCACCGCGTACAAGCCATAGGTGCTATCCCCGCATCGCCACGGCCGTTGTAGCTTCGACCCCGAGCTCACCCGAGCTCCGGCCGCCGCCCAGCTTGCTGCTGCCGCCACCACAGGCCACCGTAGCCCCCCATGCCTGCTCCATTAGATACGCGCGAGCTCCAGCTAGCCGTAGAGGCCAACCGCGTCGCAAACCGCCGCCTGTAGCGCGAGCACGAGCAACTCCGGCGAGCCTCCGCCGCGAGATGTGGTCGCCGGTGCTTAATCCGGCGACGCTGACGTGGCAGGATTAGATTAGGTGCTAATCACCCAGTTAAAATAACCCCTGTTAACCCCCTGAGTCAATGACAGGTGGAGCCCACCAGCCAGATTTGACTTTGGTCAATGCTGACGTCACCATGACTTAGTGCTGACGCAGTAAAGTTTTTCTGGAATTTAAAATAAATCAGAAATGATTTATGAATTTCAGAAAATACCCTAAACTTCTAAAAATCATAGAAATTCAACCGTAGCTCAGAATGAAATAATTTATATATGAAAAATTATCAGAAAAATTCAAGGAATCCATCTGTACTATTTTAATGCATGTTTGAACAATGTTTGTCCTCTGTTTTGGACAAAACAAATAAAGGGCATTTAAATAATCATATATGGAGTTGGAATTTGAATCATGTATCCAAACCAACTTCATTTAAATCATAGCTAGATGCATTAGCTCAAATCATAGCATATTGCCATGTCATGATCATGCATCATATTGTGACATTGCATTGATTGTGTTCTTTCTCAGTTGTTGGTGTTTGTCCCCTCTCGATAGACGTGGTTTCGATGATGAGTTCGATGACACCGATGAAGAGCTATATTATCTTCAGAAGTGCCAGGCAAGCAAAACCCCCTTGTTCATCCCGATACAATCCCACTCTCTCGCTCCTGCTCTCTTTTACTGCATTAGGACAACAACGAATCATCTGTTACTTGCTGCGGTAGTTGAACCCCTTATCCTTTGCATGACCTGTCATTGCCACAGTAAATAGATGAAACCCACTAGCATGAGTAGGAGTTGTTTGAGCCCTGATGTGCCTACTCATTCATGCTTGTTTGTCATGCCTGCTACTGCTTAGAGTTGAGTCGGGTCTGATTCATCGGGAATGAATTGGAATGTGGTGAACATGTCCTACTGTTGAGAGCTAAGTGTGTGAACACGATTTGGTAAAGGTAGCGGTGAGAGGCCATGTAGGAGTACATGGTGGGTTGTCTCATTGCAGCCGTCCTCAGGAACTGAGTTCTGTGTTTGTGATCCATGAACAGTTACTACCACACATTGGAATGCTTAAGTGCCCCTCTCGACTTATTAACCAACCTGATCTCTGTCCAGGAGTTGCAACTAGTTTCTGGTGTTTGTAGGTAGTGTTAGTAGTCTACCAAGTGGCACCCGGTACAGGTGGGCTTGGGACAGACCAGGCACCGTGGTCGGGTAAACCAAGCGCCGCCCGTTTGGTGGGCTTGGAACCCTGTACACATCGTTTGGGGCCGTGATCGACAGCCCGGCCGGATCTCCTTGCGGATGGAAAACGAATAGGCGATAAATCTGGACTAGAGGCTTGTGTGGTTAGTCAGGTCGTGGCCGACTCCCTCGCCCGGCTTCCGCTTGAAGGTTGCCGAGGTACATGACGTGTACAGGGCGATAAGTGGCGAGAGCGTGTGTGAAGAAGTACACCCCTGCAGGGTTATCATTATCTATTCGAATAGCCGGATTCCTCGGATATGGAAACTTGGACCCCTTGCATAGTTCATAGACAAATGAAAGTGGATACTCTAAAATGCGCAAGATAAGCGTGAGTGCTATGGATGGCGTTCTCGTAGGAAGACGGGAGCGGATCCATAGTGGTGTATTGATATGGTGAATATGTGGACTCGTGTGCGCCACCTCAAAAGAGTTACTTGCAGTCGTAGTTCAGGTTAGCCACTGAGTCAAAGCTAGCTTGCTGCAGTCAAACTCCACCCCCCCCCCTTTTTGATACTGATGCATATGTAGTTAGTCCTGATGTAAGTCTTGCTGAGTACATTTGTACTCACGTTTGCCTATTTTATGTTTTTGCAGAGAGACGTCAGTCTCGCTAGTAGTTCCGCGTGGACTTCGATGTTTAGCTTGATACCTCAGCTACGATCTTCTGCCCTCGGCAAGATCTAGAGGATAGTCAGGCTTCTCAGCCTTTTTCATTTGTAGATGTCTGTACTCAGACATGTTAAGCTTCAGCATGTGTTTTGACTTGTATGCTCTGAATGTTGGGTCATGAGACCCATGTTTGTAATATCTCGCTCCTCGGAGCCTAATGAATAAATATTGGACTCGTAGAGTTATGTTGTGATGCCATGTTGTATTTACTCATATCGGGCATATTGTGTGTATGATTGAAATGCTTGGTATGAGTGGGATCCGACTATCTAGTTGTTTATCCTTGGCAGCCTATCATATGGGGAAATGTAGTCTAGTGCTTCTGAGCGATAGTAGTCCGCTACAGCCCGGTTCACCGGAGTCCTGCTAGCCCAAAACTACTGCTCGGAACACTTGACTGGCCGGCATGTGAATCACTTCGTTCCTGTGTCTGTCCCTTCGGGGAAATGTCACGCGGTTACTTCCGGAGTCCTGCCTAGCCTGCTACAGCCCGGGTTACCGGAGCCCTGTTAGCCCAGTGCTACAGCCCGGATTCACACGTTGATGACCGACATGCTCGATGTGTTTCATGTATGCCTGTCCTCATAGGTTAGCGCCGCTTTGGGTTCACGACTAGCCATGTCGGCCCGGATTCTCTGTCATATGGATGCTAGCGACACTATCATATACGTGAGCCAAAAGGCGCAAACGGTCCCGGGCCAGGTAAGGTGGCACCCGTGGGAGTACCGTGCGTGAGGCTGCAAAGTGATATGATGTGTTACATGCTGGATCGATGTGACTTAGGATCGGGGTCCTGACATATAATCTCTAATTGTCATGGAAAACATGTTTAATCATCATGGGCTGAAGCCTGGATACTAGTTTAAACATATTTACACAAATAGAACAAGTCGAGTTCATACCAGTTTCTCTCTGCCACGGCCAGCTCATCAAATATCGTCATTATTTCATTTCACTTGCACGGCAGAATGATATGAAAATAATAATAATAATAATAATAATAATAATAATAATAATAATAATAATAATAATAATAATAATAATAATAATAATAATAATAATAATAATAATAATAGTGCAAGAGTGTCGTGGACTAAGTTGGAATATACAAAACATTTTATCCAAACAGGAGAGGACAAGGTAAAATGTGCTCTTTATTAGTTCAACAGTTATTCATATGAGAGCCAGTCAACATTTTCATCGTGGTCTTCTCCTCAGTACAACTCGAATGAAAAGAAAATAAATTCAGAGAAACACATTGAAATATTTTTGGAGTTTTTGGTTTTCTAGAACAAGCAAATAAAAAGCAAAAACTAGAAAAACTATTTACACGGGAAAGCTCCCAACAAGCAAAAGAAGAACAAGGAAATATTTTTGGATTTTCTTTTCAATACTACTACTAAGCATGCATAGAAAGTAAATTACTACAACTAATTTTTTTGGTTTTTTCTAAAGTTTTTCAAACACACAAGAAGAAAGAAAGAAAATAAATCTAAGCATAGATGATACAATGAAAAAGTGTGAGCACCGACAGATAGAATAATATGTGAATATGAATATAATGTCGGTGAGAAACACGTACTCCCCAAGATTAGGCTTTTGGCCTAAGTTGGTAATCGATCAGTAGCCTGGAGGGTAGTAGGGATCCCAAGGAGCGGGCATCCACTCATCCCACTGTGGTGGTGCTTGTGCAGCCTCGACAGCAGCCTAAGCATTCCAGTAGGCGAGGATGTCTACAGGCATAATCCGGTATCCGCCCCTGGCAACAGAATCAAACAGAGCAGGTGGAGGCAAGGGGATAACATCACGAGTGTCCACGCTATGGACCAATTTATAAGGAATGGCAGTATCAGAACGATCATGTGCAAGAAAGTGATGGTGATCCATGGCTGCACGGTCTAGGTAAACTGTGATAAGAGGGACATCATGGGGGCGTATCGCAACCTCAAAGTGAGCCGCCAAACGAGTAGCAAAAATCCCACCATGTTTTTTCCCTTGAGATTTATTAAGATGGAGGTGATGAGCCACAATAGCTCCCAAGCTATAAGTGTTGTCGCCCTCTATTGCACAACATAAAACAGCAAGGTCTGGTGAACTAAGTGCACCCACCTTCTCCCTAGAAAGCAAGCATTTGGTAATGAAGAGTGCAAAGTAACGAACATCGGGAAAATGTAAGCCACCGGAAGTGATGGCTGACACTCTCCTCTCATCACCCACTATAAAAGTGCATAGAAATCCTCAAACTCAGCCGGCCTAGGCTCATCCAAGCTCCCATCAGACGGGATCATGCATATGTCACAAAATTCAGTAAGTGGTATCTGGTGGTTTTCAGCATATAAATGAAAGCTCACTTCAGGAGGATTATTTCTAGGCAAGAATGTAAAGCATTAACAAAGACATTTGTGAGGATTTGGTGCTGGTCACACTCATCTGCGATGAAGTCGGTGAGAATAGCGTTGGCAATGAATTGCATGAACTCGTCATGAATTCCAGCTTCTTGCAGGAACGATATGTGCGGCCATTTTCACGGCCGTACCTCCGCCAACCTCCGAGGGTGGAGATCATTGTCATAAGACTCCCCAATAACACCCTTGGAGTTCTTCTTAGAGCCAAATTTCCTGAAGATATTCATGCCCCGTACAATTTTTCCTATGAACAAAAATCTGAATTTTTAGTTCACAAAATTTTTCCAACAAAACTTCACAAAACTAATAGCAACTACTCATAGGGATACATAGAGGCCATAGCAAGCATTCAAACTACTTAGAACACTAAGTATTGAACACGCAAGCACATCTACAGCAACACCAAGAGCAGCTATTTATTCAAAGTATAAACCACAAAAACAAAAACTAATTGGACAAATGATGGAGTCACATACCAAGCAACAACCGCCCGAAATAGTTTCAGAAACGGAGCTTCGAGCAAAGAGATCGAAATCCGCGGGTTTGAGCTCAAGAACATGGAGAGAGAGCAATGGGGATTTTTTTGAAGGTGAGTGATGATGTGGGCTAAAGGATAAGTGAGGGGGCCCACGTGGGGACCACAACCCACCAGGGCACGCCTGGGGGTCCTGGCGCGCCCAGGTGGGTTGTGCCCACCTGGTGCACCTCGCTCTCGTAATTTTTGCACCAAAAATTCTTAAATATTCAGGAAAAAATCATATAAAATTTTCAGGGCATTGTGAGAACTTTTATATTTTGGTCATTTTTTTATTGCATGGGAAATTCGGAAAACAGACAAAACATGGCATTTATTTTATTTAACTAATGAAAATAGAGAATAAAAAGTAGGGACAAAAAGTAGTGCTTACTAAATTCATCAACTTCATACCGTTCAAAAATGATACATTAATAAGGTTGTTCAGGTCTTATTAACAACCACTTTCGATTAGCATGAAACCGAAGAGCTTTCGTAGATCACTAAGTTACCTCAATGGGGATATGCATTTCCCCAACAATAAGCATTTCATATTTCTTTTTGACACTAGGTAAAGGTATTTGAAAACTTCCAATAGTGATTGTCATAGATTTTTCAATAACATTAATACCATTCACTTGGATTTGTTTCTTCAGAAAGTGCACCGTATGCTCATTACCATTAATATGAAAAGCGACCTTCTTTTTATTGCAATCAATAATAGCCCCTGTAGTATTCAAGAAGGCTCTACCAAGGATAATCGACATGTTGTCGTCCTCGGGCATCTCAAGTATAACAAAGTCAGTCAAAATAGTAACATTAGCAACAACAACGGGCACATCCTCACAGATACCGATAGGTATGGCAGTTGATTTGTCATCCATTTGCAAAGATATTTCAGTAGGTGTGAGTTTATTCAAATCAAGTCTTTTATATAAAGAGAAAGGCACAACACTAACACCAGCTCCTAAATCACACAAAGCAGTTTTCACATAATTCTTTTTGATAGAGCAAGGTATAGTTGGTATACCCGGATCTCCAAGTTTTCTAGGTACTCCATCTTTGAAAGTATAATTAGCAAACATAGTGGAGATTTCAGCTTCCGGTATTTTCCTCTTATTTTTGATGATGTCTTTCATATACTTTGCATAAGGAGGCATTTTCAAGATATCAGTCAAGCGAGTATGCAAAAAGACTGGCCTCAGCATTTCAGCAAAGCGTTCAAATTCTTCATCATCATTCTTTCTAGTTGACTTGGGTGGAAAATGCATAGGTTTTTGAACCCACGGTTCTCTTTCTCTACCTTGTTTTCTAGCAACAAAGTCTCTTTTATCATACCTTTTATTTTTAGGTTGTGGGTTATCAAGATCAACAGGTGGTTCTATCTCAACATCATTATCTAGTTCTTTATCATTATTTGGTTGAGTGTCTTCATGGACCTCATCATTATATTTTTCATTATCACTAGGTGAGTGCTCAGTACCAAATTGAGTTTCAGTATCAGAGATAGAAGTTTCATTATCTTTGTCAGGAGGTTTTTCTATTTCAGGTTCACTAGAAGTGTGCAAAGTCCTATCATTTTTTTATTTTTTTAGAAGGACTAGGTGCCCTAGTGTTGTTTCTTTGTGAATCTTGTTCAATTATTTTTGTGTGTCCCTCAGGATAAAGTGGTTCTTGAGTCATTTTACCTCATCTAGTTGCAACCCTAGCAACAAAGTCATGCATATTATGATTCATTTCATCAAGCAATTCTCTTTGTGATTTAGCAAATTGTTCTAACTGGGTTTGTACCATAGAAGCATGTTTTCCCACACCTCTAACATCATTTGAGATTCTAAATAACAAGTCACTCAAGCGAGCAATCATATCAGAATTATATTTCAATTATTTCATAACATTTGCATTGAAGTGATCTTGTTTTCTAATGTAGTTTTCAAACTCATAAAGGCATTGACTAGGATGCATATTGTGAGGATTATCATTTTCATTGGACTTCATAAGAGAATTTACCTCTACCACCTTTGGCAGTGGTGGTGTATTAAGCCCATGTATTTCTTCAATAGGAGGTGAATTTTTAACATCCTCAGCTTTAATACCTTTTTCCTTCATAGATTTCTTTGCCTCTTGCATATCTTCAGGAGTGAGATATAATATACCCCTCTTCTTCGGAGTAGGTTTAGTCGGTGGTTCAGGAATAGTCCAATCATCATAATTTTTCAATATGTTATTCAATAATTCCTCAACTTGAGCAATAGTTCGTTCCCTGAAAACACAACCAGCACAACTATCTAGGATGTCCCTAGAAGCATCGATTAGTCCATTATAGAAGATATCAAGTATTTCATTTTTCTTAAGAGGATGATCAGGCAAAGCATTAAGTAACTAGAAAAGCCTCCCCCAAGCTTGTGGGAGACTCTCTTCTTTAGTTTGCACAAATTTAAATATTTCCTGTAAGGCAGCTTGCTTCATATGAGCAGGAAAATATTTTTCAGAAAAGTAATAAATCATATCCTGGGGACTATGCACGCAACCAGGAGCAAGAGTATTGTACCAAGCTTTGGCATCACCCTTTAATGAGAAAGGAAATAATTTGAGAATAAAGTAATAGCGAGTCTTCTCATCATGAGTAAAAAGGGTGGCTATATCATTCAACTTCGTAAGATGTGCCACAACAGTTTCAGTTTCATAACCATGGAAAGGATCAGATTCAACCAAAGTAACTAACTCTGGGTCGATAGAGAATTCATAATCCTTATCAGCAATACAGATAGGTGAAGTAGCAAACTTAGAATCACATTTCATTCTAGAATTCAGAGATTTTTCTTTGTACTTGCATAGTAATTTCTCAAGATCATCTCTATCATTGCAAGCAAGAATATCTCTAGTTGCTTCTTCACTCATAACATAACCTTCCGGTACCTTAGGCAATTCATATCTAGGAAGGCTAGTTCTAGCAGGTGTTTCAGGAGTTTCAGCATCAAGCTCATCATCAGATTCAACAACATCATGTTGTATTACTCTAGCAATTTTGCTTATCAAGAAAATCACCAAGTGGCACATCATCATTATCAACCAAGGTACTAGCATCATCATAAGCATCATTCATAGTAGAAGTAGCGTCATCAATAACTTCTGACATATAAGAATTAATAGCTTGTGGTGGTGTTGCAAGTTTACTCATAACAGAAGGTGAATCTAAAGCAGAACTGGATGGCAGTTTCTTACCTCCCCTCGTACTTGAGGGAAATATCTTCGGTTTAGGATCCTTCAGATTCTTCATAGTAATAATATGATAATAATCCCAAGTGACTCAAAAAATATAGCTATGCTCCCTGGCAACAGCGCCAGAAAAAGGTCTTGATAACCCACAAGTATAGGGGATCGCAACCGTTTTCGAGTGTAAGTATTTAACCCAAATTTATAGATTCGACACAATGGGAGCCAAAAAATATTTGAAGCTATTAGCAGTTGAGTTGTCAATTCAACCACACCTAGAGATTAATTATCTGCAGCAAAGTGATCAGTAGCAAAGTAGTTTGATAGTTTTGATAATAGTGACAGTAGCAACGGTAACAGTAACAATGATAGCAGTAATTTGTAGCAAGTGTAACAATGATGAGAGCAATAGTAATGCAGCAAGATCAATAAGGATAAATTCGTAGGCATTGGATCTGTGGCTTGTTGGATGATATTCATCATGTGATAGTTATAACCTAGGGCGATACGGCACTAGCTCTAGTTCATCGATATAATGTAGGCATGTATCCCGTAAATAGCCATACATGCTTTATTAAAAGAACTTGCATGACATCTTTTGTCCTACCCTTCCGTGGCAGCGGAGTCCATATTGGAAACTAAGGGATATTAAGGCCCCCTTTCAATAGAGAACCGGAACAAAGCATTAACACATAGTGAATACATGAACTCCTCAAACTACGGTCATCACCGAGAGTGGGGCCAGTTGTTGTCACTCCGGGGTTGTCGGATCATAACCGTAGTAGGTGACTATAACTTGCAAGATCGGATCTAAAACATGGATATACTGATTAATTCACAAACGGTTCAGATCTGAGTTCATGGCACCCAGGCCCATGTGACAAGCATTAAGCATGGCAAAGTCATAGCAACATCAATCTAAGAACATAGCGGATACTAGGGATCGGGCCCTAACAAAACTAACTCGATTACATGATGAATCTCGATTACTCTGCCCTCCCGAGCAAGAATACGGCTTGGCACGGCTCCATCTCGTGGATCGCGATAATTCTTTCTCCCGGATTTTTCTGGCATATTGTGATTTTATAGTATCCGGGGGGTCATCAGCAGGGCCACTAGGTGGATACAACCCACTTTGGCGCGCCAGGAGAGGGGGAGTGCCCTGGTGGGTTGTGCCACCCAGGGGCCCCTCTCTAGTGGGTCTTGGCTCCAAAAACCCTTATTATTGATATAAAAATCCTCGCAAAGTTTCATTCCATTCCGAGAACTTTCATTTCTACACAAAAACAACACCATGGTAGTTCTGTTGAAAACAGCGTCAGTCCCGGGGTAGTTTTATCCAAATCATGCAAATTAGAGTCCAAAACAAGAGGAAAAGTGTGGGAAAAAGTAGATACGTTGGAGACTATCATGCTTCAATCCACGCTTCCATTAGCATCGCGCAGGGCGCGAGGCACTAGGAGCTTAGGAGTTCATCACCAAGGCGATTGAAGAGCTTCAGGAGGCGCGAGCCATGCGTGCCGAGCGCTGCCCCAACCATCCAGTGTAGCTGCCGCCCTTGACATGGGTAGCGAGCTGCGTGTCTGCGTCAACATCCTAGGCCTCAACAGGGCTGCCTCTCAGGAGCTCTTCTAGCCGTCCCATGTCAGCCGAAATGGGGGCTACCCCTGCAGCTATGTCAGCATGCCATTCGGCCTGCTGAACGTGGCTGCCTCGCATTAGCGCTACTTGCAAGGCGTCCTAGCAGCTCACGAGGCCAGGCGCCAGGCAATCTTGACGGAGGAGGTGCCGCAACCGCGCGAGCCCCCTGGACCTCGCGAGCCCCCCGGGACTTGGGAGCCGGCCGGCTCGTGAGGAGCAACTTCTGCAACACACATCTTCAGCAACTCCAACACTATTACAACGACCATGAGCGGCCTCGCAACACCTCGTCCCTTGGAAGAACGCCATGCTACGTGCCAAGGGGCGCAACCCCTCCTAGGCACCCCTTGGCAGCCAGCCACTCTTTTCTTGTGCAAGTCGCTTGCATGTTAAAGGGGGGCCCTGAGCACTGCGACTCAGAGGCTGTTACTGGCTCTCGGGCCCTCACCCCCTGGCCTTGACCATGGCATCACGACCTGGCATACCAGCGGCGGCTGAGCCTCGCTCGAGAGCCGGTTCCCAAGGACGTAGAGCACCTAGACGAACGGGGGAGATGGAGTCACTAGGGGACCTGTAGGGGGCGCCATCGGAGAGGGGCATAGCCGAACGTCGCGCAAGGAGACTACCCTCATAGCAAAGGAATCACCACTGGCTCGCCAAGATAAGTCACCTCACATGCGCAGGTGTGAACCTCACAATTAGTGCTTTGTTTCTGGCGATCTCGCTCTGGCAAGGAGACTTCCCTTTCAGTCCTTAGGGAGCCGCTTGTGCGCCAAAGGGGGCCTCCTGAGCATCGCGACTCAGGGGCTCTTACCGAACCTAAGGCCTCTCACCTCCTGGCCTTGGCCACGGCATCACGACCTGGCATACAAGCTTACCCTGGGGACTGGGTCCTATCGGCATAGAGCACTAAGCTATCGTGATAATGAAAGGGGGGAACCATGCCAAAGCGAGGGGCACAAACACAACATTGATTGGAAAAAATAACATGAGAGTGCGAGTGTCAGTGTTTTTTTACATACCTCCGCGGTGCCCAAAATGATTTTCACGCAGGAATGAAGCAAAAGGAAAAACCTCCTGAGAGCCATGGCCTTGGCAGCATCACCAGCGATGTTAGGTTGGCGCCGCACCTCCCCTAGGTCTGGGCGCGATGACGTGGCAGCTCGTAGCTATCGTCGTCGCTCGAACCTAGTCCAGAGGAAGCGATGCTGCTGTCGGAGGAGCGACGGACAAGGCCAATAGCTAGTTCGCTACCGGTGGCTCCGCCCCCTCGCCGGCCCGTAGGAGAACCGCTGCCTCTATGTCCTCCCCTGGGGCAGCACTCCAGGCTGGCCATCCTCCCGGAAGACCTTGAAGAAGAGCGTCGACGCCCCGTCGTACTCAAAATGGATGGCATGACCTCCCTCGGAGCGGCAGGCGCAGGCGACCGTGCACCATCCCCGGGTCATGAAGACGTTGCTGGATTGGACAACCACAACCTCTGCTTTCTAAAGATTGGCTGCAGCAGCCGTCGTGCTGTAGCCATAGCTCGACGGGCCACCTCGGTGGTGTCTCCCCCGCCAGAGACTGCGGGATCCGGATCCACATGCGCGGCAGCATTGCCGCCCACACCACAAACTCGCGGGTCATGCCTTCGGCATGGGTCTGTGAGCGGGGTGGCCGTGCGGCCACCACTTGTTCCCCTCCGCGACCCCGTTCTTCGCGGCATCCGCGGCCGCTCCAGTTGGCATGGCTTTGCGTGCGGACCGGGAAGCCCGTTGGAGCCCGTTCGTGTCAAGGCCATGCTGCCATGGGCGCTGCGATGGCGTCATAAGGGCAATCGCACCTTTTCTTCGGCGGAAGCAGCTCATGTCCTACCTGAGGGTTTTCCCCTTCTCTGCAGCGAAGAACCTACTCACTGGTGCCATGGACGCTCTGGGAAGATGGTGTAAGAAGAAGTAGGAGCAAGAGGCAAGAAGATGAAGATGAGCTGGGGGCTCCACTCCCCTTCCCCCATTCATAGCCGAAGGAAGGCTAACCGCTGGCCTCTCACGCTCCAAGCAATGATGGACTTTCTTCATGTGCCAGACAGTTGTCAAGTCGGGCAGTTGCTGAGGCGGCGTTGGGAAGTGGAGACACCCACGTCCCATCAAGCGCCAAGCATGGACTCGGTCCGCAGGTGATTGGGTCCCACGGCACTTCGCCCTTTCCCTTTGGCTTCGCCTTGAAGCCAAGTCCTAGCATGCCTTGGGCCCGGGGGCTACTGTCGGTGTTCTGGGAACCAGGGTACCCGGACTTGCCTGCCCGCGGCCCACGGCGTGGATCCATCAACGGCTTGTTACGGCCCATCTACAACACAAACAAGAAAAGACCCTCGCGAGGGGCCAAGCCTCGCGAGGAGGGTGACATCAAGACCTCTGGAGGGAGCGGCCTTCCCGGGCTGCCTCCTGAGGTGCGGAGATTTCTATGCAGGTGCCCACCACAAGAGGTTGGCGTGACGCAAGCCATGAAGAGCGAAGCCAGGCGGGCGCTAGCGGGCGTAGAGGCGCCAATTTCCTCTTTGGTTCTAAGTAGGCAAATGCAGACGCGGGGTCTGAGGAATCAGGCAAAGGTTTTCATTCCCATGAAACAAGACCAAGACCACCAGGAAGACAGGACGGATGTCATCACCGAGCCCACCACAACATCACGACCAGAAGCTTTGCAGGAGAAGACCACCTTTTGTCAGAATAAGATGTACTACTCCCCTTTCAAATTGGCCACTGTGAGATCCCTTCCCGCCTTATTTTTGGAGGAAGAGGACCGAGGCCACTATAAGTATAGGCTAGCCACCACCAAGAGGGAGGCCCTATCCGCCGATCGGAACCTCTCAACTCATTCCCTCACCAGAGCAAACCTCGTGAGGTGGTTCCTCCCTTGTACTAGTTTATCCTCAGCCCCTGATGAGGCTAATCCACCACAAAGTAGGAGTAGGGTCTTACACCGCAAGGTGGCCCGAACCTGGATAAACTATCGTGTCCATCTTCTTCCTTGTTCATCGAGCTAGGCTATGGGGGTGACGAGTTGGTTGGCTGGAGAGGTTGATTTCTTCGCACATGCCCCAGAGTTTGAACCTTTTCTTGGGTCTATGGAGCCCTGATTCCGACAGACTCTAACACTAACAGATAGCTAGCAGATGGGAGGGGAGGCGGGCACAGAGGATGCTGAATATTGCGTGTCAACACCGCACAAGAGTAGTTGTGCATCAGCTGACCCCCAGCGACACTGAGACTGCAGTTGCGCATGATGATGATATATCTGATCTATCTGGAATGGAAGACAGACTGAGGGGCGTGCTTACACATTATGCAGGTACACTAAAATGTGCAACAGCCTGGGTTTGCCCCCCTCCTTCTTGGAAGGGGGCCTCTAGTTGGACAATGTGCCATTGAAGTTGGGTTGTGTGAAGTGCTACATGACTGAAGTAAATCCTGATTCAATGAATTTGCCCTGAAGAATGTCCTAGGGGACTTTGATGAGCAGAGGGCCATGGGAGAAACACGGTTACATCATATCTAGTGGCAATGAAAGGAAATAGACTTCATGGATGAGATCCTTAAAGCCCCGCCAAGAGCAACCAATGTCGCCCTCCAACATGTGACTCTCTCCTTGCCACAACAACTCTCGCGTGCTTCCCCCAAGGAACCTAATACTCATACTCCAACGGCTGATGCATCAACCTGTGATCAGCCCGCCTGACTTTGTGCCGTACATGCCATGTCATCGTCCGCCCCAGAGCAGCGAGTGACAAGGCCTACAACTTCCAAAGACGCACCACCGGTTTAGATGCCGGAAACTCAAGCAATACAGGGAGACTCAGTGGCACCACATCCTCAACAGAGCAACCTGGTGGAATGGACTGCTAAGCAGTTTGAAGGTCCAGGTCCGACTGCTCATCAGTCTGTTGGTCCACAGCCACGTGATCGGCATACCAATGTGTCGGCACTGCCTGCTCAGCAAACCAATGCATTGGCACAACCTCCTCTGTACACCGACAAGTTGGCAACACCTGTGCAGAAACCCGGCATATCTTCAGCACCTAGTCAGCAGTCCGATGCCTTTACTCCTACAGCCCAATAGTTCGTCACAGCTACACCGCCAGCTTAGCAGTCTAGCATAGCTAAACCGTCTGCTCAGCGGTCTGTCGTAGCTTCACCGTCTACTCGGCAGTCTGCCTTTCAACCATCCAGACCTTGCACCAAAAGTGCTACAAGTATCAAGAAGGAAGCATGCAAAAAGGCTGCACCCGTGAGGAGGTAGGCCCTAAGACTAAGGAGGTACCGGGGGAATCTGGCTCCTCGAGCACCTATGGGGACGGAGCCCCTTCTCGGTTCGGCGGGGGGGCGGAGGTCGCGCGAAGAGCGGATCGAGGCAAAGCACACGGGGTTTTTTTACCCAGCTTCGGAGCTCTCCGGAGAGATAACACTCCTACTGCTGCTTTGTGGATTGTATTGAGTTCTTGCTCGGGAGCGCTGAGTGCTACAGTACACTCAAGCAGCTAACGAGACCGAGCGTTCTTCTATTTTCCTCTCAGAGATCGCTCTCCGGGGGCCGATCCCCCTCTACGTTGTGCATGGGCCTCCTTTTATATGTTCAAGGGGTCTCCAAAAGGTGGCAACGTAGGTAAGGGCAAAAATGAAAAGACGTGGTGGTAGGTACAGCTACCTACACAGTGTATCATACCTAACCCTGACGGCAGGGGACAAAGGCATTAAATGCCTATCTACGTCGCCCTGACGGTGCAGAAAAGGGACCGTCAGGGGCGCCACCGCTCGCCATGATGGCGATCTTGTCAGCGCCGCATGCCACAGTGTACCCCTGGCTGCACAGCCTCCCGCCACGTACGCCAGGAAGGGTCCCAGAGCGACACGTAGGTGGGTGAGCTGGAGCGCAGGTACAGAGTGGTTGCCTGCCGCGACAAGTGCCTTGCCGCAGCCGTTGTCTTGCCGCATCCAGGAGCTTGTCGCTCGCCGAGTCCTGCCGGGACGCGTGGCGCGTCGCGGCAAGTTCTTTGAGATGCTCTGGTTGGCCTTCCCGGCTAGCTCCTCTTGCCGAGGTCTTGTGCCTCGAGTGGCCTTCCCGGCAAGCTCCTCTTGCCGGGGACTCGTCTCCTTGGCTTAAATACTTTGTTCTCGAATGGCTCCAAAGGAACCATAGAGAGCCTTGGCGATCACCTGGCAGGCCTTGCCGCGGGGTGCTGCGACTGCCCGTGCACAAGTTCGGGATACTAGGGTACCCCTACTTTAGTACACCGACAGGAGCCCCCGGGCCTGGGCCACACACGGTGCCGAGCGCTGTTGGGCCAGGCCCAAAACAGGACACGGGCACGCGCGGCCTGGGTCACGTCGCACCTTGCTCCGTATCCACCGTGTCCTCCCCGAACGGCACGCGTCGATTGCTGCGTCGTGGGAGAGGTCGTGGGTGGTTCCTTTATTCAGAAAGGCGAAACGTCCGCCCCCTCCCTCCTTATAAGCAGGGGGAACAGGGGCAGTTCGCCCATCTGCCCGTTGCTATTCCCTCCTCGAGAATCTCCGCCACTCCCCTTCTTCCCAAAGCCGAAGGAGAGCAATGCCCCGCCCCCATCGCCACCAGCACCACCAATGTCGCCGTCCTCACTCTCCATTCCCGCCATGGCTCCGAAAGCCGAGAAGGCGAAGTCGGCCAAGGCGCAGCGGCTCGCGGCGCTGCGGAAGGAGCTGGCAATCTTCCCTCCAAGGCTTGAGGCGGCAGAGCTGAAGGAGGACTTCTACCTCTTCTGGTCGACGGGGACGCGAGCGCATCCGCGCACGAAGGTACTCCTGGCCACTGCTTGGGATAAGTATCCCACTGGGTATCCCTTCTTTGCCTTGTTCTTCTACTGCGGGCTCTGCCCGCCCTTTTCAGAATTCTTTTGCGATGTCACGAAGACCTGCGGGCTCCACCTTCTCGATTTCACCCCCAATGTTGTCCTGACCATGGCAGTTTTCGCACATCTCTGCGAAAACTTTGTCGGGATCCATCCAAACGTAGCTCTTTTCCGCCATTTCTTTTCGCCTCGGGTTGAGAAAGGGGAGCCTTTATCCGACGGAATCGCCTGGATCTCGAAAGATGGCAAGAAGGATGCTTATCTGGAGGGAGAGTTCCACAGCAAGTGGGAGGAGTGGAGGGCGGACTGGTGTCTGATCGTTGAGGAGAACCCGCAGCCGTTTACTACTCTGCGCGAAACCCCAGTAGTGCGCGGCAGTGATTGGAGTAGCCTGGCCCCGGAAGATGACAGACTAAGGATCGCCCTCACCCGGATCCTACGCCTCAGGCTTGCCGGGCTTACTGTAGGAGCGGTTGGCGCAGATTTCCTCCGCCGCCGCATCGCCCCCTGCAGTTGAGGAGGAGACCCGCCTGGGAGTACCAGAATGCGGCGGATATCATGAGGTTGTGGCCGGGCCTCAACTTCAACTTCACTGTCCTGGAGCTCAACGCGATGCTCCAGGAGCTATTCAAGCACGACCCACAGCATCCCGAAGTGTTCTGGTTGCCGAGGGGCGTCGTCCCGCTGTGCAACAACTCCGCGCTTGACCGTATCCGTGCAATAATGCCGCTGTGCGACTCGCATGGAATTGATCCAGCCTGGATAGAGCCTGCGGATGATGTCGTGCGGGCGCTCTTCGACAACTTGATAGAAGTGCCGGTCGACGCCAACGAGAAAAAAGGCCTCACCCGGGACACCAGCGACGATGAGCTCAAGCGCATCGCCACCAGGATGGAAGAGGCGGCGGCAGCTGCCGCTATGGGCGAGTTTGGGTTCACCGTGGAGGAGGCAGAGGCAGCAGAGGCGGCAAGCCTTGCCGACCGAGAGGAGCTTGCCGGCGAGAAGAGGTCCGCCGAGCACGACGTCGGGCCAAGTGGGCTCGCCGAGGACACAAGCGGCTTGCTGGAGATCGGCTCCTCTTCCTCTTCGTCTTCGGACAGCTTGCCGCAAGCAGAGCCCCTGACTCCACGAGCAGAGCCCCCGGCTCCACAAGCAGAGCCCCCGGCTCCACCAAGAAGGCGTCTTCGCAAGGCCGGGGACGTAGAGGAGCGGCGGGCGAGTCAACCCCCACCGCGCCACATGACACGCTCCACCGCGGCAAGTTCTGTTGCCGCGGAAACACCTCACGCTGCAGCGGCAACTGGGGCGGGGTCCTCTCGGCCTGCCGCTCCAGCTCCCGCCAAGCGGCCAAGGGATCCTACTCCTCCGCCTTCTCGCACCGGAGGTGGGCAGGCTTTGACTTCTCCGCGCTCAGCTCCGACGAGGAAGAAGAAAAGTAAGATTCTTGTTATACTTGCATGTCTTCAATACTTGCCGTCTTGTCTTGTTCTCATTTGCTTTACTCTGAACTTATTCCTTTTTAGGACGCTGGCCCAGAGAATGGCAAAGAGAGCCAAGGTCCCGGTGATTGTCATCAAGGATGATCCCACCGTGGCAGCAGGGGGTGCGTGTGAGACAAACTTGTCGGACCCGACAGCTGTTCCTCAGAGCAGCCCCCAGCGCAGCCCCCAGCGTAAGTATATGGTTTACTTCCAGCTGTTAGGCGCGCATGGATACAATTTGCTTGCTGATATCTGACCGTTGGCTTGTGTAGGAGCAGAGCAGCTCCACCAGGAGCGCCCGGAGGCCACCCCTGACGTGCCACCTGCTTCGACTACGTCGCCAAGGGAGAGTTCTCCGGCAAGGGAGAATCCCCCGACAAGGGAGAGCTCCCGACAAGGGAGAGCTCCCCGACAAGGGAGAAGTCTCCGACGAGGGAGAGCTCCCCGGCAAGGGAGAAGTCTCCGGCAAGGGACAGTACCAGCGACCCCCCGGCAGCGGAGATCCCAACTACCGAGCCTGGTACAGGTACTCCTTGCTTCTAAACTTCCCTTGGGTTCTTCTTTTTGGATATTTGCTTGACTTTTCTTCCTTTTCCGGTCGTCAGATCCATCCACTGTGGAGCCGATGGAGACCGAGGTTGTTATTGATGATGCCACTGCCACCGAAGAAACGGCCGGCGCTGATGATCCCGCCGGTGAAGAGGCCGCCAAGGCTGCCGCCGCAGCAGCTGACGAGGGGTCTGGCCATCGTACTAACGACCCTTGGGCCGCAGGAGCGACAGGCGCTACACCGACCGCCGATCCTCCCGCCGCTGCCGCAGCGTCAGGCTCCGAAGAACCCCAGCCAGGCGTCTACTTAAAGGCTGGCGCTGGCATCTTCATCAACCTCCCTTGGGCGTCAACGTCCAGGGCACCAGTCGAAGGAGAAAGCTTTGACGTGGAGGTGCTTGCCTCCGCTGGGCTGACGTTGGTCGACGCAGCAAGCAGTAGCAGCGACGAGCCCGAGGAGGAGCGACGCTGCGGAAGCTGGTGTCGCTCTACCGCGCCCGCCAGGCCAAACTGGAGTCCCGCGAAGCGCTTGTCGCGAAGGCGCGGGTGGACGTGGAGAAGCGTGCGGAGGAGCTCCGAGGCCTCAACCAGGCAGCTCTCCAGTCGCTGGCGGCGGAGCGGGTGCATCTCGATGAGGCACAGAAGGCTTTCATCCTCGAGAAGGCAGAGATTGCAGAGCAACAGCGGCTTGCCACCGAGGAGTTATCTGCGCGGGACGGTGAGTTGGTGCAGCTGAAGGCCAGCCTGGACAACCACGAAGAGGAGCTAGCTGTGCGCGAGCAAGCACTCAGCGGAGCCCTCAAGGAAGCAAAGGACGCTGCCGCAGCTGCCAAGGCCGCCAAGAAGGAGCTGGAGGCGAAACTAGCGCAGCTGGAGACAGATCTCAAGGCGAGCGGTGAAGCGCTTGCCGCGCTCAAGCATGAGCGCGAGAAGGACGCCTACACCTTTGGCGAACTACAGGGTCGTCTCGCCGAGAAGGTCAAGGAGCTTAGCGCCGCCAAGGATTCCAACACCGATCTAGAGCTGAAGCTGGCTGCCTTGACCAAGACGCTGGACGGCGCCAGGGAGCAGGAGGCGTCCCTGAGGAAGGAGATCAAGGCTGACAAGGCGCTGTTGGAGAACATTGCCGCCACCCAGAATGACTTTAGGGGAACTGTGGAGCGGTGGACGGAGGGCCTTGTGAATGCTGCCGCAGACATCGACAAGGAGTTGGCGCTGCTGGGGGTGGAGGATCTCGGGTATTCCTCTGACGAGAGCCTCCCATCTAGCGTCAAGCTCACCTTGTTCTTCAAAGGCGTGGCGACGGCCTTCCAGCAACTCCCGGAGAGGATCCCAAAGTAGCTGGCCGACGAGTCGCGCGAGATCTGCGCGGGAGCTCTCAAAAAGGTGCTGATGAAGGTGGCCTTTCGCAACCCGGGCCTCCGCCTCACTAACATCCTTAGGTCCCTGCCGCCGGAAGCTGATCTGGAGGAGCTCGAGACCCTCGTCGCACGCATTATGGACAAGGTGAGCGGGATCAAGAGGGTTGAGGGCGACCGCGCGGACTAGGCCGCCTATTTTCTTCTTTTCTTGTCGTCGCTGGTCATGTTATGAAAACAGTCTATTAGAGCCGCGACAGGCTATCTTGTAATTTAACTCTGTTTCAGGTCATGATTGCAATGCTATTCCCTTTACTCGATTCCTTCCTTTGTATGTTTTTGCCCTACGCTTTTAGGGAACTTGCCAGCGTAGGCGCCTTTGCCGCGAGCGCTGAGTGTGGGACGTCAGTAGCCTGCTGGCGGTGCCGTTACCGACAAGAAACCTTGTCGTGACTAGTCGCAGCTCGCTTAAGTTGCTGAGTGAACTTGAAACAAAGTAAGGGCGCGACTCTAGTCGCAGCACACTTAAACTGTTGAGCGAACTCGAAACAAAGTAAGGGTGCAACTAGCCACGAGCTGGTTCCTCCGCGCACAGGTTTTCCATACAAAGCATGGTCGTTCAAGGAAAATAACTTAGAACTAAAAAATCTGATTGCTCAAACTTTGGCACTTAGCTTTTCTGTCGTTTGCTTCCTGGCAAGGCGAAATTTTTCCTGAACGACGCCGGGTCCATACCATTATCTTCCCCTTCCCCCCTGGTCAACTTGTGGGCGAAGGATCCTTAATTTCCTTGAAAGATAAAAGAAAGAAAGTAGAGAAAATAATGATATGGAGCCTTATGGCTCATTATTGCTTACCGAGGGTGCTTGCTGCACAAAGTGTCAGATAATTCATGCAGAAAGGCATGAAATTGACAAGGTGTGCGGAGCACGTGAGTTTTATTTATGCACAGGGTCTGCACCTAGCTTTGTACAAAGGATTACATGCAACAGTGGCAAGACTTGTACAAAATGGTGGTTGCCGGACAGGGTCCGACAAACGCGCCTTACGGGTAAAACTTATGAAGATGCTCAATGTTCTAGGAGTTGCTCACCGGAAAGCCATCTTCGGTCTCAAGGTGGACAGCGCCAGGCCTAGCGACTCGTTTCACCTGGTAAGGGCCTTCCCACTTCGGCATCAACTTGTTGGAATTCTTCGCGGAATGAACGCGCCAAAGAACAAGGTCGCCTTCCTCGAGACTTCTGGCTTTAACTTTGCGGCTATGGTAGCGGCACAAAGCTTGCTGGTATCGAGCAGCTCGTACAGCAGCCTGAAGATGGTCTTCCTCAAGGAGCAGCGCGTCATCTTGCCGCAGCTGCTCTTGCTCAAGCTCATCATAAGCGAGCACTCGAGGTAACCCGTATACGAGTTCCGTGGGGATAACTGCCTCGGCTCCATAGACTAGAGCGAAAGGTGTCTGGCCGGTGGCTCGATTTGGCGTCGTCCTAATCGACCAAAGAACCACCGGCAGCTCCTCGATCCAGTTTCTTCCGCACTTGTGCAGCCTATCGAAAGTTTGGGTCTTGAGTCCACGCAGCACTTCAGCATTTGCCCTCTCTGCTTGACCGTTGCTCCTGGGGTGAGCAACAGAAGCGAAGCAGACCTTGGTGCCAAGGTCTTGGACATACTGCATGAAGGTGCGACTCGTGAATTGTGTGCCGTTGTCGGTGATGATCCTGTTAGGGATTCCGAAGCGGCAAACAATCGACCTGAAGAACTTGACTGCTGACTGTGCTGTCACCTTCCTCACTGGTTCCCCTTCCGACCACTTTGTGAACTTGTCGATTGCGACGTACAAGTACTCAAAGCCCCCGACTGCTCGGGGGAAGGGGGCGAGGATGTCGAGCCCCCAGACCGAAAATGGCCAGGATAAAGGGATCGTCTGGAGAGCTTGAGCTGGCTGGTGGATCTGCTTGGAACGGAACTGGCACGCTTCACACTTGGTTACTTATGCAGTTGCATACTGGAGGGCTGTCGGCCAAAAGAAGCCTTGCCGGAAAGCTTTGCCGGCAAGCGCTCTTGCGCCAATGTGGTGACCACAAATGCCCCCATGTATCTCTGCCAACAGCCTCTGTCCATCTTCCCGGGGAATACACTTCAGTTTCACACCGTTGAGTCTTCTTCTATACAGTGCGTTGTCGATGAACTGGTACGTACTTGACTGTCGGGCTACTCTTTCCGCTTCTTCTGGCTCTTCGGGAAGTTCTCCTGACTGGAGGAAACGGACGATCTGCTGTTCCCATGCTGGAGCCTGCGGCTCGACAACAAGGACTAAAGGCATATCTGCTGCTGCGGGAACATCCGCTTCGACGGCGAGAACCTGTGGCTCAGCCGGAGCTTGACGTTCCCCGGCAAGTCTGCCGGAGCAAAACTTGTCGGGAGCATCTGCTTCAACGAAACAAACCCTGGGGCTTGTCGGAGCAGACTGCTCCTCAGCACTCTTAGCGTTGATCCTGGGGACCTTCTTGGCGGCGGCTTCGGGAAGCTCTGCCGGAAGATAGTTACCAGAAATCAACTTCCTCCTCTTGCTCTGTCCAGTTGATGGCGTCACGGATGGTTGAGTCAGCTTGAGCACAAAGATCCCTGGTTCCACAGGTAACTTAAGTGCCGCGCACTTTAACAGGCCGTCAGCGATGTCCTTTTGAGCTCTTGGAACGTGTTCCATCTGTAGCCCGAAAAAGCGCTCTTCCAGCTTCCTCACCTCATCAACATAAGCTTCCGTCAACGGACTCTGATAATTCTTGTTCACTTGGCGGACGACAAGCTGCGAGTCACCCCTGACAATGAGTTGCTTGATCCCAAGGTCTGCCGCGATCCTGAGACCGGCAAGCAATCCTTCATACTCTGCGGTATTGTTTGTTGCTTGCTCCTTGGGAAAGTGCATCTGGACTACATACTTGAGGTGCTCTCCGGTGGGTGCGACAAGCAGCACGCCAGCACCGGCGCCTTGCAGCGAGAAGGCACCATCAAAGTACATCAGCCACTCTTTGTTTGCCTCCTGGACGGGGATGCTCGTCTCTGGAATTTCTTCATCTGGTGTTGGCATCCACTCTGCTATGAATTCTGCCAATGCTCTGCCTTGGATAGTTGAGGTACTCTCAAACTTGAGGCCAAAGCTTGACAGTTCCAGTGCCCACTCGACAATCCTGCCTGTTGCTTCTGGATTCTGCAGTATCCTCTTCAGTGGAAAGCGAGTGACAACTGTGATCTCATGTGCTTGGAAGTAATGGCGCAGCTTTCTCGAGGCCATGAGAAGGCCGAAAAGCAACTTCTGCAAACTAGAGTACCTTGACCTAGCCCCCTGCAGAAGGGAACTGACAAAGTAGACAGGGCGCTGCACCATTTTCTTCTTCTGTATCCCTTCGCACATCTGCGTAGATCCATCTTCGTCGGGACCAGAGCTTGTCGGGGAAGCCCCCTGCTTGTCGCTGGATGTGCTTGCCGCGGTCGCTGGCTCATCATCTGCCTCTCTTTCCGCTACTAACGCAGCACTAACCACTTGATTGGTTGCCGCCAGATATAGCAGCAACTTCTCTTGTGGTTTAGGTGCGACAAGTATTGGAGTGCAGGACAGGTATCTCTTCAAGTCCTGCAGTGCAGCCTCCGCTTCAGGGGTCCATTTCATTGGACCTGCCTTTTTCAAGATCTTGAAAAACGGCAGGGCGCGCTCAGCAGACTTAGAGATAAACCTGCTGAGAGCCGCCACGCAGCGGGCAAGTTTTCGTACATCCTTGACACGCTTCGGTGCTTCAATCTGCTCAATGGCCTTGATCTTGTCGGGATTGGCTTCAATTCCCCTCTGAGACACGAAGAATCCGAGAAGCTTGCCGGACGGGACTCCAAACACGCACTTCTCGGGGTTGAGCTTGAGGCTGATCTTGCGTAGATTTGCAAAAGTCTCTTCTAGATCTTGAATCAGAGTTGCTTTGTCCCTGCTCTTGACCACTATGTCATCCATGTAGGCTTCCACATTTCTGTGTATTTGCGGCTCAAAAGCAGTATGGACTACCCTTGCGAATGTTGAACCAGCATTCTTCAAACGGAAAGGCATTCGTACGAAACTATACGTGCCACATGGAGTGATGAACGCGGTTTTCTCCTCATCCTCTTCTGCCATGAAGATCTGATGATATCCTGAGTAGGCGTCAAGAAATGAAAGCAAATCACATCCGGCCGTGGAGTCAACAATCTGGTCAATGCACGGCAGGGGAAATGGGTCTTTGGGACAAGCTTTATTGACATCGGTGAAGTCGATACAAAGCCTCCACTTCCCGTTTGCCTTGCGCACGACTACAGGATTGGCCAACCACGTAGGATGGAGCACTCCTCTGACAAGGCCTGCTGCTTCCAACTTCTTGATCTCTTCTGCGATGAATTCTTGGCGCTCCACTGCTTGTTTCCTGACTTTCTGCTTGACGGGCCGCGCATGAGGACAGATGGCAAGGTGGTGCTCGATTACTTTCCTGGGAACGCCGGGGATGTCAGACGGTTGCCACGCAAACACATCGACATTCGCCCGCAGGAAAGCAACGAGCGCGCTTTCCTATTTAGGGTCGAGAGTGGCACTGATGGTGAAGGTACCACCAGTGCCGTCCTCCTTGGCAGACACCTTCTTGGTCGCTGGCGGAGCTGCCATCGTCTTCTTACACTTGCTGGTGGAGCTCGATGGTGCGTCCTCGACGGTAGCGCAGCACTCCGAAGAGGTGCGCTTGCCGGAGTGGGCATCAGAGCTCTTGCCACACTTGGCCTTCTTCTTCCCCCCGGGAGCTTCAGCGGCAAGTGTCTCGCGATCTGCGGCGGCTGCTGCTTCCAGGTAGATCTTGTCGGCACAGATAAGAGCGTCTTTCTTGTCGCCATGTACAGAGATGACACTTATCGGGCCTGGCATCTTCAGCATGTTGTACGCGTAGTGAGAGGCCGCCATGAACTTGGCGAGCGCTGGACGACCGAGAATTCCATTGTAAGGCAATGGAAAATCGGCAACGTCGAAAGTGATCCTCTCAGTCCTGAAGTTCAGCTCGCTGCCAAATGTCACCGGCAGCGTGATCTTCCCCTTTGGCTTGCTCCTTCCCGGGTTGATTCCTTGGAACGTGCCGGTCTCTTCAAGCTCGCTATCAGGGACTTGGAGTCTCCGGAGCACAGCGGAGGAGATCAGGTTCAAGCCGGCCCCGCCGTCAACTAGCATCTTAGTGACCTTGAGGTTGCGGATAGTTGGTGAGACCAACATCGGCAAACACCCGACAGCAGTTGTGCGATCAGGGTGGTCCTCAATATCAAAGATGATAGGCGTGCTGGACCATTTCAGAAGCTTGCGTGACTCAACGGGTGGTTCTGCTGCATTGACTTCCCACACCCACTGCTTGAGTTGGCGGTTTGAAGTATGCAGAGAAGCACCGCCGTCAACGCAAAAAACTTCTGTGGCTTTCTGGAACTCCTGCTCGCTGGTCTCGGCGTCATCCATGTCTTCATCGTCGTCGTCATCTTCATCCTTGTCGCGGCCGCGGGGAGGTCTGTCGCCTCGCCGCTGCTTGGCATTGCCGCGGCGTCCCCCCTGGCCGGTGCGCTTCGTACCGGATCCTCCAGCACCTCCTTGGGCCTTCTCCTTGTCGCGTCGATCGTATTCGGCCTTTTGCAGCTCAACGAGTTGCTCGACCTTCTTGCAGCTCTGGAGGTCATGGCCTTTGGTGCGGTGAATCTTGCAGTACTGCTTGTTGGTGCCGTCCTGCTTGTTGGCGGCCACCACAGCCTGGCAGTTGGCGCATGCGACAACCTCCTTGCCGGAGCTACCAGTCTTGGCTGTCTTGGCGCCACCTTCGTTGTCGGACTGCTCGACAACTAGCACGTCTTTTCCTTTCCTCTTCCTGTTGTTCCGCCGCCGGTTTTTGCTTGCCGGGGCGGCATCATCGCTGTCAGATCCTCCTGTTCCTGTATTTTCTCCGGGGAGTTTCCTCCCTTCCTCAGCACGTGCACATCTGTCGGCCAGGGCATACAGCTCACTGACGTCTCTGATCTTTCACATCGCCATCTCCTCCCGCATCCTGCGGTTACGCACGTTCTGGTGGAACGCACTGATGACCGCGGCAGGGTGGACGTCTGGGATGTTGCGTTGCACTTGGCTGAATCTCTAGATGTACTTGCGCAGAGGCTCCCCTTCCTTCTGGGCCATCAGGTGAAGATCACTCTCTTGTCCATGAGGTTTGTGGCCGCCTGTAAAGGCGCCGACAAACTGATGGCATAGGTCTGCCCAGGAAGATATGGAGTTTTCCGGCAAGTGCATGAGCCAGGACCTGACATTGGGCTTGAGCACCAGAGGGAAGTAGTTGGCAAGGATCTTCTCGTCTCGCCCCCCGGCAGCCTGCACCGCGATGGTGTAGATGCTGAGGAACTCCGACGGATGCAGCGTGCCGTCGTACTTTTCTGGTACGTCTGGCTTGAAATTCTTCGTGCTGGGCCACTGGACTTGCCGCAGCTCACGAGTAAGCACAGGGAAACCTACCGCGTACGGCAGGTCGCCTGGTTCCCCTGGCGCTTGCATGTCGACAGTGGGGCCAGCGCGTCGGTCTGATTGACGCCGCGTTTCTCTTCGGCGCTCGATGCGGGTACGAGCGTCTTCTTGCTGCCGTTCGTGAAGAACGTGGCGCTGATCGCGACAAGTTCGCGGATCTGATGAAGCAGTGGAGTCGCTGTCGTGGCGGACCCGGCGAGTCGGCGATCTTGGCCTTTGGGGCGGAGAGTGCACGGTGGTTGCACCCCCACCGGTTTTGTCGCCATCGTCTCGCACTTGGCTGGCCTGCCGCGGCTGCGATGTGGTTGCCGGCCGTGGAGTGTCGCCGTTGGCGAAGCCGATGAGACTCTGAATGGTGGCCCTCCAGTCGTCGATCTTGTCTGGCGTTGCAGGGAAGTCTAGGAGTAGTTGAGCTCGTGCCAAGGCTTCTGCTGGAGTGGCGGGTAGCGGTGGCGAACGGTGCGAGGAGCGGGATATGCGCGGACTTCCAATGATGTTAGAAGGAGCAGTATTACGTCCAGGCGACCGTGCCTCGCTCGCGCCAGCACGTTGGCGTACATGTTGGCCTTGAGCATCCCGGGATCCGCCAGCCCGATTTGGGTCCAGCGAGCGTATGGTACCGTGAGTACCACGACGCTGCCGGTCCTGCACCTCTTGAGATGGGCGCGGTGCGCCTACGGACGCCCGGTCGTCATGGGAGGCGGCTACGCCCCCGACGGGCAGCGCAGCCTTGTCCTTGGACTTGGTGGCACCGTGGGCTCCCTCGTCGATGCCCGTTCTTCCGCCGGCATCTTCCCCACCGGCCGTTTGCTCCGGCGGCGGTGGATTCGACGCGGACGGCGCAGCCGCCTCCGAAGCCTTTTTCTTCGGCGGCATGTCGATGAAGTCGATGAAGATTTAGCTCGCGTGAACGCCGGATCAGGTTCACACAACCTCGACGCGCCCTACCTGGCGCGCCAAAGATGCCGGGGGAATCTGGCTCCTCGAGCACCTATGGGGACGCAGCCCCTTCTCGGTTCGGTGGGGGGCGGAGGTCGCGCGAAGAGCGGATCGAGGCGAAGCACACGGGTTTTTTTACCCAGCTTCGGAGCTCTCCGGAGAGATAACACTCCTACTGCTGCTTTGTGGATTGTATTGAGTTCTTGCTCGGGAGCGCTAAGTGCTACAGTACACTCAAGCAGCTAACGAGACCAAGCGTTCTTCTGTTTTCCTCTCAGAGATCGCTCTCCGGGGGCCGATCCCCCTCTACGTTGTGCATGGGCCTCCTTTTATATGTTCAAGGGGTCTCCAACAGGTGGCAACGTAGGTAAGGGCAAAAATGGAAAGACGTGGTGGTAGGTACAGCTACCTACACAGTGTATCATACCTAACCCTGACGGCAGGGGACAAAGGCATTAAATGCCTATCTACGTCGCCCTGACGGTGCAGAAAAGGGACCGTCAGGGGCGCCACCGCTCGCCACGATGGCGATCTTGTCAGCGCCGCATGCCACAGTATACCCCTGGCTGCACAGCCTCCCGCCACGTACGCCAGGAAGGGTCCCAGAGCGACACATAGGTGGGTGAGCTGGAGCGCAGGTACAGAGTGGTTGCCTGCTGCGGCAAGTGCCTTGCCGCGGCCGTTGTCTTGCCGCGTCCGGGAGCTTGTCGCTCGCCGAGTCCTGCCGGGACGCGTGGCGCGTCGCGGCAAGTTCTTTGAGATGCTCTGGTTGGCCTTCCCGGCTAGCTCCTCTTGCCGGGGTCTTGTGCCTCTAGTGGCCTTCCCGGCAAGCTCCTCTTGCCGGGGACTCGTCTCCTTGGCTTAAATACTTTGTTCTCGAATGGCTCCAAAGGAACCATAGAGAGCCTTGGCGATCACCTGGCAGGCCTTGCCGCGGGGTGCTGCGACTGCCCGTGCACAAGTTCGGGATACTAGGGTACCCCTACTTTAGTACACCGACAGAAGGAATGAGAAAGATAGCCTCTTACTTAAGGCACTCATCGCCCAGAACCAAATTACCAGCAAGTTGTTTGAATCAGAGAGTAATATTCACTACTAGGGAAAACCTTATACACAAAATATTAGCAGCATCGCGGTCTAAAAACAGGCGCTACTGCTAATTAGCAGCAACGAGCTTTAGAAAAGAGCGCTGCTAATGACTGAGTAGCAGTAGTGCTCTAGGTGAAAAGAGCGCTACTACTATAATTGCCACGGTGTTGCCTCCAGGCTAGATATAGTAGTAGCGCCCTTCCCGTGGACGCACTACTGCTAAAGAACTTAGTAGCAGCGATTTTGCTCAAAACTCGCTACTGCTAAGTATGACCACAACTAATTAAGTTTAGTTCCATACTGCTAAGTGAACAAGGTGTTTACCACCTTAAATATGTTGCTTCTCAACCTATCTCGAGCACTTGGTCTTCATTGAACTATATGTGTATGATTTGTGGTTGCAATATGAATCCTCGCCTGTACCTATACAGGTACAGTGAGGATTCATGTTGACTATTTAGATTATACACAAAAAGATCAATGATGACCAATGTATATTTTTGACTATTTAGATTATACACAAAAATATCAATGATGACCAATGTATATTTTTGATGTTTTTACTAAACAAAAGAAATAACTGCTTCCATTAGCAGTAGCGGTTTTCCCTGAAACGCGCTATAGATAAGTTAGCTATAGCACGTTTTCTGTACGTGCGCTACTGCTAGTTTGAGTTAACCACCACCCCCGCATCAAAATTTCGCTAAGTCCTCCTTTCCCCCCTCACCGGCCTGTTCCCCTACTCCCTGTCGTCGCCGCCCGAGCCCGAGCCCGCCTGCCCTCACCGCCGCCGCCGCCGCCCGCCCTCAACCTCACCGCCGCCGCTCTCGACCACACTGTCGCCGCCCTCGACCTGACCGCCGCCTCCCTCGACCGAGCCCGCCACCCAGGACCGCCGCCCTCCCGATCCCGAGCCCGCCCTCGCCGCCCCTCCGTCGCCGAGCACCTCCCCGCCACCGTCTCTCCCTCTGTAAGGCCCCCACCCCTCCCCCACCCCCTCTCTCTTTGCTTAGTTAGTAGATGATTTTAGTAGTAGTAGATGTTAATTTAGGGTTCATAGATAATGATTTTTAGAAGTAGTGGATATTAATTACTAGTAGTAATGGTAAACTAGTTGTATAATTAGCAGTAGTACATGTTAATTAGTAGTAGATGTAGTAGTTAGATGTTAATTAGTAGTAGTAGATGTGCTAGTTTCTTTCTATTTATAGTAAGTTTATATTTAGTAAGAACTAGTTGAATTAATACAACTAGTTTAGTTTTAGTTGAACTAGTTAAGTTTTAGTTGAACTAGTATAGTAAGTAAATTAATAACTAGTTGAACTACTTCATTTTTAGAAAGAACTAGTTTTTTTCTTTTTATACTGAGTTTATATTTAGTAAGAACTAGTTGAATTAATATAACTAGTTGAATTAATAGAACTAGTTGAACATGCCATATTTGGTGTTATTTTTTAGTTTAAGCAATTATTTCATGTTTTGGTTACACCTCCGAGTGGCCTATGTTTTGCCGGAGTGTTGATTAATTTCCGTTCCGACAAATTCTAGGCGCTCGATATGTCCTTTTTTAGGAAAGGTCATGCCGGATTTTTCCGTGAATTCTGGCATGACTTGTGCTAGAATATGTACAAGTTTAATCTTTGAATTATGAACGTAGGAAATGTCGTACTCGGACGACGACAGTCTCCCGGGGGAATGCAGCTGGTGCCACGATGATCGAGGTATGTGCGACAGGTTCGTTCAGCTGGATGAAGATCGGCGCTTTAGCATTAAGCTCGAGGAGACCTTCGATGTTGAAACGATACACAACAACGACAAGTGTTTTTTTTCGTAATTAAGCATGACTTCAACTATTTCAACATCCAATTTTCATCTTTTACAATTCGACTAGCTTATCCCATGCCATGCAAGACGCTATGTCTTGGAGAGGATGGGTTTTGAAGACCATGAAAATTTTCAAACAAAGAAAATACACCTAAGGACCCATCATGATAACGATTTTGAAGTAAATGTGTGCAATTCTCAGAGCGTAACCCATTTTGGTTGACAAAATTGGGAAGCACTTTGCAAAATGTATGGTTTTTATGAGGGTATGATTGTCACCATGGATCTTGGTGATCCTGGCATCGAGCAAGACAATATGGACATTTGGGTCCTTGTTGATATGCTTCCGATTCTACCGCAATGTGAGTTTCTCAAACATAGTTATTAACTAATTTATATTGTTTATTTCAAAATAGTTGACAGCTTATTTCCATTGACAGCTTATTTTGGATCTTCAAAGAATGTGCAGAAGATGGTAGACAAAACCCACTACACTGATGGCTCCGAATTAACTTATAAGGAGAAAAATCATTTGATTTCTTATTGTACTTTTTTTCAGAATTACAATACCTATTATCGAACTCCTCCAAATTATGGTGAATACGTGCCACTAGTGCACATGTTGAACCACGATAACTTCGATGGAGATACCCTGGTAAGATATTTTACTACTACGACATCCGTGCATCCTTTCCATACTTCTAAAACTAGTACATCATTGCTAACCACGAAGTTATTACTATGTTTTTCAACAGAAAATCCCGATGGATTGTGTGCCTCATCTGATGTATTACAATGGTCGCCTTGAAGTTCTGAACCTACAGCCAGGTCATCCTACAGATCTCACCTGTGCATATCGAATTTCTGAAACCGGTGAACACATGCTAATCAAAGAGTGGAAAAAATGTTTGGACATTCGTAAGGAGGTTCTTGGAAGCAACATTAAGAGAAAGGCAAGAATTGGAGACAGGATAATCTGCATTCTCCACAATGGAGAGCCAGGGGCTATCTTGTTTTTTGCAATTTTACCTTAGAGAATATAGTAGGTCCTAAGAGAATATAGTAGGTCCTAAGAGAATATAGTAGGTCCTATGAGGTACAATATGTTTATTATGTGATACAATGTGTTAGAGTTGAAGATGTGAGGAGTACTTGTGATTACGACTACTGACCAATGATATGATGATGATGATGATAAGTTGTTAATGATATGATGATGATGATGATATTTATTATATCATTGGGTGAAAGAACCGCGGATTAGTTTCAAGTGGATGTCCGTCCACTTGAAACTAGTCCACACGGTTCTTTCACCCCATGATGTAATAACTCATTATGATGTAAAAACAATTTGTAAATTCCTGTTGTATGAAAACTTGTGCAAAGGTGTACGAATACAACATGAAATAAAAAAGAAATAAAATATGAAATAATAGTAGCAGTGCGGGCAGAGAGAAGCGCTACTACTAATTACCAGCAGCGCTCCTCCTTAAACTCGCTACTGCTAAGTCGATTTAGCAGTAGCGTGGGTGGAGGCACTCTACTGCTATTCGTTAGCTGTAGTGCCTTATCAGTAGCGCACCACCCCGCGCTACTGATAGGTCTAAAACCCACGCTGCTGCTAGCCTTTTCCCTAGTAGTGATTGTTTATGGCAACAAGGATGATGCAGAACTCAGTGCAACGCTTGCTAAAAATAAAGCAGGCATACTTGAAGCACACATTTACATCCATGGCCAGCCATTTCCTGTTGGCGAATACTTTGATGAGTGCAGTTCCAGTTGCTGCGCGTTACATAAATATTGCATGGATCAAATGTCAGCAGGTCATCATGTTTTGCTAGTCCAATACAATAGAGATCATTTCCATCACGATCCGGGTTCCATCACTGTGGGTTTTGAGGACTTACATCTCTTCGTCAACTTCAACGTGATCGATGCCACTCTTGTTAGATGCCTGATTTTGTAAGTACTTAACAAACTCTAATCAACTTCTCCATACAAGGTTGTAAACGATAAACTACTAAATGTATTTTATTCCTCTCAGGGGATTGATCGCGCAGACAAGAAAAAGGCAGAGTGTGTATTTCATAGATCCCACATTAGCAAATGGCACAGTATTACATTCTAAGGATGAACATGAGTGGGCCATTAACAAGGTCGCCCTATCTTCGAAAACACGTCCCATGCAGACTTATTTTTGTGGCCATATCATGAAGGGTAAGTCAAATAAACAACCACACGTACATTGATTGTCTTTTAGATTTTGACATAGTTCGTAAGTTCAAGGTTTTCTTAATCTGTAGCAATCACTGGACCTAGGTATATGTTGTTCCAAACAAGAACAAAATTTACTGCCTGGATTCTCTCAAGAGAGTCAATATAGCCTCGGGATCTTACACATCTTCAACAATTCATGGATAGGTATTGAATTCTATAATGTTGAAATTAATCTGCATTCATATCTGCTTCAAGAATTAAGTATGTGAAAATTCATCTTCATTTGCAGTGTGTTGACATTGTGGAAAAACAAACCAGGGAACCTGTTCAAGAGGGAACTACCTCTGCAGCACGAGATCGTTTCTCTGGTAAGACACCAAAATCTGTTATTTTCGGAAAATGCATCCAATAGTTTGCAAATAATTTTTCTTACACTAGTAAAATGTTCAAGTTTCTAAACAAACATCTTTCTATTTCTTTCCAAAGAAGAAAAAATACATCTAACACCGGTTAGGTTGTTCCTAACATGGCAAATACATGACTAATTTTGTAGAAAAAATTTCAGCGTCCTCAGCAACAAGTGGGGACCAACCTTTGTGGATACTATGTTTGCAGACACATGATCTCCATTTGCTAATCTGCTAATTGTTGTGAAGATGCTCGCGAATTAGTACGAGTTATTCTATCTTTATTAATATATTCTACTCCACTCATCTGGGACATTCTGATCTTAAAAATCCTGCAGCTCATCTTTGAACCGAGGACGCCTGAACCGCTCCTCGCTAGTGAATTGTTGATGGTTAGGATATTTATCAGCAAATTCTTCCTGAATCACTTCATCAAGCCCACTCGGGATAATGAAGATTTCATCATGGCTTCTCCTAAAACAATGAGTAAGAGTTAGTCGCTGAACATAAAAGAACAAGATCCATGTTTTTCCTCAAGATTTCCGTTAGCAAGATCCTCAACAATTTCAACGATAACCTCCCCAGATTTAGACATCACGGCAAGACACCAATCTAGCATGCAAGCAAACGAAAAGACGAACGAAAGAAGGGCGAATAAAAAGGCAAATGCTTTTGTATTTTTCTGAAAACGTTTTAGAAGTGGGGGAGAGGAAAACAAGAGGTAAATGGCAAATAATGTTAGTGCAAGAGATGAGAGTTTATGATGGGTACTTGGTAGGCTTGATGTAGAACCTCCCCGACAACGGCGCTAGAAATTGGCAAGTTCACTGGAGGCAAATCTTGACTTGGTGTGAATCCTCCCTGACAATAGCGCAGGAATTCTTCCTGCTACTTCTTGAGCTTGTGTTGATTTTTCCCTTGAAGAGGGAAGGGTGATGCAGCAAAGTAGAGATAAGTATTTCCCTTAGTTAAGAACCAAGGTAACAATCCAGTAGGAGGCACAAGCAAGTCTCCAATATATGCACATGCACAAACTAACAAACACTTGCACACAACGCGAAAAAGGGGTTGTCAATCCCTTCACGGTCACGAACAAGAGTGAGATCTAATAGAGATAGATATAAAAGGTAAATAAAAGAGCAAACAAAAGTAAATATAACTAAATTGCAGCAAGGTATTTTTGAGTTTTTTGGTTTATAGATCTGAAAATATATGATGGAAAATAGACCTGGGGGCATAGGTTTCACTAGAAGCTTCTCTCTTGAAAGAAAACATACGGTGAGTAAACAAATTACTGTTGAGCAACTGATAGAAAAGTGCAAAGTTATGACGATAGCTAAGGCAATGATCATGAATATAGGCATCACGTCCGTGACAAGTAGACCGTCTCCTGCCTGTATCTACTACTATTACTCCACCCATCGACCGCTATCCAGCATGCATCTAGATTATTAAGTTCGTAAGAATGGAGTAACACTTTAAGTAAGATGACATTATGTAGAGGGATAAACTCAAGAAATATGATGTAAACCCCATATTTGTGTAGGGGGAAATCGGCCTCCACGAGCACCTATGGGGACGGAGCCCCTTTTCGGTTCGGCGGGGGGCGGAGGTTGCGCAAAGAGCAGATCGAGGCGACACACACACAACGATTTTACCCAGCTTCGGGCCGCACGGATGCGTAAAACCCTACTGCTGCTTGTCTGGTTGATTCGAGTTCTTGCTCTGGAGCGCAAGAAGCTACAGTAAGTTGGAGCTGGACGTAGACAAGGGTCTAATGGGTGTCCTCCTTCGGGGTCCCCCCTCCTACGTGCGCATGGGCCTCCTTTTATATGCTAAGGGGTTTCCCACAGGTAGCGACGCAGGTGAGGGTAAAAATGGCAAGGAACTGTGCGAACAGTGGCCGCACAGTGCTATCGCACCTAACTCTGACGGCGGGGGACAAAGGCATTAAATGCCCGTCTGGATCGCCCGAACAGAACCGAGGCGGACCGTTGGGGGCTCCTCCGCTTGCCACGGGGGCGACTCTGCCAACGTCGCATGCCACCGCGCGCCTCAGGTTGCGCGGCACCCCGCCACGTGCCTCTGGGGAAGCTCCAGAGTGACGCGTGGTCAGGTGAGCTGGAGCGCAGGCCTGAGGTGGTGGTTTGCCGCGGCAAGTGGCTTGCCGCGGTGGTTGTCTTGCCGCACCTGAAAGCTTGCCGCTCGTCAGGCCTTGCCGGGGCGCGCGGCGCGCCGCGGCGGGCCTTTCTTGGGGTGCCTTGGCTTGGCCGTCCCGGCGAGCTCCTCCCGCCGGGGCCTTGGTGCTTCGGCTTAGTCGTCCCGGTAAGCTCCTCTTGTCGGGGCCTTGTCGCCTTGGCCCGGCAAGCTCCTCTTGCCGGACCTCGCCTCCTTGGCCCGGCATGCTCCTCTTGCCGGGGCCTGGTCTTCTAGGCTCGATCACTTGGCCTTCGTCCGGCCCAGAAAGGGCCGTGGAGACTCTTGTCGCTCCCCTGGCAAGCCTTGCCGCGGGACGCTACTACTGCCCGTGCACAAGTTCGGGGTACTAAGGTACCCCTACTTTAGTACACCGACAGGAGCCCCCGGGTCTGGGCCATACACGGTGCCGAGCGTTGTTGGGCCAGGCCCTAACAGTGCATGGGCACGCGTGGCCTGGGTTGCGCTGCTCCTTAACTCCGTGCCCGTCGCGCCCTCCCCAAGTGGCGCGCGCTTATCGCGGCGTCGTGGGGGGCGAGGCGTGGGAGGCGTGCGTGACGTGGGTGGCGTGCGCGGGGCTTGAGGCCCGCAGGCATGCGTCACATCGGGCACGATTCCTTTATTTGGAAAGGCGAAACGCCCGCCCCCCCTTCTTTATAAGCGGAGGGGAACAGGGCCAGCTCGCCATTCCGCTGGTTGCTGTTCCTCGAAAATCTCCGCCACTTCCTCCTTAGTAGAGAAAGCGGCGATTCGCCCTCGCAGCCCCTGGCGCCGCCAATGCCGACAACTCCCCCTCCCCGTATCTGCCATGGCCCCGAAGAGCGACAAGGCGAAGGGGAAGGCCGTGAAGTCGGCCGAGGCGCTGCGGCTGGAAGCGCTTCGGAAGGAGACGACGACGTTCCCCCCTCAGCTCGATGCGCTGGGGCTGAAGAACGGATACCGCCTCTTCTGGTCGACGGCGACGCGAGCGCATCCGCGCACACGAGTTCTTCCCGCCATCGCCCAGAAGCTGTACCCGATCGGGAACCCTTTCTTCTCCGTGTTCTTCTATTGCGGGCTCTGCCCGCCTTTTTCCGAGTTCTTCTGCGACATCATGCACACCTACAACCTCCACCTCCTTGATTTCACCCCCAACGCCGTTCTGACAATGGCGGTTTTCGCACACCTTTGCGAGAACTTTGTCGGAGTCCGCCCCAACGTAGCCCTCTTCCGCCACTTCTTTACTCCTCGGGTGGAGAAAGGAGAGCCGCTGTCCGGCGGAGTCGCCTGGGTCTCCAGGACCGACAAGAAAGAGGTCTACTTGGAGGGGGAACTCCGTGGCATATGGGAGGAGTGGAGGGCCGAGTGGTGCCTGATCGTCGAGGAAAATCCACCGCCATTCATCGCCGTGCGCCGAACCCCAGTGGTGCGCGGCCGTGACTGGAGCGACCTAGCCCCGGACGACGCCAAGCTGAAGATTGCCGTCACCCGAATCCTGCGCCTCAGGTGTGCCGGGCTCACCGTCGGCGCCGTCGGCGCGGATTTCCTTCGCCGGCGTATCGCCCCCCTGCAGGAGAGGGGGAAGCCGGCTTGGGAATTCCAAAACGCGGCGGACATCATGAGGCTGCGCCCGGGCCTTAACTACAACTTCACCGTTCTGGAGCTCGTCGCAGTGTTGAAGGAGCTGTTCAGGTATGACTCCGAGCACCCAGAATGGTTCAGGTTGCCGTCGGGCGTCGTCCCCCTGTGCAACAACTCGGCGCTCAGCCGCATCCTCGCGATGATGCCACTGTGCGACTCGCACGGGATCGACGCGACCTGGCAGGAGCCGGCAGACGACGTCGTGCAGGCCTTCTTCGACAACTTGGAGGAGGTGCCGGTCGACCCCGACGAGAAGAGGGGCCTCACGCGGGACACCACCCCCGGGGAGCTGGCTTAGATCGCCTCCAGGATGGAGGAGGCGGCGGCCGCCGCAGCCGCGAGCGAGTCTGGCTTCACCCTGGCCGAAGCAGACGCGGCGGAGGCGGAGAGCCTCGCCGACCAAATGGAGTTCGCTGGCGCGGAGGAACCAGCCGAGCACGGTGGCGTGGGCGAGCCCGCCCAGGACGCGAGCGGCTTGCCGGAGGTTGACGCGCCCTCCTCGCAGCTCCCGGGCAGCTCGTCGCAGGCGGAGCCCCCTGCCCAGCCGAGGAGGCGTCTCCGCAGGGCCGGAGAGGTGGTGCGGCAGGCCGACCAGCAACCGCAGCCCCGCGTGACACGCACCTCCGAAGCAGCGGGAGCGGGGTCCTCACGGGCCGCGGCTTCTGCTCCTGCCGCTCCCCGTACCGCGGCGGCAACGGGGGCGGGGTCGTCCACCGTCCCCGCCAAGCGGTGCCGGGAACCCACTCCCCTGTCTCCTCGCGCCTGGAGCAAGCCGGTTTTTGACTATTCCGCGCTTAGCTCTGACGACGAAGAGGAGGACGAAGAGTAAGTTCCTGGTAGAGCTTGTATCTTCTTGATTTCTGTTGCTTCGTCTTGTTTCGCAGCCCACTCATCCTCCCCCGAAACCGTTCCCATTCAGGAGCCTGGCCCAGAGGAGGGCGAAGAGGGCCAAGATCCCGCTGGTCGTCCTTGAGGGCGAGTCTCCCCCGGCAACTGGGGAGGTGCCGGAGACGACCTTGCCGGACTTGGCAGCGGGTCCCCAGGGCAGCCCACAGCGCAGCCCCCAGGGTGAGTGCACGGCTAGTTCTTGCTGTTTGGCGCGCGCGTGAGCTCCCCTTCTCTTTGTGGTTGACATGTGGCTGTTGTTGTTGGGTAGGAGCAGAGCAGCCCCAGCAGGCGACCCCGGGGGGCACTCCTGCCGTGCCGTCTGCGTCGACCACCCCGCCTAGGGAGAAATCTCCGGCAAGGGAGGAGCCCCCGGCAGGGGAGACCTCCCCGCAAGGGAGGAGCCCCCGGCAAGGGAGACCTCTCCGGCAAGGGAGGGATCTCCGACGAGGGACGCGGCCAGCGATCCCCCAGCAGCGGAGGCCGCGACCACGGACCCTGCCACCGGTAAGCCCCCCTGCACGGAAAACTTCCCCTGGTTATCTTTCCTTATGAGCCTTTTTGTCGGCTGTTCGGTTGACTCTTCTCCAACACTTTCTCCGGGGAGCTTCCTCCCCTCCTCAGCGCGTGCACACTTGTCGGCCAGGGCGTAAAGCTCGCTGACCTCCTTGATTTTGCACATCGCCATCTCCTCCCGCATCCTGCGGTTGCGCATGTTCTGGTGGAACGCGCTGATCACCGCGGCGGGGTGGACGTCTGGGATGTTGTAGTGCACACGGCTGAACCTCTGGATGAACTTGCGCAAAGGCTCCCCCTCCTTCTGAACAAGCAGATGAAGGTCGCTTGCCTGGCCATGGGGTTTGTGGCCGCCCGTGAAGGCACCAACGAACTGATGGCATAGATCTGGCCAGGAGGAGATGGAGCCGTCCGGCAAGTGCATGAGCCAGGATCTGACGTTGGGCTTGAGTAACAGCGGGAAGTAGTTGGCAAGGATCTTGTCGTCCCGTCCCCCGGCAGCCTGCACCGCAATGGTGTAGATGCTGAGGAACTCCGACGGGTGCGACTTGCCGTCGTACTTCTCGGGCACGTCGGGCTTGAAGTTCTTCGTGCTGGGCCACTGGACTTGCCGCAGCTCGCGGGTGAACGCGGGGCAGCCTACCGAATACGGCAGTTCGCCTGGTTCCCCCGGTGCGTGCATGTTTCCAGAGGGCTCAACGCGCTGGTCTGATTGACGCCGCGCCTCTCTTCTGCGCTCGATGCGGGTTCGAGTGTCTTCTTCTCTTCGTTCGTGAAGGACTTGGCGTTGGTCGCGGCGAGTTCGCGAGTTCGACGACGCGGTGGAGTCGTTGTCGAGGTGAGCCCGGCGAGTCGGCGACCGCGGCTTCTGGGGCAGGGAGTGCACGGTGGTCGCACCCCCGCCATTCTTGGCGCCATCGGTTCTCGCCTGGGTGACTGGTCGCGGCTGCGACGCGCTGTGCTGCCGCGGAGTGTCGCCGTTGGCGAAACCGATGAGGCTCTGGATGGTTGCCCTCCAGTCGTCGAGCTTGTCCGCCGTCGGAGGGTAGTCTAGGAGTAGCTGAGCTCGCGCGAGAGCTTCCGCTGGGGTGGCGGGCAGAGGCGGCAAACGGCGCGAGGAGCGGGATGTGCTCGAACTCCCAACTATGTTAGAAGGAGCAGCACCCGGTCCAGGCAGCCGCGCGACGCTCGTTCCGGCACGCTGGATCGCATGCTGGTCCTGAGCGCCTTGGGACCCACCAGCACGGTCTGGGTCCAGCGAGCGTATGGTACCATGGGTACCATGACGCTGCTGGTTTCACGCCTCCTGAGAGGTGCGCGGGGCGAGCTCGGACGTCGCAGGACCAAGAACTGGTTCGACGGCGCCCGTTCCTCCGCCGGCGTCCTCCCCACCACCCGTCTGCTCCATGGGCGGTGGGTTCGACGCTGACGGACCAGTCACCTCCGGAGCTTTCTTCTTCGGCGCCATGCCGGCGCAAACAATGAGAGTCTGGCTCGCGCGGACGCCGGATCTGGTTCACACAACCTCGACGCACCCCCTACCTGGCACGCCAAAGATGTCGGGGGAAATCGGACTCCACGAGCACCTATGGGGACGGAGCCCCTTTTTGGTTCGGCGGGGGGCGGAGGTTGCGCAAAGAGCAGATCGAGGTGACACACACACAACGATTTTACCCAGCTTCGGGCCGCACAGATGCGTAAAACCCTACTGCTGCTTGTCTGGTTGATTCGAGTTCTTGCTCTGGAGCGCAAGAAGCTACAGTAAGTTGGAGCTGGACGTAGACGAGGGTCTACTGGGTGTCCTCCTTCGGGGTCCCCCCTCCTACATGCGCATGGGCCTCCTTTTATATGCTAAGGGGTTTCCCACAGGTAGCGACGCAGGTGAGGGTAAAAATGGCAAGGAACTGTGCGAACAGTGGCCACACAGTGCTATCGCACCTAACTCTGACGGCGGGGGACAAAGGCATTAAATGCCCGTCTGGATCGCCCGAACAGTACCGAGGCGGACCGTTGGGGGCGCCTCCGCTTGCCACGGGGGCGACTCTGCCAACGTCGCATGCCACCGCGCGCCTCAGGTTGCGCGGCGCCCCGCCACGTGCCTCTGGGGAAGCTCCAGAGTGACGCGTGGTCAGGTGAGCTGGAGCGCAGGCCTGAGGTGGTGGTTTGCTGCGGCAAGTGGCTTGCCGCGGTGGTTGTCTTGCCGCACCTGAAAGCTTGCCGCTCGTCAGGCCTTGCCGGGGCGCGCGGCGCGCCGCGGCGGGCCTTTCTTGGGGTGCCTTGGCTTGGCCGTCCCGGCGAGCTCCTCCCGCCGGGGCCTTGGTGCTTCGGCTTAGTCATCCCGGCAAGCTCCTCTTGCCGGGGCCTTGTCGCCTTGGCCCGGCAAGCTCCTCTTGCCGGACCTCGCCTCCTTGGCCCGGCAAGCTCCTCTTGCCGGGGCCTGGTCTTCTAGGCTCGATCACTTGGCCTTCGTCCGGCCCAGAAAGGGCCGTGGAGACTCTTGTCGCTCCCCTGGCAAGCCTTGCCGCGGGACGCTACTACTGCCCGTGCACAAGTTCGGGGTACTAAGGTACCCCTACTTTAGTACACCGACACTTTTATCCTTGATGGCAACAATACAATATGTGCCTCGCTATCCCTACTATGTCACTAGGTGAGGACACCGCAAGATTGAACCCAAAACTAGGCACTTCTTCCATTTCAAGAAAAACCAATATGGTTGGCCAAACCAAACCGATAGTTCAAAGAAAAATACAAAGATATATTAATGCATAAAAGAGTTCAGAGAAGACTCAGATAATAATTATGGATAATCTGATCATAAATCCAATATTCATCGGATCTCAACAAATGCACCACAAAAGATTACATGTGATAGAACTCCAAGAACACCGAGGAGAACATTGTATTGAAGATCAAAGAGGGATAGAAGAAGTCATATAGCTACTAGCTATGGGCCCGTAGGTCTATGGTAAACTACACATGCTTCATCGAAAGGGCAGCAAGGTTGATGTGTAGGCCCTCCGTGATCGAATCCCCCTTCGGCAGAGTGCAGGAAAAGGCCCCAAGATGGGATCTCACGAGAACAGAGGCTTGCAGTGCTAAAAAAGTATTTTTGTGGAAGATTCTGATGTTTGGGGAATATTTGAGAATATATAGAGGTGGAACTAGGGTTAGAGGACTCCCAAGGGGCCCACAAGCCCTCAGGGCGCCCCCCTGGGGTGCGCCCTAGAGGCTTTTGGCCTCCTCCAGACTCTTCTGGCCCTCTCTCCAAGTCATGTAGGTGTCTTCTGGTCCAAGAAAAATCATCGTAAAGTTTTATTCCGTTTGGACTCCGTTTGATATTCCTTTTCTGTAAAAGTAAAAAAACAAAGAAAAAACAGAAACTGGCACTGGGCTCTAGGTTAATAGGTTACTTCGAAAAACAAAAAAAATAGCATGTAAATGCATATAAAACATCCAAAACAGTTAATATAATAGCATGGAACAATAAAAAATTATAGATATGTTGGAGATGTATCAAGCAACGATGTTGGTACTAAGAACAAAAGTTTTGTGTTGATTTCTAAACCTTCTCACAACTTTGTCTTTAGCTCCCCTGTAACTTTATTTGTCCAGCTATTAAATAAATGTTGGCTATGATCTATCAATCATTGAGTTGTATAAACATTTTATTTGTGAGTTGATTCTAAACTTTTGTGACTATTTAATTATGTTGCCACACTTTGATAAAAATATATTAATCATATAACTACATAAAAAATGTGAAGCCAATAATATTTATATTTTGTTGGCATGTATTAGCCGTATGATAGTTAAATATGTAGTTATACTTTGATAAAAAATATGATGTGGAGTAAAAACCTGGACGGAGGTAGTACGAGATATGGTGGCACACTGATTTAGGCCGAACACAACAACCCATAATTAGTGGGAGAGGGCAAACTGTACATACAAATTAACTGAAATTGATTTTATCAACTGAAATTGAATTTATCAAAAAATATTAAAATTGAAGGTTGGTGTAGCCCACCTTTCTCATAATTTGACGCGTGTGTGGTTGTTCACTTGGAGGGTAGTGTACCACACGTGAATGACAGAAAGTGCGACTAGGATGCGTGGATTGTTAGTTGATCGTAGTTTTCTTCACCAGTATGTTAAATAAAGAGTTTCATTTTGTACACAATTTAAAGCGATTGTTATGGAGAGAAAAATAAAACCACTCCACTATATTAGTACTATATATGAGTACTAAATAAGATGGAGCCACATTGCTTGTTCACTAGGGTTTGCACTCTTCAAACTCTCTCTCTCTCTCCACTATATATATACACGCTGGAGGCTCACTGTTTGTTTGCTAGGGTTTGCTCTGTTCACACTCTCTCACCCTCTTCAGATCTAAATAAGACTGTGCTAGCCTCTCCCCCCCCTCACCGCAGGTCAAGGAGCCGTCTGGATCACATCGAACTGGGAAGGTTAGGAGGTGCAGTGTTCACTCTCCTGCAGTTGGTGAGGGAGGGAATCCACTACTGGTTGTGTTGTTCTCTTTCACCCAGCGCCTACGTGGGAGGGCCTTCGACCCCTTCTTCCTTGTTTGTCATACAAAGTGTGGGCAGATCCAGCCTCCCGCCACACGCCTAGCCACATCTTGACGACCCTAAGGTGTAACTTACTTTGAAACCGTCATTGCTCTAGCTGCATGTGGATCTTTTTCACTTCTGCAGTCGAATCTAGGTCTTGGTTCAAGGAGGAAATAAGGGGGAGCATGAATCTAGGATGTGGTTCAATGAGCAAATGAAGGGGGAAAGTAGTACAGACTGGCTACTCATCTGCTTAGTTGGTCGAAAAGTGAAAAGGGGGTAACGTAGTACACACATATGTAAGGAACTGACCTCTTTGTTGAAAAAGGAAAGAAACCGTGCAATCGCGGAGTTTGTGCATGATTAGATTACCTGCCCTCACATAGGAAAAAGGTTGAAAGAGAACAAATATGGGACCAACACAGATATGCTGATTTGTTCTAGGTTGCAACATATTCTGCATCACCCATTTATACGTGTGGATGCACATGGTGCTGGCGTATCCCATGTCCCATACAAATATCTAGTTGTTGTTAATATAATAATGCCGCTGGAAAATTGAAGCAATGTGACTATTAAAAGTGAATTACATTTTTAACGAATGTTATTTTAAGAGAATGTCTCTGTTAATATGAATCAATGCCAATGTTTTAGAAATGTTATTGTCCTGCTTTGTTTTCCATTAAGATAAGGTAGATGCTTCTTTTCGTGGTTGTATGTTCCATCCTCCTTTATTGGCCAGTAATTGTTTCCTTTTTTACCTCTGTGGAAATAGGGATATCTATTCAACTCGTTGCTATTGCGACCTTTTGGTTCATTGTGCAAAACACTTTTGTTTGAAGAGTGTTTTGTGCAGTTCAGCTAAAATGTCACATCGGCAATATTTCTTGATTTAGTGGAACTACACATAAGAAGACTGGATTTCTTATATCCGTGTAGGCAGATTGGTATTTGGTATTGAGGTCTTTCAAGTCTGCCTCATGAAATGTCAGTACCGACCTTCATCCACGTGATTGTGTAGTGTGCTTTGATATATCATGCTATTTGTATTGGTATTATTATAAATAAATGTTGAATTGAAGCTACTGTATTGCTGTCGTTTCCCATTAAGTGAAAAAAATGGGACCAACCCAAACATGATGCTTGCTTCTTTGTTACAACAAACTCTGCATCACCCCATTATACGTTGATGGAAGCACATGGTGTTGTTGCGTCCACTATCCCATGCAACTATTTATGCTTTTTGTTAATCTAATGCCACTGGTAAAATGAAGCAATGCCAGTGTTAGAATTAACTACTGAACCTTAGTTCAAAACTGCAACACTATTACAGATCGACGGGAGTATTGTTGAGATAATGTCTCTCAGTTATAGTGTTTCAGAAATGTTACTATCCTGCTTTGTCGTTCTTTCTACATGTTTAACCAAGGTATTGTTAGGATAATGTCTCTGTTAATATGAATTAGTTACACTATTTTAGAAATGGTATTTTCCTGCTTGTCGTTCTTTCTACATGTTTAACCAAGATATTGCTAAGATAATGTCTCAGTTAATACGAATGAATGACACTATTTGATAATTGCTACTATCATGCTTTGTTTCCCATTAAGATAAGGTAGACGTTTTTTCTTGTGGGCGTATAAGCCATCAACCGTTATTGGTCAGTAATTGTTTGCTTTATACCTATTTCTGCAAAGAGGGATATCAAAACTTCTGCTCATTGCTATTTCCACTTTGATTTCAGTTGAACTACACAAAAGGAGCCAATGTGTTTAAGGAAAATTGTTGCATTATTGGGTCCAGTTGATCTTTCCACTTTGTAGAAAGAAGTAATCACTATTTGCGGTGCATTACAAAAGGAATAGTCGAGAAGCTTTACAGAGTATTAGTAGACGCTGGTGACATGACCAGACTGCAGAGCTCATGTGGCAACTCAACGGCACATGAAGTGCGAAATTCTACAACAAGGAAAAGTATGACCAAGTGAGTGGTGGACACATCTCTAACAAATGAGGTCAGTATCGGCCTTCATCCACATGATCGTGCTTTGTTATGTTGTGCTACTTATACTGTGGTACTATTTTTAATAAATGTTTAATTGAAGCTATTGTATTGCTATCTTTTCCAATTAAGATACTGAAGATGATTATATTTGTGAGCATATGTTTCATCAACTAGTACCACTATTATAATAATAACACTTTTTCTTTATTCAATTAGACAGGGTTGCTCAGCAAGATTTCAGTGGAACTGCACAAAATGTCTATATGGTTCGTGTCCTCCATAATACTTCTTCATGCACAATACATCGAATGGTTCTCTAATCATTCGTTGTCACCTTGAGCCACCAAACTATCTACATGAAATGAGTTGTCAATGTCTTGAAGGCCTTGCAACATATAAATATGAAATCCACCATGCTATGCAAGCCATTAGTTGATTTCAGTGGAACTGCACAAAAAAGATCAGCTGGTTAATCCAACTCCCATTTTCCATTTCAATGTGCAAACTGATGACAAACCTCGCCCTTTCCACAATCATAGGCATTAGATACTTTGAATGGGAAAACCATGTCGAAGTTTGCTCATTGATGTTAGCAAGAAGACATAGGTTTGATATTTTGGAATTGGAAAACCTTGTGAAATTTGCTCATTGATCTTACCAAGAAGTCATGCATTTGATATTTTGGAGTGGGATGCCCTTTGTAGTGAGCAGCATCGATCATTTTTCCCTATTCGTGTCTTTAGTTCAGAAGTAAATATTGGCTCTCATGTGAGATGCATAATCTTGAATATTGACTATATATGGTATTTTAAGAGTTTGTTGTGAAGGTTGTCTATGAAATGCCAGGCATGTGAGTTTGATTGCAAAGTTGAGCTTGGAATGTTGTGGCACACGGCATGACGATGCAGGGTGCAGCACACTTAAAAGCTCCTCAAACTTTGTGGTCCATGTGAAACAGCGGCAAACGAGTTGTTCACCGTGCCTCCTAAGAACAATGCTATATATTGTTTTGCATGTTGATATAATGCTAATGTTATAATGAGCCTGTGATTTGCATGTTATTAAGAATAAAATTGGAAGTGCCCACATAGAACCACAACATCATTGAGCGTACTCGTATGTCTAGATGTGGGTATTGTTTCTACGCTTATTAAGTTTATCGTCTTAGTGTTTAATTCATAGCCTATACAACAATAAGTTCTTGTAGGCTAGAGGTGAAACCATATGATCCTCCGACCAACTCATGCATAACCTATGCTATAAAATATAAATGTATGGAATAACTTAAATCCTCCGTCCTTTCAGTGGTAAGAGCATCTGCAGCGTTTTTTTGAGAAACTAGAGAATCTACAGCCGGACACCCTAAACCCGCCTCAAACAACCTGGCAGATGGTTTGTTCACGAAAATTCGACCCAGACGGGATCCTCAAACGGGCCTCAAACGCCCGGGATGACCGGCCCTCATATACATCCCAAATATGGGGCGGGTATGGGGCGCCCGGGCACGTCCACCATATTGGACTGACATCGGGGTCCCACGCGGGATCACCCAGAAACCCGACGGTCCAATGGATGTCTCCTCCGATGGGTGGGTGGGGTGGAGTGTGGCGTGAACGGTGCGTGGTGCCAGTCCGGCTCGCCTCTGAGGCCAATAAATCTCCCCACTACGGCACCCTTCCCATGCTCTCCGGCTTCGCCATGGCCGAGAAGAAGATAACCACATATGTTATGCTCACGTCCGAGTGTTGGTACCATATCAAGCAGGAGATCCGGGCAAGGCGCGCCACCCGCATCGCTGTTGGGCTGCCTCTAGACTCGCTAGAGCTAGAGGAGGAGGAGCAGGTGGAGGAGAAGGGAGAGGCGCTGCAGCCGACTGATACGTCTCCGTTGTATGTACTTTTCCTAACGCTTTTCCTCTTGTTTTGAACTCTAATTTTCATGATTTGAATGAAACTAACCCGGACTCATGTTGTTTTCAGTAGAACTACCATGGTGTTGTTTTTGTGCAGAAATAAAAAAACTCGGAATGGGATGGAACTTTTTAGAGATTTATTTCAGAATAAAAGAAAAATACTGGAGCCAAGAACCACCAGAGGGGGCCCCTGGGTGAGCACAACCCACCAGGGCACGTCCTGCTACCTCCTGAGCACTGCATTGATTTTTCCCTTGAAGAGGAAAGGGTGATGCAGTAAAGTAGCGTAAGTATTTCCCTCGGTTTTTGAGAACCAAGGTATCAATCCAGTAGGAGACCACGCTCAAGTCCCTCGCACCTACAGAAACAAATAAGAACCTCGTAACCAACGCAATAAATGGGTTGTCAATCCCTTCACGGTCACTTACGAGAGTGAGATATGATAAGATAATATTTCTGGTATTTTTATGATAAAGACTAAAAGTAAAGAAAGCAAAATAAATGTTGCCAGAATAACTAGTTGTTGGGAGATTAATATGATGGAAAATAGACCCGGGGGCCATAGGTTTCACTAGTGGCTTCTCTCAAGATAGCATAAGTATTATGGTGGGTAAACAAATTACTGTCGAGCAATTGATAGAATTGAGCATAGTTATGAGAATATCTTGGTATGATCATGTATATAGGCATCACGTCTGTGACAAGTAGACCGAAACAATTCTGTATCTACTACTATTACTCCACACGTCGACCGCTATCCAGCATGCATCTAGAGTATTAAGTTCATAAAACGGAGTAACGCTTTAAGCAAGATGACATGATGTAGAGGGATAAACTCATGCAATATGATGTAAACCCCATCTTGTTATCCTCGATGGCATCAATACAATACATGTCGCTTCCCTTTCTGTCACTGGGATGAGCACCGCAAGATTGAACCCAAAACTAAGCACTTTTCCCATTGCAAGAAAGATCAATCTAGTAGGCCAAAGCAAACTGATAATTCGAAGAGACTTGCAAAGATAACCAATCATACATAAAAGAATTCAGAGGAGATTCAAATATTGTTCATAGATAAACTTGATCATAAACCCACAATTCATCGGATCTGGACAAACAGACTGCAAAACAAGATTACATCGAATAGATCTCCATGAGAATCGTGGAGAACTTTGTATTGAGATCCAAAGAGAGAGAAGAATCCATCTAGCTAATAACTATGGATCCGAAGGTCTGAGGTAAACTACTCACACATCATCGGACAAGCTATGGTGTTGATGTAGAAGCCCTCCGTGATCAATACCCCCTCCGGCAGGACGCCGGAAAAGGCCCCAAGATGGGATCTCACATGTACAGAAGGTTGCGGTGGTGGAATTAGGTTTTCGTGGATGCTTTTGATGGTTTGGGGGTATGTAGGTATATATAGGAGGAGGAAGTACGTCCGAGGAGCAACATGGGCCCCACGAGGGTGGAGGGCGCGCCCAGTGGGGGGTAGGCGTGCCCCCCTGCCTCGTGCTCTCCTTGTTGATTGCTTGACGTGTACTCCAAGTCCTCTGGATCACGTTTGTTCCAAAAATCATGTTCCTGAAGGTTTCATTCCGTTTGGACTCCGTTTCATATTCTTTTTCTGTGAAACACTGAAATAGAAAAAAAACAGCAGTTTGGGCTGGGCCTCCGGTTAATAGGTTAGTCCCAAAAATATTATAGAAGTGTATAGTAAAGCCCATTAAACATCCAAAATAGAATATAATATAGCATGGAACAAAAAAAAATTATAGATACGTTGGAGACGTATCAAGCATCCCCAAGCTTAAGTCCTGCTCGTCCTCGAGTAGGTAAATGATAAAAACATAATTTTTGATGTGGAATGCTACTTAGCAATGTACTTATCTTAATTGTGGTATGAATGTTTAGATCTGAAAGATTCAAGACAAAAGTTTAATATTGATATAAAAAATAATAATACTTCAAGCATACTAACTAAGCAATTATGTCTTCTCAAAATAACATGGCCAAAGAAAGTTATCCCTACAAAATCATATAGTCTGGCTATGCTCTATCTTCATCACACAAAGTAATTAATCATGCACAACCCCAATAACAAGCTAAGCAATTGTTTACTTTTGGTGTTCTCAAACTTTTTCAATCTTCACGCAATACATGAGTGTGAGCCATGGACATAGCACTATATGTGGAATAGAATGGTGGTTGTGGAGAAGACAAAAAAGGAGAAGATAGTCTCACATCAACTAGGCGTATCAACGGGCTATGGAGATGCCCATCAATAGATATCAATGTGAGCGAGTAGGGATTACCATGCAACGGATGCACTAGAGCTATAAGTATATGAAAGCTCAACAAAAGAAACTAAGTGGGTGTGCATCCAACTCGCTTGCTCGCGAAGACCTAGGGCATTTTGAGGAAGCCCATCATTGGAATATACAAGCCAAGTTCTATAATGAAATTTTCCCACTAGTATATGAAAGTGACAACATAACAGACTCTCTATCTTGAAGATCATGGTGCTACTTTGAAGCACAAGTGTGGTAAAAGGATAGTAGCATTGTCCCTTCTCTCATTTTCTCTCATTTTTTCTTTGGCCTTCTCCTTTTTTATGGCCTTTCCTTCTTTTTTTTATTTAGTCCAGGGTCTCATCCCGACTTATGGGGGAATCATAGTCTCCATCATCCTTTCCTCACTTGGGACAATGCTCTAATAATGATGACCATCACACTTTTATTTTCTTACAACTCAACAATTACAACTCAATTCTTAGAACAAAATATGACTCTATGTGAATGCCTCCGGCGGAGTACCGGGATATGCAATGAATCAAGAGTGACATGTATAAAAATTATGAACGGTGGCTTTGCCACAAATATGATGTCAACTACATGATCATGCAAAGCAATATGACAATGATGGAGCGTGTCATAGTAAACAGAACGGTGGTAAGTTGCACGGCAACATATCTCGGAATGGCTATGGAAATGCCATGATAGGTAGGTATGGTGGCTATTTTGAGGAAGGTATATGGTGGTTGTATGATACCGGCGAAAAGTGCGCGGTATTAGAGAGGCTAGCAATGGTGGAAGGAAGAAAGTGTGTATAATCCATGGACTCAACATTAGTCATAAAGAACTCATATACTTGTTGCAAAAATCTACAAGTTATCAAAGCAAAGTATTACACATATGCTCCTAGGGGGATAGATTGGTAGGAAAATACCATCGCTCGTCCCCGACCGCCACTCATAAGGAAGACAATCAATAAATAAATCATGCTCCGACTTCATCACATAACGGTTCACCATATGTGCATGCTACGGGAATCACAAACTTTAACACAAGTATTCCTCAAATCCACAACTACTCAACTAGCATGACTCTAATATCACCATCTTCATATCTCAAAACAATTATCAAGCATCAAACTTCTCATAGTATTCAACTCACTCATAAGAATTTTTTTTACTAATCTTGGATGCCTATCATAATTAAAGAAAATTACCACGCTGTTTTGTAGGAATCTCAAAATAATATAAGTGAAGCATGATAGAACAATAGTTTCTATAAAACAAATCCACCACCGTGCTCTAAAAGATATAAGTGAAGCACTAGAGCAAAATCTATATAGCTCAAAAGATCTAAGTGAAGCACATAGAGTATTCTAACAAATTCCAAATCATGTGTGTCTCTCTCAAAAGGTGTGTACAGCAAGGATGACTGTGGTAAACTAAAAAGCAAAGACTTAAATCATACAAGACGCTCCAAGCAAAACACATATCATGTGGTGAATAAAAATATAGCTCCAAGTAAACTTACCGATGGACGAAGACGAAAGAGGGGATGCCTTCCGGGGCATCCCCAAGCTTTGGATTTTTGGTGTCCTTCCATTATATAGGGGTGCCATGGGCATCCCCAAGCTTAGTATCTTGCCACTCCTTGTTCCATAATCCATCAAATATTTTACCCAAAACTTGAAAACTTCACAACACAAAACTTAGCAGAAAATCTCGTGAGGTCCGTTAGCGAAAGAAAACAAAAAACCACTTCCAGGTACTGTAATGAACTCATTATTTATTTATATTCGTGTTAAACCTACTGTATTCCAACTTCTCTATGGTTTATAAACTATTTTATTAGCCATAGATTCATCAAAATAAGAAAACAACACACGAAAAACAGAATTTGTCAAAAACAGAACAGTCTGTAGTAATCTATAACTAACGCAACTTATGGAACTCAAAAACATCTACCAAAATAGGAAGACCTAGATAATTTGTTTATTGATCTGCTGCAATTGGAATCGTTATTTTAGCATGTTCTGGTGATTTTTAACAATTGTTTTCGTGAACAGAAAGTTTCTGGGATTTTCTGCAAGATCAAATAACTATCATCCAAGAAGATCCTATAGGTTTAACTTGGCACAAACACTAATTAAAACATAAAAACAAATCTAACCAGAGGCTAGATCAAATATTTATTCCTAAACAGAAGCAAAAAGCAAAAAACTAAAATAAAATTGGGTTGCCTCCCAACAAGCGCTATCGTTTAACGCCCCTAGCTAGACATAAAAGCAAGGATAGATCTAAGTATTATCATCTTTGGCATACAATCTTTTTGCGGGGTTATGCTCGAATCCGGGAGGTTCTTTACGTTTCCCTTCATATTCAGAAATTTTTGGATCCAAAGAATCCAACCGTTTTTTGCAAAGAGTGATCAACATATTCATGCGGTTAAGATTTACGCTAACACTCTTGAGAGGTTCAAGAGACTTTTGTTAAATTTTCGTTACTTCGCAAATCTTCTCAAAGACTTGTGCCTCTTCCTGGATATGGTGTGGCCCCTTTTGTTGAGGTAGTGTTCCCACTATTCCCTCTATGATTTCATGTGCAATAATGTGATCAATTTCGATAAAATTTCCTTTAGCAATGCAATGCAAAAGTTGTCTATGAGACATATTTAGTCCAACATAAAAATTACGAAGCAAAATTCTAAAATTCACCTCTAGGGTACAGTTACGATAAGATTCCATCATCCTAAACCAAGCATCTTTTAAGTTTTCTCCTTGTCTTTGTTTGAAGTGAAGAACTTCAAACTCAGGGGAGAAAGGAGTAGATAAAGGACTAGCCATAACGACGAAGCAAGCGAGAAACAAGCGAATGGAAAAAGAGGGCGAATAAAATGGCACGGGTGAAGTGGGGGAGAGGAAAACGAGAGGCAAATGGAAAATAATGTAATGAGAGGGATAAGGGTTTGTGATGGGTACTTGGTATGTTGACTTTTGCGTAGACTCCCCAGCAACAGCGCCAGAAATCCTTCTTGCTACCTCTTGAGCACTGCGTTGGTTTTTCCCTTGAAGAGGAAAGGGTCATGCAGTAAAGTAGCATAAGTATTTCCCTCATTTTGAGAACCAAGGTATCAATCCAGTAGGAGACCATGCTCAAGTCCCTCGCACCAACACAAACAAATAAGAACCTCGCAACCAACACGATAAAGGGGTTGTCAATCCCTTCATGGTCACTTACGAGAGTGAGATCTGATATATATGATAGGATAATATTTTTTGTATTTTTATGATAAAGAATAAAAGTAAAGAAAGCAAAATAAACGGCGCCAGAAATAACTAGTTGTTGGGAGATTAATATGATGAAGAATAGACCGGGGGCCATAGGTTTCACTAGTGGCTTCTCTCAAGATAGCATAAGTATTACAGTGGGTGAACAAATTACTGTCGAGCAATTGATAGAATTGAGCATAGTTATGAGAATATCTTGGTATGATCATGTATATAGGCATCACGTCCGTGACAAGTAGACCGAAACGATTCTGCATCTACTACTATTACTCCACACATCGACCGCTATCCAGCATGCATCTAGAGTATTAAGTTCATAAGAACAGAGTAACGCTTTAAGCAAGATGACATGATGTAGAGGGATAAACTCATGCAATATGATGTAAAACCCATCTTGTTCTCACTGGGATCGAGCACCGAAGGATTGAACCCAAAGCTAAGCACTTCTCCCATTGCAAGAAAGATCAATTTAGTAGGCCAAACCAAACTGATAATTCGAAGAGACTTGCAAAGGTAAGCAATCATACGTAAAAGAATTCAGAGGAGATTCAAATATTGTTCATAAATAAAATTGATCATAAACCCACAATTCATTGGATCTCGACAAACACACCGCAAAAGAAGATTACATCGAATAGATCTCCATGAGAATCGTGGAGAACTTTGTATTGAGATCCAAAGAGAGAGAAGAAGCCATCTAGCTAATAACTATGGACCCGAAGGTTTGAGGTAAACTACTCACACATCATCGGAGAGGCTATGGTGTTGATGTAGAAGCCCTCCGTGATCAATGCCCCCTCCGGCAGGACACCGGAATTGGCCCCAAGACGGGATCTCACATGTATAGAAGGTTGCGGTTGTGGAATTAGGTTTTCGTGGATGCTTCTGATGGTTTGGGGGTATGTAGGTATATATAGGAGGAGGAAGTACGTCGGTGGATCAACATGGGCCCCACGAGGGTGGAGGGCGCGCCCAGTGGGGGGTAGGCGTGCCCCCCTGCCTCGTGCTCTCCTTGTTGATTGCTTGACATGGACTCCAAGTCCTATGGATCATGTTTGTTATGAAAATCACGTTCCCGAAGGTTTCTGTTGGGGGATATCTGCCTCCACGAGCACCTATGGGGACGGAGCCCCTTGTCGGTTCGGCGGGGGCGGAGGTTGCACAAAGAGCAGATCGAGGTGACACACACACACACAATGATTTTACCCAGCTTCGGGCCGCACGGATGCGTAAAACCCTACTGCTGCTTGTCTGGTTGATTCGAGTTCTTGCTCTGGAGCGCAAGAAGCTACAGTAAGTTGGAGCTGGACGTAGACGAGGGTCTACTGGGCGTCCTCCTGGTTTTCTGTCTCTCCTCTCTAGGGTTCGATCTCCCCTCTCCCCTCCCTACGTGCGCATGGGCCTCCTTTTATATGCCAAGGGGTTTTCCACAGGTAGCGACGCAGGTGAGGGTAAAAATGGCAAGGAACTGTGCGAACAGGGGTCGCACAGTGCTATCGCACCTAACTCTGACGGCGGGAGACAAAGGCATTAAATGCCCGTCTAGATCGCCTGAACAGTGCCGAGGCGGACCGTTAGGAGCGCCTCCGCTTGCCACGGGGGCGACTCTGCCAATGTCGCATGCCACCGCGCGTCTCAGGTTGCGCGGCGCCCCGCCACGTGTCTCCGGGGAAGCCCCAGAGCGACGCGTGGGCAGGTGAGCTGGAGCGCATGCCTGAGGTGGTGGTTTGTCGCGGCAAGTGGCTTGCCGCGGTGGTCGCCTTGCCGCACCTGAGAGCTTGCCGCTCGTCAGGCCTTGCCGGGGCGCGCGGCGCGCCGCGGCGGGCTTCTCTTGGGGTGCCTTGGCTTGGCCGTCCCGGCGAGCTCCTCCCGCCGGGGCCTTGGTGCTTCGGCTCAGTCGTCCCGGCAAGCTCCTCTTGCCGGGGCCTTGTCGCCTTGGCTCGGCAAGCTCCTCTTGCCGGACCTCGCTTGCTTGGCCCGGCAAGCTCCTCTTGCCGGGGCTTGGTCTTCTAGGCTCGATCACTTGGCCTTCGTCCGGCCCAAAAAGGGCCGTGGAGACTCTTGTCGCTCCCCTGGCAGGCCTTGCCGCGGTGCGCTACTACTGCCCGTGCACAAGTTCGGGGTACTAAGGTACCCCTACTTTAGTACACCGACAGTTTCATTCCGTTTGGACTCCGTTTGATATTCTTTTTCTGTGAAACACTGAAATAGGCAAAAAAATAGCAATTTTGGTTGGGCCTCCGGTTAATAGGTTTGTCGGGGTGGACGGCGTCCCCCGCGATCACCTATGGGGCCGGAGCCCCTTTCGTTGTCCGGTGAGGGGGGCGGAGGGAGCACGGAGAGCAGATCGAGGCGAGCACACGGGCGGTTTACCCAGGTTCGGGCCGCGATGGACGCGTAAAACCCTACTCCTGCTTGGTTGTATTGAACTGGGGAGCTCGGGAGCTTGGAGAGCTAGCTACACCGAGCGTATGGCTGTCCGGATTCCGAATCTCCGAACCCCCTCTACGTTGCACACGGGCCTCCTTTTATAGCGCAAAGGGGTCACCGACAGGTGTCAATGTAAGAGAAAGGGGTAAAAGTGTAAAAGGGGTGGAAGTTGTAACAGTGCGGGAACAGTGGCGCTACAGTGCGGCACAGTGTTATCATACCTACTTCTGACGGTAGGGGACAAGGGCATTAAATGCCCGTCAAGGTCGCCTGGACAGCACCGAGGCGGACCGTTAGGTGCGCCACCGCTCGCCACGGTGGTGGCTGCATGCCACCGCATACCCCAGGCTGCGCGGTGCCCCGCCACGTGCCCTTGGGGGAAACCCCGGAGCGACGCGTGGGCGGGTGAGCTGGAGCGCAGTCCTGAGGTGGCGATTTACCGCGGCGAGTGGCTTGCCGCGGGGGTCGTCTTCCTGTGCCTGATAGCTTGCCGGCCATCAGGCCTTGCCGGGGCGCATGGCGCGCCGTGGCGGGCTTCTCTTGTGGTGCCTGGGTTCGGCCTTCCCGACAAGCTCCTCTTGTCGGGGTCTCGATCTTCTGTCTCGTATACTTTGTTCTTGGATGGTATTACACGGGCTTAGTCGTCCCGGCAAGCTCCTCTTGCCGGGGTCTTGTCTTCTTGGCCCGGCAAGCTCCTCTTGCCGGGGGCCTTGTCTTGAATGCTTGGTCTTCTCTTGGCGCTTCCTGGGCGGGCCTCGCCGCAGGGTGCTACAACTGCCCGTGCACAAGTCTGGGGTACTAAGGTACCCCTACTTTAGTACACCGACAGGAGCCCCCGGGCCTGGGCCACACACGGTGCCGATCGTCGTTGGGCCAGGCCCTAACAGTGCACGGGCACGCGTGGCCTTGGTCGCGCTGCTCCTTAACTCCGCATCCGTCGCACCTTCCCCAGGCGGCGCGCGCTTATCGCGGCGTCGTGGGGGCGAAGCGTGCGGGGTGAGCGTGACGTGGGTGGCGTGCGCGGGGCTGAACCGCGCAGGCGCGCGTCACGTCGCGCACGATCTCTTTATTCGGAGAGGCGAAGCGTCCCCCCCACCCCCACCTCTTCCTCTTATAAGCGGAGGAAAGTAGGGGCGGTTTGCCCTTCCCTTGGTTGCTACCTCTCTAAAACCTCTGCCACCTCCTTCTCCCAGAGGCAGCAGCGATCTGTCCTTGGAGCGCCCGGCGTCGTCAACTTCGATGATCCCCCTCCCCCGCCCCCGCCATGGCCCCGAAGAGCGATAAGGCGAAGGGGAAGGCCGCGAAATCGGCCGAGGCGCTACGGCTCGAAGCGCTTCGGAAGGAGACGGCGACGTTCCCCCCCCCCCAGCTCGGTGCGGTGGAGCTGAGGGACAAGTACCGCCTCTTCTGGTCGACGAAGACGCGAGCGCATCCGCGTACGCGGGTGCTTCCCGCCGACGCCCAGAAGCAGTACCCGACCGGGTATCCTTTCTTCGTCGTCTTCTTCTACTGCGGGCTCTGCCCGCCTTACTCGGAGTTCTTCTGCGAAATCATGAACACCTATGGCCTCCACCTCCTCGACTTTACCCCCAATGCCGTCCTGACAATGGCGGTCTTCACGCACCTCTGCGAGAACTTCGTCGGAGTTCGTCCCAACGTGGCCCTCTTCCGGCACTTCTTTGCCCCTCGGGTGGAGAAAGGAGAGCCGCTGTCCGGTGGGATCGCCTGGGTTTCCCGGTCCGGCAAGAAGGAGGCCTACTTAGATGGGGACCTCCGCGGCAGGTGGGAGGAGTGGAGGGCGGAATGGTGCTTGATTGTCGAGGACCATCCGCGGCCGTTCACCGTCGTGCGCCGAACTCCGGTGGTGCGCGGCGATGGCTGGAGCGAGGTGTCCCCGGACGATGCCAAATTGAAGATCGCCATCACCCGGATCCTGCGTCTCAGGCTCGCCGGTCTCACCGTCGGCGCCGTCGGCGCGGATTTCCTTCGCCGCCGGATCGCCCCCTTGCAAGAGAGGGGGAGGCCGGCCTGGGAGTTCCAGAATGCGGCGGACATCATGAGGCTGCGTCCGGGCCTCAATTTCAACTTCACCGTGCTGGAGCACGACGCGATGTTGAAGGAGTTGTTCAAGCACGACCCCGACCACCCGGAGTGGTTCTGGCTGTCGCCGGGCGTCGTTCCCTTGTGCAACAACTCGTCGCTCAGCCATATCCTTGCGATGATGCCATTGTGCGACTCGCATGGGATCAATGCGACCTGGCAGGAGCCGCCGGAGGAAGTCGTGCGGGCCTTCTTCGACGGCCTGGAGGAGGAGCCAGTCAATCCCGCCGAGAAGGATGGCCTCATCCGAGACACCACCGCGGCGGAGTTTGCTTTCATTGCCTCCAGGATGGAGGAGGCGGCGGCCGCCGCGGCCGCGAGCGAAGCTGGGTTCACCGAGGCCGAGGCGGAGGCGGCGGAGGCAGAGAGCCTCGCCGATCCGATGGAGCTTGTCGACCAGGGGGAACCAGCCGGGCACGGCGGCGAGGACGAGCCTGCCCAAGACGCGAGCGGCTTGCCAGAGGTCGGCGTTGCCTTCCTGCAGCCTCCGGGCGGCTCGTCGCAGGCGGAGCCCCCGGCCCAGCCGAGGAGGCGCCTCCGCAGGGCCGGGTCGGCAGCGGGAGCGGGGTCTTCGCGGGCCGGGGCTCCGGTTGCCGCTGCGCCCCGCGCAGCGGCGTCGACGGGGGCGGAGTCATCTACTGCCCCTGCCAAGCGGCCCCGGGAACCCACTCCCCTGTCCCCCCGCGTCAGGGCCGAGCCGGTTTTCGACTATTCTGCGCTCAGCTCCGACGAGGAGGAGGACGGAGAGTAAGTTCCCTATGGAGCTCATATTTTTTTTCCCTGTTGGTTTGTCCTGTTCGACAGCTCGTTCGCCCTTCCCTTAACCCGGTCCCCTTTTCAGGACCCTGGCTCAGAGGAGAGCGAAGAGATCGAGGATCCCGTGGGTCATCCTTGATGACGAATCTCCCCCGGCAAGCGAGGTCGTGTCGGAGGCGCCCTTGACGGACCCGGCAGGGGATCCTCAGGGCAGCCCGCAACGAAGCCCCCAGCGTGAGCACATGACTTGCTCCTGCCGCTTGGTGCGTACGCGAGCTCTCCTTCTTCTTGTTGTTGATGCGAAGTTGTTGCTTTTGGGCAGGAGCGGAGCAGCTCCGGCGGGCGCATCCAGAGGGCGCCCCCGCCGTGCCGACCGCGTCTACTACCCTGCCAAGGGAGAGATCCCCGGCGAGGGAGGAGCCCCCGGCAAGCGAGGACCTTCCGACGGGGGACGCGGCCAACGATCCTCCAGCCGCGGCGAGCGCGGCTTCGGACCCCGTCGCCGGTAACTCTCCCTTGCGCAGAAAAGCTCCCCTTGGTCTTTTCTTCCTTTGACTCGCCCGCCTCGGATTCGATAGAGGCTGAAGTCGTCGTCGAGGAGGGCGCGCATGGCGATGCCGACGACGTTGCCGGCGCTCGGGAGGCAGACGGCGTTGATATCCCCGCGGGCGGCGGGGAGGCCGAGGCCGCCAAAGCCGACGCAGCCGCCTGGGGCGAGGGGACCGGTAATCGTGCTGACGGCCCCGAGGTGACGGGGGCGTCGGGCGCTCCGCCGGCCAGCGACCCTGCCGCCGCCGCCGCGGCGGACTCCGAGGAGCCCCCGGCGGGCGCCTACCTGAAAGCAGGCGACGGCGTCTTCATCAGGCTCCCCTGGGAGTCTAGCTCCAGGGCGCCTGTTGAGGGGGAGGCCCTGGACGGAGAGGTGCTTGCCTCCGTCGGGCTGACGGTGGTGGACGTGCCAAACTCCAGCGGCAATGAGCCCGAGGAGGAGCAGCTGTTCCGTAGGCTTGTGTCGCTCTACCGGGCCCGGCAGGCCAAAGTGGAGCGGCGAGAGGCCCTTGTCACGAAGGCGGGTGCGGACATGGAGAAGCGCGCCGCCGAGCTCCGGGAGCTCAACCAGCAGGCCGTCCAGTCCCTGGTGGAGGAGCGGAGGCAGCTTGGCGAGGCGCGGACGGCCTTTATCCTTGAGAAGGCGGAGGCCGAGGAGCAGCAGAGGCTTGCCGCCGCGGAGTTATCCGCGCGGGAAGGCGAGCTGGTGCAGAAAACGGCCAGCCTCGCCAACCACAAGGAGGAGGTTGCCGCGCGCGAGCGGGCGCTCAGCGGAGACCTGAAGAAGGCGCAGGACGCTGCTGCAGCCGCTGAGGTCACCAAGAAGGGGCTGGAGGCGAGGGTGGCGCAGCTCGATTCCGACTTCAAGGCGAAGGACGAGGAGCTCGCCGCGCTCCGGCAGGAGCGCGAGAAGGGTGCGCTCACCCTCGGTGAGCTTCAGGGTCGCTTCGCCGAGAAGATCCAGGAGCTTGACGCCGCCAAGAACTCCAACTCCACTCTGGAACTGAAATTGGAGGCGCTCGGCAAGGCGCTGGACAGCGCTAAGGAGCGGGAGGCAGCTTTACGGAAGGAGGTCGACGGCAACGAGGAGCTGCTGAGGCGCGCCGCCGTTTCCCAGAACACCTTCAGGGATACGGTGGAGCGGTGGACCGAGGGCCTCGTCGACATCGCCGCCACCATCGACAAGGAGCTGACGCTGCTGGGGATCGAGGGCCACCAGTCCCTCACCGACGAGGACGTCGTACCCAGCGCCAAGCTCACTTCCTTCTTCCAGGGGGTGGTGCAGGCGCTCCAGCACCTCCGAACGTCGCTTCCGAAGGAGCTGGCCGACGAGACGCGGGAGGCCATCTCCGGGGCCCTCGAGAGGGTGCTGGTGAAGATCGTTTTCCGCAACCCCGACATCAGGCTTACTAACGTCCTCAGGCCCTTGCCGGAGAACGCAGACCTGACGGGGATCCAGGCCCTCATCGCCCCTATCGTCAAGAAGGCGGCCGGGGTCAAGAGGATCGAGGGCGATCGCGTGGACTAGGCCGCCTGCCCCTTTCTTTTATCTCCTTTCCCTGCCGCTGTTAAATATGCCATGGAAACGGCTGGTTAGAGCAGCAGTAAGGCATTTTGTAATATAACTTTTTATCTTAGGCAATGCATCGCACTGTTATCTCCTCTACTTGATCGGCGCCTTGTTTGTTTCCGCCCTACGTTTTCGGGGACTTGCCGGCGTAGGCCTCCGCCTTGCCACGGGCGCCGAGTGCGGGACGTCAGCGACCCGCTGGCGGGGCTGCCACCGGCAAGAAACCTCGCCGCGGCTGGTTGCCGCTCACTCAGATTGTTGAGCAGGCTCAAGGCAAAGTAAGAGGTGCGACTGCGGTCGCAGCACGCTTAGGGTGCCGGGCGAGCTCGAAACAAAGTGAGGACGCTACTCGGGGTGTAGCACACTCAAGTCGTTGAGCGGACTCGAAACGAAATGAGGGCGCAACCAGTCTCGTGCCGGTCCTTCCGCGCTCAGGCCTCTCAACCAAGGCTCGGTCGTTCGAGGGAGATAACTCTTAAAAATTGATGGGGCAATTGCTCGAGCTCCGGCAACTTATCTTTTCTTATCGCTTGCCGCCCGGTAGGGTAAAACCTCCTTGGGCGGCATCCAGCCCATCCTGGGGGTAGGCAAAGGCGCAGGGCCTCACGACCCTCCGGAGCTAGGCGTAGCTATGCTTGGGGATCCGCGCCCCTCTCTGCGCCAAGGATCACATGCAACTGCGGCAAGACTTGGGCAGAGAGGATGGTTGGCGGAACGGGTTCCGGCAACCGCGCTGGCAAGATTCCTCCCACGGTCGGCGTCAACTCGTTCGGCACCCCGGCGGACGAGGCGCGCCGGGGAACGAGGTCATCTTTCTCGTGACTTCTGGCGCTAACTTCTGCGGCTACGGGAGCGGCGCAGAGTTCGCTGGAGGCGAATCGTTCGCCCAGCGGCCAGAAGGCGGTCCTCCTCAAGGAGCAGCTGCTTCTTGCCCAGTCTCTGCGCGAGTGGATACTCGAGGAGGGCCGCACACGAGTCCGTGGGAAAGAATGCCTCCGCAGCACGCGCTCCACGCCCCCCTACCTGGCGCGCCAAAGATGTCGGGGTGGACGGCGTCCCCCGCGAGCACCTATGGGGCCGGAGCCCCTTTCGTTGTCCGGTGAGGGGGGCGGAGGGAGCACGGAGAGCAGATCGAGGCGAGCACACGGGCGGTTTACCCAGGTTCGGGCTGCGATGGACGCGTAAAACCCTACTCCTGCTTGGTTGTATTGAACTGGGGAGCTCGGGAGCTTGGAGAGCTAGCTACACCGAGCGTATGGCTGTCCGGATTCCGAATCTCCGAACCCCCTCTACGTTGCACACGGGCCTCCTTTTATAGCGCAAAGGGGTCACCGACAGGTGTCAACGTAAGAGAAAGGGGTAAAAGTGTAAAAGGGGTGGAAGTTGTAACAGTGCGGGAACAGTGGCGCTACAGTGCGGCACAGTGTTATCATACCTACTTCTGACGGTAGGGGACAAGGGCATTAAATGCCCGTCACGGTCGCCTGGACAGCACCGAGGCGGACCGTTAGGTGCGCCACCGCTCGCCACGGTGGTGGCTGCATGCCACCGCATACCCCAGGCTGCGCGGTGCCCCGCCACGTGCCCTTGGGGGAAACCCCGGAGCGACGCGTGGGCGGGTGAGCTGGAGCGCAGTCCTGAGGTGGCGATTTGCCGCGGCGAGTGGCTTGCCGCGGGGGTCGTCTTCCTGTGCCTGATAGCTTGCCGGCCATCAGGCCTTGCCGGGGCGCATGGCGCGCCGTGGCGGGCTTCTCTTGTGGTGCCTGGGTTCGGCCTTCCCGACAAGCTCCTCTTGTCGGGGTCTCGATCTTCTGTCTCGTATACTTTGTTCTTGGATGGTATTACACGGGCTTAGTCGTCCCGGCAAGCTCCTCTTGCCGGGGTCTTGTCTTCTTGGCCCGGCAAGCTCCTCTTGCCGGGGGCCTTGTCTTGAATGCTTGGTCTTCTCTTGGCGCTTCCTGGGCGGGCCTCGCCGCAGGGTGCTACAACTGCCCGTGCACAAGTCTGGGGTACTAAGGTACCCCTACTTTAGTACACCGACAAGGTTAGTCCCAAAAATAATATAAAAGTGTATAATAAAGCCCATTAAACATACAAAACAGAATATAATATAGCATGGAACAATCAAAAATTATAGATACGTTGGAGACGTATCACGTCCCCCTCCAGGCGCGCCCAGGTGGGTTGTGCCCACCTGGTGGCCCCGCAGACCCTATCTCCGACTCCATAAATACCTATATTTGGTGAGGAAAACAGGGAGGAACAATTATCACGTTTCACAATACGGAGCCGCCGCCGCCTCCTGTTCTTCATCGGGAGGCCAGATCTGGAGTCCGTTTCGGGATCTGAAGAGGGGGATCTTCGATCTTTGTCATTACCAACCCTCCTTCATCGCCAATTCCATGATGCTCCCCACCGGGAGTGAGTAATTCTTTCATAGGCTCGCTGGTCGGTGAGGAGTCTGACGAGATTCATCATGTAATCGAGTTAGTTTTGTTAGGGCTTGATCCCTAGTATCCAGTATGTTCTAAGATTGATGTTGTTATGACTTTGCCATGCTTAATGCTTGTCACTTCGGCCTGGGTGCCATGAATTCAGATATGAACTATTTATGTTTTCACCATTATATCTATGTTCTAGATCCAATCTTGCAAGTCATATTCACCTAGTACATGTTATGATCCGTAAACCCTAGAGTGACAATAGTCGGGATACTTTCCGGTGATGACCGTAGTTTGAGGAGTTCATGTATTCACTATGTGTTAACGCTTTGTTCCGATTCTCTATTAAAAGGAGGCCTTAATATCCCTTAGTTCCCATATGGACCCCGCTACCACGGGAGGGTAGGACAAAAGATGCCATGCAAGTTCTTTCCATAAGCACGTATGAGTATTTATGGAATACATGCCTACATTATATTTATGAACTGGAGCTAGTTTTGTATCACCCTAGGTTATGACTGTTATATGATGAATATCATCCAACGAATTCACCGATCCAATGCCTACGAATTTCCTACATATTGCTCCTGCTAAGTTACTACTGCTGTTGTTACTATTACACTTGCTAGAAAATCATTGCTATCACTATTACCGCTACTGTTACTAATACCACTATTATCAAAACTATCATGCTACTTTGCTAATGATCATTATGCTGCAGATAATTAATCTCCAGGTGTGGTTGAATTGACAACTCAGCTGCTAATACTTGCAAATATTCTTTGGCTCCCATTGTGTCGAATCTATAAATTTGGGTTGAATACTCGACCCTCGAAAACTGTTGCGATTCCCTATACTTGTCGGTTATCAAGACCTTTTTTTGGCGCCGTTGCCGGGGAGCATAGCTATATTTGTTGAGTCACTTGGGATTATTGTCTATTTATCACTGTGAAGAATCTGAAGGATACTAAAACCAAGATCATTCCCTCTAGGACGAGGGGAGGTAAGGAATTGCCATCACACTCTGCACTTGATTCACCTTCTGTTTTGAGTAGACTTGCAACACCACCACATGCTATTAATCCTAATATGTCGCAATTCATTGATGATGCTACTTCTGCTATGAATGATACTCATGATGATGCTAGTACCTTGCTTGAGGATAATGTGCCACTAGGTGAATTTCTCGATGAACAACTTGCTAGAGCTAAAGTTATTGAGAGTGCTGAAATTGATGAAACTATTGAAACTGATGAAGTACTTGAAACTAAAAATCTTGAAACATCTTAGACCTAGATCTCCTAGATATGAATTGCCTAAAATACTTTAATGTTATGTCATGGATGAGGAGACAACTAGAGACTTTCTTGCTTGCAATGATAGGGATGATCTTAAGAAATTACTATGCAAACTGAAAGAAAAATCTTTGAATGCTAGAATGAAATGTGTAACTAAGTTTGATATTTCACCTATCTTTATTGATGCTAGGGATTATCAATCCTCTGTTGACCCGGAGTTAATTACTTTAGTTGAATCTGATCCTTTCCATGGTTATGAAAGTGAAACTAGCGTTGTGGCACCCCGACTCAGAGCAACTGGTTTACCATGTATTGCCAGCCCAGAGACCATGTCTTCTGGCAACACACAACATCTTGGTACAGAAAGCAACCGCTTTATTGATGCTAGCGGAACAAGGTTCATATTACAACGAGTTGCGAGGCCAAGCGGCACACATGGTGCAACCGAACAATATGTACATTATTTAGTGAACATAAAGGGGGCCTCGCTCATGACAAATACGCGGCAGCGGAACGACGTCGAAGTGGAATTCCATAGCACAGGGACACCGATATGGACATGATCTAGACTCCGAAAACACTCCTTTCCAACGAGACTTTCCTGAATGCTGCCAGGTCAGTATATTGAATGTACTTGCAAGATCACAACAAACATAAACATAATGACAAGCAATATCATGATAATTAACCAAATGAATCACTAATGCAAAGTCATATCAAGAATGTAGTGACCATGATGTTGTGATATAGGTCCCTTGGACTTGTTTACCAAACGGTGATCGCTCCTGGATCACAAGCATACCAACCATCTCGGTCTTTGATCGGGTTACCTCGTAACGAAAAGGTGATCTTTTTGAGATCACAGACTGACCAACAACTTGGTCTTCATCATCAAGATGGTTTCTCAACCACCATCCCCTCAACAGTGCAAGGTTCATATCATAGTGTGCAAAATTAATTAAGCGTTGACCCATGGTGTGATGTACTTTCGAGCATGTCCGTAACCGTGGACTCGGCTATCGATAGATTGAATACATTTTGCAGAGGTAGCGCACTGTACCCACACCACGGAACCCATGGCCTCGAACTCCCATTCGGGTGGACCAACGGCATTCCGACGAAACCCCTTCATTGCCATGACACTCTCCCGGCCACTCCGACTTACTCCCCACCGGTATAGTCCTGGGTGGCCCCGTGTCTACAAAAGACACCAACGGCCACCGTCATGGCAAAACATAAACGGTCCCAAACGGGGACAACGTACCATAACAACAACAGGCACACAAGGTTATGTCTGCTTACTGGGCCAGGGTAACGCACGCCCATAACCTTCCCTCATTGGAGGCACCGACCAGAGGCATGAAAACAGACCGAATAAAGGCCTTCCCATAAAGGCAAATGTGGTTGCACTAGGAAAAACTCGATTCAGTTGCACCATGACCCGATCAATGATATGTTTAAGTTGAGTTTTTAACAGGTTGAACTTAGAGTGAAAATAACCAGTCTCATGATATGCCATGAAAATACACTAACATATGCATCATATATCAACGGAAATAACTGGGTCAACTATATCAAACACTAAGCATAGATATCAATAACTCATAACACCTCTCTCATTATGATTAATTATCAAATTTAAACAGAATCTTTACTTTAGCATATTTCCTTTTTTTCATTCAAGAAAAACAACTCAAAATAATTCTTTTTCCATAACCATATTACTTCTTCATAAACAAATATTACTTCTTATGAATTAGCCAAACTTAGTTAGCTTCAAACTTCTGTAAACTAAGCATATCAACTCAAACAAGCATCCAACAGAATATAAATAATTATTTTAGTGATTTAAATGCATGGATTAAACCATTTGTTCAAGTTGCAAAATCACAAATATTGCAATGGCACCATGAAAATGTTGATGCGGCTTGCCTTAGTGCAGATGAGGTTCACACTCCTCCTGGTGATCCTCGAGACAAGCTTCACTTTCTGAAAACAATTATAAACACAAAAAGAAAACATCAAAAAACATTCTGAAATTCACCAGAAAATCTAGACAGCAGAGAAAAATCTCATTTTTGGTGAGACGATAGATCTTTTCATAAAGAACACAATGCAAAAAGAATCAATTCATTTGGACTTACGGTTAAAAAGTTGTGGCTATTTGAAGTTCTCTGGAATATTTTGAATTTGATATAAATAAAATAGAACTGGGAGGGTGACGTCGAAGGCGGAAACCCCGCGGGGCGCCAATACTCATACCGTTTTGGGCGAGGCCAGAGTGGCTAACTAGCGGGCCCTGCTAGCTAGGTGAGAGGGAGGGGAAGGGGGAAACAGTGTGCGGCGGGGCTCCGCCGGAGCACACGCCAGCGAGGAGGGCATCTTGGCCCGAACTAGAGGGACGGATCGAAGGAGAAGATGAATGCGCACCTGCCTGTACCCGTAGATTAGCTAGGGGTGGTCAGACAGCGACGAGAACGACCTCTCCAGCGGCGACAGATAGCTGGGGTCGCCGGAGTTGGGGATGACGGCAACAAGAGGCGGCACCAGTGGCTCCAATCGGGCAGGACGGCACCACCGAAGCATGGCAGAGGCCCTGGAAGGGTGGCCCGAGCCTGGGAAGGGCTAGAGCTGTGGAGATGACCCGAGGGGATCGCCGGCAAGCTCGAGCTTGGGGTGGTGTCCCGCGGCCTGCCCGGCCAGGCTACGGCTTCCTACTGGCTTGTGGAGTGTGGGAGAGGAGTGGATGATGCTAGAGAAGGCTGCAGAGGGCTGTATTTATAGCCGAGCGAGGTGAGGGGTTCGGGCTCCACCGGAGGACACCTGGAGACGGCACCCAGTGACGAACGACTTCAGTGAGCGAGGGGAAAGGCGACGCAGCTCACGCGGGTACTGTGGGCGAGCGGAGACGAGCACAGGAGCGACGGGGTGGCGACGAACACAGTGTGCAGCGCACTGTTGGGTTGGCCGGACCACGCCCGTGCTCGCTGTGGCGAGCTCCGGCGTCGGCGAGCGTCAGGAGGGAGGTAAGAGGGGCGGGACGATGATCATGGAGAAGATTGACAAGGCGCGGCAGGCGGGGAAGCGAGCACGCGCTCGACAACGGCTCGGGCGCATCGCAGAGTGCGTCGGCCGTATGCCAACATGCCTGGACGAACGCGGTCACCACGTGAACTATGACATCAGGCCGCGCTAAGCTTAAATTTCATATCTGACGTGTAGTCCTTGGTGGTTTGAGTGGTTACAACACTTTGAATTGAGCTCACACGCAGTAAGTTGGAGTTTCAGTTGCTGGTAAGTTTCTGGACAGTAACTTTGAGAGCTTACTATGTTCAAAATACAAAGAGTTGGGAGCTGGGATTTGGAGGTTAGCAATCATCTAGGAGGGTAGTGATGCACAAGAAAATTCCGCAGCATTTGAGCAAGTAAAATGGTGGTTGCTTTAGAAACTACCATTTCTGTCCAGAACATAAAATATTTTCTGTAGCAAAAATATTCCAAAAAGTGATGCAATATTTTTGCTCAGGAAGGTGCCCTAGGGTTCAAAGAATATTTGGTAATTTTCCCAGATTTTTGTGGCCAAGAAAAATTGGGGTTGCTTTGGAACACATTGGGCTAGTTAGGGTTTTGGGAGGGAAAATGAATATTTTTCATTTAAGAAAAATATTCATAATATTATTTTGAGGTGGATTAGAGAAGAAATGATGGCTAGAGAGAGAAATGAGTCACTTGGGTGAAAGTCAAGGTGGTACCCAAGTACTTAAGTCCATCTGAAGTGATTCAAAATTCCAAATTCAAAACCAAACCAAATGAAAAACAGACAAGGAAGACATGGAAAAAACCAAGTTGTCACAAACCTAACCCACTTAGGATGAATCTCGTCCTCGAGATTCGGTTGTGAAGGAAATATGCCCTAGAGGCAATAATAAAGTTATTATTTATTTCCTTATATCACGATAAAGGTTTATTATTCATGCTAGAATTGTATTAACCGGAAACATAATGCATGTGTGAATACATAGACAAATAGAGTGTCACTAGTATGCCTCTACTAGACTAGCTCGTTAATCAAAGATGGTTATGTTTCCTAACCATGAACAAAGAGTTGTTATTTGATTAATGAGGTCACATCATTGGTTGAATGATCTGATTGACATGACCCATTATATTATCTTAGCACCCGATCGTTTAGTATGTTGCTATTGCTTTATTCATGACTTATACATGTTCCTATGACTATGAGATTATGCAACTCCCGTTTGCCAGAGGAACACTTTGGGTACTACCAAACGTCACAACGTAACTGGGTGATTATAAAGGAGTATTACAGGTGTCTCCAATGGTAGATGTTGGGTTGGCGTATTTCGAGATTAGGATTTGTCACTCCGATTGTCGGAGAGGTATCTCTGGGCCCTCTCGGTAACGCACATCACTTAAGCCTTGCAAGCATTGCAACTAATGAGTTAGTTGCGGGATGATGTATTACGGAACGAGTAAAGAGACTTGCCGGTAACGAGATTGAACTAAGTATTGGAAACTGACGATCGAATCTCGGACAAGTAACATACCGATGACAAAGGGAACAACGTATGTTGTTATGCGGTCTGACCGATAAAGATCTTCGTAGAATATGTAGGAGCCAATATGGGCATCCAGGTCCCGCTATTGGTTATTGACCGGAGACGTGTCTCGGTCATGACTACATTGTTCTCGAACCGTAGGGTCCGCACGCTTAACGTTACGATGACAATTATTATGAGTTTATGCATTTTGATGTACCAAAGGGTGTTCGGAGTCCCGGATGTGATCACGGACATGACGAGGAGTCTCGAAATGGTCGAGACATAAAGATTGATATATTGGAAGCCTATGTTTGGACATCGGAAGTGTTCCAGGTGAAATCAGGATTTTACCGGAATACCGGGAGGGTTACCGGAACCCCCCGGGAGCCAAATGGGCCATAGTGGGCCTTAGTGGAAAGGAGAAAAGGGGCTGCCCTAGGTGGCCGCGCGCCTCCCCCCTGCCCCTAGTCCTATTAGGACTAGGAGAGGTGGCCGGCCCCCTCTCTCCCTCTCCCCCTTGAGGAGTCCTAGTCCAACTAGGATTAGGGGGGGAATCCTACTCCCGGAGGGAGTAGGACTCTCCTGGCGCGCCAAGGGCTTGGCCGGCCAGCCCCTCCCCCTGGATCCTTTATATACGGAGGCAGGGGGCACCCCAGAGACACAAGTTGATCTTGGTGATCGTTTCTTAGCCGTGTGCGGTGCCCCCCTCCACCATATTCCACCTCGGTCATATCGTTGCAGTGCTTAGGCGAAGCCCTGCGCCGGTAGTGCATCAAGATCGTCACCACGCCGTCGTGCTGACGGAACTCCTCCCCGAAGCTTTGCTGGACCGGAGCCCGGGGATCGTCATCGAGCTGAACGTGTGCCAAGAACTCGGAGGTGCCGGAGTAACGGTACTTGGATCGGTCGGATCGGGAAGACGTACGACTACTTCCTCTACGTTGCGTCAACGCTTCCGCTTCGGTCTACGAGGGTACGTAGACAACACTCTCCCCTCTCGTTGCTATGCATCACCATGATCTTGCGTGTGCGTAGGAATTTTTTTGAAATTACTACGTTCCCCAAAAGTGGCATCCGAGCCTAGGTTTTTATGGTTTGATGTTATTTGCACGAGTAGAACACAAGTAAGTTGTGGACGATACAAGTCATACTACCTACCAGCATGTCATACTTTGGTTCAGCGGTATTGTTGGACGAGACGATCCGGACCAACCTTACGAGTACGCTTACGCGAGACCGGTTCCCTCGACGTGCTTTGCACATAGATGGCTTGCGGAAGACTGTCTCTCCAACTTTAGTTGAACCGAGTGTGGCTACGCCCGGTCCTTGAGAAGGTTAAAACGGAGTCTATTTGACAAACTATCGTTGTGGTTTTGATGCGTAGGTAAGATGAGTTCTTGCTTAAAGCCCGTAGCAGCCACGTAAAACTTGCAACAACAAAGTAGAGGACATCTAACTTGTTTTTGCAGGGCATGTTGTGATGTGATATGGTCAAGACATGATGCTAAATTTTATTGTATGAGATGATCATGTTTTGTAACCGAGTTATCGGCAACTGGCAGGAGCCATATGGTTGTCGCTTTATTGTATGTAATGCAATCGCGATGTAATGCTTTACTTTATTACTAAGCGGTAGTGATAGTCGTGGAAGCATAAGATTGGCGAGACGACAACGATGCTATGATGGAGATCAAGGTGTCGCGCCAGTGACGATGGTGATCATGACGGTGCTTCAGAGATGGAGATCACAAGCACAAGATGATGATGACCATATCATAATCACTTATATTGATTGCATGTGATGTTTATCTTTTTATGCATCTTATCTTGCTTTGATTGACGGTAGAATTATAAGATGATCTCTCACTAAATTATCAAGAAGTGTTGTCCCTGAGTATGCACCGTTGCAAAAGTTCTTCGTGCTGAGACACCACGTGATGATCGGGTGTGATAGGCTCTACGTTCAAATACAACGGGTGCAAAACAGTTGCACACGCGGAATACTCAGGTTATACTTGACGAGCTATGCATATAAGATATGACCTCGGAACACAGAGACTGAAAGGTCGAGCGTGAATCATATAGTAGATATGATCAACATAACGATGTTCACCATTGAAAACTACTCCATATCACGTGATGATCGGTTATGGTTTAGTTGATTTGGATCACGTGATCACTTAGAGGATTAGAGGGATGTCTATCTAAGTGGGAGTTCTTAATTAATTTGATTAACTGAACTTAAACTTATCATGAACTTAGTATCTGATAGTATCTTGCTTGTTTATGTTGATTGTAGATAGATGGCTCGTGCTATTGTTCCGTTAAATTTTAATGCGTTCCTTGAGAAAACAAAGTTGAAAGATGATGGTAGCAATTACACGGACTGGGTCCGTAACTTGAGGATTATCCTCATTGCTGCACAGAAGAATTACGTCCTGGAAGCACCGCTAGGTGCCAGGCCTGCTGCTAGAGCAACACCAGAAGTTATGAACGTCTGGCAGAGCAAAGCTGATGACTACTCGATAGTTCAGTGTGCCATGCTTTACGGCTTAGAACCGGGACTTCAACGACGTTTTGAACGTCATGGAGCATATGAGATGTTCCAGGAGTTGAAGTTAATATTTCAAGCAAATGCCCGGATTGAGAGATATGAAGTCTCCAATAAGTTCTATAGCTGCAAAATGGAGGAGAACAGTTCTGTCAGTGAGCATATACTCAAAATGTCTGGGTATAATAATCACTTGATTCAATTGTTAGTTACTCTTCCAGATGATTGCGTCATTGACAGAATTCTCCAATCACTGCCACCAAGCTACAAGAGCTTCGTGATGAACTATAATATGCAAGGGATGACCAAGACTATTCCCGAGCTCTTCGCAATGCTAAAAGCTGCGGAGGTAGAAATCAAGAAGGAGCATCAAGTGTTGATGGTTAACAAAACCACTAGTTTCAAGAAAAAGGGCAAAGGGAAGAAAAAGGGGAACTTCAAGAAGAACGGCAAGCGAGTTGCTGCTCAAGAGAAGAAACCCAAGTCTGGACCTAAGCCTGAAACTGAGTGCTTCTACTGCAAGCAGACTGGTCACTGGAAGCGGAACTGCCCCAAGTATTTGGCGGATAAGAAGGATGGCAAGGTGAACAAAGGTATATGTGATATACATGTTATTGATGTGTACCTTACTAATGTTCGCAGTAGCACCTGGGTATTTGATACTGGTTCTGTTGCTAATATTTGCAACTCAAAACAGGGACTACAGAATAAGCGGACACTAGCAAAGGACGAGGTGACGATGCGCGTGGGAAATGGTTCCAAAGTCGATGTGATCGCAGTTGGCACGCTACCTCTACATCTACCTTCGGGATTAGTATTAGACCTAAATAATTGTTATTTGGTGCCAGCGTTGAGCATGAACATTATATCTGGATCTTGTTTGATGCGAGACGGTTATTCATTTAAATCAGAGAATAATGGTTGTTCTATTTATATGAGTAATATCTTTTATGGTCATGCACCCTTGAAGAGTGGTCTATTTTTGATGAATCTCGATAGTAGTGATACACATATTCATAATGTTGAAGCCAAAAGATGCAGAGTTGATAATGATAGTGCAACTTATTTGTGGCACTGCCGTTTAGGTCATATCGGTATAAAGCGCATGAAGAAACTCCATACTGATGGACTTTTGGAGTCACTTGATTATGAATCACTTGGCACTTGCGAACCGTGCCTCATGGGCAAGATGACTAAAACACCGTTCTCCGGAACTATGGAGAGAGCAATAGATTTGTTGGAAATCATACATACAGATGTATGTGGTCCGATGAATGTTGAGGCTCGTGGCGGATATCGTTATTTTCTCACCTTCACAGATGATTTGAGCAGATATGGGTATATCTACTTAATGAAACACAAGTCTGAAACATTTGAAAAGTTCAAAGAATTTCAGAGTGAAGATGAAAATCATCGTAACAATAAAATAAAGTTTCTACGATCAGATCATGGAGGAGAATATTTGAGTTACGAGTTTGGTGTACATTTGAAAAATTGTGGAATAGTTTCGCAACTCACGCCACCCGGAACACCACAGCGTAATGGTGTGTCCGAACGTCGTAGTCGTACTTTACTAGATATGGTGCGATCTATGATGTCTCTTACTGATTTACCGCTATCGTTCTGGGGATACGCTCTAGAGACGGCCGCATTCACGTTAAATAGGGCACCATCTAAATCCGTTGAGACGACGCCTTATGAACTATGGTTTGGCAAGAAACCAAAGTTGTCGTTTCTTAAAGTTTGGGGCTGCGATGCTTATGTGAAAAAGCTTCAACCAGATAAGCTTGAACCCAAATCGGAGAAATGTGTCTTCATAGGATATCCAAAGGAAACTGTTGGATACACCTTCTATCACAGATCCGAAGGCAAGACTTTTGTTGCTAAGTTCGGAAACTTTCTAGAGAAGGAGTTTCTTTCGAAAGAAGTGAGTGGGAGGAAAGTAGAACTTGACGAGGTAACTGTACCTACTCCTTTATTGAGAAGTAGTACATCACAGAAAACTGTTTCTGCGACACCTACACCAATAAATGAGGAAGCTAATGATGATGATCATGAAACTTTAGATCAAGATACTACTGAACCTCGTAGATCAACCAGAGTGAGATCCGCACCAGAGTGGTACGGTAATCCTGTTCTGGAGGTCATGATATTAAATCATGATGAACCTACGAACTATGAAGAAGCGATGGTGAGCCCAGATTCCGCAAAGTGGCTTGAAGCCATGAAATCTGAGATGGGATCCATGTATGAGAACAAAGTATGGACTTTGGTTGACTTGCCTGATGATCGGCAAGCAATTGAGAACAAATGGATCTTTAAGAAGAAGACTGACGCTGATGGTAATGTTACTGTCTACAAAGCTCGACTTGTCGCAAAAGGTTTTCGACAAGTTCAAGGGATTGACTACGATGAGACTTTCTCACCCGTAGCGATGCTTAAGTCTGTCCGAATCATGTTAGCAATTGCCGCATTTTATGATTATGAAATTTGGCAGATGGATGTCAAAACTGCATTCCTGAATGGATTTCTGGAAGAAGAATTGTATATGATGCAACCGGAAGGTTTTGTCGATCCAAAGGGAGCTAACAAAGTGTGCAAGCTCCAGCGATCCATTTATGGACTGGTGCAAGCCTCTCGGAGTTGGAATAAACGCTTTGATAGTGTGATCAAAGCATTTGGTTTTATACAGACTTTCGGAGAAGCCTGTATTTACAAGAAAGTGAGTGGGAGCTCTGTAGCATTTCTAATATTATATGTGGATGACATATTACTGATTGGAAATGATATAGAATTTCTGGATAGCATGAAGGGATACTTGAATAAAAGTTTTTCAATGAAAGACCTCGGAGAAGCTGCTTACATATTAGGCATAAAGATCTATAGAGATAGATCAAGACGCTTAATTGGACTTTCACAAAGCACATACCTTGACAAGATTTTGAAGAAGTTCAAAATGGATCAAGCAAAGAAAGGGTTCTTGCCTGTGTTACAAGGTGTGAGATTGAGTAAGACTCAAAGCCCGACCACTGCAGAAGATAGAGAGAAAATGAAAGATGTTCCCTATGCTTCAGCCATAGGCTCTATCATGTATGCAATGCTGTGTACCAGACCTGATGTGTGCCTTGCTATAAGTTTAGCAGGGAGGTACCAAAGTAATCCAGGAGTGGATCACTGGACAGCGGTCAAGAACATCCTGAAATACCTGAAAAGGACTAAGGATATGTTTCTCATATATGGAGGTGACAAAGAGCTCACCGTAAGAGGTTACGTTGATGCAAGCTTTGACACTGATCCGGACGATTCTAAATCGCAAACCGGATATGTGTTTACATTAAACGGTGGAGCTGTCAGTTGGTGCAGTTCTAAACAAAGCGTCGTAGCGGGATCTACATGTGAAGCGGAGTACATAGCTGCTTCGGAAGCAGCAAATGAAGGAGTCTGGATGAAGGAGTTCATATCCGATCTAGGTGTCATACCTAGTGCATCGGGTCCAATGAAAATCTTTTGTGACAATACTGGTGCAATTGCCTTGGCAAAGGAATCCAGATTTCACAAAAGGACCAAACACATCAAGAGATGCTTCAACTCCATCCGGGATCTAGTCCAGGTGGGAGACATAGAGATTTGCAAGATACATACGGATCTGAATGTTGCAGACCCGTTGACTAAGCCTCTTCCACGAGCAAAACATGATCAGCACCAAGACTCCATGGGTGTTAGGATCATTACAGTGTAATCTAGATTATTGACTCTAGTGCAAGTGGGAGACTGAAGGAAATATGCCCTAGAGGCAATAATAAAGTTATTATTTATTTCCTTATATCATGATAAAGGTTTATTATTCATGCTAGAATTGTATTAACCGGAAACATAATGCATGTGTGAATACATAGACAAATAGAGTGTCACTAGTATGCCTCTACTAGACTAGCTCGTTATTCAAAGATGGTTATGTTTCCTAACCATGAACAAAGAGTTGTTATTTGATTAATGAGGTCACATCATTGGTTGAATGATCTGATTGACATGACCCATTATATTATCTTAGCACCCGATCGTTTAGTATGTTGCTATTGCTTTATTCATGACTTATACATGTTCCTATGACTATGAGATTATGCAACTACCGTTTGCCAGAGGAACACTTTGGGTACTACCAAACGTCACAACGTAACTGGGTGATTATAAAGGAGTATTACAGGTGTCTCCAATGGTAGATGTTGGGTTGGCGTATTTCGAGATTAGGATTTGTCACTCCGATTGTCGGAGAGGTATCTCTGGGCCCTCTCGATAATGCACATCACTTAAGCCTTGCAAGCATTACAACTAATGAGTTAGTTGCGGGATGATGTATTACGGAACGAGTAAAGAGACTTGCCGGTAACGAGATTGAACTAAGTATTGGAAACTGACGATCGAATCTCGGACAAGTAACATACCGATGACAAAGGGAACAACGTATGTTGTTATGTGGTCTGACCGATAAAGATCTTCGTAGAATATGTAGGAGCCAATATGGGCATCCAGGTCCCGCTATTGGTTATTGACCGGAGACGTGTCTCGGTCATGACTACATTGTTCTCGAACCGTAGGGTCCGCACGCTTAACGTTACGATGACAGTTATTATGAGTTTATGCATTTTGATGTACCAAAGGTTGTTCGGAGTCCCGGATGTGATCACGTACATGACGAGGAGTCTCTAAATGGTCGAGACATAAAGATTGATATATTAGAAGCCTATGTTTGGACATCGGAAGTGTTCCAGGTGAAATCAGGATTTTACCGGAATACCGGGAGGGTTACCGGAACCCCCCGAGAGCCAAATGGGCCATAGTGGGCCTTAGTGGAAAGGAGAAAAGGGGCTGCCCTAGGTGGCCGCGCGCCTCCCCCCTTCCCCTAGTCCTATTAGGGGGGGAATCCTACTCCCGGAGGGAGTAGGACTCTCCTGGCGCGCCAAGGGCTTGGCCGGCCAGCCCCTCCCCCTGGATCCTTTATATACGGAGGCAGGGGGCACCCCAGAGACACAAGTTGATCTTGGTGATCATTCCTTAGCCGTGTGTGGTGCCCCCCTCCACCATATTCCACCTCGGTCATATCATTGCAGTGCTTAGGCGAAGCCCTGCGCCGGTAGTGCATCAAGATCGTCACCACGCCGTCGTGCTGACGGAACTCCTCCCCGAAGCTTTGCTGGATCGGAGCCTGGGGATCGTCATCGAGCTGAACGTGTGCCAAGAACTCGGAGGTGCCGGAGTAACGGTACTTGGATCGGTCGGATCGGGAAGACGTACGACTACTTCCTCTACGTTGCGTCAACGCTTCCGCTTCGGTCTACGAGGGTACGTAGACAACACTCTCCCCTCTCGTTGCTATGCATCACCATGATCTTGCGTGTGCGTAGGAATTTTTTTGAAATTACTACGTTCCCCAACAGGTTGCTCGGGAAAACCATTCTAGATAATGTGCCGTTAGAAATTCTTCTCGTTCCCAAGTTCATTCTGCCTCGCTGTGATGCTCCCACTGGATTTTGTAAAACTTCCTTGCTTTACTACGAGTGACCCTTTCCATCTGATCCAAAATTGTGAACGGTCTCTCTTCATATGTTAAATCCTTAGCCAACTCTATTTCTGCCATAACAGTCTTTTTCTCAGGCGGCGATATGCATGGCCTCAACTATGAAACATGGAAGACATTGTGCACTTCTGACAGTTCTGGGGGCAGTTCCAACTGATACGCAACAGTACCCACTCTGGACATAATTGGGAATGGACCAATAAACCTGGGTGCCAATTTTCCACGAGTCTGGAATCTCTTGACTCCTTTCATAGGAGTGACTCGTAGGTATACATGTTCTCCGGGTTCCAAACTGATATGTCGGTGCTTTGCATCATAATAACTCTTCTGTCGAGATTTAGCCAATTGCAATCTATCTCGAATTTCCTTGACTTGCTTCACAGCTTCCATCATGAGATCCGTTCCGAAAATACGGCTATCTCCAGTTTTAGACCAATTCAAAGGAGTGCGGCACTTACGGCCATACAAAGCCTCATAAGGTGACATCTTTAGACTGGTCTGGAAGCTGGTGTTGTATGAGAACTCGGCATACCGCAGACAGTCTTCCCATTTAGGTCCTTGGGCCAAGGTACAGGCTCGAAGCATATCTTCGAGTATTTGGTTTACTTGCTCAGTCTGTCCATCGGTCTGAGGATGATAAGCGGTACTATATTTTAGCGCTGTCCCCAAGGCTTGGTGGATACGTGACCAGAAAGCAGAGGTAAAAAGTGACCCCCGGTCGGAAGTGATTGTTCGAGGTACTCCATGCAGACTGACCATTCTGGACACATACAGTTGTGCGATTTGATCGGCTAGGTATGTGGTTTTGATGGGGATAAAGTGAGCTACCTTGGTTAAGGTGTCCACTATGACCCAGACTGCATCATTGCCTCGCTAAGTCTTTGGTAGCCCCGTGACAAAATCCATGCAGACATCATCCCATTTCCATTGTGAAACGAGCAACAGTTGGAGGAGTCCGGCTGGTTTCACCTTGTTATATATGTCGCAATAGGCCACAAAATAGGCAATGTCTTTCTTCATCCCCTCCCACCAGAATATTTGTCGAAGATCTTTGTACATTTTAGTACCTCCAGGGTGAATAGAATACGAAGATTCGTGTGCTTCTGACAATATTTTCTTCCTTAAATCCTCTTGACTGGGTAAACAAATCCTTCCACGGAATCGTAGTGTACCTTGTTGATCCTTAGAAAAATTTGTAAGTCTGTCTTGCTAACATACGCCTGGCATGTTCCTGTAGGATGGTGTCATCTGGCTGGGCCTTGCAGATCTCTTCCTCGAGGGTAGGAGTAACTTCCATAATATTAGCAAGACCAGCACCAACTATGACTAGGTTGAGCTGAGCAAGCTCTTCTTGAAGTTCAGGAGGCAAGGATTCCATTATGGTATTCAGGATGACAGGTTTTTGGCTGAGTGCATTGGCAACCACGTTGGCCTTACCCGGGTGATAATTTATTCCAAGATCATAGTCCTTGACTAACTCAAGCCATCTTCGTTGATGGAGATTTAAATCTGGCTGAGTCAATATGTACTTGAGACTCTTGTGGTCGGTAAAAATTTGGCACCTCTTCCCAATGAGGTACTGCCTCCAAATTTTTAGAGCATGAACCACCGCGGCTAATTCCAGATCATGAGTAGGATAATTTCCCTCGTGTGGTCATAGGTGTCGCGATCCATATGCTACCACCTTGCCATCTTTCATAAGTACGCACCCAAGACCATGTCTGGAAGCGTCACAGTACACATCAAAGTTGCGGTAGATGTCTGGAAGAGTCAACATAGGGGCTGTCGTCAGTCGGATTTTCAGCTCATTGAAACTTTTCTCACAGTCCCCAATCCATTCAAACTTCTTATCTTTCTTGAGAAGCTCCCTCATAGGTTTGGCAATCTTGGAAAACCCTTCAATGAAGCGACGGTCTTAGGAAGCAGGGGCATTGGTGAGGCCAAAGGACATAACTCTATATTCATAAAGACCGTACCGAGTAGTGAATGCGGTCTTAGGAATATCTTCCTTTTTAATCTTGACTTGGTGGTATCCTGTCCTTAAATCAATTTTGGAGAATACCTTTGCCCCACTGAGCTGATCAAACAAGTCATCGATCCTGGGAAGTGGATATTTATTTTTGATGGTGACATCATTCAGCTGACGGTAATCCACACACATACGGAGACTACCATCTTTCTTATCCACTAATATAGCAGGTGATGCCCATGGTGAAGAGCTGGGACGGATATATCCTGTCTGGATCATCTCATCAAGTTGTTTCTTTAGCTCCACTAATTCTATGAAGGCATCCGATAATACTTCTTGTATAACGGTGCGGTTCCGGGCACAGGATCTATTGCAAACTCAAGCTCTCGATCTGGCGGCATGCCTGGCAGTTCTTCGGGAAATACATCGGGAAACTCACTGACCACAGGAATTTATTCCAACTCACCAGCCACAGCGGTGAAGACCATTTCTTTCTTGGGTATGCTCCTGCGGGCATAGAATTTCGTAGTCTGCCCCTCCTGACTTGTCGAAGTGACTTCTCGGGTTGCGTAATTTATGCATACTTGATATTGGGTTAACCAATTCATCCCCAAAATAATGTCTAGCTTTACAGACTCAATGACTATCAAGGAAGTTGGAAAACGGGCTCCGTTGATATTAATTTCCAGATTATGGCAGACCAGATTGCTTCTGAGCAAAGATCTCGGGGATTGTACCAGCATATTCTTGCTCAAAATCGAACAAGGAAATTTGTTTTGGGCAACAAAACTCTGCGAAATAAAAGAGTGGGAAGCCCAGAGTCAAATAAAATTATGGTAGGTATGCTATTAACAGAAAACATACCAATGACGACTTCGAGGTTCTCTTGGGCTTCGTCTGCAGAGAGGTGATGGACGTGCCCAGTGATGTTTTTCTGGATAGGTTATGACCCATGAAGTTGACTTGTGGCTTGAATGGAGAATTTGTCTTGCCGTTCTTGGCACACTGTCTGGCATAATGTCCGGTTTGCCCACAACTGAAACAAGAATTGTTGCGCGGGCACTCTTCTCGCACCGGGTTGGTCACGACATTCTTGACTTGTGTAGTGGTTTTGTTAACATTATTCTGCACTCCACCTGATTATCCTGCCAGGTGCGAGCCTTTTGCACTGGCTGCACTTCCTTTCTTGGCTTGAACATGCGTTTGTGATCGTTATTAGCAGGCCTATTGTCATGTATGGGCTTGTGCTCCCTCTCAGCAATGAGAGCCTTGTTTACCAAAGTTTGTAAATCTTGGAAATCAAACATACTGAGGGTGCATCAAAGATGTTGGTTTAATCCCCCAAGAAACTTGTGAAACTTTCTTTCTTCGTTGGCCACATCATGAAGGGAGTAACAGACCAAATGGTTGAACTTTTGCAAATATTCACTTTTGCAAATATTCACTCATAGACTGGCTTCCTTGGAGGAGCGCGAGAAATTCACGCAGCTTGACCTTAATAATTCCAGTAGGAATATGATATTTTCGGAATTGATCCTTGAATTTTTCCCAGGTGATTTCTTCATCAGCAGGCCACATGGCTTTTGCATTCCCACCATATGGCGGCAGCGCCTTCAAGATAATGAGTTGTAAACGAGACTTTGTACGAGCAATCTCAAGCTTCTTCTCAATGGTTCGCAACCAGTCGTCTGCATCCAAGGGATCAATAACCTGACCGAAACTGGGAGGCTTAGTTCTCTAAAAAATCTGACAGCTTGGAGTGATGACCGTTCTGATTTCCATTCTACCCAACCATAGCTTGCACACTCCTTAATATTTCAATGAGATCATTATTCTTCCTTTCCTCAAACATACGCAAAATTTGCTCGGTGGATGGCAGATTTGGCGGTGGTGGAACATACGGCTCGGGGGAGTGTCCTGCCTGTCATGCCGAACGACGAACAGGAACATCCTCACAAGTGTCGCTACTGTTGCCACCTCGCGTCATCCTATTGTTGGTTTTTCCCAAGACAACACAACTGAGATGAGCAACATCCAAAATAAAGTGGAGAAAAGCCAGATACAAAACCCGAGAAAAAACGAAATAACGAAGGGAACACGTCGAATAAAAAACAGAGTTCCAACATAATTGTACATAGACTCATACATGAAAGATAAATGACATGCCAAGTTCAACTACTCTCATACATGAAATGGAACATCATGGCTCGCACGACTACATCCGTACATCATCCTGACAACTGCGGATACTCGAACGCTCTACTGCTCTGCTGGTGCTGTGGGGTCCTCTCCTGAAGCGGACTCGGATCCCGAACTGGCGATGTTAACTGAAACCTCCGGGTTAAAGGTAACATGACGATGCTGCCTCGAGGGCTCTCCCTCCAGGGCAGGTGCAGGGTGAGGCTGAAGCTTCTGGGCTACTGGAGTAGTGAGAAGTGAAACCCACTCAGCAGGAGCACTGAGAGGATTCATGGTTGAGGTGCCCGAGCTAGTCGGAGGAGTAACCAGTGAAATGAGTGAACTAGAACTGGATGGAATGTAAGGAGTAAATCCCGTAGACGAGGGAGTAGTGAAAGATCTAGTAGCGGATAAAGCAGTACGAGCACGAGTCAGCTCTCGAGCCAGTTCGTGAATCATAAGGTAGCTAGTAGTGATATAACGAGAAAGGTGGCTAGAAACACTATGAGACTCCGGATCAATGATAGGAAAACAGACACGACCATTGTCATGCAAGGAGGGATAGTAGTGGAAACCTGGGTGGTTCTGCATCCGGACCTCGTCATAACGAAGCTCGACATGGACCTCGAATGCAGCAAACTGGATAGCCTAAGAAGTGGTAAAAGCGAAACCGCTCCAAGAGGTACGAGTGTAAGTGCCGGAAGCTGGATTGGTGCGTAGAGTAACCACTGCGTGATACTCATACACTGAGTCCTCTAGACACTCCGGGTACACACGATAGGCTGGATCGTCACCGAGGGGGTACAACCGACGCCACACGTTACGGAGGAGATGCGGCGACGTGTACGACATCAGCTGCAACTGGCACGGATATGGCACCGGAGCCATCTACACTCACAACCATTAGTAGGTTAGCATAAAAATAAAACAAGTGCATGCAATGCAACAACCAGCTACAAACGCTACCAGCACTCAACTTATATTCTTAACTAACGTCTAGTTAACACGTCGGTTGTCTAGTGTGGCCTACACTCAGCGCAGCTCTGATACTAAGCGTTGTGGCACCCCGACTCAGAGACACCGGTTTACCATGTATTGCCAGCCCAGAGACCATGTCTTCTAGCAACACACAACATCTTGGTACAAAAAACAACCGCTTTATTGATGCTAGCAGAACTAGGTTCATATTACAACGAGTTGCAAGGCCAAGTGGCACACACGGTGCAGCTGAACAATATGTGCATTATTTAGTGAACATAAAGGGGGCCTCACTGATGAAAAATACGCGGCAGCGGAACGACGTCGAAGCAGAACTCCATAGCACAGGGACACCGATGTGGACACGATCTAGACTCGGACAACATTCCTTTCCAACAAGACTTTCCTGAAAGCTAGCATGACGGGCCAGGTCAGTACATTGAATGTACTTGCAAGCTCACAACAAACATAAACATAATGACAAGCAATATCATGATAATTAACCAATTGAATCACTAATGCAAAGTTCCTTGGACTTTCTTAGCAAACGGTGATCGCTCCTGGATCACAAACAGACCAACCATCTCGGTCTTTGATCGGGTTACCTCATAACCAAACGGTGATCTTTCTGAGATCACAAACTGACCAACAACTTGGTCTCCATCATCAAGATGGTTTCTCAACCACCATCTCCTCAACAGTGCAAGGTTCATATCTTAGTGTGCAAAATTAATTAAGTGTTGACCCATGGTGTGACCTACTTTCGAGCATGTCCGTAACCGTGGACTCGACTATCGATAGATTGAATACTCTCTGCAGAGGTAGCGCCATGTACCCACACCACGGAACCCAAGGCCTCGCACTCCCATTCAGGTGGACCAACGACATTCCGACGAAACCCCTCCATTGCCATGACACTCTCCCAGCTACTCCGACTTTCTCCCCACGGGGCTAGTCCTGGGTGGCCCCGTGTCTACCAAAGACACCAACGACCACCATCGTGGCAAAACATAAACTGTCCCAAATGGGGACAAGGTACCATAACAACAACAGGCACACAAGGTTATGTCTGCTTACCGGGCCAGGGTAACGCACGCCCATAACCTTCCCTCGTTGGAGGCACCAACCAGAGGCATGACAACAGACCGAATAAAGGCCTTCCCATAAAGGCAAATGTGGTTGCACTGGGAAAAACTCGGTTCAGTGGCACCATGACCCGATCAGCGATATGTTCAAGTTGAGTTTTTAATAGGTTCAACATAGAGGGAAAATAACCAGTGTCATGATATGCCATGAAAATGCAACACTAACATATGCATCATATATAAACGGAAATAACTGGGTCAACTATATTAGACACTAAGCATAGATATCAATAACTCATAACACCTCTCTGGTTATGATTACTCATCAAATTTAAACAGAATCTTTACTTTAGCATATTTCCTTTTTTTCATTCAATAAAAACAACTCAAAATAATTCTTTTTCCATAACCATATTATTTCTTCATAAACAAATATTACTTCTAATGAATTATCCAAACTTAGTTAGCTTCAAACTTCTGTAAACTAAGCATATCAACTCAAACAAGCATCCAACAGAATATAAATATTTATTTTAGTGATTTAAATGCATGGATTAAACCATTTGTTCCAGTTGCGAAATCACAAATATTGCAATGGCACCATGAAAATGTTGTTGTGGCTTGCCTTAGTGCAGATGAGGTTCACACTCCTCCTGGTGATCCTCAAAGACAAGCTTCACTTTCTAAAAACAATTATAAACACAAAAAGAAAACATCAAGAAACATTCTGAAATTCACCAGAAAATCTAGACAACAGAGAAAAATCTTATTTTTGGTGAGCTGCTAGATCTTTTCATAAAGAACACAATGCAAAAAATAATCAATTCATCTGGACTTGTGGTTAAAAAGTTGTGGCTGTTTGAAGCTCTCTGGAATATATCAAATTTGATTTAAATAAAATAGAACTTGGGGGTGACGTCGAAGGCGTAAACCCCGCGGAGCGCCACCACTCATTCCTCTTTGGGCGCGGCCAGAGTGGCTGACTAGCGGGCCCCGCTAGCCAGGTGAGAGGGAGGGGAAGGGGGAAACAGAGTGAGGCGGGGCTCCGCAGGAGCACACGCTGGCGAGGATGGCATCTTGGCCTGAGCTAGAGGGATGGATCGAAGGAGAAGAAAAAGGCGCACCTTCTCGTACCCTTAGATTTGCTAGGGATGGTCGGACGGCGTCGGGAACGACCTCTCCAACAGCGACAGAGAGCGGGGGTCGCCGGAGTTGGGGATGACGGCGACCAGAGGCGGCACCGGTGGCTCCAATCGGGCAGGACGACACCACTGAAGCACGGTGGAGACCCCTGGAAGGGTGGCCCGAGCTTGGGAGGGGCTGGAGCTGCGGAGACGACCCGAGGGGATCGTCGGCGAGCTCGAGCTCGGGGACGGCGGCCCGCGGCCTGCCCAGCCAGGCTACGGCTTCCTACTGACTTGTGGAGTGTGGGAGAGGAGTGGATGATGCTCGAGAAGGCCGGGGAGGGCTGTATTTATAGCCGAGCGAGGTGAGGGGTTCGGGCTCCGCCGGAGGACACCTGGACACGTTGTCAGTGAGCGAGAGGGAAGGCGACACAGCTCACGCGAGCACTGTGGGCGAGCGGAGACGAGCACACGAGCGAGGGGGTGGCGACGAACACAGTACACAACGCACTATTGGGTTGGTCGGACCGCGCCCGTGCTCGCTGCAGCGAGCTCCGGTGTCGGCGAGCCCCAGGAGAGAGTTAAGGGGGTTGGGACGATGATCGTGGCGAAGATTGGCAAGGCGCGGCTGGCTACCCAGAAGCGAGCACGCGCTCAACAACGGCTCGGGCGCGTCGCAGAGCGCGTCGGCCGTATGCCAGCACACCCGGACGAATGCGGTCACCGCGTGAACTATGACATCAGGCCGCGCTAAGCTTAAACTTCATATCTGGCGTGTAGTCCTTGGTGGTTTGAGTGGTTATAACACTTTGAGTTGAGCTCACGCGCAGTAAGTTGGAGTTTCACTTGCTGGTAAGTATCTGGACAGTAACTTTGAGAGCTTACTGTGGTCAAAATACTAAGAGTTGGGAGCTGGTCTTTGGAGGTTAGCAATCATCTAGGACGGTAGTGATGCACAAGAAAATTCAGCAGGATTTGAGCAAGTAAAATGGTAGTTGCTGTAGAAACTACCATTTCTGTCCAGAACAGAAAATATTTTCTATAGCAAAAATATTCCAAAACGTGATGCAATATTTTTGCTCAGGAAGGTGCCCTAGGGTTCAAAGAATATTTGGGAATTTTCCCAAATTTTTGTGGGCAAGAAAAATTGGGGTTGCTTTGGAACACAATGGGCTAGTTAGGGTTTTGGGAGGGAAAATGAACATTTTTCATTTAAGAAAAATATTCATAATATTATTTTGTGGTGGATTAGAGAAGAAATGATGGATAGAGAGAGAAATGAGTCACTTGGGTGAAAGTCAAGGTGGTACCCAAGTGCTTAAGCCCATCTAAAGTGATTCAAAATTCCAAACACAAATACAAACCAAATGAAAATCAGACAAGGAAGAGAGGGCAAAAACCAGGCTGTCACAGTTGTGGCGCATCTTACTAAGTTGAATGATATAGCCAGCCTATTTGCTCATGATGTGAAAATTCGCTACTATTATATTCTCAAGTTATTTCCGTTCTCATTAAAGGGTGATGCCCAGACATGGTATAATATTGTTGCTCCTGGTTGTGTGTGTAGTCCCCAGGATATGATTTACTACTTCGCTGAAAAATATTTTCTTGTTCATAAGAAACAAGCTTCCTTACACGAGATATTTAACTTTATGCAAATTGAAGAAGGGAGTCTCCCACAAGCTTGCGGGAGGCTTCTCCAATTGCTTTTGCCTAATCATCCTCTTAAGAAAAATGAAATACTTGATATCTTTTATAATGGACTAACAGATGCTTCTAGGAACTTCCTAGATAATTCTGTTAGTTGCGTTTTCAGGGAACGAACTGTGGAAAAAGCTAAGTAATTATTGAATAACATATTGAAAAACTATGATGATTGGACTCTTGCTGAACCACCACCTAAACCCACTCCGAAGAAGAGGGGTATCTTATATCTCAGTCCTGAAGATATGCAAGAGGCAAAGAAATGTACGAAGTAAAAAGGTATTAAATCTAAAGATGTCAAAAATTTACCTCCTATTAAAGAAATCCATGGACTTGACATACCACCACCACAGGTGGTAGAGGTAAATCTTTAATGAAATTTGATGAAAGTGGCATCCCTTACAATAAACATCCTAGTCAATGCCTTTAAGAATTTGATAATTACATTAGAAACAAGATCACTTCAATGCAAATGTTATGAAACAATTGAAATACAATTCTGATATGATTGCTCGCTTAAGTAACTTGTTATTTAGAATCACTAATGATGTTAGAGGTTTAGGAAAACATGCCTCTATGATTCATAATCAGTTAGAACAATTTGCTAATTCTCAAAAAGAATTGCTTGATGAAATGAATAATAATATAAATGACTTTGTTGTTAGAGTAGCAACTAGAGGAGGTAAAATGACTCAGTAACCACTTTATCCTAAGGGACATCCTAAACGAATTGAACAAGACTCTCAAATAATTAACATTGATGCACCTAGTCCTTCTAAAAAGAAAAAGAAAAATGATAGGACTTTGCATACCTCTAGTGAACCTGAGATAGAAAAACCTCCTGAAGCTAATAATGATGTTTATATTTCTGATGCTAAACTCAATCTGGTAATGAACATTCATCTAGTGATAATGAAAAATATAATAATGATGTTCATGAAGACACACTAGACAAAGATAAGGAATCAGATAACGATGTTGACATATAACCAGCTGTTGATCTTGATACCCACAACCCAAAAATAAAATATATGATAAAAGAGACTTTGTTGCTCAAAAGCATGGAAGGGAAAGAGAACCATGGGTCCAAAAGCCCACGCCCTTTCCACCAAAATCAACAAAAAAAATGATGAAGAATTTGAATGCTTTCCTGAAATGATTAGGCCAGTCTTTTGCGTACTCGCTTGACTGATATTTTAAAATGGCCCCTTATGCAAAATATATGAAAGACATTATCACTAATAAAAGGAAAACTGCTTTATGTGATCTAGGAGCTGGTGTTAGTGTTATGCCTTTCTCCTTATATAAAAGACTTGACTTGAGTAAACTCACACCTACTGAAATATCTTTGCAAAGGCTGACAAATCAATAGCCATACATGTCGATATTTGCAAGGATGTGCCCGTTGTTGTTGCAAATCTTACTATCTTAACTGACTTTATACTTGAGATGCCCGAGAACGACAACATGTCGATTATCCTTGGTAGACCCTTCTGGAATACTGCAAGGGCTGTTATTGATTGCAATAAAAGGAAGGTCACTTTTCATATCAATGGTAATGAGCATATGATGCACTTTCCGAAGAAAAAATTCCAAGTGAATGGTATTAATGTTATTGAAAAATCTACGACACTCACTATTGGAAGTTTTCAAATACCTCTACCTACTGCCAAAAATAAATATGATATACTCAATGTTAGGGACATGCATATCGCCGCTGAGGTAGCTTAGTGTTTTACGGAAGTTCTTTGGTTTCATGCTAATCGAAGGTGCTTGTTAATAAGACTTGATCAACCTTATTAACGGATCATTTTTTAGAGGTACGAAGTTGATGAATTTAGTAGGCACTACCTTCTGCTATACCCTTTCATTTTCTGATTTTCTTAGTTAAATAAAATAAATTTCCATGTTTATCCTGTTTTCTGGATTTTCCGTGCAATAAAAAAATGACCCAAAATAAAATTTCTCAAAATGTCCTGAAAATTTAATACGATTTTTTTCTGAATATTTAGTGCAAATAACATCAGAAGAGGGTGCACCAGGTGGGCACAACCCACCTGGGGCTGCTGGCGCGCCCTGGTGGATTGTGATCCCCATGTGGGCCCCCTCACTTATCTCTTTAGCCCATGTCATCTCCTACCTCCAGAAAATAATCACCATTGCTCTCTCTCTCTCTCTCTCTCTCTCTCTCTCTCTCTCTCTCTCTCTCTCTCTCGTGTTCTTGCTCTCAGACCTGTGGATTTCGATCTGTTTGCTCGAAGCTCCGTTTCCGAAACTGTTTTGGGGGATTGCTACTTGGTATGTGACTCCTCGATTGATCCAATTAGTTTTTGCTTTAGTGGATTATATTTAGAATAATTAGCTACTCTTGGTGTTGTTGTACATGAGCTTGCATGTTTAATTCTTAGAGAACTAAGTAGTTTGAATAGGAATAACCCCCTTGAGGTGCAATTTAATTTATATGCTGAAACCCATCAGATACCACTTACTCAATTTTGTGATATATGTTTGATCCCTTCTGATGGGGAACTAAGAGAGCCTAGGCCTACAGAGTTTGAGGACTTTTATTGTACTATGTCAGTGGGAGATGAGAGAGGGGTGTCTTGTGTTACCGCCAGCAGGTTGTAGTTTCCTTCTGTGCATTATTTTGCTTTATTTATTGCGAAGTGTTTGCTTTCTAGAGACAAGGTTGGTGCACTTAGTGCCCCCGATTTCGATGTCCTACGCCATGCACTAAACGGTGATAACACCTTTAGCCTAGGGGCTATTATTGCGCGTCGTTTACACCTTAGCAGGACCAATGGTAAAATTCATGGCGGTATTTACTCTACTCGCTTGGTGAGTCACTTTAACGTTCAGATACGCCAACATGATCATCGCTTGCCCAAGGTTTACTTAGATCGTGAGGCGATGGCAGCTCATCAGTTTATTGATGGCAAGAACACTACTAATAATGTTCCTTACAACCAGGTTTTCAGTGTAGATACCTGTGATATTATTCCGTTGCCTGCACCTGCTTTTTTTGATTCTATTGCCGGGGGCGGATACAGGGTCATGCCAGATGACATCATTGCCTACCGGAACGCCCAGGCAGTGGCAGAGGAGGAGCCTCAGGAGAGGGACGCCCAGGTGCCCGCTCCACAACACTTCAACGTGGGACCGGATGCCTACTATGAGTGGTCATTTACGAAGCTAGGCCAAAATCCTAAGCTTGGGGGAGTATGTATTTCCATTGACATTACATTCATGTTCACACTTTTCATTCCAATTGTCGGTGTTCACACTTTTTCATTGTATCATCCATGTTGGATTTATTTTCTCGCTTTCTTCTTGTGTGTTTGAAAAACTTTGAGAAAACCCAAAAATTTTCATGCTTATTTTTTTGCTTTTATTTCCATTTTAATTAGTTGCAGTATTAAAAGAGAAACCAAAAGATATTTCTTGATTCTTCTGTTGCTTGTTGGGAGCTTTCCCGTGTAATTTTTTTCTTGTTTTTATTTTTCCTTCTTTAATCTGCTTCTTCTAGAAAAAACTAAAAACTCCAAAAATATTTTAGTGTGTTTCTCTGAAAGTCTTTTCTGTTTATTGAGTCATACCAAAGAGAAGACCACAATGAAAATGTTGAGTGGCTCTCATATGCATTATTGTTGATCTAACAAAGAGCCTAAATTACCTTGTCTTCTCCTTTTGGATAAAATGTTTGCAGATTTCAGCTTAGTCCACGACACTCTTGCACTATTATTATTTTCACATCGTTCGGTCGTGCAAGTGAAAGGCAATAATAATGATATTTGGTGATCTGGCTGTGGCAAAGAGAAACGGGTATGAACTTGACTTGTTCTGTTTTTGTAAATATGTTTAACCTAGTATCCATTATTCAACATATTATGATCAAACATCTTTGCAGTGACAATTAGAGATTATAGTTTATCATGCCATGCTTAAGTAGCTAGGAGTGGATAATGATTTATCCTTGATGTCAACATTGTGTAAAAATGATTGTGATATAGTATGATGATATGGTATCCTCCTCTAAATGTTTTGAGTGGCTTGACTTGGCACATGTTCATGCATGTAGTTGAATCAAAACCAACATAGCCTCTATGATATTTATGTTCATGCATGGTGTTCATATCCTACTCATGCTAGTATCGAATGTTCATTATGCATAATGCATGTTCAGGACCGTTTTCGCTCTCTAGCTAGTCGCTTCCCACCTATTTGCTAGCCTTCGCCTGTACTAAGTGGGATAACTGCTTGTGCATCAAAATCCTAAAACCCAAGTTATTCAAGATGAGTCTAGCATACCTACGTATATGCGGTATTAGCCTGCCGTTCTAAGTAAATTCGCACGTGCCACCTCTAAAAACTTCAAACAAATATCTGTTTTTGTGTGCCTGGATTGTTCATACAACGATAGGGGGTAGTCAGTATCTTCCATGCTAAGCGGGTTATTCTCATGATGAGTGTTTATTCACTCGTCCTTGCACGAGAGGGGTGGTAATATATATTGCCAGTCCTGAAATCAAAAAATTGCAAATAATTAAACAAAACTCCCCCAGGATTGTTGTTGGTATGGACGGTAACCGTGGATTTGGCTAGCCGTGGAGTGTGTTTATTGGTGGAGGGGGAGTAAACCTTTACTTTTATCACTTGGGAACCACCACTAATGTGTTTACCATGGAAGATATCGATATTTTCGGTCGTGACGTAAATAGGAAGGGTGCATTTCTCAAAAATTAATTTCCCTCTGTTTTAAAAACTGAGCTCTGGCACCACTGCAAATCCCTGCTTCCCTCTGCGAAGGGACTATCTATTTAATTTTATGTTGGGTCATCACCTTCTCAAATAAGCGCCAGATTCTGAGAGCACTATTGTCATACTCATGCATTGTGTATAGTTAATGTTGGATGCATCATGACTAGAACTTTTCTACCATGAATTACAATGTTTAGTCGTTGCTTGAACTTTGGAGGTGCTCCACATTTATGTTTTGCGGTCTCGGAAAGGGCTAGCGAGATACCACTATTTTCATATTATGTCATGATTGTTTTGACAAGGTGTTGCCATTTGAGATATTTTATTATTTCTCACTAGTTGATTATATCATTGATATGAGTTAATATAATTTTTAAGGGTTATTGTTGACATGGTTAGTTATAATATTTGCTGAAAACATGGGTGCTACTTAAGCTTATTTATGTAAACAAGATCAAACAGTTCATAAAAATTTTTATTTTTCACTTTGATTTTATCAACTGAATTGCTTTAGGACAAGCAAAGGTTTAAGCTCGGGGGAGTTGATACGTCTCCGTCATATCTACTTTTCCTAATGCTTTTCCTCTTGTTTGGGACTCTAATTTGCATGATTAGAATGAAACTAACCCAGACTGACGCTATTTTCAACAAAACTACCATGGTGTTGTTTTTGTGCAGAAATAAAAGTTCTCAGAATGGAACGAAACTTTTTGGATATTTATTTAAGAATAAAAAAATAATGGAGCCAAGAACCACCAGAGGGGGGCCCTGGGTGAGCACAACCCACCAGGGCCCCCCCATCCAGGCACGCCCAGGTGGGTTCTGCCCACCTGGTGGCCCCGCAGACCCTATCTCCGACTCCATAAATACCTATATTTGGAGAGAGAAATTAGGGAGGAAGAATTATTTTATTTCACGATACGGAGCCGCCAACACCTCATGTTCTTCATTGGGAGGCCAGATCTGGAGTCCGTTCAGGGCTCCGGAGGGGGGATCTTTGTCATCGCTACCCTGCTTCATCACAATTTCCATGATGCTCCCCACCGGGAGCGAGTAATTCCTTCGTAGGCTCGCTGGTTAGTGAGGAGGTTGATGAGATTCATCATGTAATCGAGTTAGTTTTGTTAGGGCTTGATCCCTAGTATCCACTATGTTCTGAGATTGATGTTGTGATGACTTTGCTATGCTTAATGCTTGTCACTTTGGGCCCAGGTGCCATGATTTCAGATCTAAACTATTAATGTTTTCACCATTATATCTATGTTCTAGATCCTATCTTGCAAGTCATATTCACCTATTACGTGTTATGATCCGTAAACACCGGAGTGACAATAGTCGGGATACTTTCCTGTGATGACCGTAGTTTGAGGAGTTCATGTATTCACTATGTGTTAATGCTTTGTTCTGGTTCTTTATTAAAAGGAGGCCTTAATATCCCTTAGTTTCCATATGGAACCCGCTGCCACGGGAGGGTAGGACAAAAGATGTCATGCAAGTTCTTTCCATAAGCATGTATGTCTATTTACAGAATACATGCCTACATTATATTTATGAACTGGAGCTTGTTTTGTATCGCCCTAGGTTATGACTGTTATATGATGAATATCATCCAACAAATTCACCGATCCAATGCCTATGAACTTCCTACATATTGCTATTGCACTGGCTCCGGGCTTCGACATGGAGGACGTGGAGGTGGAGTTCACCATCACCCATGCGGACGATACAGCGGAGCAGAAGGCCATCCTGAAATCGACCCATGATGAGGCCTATGTGGAGGCCCACCGACGCTTCATCCGGCAGGAACGGGCGGCCACCGACACCCACTTCGACAAGGTCAAAGCGGAGATGGATGCGCAGGAGCCGCAGCTGCGGCTGCCGCCCATGTACCTAGCGTCGGGCACGGAGATAGTGGTCATCTCCGACGAGGACTAGGCTACTTGACCTACGTAGTACTTAGGTTTTTTTCATTTGCATGCTTTTGAAGAAATTTAAGATTTCTAATATGAGGTATTCAAATGTAGATGAGCAAATTTGAGGCTTGACCGGTCAATGTCCAGCTATAGATGTAGTAAGCTTCTATGCAACACAGGTCTTCTATTCTAATCCCGTCACTTTTTTTTGTGTGATTAATATCGTCTTCTTCGCCGGCGAGCTCATGAAGGGACAAACCGGCGGGGAACAGGCAAACGACAATGCCATCATGGACATGCTGGCCGATGATCATGGCTTCCTGGATGAGCAGCGGGTGTTGTACCAGACAATCCATAGGGTCCGCGAGGATCTCTCCGTCGTCCTTTGCCTTGTTGTGCTCGCGGTGGCACTGCCGTCTCACGTTGTCAATATTCTCAATGAACGAGGGGAATCAGGAGATGACTGTACATGGAGAGGATGACAGTAGGCACCCACCAGGGCCATGGATGTATGTAAGCACGTGCCTCCTTATTTCAACTACAAGAAAAAATTGCTTCCTTCTAGTTTCCTGACATCTGGGTCCCACACAATTGTCAACGTATAGTCAATAAATGAGAGAATTGCACAAGAATTGCACCCAGCAGCTCGAGCTATATTTTTTCAGGTGTGAGCAGTACTTTTTAGCAATGTTTTTTGTTGTTGAGAGCAGTAGGTTATCAACTGGTTCGGTTGGGGCCCATCTAGCCCAGGCTATTATTTTATGTCGATCAAATAACCAACCCAGATATTATTTTTTCTATGTGAAAATGACTAGCCCAACTTTACGTTTTTTCAGGAATACCCAACCCAGGCCAACTGGTTATTCTCTGACCTGCTGGGCTGCAAATCTTTCTAGCACTACAAAAAAACACACTTCCGTGATGATACATGTTTGTCATAGTAGGTCACATTTTCTGTCATGCATGTACATCCATGACAAGTTTATGACAGAATCAAGATAGTCATACATGTGCTGTCGTAGAAGTTTTCCATGACATTACCAAAATTATCATCACGGAAGTGTCCACTTCCATGACGATAAATTGCTTGTCATAGAAGTGCTTTCGTCAAGGGTAACCGACATGTGGCATCCACCGTAACGAGACGTTGTTAAGCTATCGGGTCCGGTTTTGGATTCGATAACCCGTTAACAGCCCGGACCAATGGGAATTTTCCATGTGTAAAATTCTCATTGGCCGGAGGAAACACGTGTCGGCTCAACGTTCGGACAGATGGCATCCACTCACTCGACAGGAGGAGCCTATGATACGTCGACACGTGGCATGGCCCAACAGAGGCTCATTCTGGTGAAAAGGCCATCCCGTTTGACTTGCTTAAAAGGTAACGGGCTGGCCCACGGAAAGCCTATTAATGGCCTGCTCGTATATAGCCCATTTATGGCCCGCTTACTACCGACCCGTTACGACCTATCGGAATTAAGCCCAGTAGCTTCATCTGGGCTGCCAAATATGATTCCAGGCCGTTGTAACTTCCGGCCCATGTATGGCCCATGATGTATTTCGGCCCATATGAGGCCCTTTGTTATTCTCGGCCCATTAAAGGCCCTAGATGAAACTGACCCATAATGAACAGTGTATCGCTTTATACCCATTAACGACCCATTATTCCGTCGGCCGTTTCCAGCCCGTGTTAACTTTTGGCCTTCTAAGGGCCCATTTATTCTTGGGCTCATTTCTAGAATTCGGTTAGATACGGTCCGTTACTGGCATGTTCCGTTTTTGGGCCAAATACAGCCCGTGGTTACATTCGGCCCATTTGTGGCCCGTTTACTCGTTGGGCTGTTTTCATAGCATTATCAAATACGGCCTATTAACGGCCCGTTATGGTCCACGAATAGTACGGCCCATGTCTGGCGAAATGATTATACGCCCCGTAGAAGGCCCATGGATCCTACGGCCCGTAGAAGACCAATGGATCCTATGGCCCGTAGAAGGCCCATGGATCCTATGGCCCATAGAAAGTCCATGGATCCTATGGCCCGTAAGAGGCCCATGGATCCTACGGCTCGTAGAAGGCCCACGGATCCTACGGCCCGCAGGAGGACCATGGTTATAATAGCCCATGTGTTGCCATGATTATTGTGGCCTAGTTACCAAAACTAGGTTATTGTGGCCACTAAAAAAACGCGCAAAAGGAACTGCAGTGACTACAAGCAAACAACTAAACAAGACAATAAGGAAATAAATAAGCAAGCAACTAAGGCTAGCCTATTACAGCTATTACACATATTACATCCACTTGGCATCAAAGTTCGCCACTAGTGCAACTATAGGGAACAAAGCAGCATATTACATACACTGGCAGTCAAAATTGGCCACTAATGCAACTGTAGGGAACAAAGCAGCATATCACATACATTGGCCGTCAAAATTGGCCACCAGTGCAAATAAACGCAGCAACAAAACAAGTCCATAACTGAAACAACTTCAGAAGAGCTCAAGAAATGTTATCCTGGGTATCCACGATGCTGGCAATAAGCTTAGCAAGCTTATTAGCTTTGTCTTGTTTGGCGCTAAAATCCTCCAATGCTTGCTGTTGCACCAGAAAGTATGCATCTGAATGCTCCAAGGACTTCCGCAGTCCTTCCGCTTCTTGTCGCAGCACAGCTGATCGATGTCTTTCAGCTTGTAGTTGAGACTCAAGAAACCAAACTAATTCAGACAGTGAGTTTGAATAACTTGTGCAAGCGGTAGTGGCCAGTAACTCGAACAGTAAACCAAGACAAGACTTTGGGGTTGCCTCACCGTCTTCAAGATAGTTTTCCTTAGCTATTTTATCAGCTTTCTTGGAGACCAACAAGGATGTCTCACGATCCTGAACCTTGTCTGCATTATGTCCTTTATCATTGCTTAATAAGGCACTCTTCCCCAATATTCTGTCAGCATTCTAAAAGAAGAAACAAGCAGACACATAACAGGTTTAGCATGTACTAGTATATGAAACTCGTTTCGGTGAACCAGTTCATTAGTAAGGTGGACAAGATTAAACTACCAAGTCTTCTATTTCCAAGTAGTACATTATAAAAGCATCAAACAAACATATATCTATATCCTATGGTCACTACATTGTCTTGCCAAATCAAAATAGAGACACGGTTCAAATCATATCAGTTCAAGAGAAAGCAACACTGAAATAATACAAAGCGTGGGAACTAAACGACACAACAAGATTTCAGATGGGTACCACGGGTCTACATGTAAAACAACACTATTGGCCCTGTTATGATGCTAGTAATCTGCATGATATGAGAAGTCAACTGTATACAAAATTGAAATTGAAATCAACAGAGCTATTTATAAGAGCAAACCTGTTAAAGAAACATGCGTAAACATACATGTTGTGCCATTGGAGTTCCCATTGGATAGTTCAATTTAAAAATAAGTTTGTATGAGTAAATATAGTGATACAAGAGCAAAGCAGTATGCACGATAGCAATGGAATCTTAAATGAGAACAATTGTTGTTCAGGCTTAATCACTTGTTCTACATGAACAGAGTACAGTAAGACGCAAGCATATAGTACTTAAAATAAAATGAGCTCATAGACCTTACCACATTCTTGGTTCGGGACCAGTAAAGAACAAGGCGTTCCCAGTCATCGTCTAGTAAATGTGTCTCAGGAGAACGTAAGGGAATTTTATGAGTTTCTTTTCCAGTGAAGTACGTTTTCTTCAGGTAATTCCGATACTACCACCAAGCATTCTTGAAGATAGCAGAGGTATTAGCACAGGTTACCTCATCCTGAGTTTCCAAATCGGTCCTTCTCTATAGAGAAAAATGGGAAAATTTGCTGTATTATAACCATCATGGAGGTAGAATGTATGGGACAAAGCAAAGTAATTGCCATGAATAACATTACTTACACATAACTCCTGGACAAACACCTACAACTGGCATTTTCCTTCATCTTCAGTATAATATTTCCATGATGGGAAGATACGCACATAGGATTTAACAACATCAAATGCGTTAGATGCTAAACTATGAATGGTTGGTTGTGCTTCCTCCACATGAATATGTGTACTAACTAGTGGAGTTGGGGTTCGCCGTGGTAGTACTGGCGCTTTGGGAACTGGAGCTGCCTTACTATCTACTGTTGTTTGGGAGCTCTGTGGTGGAGATGGTGCTGTGTCAACAGGAACTGGGTTACTATCTGCTAGGGTTGGGGTTAGATTAGGTGAAGCTGGTTCTCTGTCCATCGCAATAGGGGTAAAATTTGCGGAGTCTGGGTTATGTGTGGTAGGGCTAGCTCTCGTGCATGTACAACCAGGGTGCTGTCTCTACCAAGAGGTAGCACTGTTTTATTTAAAGACTGTGTTTTTACTCCGCTAAATACTTCCATCACCCATTCCAATTCAAATGGCTGATAAACAGGAAACATAATTGAATGTACACACATTGTATGAGAGACAGATGCAATAGATAATGTGGAAAAGAGGGCATTAAATAATTGACATGTATATTGTTTAACTAAAATGGATAGCATGACATAATTTCACATATATGATGTCTATCTAAACTGGATAGCATAGCATAATATAATTCAAAGATATGATGACTAACTAAATAAGATCGCATGAGATAATTCACATACATGTTATCTAAGTAACCAGGATCGCATGATTTAATTCACATATGTGATTTATATGCTAAGCGGAGGGCATTCGCATATATGATGTCTGAACTAAGAACATGGTGATGAATATTGTGTATATGATATCTAAACTATGCAATGAAAGACACCATATGCATGATATGAGAAGTAGAACCGTGCCAAGTTAGAGCATGCACCTCGTTGGGGGAATAGGACTGGTCATCTGTCTCTGAATCCATCTCTGAGGAGCTATCGGGACCCAGCAAGAGATCTGCTTCGACAGGTAGCACTGTCTGCTCTGAAGGCCTTGTTTTCACTCCATATTTTTCCATCACCCACTCAAATGGCTGATTCACATGAAGAGTAGTTTAATGTACAGACATTGTTGACAAATGGAAATTTAATGAAGAAAAGGATGGTCTAGATATCATTCAAATATATGATGCTTGGTTAAACAGGATGGCATTACACATTTCACATATATTATGGCTGGCTAAAAGACATGAGACTGCATAATTCCCATATATGATATTGAAACTAACCAGGTGGCATTACAGAACATGTCTAAACTAAACAGATGACATATATGATGTCGAAAGTAGGCACTGCAAGGCAACATATGCATGATATGATTAACATCATCATGCCAAGTTAGAGTAAACACCTTGGGGGTTAAATAGGAGAGGTCAGTTGTGTCTGAATCCGCCTCAAAACAGATATCTTCCTCTGGATTACAATCTGGAGAGGGGGGAGGGTTTGCCATTGAACCCACCATGGAGCGATGTCTGCATGACATTGTATTGCCGTGCAAAACTCTTCTCTTTTTCTCTACAGGTTCAGCATGACTGTGTACAATATCTGACATGCATACAAAAAAATAGTGAGATTATGTAAGGAGAGCATGCAGAAATCTAGAGTAATGGTAACAACCAGTGGATGGATCCAAAAATAATGATAGCACGCTGATGATTGCTTTAATTTAATAAAAAAACAGATGATGATTGCTTTATTATTTGTTTCCCATCCAAGATGAACAACATAGGCATACCCTAGGTGAACAAGATATTAGATAGAGATACTATTCATTGTTGCCTCGATATGTGCCCCACAAATAATTTAGTACTCAAGTTTGAACATCAATTTGGACCTGACTTGGAGTCTAAGAGGTGAACAGGACAATAAAGTAGCAGGTAATATTAAGCAATGCATAACATAAGCAGAAACAAAAGAGTGCGACCTCTCTTGTGGACCCGTGTACTCCTCAGGTTCATCTGCTGAGTCGATGATGGTGATGCCGTTGCGGTGGGTGCCGGAGGTAGGGAAGGAGATCTGAGGCGGCGAAAGACGGTCAGGAGTCATGATGTCTGGTTTGGTGGATGCTTCTGTCGATGGAGCAGCTCAGGTGAGGTGGACGACGTCACGGCAGGAGCAAGACAAACCACACAAAGTTTTCTTCGACACCTACCTGTAACTGAAGTAATTCTGTAAGGGCTCATTTGGCTTGCATGATTCTAAAAACACATGGATAGGAGGAAAAACACGGGAATCGGATAGGAATGCACATGGGAAATAGAGCATTTTTGAACACAGGATTTCTGTCAACTTGGGTGTTTGGTTCACAGGAAAAGGAGGAGCTGAGGAATGCAAAGAAACATGGCCAAAATAAAGTGAAACCATATGAAAGCGTGTACAGTTAGGATGTTATTCTGCCACTAATGCACTTGGTCTTGTTTTCATGCATAGGATTTTGAAAAGTAGGTCCAGGTGGATGTTTTGCTCCATTCCTGTCAACAAAATGCATGAATAATTGAATAGTAGAGTGCCATATGAAAATTTCCTATTGCTATGTTTTCCGTTGAACCACAATAGCCCTAATGGATCGACATGAATGTAGAGTAATAAGTGATGCGACAAGTGTACAACCTCTTTGCCGTAGCCGTGTCGACCTCAGCATCATTGGGTTGGTCGCTGAAGAAGTTGAGGCAGAGGTGGCTGTCGGAGATGTGGAGGAAGATCTGAGGAATCTGTAGACGGCGTCCAGGGCACTGCTCTGTTGTGATGGATCGTTCCGTCCTTGGAGCAGCTCCGGTGAGCCGTAAGACTTCAATGCTGAAGCAACACAAGGCAGACATCGTTAATCTCAAGTGGGATTCTAATAGCATCTCCAATAGATGATGTACAATGCATTACCAAAAAGTGATAGATGTAAAATTTACATCACCAAAAACTAGCTGACTACAACAGATGAGGTAAAAACTGTTGACTCTGAACTTAACTGTTAAAACTGAAATTTACTGTGGAATCTGAATGTTACTGTCGAAACTGAACGCAATGGTAGCAGAGAGGCACTTCACATGGGCTAGTTTAGGGAGGGCCTGCAGTTCATCTTCAACATGCACCACCCTGAGCCGCCAGCCACCACCGGCCAAGCCCCGCGCCGCCTCGCCGCCCCGAAACAACTACCCACCGTCGGTCCGCCGCCGCCACACCGCCCTGAAACAACTCCACCGCCGGTCCGCCGCCGCCTCGCCGCCCCGAAACAACTCCCCACCGTCGGTCTGCCGCCACCCCGGCCAGCCCTCTAGGCCCCCACCCCACTCGCGCCAAGCTTTTTCTCCAGCGATCCCCGCGCCACCACCCCACCATCGCGCCCCCACCGCCGGTGAGCAGCACCCCACCCAAAACCCTAAGATAGATAGTGGGGTACCTCTCCGGCGAGCCCCCCTCCCCACCGCGGGTGGTTCTTCCTTAACTCCGGCAAGACCCACTACCCCCTGAAAATCGACTGACCCAAAAGTCGATTCAGTCGACTGAAGTGTAGCTAAATCAGAGCAGAGCAGCAGCACGAGCGAGGGGGAGAGCAGCAGCGCGAGCGAGCGAGCAAGAGCTGGAGCAGCAGCAGCAGCGCGAGCGAGTGAGTGAGAGCACGGGCAGCAGCAGCAGCAGCGCGAGCGAGTGAGAGCTGGAGCAGCAGCTGATAACCCACAAGTATAGGGGATCGCAACAGTTTTTGAGGGCAGAGTATTCAACCCAAATTTATTGATTCGACACAAGGGGAGCCAAAGAATATTCTCAAGTATTAGAAGTTGAGTTGTCAATTCAACCACACCTGGATAACCTAATATCTGCAACAAAGTATTTAGTAGCAAAGTAGTATGGAAGTAATGGTAACGGTAGCAAAAGTAATATTTTTGGGTTTTGTAGTGATTGTAACAGTAGCAACGGAAAAGTAAATAAGCGAAGAACAATATGTGAAAAGCTCGTAGGCATTGGATCGGTGATGGAGAATTATGTCGGATGCGGTTCATCATGTAACAGTCATAACATAGGGTGACATAGAACTAGCTCCAATTCATCAATGTAATGTAGGCATGTATTCCGAATATAGTCATATGTGTGATACGTCTCCGTCGTATCTATAATTTTTGATTGTTCCATGCCAATATTCTACAACTTCTATATACTTTTTGGCAACTTTTTATACTATTTTGGGACTAACATATTGATCGAGTGCCCAGTGCCAGTTCCTGTCTGTTGCATGTTTTTGGTTTCGCAGAATATCCATATCAAACGGAGTCCAAATGGGATAAAAACGGACGGAGCTTATTTTTGGAATATTTGGAAAATCTGGAAGAAAGATCAACGCGAACCGGTGTCCGAGGTGGGCATGAGGTAGGGGGGCGCGCCCCTGACCCTCGTGGTCCACCCGTAAGGCGGTTGACGCCCTTCTTCGGCCGCAAGAAAGCTAATTTTTGGTAAAAAATCACGGCGAAGGTTTCAGTCCAATCAGAGTTACAGATCTCCATATATAGCCGAAACGGTGAAAGGGCAGCAGAGCAGAACGCAGAAACAGAGAGAGACAGAGAGATAGATACAATCTCGGAGGGGCTCTCGCCCCTCCCACGCCATGGGAGCCAAGGAACAGAGGGGAAACCCTTCTCCCATCTAGGGAGGAGGTCAAGTAATAAGAAGAAGGAGGGGGGCTCTCTCCCCCTTGCTTCTGGTGGCGCCGGAGGGCCACCGGGGGCCATCATCATCACCACCATCTTCACCAACAACTTCACCACCATCATCACCAACTCTTCCCCCCTCTATGCAGCGGTGTAACCTCTCTCTTACCCGCTGTAATCTCTACTTAAACATGGTGCTCAACGCTATATATTATTTCCCAATGATGTATGGCTATCCTATGATGTTTGAGTAGATCTGCTTTGTCCTATGGGTTATTTGATGATCAAGACTAGTTTGAGTTGCATGTTTTATTATTGGTGTTGTCCTATGGTGCTCTCCGTGTCACCCAAGCGTGAGGGATTCCCGTTGTAGGGTGTTGCAATATGTTCATGATTTGCTTATGGTGGGTGGCATGAGTGATAGAAGCACAGACCCGAGTAAGTAGGTTGTTTGCGTATGGGATAAAGGGGACTTGATACTTTAATGCTATGGTTGGGTTTTACCTTAATGATCTTTAGTAGTTGCGTATGCTTGCTAGAGTTCCAATCATAAGTGCATATGATCCAAGTAGAGAAAGTATGTTAGCTTATGCCTCTCCCTCAAATAAAATTGCAATAATGATTACCTGAAAGTGCAACTATCCCTAGGTGGTTTTGGTAATTTATAACAACATATAGCTCATTGAGCTAATGCAATTCCAAGACAATTATTTCAGGAAAGCTCAATGATTGGCATGGCATGGATGGTGAAAGTGGAACCCTCAAAATGCTAAGGACAAAGGATTGGCTCAAGCTCAAATGCTCAAGACTCTTCATTTTACATTTTAGTGATCCAAGATCACATTGAGTCTATAGGAAAAGCCAATACTATCAAGGAGGGATGAGGTGTTGCTTAATAAGCTCTTTGCCTTATGTGCTTAATGATATGCTCCAAAATCCTCAACTACTTTCCCATATCCACATATGACCTAAACCCTAAGCCAAACTCAGTCCTACCGATTCGTTCTATCCGGCGCCATCGAGTTTCTCATATGTCATAAGCCACTGCCAAACCCTAGCAAATCGGTTTCACCGATAGGGATCTCGGTCTCACCGAGATGGGATTGCAACCTCTCTGTTTCCTTTTCGTAACTTTTCGGTCTCACCGAAAGAGCGGATCGGCCCCACCGAGATTGCAATGCAAACTCTCTGTTTCCCTTTTGTAACTTTTCGGTCTCACCGAAAGAGCAAATCGGTCCCACCGATTTTGCCTGACCAACTCTCTGGTTAGCTAATTACGAAATCGGTCTCACCGAGTTTGTGTAATCGGTCTCACCGAGATTACGTTATGCCCAAACCCTAACCACATCGGTCCTACCAAGATGCATGTCAGTCCCACCGAAAATCTCTAACGGTCACTAGGTTTACCATTTCGGTCCGACCGAGTTTGTTGATTCGGTCCCACCGAGATTGGTAGATTGTGTGTAACGGTTGGATTTTAAGTGGAGGCTATATATACCCCTCCACCTCCTCTTCATTCGGAGAGAGAGAGCCATCAGAACACACCTACACTTCCAACTCATATATTCTGAGAGAGAACCACATACTCATGTGTTGAGACCAAGATATTCCATTCCTATCATATGAATCTTGATCTCTAGCCTTTCCCAAGTTGCTTTCCACTCAAATCTCCTTTCCACCAAATCCAAATCATGTGAGAGAGAGAGTTGAGTGTTGGGGAGACTATCATTTGAAGCACAAGAGCAAGGAGTTCATCATCAACACACCATTTGTTACTTTTGGAGAGTGGTGTCTCCTAGATTGGCTAGGTGTCACTTGGGAGCCTCCGACAAGATTGTGGAGTTGAACCAAGGAGTTTGTAAGGGCAAGGAGATCGCCTACTTCGTGAAGATCTACCGCTAGTGAGGCAAGTCCTTCGTGGGCTATGGCCATGGTGGGATAGACAAGGTTGCTTATTCGTGGACCCTTCGTGGGTGAAGCCCTCCGTGGACTCGCGCAACCGTTACCCTTCGTGGGTTGAAGTCTCCACTAACGTGGATGTAGGATAGCACCACCTATCCGAACCACGGGAAAAACATCCGTGTCTCCAATAGCGTTTGAATTCTCCAAACCCTTCCCTTTACATTCTTGCAAGTTGCATGCTTTACTTTCCGCTGCCTATATAATCTTTGCATGCTTGCTTGAATTGTGTGATGATTGCTTGACTTGTCCTAAAATAGCTAAAATCTGCCAAGAACTAAAATTGGGAAAAGGTTAAGTTTTTATTTGGTCAAGTAGTCTAATCACCCCCCCTCTAGACATACTTCCGATCCTACAAGTGGTATCAGAGCTTTGGTCTCCATTTGCTTTGATTCCCATAGCTTTTGGTGGTCATAGCCTTGGTTTCACAACCTAGGAGAGTATGGCGTCTAGTGAGGGAAATTATCACCGTAGAGGTCCTTACTTTGATGGCACTAACTTTGCTAGTTGGAAGCATAAAATGAAAATGCATATTCTTCGACATAACCCTACTGTTTGGGCGATTGTGTGTGTTGGTTTGCAAGGTGACTTCTTTGAAGGGAAAGAACCAAACCGTGAAGCTACCACGGATGAGTTGAAGATGCTACAATACAACGCTCAAGCTTGTGATATTCTCTTCAACGGATTGTGCCCCGAAGAATTCAACAAGATCAGCCGTCTTGAGAATGCAAAGGAAATTTGGGATACTTTGATTGATATGCACGAAGGTACCGACTCCGTCAAGGAATCTGAATTGGATGTGCTTCAAAGTCAACTTGACAAGTTCAAAATGAAGGATGGTGAAGGTGTCGCTGAAATGTACTCTAGGCTTGCTCTCATCACAAATGAGATTGCCGGCTTAGGGAGTGAAGAGATGACCGACAGATTCATCATCAAGAAGATCCTAAGAGCCTTGGATGGAAAATATGATACCGTGTGTACATTGATCCAAATGATGCCCAATTACAAAAATCTCAAGCCAACGGAAGTCATTGGAAGAATTGTTGCTCATGAGATGTCGCTCAAGGACAAAGAGGAACTTCACAAAAAATCAAGTGATGCTTATAAAGCCTCATGTGAAGCCCCCACATCATCAAGTGAGAAACAAAACTTTAATGAAGAACTGAGCTTAATGGTGAAGAACTTCAACAAGTTCTACAAGAGTAGAAGCAAAGATAGAAGCTCCAAGTCAAGGTCCTACAATGACAAAAGATCTTCTAGTCGAGAGCGAAACTGCTATAATTGTGGAAGACCCGGACACTATTCCAATGAGTGTACGGCTCCCTACAAAAGAAGAGAAGATTCTCCAAAAAGAAGAAGCAAAAGAGAGGAATCACCATCACGAGAGAGAAGGAGTAGAGATGATCGTTATGAACGAAGACACTCACGGAGAAGCAAGGATTCGGAAAGGAAGGAAAAATCATCAAGGATCTACACAAAACGAAGATATCAAGCTCATGTTGGTGAATGGGTATCCGGCTCCGACTCCGACAACCACTCCGAGAGAAGTTATCACTCCGACTCCGAATATACTCAAGATGAAGGTGTTGCGGACTAGCACTTGTGTCAACCAACTCCTACGACATAGTTGATTCACCCAATGAAGGAATTGGAAGATGCTTCATGGCCAAAGGTCCTAAGGTAACTCACCCTGAGTATGTTGATTTCAATAGAGATGAAGATGACTTGTTAGGCCATGATGATTTACTTGTTGACAACTCTAGTGATGAATCCTACGATGAAACGTCAATTAATCATGCTAAAACGAATGACAATGATAAGGAGAAAATTGAGGCTTTAACTAAAGAACTAAACACTCTTAAGTTAGCTCATGAAACTATCTTCGAAGATCATCGAGAACTATTAAGGGCTCATGAGAAGTTACACTTTGAAAAGCTCAATCTTGAGCAAGAGCATGAGCTTTTAAAGGCAATAAATGATGATCTCCGCAAGAAAAGTTCTTCTTACATTGCCAAACGTTTACTCTTATCCACTTACATGCCTCAAGTCAAGTCTAGTAACAAAAACAAGAAAGATTCTTCCTCTAGTAGTAACAATGATCACGTTAAATCCAATATCGTTGCTTCTAGTAGTTCTCTTGATTCCACTAATGATTCTCTTAGCCAAGTTACACTTGAGCAAGAAAATAGCATATTGAAGGAAATCATAGAGAAAGGAGTGTAAAAAAGCCTTGCTGGAAGTAAGCAATTCGAGGAGATTGTACGCAAGCAAGGAAGGCACCGGAAGAATCAATGTGTTGGTTTTGAACGAAAGGTCAATGCCAATGGAGTTGAGTGGGAAGAAGATCAATACCCCAAGACAAAGTTTGTTCCTCAACAAGAGAAGTATGATCCAACTTCTTTCAAGGGGACACAAACTCAAGATGATCTTCCACCACAAGACTACAAGAAAAAAGGCAAGGACAAGCTTCAAGAGGAAATAGATGCATTTGAAGAAGCTCCTAAGAGCTTAGTCAAGTGGATTCCCAAGACTACTTCAAGTTCCACTTCATCAAGTACGACTACAACTCCAAGGATTCCCATCAAGATGGTGTGGATCCAGAAGAAGAAGAACTAGAGAGTTCTTGAGGGTGACTCCGCCAACATACTTCATTCTTATCATTTTGGCAAGAACAAGTGCAATCAACTTCCACATCTTGCACTAGTTCAAGGAGTCACAAATCCTCTTGTTGGTAAGTCAAGGGACAAGGTAATCTAAAAGCTTTCATAGACATCTTCTTGTATGTGCATCATTCTGTGTCTATGGATATACTTGCTTGTTCCTTGTGGGACTAACCCATGTAGGTATTGAAAGTGCAATTCACTCAAAAGGATAACTCCAAGTGATCTACATCAATATTGAGCATCCACATCTTCAACATCTACATGAAGTCATCATCGACAAAACCCAAGGTTAGTTCATCCCTCTTAGGGGGGATATCACATCTAGGGGGAGCTTTACTCTAAGACTTGAGCTAAAGCAACTCTAATGATGTGAACACAACAATGCTTTATGTAAAAGTGGTAACCCCACTTGAGCTTAAACGATGAGTATGACCTATGATCAAATGTTCTCATTTGACTCCTAAGTCAATATACTCATATATAGATGACCTAGTCATCGCCAATTGCTTGATAAATGCTAGAATTGATTGTGCATGCTTTGTCACATATTTCTATTGCCATTTTATTGTGTGAGCATGTTGGTTGCATATTTTACTCATTCGAGGACATCCACTTGTTGTTTTGATTGTTTGGCTTTATCTTTTCTTTTGCCAAGTGGATGGACAAGAATGCCTAAGAACCTCCTCTAGCTATCTATGCTTTTCTAGTCTCAAACCCTATTCATGCTACATCACAAAATTGATCAAGTCAAATTCGAACCACTCTGTGTGAGGAGCACTCGGAGTCCCCGATTCGTCATAGACTTAAACTTCCAAAACCTCTTTGTGATTCTCGGTCTGACCGATACCCCACTTTCGGTCCTACCGAGATCATTAAGTTGATCTATGTTTTCAATCTCGGTGCAACCGACTTGAACTATTCGGTCACACCGAGTTGCAATAACTGTATACAGTTTTGCATCTCGGTGCCACCAAGTCGTTCCACTCGGTCACACCGACAGGGTCGGGCTATATATAGACACGGGCAAAAATTTGGAAATTTCTCTGAACCCCTTCGCACGCGCCATAGCTCGCTCTGCCGACGTGGTCTTCGGATCGTCTTCTCGCTGCCAGCAGCCTCCAGTCGCTGGTCTCCGTCGCTGTCAACGGAAATCACCTCCGCCATTGCCACCGTAGCGAGTCTCCGTCGAACTAGGGTATGGACTCGATCTTTGTGCTATTCCCAATCCGATTCCTAGCACATTGTGATCATAATGATTCTTGCCACGTTTGATAAACTTCTATCCAGTCAAAGAACTCGTAGATTAGGTCAGATTCGAAAAATTTAGGGTTAGGTTTCCGCCGAAACCATCTCGGACCCACCGAGTTGAAAAACTCGGTCCCACCGATTTGGCCTATGCCATTGTACAAGTGAAACTCGGTCTGACCGAGTGTAACTAATCGGTGTGACCGGTTTTTGAACTTTGTGAAACCCTAGCAGTCTCGGTGCCACCGAACTGTGACTCGGTCTGACCGAGATCACTAGTTTAGGTTCCAAATGCTGCTTCGGTATCACCGAGTTTAGAAATCGGTAGATCCGAAATGCTTTCTGTGGGAAACTAAAACTAAGTTTTTGAATCATTCTTTTGCAAAAATCTCTGCTTTTTGTGATGCTCATCCATTCTACCTCATCTATAAACTATTCATAGGGTCAGCAGTCAGCAGTCAGCCCGTTCAACATGTCAGACCAGAGTGACAGTCAGAATCAGTCAGAGCAGCTTGTGCATATGAGTGAGGGCACTAGTCCCTCAAGTTCCTCAGATGATGGCAGCAGGAGCACTCCAAGCAATCTGCCAAAGGCTGCCACCAGACAGAGAAAGAAAAGAACTTCAGATTCAGAGGATGAAGACTATGTGGCAGAGGAGGAGGCAACCTCCAAGGGAGTTGTGCTGAAGAAAGAGTATGGCTCAGCTGCAGCCACCAAACCAGGAATGCACAAGAAAGCACCTGCTAGAAGAGTTCCAACCTCTAAGCCTAGGAAGGCTGTGCTTGAGGAAACAATGAAGTTCACTATGGAATCTGAAGGAGAAGATATTGGCCAGGGCAAGAAAAAGAAGAGAGCAAGAACTACCATTGCCAGAGTCATTGGCAAGCCCTCTATGAGGAAAGATTCTGATGAAGAAGAAGAGGAAGAGGAAGGTGCTGCACCAGCACCCAAGGCACCCAAGCTGATGGGTGATGCCATTAGATCAGGGGGAGCTGCATCCAAGCCCAAGGAAGCCCCCAAGACAGCTCCAAAGCAAAAACCCAAGAGGAATACAAGAAATATTCCAGCTGCTGAGAAGAACAAGGCCCCAGTGCCTAATGTTGCTGAAGAAGAAGAAGGACAAGTCTTGAGGAAATTGAAGCCCAAGATCCCAGACCACAATGATGCTCATTCTGTGGCTGAGGATATGAATATCAGGAGAGACTCTGGATTGAGAAAATGGAGAGCAGAAGATCCCTATGCTACCAGGAGAAGAACTGTTGTAGACTACAGGTTCCACACTAAGGAACAGCAGGACTTCTATGAGACAATCCTGTTAGACAAGAAACCAATTGTCTGTGACATGAAATGGGTCGATTGACAATACATAAAGGACAATGAAGAGCACTTCCCAGGAGTGGAGGACAGCTTCAAGGCTTGTGGAGTAGCAGACTTTGTTGGGCAAAAGCTCACAAAGTGGAACGAGGAACTTATCATGCAGTTCTACTCCACATCACACTTTTACCCATATGGGAGGATTGTCTGGATGTCTGAAGGTACGAGGTACCAATCAACTGTTGCAGAATGGGCTCAACTGATCAATGCCCTAGAAGAAAGTGAAGATGACTTGGATGTCTATTCCAAGAAGAAGATGGACCACAACTCAATGATCAACATGTACAAGGAGATCAGTGATAAGGCACTTGAAACTTTCAAGTATGGATCTGTACATTATCTTCTGTCAGGATTGCCAACAATCAACTGGATCTTAAGTCACACTCTGCTACCAAAGTCTGGAGATCACAAGATGGTCAGAGGCCATGCTATCAACCTGCTTCATATCTTTGATGTGCCTTAGAAGTTCAAAGTCATGAGCCTGATGATAGAGACAATCAAGAGGACAGCAGCAGACCAGAAGAGAAGCTGTGGATATGCTCCTCAGATCCAAGAACTGATCAACTCCAAGATGGGCACTGGCATATATCTTTTGGATAAGGAACATCTTCCTATTCATCCTGAGTTTGAAGACAATGAAGTTGTGATGAACATGGATGAACCATCTTCAGCCCATGCCCAAGCACAAAAGGAGAAGGCTAGAAAGGAGAAAGCTGCTAGGATGCCAACTCAAGAGGAGGCATCAGAATACTTCTTGAAGACCAAGCAAGAGCAGCTCAGTTACCTGATTGCATCCACCCTGCACATTGAGAAAGGTTTGGCCAACCTAACTAAGAACCAGGCAAGCTTAGAGAGGATCGTAGAACAGAAGTTCTATGACTTGGATATCAAGGTGACAGAGATACAGACAGCAGTAGAGCAGCTCCAGGATGACATGCAGGAGAGGAGAGGGAAGAGAACTACAGATGCATTTGCTAGAGTTCCACGAGCTCAGAGGTCCAGTGCAGTACCAGTTCCTGACACAAGAGCAACCGCCTCAGCTCCAGCCGCAGCATCAACCCAACCTGCTCCAGCATCCACTTTAGCTCCAACTCCATCAGCATCAACAGAAGTTTTCGTCCTTGGAGTGATCCAGACTCCACCACCTCCTGAAGATCAAGCCTGAGTGTCGATATAGCACTATGCATTTTCTAGGAACTTTTTGGTAACTTGTTGCCAAAGGGGGAGAAGATGTATAGATCATAGGCTTCGAGAGAGAGTGTGTTGCTTTTCTCTCTTGTGTTATTTGATGGTCTTTGGTACATTATTTGCTTTTGGTTGAGATACTTTGATATGCTTTGTGAGACGTTGATGATCATGTGTTTGATCATAAGCTACATTTATGCATGCTTGATATATCTTATCTATCTTATGTGGTCATTCACCTTTACCTTGGTGATGAGTGCATGTATTTCATTATTTATCATTTTGAGCGCTCCACCAAGATGTATGTGACATGGAAGAGTAACCCATGACTCTAACTCTTTGTGCATTTGCAGTCCAAAGCAAAATTTTAAATATGCACAAATTTAGGGGGAGCTCTTACTTATCACATACTTCTCAAAGCGACGATGTAATTCATTCTTATTATCATTTGTCGAAGCTTTGATCTATATGTTGTCATCAATTACCAAAAAGGGGGAGATTGAAAGTGCAACTATCCCTAGGTGGTTTTGGTAATTTATAACAACATATAGCTCATTGAGCTAATGCAATTCCAAGACAATTATTTCAGGAATGCTCAATGATTGGCATGGCATGGATGGTGAAAGTGGAACCCTCAAAATGCTAAGGACAAAGGATTGGCTCAAGCTCAAATGCTCAAGACTCTTCATTTTACATTTTAGTGATCCAAGATCACATTGAGTCTATAGGAAAAGCCAATACTATCAAGGAGGGATGAGGTGTTGCTTAATGAGCTCTTTGCCTTATGTGCTTAATGATATGCTCCAAAATCCACAACTAATTTCCCATATCCACATATGACCTAAACCCTAAGCCAAACTCGGTCCTACCGATTCTTTCTATCCGGCGCCACCGAGTTTCTCAAATGTCATAAGCCACTGCCAAACCCTAGCAAATCGGTTTCACCGATAGGGATCTCGGTCTCACCGAGATGGGAGTGCAACCTCTCTGTTTCCTTTTAGTAACTTTTCGGTCTCACCGAAAGAGCGGATCGGTCCCACCGAGATTGCAATGCAAACTCTCTGTTTCCCTTTTGTAACTTTTCGGTCTCACCGAAAGAGCAAATCGGTCCCACCGATTTTGCCTGACCAACTCTCTGGTTAGCTAATTACCAAATCGGTCTCACCGAGTTTGTGTAATTGGTCTCACCGAGATTACGTTATGCCCAAACCCTAACCACATCGGTCCTACCGAGATGCATGTCAGTCCCACCGAAAATCTCTAACGGTCACTGGGTTTACCATTTCGGTCCGACCGAGTTTGTTGATTCGGTCCCACCGAGATTGGTAGATTGTGTGTAACGGTTGGATTTTAAGTGGAGGCTATATATACCCCTCCACCTCCTCTTCATTCGGAGAGAGAGAGCCATCAGAACACACCTACACTTCCAACTCATATGTTCTGAGAGAGAACCACATATTCATGTGTTGAGACCAAGATATTCCATTCCTATCATATGAATCTTGATCTCTAGCCTTTCCCAAGTTGCTTTCCACTCAAATCTCCTTTCCACCAAATCCAAATCTTGTGAGAGAGAGTTGAGTGTTGGGGAGACTATCATTTGAAGCACAAGAGCAAGGAGTTCATCATCAACACACCATTTGTTACTTCTTGGAGAGTGGTGTCTCCTAGATTGGCTAGGTGTCACTTGGGAGCCTCCGACAAGATTGTGGAGTTGAACCAAGGAGTTTGTAAGGGCAAGGAGATCGCCTACCTCGTGAAGATCTACCGCTAGTGAGGCAAGTCCTTCGTGGGCGATGGCCATGGTGGGATAGACAAGGTTACTTCTTCGTGGACCCTTCGTGGGTGGAGCCCTCCGTGGACTCGCGCAACCGTTACCCTTCGTGGGTTGAAGTCTCCACTAACGTGGATGTAGGATAGCACCACCTATCCGAACCACGGGAAAAACATCTGTGTCTCCAATAGCGTTTGAATTCTCCAAACCCTTCCCTTTACATTCTTGCAAGTTCCATGCTTTACTTTCCGCTGCCTATATACTCTTTGCATGCTTGCTTGAATTGTGTGATGATTGCTTGACGTGTCCTAAAATAGCTAAAATCTTCCAAGAACTAAAATTGGGAAAAGGTTAAGTTTTTATTTGGTCAAGTAGTCTAATCACCCCCCTCTAGACATACTTCCGATCCTACACAAGCATTAAGCACAGCAAAGTCATAGCAACATCAATCTCAGAACATAGTGGATACTAGGGATCAAACCCTAACAAAACTAACTCGATTACTTGATAAATCTCATCCAACCCATCACCGTCCAGCAAGCCTACGATGGAATTACTCACGCATGGTGGTGAGCATCATGAAATTGGTGATGGAGGATGGTTGATGATGACGAAGGCAACGGATTCCCCTCTTCGGAGCCCCGAATGGACAACAGATCAGCCCTCCCGAGAGAGTTTAGGGCTTGGCGGCGGCTCCATATCATAAGACGCAATGAATCTTTCTCTTTGATTTTTTATCCTCGAACACGAATATATGGAGTTGGAGTTGAGGTCGGTGGAGCTCCAGGGGGCCATGAGGCAGGCGGCGCGCCCAGGGGGGCAGGCGCGGCCCCCACCCTCGTGGAAAGGGTGTGGGCCCCTTGGCCTTGATTATTTCGCCAGTATTTTTTTTATTATTTCCAAAAATAATCTCTGTGAAGTTTCAGGTCATTCTGAGAACTTTTGTTTCTGCACATAAATAACACCATGGCAATTCTGCTGAAAACAACATCAGTCCGGGTTAATTCCGTTCAAATCATGCAAGTTAGAGTCCAAAGAAAGGGCAAAAGTGTTTGGAAAAGTAGATACGATGGAGACGTATCAACTCCCCCAAGCTTAAACCTTTGCTTGCCGTCAAGCAATTCAGTTGATAAACTGAAAGTGATAAAGAAAAACTTTTACAAACTATGTTTGCTCTTGTTGTTGTAAATATGTAAAGCCAGCATTCAAGTTTTCAGCAAAGCTTACGAACTAAGCATATTCACAGTAACACTTAGGTCTCATGTTTACTCATGTCGATGGCATAATCAACTAGCGAGCAATAATAATAAATCTCGGATGACAACATTTCAAAATGTAGAGCACCTTTCAAAATGTAGAGCACCTTTCTGAGCATACTCAAAACAATCATAATATGATATAACAAGATGGTATCTCGCTAGCCCTTTCTGAGACCGCAAAACATAAATGTAGAGCACCTTTAAAGATCAAGGACTGACTAAACATTGTAATTCATGGTAAAAGAGATCCAGTCATAGTCATACCAAATATAAATTAATAGTAATGGATGCAAATGACAGCGGTGCTCTCCAGCTGGTGCTTTTTAATAAGAGGGTGATGACTCAACATAAAAGTAAATAGATAGGCCCTTCATAGAGGGAAGCAGGGATTTGTAGAGATGCCAGAGCTCGATTTTGAAATAGAGATAAATACTATTTTGAGCGGCATACTTTCATTGTCAACATAACAACCGAGAGATGGCGATATCTTCCATGCTACACACATTATAGGCGGTTCCCAAACAGAATGGTAAAGTTTATACTCCCCCTCCACCAACAAGCATCAATCCATGGCTTGCTCGAAACAATGAGTGCCTCCAACTAACAACAGTCCCGGGGGAGTTTTGTTTGCAATTATTTTGATTTGATTTGCATAAAGCATGGGACTAGGCATCCCGGTGACCAGCCATTTTCTCGTGAGTGAGGAGCGGAGTCCACTCCTCTTGAGAATAACCCGCATAGTATGGAAGATACAGACAACCCTAGTTGATACATGAGCTATTCGAGCATACAAAACAGAATTTCATTTGAAGGTTTAGAGTTTGGCACATACAAATTTACTTGGAACGGCAGGTAGATACTGCATATATAGGAAGGTATACTGGACTCATATGGAATAACTTTTGGGTTTAAGGGATTGGATGCACAAACAGTATTCCCGCTTAGTACAAGTGAAGGCTAGAAAAAGACTGGGAAGCGACCAACTAGAGAGCGACAACAGTCATGAACATGCATTAAAATTAATGAACATTGAGTGCAAGCATGAGTAGGATATAATCCACCATGAACATAAATATCGTGAAGGCTATGTTGATTTGTTTCAACTACATGTGTGAACATGTGCCAAGTCAAGTCACTTGAATCATTGAAAGGAGGATACCACCCCATCATACCACATCACAACCATTTTAATAGCATGTTGGCACTCAAGGTAAACCATTATAAACTCCTAGCTAATTAAGCATGGCATAAGCAACTATAATCTCTAATTGTCATTGCAAACATGTTTGTTCATAATAGGCTGAATCAGGAACAATGAACTAATCATATTTACAAAAACAAGAGAGATCGAGTTCATACCAGCTTCTCCCATCTCAACCAGTCCATCGTATATCATCATAATTTCCTTTCACTTGCACGACTGAACGATGTGAATAATAATAATAGTCCACGTGCATTGGACTAAGCTGGAATCTGCGAGCATTCAATACAAAGGAGAAGACAAGGCAATATGGGCTCTTGGTTAAATCAACAATAATGCATATAAGAGCCACTTCAACAATTTAATCAAGGTCTTCTCCTATCTACCCCCAAAGAAAAGAAGAGAAATAAAACTATTTACACGGGAAAGCTCCCAACAAGCAAAAGAAGAATGTGAAATCTTTTTGGGTTTTCTTTTTAATTACTACTACTACAGCAAGAAAATAAGCTAGCTAATAGCTATTACTAATTTTTGTTTTTAGTTTTTCTTAAGGTTTTTCAAACACACAAGAAGAAAGCATAAAAAAGGGAATAAACTAGCATGGATATTACAGTGAAAGAGTATGAGCACCGACATATAGGAATGAGTGTGTGAACATAAATGTAATGTCGGTGAGAAATACGTACTCCCCCAAGCTTAGGCTTTTGGCCTAAGTTGGTCAATTGCCATGGCTGGCCTGACGGATATCCATAGTTATAGTTGGGGTCGTACTGAGAAGAAGCCTCAGATTGCCACTGGTTGGCAATCGCCTCCGGATCCCACTGGTAATTAGACTTTCGTGGAGGATCAAATTGTGGCTCCGGCTCTGGCTCTATAGGGTTCCCGTAAGCCTGAATGGCCGTCAGCGAAACGAGATACTAGCCTGCAGATAAATCAAACAAGGAAGGAGCAGGAAAGGTGATAGTCTCAGGGTGATTCTTATCAAATAACAGTTTGTATTTAAGCTCCCTTTCCCAATTCCTAACAATGAAATCATGTGCTACCATACTCTTATAATCTAAATAAATAGTAGGCAGCAATTTTTCTTCTTTCTCATAGTGCCTAATAGGTATGTTATTGTATGAAGTGAGGCGCGAGGCGAAGATGCCTCCTAAGATGGGGCCCTTAGTACCGTTAAGATTTAACCACTTTGCAACAATAGAGCCCATACTAAATGTGTCATCACGAGACAAGGCATGGCACAAAATAATAATATCAGGGACACTCAGGTTTCCACAGTTTCCGCGACCAATTAAGCACCTACTAGCAAATATAGCAAAGTAACGTAGAATAGGAAAGTGTATGCTAGTGATTCGTGCGTCGGAAACCTTCCGCGTTTCCCCTACAGCAATTGTATCAATAAACCCCTCCACATTGTTACTATGTGGTTCTTCTATGAAACCCGGAAAAGGTAACTTGCAAACCTCACAGAATTCAAGAAGGGAAACAACCCGGAAAAGGTAACTTGCAAACCTCCTTATACTCATCATATAAATAAAAATCTACTGTAGGTTGTGACCCCCTAGAATGGAAATGAAAATTTTGCACAAAGGTATTGGTGAGTAAGAGATATTGTTCACATTGGTCGTGGAGGAAGTCGGTGAGGCCTGCATTCTCAGCCAACTCATAAAAATCATCATAAATCCCGGCTGCTCTCAAGAAATCATCACAAGGCCATTCACACGGACGAACCTCCGTGGTACTAGACGGAATATATTTGGGCCTCTCTTCTTCTTCACTTTGCTTTTCCTTCGAGCTTCGGCTCGACGAAACCCTCAAAAATCTCTTCATCATTTTCTGAATTTTTTTGAAATTTTTAGTAACTTCAAATAAAAGTGAACCAAGCTCAACAAAATTGATAAAAACTACTCCTACAAATGCCTAGAGCCTATATCATGCATTAGAACTACTTGGAACCATATAAATTTGACATGCAAGCTCAAGAACATGGTCACCTAAACAACACAAATTTGCAATGAATAAAGCACTAGAACAAAAACTAATTGGACCAATGGAGGAGTCACATACCAAGGAACAATCCCCTAAAGCAGTTTTGTGAGAGGTGCTTTGAGCAAGGAGATCGAAAATGGCAGCAAAATGAGCTAGAACTCGTGCTTGAGATGGTTGGTGATTTTTTTGGGAGGAAGAAGGAGTGTGTGGGTGCAGGAATAAGTGGAGGAGAGCCACCGCGGGCCCACGAGGCAGGGGGGAGCGCGTAGGGGGTGGGAGCGCCCTGGACCCTCGGGGCCAGGTGCTTGCTCCCCCTGTTGTGTTCTCAGTGCCAAATATTCTCAAATATTCCAGAAAAAATATATTAAATTGGCAGGGCATTTGGAGAACTTTTTTTGGGTATTTTTTATTGCAAGGATAAATCAGAAAACAGACAGAAAATACTATTTTTACTTTATTTCAACTAAATAACAGAAAGTAAAAAGAGGGTACAGAAGGTTGTGCTTTCTAGCTTCATCCATCTCATGTTCATCAAAAGGAATCCACTAACAAGGTTGATCAAGTCTTGTTAACAAACTCATTCCAAGTAACATGGAACCGGAGAAATTTCGAATAACACTATGTTACCTCAATGGGGATATGCACATCCCCAATAACAACAATATCATATCTCTTTTTGACAGTAGGAAGAGGAAATTCAAAACCTCCAAAAATAATCGATGGAATTTTTCCAATAGAATTGATACTGTGGACTTGAGGTTGTTTCCTCGGAAAGTGTACCGTATGCTCATTACCATTAATATGAAAAGTGGCATTGCCTTTGTTGCAATCAATAACAGCCCCTGCAGTATTCAAAAAGGGTCTCCAAGAATAATAGACATACTATCGTCCTCGGGAATATCAAGAATAACAAAGTCCGTTAAAATAGTAACGTTTGCAACTACAACAGGCACATCCTCACAAATACCGACAGGTATAGGGGTTGATTTATCAGCCATTTGCAAAGATATTTCAGTAGGTGTCAACTTATTCAAATCAAGTCTACGATATAAAGAGAGAGTCATAAAACTAACACCGGCTCCAAGATCACATAAAGCAGTTCTAACATAGTTTCTTTTAATGGAGCATGGTATAGTAGGTACTCCTGGATCTCCAAGTTTCTTAGGTATTCCACCCTTAAAAGTACAATTAGCAAGCATGGTGGAAATTTCAGCTTTCGGTATCTTTCTTTTATTTGTAAAAATTTCTTTCATGTACTTAGCATAAGGATTCATCTTGAGCATATCAGTTAATCGCATACGCAAAAAGATAGGTCTAATCATTTCAGCAAAGCGCTCAAAATCCTCATCATCCTTTTTCTTGGATGGTTTGGGAGGAAAAGGCATGGGTTTCTGAACCCATGGTTCTCTTTCTTTACCATGTTTCCTATCAACAAAATCTCTCTTATTATAACGTTGATTCTATGATTGTGGGTTATCAAGATCAACAGTAGGTTCAATTTCTACATCATTATCATTACTAGGTTGAGCATCAACATGAACATCATCATTAGCCTTATCACTAGGTTCATGTTCATCACCAGATTGTGTTTCAGCATCAAAAATAGAAATATCATTTGGATTCTCAGGTGGTTCAGCAATAGGTTCACTAGAAGCATGCAAAGTCCTATCATTTTTCTTTTTCTTCTTTTTAGAAGGACTAGATGCATCTATATTATTTCTTTGAGAATCTTGCTCAATTCTCTTAGGATGGCCTTCAGGACACAAAGTTCCTGAGTCATTTTACTAGTTCTAGTAGCCACTCCAACAGCATAGTCACTATTCTTACTATTCAATTCATTGAGCAAATCATTCTGAGCTTTAAGTACTTGTTCTACTTGAGTGGTAACCATAGAAGCATGTTTACTAATGAGTTTAAGTTCACCTTTAACTCTAGACATATAATCACCCAAGTGTTCAAGCATATCGGAATTGTATTTCAATTGTCTACCAATATAAGCATTGAAGTTTCTTGTTTAACAATAAAATTGTCAAACTCATCTAAGCATTGTCTAGCAGACTTAGTAGGAGGGATTTCCCCTTCATCAAATCTATAGAGAGAATTTACCTTTACTACCTGTGTCGGGTCATCAAGAACATGTGTTTCTTCAATAAGTGATTAATTAAGATCATATGTTTCTTTAACAGGCGGTAAATTAAGACCATATATTTCTTCAATAGCAGGTAAATTCTCAACATCTTCAGCTTTAATACCTTTTTCTTTCATAGATTTCTTTGCCTCTTGCATATCTTAAGGACTGAGAAATAGAACGCCCCTTTTCTTCGGAGTTGGCTTAGGGGTTGGTTCAGGAAGTGTCCAATTATTTTCATTGGTCAATATATTATTGAATAGAGTTACAGCTTCATCTGGTGTTCTTTCCCTAAAAACAGAACCAGCACAACTATCCAGGTGGTCTCTGGAAGCATCGGTTAGTCCATTATAAAAGATATCAAGTATTTCATTTTTCTTAAGAGGATGATCAGGATAAGCATTAAGTAATTGGAGAAGCCTCCCCCAAGCTTCTAGGAGACTCTCTTCTTCAATTTGCAAAAAATTGTATATATCCCTTAAAGTAGCTTGTTTCTTATGAGCAAGGAAATATTTAGCAGATTAGTAATAAATCATATCCTAGGGACTACGCACACAACCAGGATCAAGAGAATTAAACCATATCTTAGCATCACCCTTTAATGAGAACGGAAATATTTTAAGGATATAAAAGTAGCGAGTTCTCTCATCATTAGTGAACAGGGTGGCTATATCATTTAATTTAGTAAGATGTGCCACAACAGTTTCAGATTCATAGCCATAGAAAGGATCAGATTCAACCAAAGTAATTATATTAGGATCAATAGAGAATTCATAATCCTTATCGGTAACAAAGATAGGTGAAGTAGCATAAGCAGGATCATATTTCATTCTAGCATTCAGAGTTTTTTGTTTAAGCTTAGCTAATAATTTCTTAAGATCGCTTCTATCATTGCGAGCAAGAAAGTCTCTAGCAGTTTCTTCATCCATAACATAGCCCTCGGGCACAATAGGCAATTCATATTTAGGGGGAGAGTCTTCATCATCACTTTCATCAATATTATCAGTTTCAATAATTTCATTCTCTCTAGCCCTAGCAAGTTGTTCATCAAGAAATTCACCAAGTGGCACAATAGTATCAAGCATAGAAGTAGTTTCATCATAAGTATCATGCATAGCAGAAGTGGCATCATCAATAACATGCGACATATTAGAATTAATAGCAGAAGCAGGTTTAGGTGTCGCAAGCTTACTCAAAACAGAATGTGAATCAAGTGTAAAGCTAGATGGCAGTTCCTTACCTCTCCTGGTAGTTGAGGGATAAATTTTTGTTTCCTCGTCTTTCAAGTTCTTCATAGTGACCAGCAGATATAAATCCCAAGTTACTCAAAGAATAGAGCTATGCTCCCCGGCAACGGTGCCAGAAAATGGTCTTGATAACCCAGTAGTATAGGGGATCGCAACATTTTTCGAGGGTAAAGTATTCAAGCCAAATTTATTGATTCGACACAAGGGGAGCCAAAGAATATTCTCAAGTATTATCAGTTGAGTTGTCAATTCAACCACTCCTGGATAACTTAATATCTGCAGCAAAGTATTTAGTAGCAAAGTAGTATGGAAGTAACGGTAACGGTAGCAGAAGTAATATTTTTTGGGTTTTGTAGTGATTGTAACAGTAGCAACGAAAAAGTAAATAAGCGAAGAACAATATGTGAAAAGCTCGTAGGCATTGGATCGGTGATGGCGAATTATGCCGGATGCGGTTCATCATGTAACAGTCATAACATAGGGTGACACAGAACTAGCTTCAATTCATCATCAATGTAATGTAGGCATGTATTCTGAATATAGTCATACATGCTTATGGAAAAGAACTTGCATGACATCTTTTGTCCTACCTTCCTGTGGCAGCGGGGTCCTAATGGAAACTAAGGGATATTAAGGCCTCCTTATAATAGAGTACCGGACAAAAGCATTAACACATAGTGAATACATGAACTCCTCAAACTATGGTCATCACCGGGAGTGGTCCCGATTTTTGTCACTTCGGGGTTGTCGGATCATAACACATAGTAGGTGACTATAGACTTGCAAGATAGGATCAAGAACTCACATATATTCATGAAAACATAATAGGTTCATATCTGAAATCATGGCACTCGGGCCCTAGTGACAAGCATTAAGCATAGCAAAGTCATAGCAACATCAATCTCAGAACATAGTGGATACTAGGGATCAAACCCTAACAAAACTAACTCGATTACATGATAAATCTCATCCAACCCATCACTGTCCAGCAAGCCTATGATGGAATTACTCAAGCACGGCGGTGAGCATCATGAAATGGTGATGGAGGATGGTTGATGATGACGACAACGATGGATTCCCCTCTCCGGAGCCCCGAACGGACTCCAGATCAGCCCTCCCGAGAGAGTTTAGGGCTTGGCCGCGGCTCCATATCGTAAAACGCGATGAATATTTCTCTCTGATTTTTTTCTCCCCGAACACAAATATATGGAGTTGGAGTTGAGGTCGGTGGAGCTCCAGGGGGCCCACGAGGCAGGGGGCGTGCCCAGGGGGCAGGCGCGCCCCCATCCTCGCGGAAAGGGTGTGGGCCCCCTGGCCTTGATTCTTTTGCCAGTATTTTTTATTATTTCCAAAAATAATCTCCATGAAGTTTCAGGTCATTCCGAGAAATTTTGTTTCTGCACATAAATAAAACAATGGCAATTCTGCTGAAAACAGCATCATTTCGGGTTAGTTCCATTCAAATCATGCAATTTAGAGTCCAAAACAAGGGCAAAAGTGTTTGGAAAAGTAGATACGACGGAGACGTATCAGCAACGCGAGCGAGCGAGAGCTGGAGTAGCAGTAGCTGGGGGAGCGAGCGAGGGAGCGAGAGACGGAGCAGCAGCAGCAGATCCGGATGGTATGGACACCGCCACCGAAGGGGCCTCGCACTTGGGAGATCCGCCATGGAGATGTCACCCACGGTGCCAACTTCGAGGTAGCCGCTCCATGGGGGTGCAGGATGGAGCACCGTCAGCGCCAGGAGGTTGAGTTAAGGAGAAGGTGCGATGCGACGAGTGTACAACCACTTTGGTGGCGCCGAGTAGGCCTCGGCTTCGTCCGAGGAGTCAGTGAGGATGCTGCAGTTTCGGTGGAGCAGGTTAAGGCAGCGCTGTGGGGATGGAGCAGCCGCGATAGACGAGGCAATCGTCGAAGCAGCTCCTTGGAGGTGGAGGACGGGGCAACTGAACCGGCGGAGTGACGGGATGGAAGAGACGGATCCTCATCCGGGGAGGCAGATGAGGGATGTCAAGCTGTTGCGGTGGATGACATCGTCAGGGAAGAGGCTCCGGCTGGGCAGCGGTGAGGTGGCGGATGGAGGAGGGTGGAGTTTCGCGGCTGGAGCGGAGAGGTTATGGCAGCCAGATTTCGAATGGTGAAAAGGAGGCGATGGGAGGGAGGAACCATGACTTAGGGACGCGCTTGTCAAAAATGTAGGGTGTGTTACAAAAGTACCCCCACCGATTTGAACTAGCGGCCCTTTCGGCTCAGGGTTAGAAGGGGGATTTCGCGTGTTGGGATTTGGCAGCTAGAGGGAGTTTTCGCGCACGTTGTAATCCCGGGATAGCAAGGCGCGGGTTATGAAGGCGCCAGTTTTGGGAGCACGAGATCTGAATTTTCGGGATATAACAAGGCGCGGGTTGAATTTTAGGGACAAGCCTAACGTGTAATATTGTACTTGTACGTACCAAATCAATTCGCACTTCCCTCAATGAAAAAAATGAAAAAAATAAGAACTATTCACACCACACAAAGAGAGAGTCTTGTCCTATTTTACTATACAAATGTTATTCAAGGCTACTCCCTCATTCCATCTATATAGGGCCTAATGCATTTTTTAGGCTAAATTTGACCAACCAAATTTTAGAGCAATAATATATGACATGCAACTTACACAAAGCACACCGTTAAATTCGTGTGTGAAAGGAGCTTTCAATGATATAATTTTCACATTATGCATGTCATGTACTATTAATCTTGTCAATAGTCAAAGGCAGTCTTAAAAAACGCATTAGGCCCTCTATAGATGGAAGGAGGGAGTATGGATCCATGTTATGTCCAATTAAATTTTTTCGCTGGCTATATAATGCATGTAACCTACTCATACCAACATTTTAGTACATTCCAAATGTCTATACTACCGCTGCAATTCAAATTGAATTTGAATTCGTCTCTCTATTTCAATAAGAATCTACAATCATGATTGTTGCCAACTTCAACCATCATTCGTCTATTACCTTAACAACACACTACATGATTACTATAGAGATAGATATGAACTATGTGTACTATATGAACTCGAATTCAATTTTTTGAATATACTTGATGTTGATTCCAAATAATAGTACATTTGATGTACTAACTATATATTCATAATCTACACCGTGTTCCATACGTACATGGTGTTTATCACACAAAGTATAGTGCCCCGCCCCCTACATTATGACAAGTATTTATCCCTGAGCTGCAAAAGCCACACATTAGCCCAAATTACAATCAATGTTCTACATTATGATATCTTGTCCAAGAATCTGTATCCTCTTTTTAATAATGAATTATGATCTATGTTCGTCGTTAACACCTTCACGATCCTCTTCTCTTTGTAGCTAGCTAGCGCTAATTTTCTATCATGCATGCACACGCCCGCCCCCCTCTCACCCTCCCTCAGCGTCCCCACCATCGCGCACATTCGTTATTTATCTTTAGGTCATTCACCCGCGGTGTGTGTGTAGGCCCCCCGACTCCTTCTTTCTGGCACACACCGGTCGATATACCTCTCAGGCCAAGTGTGCCTACCACAAAACACATACTTCCCCTCTTCTCTTCTCACCGTCCATGCCCCCTATGTCCAATACGGTTTCACGCAGGTGCACACTCCCGCCCCTGTTTTCATCGATCTCATAGTCGCACACTCCTCCCCCGTAGACATAGTAGGCCTCTCGCACCACCTCCTGGACGCACCCCTCTCCCCATGTCTTTCTCTCCGGACCTTATTTGCTTCTAACACATGCATGCATGTATACGTACTGATCTCCCTACATATAGTAGGTCGACTATAATTCTTTTCCCCACGCACTAATAGACTTACCTCACTAGTTATGTCTATCCCTTTCTCGGACACATGACAGCTGATCTTCCTATGTAGTTACGTATGCTTACCACAACCATATCGTCTCCCCTCATAATCCTTGCATACCTCCCGACCCATCTCTCACATGCATGTGCATAGACAGACAGACATCCCCGCCCTCTCTTATCACTCATACCCTCTGTTTGTCTAGCAGGCCTCTCCCACCATTTGTGAGATGCCACTCCACCACCAACCGTAGGACACTCTACCTTTGTCTTTCTCCCAACCTTATTCCTCTGCTACACATATCCATGGATGCCGGTTGATCTCCCTCTATACATAGCTAGGTCTCTCTCCTTCCCCACACAAATACTAGTGGATCTACCTCTCCATAGTTAGGTCTCTGCCCCTCCCCCCCCCACCGATAGTCGAACGTTGTAGGTAGGTATCCATGCCACAGAGAAAAACTGCACCTCTGCCCTCTCAAATTCCAGTAGGCCAGCCGCCCTGTATCTTTGACGTGGGCAAACACAAATTCCATCGCACTCTTTATCGCTCGCGCAGCCACACACTTCATCCCTGTTTTTGACTCTATCGATATCTCACGCCGATGATCCCTCCACTCTCTTCTCGTGGATTGCTCCCTCTATATATGATATATCTAGGACTCTGCTTCACACACATTGCATATGTTACGTTTTTTTGTTTGAGATATCATCGACACATTGCCTCGGTTTCGCACAAACCATCTCTCTCACACCCACCCACGTACGTACCTGCACCTAAAGAAGAGGTGCACGCAGGACGCACGTACTCACGTCTCATTCCCGGCCACACTCGCGCGGGTACACGGTGATGTTCGTTTCTGTACAAGAAGGCAGCCCACATGATAATTTGACGCGTGTAGCGGTTGTTTACTCGAGGGAGGGTCGGGTACCACGCCTAGATGGAACAAAGTTTGACTTGACTTGTTTGTATTAAATAAAGTTATATATTCCTCCTCAATGGTGCGTAGTACAGAATATAAAATGATTGCCGTGGGGGAAATGGAAAAATCCGCTCCACTATATACAACGGAGCCTGCCTGCCGGGGTTTGAATCTCGTCACACCATCTCACACAAGGCGGCGGTGGCCTCTCTCTCTCTCTCTCACCGTTGGTCAATGATCCAGCCGCATCCCGTCCGCCGGCGGAAAGGGAGGATGTGCATCGTTTCTCCGTTCGACGGCATTGACGCAGCATGTCCTGATCTGCGGTACCCGCCGTTCTCTCTGACCAAGCTCTGGCATGGTAGGGCCTTCGCCACTTGCTCACTGCCGCGGTATGGGCACATCCCGTCCCCCAGCACTCTCCTAGTAACATCCCGATGACCATCAGGTACAGCTTCCTTCGGCCTTGCTCCACTGCCCATCTTCCCATGTTGCTGCATGTGGATCTTCTTTAGTTGTTTGCTTAAAACGTATCTCGGCCGGCGTACTTTCCATCTTGCAATCTCGTCCTCAAACCATTTTTGATAAACCACCATGCTGCTATATTTCCCTTATTACATGGAATATGCTTCTTTTTTGTCGGCGTATGTGTCTTCAACTCGTGTTATTCGCTAGTAATTGCTTTCTTTCTACCTCTTTTTTGCAAACAGGGCTAGCCATTTCACCTCGTTGCTATTGCGACCTTTTGGTGAACTGCACAAATCACTTTTTTTCTTAAGAGTGTTTTGTGTTGTTCTGCCAAAATGTCACACGGGCAACGTTTTTACATTTTTGTGGGACTGCAGAAAGGGAGATTGGTTTTGCTATCCTCCTCATCCAATTCCTATTTAATCTTCTCCAACAAGTAGTTAGTCCTAAAGAGAGATCGCAGAGGTGATCGGCTTCTATTTGTGTGTGTTATGTTTCATCATCTAGTTCCAGTATTATTGTAATCACACTGACTGGATATCTTTGCAAACAGGGATGGTCAGCTCGATTTTAGTGGAGCTGCACAAAATGATCGGATTTTGGTGTCCTCCGTACACCCCCTTTTTGGCTACAGTGCTGGGTGAAACTAGCTGCCAAGCAATGAACACTGTGCCCAGGAAATGGACCCATGCCTACGAACAACATCGATAAATTATATATTTTTATTTAATTGTACACCTTCTCACAACTTTGTCTTCAGTTGTGATGTGAATATTGGCGCTGATCTGCGAACCATTAAGATGCATTAGCATCCATGGTAGTAGTTTCATTTGTATTTGATGGAATGTTGTAACAAGATAATCTTGAGGCAAGAGTACACATGAATCCTAAGTTGAAACCTTTTTTCCTGTGGGAACCAAAGTTGAAACCTTCATATCATCACAGTACAATTTCATTAAAATTATGCGTACATATAAACAAATCCTGAAGGATTGATAGCAATGCCAAAAACAATTCAACTTCGTTTCGCTGACATGTGGGACATCCTTCATCCGGCTCCACCTGCCGTGCAACAATATTGAGTGCACAATTGCAGGGAAAGATTCACCCTAGTTGTTGCGCCGCATTAGTAATGACTAGTGAGCAGTCAAATCACAGAGCCCCACCTTCACCACAGTCAGTTGCTCGGACGAAGCAACTATCATTTGTCTGTTCCTTGAATCCGCTGGTACTCCCATATTCCCAGAGTAATAAGTTGCTCGGGCGAAGCAACCATCACTTCACCTTTCCCACATTAAGTACCTCCTTGGGCCCACTAAAAAATCACTTTTCTCTCTCCATCAAGTGCAATTATTGTCAATCTAACCTTGTCACTGAAACACCTCTTTGGCTACAATTAGTTCAGGGTTAGTCATGAGTTAGTCTAAACGAAACGTGAAAGGATCTTCCAATGATATAATTTTGAAATTATATAAAATCTTAGCAATAGTCAAAGGCATCCTCGAATAATACATTAGGCCCTACTCCCTCCGTCTAGGTGTATAAGTCACCTTACAAAAACCAAATAATTCCAAAATACTTAGGCGCGGTGCATTAACTCCCACAACGTTTCTTGTTTCTTGGCATATCCACCAATAAGAGATGTGGGGCGTGCATGTTTTCAATGGTTTAGACTACCAAACACGACATGCAATGGTTAGATCATTGCATGCAATGCTATTAATTAGGAAATAAATATTAATTTCTCTCGTTTTCCCCTCTTCCTTGGTCACGGTGCACAATCTAAGATGACGTATTCACTAGACGGAGGGAGTATATAAAATCTTACCAATAGTCAAAACCAAGTGTTACTACTATAACAAACAAGTTCAAAACGAAAAACTGGACCCACTCACGGCACAGCATGCCTCTCTCGTTTGGTCCATCGTTCAAAGCGCTTCCTCTTCTTGGCATAACAATAGAGTACAGTAATATTTTTTTGAATGCTCTTGGCATGTCGCTAACATGTGATGAGTTAGCCGACCTGAATTGACGGCAAAAATGCCAGCTCGCCGCACTTTGAGAGAGACGAGGAGCGAGAAGCGATACAGGCTGGTGGATTACTACAGCTAGGTGTCACTGTCGGTGTCAAAACCGGCGGATCTCGGGTAGGGGGTCCCGAACTGTGTGTCTAAGGCGGATGGTAACAGGAGGCGAGGGACACGATGTTTACCTAGGTTCGGGCCCTCTTGATGGAGGTAATAACCTACATCCTGCTTGATTGATCTTGATGATATGAGTATTACAAGAGTTGATCTACCATGAGATCGTAGAGGCTAAACCCTAGAAGCTAGCCTATGGTATCATTGTTGTTGTCCTACGGACTAAACCCTCCGGTTTATATAGACACCGGAGGGGGCTAGGGTTACACAGAGTCGGTTACAAGGGAGGAGATCTACATATCCGTATTGCCAAGCTTGCCTTCCATGCCAAGGAGAGTCCCATCCGGACATGAGACGAATTCTTCAATCTTGCATCTTCATAGTCCAACAGTCCGGCCAAAGGATATAGTCTGGCTGTCCGGAGACCGCCTGATCTAGGACTCCCTCAGTAGCACCCGAACCAGGCTTCAATGAGAATGAGTTCGGCGCGCAGATTGTCTTCGGCATTGCAAGGCGGGTTCTTCTCCAAATTCGGAATACCTGTTGAGTAGTGTCCGACTTCCCATAAATGTTGCACTTCTTGGCTTCCGTGCCCAATAATTGCTATCCTCCACGCGTCGAGCGAATGCGAGAAGCCAGGGCATTTTTACATTTGCCACCCTAGCCATGTGAGTAAACTGTCTATTAAAGAGACGGGGATTCTTAGATCCAAATCACACCATCCTCCCCCGGCGAGTATCCATCGGAGCGCACTCGGAAAAATCCATTCCAACATGGTGTGACACTCCCAAAAAATTTTCATTTGGTTTTTAGCAGAAACCTTGCTGGTTTTTCTTTCTTTTGTCAAATGAGGCCTTTAAAAAAATTTAGAAAAAAAACCATCCTCTTAAGATCTTTTTGGGCAAGGATTGTTATTTCTGTTCCCCTCTTCAAACTTTGGGTTTGATCTTTTAAAAACTACTTCTCTATTGAATCCCTCTCAAATTATTTTTGGAGTTTAATCTTTTTCTTTTTATAAGAAAACTCTATGAGAATTGGGGATTTTCATATATTGAAAACCACCGATGACTTTGTATTTTTGCCCATGTGGTAAAACCCATTCAAAACCTCCCCTCCTCCTTGTAAACAACCTAAGTCCTCTGTCCCTTCTAAACCAAACAAGTTTTGGATTTCATTTTAATTATTTCACCTCTCAAATCTTTTCTGATCTTTATTTTGAGCCTGAGTCATTTACAAAGCAAGTACCCTATAGCATTTGTATTTGGACCTCAGACCAACCCAACTGGCTAGTCCTTGGTAGCCTCAACCTGGAACCATCTTGATCCACTCATCTTCTTTTCAAAAATTTCAACTTCCACTCTCTGCAAGTTTGGACCAGATTTGCCAAATTTGGTGAAATTTATATTTCCACTTACCCAAAAATTCCACCAAAAATCAGGTAGCCTTCTGGAGCAACGAGAAGCTACTCCACCAAAAATCAGCCCAAGGAAAAATCCCTACATGCCTGGATCATTCTGTCGAACACCTTGCATGCACTGTTTCAGTCACTTTCAGTTAAATTCATATTTCAGTGTTGATCTTCGTCAGTTAAGTTCAGTCACATGCTCACAGTGCCCTTGGCACATTGCTCGCTGCCTGGACTGCTTGTCCGGAGCCTCGCACACGCGCTTGGCACCTTCCTGGCGTCGGTGGCGCCCTGGCCCGCCTGCGCTGGCGTGTCTTGCGGCGGCCGAACCACCGTAGCGGCCGGCAGGGAGCAGAACGGCGGCTCAACGCCGTTCAGCGCCGCCCAATCCCCCTGGTGGCTCCGCGTGGCCATCTTCGCGCCAGCGCATGCATGCAGCACCGTCGCCGTGGCGCGACATGCACAGCGCGTGCTCTCTGCCGCCGACGGGCCCGCATCGCCCCGTTCCGTCGAACTCCCCCTAAGCTACCTAATCCCAACACGGTTAGCACATAAACAAAACCAGGGAGCAACCACGACGACACTCCACCTCTGAAACCTCCCGTGCAACCTCCACGCCGCCGTAATCACCTCGCCGGAGGACCCCGTTCTCGGCAACCGCCTCGGGGCGGCTATATATAGCGCCCCCGAGCCCGCTCTCACTCCCGCACGGCTCCACCACCTCTCTACAACCTGCCTGGCCACTGGAGGGGCCTCGAGGAGCCCTTCTTCCTCGACTCCGGCCACCTCCGTCCGCCTCGGGCTCCAGTAGCGTTCACTGCGGTGAGGCCATCTCCGGCGCCCAAACATCCTTCTTCCACATCTAGTACCCTAACCCCCTCGTCAATTTGATCGTTGCAGCCCTCTCCAGCGTACTCCATCCACGCCCGAGACGCCGTCTGCCGGAGCAGGGGCCACCGTCGACACAGTGCACGCCGACGACCACCACCACCACCACCCGACGCGGAATGGCGCCCTGAGCACGGAGGTACCCTCCGATACCTCTGCCTCGCCGTGGATCGCCGCCGGCGATTGCCGCGGTTGTCTGGCGCCAAAGGCCCTGCCCCGTTTTCAAACCCGACGGGTGGGACCGCCCCGTCAGATTTCTTTTATTTTTCGAACTGTTTTCTAAAAGCGCCTTCGGGCAAAAATACGCTTTCTCCTCTGAGCTGGCGTAATTGAGACTGAAGCATTTTCTGTTTTTATAAAAAGAACCCTCGGAAGTTTCTGTTTCATTACAGATGAGTCCCTGGACAAAAACCTTAATAACTTGTAAACAGAAGCATATTTTTGAGTGATTCTTTTTCTGTTCTCTTCAAAATTTTGTCTAGTTTTTTATCAGATTTATTTAAAAATTATTTGGATTAATTTCTGTGCACCTCTTGGTATTTACGATAGTGCGTGTATCCTCTTTATACCGTAGATACCGACGGAGGTGACGGGACCGTAAACTTCACCGAGCTAGACTCCGACTACTCTGAACCAGGCAAGCATGTTTGAACTTTTGATATGATGAGTGTCTTGGCATGTTTTGCATTTTAGTTGGTCTCATGGCATGTTGTGAGCATACCGATGAACGTGTTTATCATGCATTATTGATGCAAGTAAGTTCGATGATCCATACGTTGTTGGATGTGAGTATACAAGGCCATGTGTTGGCAAGGAGATGGGTAAGATGGCAGTGTTGTAGCATGCCAGTCTTATGCCATGCAAGTTAACTTCAGTACCAACCCGTATCGGTGTGGTTCCTATCCATTTCCCTTCCCTGTACTACCACATGTGTCTCGCAAGAGATATGGTTTAGTAAGTTGCAAACCGCTCCCCTGGTACACACCAAAAAGGAGAGGCCGGAATGATGGTTCCATGGCCCTGGATTAAAGCCAGTCATCCGGTGAGGGGACATGGGTGTTTCCGGTTGGGACCGAGAGGGGGGCACCCCTTAGAGCGCGCGTATATAAATTTGATCCCATGCTATTCGAGATTGTGATCTCCCCGTCTCAAAAGTTTTTCTTGGACGATGTCTAGGGTGATTCCTGGCATCGAGAGGTTGGATGGGTGTGTACTGGTTAGCTGTGTTTTCTTCTGAAATACCGTAAACGGAACTAGTCCTCGTGACTACGGAAATCCGTTAACTGTGGGAAATTTTTGTACAAACTCTGCAGAGTCATAAATCTTCAAATTATCTTATCCATGTCCAAGTTCCGTGCTAACTGACAAGTGCCAGTTTTGGTGACAGATTATCCAGTGGGACACATAAGCGCTAAGTCCGGTTAAATGTTTAATCCTGTGGATGGACTAACCCGGTTATTTTCAAGAGTTGAATATTTATTATGAACATTATTTCCTTGACAGTAAAAGCCCTTTCTGCGATGTCGCTTAGACGTCCGACTGTGGCATTTCTTTTAAGCCCTTTATGTGGTGTCACTTAGACGCCCGACTGCGACATTTTCTTTTAAGCCTTTTTTGTGGTGTCGCTTAGACGCCCGACTGCGGCATTTCTTTTAAGCTCTTTATGCGATGTCGCTTAGACGTCCGACTGTGGCATTTATTTTAAGCCCTTTATGTGGTGTCACTTAGACGCCCGACTGCGACATTTTCTTTTAAGCCTTTTTTGTGGTGTCGCTTAGACGCCCGACTGCGGCATTTCTTTTAAGCCCTTTATGTGGTGTCGCTTAGACGCCCGACTGCAGCATTTATTTTAAGCCCTTTATGTGGTGTCGCTTAGACGCCCGACTGCGGCAGTTCTTTTAAGCCCTTCATGTGGTGTCTCTTAGACGCCCGACTGCGGCATTTCTTTTAAGCCCTGTATGTGGTGTCGCTTAGACGCCCGACTGCGGCATTTCTTTTAAGCCCTTTATGTGGTGTCGCTTAGACACCCGACTGCGGCATTTCTTTTAAGCCCTTTATGTGGTGTCGCTTAGACGCCCGACTGCGGCATTTCTTTTAAGCCCTTTATGTGGTGTCGCTTAGACGCCCGACTGCGGCATTTCTTTTAAGCCCTTTATGTGGTGTCGCTTAGACGCCCGACTGCGACATTTCTTTTTAAGCCCTTTATGTGGTGTCGCTTAGACGCCCGACTGCGGCATTTCTTTTAAGCCCTTTATGTGGTGTCGCATAGATGCCCGACTGTGGCAGGTTTCTCCTTTTACTTATCTGTTCACCTTTCGTGGCGTCGCTCCAGACACTCGATTGGTTTCCTTTACTTTACTGTTGGGATTTCAGGCGGACTACCGCCGATTCCCTTTTTACTTACCTTGCCTGCTATTATTTCAATTATGCATTGGTAAATTAATCATGACACACTCATGCATGCATTTGTTATATCTCACGTCCGAACTGTCTTGCGAGTACTTTCAAAGTACTCACTAGCTTGTTGATTTGGCCAGATGCTGATGAAGGTGATCTCATGCATGAAGAGTTCGATAGCGAGTCCGACGCCTAGAGGAATCCCAGCCAGTCTCGTGCGACCTTGGACTTGGTCACTGTAATATAACCGCTTCCGCAACCTGAATAGATTCATCGAGCCTCACTCCGACGCTCGATGAGATGCTAGTTTGAGAGCCATGTTATCTCACTCCCCACTGTATTATGCCACCACACCATTGTGTCATATCCGCCATTATGTATAATTATTGGCGCGCTTGTAATAAATTGTTGAGCACCCTTAGCTCAACCCTATAAAATATTTTATGCTACTGGCTTATTGTATCAAGAGTTTGTCGATCAGTGAGGAGGATTTTCTCTCATAGTGGACTTAAAGATTGGTTTCTCAATAAAAAAATTTATTGGAAAACCGGTCGTGACAAGCTTGGTACCAAAGCCAGGCTGACTGTAGGAAGCCACTAGGTGCGATCGCTAATTGATTATTAGCATGTTAGAGCTAATTTGTATCTTTGCAATTGTAGTCATTTTTTTCTGACAGTCAGCATATATTTATGATCTGACCATTCAGAATTCTTGCCTACTTTTGTAGATGGCCGACAATAGCTGCGAGTCTCAGTCCTTCGCCAACGTACCCGATGGGTTCGTCAAGCTTCTATCCTTCATCGTTCAGGTCGCGATGGGGCCATCTGTGCGCCCAGTCGTCTCTCTCTGCCAGCACAAAGTCAAAGACAGTCTGACCATGCACCAGGCCTCTGTGCAATTCAGGGGAGGGCGTGGTGAGTTACGCCGCTTCCGGTTCATGGGAAGAGCCATGCCCACGGAGAAGCATGCTATCCAGATGGCAGCCCGCGAGTCGATAGCTCGCCTCAGGGATGTCCTTCCCGTGATGAAGGCTCGTCGTTACCGCTATCTTCCATGCCACGTGCCCTACACCTGTCACTACGCATACTCCTGCCCCACAGGAGAATGCGACGAGGCCTTTGAGATGCTTATTGAGTATCTTTGGGCCCTGGAGGCCGCCTTCGACAACTTGGTGGACTACTTCGTGGCCGCCCGCATGGACTCAGTCCATGGATGTGCTGCCAACAGGAGGGAGCACCTGCCCACAGCACCGCCATTGACTTATGCCTCATCATCTGCATCTTATGCGCCTGCTCGTTGCCTGCCTTCTACAGAGGAGTTCAACCAAGTCATTGCGCCCACTCCAGCGCGCACTGCACCGCCACTCACGCCGACTCCTATTCGTGTTATTCCACCCCTGGCTCCCGCTCCATCTACTCGGCGCAGCACTACTCGTATGGAGCCTATTAGGGAGGTGGAAGTCGAGTCCCCAGCCTCGCTACGCCTCACCCTTGGCAGGGCCAAGGACAACATCAACATCTCCGACTAAGTACGCTTAGCCGTCACGCGATGTATCGCCATGTAAGATATGGGAAGTAGCCTGTTTGCGCATCATGTAGGAAGTGGAGGAGTGCACTAGCCTAAATAACATGTCAGACTCATGTACGCATATCCTGAGTGGTGTATTGTATAATTATCGCCCGCGTGTAAGATACGTAATGAGCAGTCGTTCTCCGTGCGCAAATTAAATTGTTTTTCCCTTAAGCAATCTTGGCTATTTTGATTTATTTGCCAACCTTGTGTTTTTATGGAATTAAATTTTGGCACCCCTTTTCGTTTTTCTTATGGGTTTTACGAAATATATCCCCAGAGTGAAAAAAATTTCTCGTCCTTGGACTCGCTCCATGCCAGCTCCGCCAGAGGAAAATTATGGCACTCAACCGGACAACAATTTTGCACAAGGGCAGTCGAGTCAATATCATGACACTCAACCAGGCAACAATTTCACTCAAGGTCAATCAAGTCAACAGGGCAGTGAAATGGCACTTGCTCAAATGTGCCGCCTTTATGAACAAAGTCAGCAACAACATCGGGAAATGATGAACCAAGTCATCAACATGAGAAATCACCATGGGCAGTATCAACAGCATTCCAAGTTATCTGAGCTACAGAAGACGCGTCCCCCAACATTTTCTCATACTGATAAGCCTCTTGAGGCCGAAGACTGGCTTCGAGACGTGGAGAGAAAATTAAATATTGCACAATGTTCAAACCTCGAAAAGGTACTATATGCTCCGCACTATCTCACAGGAGCAGCCGCATCTTGGTGGGAAAATTTCCTACACATGCATCCCAACGAAAATAATATAACCTGGGATGATTTCAAGGAAGGCTTCCGTGGCGCGCACATTCCAAAGAGTATTATGAAAATCAAAAAGAAAGAATTCGAGGACCTCAAACAACGGAACATGACAGTGTCAGATTACAACGGTCAATTTACTCTATTATCTCGATACGCCAATGAAGATCGTATGTCTGAGAGCAAGAAAATGGTGAAATTCCTTGATGGTCTAGCGCCCGCGCTTAAATGCCAACTGGAATGCCAACTGGTCATGCATACTTTTCCAGATTTTAAAACACTGGTGGATAAAGCCATTACTCTGGAAAATGAGAGACGCAGGTTGGAAGATTTCCGCAAGCGAAAAAGGGACCAGACTAACCAGGCTCGCAATCAGCGAAGCAAAACAAACTTTCAAAAAGGTGGGACACACAAACCTTCGTCCAACACCTCACGTCCAATCAAGAATTTCCATGCAAGGGACAAGGAGTTCACCTATCGCCCCGGCGTTACTTGTTACGCCTGTGGAGAAGAAGGACACTATGCCAAGCAGTGTCCCAAGCCTAGAAACTCAGCACCAAAGCCGAACAACGGCAGCAATAATATAGCGCCCAAGCGAAACAATTTCAATCCCAACAACAACCACAGGAAGGGTCATCTGAACCACGTAACCAAAGAGGAGGCACAAAATGCTCCGGATATCGTACTCGGTACGTTTCCTGTCAACACAATACCTGCAATGGTTTTGTTTGATTCTGGAGCTTCTCACTCTTTTATTTCGAAAAGTTTTGCTTTGCAAAATAATTTTTCGATGCTTCCTTTGGAAAAATCCATGATCATCAAGTCCCCTGGGATTCAGCAAGTCACTCAGAGTTACTGTCAAGATGTGGTTATTGAGTTCGAAGGATTGAAGTTTCACGCAAACCTTATTGTGTTGGAAAATAAAGGACTGGATGTCATCCTCGGGATGGACTGGCTAACCACCAACAAAGGTTTCATTGACTGTTTCAACCGGACCGTAATCCTCACGCATCACCTCGGGAAAACAATAAGGGTATCCGCCAAGGAAAGAAAAATACCCCGGCAACCGAGATTGAATAAGGTGGATGTTTCTGAGCTAAACAAGGTTCCAGTAGTATGTGAATTTCCAGACGTTTTTCCCGAAGAGCTTCCAGGCATGCCACCAGACCGAGAGATAGAATTCAGCATTGAGTTAGCACCAGGAACCACCCCCATATACAAGAAACCATACAGAATGGCACCATCCAAGTTGGTCGAATTGGAGAAACAAATAAAGGAATTACTGGACAAAGGATACATTCGAGCCAGTTCCTCACCTTGGGGATCACCAATTTTATTTGCCAAAAAGAAAGACGGAACACTGAGGTTGTGTATTGACTACCGAGCCCTTAACATGGTCACGGTCAAGAACAAATACCCGATGCCAAGGATAAATGATTTATTCGATCAGTTCGCTCAGGCCAAGGTATTCTCAAAAATTGACCTGAGGTCAGGATACCATCAACTGAAGGTACGAACAGAAGACGTCCCCAAGACAGCCTTCACCTCCAGATATGGACTGTATGAGTTCACCGTAATGCCATTTGGGTTAACAAACGCCCCCGCTTATTTTGTTCACCTCTTGAACAAAGTATTTATGAAATTTATGGACAAGTTCGTTGTGGTATTCATCGATGATATTCTGGTATACTCCAAGACACCAGAAGAGCACGCGGAACATCTCAGAATTGTACTAGGTGAACTCAGGAAACATCAATTGTATGCCAAGTTCAGCAAGTGCGAATTTTGGCTAAAGCAAGTAGGCTTTCTAGGCCATGTGCTGACCCAAGACGGTATCGCAGTAGACCCGGAAAAAGTCAAGGCTGTACTTGGCTGGAAGTCACCAGCCAGTGTAACGGACATACGAAGTTTCTTGGGAATGGCAGGATATTACCGCAGATTTATTGAAGGATTCTCCACCATTGCCAAGCCTATGACACAGTTACTCAAGAAAGACAAGAAGTTTGAATGGACAGAAGCCTGCGAGAAAAGTTTCCAAGAGCTAAAACGGAAATTAACGACAGCACCAGTATTAATTGTGCCGGACATACACAAGAATTTTGAAGTATATTGTGATGCGTCCAGAAAGGGTCTCGGATGTGTATTGATGCAAGAAGGCAAGGTTGTCGCCTATGCTTCAAGGCAGCTTCGCAAGCATGAGGAAAATTATCCCACTCATGACTTAGATATGGCAGCCATCATTCATGCACTTAAGGAATGGAGGCACTTCCTACTTGGAAATCGATGTGAAATATATACGGACCATAAAAGTCTCAAATATATTTTCACGCAGCCAGAACTGAATCTATGGCAACGACGCTGGTTGGAATTGGGAAAGGATTATGATGTTGGTATCCACTACCATCCAGGTAAAGCAAATGTAGTAGCCGATGCCCTTAGTCGGAACCCCGGCTCCGACGAAAGCAGTCTGCAAAGCTTGAGACCCGAGTTCCAACTGGAATTTGCCAAACTCAACTTATTAATGGTAGTGGAAGGCACCATGACAAACTTGGCAATACAACCCGACCTTGTGGAGAAAGTCAAAGGAGCTCAACCTGGTCACCCCAGCATCGAAGGCATCAAAAGAAAGGTGAGTAAGGGCAAAGCCTCGGAATTCGTCGTAGACGATGGAGGAATATTATGGTACAGGGAAAGACTCTGCGTGCCAGACATAGAAGACCTTAAACAGCAAATTTTAGCTTAAGCCCACACCGCCCCGTACTCAATCCACCCGGGAGGAACCAAAATGTATAAAGATATTCAGGAAAGATTTAGGTGGCACGGTATGAAGAGAGACATAGCCACTTTCATTGCATGTTGCGACTCTTGCCAACGCATTAAAGCTGAGCATCAGAGACCAGCCGGATTACTGCAACCAAACAAAATACCTGAGTGGAAATGGGATGAAATAGGGAAGGATTTCATTGTCGGACTACCTTGGTCACAACACGGAAATGATGCCATATGGGTCATCACCGACAGATTAACCAAGGTGGCACACTTTATTCCAGTAAAGACGACCCACACCACTCAGAGGCTTGCCAGGATATATCTCTCCCGTATAGTTTGTTTGCACGGTGTTCCGAAGACCATAATATCTGACAGAGGCACCCAGTTCATCTTGAGATTTTGGGATCATTTAAAACAGGCTCTAGGAACTCAACTAGCCTTCAGTACAGCATACCACCCCCAGACAGATGGACAGACAGAATGCGTAAACCAGATTTTAGAGGACATGCTGAGAGCATGTGTCCTCACATATGGAGCCAGTTGGGAAGAGAGCCTGCCATATGCCGAGTTCGCGTACAACAACAGTTACCAGGCCAGCCTGCTGTCGGTGTACTAAAGTAGGGGTACCTTAGTACCCCAGACTTGTGCACGGGCAGTCGTAGCACCCTGCGGCAAGGCCCGCCCCGGAAGCGCCAAGAGAAGACCAAGCATTCAAGACAAGGCCCCCGGCAAGAGGAGCTTGCCGGGCCAGGAAGACAAGACCCCGGCAAGAGGAGCTTGCCGGGACGACTGAGCCCATGTAAGGCCATCCAAGAACAAAGTATAAGAGACAGAAGATCGAGCCCCCGACAAGAGGAGCTTGTCGGGAAGGCCGAACCCAGGCACCACAAGAGAAGCCCGCCGTGGCGCGCCAAGCGCCCCGGCAAGGCCTGATAGCTGGCACGCTATCAGGCACAGGAAGACGACCCCCGCGGCAAGCCACTTGCCGCGGCAAGATCGCCACCTCAAGACTGCGCTCCAGCTCGCCCGCCCACGCGTCGCTCTGGGGCTTCCCCCGAGGGCACGTGGCGAGGCACCGCGCAGCCTGGGGCATGCGGTGGCATGCAGCCGCCATCGTGGCGAACGGTGGCGCACCTAACGGTCCGCCTCGGTGCTGTCCGGGCGACCGTGATGGGCATTTAATGCCCTTGTCCCCTACCGTCAGAAGTAGGTATGATAACACTGTGCCGCACTGTAGCACCACCGTTCCCACACTATTACAGCTACCACCCCTTTTACACTTTTACCCCTTTCTCTTACGTTGACACCTGTCGGTGACCCCTTTGCGCTATAAAAGGAGGCCCGTGTGCAATGTAGAGGGGGTTCCGGGGTTCGGAGATTCGGCATCCAGACAGCCATACGCTCGGTGCAGCTAGCTCCCCAAGCTCCCGAGCTCCCCAGTTCAATACAACCAAGCAGGAGTAGGGTTTTACGCGTCCATCGCGGCCCGAACCTGGGTAAACCGCTCGTGTGCCCGCCTCGATCTGCTCTCTGTGCTCCCTCCGCCCCCCTCACCGGACAACGAAAGGGGCTCCGGCCCCATAGGTGCTCGCGGGGGGACGCCCGTCCGCCCCGACATCTTTGGCGCGCCAGGTAGGGGGCGCGCACCGGGGGACAGCCCGCTCCTGCGGATCCCAGGATCCGTCCAGTCGAAGCAGGTGCCCCCGATAAGCCTTGCCCCGGCGAGCAGATCAGCAGCCTGAACGCTGAGGAACAGTCCGCTCCTGCGGATCCGAAGATCTGTCCAGTCGAAGCGGGGGTTCCCGACAAGCTGTGGCGTTCCTTCCCACGAGCTCGTGTGCGGCCCTCCTCGAGTATCCACTCGCGCAGAGACTGGGCAAGAAGCAGCTGCTCCTTGAGGAGGACCGCCTTCTGGCCGCTGGGCGAACGATTCGCCTCCAGCGAACTCTGCGCCGCTCCCGTAGCCGCAGAAGTTAGCGCCAGAAGTCACGAGAAAGGCGACCTCGTTCCCCGGCGCGCCTCGTCCGCCGGGGTGCCGAACGAGTTGACGCCGACCGTGGGAGGAATCTCGCCAGCGCGGTTGCCGGAACCCGTTCCGCCAACCATCCTCTCTGCCCGAGTCTTGCCGCAGTTGCATGTGATCCTCGGCGCAGAGAGGGGCGCGGATCCCCAAGCATAGCTACGCCTAGCTCCGGAAGGTCGTGAGGCCCTGCGCCTTGCTTACCCCCAGGATGGGCTGGATGCTGCCCAAGGAGGTTCTACCCTACCGGGCGGCGAGCGATAAGAAAAGATAAGTTGCCGGAGCTCGAGCAATCGCCCTATCAATTTTTAAGAGTTATCTCCCTCGAACGACCGAGCCTTGCTTGAGAGGCCTGAGCGCGGAAGGACCGGCACGAGGCTGGTTGCGCCCTCGTTTCGTTTCGAGTCCGCTCAACGACTCGAGTGTGCTACACCCCGAGTAGCGTCCTCACTTTGTTTCGAGCTCGCCCGGCACCCTAAGCGTGCTGCGACCGCAGTCGCACCGTTTACTTTGCCTCGAGCCTGCTCAACAATCTGAGTGAGCGGCAACCAGCCGCGGCGAGGCTTCTTGCCGGTGGCAGCCCCGCCAGCGGGTCGCTGACGTCCCGCACTCGGCACCCGTGGCAAGGCGGAGGCCTACGCCGGCAAGTCCCCGAAAGCGTAGGGCGGAAACAAACAAGGCGCCGGTCAAGTAGAAGAGATAACAGTGCGATGCATAGCCTAAGATGAAAAGTTATATTACAAAATGCCTTACTGCTGCCCTAACCAGCCGTTTCCGTGGCATATTTAACAGCGGCAGGGAAAGGGAGATAGACGAAAGGGGCAGGCGGCCTAATCTACGCGGTCGCCCTCGATCCTCTTGACCCCGGCCGCCTTCTTGACGATAGGGGCGATGAGGGCCCGGATCCCCGTCAGGTCCGCGTTCTCCGGCAAGGGCCTGAGGACGTTGGTAAGCTTGATGTCGGGATTGCGGAAAACGATCTTCACCAGCACCCTCTCGAGGGCCCAGGAGATGGCCTCCCGCGCCTCGTCGGCCCGCTCCTTCGGGAGCGACGTTCGGAGGTGCTGGAGCGCCTGCACCACCCCCTGGAAGAAGGAAGTGAGCTTGGCGCTGGGCGCGACGTCCTCGTCGGTGAGGGACCGGTGGCCCTCGACCCCCAGCAACGTCAGCTCCTTGTCGATGGTGGCGGCGATGTCGACGAGGCCCTCGGTCCACCGCTCCACTGTATCCCTGAAGGTGTTCTGGGAAACGATGGCGCGCCTCAGCAGCTCCTCGTTGCCGTCGACCTCCTTCCGTAAGGCCGCCTCCTGCTCCTTAGCGCTGTCCAGCGCCTTGCCGAGCGCCTCCAATTTCAGTTCCAGAGTGGAGTTGGAGTTCTTGGCGGCGTCAAGCTCCCGGATCTTCTCGGCGAAGCGACCCTGAAGCTCACCAAGGGTGAGCGCACCCTTCTCGCGCTCCTGCCAGAGCGCGGCGAGCTCCTCGCCCTTCGCCTTGAGGTCGGAATCGAGCTGCGCCACCCTCGCCTCCAGCCCCTTCTTGGTGATCTCAGCGGCTGCGGCAGCGTCCCGCGCCTTCTTCAGGTCTCCGCTGAGCGCCCGCTCGCGCGCGGCAGCCTCCTCCTCGTGGTCGGCGAGGCTGGCCGTTTTCAGCACCAGCTCGCCTTCCCGCGCGGATAACTCTCCGGCGGCAAGCCTCTGCTGCTCCTCGGCCTCCCCGTCGCCCACAGGGATATCAACGCCGTCCGCCTCCTGAGCGCCGGCGACGTCGTCGGCATCGCCACGCGCGCCCTCCTCGACGACGACCCCAGCCTTCGTCGGATCCGAGGCGGGCGCTGCGCTCGCCGCGGCCAGGGGATCGTCGGCCGCGTCCCCCGTCGGAAGGTCCTCCCTTGCCGGGGATCTCTCCCGTGGCGGGGTAGCTGACTCGGTCGGCACGGCGGAGGCGCCCTCTGGACGCGCCCGCCGGGGCTGCTCCGCTCCTGCCCAAAAGCAACAACTTCGCATCAACAATAAGAAGAGGGAGGGCTCGCGTACGCGCCAAGCAGCAAGAGCGAGTTATGTGCTCACGCTGGGGGCTGCGTTGCGAGCTGCCCTGAGGGTCCCTTGCCGGGTCCGGTAAGGGCGCCTCCGACACGACCTCGCTTGCCGGGGGAGATTCGTCATCAAGGATGACCCACGGGATCCTCGATCTCTTCGCTCTCCTCTGGGCCAGGGTCCTGAGAAGGGGACCGGGTCAGGGGAAGGGCGAACGAGCTGTCGAACAGGACGAACCATCAGGGAAAAAAGATATGAGCTCCATGGGGAACTTACTCTCCGTCCTCCTCGTCGTCGGAGCTGAGCGCAGAATAGTCGAAAGCCGGCTCGGCCCTGACGCAGGGGGGGGGGGGCAAGGGAATGGGCTCCCGAGGCCGCTTGGCGGGGGCAGTAGATGACTCCGCCCCCGTCGACGCCGCGGCACGGGGAGCAGCGACAACCGAAGCCCCAGCCCGCGAAGACCCCGCTTCCGCTGCCGACCCGGCCCTGCGGAGGCGCCTCCTCGGCTGGGCCGGGGGCTCCGCCTGCGACGAGCCGCCCGGAGGCCGCAGGGAGGCAACGCCGACCTCCGACAAGCCACTCGCGTCTTGGGCAGGCTCGTCCTCGCCGCCGTGCCCGGCTGGTTCCCCCTGGTCGACAAGTTCCATCGGGTCGGCGAGGCTCTCCGCCTCCGCCGCCTCCGCCTCGGCCACGGTGAACCCAGCTTCGCCCGCGGCCGCGGCGGCCGCCGCCTCCTCCATCCTGGAGGCAATGTAAGCCAGCTCCGCCGCGGTGGTGGCTCGGATGAGGCCATCCTTCTCGGCGGGATCGACTGGCTCCTCCTCCAGGCCGTCGAAGAAGGCCCGCACGACGTCATCCGGCGGCTCCTGCCAGGTCGCGTTGACCCCGTGCGAGTCGCACAATGGCATCATCGCGAGGATATGGCTGAGCGACGAGTTGTTGCACAAGGGAACGACGCCCGGCGGCAGCCGGAACCACTCCGGGTGGTCAGGGTCGTGCTTGAACAACTCCTTCAACATTGCGTCGTGCTCCAGCACGGTGAAGTTGAAATTGAGGCCCGGACGCAGCCTCATGATGTCCGCCGCATTCCGGAACTCCCAGGCCGGCTTCCCCCTCTTTTGCAGAGGGGCGATCCGGCGGCGAAGGAAATCCGCGCCGACGGCGCCGACGGTGAGGCCGGCGAGCCTGAGACGCAGGACCCGGGTGATGGCAATCTTCAATCTGACATCGTCCGGGGACACCTCGCCCCAGCCATCGCCGCGCACCACCGGAGTTCGGCGCACGGCGGTGAACGGCTGCGGATGGTCCTCGACAATCAAGCACCATTCCGCCCTCCACTCCTCCCACCTGCCGCGGAGGTCCCCGCCCAAGTAGGCTTCCTTCTTGCCGGACCGGGAAACCCAGGCGATCCCACCGGACAGCGGCTCTCCTTTCTCCACCCGAGGGACAAAGAAGTGCTGGAAGAGGGCCACGTTGGGACGAATTCCGATGAAGTTCTCGCAAAGGTGCGTGAAGACCGCCATTGTGAGGACGGCATTGGGGGTAAAGTCGAGGAGGTGGAGGCCATAGGTGCTCATGATTTCAGAGAAGAACTCCGAGTAAGGCGGGCAGAGCCCGCAGTAGAAGAAGACGACGAAGAAAGGATACCCGGTCGGGTACTGCTTCTGGGCTTCGGCAGGGAGCACCCGCGTGCGCGGATGCGCTCGCGTCTTCGTCGACCAGAAAAGGGAGTACTTGTCCCTCAGCTCCACCGCACCGAGCTGGGGGGGAAACGTCGCCGTCTCCTTCCGAAGCACTTCAAGCCGTAGCGCCTCGGCCGATTTCGTGGCCTTCCCCTTCGCCTTATCGCTCTTCGGGGCCATGGCGGGGGCGGGGGAGGGGGATCGTCGAAGCTGACGACGACGGGCGCTCCAAGGACAGATCGCTGCTGCCTCTGGGAGAAGGAGGTGGCAGAGGTTTTAGAGAAGTGGTAACCGAGGGAAAGGCGAACCGCCCCTACTTTCCTCCGCCACAAGAGGAAGAGGTGGGGGGGGGACGCTTCGCCTCTCTGAATCGAGAGATCGTGCGCGACGTGACGCGCGCCTGCGCGGTTCAGCCCCGCGCACGCCACCCACGTCACGCTCACCCCGCACGCCTCGCCGCCACGACGCCGCGGTAAGCGCGCGCCGCCTGGGGAAGGCGCGGCGGATGCGGAGTTAAGGAGCAGCGCGACCAAGGCCATGCGTGCCCGTGCACCGTTAGGGCCTGGCCCAACAACGCTCGGCACCATGTGTGGCCCAGGCCCGGGGGCTCCTGTCGGCGTACTAAAGTAGGGGTACCTTAGTACCCCAGACTTGTGCACGGGCAGTCGTAGCACCCTGCGGCAAGGCCCGCCCCGGAAGCGCCAAGAGAAGACCAAGCATTCAAGACAAGGCCCCCGGCAAGAGGAGCTTGCCGGGCCAGGAAGACAAGACCCCGGCAAGAGGAGCTTGCCGGGACGACTGAGCCCATGTAAGGCCATCCAAGAACAAAGTATAAGAGACAGAAGATCGAGCCCCCGACAAGAGGAGCTTGTCGGGAAGGCCGAACCCAGGCACCACAAGAGAAGCCCGCCGTGGCGCGCCAAGCGCCCCGGCAAGGCCTGATAGCTGGCACGCTATCAGCCACAGGAAGACGACCCCCGCGGCAAGCCACTTGCCGCGGCAAGATCGCCACCTCAAGACTGCGCTCCAGCTCGCCCGCCCACGCGTCGCTCTGGGGCTTCCCCCGAGGGCACGTGGCGAGGCACCGCGGAGCCTGGGGCATGCGGTGGCATGCAGCCGCCATCGTGGCGAACGGTGGCGCACCTAACGGTCCGCCTCGGTGCTGTCCGGGCGACCATGACGGGCATTTAATGCCCTTGTCCCCTACCGTCAGAAGTAGGTATGATAACACTGTGCCGCACTGTAGCACCACCGTTCCCACACTATTACAGCTACCACCCCTTTTACACTTTTACCCCTTTCTCTTACGTTGACACCTGTCGGTGACCCCTTTGCGCTATAAAAGGAGGCCCGTGTGCAACGTAGAGGGGGTTCCGGGGTTCGGAGATTCGGCATCCAGACAGCCATACGCTCGGTGCAGCTAGCTCCCCAAGCTCCCGAGCTCCCCAGTTCAATACAACCAAGCAGGAGTAGGGTTTTACGCGTCCATCGCGGCCCGAACCTGGGTAAACCGCTCGTGTGCCCGCCTCGATCTGCTCTCTGTGCTCCCTCCGCCCCCCTCACCGGACAACGAAAGGGGCTCCGGCCCCATAGGTGCTCGCGGGGGGACACCCGTCCGCCCCGACACCTGCAAATGGCACCATTTGAGGCTTTGTATGGACGGAGATGTCGTACCCCGTTAAATTGGTCAGAAACTGGAGACAGCCGTATCTTCAGACCAGACATGCTCAGAGAAGCCGAGGAAAAGGTCAAGCTAATCAGAAATAGACTCAAGACCGCTCAAAGCCGACAAAAGAGTTATTACGATCAGAAGCATCGTGGGGTGAACTTCGAACCCGGTGAATTCGTATACCTACGAGTATCCCCTATGAGGGGGTTACAACGATTCAAAATAAAAGGAAAGCTAGCGCCAAGATTCATCGGACCATTCTGTATAGTGGCCCGAAAAGGCACAGTAGCATATCAGCTAGACTTACCTAAGGAACTGTCAGATATCCACAACGTGTTCCACGTTTCGCAGTTAAGAAAGTGCGTAAGCAACCCAGAGAAACAAGTATCCCATGAGAGCATTGACGTGCAACAAGACCTCACTTATAGGGAACGTCCCGTGAAGATATTAGAGGAGTCTGAAAGGAGGACCCGACAGAAGACCATTAAATTTTTCAGAGTTCAGTGGAGCAATCACACTGACAGCGAAGCAACTTGGGAAAGAGAGGATTTTCTTTGAGCAGAGCATCCGCACTTATTTATGGAACAGCTGAAATCTCGGGGACGAGATTTTTCCTAAGGGGGTTGGTGTTGTGACACTCCCAAAAAAAATTCATTTGGTTTTTAGCAGAAACCTTGCTGGTTTTTCTTTCTTTTGTCAAATGAGGCCTTTAAAAAAAATTAGAAAAAACCCATCCTCTTAAGATCATTTTGGGCAAGGATTGTTATTTCTGTTTCCCTCTTCAAACTTTGGGTTTGATCTTTTAAAAACTACTTCTCTGTTGAATCCCTCTCAAATTATTTTTGGAGTCTAATCTTTTTCTTTTTATAAGAAAACTCTATGAGAATTGGGGATTTTCATATATTGAAAACCACCCATGACTTTGTATTTTTGCCCATGTGGTAAAACCCATTCAAAACCTCCCCTCCTCCTTGTAAACAACTAAGTCCTCTGTCCCTTCTAAAAAAACAAGTTTAGGATTTCATTTTAATTATTTCACCTCTCAAATCTTTTCTGATCTTTATTTTGAGCCTGAGTCATTTACAAAGCAAGTACCCTATAGCATTTGTATTTGGACCTCAGACCAACTCTACTGGCTAGTCCTTGGTAGCCTCAACCTGGAACCATCTTGATCCACTCATCTTCTTTTCAAATTTTTCAACTTCCACTCTCTGCAAGTTTGGACCAGATTTGCCAAATTTGGTGAAATTCATATTTCCACTTACCCAAAAATTCCACCAAAAATCAGGCAGCCTTCTGGAGCAATGAGAAGCTACTCCACCAAAAATCATCCCAAGGAAAAATCTCTACATGCGTGGATCATTCTGTCGAACACCTTGCATGCACTGTTTCAGTCACTTTCAGTTAAATTCATATTTCAGTGTTGATCTTCGTCAGTTAAGTTCAGTCACATGCTCACAGTGCCCTTGGCACGTTGCTCGCCGCCTGGCCTTCTTGTCCGGAGCCTCGCACGCGCGCTTGGCACCTTCCTGGCGTCGGTGGCGCCCTGGCCCGCCTGCGCCGGCGTGTCTTGCGGCGGCCAAACCACCGTAGCGGCCGGCAAGGAGCAGAACGGCGGCTCAACGCCGTTCAGCGCCGCCCAATCCCCCTGGTGGCTCCGCGTGGCCATCTCCGCGCCAGCGCATGCATGCAGCACCGTCGCCGTGGCGCGGCACGCACAACGCGTGCTCTCTGCCGCCGACGGGCCCGCGTCGCCCCGTTCCGTCGAACTCCCCCTAAGCTACCTAATCCCAACACGGTTAGCACATAAACAGAACCAGGGAGCAACCACGACGACACTCCACCTCTGAAACCTCCCGTGCAACCTCCACGCCGCCGTAATCACCTCGCCGGAGGACCCCGTTCTCGGCAACCGCCTCGGGGCGGCTATATATAGCGCCCCCGAGCCCGCTCTCACTCCCGCACGGCTCCACCACCTCTCTACAACCTGCCTGGCCACTGGAGGGGCCTCGAGGAGCCCTTCTTCCTCGACTCCGGCCACCTCCGTCCGCCTCGGGCTCCAGCAGCGTTCACTGCGGTGAGGCCATCTCCGGCGCCCAAACCCCGTCTGCAGCCTTCTTCCACATCAAGTACCCTAACCCCCTCGTCAATTTGATCGTTGCAGCCCTCTCCGGCGAACTCCATCCACGCTCGAGACGCCATCCGCCGGAGCAGGGACCACCGTCGACACAGTGCACGCCGACGACCACCACCACCCGACGCGGAATGGCGCCCTGAGCACGGAGGTACCATCCGATCCCTCTGCCTCGCCGTGGATCGCCGCCGGCGATCACCGCGGTTGTCTGGCGCCAAAGGCCCTGCCCCGTTTTCAAACCCGACGGGTGGAACCGCCCTGTCAGATTTCTTTTATTTTTCGAACTGTTTTCTGAAAGCGCCTTCGGGCAAAAATACGCTTTCCCCTCTGAGGTGGTGTAATTGAGACTGAAGCGTTTTCTATTTTTATAAAAAGAACCCTAGGAAGTTTCTATTTCATTACAGATGAGTCCCTGGACAAAAACCTTAATAACTTTTAAACAGAAGCATATTTTTGAGTGATTCTTTTTCTGTTCTCTTCAAAATTTTGTCTAGTGTTTTATCAGATTTATTTAAAAATTATTTGGATTAATTTCTGTGCACCTCTTGGTATTTACGATAGTGCGTGTATCCTCTTTATACCGTAGATACCGACGGAGGTGACGGGACCGTAAACTTCACCGAGCTAGACTCCGACTACTCTGAACCAGGCAAGCATGTTTGAACTTTTGATATGATGAGTGTCTTGGCATGTTTTGCATTTTAGTTGGTCTCATGGCATGTTGTGAGCATACCGATGAACGTGTTTATCATGCATTATTGATGCAAGTAAGTTCGATGATCCATACGTTGTTGGATGTGAGTATACAAGGCCATGTGTTGGCAAGGAGATGGGTAAGATGGCAGTGTTGTAGCATGCCAGTCTTATGCCATGCAAGTTAACTTCAGTACCAACCCGTATCGGTGTGTTTCCTATCCATTTCCCTTCCCTGTACTACCACATGTGTCTCGCAAGAGATATGGTTTAGTAAGTTGCTAACCGCTTCCCTGGTACACACCAAAAAGGAGAGGCCGGAATGATGGTTCCATGGCCCTGGATTAAAGCCAGTCATCCGGTCAGGGGGCATGGGTGTTTCCAGTTGGGACCGAGAGGGGGGCACCCCTTAGAGCGCGCGTATATAAATTTGAACCCATGCTATTCGAGATTGTGATCTCCCCGTCTCAAAAGTTTTTCTTGGACGATGTCTAGGGTGATTCCTGGCATCGAGAGGTTGGATGGGTGTGTACTGGTTAGCTATGTTTTCTTCTGAAATACCGTAAATGGAACTAGTCCTCGTGACTACGGAAATCCGTTAACTGTGGGAAATTTTTATACAAACTCTGCAGAGTCATAAATCTTAAAATTATCTTATTCATGTCCAAGTTCCGTGCTAACTAAGAAGTGCCAGTTTTGGTGACAGATTATCCGATGGGACACATGAGCGCTAAGTCCGGTTAAATGTTTAATCCTTTGGATGGACTAACCCGGTTATTTTCAAGAGTTGAATATTTATTATGAACATTATTTCCTTGACAGTAAAAGCCCTTTCTGCGATGTCGCTTAGACGTCCGACTGTGGCATTTCTTTTAAGCCCTTTATGTGGTGTCGCTTAGACGCCCGACTGCGGCAATTTCTTTTAAGCCCTTTTTGTGGTGTCGCTTAGACGCCCGACTGCGGCAGTTCTTTTAAGCCCTTTATGTGGTGTCGCTTAGACGCCGGACTGCGGCATTTCTTTTAAGCCCTGTATGTGGTGTCGCTTAGACGCCCGACTGCGGCATTTCTTTTAAGCCCTTTATGTGGTGTCGCTTAGACGCCCGACTGCGGCATTTCTTTTAAGCCCTTTATGTGGTGTCGCTTAGACGCCCGACTGCGGCATTTCTTTTAAGCCCTTTATGTGGTGTCGCTTAGACGCCCGACTGCGGCATTTCTTTTAAGCCCTTTATGTGGTGTCGCTTAGACGCCCGACTGCGACATTTCTTTTTAAGCCCTTTATGTGGTGTCGCTTAGACGCCCGACTGCGGCATTTCTTTTAAGCCCTTTATGTGGTGTCGCATAGACGCCCGACTGTGGCAGGTTTCTCCTTTTACTTATCTGTTCACCTTTCGTGGCGTCGCTCCAGACACTCGATTGGTTTCCTTTACTTTACTGTTGGGATTTCAGGCGGACTACCGCCAATTCCCTTTTTACTTACCTTGCCTGCTATTATCTCAATTATGCATTGGTAAATTAATCATGACGCACTCATGCATGCATTTGTTATATCTCACGTCCGAACTGTCTTGCGAGTACTTTCAAAGTACTCACTGGCTTGTTGATTTGGCCAGATGCTGACGAAGGTGATCTCATGGATGAAGAGTTCGATAGCGAGTCCGACGCCTAGAGGAATCCCAGTCAGTCTCGTGCGACCCTGGACTTGGTCACTGTAATATAACCGCTTCCGCAACCCGAATAGATTCATCGAGCCTCACTCCGACGCTCGATGAGATGCTACTTTGAGAGCCATGTTATCTCACTCCCCACTGTATTATTCCACCATCACTTTATCCTCGAGTCAGTTGTATGCCATCACACCATTGTGTCATATCCGCCATTATGTATAATTATTGGCGCGCTTGTAATAAATTGTTGAGCACCCTTAGCTCTACCCTGTAAAATATTTTATGCTACTGGCTTACTGTATCAAGAGTTTGTCGACCAGTGAGGAGGATTTTCTCTCATACTGGACTTAAAGATTGGTTTCTCAATAAAAAAAATTTATTGGAAAACCGGTCCTGACACATGGCCGGCCATCGCAGCTCCTCCTCTCGCTCCCGTAGCCCTAAGCCCGGTGATTGGAAGAAGTGTTCCGTCCCACACAACTAATTAGTAGAGTTACAGACCCAGGGATTTCTCCCTCCAGCGTATATGGTCCCCGTTCGAGCCGGGCTCGCCACCTATAATGGCGGGGAGCAAGCGGAGAGCTTTCCCAATCCCTCCAAGGGGGAGCGGGTATGCCTTGTCCCTTATTTATTAAGGGGACTTGGATTTCCAATCCATCCATTCCTCCGCGGGCTCCTGGAGTTTTATGGTCTCCAGTCGCATAACTTCACCCCTGCTTCCATACTACACATCGCTGGTTATGTTGCCCTTTGTGAGCTGTTTATGGGCTGCAAAGCTCATTTCGCGCTGTGGAAGAAGCTATTCTGCCTTGTGCCCCGTACACAGAAGGGGTCAATATATCAAGTGGGTGGAGCCGAAATATGGCACATCGCCGGGACCAGATACCTGTCTGGTACCCCAAAGAAGACGTCCGAAGACTGGCCTTCAGAGTGGTTTTACATGGAGGACGTCCCCCTTCCAGATCCTATTTGGATGGGCCTTCCCGAGTTCGACAATGCCCCTTTGAAGAAACGCCGAAGCTGGCGCCCACGGAGCCCTCAGGAGGAAGATAACAGAGAAGTCCTTTACCTGATGGGCCGGATAAAAACGCTGGCTCAATCAAGAATGACAATAACCGAGGTTATGTCAATATGTATAATGCGGGGGGTACAGCCACTTCAATATCGAGGGCACCCCATGTGGCATTTTAACGGGGAAGATGATGCCACCCGCTGCGGGCGTACGGGACCGGTCTCAGTTGCTGCTCTAGCAAAAATTCTATCCGATTTGTACAATCAAGAGGAAGAGGAGTTCATCCGTATTAAGCCACGGGATGGATTCTCCATATACAACCCTCCAAGCTTGGTGACCTGTCACTTTTTACTCCCAGCCTTCCTGCATTCTTTGTCATAAGTACTCACTTTGCCATTTCATGGCAGGAACTACGAAAAGCTGTAAGGGAGGTCAACAACCCACCTCCACAATCGGAGGACCTTGACCGGGCCCTCGATCCTGGACTCGAAGAGGATCCGGACATATTTGTGGAGCTGATAGACAGGACATTCTATCAATTGAGCTGCGATGATGCCATGGTGGCCATCATAGCCGACTATCCGGGGCTACTCCCTGCATCGCATGTAAGAAAAACCGGAGTCCCAACTTCCGAGAAGGATCCCCTTTTATGCACTTCACCTACCGTACACATATGGTGTCTTACAGGGAAGGCCCTCGGGACGCCATGCCGAACCCGTAGTGACTCGCCAACAAGGGGCACCGAAGCCGGGTAGGCTAAAAAGGAAGGCGGTCAGGACTGAGAGCCGACGCAGAGGTATGATACAGAACCTCGCTCCGTGGTTGTCGTCTTTCTAAAATATAATAACGTTCATGTTTCCTAGTAGGAAAAACGCTCGCAGGACTATATCCGAAGAGGTTGCCGATCACGCCTCCACCATTCGGGCTCCAGGGCCGGACATAGAGGCGGAAGCTAACACGGGGCGAACGCCGGATGCTCCTCCTATAGAGGATGCGGATAGAATATCCTCAACAAATTCCGAAGTGGAGAGCACCATGAATCACAGGCGTCGCCGGGCCGTACTCCGTGACGCTTGTTTCTCCCAAGAGGCGTTTGATGCCATCAACTCAGGAGACGCGTACATCCGTGCTGCTCAAAATGCTGCCAGAGCCATGAACCAGTATGTAAAGGATATACGGGTAAGAACAATCGGATGATTAGCCTGGGCTAGACGGGCCACAGCCCAGTTCAAACCCTGCTCCGTCTCAAAAAAACCAAACAAAAAAAATACTGCTCGAGTAGCTACGTCCCAGGTGTCAGCCAATCTTGTGTTGTTCTCTTGTCTATTGACTATATACGCTCACAATGTCATGGGTCCCAGATGTCAGGAAAACACTAGGAGGAAACATTTTATTTTTCCATACGCTGACGTGGTGGGCCCCTACTGTCATCCTCTCCACGTACTTCTGCTGATTCCTGTTGTTTGTTGACCATGTTGACAACGCGAGAGGGCGGCGCCGCGGCGAGTGCACCAAAGCGCGCGGAGGATGTCGGTGTTAACGATTTAGGAGACGGTGGGGTGGTGATGCATGCATTGAGGTGCAGCCAGCCGTGGGAGGCGGAAGCAGGTGGCCCTGCCGGCGCTGGTTTGGTTTTGGCGGCTGGAGGAAGACAAGACCGAAGAAACACGACAGACTATAAAAGCAACAAGAGTACTTAACAACCTTAACTGAAACCAGCATGGGCACTTAACAACCAAAGCTGAAAGCAGTATGAGTACTTATACAGGTTCAACCGTACAAAGCACGCCTTGAACAGTGCTACTTTGCCTACAGTTAACCAAGGGTGAGGTCGCCAAGCCCCAGGACAAGGCCCAGGCGCCACCCCGCGCATCCACAACCTTCTGAAAGCGGCTTCATCTCGCAACGTGGTCAATAAACAGGATATTCGCTTTAGAGCCATGGAAAAGCATGAACATAATCTTCTTTCCTATTCTCCAAGATGGACAGGCCTTCATTATTTGAGACCACCCATGAATAAGTACCTTTTCACCTCCAAGGGGAATTGAGTAGGTTGACATAAACATCATGTTGTGACCAAGCGCAAGTCTGACCCGACCATGGTCAGGCATCTATATAGGAACAATAGAACTCGGCAGTTCTTGTTTCAAGAAGATCACAGCTGTAAAACTGTGTATAAGCAATAGTTTATGAACAACATATGTAACAGAAAACAATTCGTACCATAAGTTTCTCGACACAGTTAGACCTGTTCAACGAGTGCAGCAGTGGCACACATATCCCACGTGGCCTTCCACCATTGGAACGCCCCACAAGGACCTCAAGATGATCAATAAAGTATAGGAACTTGTGGATGTCGATCCAGTCAACTTTAGTGCCATTAGTAACAGCCGAGTTATTAAAGAGTAACAAACGAGCAGACCACTTAACTCTGAAAAAACCTACACGTGCAACTAATTATAAGAAAATATTAGTTAGAAGTAGCATCTTTGTGAGAGATTCGTTGCTACTTCTAAAGTTAAATTGTGATTAGTTAGACAAAATAGGTGGATTAAGAAGTAATCGAGGCAACAAGAAAGAACTAGATAAAAAACTAACATGGATGAACAATTGGAACGACGTCGGGGTGGAAGATCGCAGTGAAGATGAGACCAGGTTCTGCTATTTCCATCAACATTCGTGCGCCAACTTTCAGTCCGTAACACTTGAGAAAGTTTATCCAAGTTCGGCCATAGAAAAAGCAGCGATCTTCTTGGTTCATGAACCCAACTCGGAACTTATATCCATGACTTGTCTTCACTGTGACCATTTAACTAGTGTATTCAGTTATGGCAAGGCCGAGCATCTTGAGTACATGTGCTCTGGCAGAGCAAATAATACACTGCAGGAAAAATAATATGAGAACACAGCATGTTCAAAAAAACCCCACCCTCCCGGATAGAAAAGAGGATTCTAGGAACATATTGTGCGCGTTTCAAAATGATGTGTTAGGATGAGAAGGAACAAGTGTGGCGTCTCGCCGAGGGCGCAGAAACCTGTAGGGTACTCGCACTTTGGGCACTGCAAATGAAACACATTAGATTCAGTAGGAAGAAAAATGCATCAACGGCGGCGGCTGCCATCCTAGGATTACCTGCGACCAAGGGACTTTGATTATCGGGGATGGATGAAGAATTCGTACCTGGTTCTCCATGAGAAAACCCTATGCAATCACCGAGAGGGGGTTTTCTCTGAACAAGCAGACGAGGGAGAAGGGGATTCAGGCCCAGTGAAATATTGCCGCTTCGTCCGTCCAGCTTACTGCTAAAGCTGGAAAGGGGGGTTGTGATTTGACGGCTCATTGGGCATTACTGTGGCGCTACGACTGGGGTGTGTCTACCGTGAAGTTGTGCACTCTAATTTGTGCATATGGCACGTTGACCCCGTTGTCGGTTGCCCCACATATCAACGAAAGGAAGTAGAATGACAGGAGTAACTAGTTACACATAAATATATTTTTTGACAGAGAGATACTCCCTCTGTAAAGAAATATACAAATCTTTTATATCACAGGCTCACCTTGCCGAGAAATATACTCCCTCTGCAACGCACGGGCATTATGGGGGTTCAGCTTTTTTATGGGGGTTCAGCTAAGAATTAATACTCAGATAGGCTCATGGTTCTGGACTTTGGGCCGCAGGCCGACTCTGCATGTTTGGGGGCCCATGTGTTCTACTTCAGCGCTTTTTCATATTGCAAGCGATCGGTACGGCGCTGGTTTTAGATGATGTCGCAAGGCGAATACACAAAATTGAATAAAGCACGACAGCTGTTGGAATTAAATCGAACGACAGTTCCTAACCAGCAATCAGAGTTGCAATTCTATCAACGTTATACCATGTGATAAATAATACTGTCGTACTACTTATACACACAGGACACTTGTTTCACCATGCCAGATTATTACTTCAAAATCACTCGAAGGATAGATCAGTTCGGCAGTTGCGTGCTGCTACTAAAGAATTTCAAAGTTGATTTGGACCAGCTCTCCTTGTCGAGAAAGTTCGATTTTGACATCATCCCCTACCGCAAGATATGATTTAGATTTGAACCTTGACCATCCTTTAGCATCAATCATCATGCGACCATCCTTTGTACTTATGATATATTGAGCAGGTTCATTCACACCAAGGCTGCGCATGGTAAGACCAACTTGGCCGCGGTCGCCCGGATTGTTGAACGACTCCCTCGTTGCTCTAGGAATTCTCTGTTTGCAAACAAGAAGACATACCCAAACAGTTAGATCAACACAGTGAATCATGTGAAATAAAATGGAAAAAAAAGAACGAAGCACTTGGGCGGCCAATGCTTACCAAGAAGGTGGACATGTCAGTTTTTGTAAGGACTTTGGTATATGAAGTGCGAACTGCAGCCCAGTCTGTTGCCGGTGCAACTGCACGGGCCGGAGCAGATGCAAGTGCAAGTGTTCGTGCAGGTGCTGAAGCCGCTGCTGCTGCCGGAGATGGTGCTCCTTGTAGAGCTGGTGCCGGTGTCGGAGCAGGTGCCGGTGTCGATGCCCGATCCTCCGGTAGATCAGACTGATCCGCTGACGCAGTCGGTGCCCAATCCTCATCTGGATCAGATTGAGTTGTTGCCGCTGTCAGTGCTAGAGCAACTACCGGTGCTCGATCTATGCGAGACAACGGCGATCGTGTCTGGTCTGCTACGATCAACTTCCTAACTTGACTAGGATTTGTGACCGTGATCCATTTTTTCTTCATTTCTTTTAAACGCGAGAAGGACTAATTTTGGCGTTTTTATTAAACCAAACTGCAGTTCATCATAGGGATTCAGCTTGTACTCAGACAACAGACTGATCCAATTTTTTCCAGTAATATAAGTGATGGACAGTGCCTTCATTACTGACACGACATAAGAAGTGAAACCTGCAAAAATAGCCGTCGTAGAGCAAACCAAACGGTTTATTCTATGATGAATGTCACATGGCAAAACCTGTATCGTAAAATTGCAGGAAAAGAAAGAGAACATGACATTAAATCAATAAGATTTAGACAGTAAATCAATAAGATTTACTTGATGTGACACGAGTGAATCCTTACCAGGAAATCACTATGTTGAAGTACTAACCAGAAGATTGATCGTCCAACTACGCGTGGCATGCAGGGGCCCTGCCTACTCCCACAAGCAGGACAGTCCAAAGGTCGTGACATATCGTATGGACCGAACATCCATGGGACTGGAAATCCTGGTGGGTGCGATAAACCCTGCAATGCATACAGATATTGGAATGTAACCATAATTGATAAACCGGCCTCACAAAAAATATGATCTGGATACTTCAAAATATATAGACTGAATTGATTGGACAGACATTAACATAGACCGTTCTCAGGACCGACCACACACACCAAAAGCGGCAGTACTAATAAACAATACAGAGTTCACAAACACAAATCAAGTACTGAACAATAGTACTTACTACAGACAAGCAAAGTTGCACTAACTAAACTCTGCAGACTATTTCTTGCCACCGACCTACGGGATGAACCCCGCATAACTGACTAGGCCATGGACTTCGTGTGAGATGTCTACATGCACCATCACCATCTTGTCAACCTTGGAGAACCTAACAGAGTGGTATTTCCACTCATAAACATGATGATGAAGACAGGCCGCATCGAATTTGTTGGGAAGCTTTACAAGAACCACACCCTTCGTAATCGAAGGCACAGCCAGGAAATTGTTGTGGTCAAGTACAGCCTCGAGAACACGCCTGACAACAATGCTACTGGAAAACACTAGTTCAGGACACGTGGCGACAGGGACACAACAGCTGGATAGTTCAGCAGTAGAACTCATCATAAGGTCTTCCAGTTCACACGGCATGACTTTGAAAACTTCATCTCCACCGCGGACCTGGATCTAATTCAAACAGAAATCATATTTTATTTTTTATTTTTTTGACTGGTAACTATAGGGAACCCCCCCACACACAGCATTCAGAATTTATTAATAAAGCAAGGGACAATACAATACATGGATTACAAGATTTAATCTATACAGGAAGAAAAAAGACTACACTAAGAGACTAGATTACAAAACCTCAAGGAGGCAAGAAGGAAATCCATCTAAGCAGCTCCTCCTTATATCTTTGCTTGATTCTATGTTGCATGAGTGTAATATCATGGATGAACGCACATCTCCATCTATTAAAGCTTTGCCTCTCATGCCTGAAGACTCTAGCATTTCTCATTATCCAAATATTCCAGCAAGCAACAAAGACAACCTCAGTAAAGAAAGGTTTAGCAAAGTCTTGCTTAGCTTGCATGACAATTGTGGACATATCCTCTCCAGGTGGCCATAATATTTGAAGGTAATTCCATATTCTCACACTGAAATTACACTCAAAGAATAAGTGGTTTCTGGTCTCACGTGTCCCCAAAGGACAGAGAACACAGTTTACCCCATCCTCCAGATGCCAGTGCCTTCTTTCAACCATATCTTTGGTATTCAATCTATCCATGATTAACATCCAAGCAAACACCTTGATTTTCATTGTGCAGGAAGATCTCCAAATCCATAAAAGGAGAGGATTGAAAGACATTTGGGAATGCACAAATGAGTAGAACAGCTTGGGCTTAAAAGGTTGGCTGGATCCCTGCCAGAACCAGATGTCATTTGCTTCCACTTCCCTATTACAATTGGCCATCATGTTTTGCACAGTCATATACTCCTGGTAAGCCTGTGCAGACAAAGGTAAATGAAACAACTCTGTGAGACTCTGTGAATGGAAAGCCTCAGAGACAGTAATCCAGGGATCTTTGACATATGAAAAGAGCCATGGAAATCTGGTTTGCAAGGTGATTGATGTTTCATCTATCTTCCACTTATCAGACCAAAATAAAGCAGAAGTCCCAGAGTTGATCTGAACCCAAGTTGTGCACCTAAAATGATCCAGAAATTTACATATATCCTTCCACCAATAGGAACCACAACTGTCAGTCCCCTGTGGTACAGAACAGTGGTAATATGTATCCCATATAAGTGAAACCCATGGCAAGTCCAACCTGTTCAGGAATTTGTGCAGATATTTCAGCAAGAGAGCCATATTTTGCACACCCAGATTTAAAATGCCCAGCCCTCCTTTGTTTTTGGGCCTACAAATTAGGTCCCAGGCTGCCAGGGATGGTGAGGGATCATCTCTGTGTTTTCTCCACAAGCATTGCCTTTGTATTCTCTCCAATTGCTTTAATATCCCTGCAGGAACAAGGAGGCTGCCAAGATAGAATATGGGCATGGAAGACAATGCAGAGTTTAAGAACTATAGCCTTTCCCCCTGGTTTAAGAAAGAAGAACTAGCTGACATTCTTCTCTCCATGCAGTCCACAAGGGGCATAAAATCCACCATTTTTGGTCCGGTAGTACCCACAGGTAGCCCAAGATATGTGAAGGGCATCTTGCCAACCTGACAACCAAAGGCTGCAGCCAAACTGGTGGTAGTGTTCTCATCCACATTAATGGGAACCATGGAAGATTTGTGGTAGTTCACCACTAGCCCTGTAGAGGTGGAGAACACATGTACCATGTCCTTGAGAGCCAAAATTTGAGCTTTGTCTGCTGGTAGAATGATTAGGGTATCATCAGCATACTGAACTATAGGATAATCTTGGTCATGGCATGGGATTGGCAGCTTTAAGATTCCCCTTTTGAACATATCATTTACTACTGATTGCAAGAGGTCAGCAGCAATTACAAAAAGCAAGGGTGAAAGGCAGTCTCCTTGCCTAACTCCCTTTTTACAAAGGAATTGTCTACCAGGTACTCCATTTAAGAGGACAGATGAAGTTCTAGTTGATAGCAGTTGCTTGACCCAAGAAATCCATTTTTGATAAAATCCCTTGTGCTTGAGAATTAACAGAATAGCTTCATGCTCAATGGAGTCAAAGGCTTTCTCAAAATCCAATTTAAGAATAACAATAGGTCTCTTTGACTGATGGCATTGGTGCAGATATTCAAGTGTCCAGCCAATACAATCCTGAATTGTCCTACTTTTAATAAAACCATATTGATTCTTATGTATACATTCCATAATGATCCTCTGAAACCTGTTAGCAGCCATTTTGGACAGGAATTTGAGGCCCATCCCAGTCAAAGAGATTGGCCTATAATCTCCAAAACCTTCAGGGGCCAATTTTTTGGGGATGAGTGTAATGAAAGAGCCATTTATATTCTCCAGGTTTGCAGTACCATTGTGGAAAGCTTCAGCTAGCTCATAAAAATCCTGACAAATAATGTGCCAACATTTCTTGAAGAATAACCCATTAAAACCATCTGGGCCAGGGGCCTTATCAGTGGGCATTTGCTTGACAGTATCATCCATTTCCTCTTTTGTAAATGGTTCAGTTAAGAAATCTAGCCCATCTACTGGCTTGAGCAAAACATTCAGGTCAAAACCCATTACTATACCAACAGAAACTCCCATTCTATTTTTGAAACAATTCCATATGATGCCCTCCATCTGTGCATGACGAGAGACCGCAGTCCCATCAATATCTGTTAGAGAAGCAATGGAATTTCTTCTATGCCTCTCAGTGGCCATAGCATGGAAGAATTTGGTATTTTCCCCACCAAGTTTAATATACCTGATTGTACACCTCTTCTTCCAGTATATAAACTGGATATGTAAGAGTTTTTCCACATGTAGTTTCACCACCTGCCTGAAGTTAAATTCAGGTCTATATAAAGGTCTAACCTCTTCAAGGCCATCTAAACACAGAATGACTTCATTGCATTTTGAGATCAACACTTTTATCTTAGAGATACTCATCTGCCATCTCTTAAGGGCCCCTCTCAGGGTTTTGAACTTGTCTGCAATTCTAGCAGTGATATGAGATTTGTGGGATGGCTTCTGCCAAGCCTGTTGGACACATTGCATAAACCCCTCAAGCTCAACCCAATAGTTCTCAAACCTAAATGTAGAAGATTTAGGAATAGAAGTCTTAATAGTGACCACACATGGCACATGGTCAGATGCAGTTCTGGCCAAGGGTAACACTTCAGTCATGGGATATGAAGAGATCCAATCAGCAGAAGTAAAAAACCAATCTAACTGCTCTAGCAAGGGATTATCCTGCATATTGGACCATGTGTAAGATCTCCCCTTAAGGGGAAGCTCCAGCAATCCAAGATGTGCAATTATTTCATTGAAAATGAAAATATCATTCAGATCACCACCGGGTAGATTTCTATTCTCCAGAGATCTCATGAAGTTAAAATCTCCCACCAAGAGCCAGTTATCTCCCATTGGAATTTGTAGGTTATATAACCAGTTGACAAAATTGTCCCTGGCTTCCCCTTGGCATGGACCATACACAGAAACAAGAGACCAGTGTTCATTATTTTGCTTGGAGACAAACTGAATTACAACTGCAAACTGTTGAATTTCAACTACAGTCCCCCAGAAGACAGAGGAATTCCACACTATCAAAATGCCCCCAGAAGCACCCACAGAAGGGGAGAAAGCAAATCTATCAAATCTTTTAGGGCAAAAGGATCTAATAGATCTGAAATCAAAAGAATCACATTTGGTTTCTTGGGAGCAGGCAATAACACACTGACTTTCCTCCAACTTTTGTCTGACAGCTCTTTGCCTAGCTTCAGAATTTAGACCCCTAACATTCCAGCATAAAACACTCTAGTTCTTACAAGAATTACTCATTTACACCAAAAGTAGCAAATAGAATAGTTTGATGGCACCTAATGCCACCACCCTCAACAAGCACACATGTCCAGCATGATTCTTTTAAATTATTACAAACAGTAACAAAAGAGAAGAACCATAATAAACAGAACAACTGCCACCTCCAACTAGCCATTTGACAGCTTAACATTTGCAGTACTGGTCTTTGGAGTTGAGGGATCAGCCATAAGTTGCTCCACTGTAATCAGATCATCAGCAATTCCCAGCTCCTGGCCAATCTGCTGCAGTTTGGATACGGGAGTAGGTGGTGGAAGATCTTCAACTTGCTCATCCTGCATGTTCTGAGACACTGTAGCTGAGAAGGGCTTGGCCTTGGGTTTCCTCCTTTTTGGCTGCATTGGGAGCTCCTGAAAAGTTGGCTTGAAGCCATCTCTCTGCAAAGATCCTCGAGTGCACCTTCTTACTGAGGTTTCCACCACTGGAGTGGGGGCCATGGTTTTCCTGGGCCTTCTAACCTTTATCTGCTCTTCAAGTTGCTCAGGTGGCTCATTAAACTGCACTGCCTCCCCAATAGAAGATGACTCAGACTGCTGAGCTGGAAAAAGAACCCTAGACACAGGCCTGTGCTCCAGATTTGTGTTATAATAGGTCAGTCTTGGCACCTCAAAGGCCAAGTGCTAGCTTCTTTTAGAGAGCAGGTCAGACTGCAAAGGCAACACCTGTATTGGCTTAGGGATTTCATAGCAGACATCTGAATGCAAGATGGCCTCAAAGTTCCTTTTGAAGATCATCCAGGTGGCAACTCAGGTCCAAGCATGACTTTAGCAGCAGTGACAGTCATGACCATCTCTAACTCAGAAGATTCCTCCATAGAAGTATTATTATCAGGACAATGTGCAGGTGGCTTATAGACCACTAAAGCCCAGTCGGCAGGATTATAAACTTGAACAACATTGTTTTCCACAACAACTGGCTGCTCCAGTCCCACTTCTGGCTCCACAGGTTGATCCAGATCATGAATGAGCACAAAATTTGGTTGAATATGTTGTTCCACTGACAGAGAATGATCTTCAGAGTTATCAAGAACCATAGACTCTTACTCCATTTGCACATCATTCTGCACTTGCTCATCATCCCCCCAAACTGCATTGCCCCAATTGTTGTTACCCATGTCAGGTTGCTCTGGGGGAGGTGGTGGAACTTCATTCCAACCTAAAGCAGGGTAATTAGGCAGTATAAACTGGGGAAGATCAGGAAAGGGCACCCCAGGAAGGGGGTGAGGATTTCCATTTATTGGCATCCAATCTTCATCTTGTGGCATCTGCTCTGCAAAGTTGGCCCCAAGAATGTATATGGGCATTGTCCAAGACACTCTTGCCCCACCCCATGCAGCATAGTCATTGAAAACGACATCACGAGGCACCCGAACGTCCTCAGGAAAGGAAGCAAACACCAGGGATCTGACTAAATATGGATCCTCACTGTTCCAATGATGGAATTTGCCAAAAGTATTCACTGCCGCTCAAATGTTATCAGTATTGCGAAGATCCAGAGGGATGCCCAACATCATAATCAAACCCTGACGAAAGCCCTGAGCTCCACGAAAACCCTCCCCCTCATCATGTTTCATAAAGCGGACAAACCGATCATTGCCAAGGTGTTGCGGAGGGAGATGTATAAGAGAGTAACGCACCGCGGGATCCCTAACTCGAAACAGCCCGACAGCATTGATCCATGGCTGAACAGAACGAACCTGATATCCATGAGCTTCCAGCCATTCAGCAACCTCCTCTTGAGCAGCACCAATCTCATTGGCAGCAGGCATGGGCATGACTTCAGCAAGCATGTAGTCTTCATGGCGGCGCACGATGGGGACATGCGGCGTGACAAAGGTACGCGGCCATCTTGCATCCCCCGCATCGATGATGTGATGCTTTGCCGGGACATACTGCATTGGGTCAATGGGGAAGTTGGCCATGGCCGGCGTTGGCGAGGGTGGCTCAGAAGGCGGCGGTGGTGGTGCTTGCGGAGAGCCTGGAGGCGTCCTTGGACCAACCTGAACAGAGTTGGTCGATGTGGACGGTGCAATCAAAACCGAGGAGTCCAAGTTAGGTAAAAATCCTGTCAGAGAGATATTCTCGCTTCCTGTAGCTATTGCCTCGGAAACTGAATCGTTAGCGGGCTTGGGTTTCCAAACCAGACCCAATCTCCTAGCAAAACGGGTGCAATCGCGCCTAGTATGGCCAAACCGAGAACAACCCAAGCACTTTAGAGTTGACGTGCAAGAAGAAGAAAAATGCCCACGCTTAAAACAAGTCTGACATGTAACAATTTCATCGACCATGTCATTTATCATTTGATCAAAAGAGGCCTCAGCCTGGGATGGGCTCGGCACGGCAGTAGAGCTAGATGGGCCAGCAGCTGAAGGGCCCAAAAGAGGCAAATTTTGAGATCCCGAAATCCCGCCCGAGTCTGCCGGCACAAGATCCGAGGTAGAACCCCTTGACGCGATACGCTGTTGGATCTCCGACGAGCTCACCGTGCCAAAGATGATCGGTGGCGAAGCAACAGTCCAGTTAAGAATCTCAGGTTGGGGTGGAGCAATGACCTGGCGCTCCCTCTCAGAAATCTCATAGCCAGCACTCTCAGATGCCGCAATACATTCAGCCGTTGCATGATATCTATACCCTTTGCATGCATCATACGTTTGAAACGTAGCAAAAGATAATTTTTTCTGAAGAGAAGGCCTGGATTTAATGGCTGACTTTGATGGAGGATTATGCATTGCAAGAAGGCCCAAGGCTGCCCTATGCTTAGAAGGACTGACCAAGATCCACTCAGCATCACACTCTTTCTTCCAAATATTGAATTCACGTAACCAATTTGGACCCCCATTTCCCCACAAATGAAAATAGCATTTGAATTGAGGGCAGGAGTACGATCTAGTGTCCACAATATGAAAACCAACAGCCTTGCATGAAACATTGAAGCTAAATACCTTATCAGTAATATATGAGACCCAGAGATCAATGGCCGATCCTCCCAGCGCCGACTCAAGGGCGGCGGCCACAGAATCCACATCAAGCCGAAATTCATGCCTGCTAAAGGAGACAACTAGGGTAAATGCCCCTCTACCATCCATGGGATGGACAGTGAGGCCAGACGCCCTATAGATCTCATCAGCAAAAACTCTACCCTTGGAGAAGTCCAGATCAAGGGTAGATCCCGAAGAAGAATCCATCACCGAAGACATCAGCAGAGAGATCTCGAGACGCCGAACAAGATGAGTGGATCGGTCCACCAATTTAGTGGAGAGGAGTGGAGATCGCCGGTGGGCTAGGGTTTAGGTGCGGGTGGGAGGGTGGGGGCGCCATCTTTTGCCCTTGCCTACTATTGTGCTTTCCTAAAAATCATATTTTATTACTACCTCCGTTTAGAAATATAAGATGATTTTCGATATTATACTCCATATATGACTACATATACGCACAGAAATGAGTGAACAAAGACACTAGAACATGTCTTCAAAGGCATGAAAGCAGAGGGATTACATGCAATATCCATAACACAAGTTACTGAGGAAAATATACCCTCTTAGAAGGTAGTATTGATGTTCATAAAGTACTCCCTCCGTCCAAAAATTCTTGTCTTAGATTTGTCTAGATATGGATGTACCAAGTCACATTTTAGTACTAGATACATCCATGTCTAGACATATCTAAGACAAGAAATTCGGGACAGAGGGAGTAGTTGAAAGTAATCTATAAGAAATCAGTGTCAACCTCTCGCATGTTTTGGTCAAAAGAGTAATTTAGAACCGTCATTTGGCACATTAAATCACATGCAAGATCACCCAGAAAGTTGTACTACCAGTACTAGTACTGTGTGTTAGATGAAAAAACACGATCAAGATCAAGAAAAAGATCGTCAACAAGAGACATTACCTGGACTTGCTTAATGAGGGATGCTGGAGAGGGGGGCTTTGACAGGGCGATGGCTTTGAGCTTGTCTGCGGTAGTCTCGGCGGGGTGCTTGCGCTTCTTCATACCATGAGCCTCGACAGTTTTGGTCAGAGCCATAGACATCACGTCGGCCGATGCTCCGGCATCCATCCAAGAGAGGAAGCTAAGAGAGAAGAGTGAAAGGAGGAACAAGATGAGGGAGAAGCGAAGCAAGTGGGGGTTTTCTTCAAGAGAGGAAGCTGAGAGAGAAGAGTGAAATGATGGTTGCTTTGTCCGTCCAACTTACTGCTGGAAAGGAGGGGTTTTTGTGATTTGATGGCTCATTGGGCATTACTGCGGCGGTTCGATCGGGGTAGTCTACCGTCACTCTACTACGGAGTAATTTAGTGCATGGCTTGTGGACCCAGGTGCTGGCTGTCCCACACGTCGGTGAAAGTGAGTAATTTAGTGCACGGCTGGAGGAGGATCCGCACGGTAGAGCATGTCCATTGTTTTCCTGAAGAAAAAAATGATTACAACAAGTGTTTCCACTCTTACGACGGAGGAGTGCGAAACACAACAGCCACTTGAACATACACATTGCTCCTACTACTAGGCATGTGCAGTGGTTCATACATCAGTACTCTCTCCGATTCTTTTTACTCTGCGTATAAGAATTGTCTGAAGTCAAGCTTCATAAAGTTTGACCATATTTATATGGAAAAATATTAATATCTACAAATTAATATCTACAATATGAAAACTAAAGTCATGACGCATCTAATGTTGTTGATTTTCACATTCTGAATGTTGGTATTTTTCTCTATAAATTCGGTCAAAGTTTACGAGGTTTGACTTCATACAAACCTTATATCCGAACTAAAAAGGACCGGAGGGAGTACTACACAATCTTGTTGCTGGTGTAGTAAGATATGACGATAACAAATGATGTTGTGCGCATGTCAACTACTCCTATATGTAACATAGTACCGCTTTTTCGACTGTCCGGTCGAGAATGAACGGTGAGATCAATGTTAACAGAACTAGGTCCACAGCGCACGGAGAGTATGGTGCTACAGTACTCCACGAAACATGAACCATATGAAGCATGAATAGTGTTAGGCAGGGTGTATGAAGGGTGCACGGGATGGGAGCAAAAGTTCCCTTCTCGACCTACTTTTGGGTGTTTGGCAGAGTGCATGAAGGGTGCATGAGTCCACACTAGTAGGTTGACAAAAATACACAAAGAGGAAACAACTATATTGAGATGAGAATGCAAGCAAACACACCCACACGCTTTGTGCTACAGTGACTGATCTGCACCGTCTGAGTTTGATCCAACGGTCATGTTGCGCCGAGACATGGACATGCCCATGCAGAGGGCGCCTAAACACCACCGAAGTCCCTCTGCTTCTCGAGGTGCACGACGTTGGTGATGCAGGGTGCAACCGCCCACAGAGCCCGCTCCCGGTCGACGGGAGCCAGCTCGTCAAAGTGGGCGTCCAATGGCACGAAAGGATTCCGGTGATGGAGCCCTGAAAGGATTCGCCCGGCAACGGCGACGGCAGCCCGCAACCCCTCCTTGTCCAGCTCAGCCCCCACCATCGTGCAGAGGTGGCTCAGCTCCTCGGATATATAGGTGAAGAAGGAGACCACATTAGGAAGCCGCAGCTCGTTGAAGTCGACCGGGTGGTCGAACGGGTTTAGCCTGACGGCCGACATCGTCGCGCTGGCACGACGGTAGGCATCGCGCAGCCGCAACTCGTGCGTGGCAACTTGGCTCACCAAGTGGCTGAGGCTATCCTAGACCTCGTGACGATCGGCCCGCTCGCGCTCCAGCCGGCTCCCCTGACAGCCTATCGTATCTCCCGCTTTCGGCAGCAACGCCGCCAACGCCTCGAGCATCTTTGTGGTGGACGCCTGCCGCTTTTGAGGCTCCGTGAACTCCCGCACATAACGGAGGAGCATGGCACTCCTCTCCTCCTTGAGCTCACAGAGCTCCACGTCCTTGGCCCTGAGTTTTGCATCCTTGGCATGGAGCTCCTGTGTCAGGAGCCTCACCTCGGACTCCGTGATCTGCTGCGCCGCCATGGCACCAGGTAGAAGCAATGGGGAGAGGAAGCAAAGGGGACGAAACGGCTGAAAGGCAATGCAATCAACGAGAAGGCGGAGGGAGCGGGGAATCTTTTGGTTTTCACCACGGTAAAACACCAGTCGACGACTTCTCACATCAGGGAGCAGCGGGTTCTTACAGGCGGAGTCATCGTGACTAATTGCTGCCGCACCTGCTCCCGTCAAACAAAAAAACTAAAAATCCTGCCGCGCCTGCTCCCGTCAATCAAAAAAATAAAAATCCTGCCTCACCCAAACACCAGAGCAACGCCGCGGTGGATATTTAAATTTACCTGCCGGCAAGTAGATAAAAAAAGGGGTGAAAAAACAAATGTGGCGGCGGCTAGCTAATCGGTCGAACTAGCCCAACTAGCTAGCCACCGTGCTTCACAGATGTACTCGGCGGGAAAGGTGGTATTTCGTTATTTGACAACTAATTTACTTGCTTCGGCGCTACAACCGAGGAGGACCCAGAAAACGCGCGGTAGGGCGTCCCACGTCAGGAAGAATATATGTGTGCACCACCCGGGTGGACCCCGAAACAGCGCGATAGGGTGTGCCACGTCTCGGCACGGAGGAAAAATGTGCGTGTAAAAATATACTGTATCATACGTAGTACCTATGGTTCAACCTTGGGACCCAGCCAGTCGGTCGAAAACACCCCACTAGCCACACAGCTTCATCATGCAAACATGGCATGGAGGATAGATGTGGTTAGCTCCATCTCGACCAGCCACAACGTCTCTTGTTCTAGGCGATTCTTCTATTTTCCAAGCTTTTTTTTAGTTGTAATAACACCACGGCAAGCTAGCGCCGCTCTTCGTGTGTGCCCATGCAATGGTTAGACAATGGAGAGAAGAGAGATTGTGATCGCAGACCTGGGACCCACCAGTAAGTGAGACAACGGTCATGCACGTGTTGACGAGGCACTCCCTCTACTCTACTCAACGCAAGTACCGTATAAAATTATGTTATGGGACAAAGCCAACAACCGTTCGTTTTTTCAGGCTATCGACTATGCTTTGTAGTCCAGGTTGCCAGTTCGAATCTCGTCTTTCAGATTTGTTAGTTTTTAGGTCCAAATTTGATTAATCACAAGTGGGACCCCCGTGTGTTGTTCCGATATTTAAGTGTAGGATGGTTTTTTTGAACAAACACTTTGCGCGGTTAGACAAGTAACGGCACGAGTTACACGTATTTTGCAAGTTTACGAACAAAAATGACAGCGGCATAGAATATCACATCCACCCCGCAGCTTAGATACAATGGTGATACGAGTTTTTACACCGTTGGAAGTGAGATCCAATGGCTTGGGAGTAGTCTTTGTAATTATGCGCAATTTCCAAACTCTCGAAAGGTTTTTTTTAATAAAACATTCAGGCCTCGTGTGTGCCGTTGCATCTTCGATCCAATGGCTCCCCGGTGCTCATATTAGGTGCTCCTCGTAGCTTAATTACCCGCTACGATGATATGAGCATCTAGGTCGTATGATCAGTGATCAGATGGCACATGCGTAGTACTTGTACTTTCTGCGCATTTCCCAAACTCTATCAGCCGTATATTGCAAAAACATTCAAACCTCCTACTGTGGGCCATTAGATCTTAGTGAACTCGTATCACCATAGAATCTACAGTGCGGGAGCACCTCATACTCTATCGTGCGAGAAAACATAAGGTGCTATCGCAGCTTGAATGCTACGGTGATACAAGCTTGGAGGTCTTTTGATCTGAGATCCAATGGCATCTGATCAGTCTTTGTGCTTGTAAGCAGTGGCCAAACTCTTTTGGGGCTTTTCTGTAAAAAAAACCATTCAAACCACCGAGGAGGTGTTGGGTCACAAATCCAACGCCTCCGAAGAGCTTGTATCACCAAAGCATCTAAGGTTTGGTAGCACATGATATTCTTACATACAGGAGAATATGATGTCCTCCTTCATCTTAGATGCTACGGTGATACGAGCTTCGAGGTCGTTGGATATGGGATCAAAGGGCATCTAAGTAGTTTTTGTACAAATTGTGTGCAATTCTCAAACTCATCAAGGTTTACTGCGAAAATACTAAGACACATCATGTGAGCTGCTATATCTCAAATCTACAAGCTCCAAGCAACTCGTATCGGCATATAGCATCTAAGGTATGGGGGCACATGATATTCTCCCGGGGAGGAGGGGTGGGGGTGCACAACCAATCGCTGGTTGGGAGGGTGGGGACAAATATAATCTAAACAACCTTAAACAAAGCTCCACAATTTTATCTAAGGTCGAGGGGTTGACCCCCGACAATCATAGCTCCGCCTAAACACAACATATGCATGTACTGTAGTACTAGACTTAATATTCATGTTTTAGTTTCATGTTCATTTTAAATATTGAACTGAGGACCATGGATGTCTTACATTTTACTCCCTTCGTTCCTAAATATTAGTCTTTTTAGATGCACTATACTATTGGATTGTTGTTGTGTTCGTGCATGTGTGTCTGTGTGTGTGTGTGTGTGGTCATATGCTTGATACATACAAAGTTTCCTCACCTCCATAGTGTTCATCTTTTAAATATGAATTTGCATTGGAAAACTTACTAGGGATACCATAAAATGCGAAATCCACATTGAGATCACTATATCACAAACTCACTCTAATTCAACAACTCATCATAAATCAATTACCACGTTGAGATTAGTACTTGCAAGGAAAATACGGGTATTGTAATACACATATATTCATTCGGCAATTTAAAAGGTTCCTTTCGTATTCTCGAATGGTAGGACCCAACGGCGTACCAGCCATACCTTGGCTCGTGTTGATCCTAAAAAAACCGGGCTCGTGTCCTTCGGTGGCGTGCGTGGTACGCACATTAGGCAACCCCAACCAGTCGAGCCCCAGCGTTTCAAGTCGAAATATCTGGCGGCCAGAATTCCAGCCCTAGGAAATTCCCCTCATGTCCCCGGTCCATAATGACTACCGATGAACAACGAAGGGATGCTTTAGTAACTAGACAACGTTACCTAGCGTGCCGAGCACGGTTCAATTCCCTCGATCGCCGCTCGTCAAGGTCACCCATCAACTGCATTGCCTAGTACTACTACTAGTACACCAGGTTGAGCACAGAATTGAGCCTGTTTGTTCGTGCCTAGTACTTGAGGGATTATCCTTTTACTCTGCATATATAACTTGTCTCAAGTCTAACTAAGCAAAATGACCAAATCCTTTCTTAAGAAATACAACAGGACAGATGTATGGCTTGAAAATTTATTGCATGATGCAGGTTATGATATTGTTTTGAATCCTGGATCTTAAATTTCAGAAAATCCAGAAGTGAGCATAAATTCTTGAAACTAAGCATGGTCACGTGATATGGCACAAATATTACTTCGTAAGTTTTTTCTTCAGTTTGAGACAAGCTGCTTATGACAAGTTGCACAAATGAAGAGCCAAGGTATTTTGGAACAAAGACCTGTCACGTTAAGGCGAACGCTTTCCCTATTGAAACCGTGGGCGTTTACGTGCCGCCATGAGTCTCCGCTTCTCATCGGCAGGTACCGTCCGAGCAAGCGTGTGAGTCGACAGGAGGCGTGCGAGTAGATCGCTGCGCTAGATATCAGGGAGGCGTGCGAGCAGACCACTGTGCATGCTCACCGGGAGGCGAGCCCTTTGACCAGGCTCCGCCGCCCACCGTCGTCCCAACTGCTCCCACTTTTAATGTCGCTGGTGCCGCAGTTTAAAATCAACCCCGCACTACCCGGTATCGCTAAAATCCTCTCTCTTCCTCTCCGATTCTCCTGTCGTCAACTCCAACTAGCCTGACCTAGACATACGCCATGCCGCATCACGATGGTCTGCCCTTAGTGTTCCAGTTTCCTGAGGAAGACACCCAGTCGGAGTCTCAAGAACATAAGGCGCTTTGGGATGAGCTTGAACTGGCCTTGCGGGAAGACGTCGCGCCTGTCCCCACTCCCGTTCCGGCTCCCGTCGCCCCGACTGTGCCAGCGCCCATCACCGTGGCATTAATGGGCTGGGAGCCGCACATTGTCGCCAAGCTTGATCCCACGGGGTACCACGAGGTCCTTGCCAACTTTCACGCGCACGTGCACCTGCCAGCGCATGCGCCTGCGCATGCACTCATGTGTGCGCCCGTGCCGGTGCCCGTGCACACAAATGTCTCCGTCGCGCCGTTAACAGCGCCTGTCCCCGCGCGGGTGCCAGTGCCCCCTCAGCGGCATGGATGGCCGCCGTCGGCCGCTTCCTTGGACCAACGCCAGTCGCCTCCTCCCGCTAGTTGACTCGCTCCGAAGTCCAGAACATTTTGGCCTTCCTTGAAGCTAGGCCAACGTCCAGGAGTACGCCAACAACGGAGCAGGACGTCGTCGTCGCCGTCGGTCAATGGCCCGACGACACATAGAGCACGGCAGAGGAGCCGCTTCCCACCGCGAGACGCCCCCGCCGCTGCCGCGTAATCTAAATTTGCCATGAAAAATGTTCGGATTGCCATGCTTAAAATCCGAACGTTTATCATTTCCGTTTATTTTATATCGATCGTCGTATAATTTAAAGTCGGAGTCAGACTGAACGAAATGTATGGTTTGATTGATTGAATGTTCTGCTAGAGCCGTATCAAATTAAATATAAAACGTCATTAAGCCACATGTATTCCTTGTCATCCAACGACCTAGACTGCTTCAATGTCGAGCGCTCAACACGTTTAGCGTGCAGTTAATTTCATGCCAAAAATAGTGCTAATCACATGACAACACGCAAATAGTATCTTAGTAGTTAATATCTGCATGCACTTAATATACTTCCAAATTAACGTGTATTGCACGTACACACTGACTAGTGCTGCTAGTACATGAAACTGGTGCCATGACTTGTGAACGCGTCCAGATATGGTCAACGGCAACATCGCCCGCGAGTTCTTCCTGTTTGCCCGTGCGTCTAAACGCAGAAGGGGAGGAGAGAGAGAGAGCACACATGGAACCCACTAGTAAGTGAAGGCGAATAGTACTAAAAATAATATTACATGTTATCCATTAATTAGGTTGTGGTAATATAAAAACATTATGTGAACAAAGGGGGTACAACAAACATTGCTATTCTACGTATGTTGCCTATTGACGTGCAGCTTGAAGGCCCGGTCGCATGTTCGATCCTCGTCCTTTATTTTTTAATTTGTATATGGGTCCAAATTTGTTTCATGACATGTGGGCTCCTCGGTGTGTAGTTTGTAGCACTTTAATTTGTGGGTCGAAATTTGTTCCATTCCAAGTGGACTATCGGTGTGTACTTTTGTAGCTTATTTATAATAATTAAAGAGAACAACATAGTTTTTTCAATAATACCATGGTGCGACGTTGAAGGCGAGAAGGGACGTGCGAGAGAGCGATGACCGAGCCAGAGGGAAATCAACTAGGGGAGTTGCATGGGTTGCAACGCTGTTTGGAGTAGTTGTGGCCCGAATGCTACGAAAATATAATCTAAACCGACCGGAATAAATGCCTGCACAAATTAATCCAAGGTTGGAGTGCCCCTCGTAATGTAAATAGCTCCGGCTTTGCGAGGGATGGAGAGGTAGTAGCTTCAACGCATGGAAGATACGGTGTGAGAAAGCGAGGTCAATCGAGAGACATGTAGATAGAGAGACAAAGTGAGTGTGGTCCGACATTATTTGAACAAATACATATGCTCTGGAGAGATATTGTCCGATTGAGCTTTTTTGCAAGGGTGAGGGCTGTCAGATAGAGGTTGAGAGATGAGCAAGTCACAGACATGTAGATATATTTTGTGCGTGGGAGGAAGCAAGGTCAACTGATCACATAGGGTCGTCGTGCGATCGAAAGAGTGAGACGGGTTGGAGAGAGTGACCTAGATAGACAATGTGCGTGAGAGAGTATACAATGTGAATAGGTCGAATTGGTCTCAAACATGGTGATATATCGTTTTCGGCCGAGAAAGAGCGAGGTCAATCGAGACATATGGAGAGAGAGAGAGAGAGATTGAGTGAGCGTGGCCCACCATGAGGTCGAAAGAGTGGCGGTGGCTTGGATGGACTGACCTAGATAGACAATTTGCGTGAGAGAGTATAGAGTGTGTCGATCGAGGCCCGAACAGGGAGATATATAATTTGTGTGTGAAAGAAAACGAGGTTAAACGAGACTTAGATAAAGAGAGCGAGATTGAGCGAGTGTGGCCCGCCATGCGGAAGAAAGAGTGAGACAGTCTCGAGGGAGTGACCTAGATATACAACGTGCGTGTGTGCGCACGAGAGGTTGGGGGGCTAGATAGGCAATGCATGTATTTAGCGCGAGAGGGTGAGAGGGAGGGGGAGAGAGAGCTCGGCATGGGGTGCAATGGCGGGTGTGTGAGGTAAATACATTTGGTAACAGGGTGGAAAAAGGGGTTGTGTAGTTGAGAGACTTAGAGATCGAAACATGGAGAGAAAGAATGAACATCTGTTGGAAACTGATAGCTTCCTAAGGTGGTTAGGAGAGGAAGATTGACCGATACAGGAAGTATGTACCATTTGTGCGGGGGGGGGGGGGCTAAAAATAACATTTAAATGTACATAGTACGATACTTAATATCGATGTTTCAATTCGGTGTACATTATAAGATTTGAACCGAGGACCAGGCATACGGGTAATTATTTCGAATTCGTGCAATACTAAGTTTCAAAAAGTTGACATTGACTCAGTTTGTTGTGCTATTTTTGTAGTTCATATGTTTGAATCCATCCAAAAGTTTTCTCACTACCATGGTGTTCATCACAAAGATATGAATTTGTGTTAAAAAAGTAGCGCGGATACAGTGAAATGCGAAATCCACGTTAGAATTGGAGATCGCTACGTGACACACACTCTAATTCAAATAACTAACTACGTGACACACACTCTAATTCAAATTACTAATTATGTGACACACACTCTAATCCACGTTAGCGTGGGTACCGTTTCGATTTTTTTTCAAATAACTCATCATTAATTATATTATAGTACTCCCTCTGTTCACTTTTATAAGACCTTGAAGACATTTCAGACAGTGTGCAAAACAATTCATTTTAAGTTGTCTGAAACGACTTACAAAAGTGAACGGATGGAGTATCTCGTTTCGAATGACTAATTATTGTAAGGAAAACACGAGCATGGTAATACATACAGATTCGTTTGCAAATGAAAGAAGATTCGTTTACATTCTCAAATGTAGGCGCACCAGGCAGACCAGGGTCGTGTCGGGGTGGACGCTGCTTTGGTGCCTTAAAGGCAACTGCCTTTGGGTCACTGACATGTGGGCCAGCCACCTGTTGGGCCCACATGTCATGGACACAAAGGCAGGTGCCTTAAGGCACCAAAGCATAGTCCTATCAGGGTGGTCGCGTGTGTCGGACGGACGCGTAGCACCCAGCCACCCACCCCCCTCCACCCCAAAAAAAGGACGACGACAATATAAGTTCACGCTTCCACGTTTCGGATTGAAATATCTGGCGGCCCCAATTCCAGTCCTGCAAAATCTCTCTTCTCCACCGTCCCCTTCCGTGCCCAGATTGCTCAAATCCCTAATTCGCCGCCAACCCTCGAATCGCCCTCGTCTCGTCTCTTTCCCCACCGTTCCCCACCTATGTGTCGGACGACGGCGATGAAGACGGCAATCGCGCTTCACCACCGCACCGGAGCTACCTCATCTATGCCCTCGTCCACCGCACCGGGTGGTCCACCGACAACGTCGTCCGCCGCAACCGACGTGCCTCACAGACACCGAGTTCCATCACATCAGGTGCGCTTCACCAACACCGCCTCCCAACTCACTGGGGCTACTTCACCGAGCACATCGTCGCACCTCCGCCCCCCAAGGCCGTTGGGGCTTCACCAACGATCTCGTCCACCACATCATAGCGCTCCGCTGCCACTCAAGATCTGCATCCGTGCGCGGCCAGCCAATGCCAGCGCATCATCCTCAACAGCTCTGAAGTGACCCGCACTCTAGCTAGGCGAGCATGCCCAAACGCCGGCCCTAACTAGGTATCCACACATCACTCCCTTGTGCACTGTTCCGACGATGTTTGGATATCCTTTCACTGCTCTCTTAGCTTAAACGCCTATGCAACTCTGAATTTAACTCTTATTTCTTCTGGAGATATCATCTAAAAACAAGCAAATCCATTTTTTAGCGAAGCATGACGGCGCTACGGGGTCTGGTACACATCCTGCACACCCGTATAACCTTGTAAGTATCTGTCCTCCGGTACAACATCAAGGTCGATTCCTCTTATTTGATCAACCATTCGCCGTGCCAAAAATGCAGAGGGGGATGCAAGGAGCACAAGGCCTGCACATCCAAGCAAGTGGTATCATGGACTTGTACATGGAACATCCCAAGTGCAAGCAGAGCTGCAGTGAGCCTGTACAACGAGCTAGCGTAAGTCCCTGCATTTCATTTAATTCGTACTGGCATTCGTGTATGATTTGTGTGCAGTGGCTAATCCACAAATTCAAGTTACCAGGGGCGAACATTTAACTTAAAAAATACGAAGGCACTTGCACTCCGGAAATCAACATAACTTGAGAAATGTGAAGCTACATGCACTTTGAAAACCAGCTAATGATCCAAAGTAGTTCAGATTATAAACACTAAATGATGCAAGCACCAAAAAACCCAAAATGCAACATGGTGTACAAGGACTACAAACATGGTCTGTACCTGCTTGAATTATTTGTTCTCTGGCTGAAAATATCGAAGTGTAATTGCACGTATAACCAGTGCACAAACTGCATATCAATATACCTATCCTGCACAAGTATGCCAATAGTTTCAAACAACAGATTAGAAAAGTATTTATGCTATGTTGTCATGATACGGGGACTTTCTGGTAGATGGCCTTGACGTTCCCTCAAGCTATGAAAATGCACTATAATTTGCTTGTCATCAATGCCTGCAAATCTCTATCTCTCTCAACATAGTAGATCATCATTAGACACTAAATCCTTCAATGAGCTTGCAAAATGCTTGCATTAGATCCCTCATTAGACACTATATGTTCATCACCAGGAGCATGTAAAATGTTTGCATCAAATCCTTCATTAGCAGTCTGTTCATTAGACACTTCAGGCTCAACAATAACATGAGCTTGTATGTTTGCATCGAAAACTTGATTAGATACATCAGATTCAGTCAGTTCAGTATTGATTGGGGGAGTTATAAAATAAGTAGAAATTGGTTTCATTTTCTCATAGATTCCCTACATACAAGCAGTTTTACAACACCGTTAGGTTTAACTATTGGCCAGAAATTGAAGAGTTGAATTAGATACAATCAGGGATGTGATGTACCTACTTGTTGCGCATGCTACTCTTGCAAGCTGCGACTGTCCGTTTGCGCAAGCTCGATGCCATGCCCGTGCTGCCACCGCTGCCTCCCACGCAGGTTACACCCAGGGTTGGGTCTTCATCTTCTTGTCCTTCTGTTCGCTTGATGCCCGGCAACCGCCCTCCAACGAGGGCGCAAGCTAGTGTTGTCTCGGTCTGTCCAGCGGCGGCTAGGTTAGGAGCGAACCAGACTGGAGGCTGGAGCGAATGAATTGGGATTTTTCCTGCTGTCGATCGATATGGGAGGCGCTCGTTTGGGCCGCGAGCCTGCTATAGGGCCTGCCTTGCACTTATGTTATTGGCCCATCCAAATTCAAACATTTTTCTTCATTTTTTACATTGCTTGCTCGTGCGTTGGGACGAACAAAACTAGCGTGGGCCAACCTGGACGACTCAAACTAGGTGCACACTTTTCAGCCACCTGAGGAGGCCGCCCATACCAGCCCCTATGGTGGCGTCGCCCCTTTTTGCGTGTATGATTGGATAGTGAAAAATATTCCAGTGGCGCTTTTGGTTTACCCATAGAATGGTTGAATTGCTTGTTTCTATGAACTGAGTTCGCCAATAATGTGAAGGATGCCAGTCTTTTCATCCTATTGTAGATTGCTTAGATCTCGATATGCCAAAATTAATCGCATGAAATATACAGTAAAAGCCAGTGTGATGTGTTTGGCTACAACTAGTATGACTACACGTCCTCATATAACATATCAGGGACGCACCATCTTACCAGATTAACCATTTGGCTTACCCATGCAGTGTGGGAAGAAAGAAGTATTGGGACTGTGTATCCAAGCAATTGATGCCATGGACTCCTTCGTACAACCTTGTAAGCGAAAAAGAAGTTGCAGTGTGCCTGTACAAAGAACTAACGTAAGTTTAGTTACCTGCTTCTCGGAATTTTAGTTAGCCACTTATTGCAAAATTGTTCAATTACGTTGCTTGGCTTAATTTAGTTTGCTACTGATTACATAATGGCACAGCCTGTTAATCATATTGTAGACTGCGCCTATCTATGTGTTTGATACTTACTGTTAAGAATTACCTGTTTGCCTTAACTTAAATATCTACTTGCTTGTTTAACTGCTTTGCTGCTGCAACAGCGGGTTACAATGATGTTAATAACTACTTTTCAGCATCCAATTGAAACTCTTTAATTCCTTGTTTGTTTATCTGGTTTGCTGTTATAACTCCCAGTTGAGATGTTTTGCTAACTTCAACTTTTTTGAATCCAATCGGAACTTTAATGGCAAAACAGGTTAGCCCAAGATCCAAGAGCGAGGTACCCATGGACGTTGCATCATCCCACAGCAGTGGCACCGGCCCAATCGTGCATTATGAATTGCCAACTGCTGATGCTCTAGAGGCTAAACTAGTGGTAGAAAGAGATTCTGCTTCTGCACTTAGAGATGAAGTTGACATGTTGAGGAAGCAAACAGCACAATCACAAGCAGTACTCAAGACAACCATTAAATATTTGGTGGATTTCAAAACGAAGCAAGCTGAGACTGACCAGATTGTTAAGGTCCTGAAGGAAAAAAGGAAATTAAATTCCTACTTGGTAAATCATAGGTGAAATGTTCTTTCCATAGTTGAATAACCTTTGTGTTGTCTATTCATGTAATAAATCAAACCATTTGTTTTAGAGATCATGTAATAATTGTTTTTTTTTGGTTTGTAATTTTATTTGAGCACAAGTCTGTATTAATTGATAAGACTCGGAGACATTTCATTTGGATTGCTATGCCAGACCTACAAATATGCCAATCGGGCTAAATGTGCATTCAACAATAGTAGTAGTATAGATGGACCATAAGTGGCACGCATCGGAAAGGGCCAAGATGCTGGCTAAAAAAGGATGCTGTTGTAGCCAAAAAAAGTACAGCGGCCTGGCTTATGTATGTTAGTTGATATTATTGATCCATATACTCTATAAGTGTTTATATGTCTGTTAATTCTGTACATTCTTGGTTGATTGACTCGGTATTTGAGTCTTAATACATCGCTTGTATACATATCTAAATGGGAGTACACATTATGCTGCGTGTGACATTTGAGTTGGACATGAAGTGTTCCAAATATTTGAATTCACCTTAAACTAGATTCTAGTTTCTGAATTTGAGTATCGGCATTTATAAACCATATTCGTATATGATAGTGGAATACATCTTTGTCATCCTTTTGAAGATATATAAAAACACATAGAATGATTTATAAAGATTCATATAGGAATACAAAATGGATTCGAATTTAGTTGCCAGGGTAAACGTCGATGCTTATTGTCCCACAATTCGAAAGAAGCAGCAAAATGTCCACTCCACGTCGGCTGCCCGAAGCCAAGTGTTTGGGAGATGGAAATTACTGTCTACCCATTACACGGACAATCCATCGGCTCGATTTCCACTACTCTAAATAGGGGTAGGTTAGTAACTTCAATTAGACGTGGCACGACCGCCTCTTAGCCCATTCCGACACGGTGGGCGTCAAACATGGGCGGCAAAACTCATTTGATTCAAGCTCGTCCGAAAGACCTCTATTTCTCCCTCCATTCCCATTCATACATGGTGGGCGGCAAAACAAACTCGACTCGGCTGAAATCGATGTAGGCAAATATTTTCAATAGGGGAAGGTTTGTAACTTCACTCAGACGTGACACAACCGCCCTACCTGTCAGCCCCGTTCATACACCATGGGCGCCAACCATGGGCGCCAACCACCCTCTCCTCGCTCGAAATCGCTCTGGGCAAATATTGGCGAGATGCGAGATTACCGTCCTATCCCCAACCGATGAGACGTCCAAATTTTAAACGGGGGGCTAAGTTCGTAACTTTCCCATATTTCAGAAAGGTGCGTCCCAAAAACATGGTTCCCCGTACCTCTCCCTCCATTTTCCCATTCATACACCGTCCGCGCTAGAACACCCCATCCCCACACCAGCCTCCATCCGCCACCCCATCCATCGCCGCTGTCCTCCACCACATCCATCTCCACCGCCCTCCACCATGCCGGAGCGCCTACCAAGACCGCGTCATCCACTGCTAGAGATGGACGTTTCTCATCCACGGCGACAGACCAATAGCCTTGCATCGCGTCCTCTCGATTCATCGGTGCCATCATCCTCTTTGCCGGGGCCGCTCACACGACCTTCTCTTCCACCGCAACGTGACTTATCCCCTGATGCACCCATCTACCGTCGTAGATCTGCTTCAACGCCACCGACAGCCATCGCACCCCCGATGCCTACACGGCGCCGCAAGAGAGGTGGTACTTCATATCTCCTCAACTTTTTGATCTCAACCAGAAAAAGTAGATCTTAACTTGGTTACTCTACTTTCTTTTCAGCTCTTAGAATTTAGTTCTTAGTTCGAAGCAAACAATGGATGCTAAATATCATTTCTCCGGTTTGCAGCTTCAAATCTGCCATGGCACAGCCATAATACGGTTTAATTGATTATGCTTAGGGTTTAATTGATCATGTTGGTTCCGTGGTGGTTTCTTTAATAGAAATCGGAGGGGAAACCCTTGCTAAAAAAATATGCTTAGAGTTTCCCCCTTTTATGATCACTATACAATTAGAATATGTGCTTCGTGTCATAATAACATTGCTCCACCCATCAAGCTAAACAAGCTTAGTTGTTCAAACACGAATCTGATATTATTAAAACAGAGTTGTTTAATTGGTCAGCTAAATGTTCCTAAATTAGTTTCGAAAATGCATGTTCACTGCTCGGGTGTGTATCTCTACAGGGTGCCCACGGTGGGCCGGCCCACCCTGGGATTTTGGGTCGTCCCAGGCCCTGATTCCCCTCTGTTCTGTTGCGCGCTTCCGATCTCTACTCGCCCCCAGCCGCCTGCCTCCCCGGCGACTTGTCGTCCCCGGACGGCATGACTCTAGGAGGAGACGCCGGGCTAACAGGAGGCCATGAGCCGCTCGCCCAACAGCGTCACCGCTGCCCAGGCGCGCCGCCGTGCTTACCTTCCCAGTCCGTTCAGGGCTCAGGCGTGCAACACCCACCAAGCCAACCCGGTTTATCCTGAGATACGTCCTCAACACTCAGCAGCCACTCCTCATCACCCATTTTCTAATTGATTCATTACTCATTAGGCAGGACTGTCATTAGGGTTTGTTGTGTACTCAGTGCTACCTACACTTAATGGTTCAGATGTATTTCGGTAATCTTTAGTACCTCTAAAGTTCACAGGGTTTTCAAAATTCCGGCCCTTGGAACATAAACTAGTCATTTTGGATTGTTGGTCGTAGTGACATTGACTCAGATTACTACTGCAAGCCAGGTTTGTTGACAATTTTACTTGTCTTTCTTACTCATTCGATATAATATCCAATTATTCACGTCGATTAGTTGCAAACAATAAGTGCTAGACAAACTTCTTCATTCAGATTTTGGACGGTCTCTTACTGCAGTTACAATTCTGCATACTTGTCCTAGTAAGCTCACAAGTAAATGATTGATTCACTACATCTATGCTTGCCTTGTCATATTTGTTGTCAATATTATTTTAGGGTGGACCACCATGTTTCTAAATACTGGAACCGTAGACATGAGTGAATAGTATTTCTCTATGTGATCTCTTCCATCATGTGTGGGTAACGAACACTTCATTGTATAGAAAGAAAGTGTCATTTCCAGCTTTTACATAGGTTTCGATCTTTTACATGGAATACAATCTGCCTACTTGCTTTGTGTCGCACTACCAACACTCCACCCTTGAAGCTAGACATTACGCCACTTATAATTGCTTAGTTTATTTGTTCAAATACGAATTTCATATGATTCTAATGTTCCTACTTCAGTTTTGAAATGTGTGTCTGCCTGTTATAGAGACATAAGGGGTCTGTATTTTCTGTGTGTGGTCTGGTCAGCACGGTCGGGGAGGTGAACTTTGCATATGCAGGGGTTTATAGGGAGATACTCTCCGAGTTGAATCTGCAATGCATTCCATAGATAATCTGACTACTTTTTATGTTTTCATGAATCTCTGAACAACATCATAATGATTATGAGCTTGCGCGCATGAAAAGAATAAAGTAGAACAATGCCATGGCTGTCAAACTTGGCATTAAGGGACTGAAATCAAGTCTGGATGCAATGCAATGCAAACTCTCTCCACCTACAGATTCATGCTCAGAATATGATCCTATCAATGATTCCGAGCTACAGGGAGACCTAAGTCAATGTAGCTCTCTAGTGAAGGAGTCAGAGGAAGATGCCCTATCTTATTCACCCATCAAGGTACTTCCTCTAACTTTCCAAGGTTACATTGCTCGCACATATCTTGCAACTGATGCTTTTCCTTGCTTCTACTTTGTTGAACTGCCATTAGCTTAGTTTACACATCGTGTATGTGAATACACCCGGCCTATCCATTTTCAGTACATATTCCATCTGTCATCATACCATATTTATCCATTCAAATGTTGTTCTTGTGTATCAGATGTTCAAAAGGAAGAGGGCGATTGCTGATCGTGGAGGAGCACAAGCAAAGTATTTGGAAAAGGTAGTGGCACCTGATAAATCAAATAGCCCATTAGGTGTAGTTGCAATATCACCTGACCCACAAAATAACCCAACTCTAGCAGACTCTAGCCCTACTACACTGCTCATTTCTGATGCCCCAACTCAGCAGACCCCAACTGCAGCAAACAGTATGATTATGCCAGCTGACATAGCACCAGCTGTACGACGCAAAACCCCCATTCCAGCAAAGAGTACACCAAATCCAGTTGCCAAATCCCTTTTCAAACCAGAGAGAGCCCCAATTGCAGCAAATAGGACCCATGTTCCATTTCTTCCCAGTTTAGAAGACGAAGCTTATGTTGTTGTCAGGAACTTTGTGCGCATCTTTCCTTCATGGAAAGATTATACCGCACACACATAACAATTTCCAGTCTTCCTCCGCAACTTACGCGTAAGTAATGTACTAATGTTATTCATGGTCATTGCTGCATATGTTTCTACTGACAGAAGACACAAGATTTCATTCTTTTAAATAGGCGAGGAGCAAACTAGATTGTGATGACGAGCAAGGGTTGGTTGCGCTTTTCAAGCACTCGTTGATGAAGTATCGTTCCTACCTGAGGCAAGCGCACTTCGATGGCAAGCCTCTGAACGAAATTTTTGTAAAGTCTCCGGTGCTACATTTATCCGACGGTGACTGGAATAATCTTGTTACACATTGGTCTCGGCTGCAGCGTAAGGTACTGTTTATGATATCACATCACAATTTGAACTACATTTCTGCATTTGCCTTAATGTCTCACTTGTATGAAAATTGTTAGCAGAAGAACATTCGTTCTCAAGGGACCACAGAATCTCGCAACTATACTACACACTGCATTGCTCTTGTGAGTACCTCTTGCCCTGTATGACCATACTTACTTTCATAGTTGTTTGATTATGTAGCATCACTGCACATGTTAGCCTCGTAATCGTCCATTTGGTGGACATTATAAGATTCGTATGGACTCTTACATAAATTTAGAATAAACCCAATGCTTTTGAAGAGCTTTAGCTCGGCAGTCCTCTTTTAAGGACTGAACGTGTTCTATCACTGTACTTACATTAATAGCTACTCCCTCCATCCCATAATATAAGAACGTTTTGTACAGTACACCAGTGTTCAAAACACTCTTGTATTATGGGAAGAGGGATTGGTTCATTTTGTAGCATTCTGCATCTTATCTCCCTCGCCCACAATTTACTAAAAAAGATCAGATCTATATTTAATCTTACCAACAAGTAGAATACACAGACAATGCCAGTGCAGAAGTGTAGCCCATTGCTCTTGTCAATAAATTTTGTCCTGTAATGCTTGTACTTTCAGGGATTGGTAGTTGATTATGTAGCATCAATCTGCATCTTATCTTCATTATCCTCTATCCCTTCCAGTATTATCATATCTATAATTACTCTCTACAAAATGTAGAGTATAGGCAATGCTTATGCAGAAGATTATGTGCTGAAATTCTTGAGTTATCCTTCCCTTGACATGGAGAAGGGCATTATAAAGCCGGTGTTAACTGTTAATGTAAGTCAGTCCTTCTAAAGCCTTTATCCTCAACTGCTGTTTAATTTGCTCATACTCCCTATCGTTTACTGCTGTTTAGTTTGTTGTTTCTACCAAAATGCATGTTCGTAAGAACCGTAAGTTCTAAGTTTTACTTGTAAAACCAAATTCCTTATTCATACCATGCACATTACTGAATACTCCCTATATGTATGCTTGTTTTTGTGGATCTATAATCATGTGTGTGGTGAAGCAGCCCACATTTGCACCTTGTCATCTCCTGTTTTATCTTACTGATGTGGCTGATGATATGAACAACATGCCATGCACATTATCCAAAATAGATACAATGATTTTCTTTGCCCTTCATCTATGCTTCTTATGTTGACATGGTAGTGTGGTGAAGCTCCCCGCATTATGAACAATGCCAAATTATGCTATTGATATTTTGAACTTACTCTTTATTTTCTAATTTGAAATTGGATAGAATTGACAGAACAGTTATCATCTTTGTTTATACACGTGCAAAACCTGTCATCTCTCTGCTTTGTTTCAGGGTGATATGCCTGATGGCATGCACAAGTCTGCTGAAGGATGTGAGACAAACCCAACATATATTGCAGCAATGAAGGCAAAACATCTTGAAGATAGCGAGACAACCCCAAAGTGTTGTCTTGATGCAGTGTTCAAGTTACTTAAGACTAACAGTCAGACAAGCTCACAGAATTCGTTGTCTGAATCAGTTCGACTTCTTCAGTCCCAAGTTCTAGCAGAAAGGCATTCTGCAACTCAACTTCGACTTGAAGTCCTATCTCTAAGAAAGATTGTAGAGAACACCAATGAGAACCTCATCGCTAAACAGCTACACCTGGAAGCTATGACTGACATGCTAGGCCGGTCTCACAGCCTTGCTCAGCAGCTTGCGCAGCAGTTCCCCCGCAAGGCTAACCTTTCTTTAACTGTCTTGGAAGTGGTCTCGGTTCAATATTATGTTGTTACGCTGCAATGGTGCCCAGTTTTTGTAATCTTCTTCTTCGTTGCGCTTTATGATCACTGGTGGCGAACTTCGATGCCCAGTGGATGTAATATACCTTAAATCCATTATTGTATAGTGTAGGTTTATTCTTAGTTACTATGCAGTAATTTCTTTATTGTATAGAGTAGGTTTGTTCTTAATTCCTACTAGTTACTGCCATCATTCGCTATCTGAAAAAAAAATCAGATGTAGTCGACCGGACCGAAACATTCGACTCTAACAGGCCAGGTTTTTATCGGGCCTGAAACGTGCCGAACAGCTCACGGGCCGGCAGCAGCCCGAAATGAACCCCGGCCCATGATTGTGCGAATCAAATCACGGGCTTTTAATAGGCCAAATTTGTCTCGGTCCTTGTTTGGCCCAATCAGATATCAGCTGCGAGCAGGCCGGATGCAAACCGGGCCGTAGTTAGGCCCAACTATATGACGGGCTTTTAACAGGCCGAAATTAATATAGGGCCGAAATGTTAAACGGGCCCTTAACAGGCCAAAACTAATATCAGGCCGAATTACTAAGTGGGCCTTTAGCAAGTGGGCCCAAAAGCATAGTGTCCAGTTGACGGGCCGAATCTGATATGGGCCATAATTGAGCCCAAAGCCTCTTAAAGGGTCGGACCTGATCTGGGCCGTAATTTGGCCCAGAACATGGTAGGCTTTTAACGGGCCGGATCTCATATGGGCCACTATTAGGCCCGGAGCGTGGCAGGCCATTAATGGACCGGATCAAATATGGGCCGGCATTTGGCCCAAAACATGGCAGCCAGTTAATGGGCCGGCCTACTAGGGTCCTCAAAATCTTGTGGGCCTACAGCTGGGCCGACCCATTAATGTCGGCAAAATCTCGTGTGCCTTTACCTGGGCCGACCCATTATGATCCGCAAGAATCTTGTGGGCCTTTACCTGGGTCGGCCCATTATGGCACACAAAAATCTTGTGGGCCTTTACCTGGGCCGGCCCATTATGGCCCGCAAAATCTTGTGGGCCTTTATCTGGGCCAGCCCATTATGGTCTGCAAAATATTGTGGGCCTTTAGCTGGGCCGGCCCATTATGGTCCACAAAATCTTGTGGGCCTTCAGTTGGGCCGGCCCATTTAAACTTGATGGGCCGGTCCACGTGTCAACATATCATAGGCGCGTCTCGACCATTGGATGAGTGACACCTGTGCCAACGCGGACCTGACACGTGTCTCCCCCAGCCAATGATGATTTTACACGTGGAAAATCCCCATTGGTCAGGGCTGTTAATGGGTTATCGGATCCAAAACCTGACCCGATAGCTTAACGGCGTTCCATTACGGTGGATGCCACATGTCGGTCACCCTTGACGAAAGCACTTCTGTGACGCGCGATTTATCGTCATGGAAGTGGACACTTCCGTGATGATAATTTTGGTAATGTCATGGAACACTTCTACAATAGCACAGGTATGACTATCTTGATTCTGTCATAAATTTGTCATGGATGTACATGCATGAAAAAAAAACGCGACCTACTGTGACAAACACGTATCATCATGGAAGTGTATTTTTTTTGTAGTGGTGCTACATGGATAAAAAAATATAATGTATAACTTACATGAATGGGTTGTGTCGGTGTACTAAAGTAGGGGTGCCTTAGTACCCCGAACTTGTGCACGGGCAGTAGTAGCGTCCCGCGGCAAGGCTTGCCAGGGGAGCGACAAGAGTCTCCACGGCCCTTTCTGGGCCGGACGAAGGCCAAGTGATCGAGCCTAGAAGACCAGGCCCCGGCAAGAGGAGCTTGCCGGGCCAAGAAGGCGAGGTTCGGCAAGAGGAGCTTGCCGGGCCAAGGCGACAAGGCCCCGGCAAGAGGAGCTTGCCGGGACGACTAAGCCGAAGCACCAAGGCCCCGGCGGGAGGAGCTCGCCGGGACGGCCAAACCAAGGCACCCTAAGAGAAGCCCGCCGCGGCGCGCCGCGCGCCCCGGCAAGGCCTGACGAGCGGCAAGTTCTCAGGTGTGGCAAGACAACCACTGCGGCAAGACAACCACCGCGGCAAGCCACTTGCCGCGGCAAACCACCACCTCAGGCATGCGCTCCATCTCACCTGCCCACGCGTCACTCTGGAGCTTCCCCAGAGGCACGTGGCGGGGCGCCGCGCGACCTGGGGCGCGCGGTGGCATGCGACGTTGGCAGAGTCGCCCCCGTGGCAAGCGGAGGCGCCCCTAACGGTCCGCCTCGGCACTGTTCGGGCAATCCAGACGGGCATTTAATGCCTTTGTCCCCCGCCATCAGAGTTAGGTGCGATAGCACTGTGCGGCCACTGTTCGCACAGTTCCTTGCCATTTTTACCCTCACCTGCGTCGCTACATGTGGGAAACCCCTTAGCATATAAAAGGAGGCCCATGCGCACGTAGGAGAGAGGGGACCCAGAAGGAGGACACCCAGTAGACCCTCGTCTACGTCCAGCTCCAACTTACTGTAGCTTCTTGCGCTCCAGAGCAAGAACTCGAATCAACCAGACAAGCAGCAGTAGGGTTTTACGCATCCGTGCGGCCCGAAGCTGGGTAAAATCGTTGTGTGTGTGTCGCCTCGATCTGCTCTTTGTGCAACCTCTGCCCCCCGCCGAACCGACAAGGGGCTCCGTCCCCATAGGTGCTCGTGGAGGCCGATATCCCCCGACAGGTTGCTGATGTGGCATGGTTATATGACTAGAAAAATACATAGTGTGTTGTAGCTATTTAGCAATAGACAAAAGGAGTGTTGTTTCAAGAAAAAAAGTGAAGGATTAACTATATAGGTATGCTCCAAGCCCTAACGCATATACCGTGTCTATGGGAGCACATAACTTAATGCAAAAATGATAATCTATGACTTACATGCATGAACTAATGATGTGGTGTTGTTGCTTGGATATGCTAATGTAACTTAGAACTTAAATGCATGGCATGCTATGTGACATGATTGCATGGCTAGAAAAATATATAATGGGTTGTGTCACAAACTCACAATTAGATCTAATATGATTTAAAACTCACTTAAAATCTACTAACTCGTGTTTTGCGGGAAATCTAAGGACCATTTCTTTTGGGGTTTATGGACAACTCTGGAAATAAATTGCCCCCTATCCAACTTTTTCTAAAAAAAATTAAAAATTTATTTTAGAAGCCTACAAGTTAACCCTTATTTAGTAGGCTTTAAAAATAAAATTTTAAGTTGGGCTTCTAAAATACTATGGGATGAGGCAACTTATTTTCACAGCCCTAACTCATGTTGCATGGTAAAGGATTCTCACGCGTAAATCAATGAGGACTAGTGGGATCTAACTAGTAAATCTAACGACTACGATAATTATAATAATATGAAAGCATGTATTTTTCTTATAATTAGAAATAGTGAGGATTCACTCTCTCTTGAGTATATAGGGCCTGGGAGCTATATGTTACATCTGCATGTACAACAAAAAGACGTCACAATAACACGTGCAACTCATACTCTCTCTTCTTTTTATTAATTTTCTGACTTTCTGAAATATGTAATTAAGCTCACCGTTTGATTGAACACGTTCAAGACTGGAGCAAACCAACTAGTTTCTGTAGGGACCGATGGGACTAATCATTGCAAGAACGTGGATGATGGATCCCCCACAATATTTGTACTTCCACACACTAAAGAATCTCTAAAGCGGAGTGTATATTTGATATATTTTCCTTAACCGCCTAATTATTCCACAAGGCAGCGCTAGACGCCGGTTGATTGTTGCCAACCTCGACAGGTCACCTACCAGGCCGTTGGATCAAGCGCGCGTCAATAATCAGGATCAAACACAGACTGGGTCATCGTTTTCATCCCGTTCCTCCCAGGCCATGAGCCGAATGTCGCCGAAGCACCAGCGCACCTCCTCTTGTGGACTGGATCCTAAGACCTTGAAGCACCCCCGCTCGCCGCCGCTCACCGTACCATCCTAAACCATCACCGTTTGCCCTCGCCAGCACATTGGTCACAAGCTGCAATCAAGGCCATCATTATCAGGTATCACAGCATCCCCGTATGCAGTTGCAACTTCTGGTGCAGGCGGTCCAAGCATCCTCGTCCGAAGCAAGGTTGGTGGGCGTCGGGTTCTAGCATCCGTGGACGCTGATTCCAGCATGTCGGGTGTTGAATATATTGTGCATGTATATTGTGTTATAGGCCCACCTTCTAGTTTTCCTGTATAGTTGAGGTTGTAGCACCGTCTTGTACATCTTATATAAGTGCCTAGTGCACCCAATCAATGCATTGTGTGTTGCACCCAATCTACATGGTATCAGCTTCCCCCACGATCCTACCCTAGCCTAGCCTAGCTGTCGCCGCGCCTCCTCTCGCGCCGCCGCCACTACTGCCACCGCTCCCTCCAGCCGCCGCAGCCCCGCCGCCACCATGAGCTCCCCGGGCTCCGTCTCCACTACCACCAATCCCTTCGCTAGTCCGGATGTCACCCTCATTCGCGATCTCAACATCCACGAGCGCATCCCGGTGGTCCTTGATCAATCCACCGCCTCCACCTCTGCTTGGAAGCGGTATTTCTCCTTGGTGTTTCGCGATTACTTGCTCCATGGCCACGTCGATGGCACTATGGACTCTAGCCTCATGGTGAACGATGAGGAGTGGATGATCCTCGACGCCACCATCATCCGTTGGTTCTATCTCACCATCTCCAAGGACCTCTTCCACACGGTGGTGGACGACGACGATAATGCTTACGTTGTCTGGACCATGCTCAGTGGTCTCTTCACTGACAACAAGTTGCAGCGCAAGGTCCTCCTCCACAACGAGTTTTATGGGTGCCAGCAGCTTGACTCATCCATTGACGATTTTTGCATGCGCCTCAAAAAGCTCGCCGATGAGCTCCATGATCTCGGTGAGACCGTCGGCGACGAGCTCCTCATCAGCACCCTCACCGCCGGTCTCAACGAGAAATTTGGGAATGCCGCCTCCAACCTTACCCTCATCCCGGAGCCAACCTTCGCCAAGATGGTGGCATACCTTAAGCTGGAGGAGAGGCGTATGAAGATGGCCCAGACCAGGGCGACCCATACCGCCCACACCGCCAGCACTCGCGGCGGGCCCGCACCGTCCGCCCCGGCCCTTCAGCCACCCCCGGCCGCCTTCCCGTACTAGCGGCAGCCCGCCCCGACCGCCAATGATCGCCGCCGCGGTGGGCGCAAGCAGCAGCAGCCGCAGCCAGACGGTGCTCAGGGCGGAGTGTCGTGTCAACCGGCTCCGTATTACGCCGGTCAGAACCCATGGACTGGGGTTGTCCGATGGGATCCTTGGTGCGCAACCTCCTTCGCACCAGGAGTTCTACGTCACACCGCCGCCCTATGCGGCACCCTACGGGCCGCTCTACTACAACCAGCCATCGCAGCCGGGAGGGCTACCGCCGTTGCCCCTAATGACCCCGCCACTGTTGCCAATGCCCACGCTTCCCCCGGGTCTAGACCCGGCCTTGCTGGCAGCTCTGCACTCTGCTCCTAATATGGCCAACTACACCGGGGGTGGTGACTGGTATATTGACACCGGAGCTACGGCTCACATGGCTTCCCACCCAAGTAACCTCCACACCTCCAATACCGTCCATACTTCCACTCGCATCACCGTCGGGGACAGTTCCTCTCTTCCTATTACTCACATAGGACATGCATCTTTTCCATCTACATCTACACCATTGTCATTATCTAACGTTTTATTCTCACCTGATCTCATTAAAAATCTTGTTTCTGTTCGTTCTTTTACACGTGAAAATCCTGTTACAGTTGAGTTTGACGAGTGTGGTTTTTTTGTTAGGGGCGCTCGTACCTGGATGGTGCTCCACCTATGTGACAGCCCTGACGAGCTCTATTTGGTCCACTCCACCACCCCCGCCGCTCTTGTCGCCCTCGCCACCGGTGTGGACCTTTGGCATGCTCGCTTGGGTCATCTCAACCCCCCCACCCTTCATCATATACTTCGTAATTTTTCATTCATGTGTAATAAGATCAACGATCACTCTTGTCATGTTTGTCGCCTCGGCAAACATGCTCGTCTTCCATTTAGGGCTTCTTCCGATGTTGCATCGTACCCGTTTGAGTTAATTCATAGTGATATATGGACCTGTTTAGTTGCAAGTAATACGGGTTATCTTTACTACCTTGTCATTCTCGACGGTTTCTCGCACTATGTGTGGACCTTCCCATTGCGGCGCAAGTCCAATGTTATATCTAATCTTGCTGCATTCTACTCCTATGTTTTCACGCAGTTTGGGCGTCCCATCCTTGCATTGCAAACAGATAACGGGAAGGACTTTGACAACTTAGCTGTCCGCACTCTCTTCACCACACATGGCATGACTTTCCGTCTCACTTCCCCGTACACTTCGCAATAGAACGGTCGCGCTGAGCGCGTTCTTCGCACTCTTAATCCTTATTAACCTTCGCCCTTGTCGTACTAGCGAGAACTTTGCACCCCATCATCTTATCTTCAGTACACCACCCTCTTATGATGAGGTTCACATTTTCGGCTGTCTCTGATACCCTAGCATCGCCGCTACCGCGCCTCATAAGCTTGCACCCCGCTTCGTTGCATGCATCTTCCTCGGCTACCCACCTAACACCAAAGGATACTGCTGCTACGTTCCCGTCTCACACCATGTATTCACCTCACGGCACGTTTACTTTGATGATAAGGTGTTTCTGTTTCAGCAGGTACCCTCCGTCGACCCATCGCCGTCGGTCACCAACGGCCCTCCGGTGACCCTCTCTGGTGGACGGCCCCGCTCAGTCCTCGGACCGCCTCTGGGCTTTGGCGCTCCTTACGCCATGGGATGAGTTGCCCCTCCTGCCTCAGGTCGCGCCCCCTCAATGCCCTCGGAGCCCCCTGCGCCCTCCTGGTCGACTACATCAGGCGCCTCGGCGTCGCCCGTGATACGTCTCCAACATATCTATAATTTTTGATTGCTTCATGCTATATTATATTCTGTTTTGGATGATTAATGGGCTCTATTAAACACTTTTATATTATTTTTGGGACTAACCTATTAACCCAGAGCCCAGTGCCCGTTCCTGTTTTATCCCTTGTTTCAGTGTTTCAAAGAAAAGGAATATCAAACGGAGTCCAAACGGAATGAATCCTTTGGGAGAGTTATTTTTGGAAAGAAAGCAATCCGGGAGACTTGGAGTGCACGTCAGGGGATCAACGAGGAAGGCACGACGCAGGGGGCGCGCCCATCCCCCTGGGTGTGCCCTCCACCCTCGTGGACCCCTTGTGGCCCCCCTGACGTATTTCTTCCTCCTATATATACCAATATACCCTAAAACCATTGTGGAACAGAATAGATCGGGTGTTCCGCCGCCGCAAGCCTCTGTAGCCATCAAAAACCAATCGGGACCTGCCGGGGTTTTCCTGGGCTCCCCGAGCACCTATGGGGACAGAGCCCCTTCTCGGTTCGGCGGGGGGCGGAGGTCGCACGAAGAGCGGATCGAGGCGAGGCACGCGGGGGAAGGTTTTTACCCAGCTTCGGAGCTCTCCGAAGAGATAACACTCCTACTGCTGCTTTGTGGATTGTACTGAGTTCTTGCTCGGGAGCGCCGAGTGCTACAGTACACTCGAGCAGCTAACGAGACCGAGCGCTTCTCTGAGGATCGATCCCCCCCTACGTTGTGCATGGGCCTCCTTTTATATTTTCAAGGGGTCTCCAACAGGTGGCAACGTAGGTAAGGGCAAAAGTGTAAATATGCTGCGGTAGGTACAGCTACCTACACAGTGTATCATACCTAACCCTGACGGCAGGGGACAAAGGCATTAAATGCCCGTCTACGTCGCCCAGACGGTGCAGAAAAGGGACCGTCAGGGGCGCCATCGCTCGCCACGATGGCGGTCCTGTCAGCGCTGCATGCCATAGTGTACCCCTGGCTGCACAGCCTCCCGCCACGTACGCTGGGAAGGGTCCCGGAGCGACATGTAGGTGGGTGAGCTGGAGCGCGGGCACAGAGTGGCTGCCTGCCGCGGCAAGTGCCTTGCCGCGGCCGTTGCCTTGTCGCGCCCGGGAACTTGTCGCTCGTCGGGTCCTGCCGGGACGCGTGGCGTGCTGCGGCAGGTTCTTTGAGATGCTCTTGTTGGGCTTCCCGGCAAGCTCCTCTTGCCGTGGTCTTGTACCTTGAATGGCCTTCCCGGCAAGCTCCTCTTGCCGGGGCCTTGTCTCCTTGACTTAAATACTTTGCCCTTGGATGGCTTCAAAGGATCTGCGGAGGACTTTGGTGGTCCCTCGGGGGGGGGGCCTTGCCGCGGGGTGCTGCAACTGCCCGTGCACAAGTTCGGGATACTAGAGTACCCCTACTTTAGTACACCGACAGGACCCTTTTCCGGGACCCTCCCGGAGGGGGGATCCCTCACCGGTGGCCATCTTCATCATCCCGGCGCTCTCCATGACGAGGAGGGAGTAGTTCACCCTCGGGGCTGAGGGTATGTACCAGTAGCTATGTGTTTGATCTGTCTCTCTCTCTCGTGTTCTTAAGGTGATGCAATCTTGATGTATCACGAGCTTTTCTATTATAGTTGGATCTTATGATGTTTCTCCCCCTCTACTCTCTTGTAATGGATTGAGTTTTCCCTTTGAAGTTATCTTATTGGATTGAGTCTTTAATGATTTGAGAACACTTGATGTATGTCTTGCGTGGGATAACCATGGTGACAATGGGTTATTCTATTGAGTCACTTGATGTATGTTTTGGTGATCAACTTGCGGGTTCCACCCATGAACCTATGCATAGGGGTTGGCACACGTTTTCATCTTGACTCTCCAATAGAAACTTTGGGGCACTCTTTGAGGTTCTATGTGTTGGTTCAATAGATGAATCTGAGATTGTGTGATGCATATTGTATAATCATACCCACGCATACTTGAGGTGACATTGGAGTTTCTACATGACATTAGGGTTTTCGTTGATTTGTATCTTAAGGTGTTATTCTAGTATGAACTCTATGATAGATTGATTCAAAAGAATAACTTTTAGGTGGTTTCGTACCCTACAATAATCTCTTCGTTTGTTCTCCTCTATTAGTGACTTTGGAGTGACTCTTTGTTGCATGTTGAGGGATATTTATATGATCCAATTATGTTATTATTGTTGAGAGAACTTGCACTAGTGCAAGTATGAACCCTAAAGCTTGTTTCCTAGCATTGCAATACCGTTTACGCTCACTTTTATCATTAGTTACCTTGCTGTTTTTATAATTTCAGATTACAAAAACCTATATCTACCATCCATATTGCACTTGTATCACCATCTCTTCACCGAACTAGTGCACCTATACAATTTACTGAAGGAAATATGCCCTAGAGGCAATAAAAGTTATTATTTATTTCCTTATATCATGATAAAGGTTTATTATTCATGCTAGAATTGTATTAACCGGAAACATAATGCATGTGTGAATACATAGACAAACAGAGTGTCACTAGTATGCCTCTACTAGACTAGTTCGTTAATCAAAGATGGTTATGTTTCCTAACCATGAACAAAGAGTTGTTATTTGATTAACGAGGTCACATCATTGGTTGAATGATCTGATTGACATGACCCATTATATTAGCTTAGCACCCGATCGTTTAGTATGTTGCTATTGCTTTATTCATGACTTATACATGTTCCTATGACTATGAGATTATGCAACTCCCGTTTGCCAAAGGAACACTTTGGGTACTACCAAACGTCACAACGTAACTGGGTGATTATAAAGGAGTATTACAGGTGTCTCCAATGGTAGATGTTGGGTTGGCGTATTTCGAGATTAGGATTTGTCACTCCGATTGTCGGAGAGGTATCTCTGGGCCCCCTCGGTAATGCACATCACTTAAGCCTTGCAAGCATTGCAACTAATGAGTTAGTTGCGGGATGATGTATTACGGAACGAGTAAAGAGACTTTCCGGTAACGAGATTGAACTAAGTATTAGATACTGACGATCGAATCTCGGACAAGTAACATACCGATGACAAAGGGAACAATGTATGTTGTTATGCGGTTTGACCGATAAAGATCTTCGTAGAATATGTAGGAGCCAATATGGGCATCCAGGTCCCGCTATTGGTTATTGACCGGAGACGTGTCTCGGTCATGTCTACATTGTTCTCGAACCGTAGGGTCCGCACGCTTAACGTTACGATGACAGTTATTATGAGTTTATGCATTTTGATGTACCGAAGGTTGTTCGGAGTCCCGGATGTGATCACGGACATGACGAGGAGTCTCGAAATGGTCGATACATAAAGATTGATATATTGGAAGCCTATGTTTGGACATCGGAAGTGTTCCAGGTGAAATCAGGATTTTACCGGAATACCGGGTGGGTTACCGGAACCCCCCGGGAGCGATATGGGCCTTAATGGGCCTTAGTGGAAAGGAGAAAGGGGCAGCCCTAGTGTCCGCGCGCCTCCCCCCTTCCCTAGTCCTATTAGGACTAGGAGAAGGTGGCCGGCCCCCTCTCTCTCCCCCCCCTTGAGGAATCCTATTCCAACTAGGATTGGGGGGGATCCTACTCCCGGAGGGAGTAGGACTCCCTAGCGTGCCACCCCTTGGCCGGCCAGACCCTCCCCCTTGGCTCCTTTATATACGGGGGCAGGGGAGCACCCTAGGACACACAAGTTGATCTACGGATCGTTCCTTAGCCGTGTGCGGTGCCCCCTTCCACCAAATTCCACCTCGGTCATATCGTTGCAGTGCTTAGGCGAAGCCCTGCGCCGGTAACACATCCAGATCGTCACCACGCCGTCGTGCTGACGGTACTCTTCCCCGACGCTTTGCTGGATCTGAGCCCGGGGATCGTCATCGAGCTGAACGTGTGCTAAGAACTCGGAGGTGCCGGAGTAAAGGTGCTGTGATCGGTCGGATCGCGAGGAGAACGTACGACTACTTCCTCTACGTTGAGTCAACGCTTCCGCTTCAGTCTACAAGGGTATGTAGACAACACTCTCCCCTCTCTTTGCTATGAATCACCATGATCTTGCGTGTGCGTAGGAATTTTTTTGAAATTACTGTGTTCCCCAACAGTGGCATCCGAGCCTAGGTTTTTATGGTTTGATGTTATTTGCACGAGTAGAACACAAGTAAGTTGTGGACGATACAAGTCATACTGCCTACCAGCATGTCATACTTTGGTTCAGCGGTATTGTTGGACGAGACGATCCGGACCAACCTTACGCGTACGCTTACGCGAGACCGGTTCCCTCGACGTGCTTTGCACATAGATGGCTTGCGGAAGACTGTCTCTCCAACTTTAGTTGAACCGAGTGTGGCTACGCCCGGTCCTTGAGAAGGTTAAAACAGAGTCTATTTGACAAACTATCGTTGTGGTTTTGATGCGTAGGTAAGATGAGTTCTTGCTTAAGCCCGTAGCAGCCACGTAAAACTTGCAACAACAAAGTAGAGGACGTCTAACTTGTTTTTGCAGGGCATGTTGTGATGTGATATGGTCAAGACATGATGCTAAATTTTATTGTATGAGATGATCATGTTTTGTAACCGAGTTATCGGCAACTGGCAGGAGCCATATGGTTGTCGCTTTATTGTATGCAATGCAATCGCGATGTAATGCTTTACTTTATTACTAAGCGATAGTGATAGTCGTGGAAGCATAAGATTGGCGAGACGACAACGATGCTATGATGGAGATCAAGGTGTCGCACCGGTGACGATGGTGATCATGACGATGCTTCAGAGATGGAGATCACAAGCACACGATGATGATGACCATATCATAATCACTTATATTGATTGCATGTGATGTTTATCTTTTTATGCATCTTATCTTGCTTTGATTGACGGTAGCATTATAAGATGATCTCTCACTAAATTATCAAGAAGTGTTCTCCCTGAGTATGCACCGTTGCAAAAGTTCTTCGTGCTGAGACACCACGTGATGATCGGGTGTGATAGGCTCTACGTTCAAATACAACGGGTGCAAAACAGTTGCACACGCGGAATACTCAGGTTATACTTGACGAGCTATGCATATAAGATATGACCTCGGAACACAGAGACCGAAAGGTCGAGCGTGAATCATATAGTAGATATGATCAACATAACGATGTTCACCATTGAAAACTACTCCATATCACGTGATGATCGGTTATGGTTTAGTTGATTTGGATCACGTGATCACTTAGAGGATTAGAGGGATGTCTATCTAAGTGGGAGTTCTTAATTAATTTGATTAACTGAACTTAAACTTATCATGAACTTAGTATCTGATAGTATCTTGCTTGTTTATGTTGATTGTAGATAGATGGCTCGTGCTGTTGTTCCGTTAAATTTTAATGCGTTCCTTGAGAAAGCAAAGTTGAAAGATGATGGTAGCAATTACACGGACTGGGTCCGTAACTTGAGGATTATGCTTATTGCTGCACAGAAGAATTACGTCCTGGAAGCGCCGCTAGGTGCCAGGCCTGCTGCTAGAGCAACACCAGAAGTTATGAACATTTGGCAGAGCAAAGCTGATGACTACTCGATAGTTCAGTGTGCCATGCTTTACGGCTTAGAACCGTGACTTCAACGACGTTTTGAACGTCATGGAGCATATGAGATGTTCCAGGAGTTGAAGTTAATATTTCAAGCAAATGCCCGGATTGAGAGATATGAAGTCTCCAATAAGTTCTATAGCTGCAAGATGGAGGAGAACAGTTCTGTCAGTGAGCATATACTCAAAATGTCTGGGTATAATAATCACTTGATTCAATTGGGAGTTACTCTTCCAGATGATTGCGTCATTGACAGAATTCTCCAATCACTGCCACCAAGCTACAAGAGCTTCGTGATGAACTATAATATGCAAGGGATGACCAAGACTATTCCCGAGCTCTTCGCAATGCTAAAAGCTGCGGAGGTAGAAATCAAGAAGGAGCATCAAGTGTTGATGGTTAACAAAACCACTAGTTTCAAGAAAAAGGGCAAAGGGAAGAAAAAGGGGAACTTCAAGAAGAACGGCAAGCGAGTTGCTGATCAAGAGAAGAAACCCAAGTCTGGACCTAAGCCTGAAACTAAGTGCTTCTACTGCAAGCAGACTGGTCACTGGAAGCGGAACTGCCCCAAGTATTTGGCGGATAAGAAGGATGGCAAGGTGAACAAAGGTATATGTGATATACATGTTATTGATGTGTACCTTACTAATGTTCGCAGTAGCACCTGGGTATTTGATACTGGTTCTGTTGCTAATATTTGCAACTCAAAACAGGGACTACAGAATAAGCGGACACTAGCAAAGGACGAGGTGACGATGCGCGTGGGAAATGGTTCCAAAGTCGATGTGATCGCAGTTGGCACGCTACCTCTACATCTACCTTCGGGATTAGTATTAGACCTAAATAATTGTTATTTGGTGCCAGCGTTGAGCATGAACATTATATCTGGATCTTGTTTGATGCGAGACGGTTATTCATTTAAATCAGAGAATAATGGTTGTTCTATTTATATGAGTAATATCTTTTATGGTCATGCACCCTTGAAGAGTGGTCTATTTTTGATGAATCTCGATAGTAGTGATACACATATTCATAATGTTGAAGCCAAAAGATGCAGAGTTGATAATGATAGTGCAACTTATTTGTGGCACTGCCGTTTAGGTCATATCGGTATAAAGCGCATGAAGAAACTCCATACTGATGGACTTTTGGAGTCACTTGATTATGAATCACTTGGCACTTGCTAACCGTGCCTCATGGGCAAGATGACTAAAACACCGTTCTCCGGAACTATGGAGAGAGCAATAGATTTGTTGGAAATCATACATACGGATGTATGTGGTCCGATGAATGTTGAGGCTCGTGGCGGATATCGTTATTTTCTCACCTTCACAGATGATTTGAGCAGATATGGGTATATCTACTTAATGAAACACAAGTCTGAAACATTTGAAAAGTTCAAAGAATTTCAGAGTGAAGATGAAAATCATCGTAACAATAAAATAAAGTGTCGGTGTACTAAAGTAGGGGTACCTTAGTACCCCAGACTTGTGCACGGGCAATCGTAGCACCCTGCGGCAAGGCCCGCCCCGGAAGCGCCAAGAGAAGACCAAGCATTCAAGACAAGGCCCCCGGCAAGAGGAGCTTGCCGGGCCAAGAAGACAAGGCCCCCGGCAAGAGGAGCTTGCCGGGCCGGGAAGACAAGACCCCGGCAAGAGGAGCTTGCCGGGACGACTGAGCCCATGTAAGGCCATCCAAGAACAAAGTATACGAGACAGAAGATCGAGCCCCCGACAAGAGGAGCTTGTCGGGAAGGCCGAACCCAGGCACCACAAGAGAAGCCCGCCGTGGCGCGCCAAGCGCCCCGGCAAGGCCTGATAGCTGGCGCGCTATCAGGCACAGGAAGACGACCCCCGCGGCAAGCCACTTGCCGCGGCAAGATCGCCACCTCAAGACTGCGCTCCAGCTCGCCCGCCCACGCGTCGCTCCGGGGCTTCCCCCGAAGGCACGTGGCGAGGCACCGCGCAGCCTGGGGCATGCAGCGGCATGCAGCCGCCATCGTGGCGAACGGTGGCGCACCTAACGGTCCGCCTCGGTGCTGTCCGGGCGACCGTGACGGGCATTTAATGCCCTTGTCCCCTACCGTCAGAAGTAGGTATGATAACACTGTGCCGCACTGTAGCACCACCGTTCCCACACTATTACAGCTACCACCCCTTTTACACTTTTACCCCTTTCTCTTACGTTGACACCTGTCGGTGACCCCTTTGTGCTATAAAAGGAGGCCCGTGTGCAACGTAGAGGGGGTTCGGTTCGGTTCGGTTCGGTTCGGTTCGGTTCGGAGATTCGGCATCCAGACAGCCATACGCTCGGTGCAGCTAGCTCCCCAAGCTCCCGAGCTCCCCAGTCCAATACAACCAAGCAGGAGTAGGGTTTTACGCGTCCATCGCGGCCCGAACCTGGGTAAACCGCTCGTGTGCCCGCCTCGATCTGCTCTCTGTGCTCCCTCCGCCCCCCTCACCGGACAACGAAAGGGGCTCCGGCCCCATAGGTGCTCGCGGGGGGACGCCCGTCCGCCCCGACAGGGGGACGCCCGTCCGCCCCGACATCTTTGGCGCGCCAGGTAGGGGGTGCGTCGAGGTTGTACGGATCTGATTCAGGCGAACACTGGTAAGCTCAGGTATGAACAGGTACCTTTCCGCCCCGCTCCGCGGGGCGGAGGCATTCCTCCCTACGGAATCGTGCACGGCCCTCCTCGAGTACCCACTCATGCAGAGTTCGGGCAAGAAGCAGCTGCTCCTTGAGGAGGACCGCCTTCCGGCCGCTGGGCGAACCGATCGCTTCCAGCGAACCCTGCGCCGCTCCTGTAGCCGCAGTGGTTAGCGCCGGAGGCCGCGAAAAAGGCGACCTCGTTCTTCGGCGCGCCTCGTCCGCCAAGATCCAAACGAGTCGACGCCGACCGTGGGAGGAGTTTCGCCAGCGCGGTTGCCGGAACCCGTTCCGCCAACCAACCTCCCTGCCCAAGTCTTGCCGCAGTTGCATGTGATCCTTGGCGCAAGGGGCGGGCGCAGACCCCGCACATCAGCAAAAGCTCCTATGCTTTGCGCTTTTTGCCTTCTACATGCTCCTCTTCGTTATTTGCGTGTATTATTTGGCATCCTGCGTAACATGCATGTCCAGTGAGCATCAGCACGCCGAAAGGCCATGTGCTTGCTTCCCTCTTTATTTTCCTCGTGCACAAAGTTTGCCGGGGGAAGGAGATGGGAGAGGAACCAAGTGCTGGAACCAAGTGCTGTCCGAGAAGAAGAAGCCTCGTCGAGGGACGAGCGTTATGCATAAGCTAAGTTATTAGAATTTGAGCAGTTCAGATTCTTAATTTTCGGTTGTCTTCCTTGGACGGTCACGCTTTGTACGGAAAACCTGTGCGCGGAGGAGCCTACCCGCGGCTAGCCGCACCCTCACCTTGTTTCGAGTACGCTCAACGATTCAAGCGAGCTGCGATGAGCGTCGCGCCCTTGTTTCGTTTCCGAGCTCACTCAACAAGCGGAGCGCGATTGCGACTGGCTGCGGCGAGGTTGCTTCCCGGTGAGGCCTTGGCCAGCAGGCTGCTATAAGCCCAAGGGCTCCTTGCCGGGAAGTTCCCCAGGAGCGTAGGGCGAAAAACGTACCAAGTAAAGGGCCAGGACAAGGAAGATAACGATGCACTGATTGGTTCAGCTAAGGTAGAAACCTTACGTGACTTGTCACAGTGACTAATGGGCTCATAACGCCGTGTGCAGCTACAAAAAGAGATAAGATAAAGGGGGGGGCCTAGTCTACGCGGTCGCCCTCGATCCTAGAAATCTTGCCCACTCTGGCGATGATGTCGGCGACCTGCTCCTTCAGCGCCTCCATGTCAGCGTCGGCCGGCAGGCTGCGAAGAACGTTGATAAGATTTATACCGGGGTTGCGGTATACAATCTTCGTCAGCACGCGCTCCAAGGTTCCCGCGCAGGCCCGGCGCGTCTCCTCAGCCAGTTGCGCGGGGATCTTCTTCCGAAGATCCGCAAGAGCCGGCGCGACCCCTCTGAAGAAGAGGCTGAGCTTGGCGCTGTGAGGGAGGTCCGGGTCCGGAGAGTAGATGAGGTGTTCCAACTTCAGCGCCAGCAACTCCTGGTCGATGTTGGATGCAGAAGACACCAGGTCCTCGGTCCACACCGCGACGGTCCGACGGAAGTCTTCGGCCGCAGTGTTGGCGCTCTCCGCCAAGCTTCGCTCCTTGCGGAGCCCCTCCTCCAGCGCGGAGACTTTCAGCTCCAGGGCCTCGATGGAGTCCTTGGCGGCCTTCAGCTCGTCGCCCTGCTTGGAGAGACGCGCCTGGAGTTCGGAGTTGGCGTGGGCGTCCTTCTCCCGCTCCGCATTGAGCGCGCCGACCCTCTCCGCGCTCGCCTTCAACGACTCCTCCAGCTGCGTGACCTTGGCGGCAAGCTCCTCCCTGGCGGCCTCCGCGGCAGCCGCGGCGGCTTTCGCCCCTTTCAGCTCCTCGCCAAGGGCCCGCTCCCGAGCGGCAAGTTCCTCCTCGTGGGAGTTGAGATTGGCCTGCAGCTGGGCAAGCGCTCCCTCTCGCCGGGACAGCTCCTCCCCGGCGAGCCGCTGCTGCTCTTCGGCGTCGGCCTTCTGCAGCACCCACTCCTGGTACTCCCCGGCGAGCCTCTCGCGCTCCTCCGCCACGCCGCGGAGGGCAGCTTGGTTGGCGGCGCGGAGCTCCGTCGCACGCTTCTCCATCTCGACGGCGGCCTCCGCAACGAGGGCCTCCCGCGAAGCAAGCTTCGCCTGCCGAGCCCGGTAAAGGGCCAGGAGCCGGCGAAGCAGCTTCTCCTCCTCGGGCTCTTCGGCCCCGCTGGGCCCCTCGACAATCTTCAGGCCCGCGGAGGCAAGGACCTCCCCATCAAGGGCCTCGCCTTCCGCGGGGGCCCGCGCAGGAGAGCCCCATGGCACCTGGATGAAGATGCCGTTGGGGGCTTCAAGGTAATGGCCCGCCCGCTCCTTCTCGGCAGAGGGGTCGGCGGCCGGCGCAGCACCTGATGCTCCTGCTGCCTCCGGGTCGGCAGTGCGACCGCCGTCCCCCTCCCCGGCCGTTGCGGCCGACGCTGGGGCGGTCTCCTGCGCGGATGACTCGGCAGCTCCCGCCGCGTCCTCGGCGACAGGGGCGTCGCCGCTGCCGCCGCGCGCGCCCTCCTCCTCCTCGATGATGATGACCTCCGTCTCCATCTGCTCGGGGGGAGGGGAGTCTAGAAGAAGGAGAACCGAGAGCAAAAGAAATTCAAGCAAACATCCAAAAGGAAAAGACGAACCCAAGATGACTAAGTCACAGAGCTTACCTTGGCAGACGTCATCAGCGGCGGGTTCCCTCGCCGGGGAGCTCTGCCTTGGCGGGGTCACCACCCTCGCCGGGCTACCCCCCCCTGGCGGGGTACTCGCCCTCGGCGGAGTGCTCGCCCTTGGCGGGGTGCTCCCCTCTACCGGAGAACTCGGCCTTGGCGGGGACGGCGGGGCCCGCGGCTCCTCGGGGGCGGTTTCTGGCCGCTCCTGCGGCTGCGGCTCCACCTCTGCACGAGACAGTATTATCAAGATACCAGCGCGGGGACGATCCCTCAAACGCGCCCGATAGGCGAAAGTGCGGAACCCAGACTTACGCTGGGGGCCGCGCTGGGGGCTACGCAGAGGGCCGCCCCTCGGAGCAGCGCTCGGATCCGGCGGGCTGGGCTCCGGCACGCCCCCAGTTGCCGCGGTGGGCGAGTCGCCCGCAACCTCGACCGCGGGCGCCTTGGCTTTCTTCGCCGCTCGCTCCGCCAAGGTCCTGAAGTTAAGACAAGAAACAAGATCAGAGCCTGCGACAGTCAAGGCCAAGTCCATGGAGACGCGAAACCCCAAAAGCTCTTACTCCCGTTCGTCCTCGTCGTCGTCGTCGCTCAGGGCGGAGAAGTCAAACTCCACCTGACGCGCGGCCACGCGGGGAGCGGGTAGCGGGGTCTCCCTCGGGCGCTTGGCGGTCCCGACGGTTGCCGGGGCCCGGGGAGCGGGCGGAGCCGCCGCTCCACCCTCCAAGGGCTCCTTTCCGTGCGGCGCTGCCTCACGGGGCGCCCCTGACATAGCTGACGCGCCGGGCGCCCCCGTCGCAACCTGGCTCCCCCGGGAGGCTCGTGCCGCTTGGCGGGGTGGTTGTTGCCGGGAGGCCGGCGCCTTTGCCCCCATCGCCATCCTGCGGAGACGCTTCGCTGGAGGCTGCCGGGGGCTTACGCGGGGCGAGGAGGTCTCCGACGCTGAGGGAAGGTCATCGGCGTAGAGCTCCAAAGATCCGTCGGAGTCGTCGTCACCACCATCCTCCTCCTCCGCCCCGGCGAGCTCGCTGGACCCAGCGTCCTGCAATGTGGCTCCTTGTCCTCCGGCGGTGGTGGCCCTCGCCGCGGCCTCAATCAAGATCCCCTGGATCCCGGAGTGCCTCAGAGAGGGAACCCCGGCGAGCTCGTCGGGGGGCAGCTTCAGCAGTTCGCAGATCTCCGCCACCTCCGCTTGGCGGGATTCCTCCGCGGCCTCCGCCTCTTCGGGCGAGAAGCCGAACTCCCCGGCCGCCGCGGCTGCGGTGGCCTCTTCAGCCCAAGAAGCTATGCATGCTGCCTCTCGCGCGGTGGTGCCCCGCGTCAGCCCCTGGGCCTCGTCCTTCTTCCTCGCCACCTCCGCCAGGTTGTCGAAGAAGTTCAAGATGACGTCCGGCCTGGGCGGAATCCACGTGCGGTCGACGCCGTGCGAGTCGCACGCGGGCATCATGGCGCGAAGGGAATCCCGGGCCGAGCTGTTGCAAAGAGGCACAACTCCCCGGGGTTCCCTGAACCACTCTGGGTGGGCCGGGTCATGCTTGAATAGCTCCCGGACCATCCCCTTCAGCTCCACCGACGTGAAGTTGAAGTTGAGCCCGGGGCGCAGCCTCATTATGTCCGCCGCGTTGCTATACTCCCAGGCTGGCCTCTTCCTGTCTTGAAGAGGGGCGATGCGGCGGCGGAGGAAGTCTGCGCCCACCTCTCCGACGGACAGCCTCGCTGTCAGAAGGCGGAGAATCCTGATGAGGGCGGCGTTGAGCTTGCCGTCGTCCGAGTCCAGCTCGCTCCAATCCTTACCGCGCATAATAGGCGTTGTGCGCGGCGCGGTGAAAGGTTGCGGCTGGTCCTCGACGACCCAGCACCAGTCGGCGCGCCACTCCTCCCATTTGCCGCGGAGCTCCCCCGGCAAGTAGGAATCCTTCTTGTTCAGGCGGAAGACCCAAGATATCCCTCCGGCGAGGGGGGCCCCGGCCTCTACTCTAGGGATGAAGAAGTGCCTAAAAAGTGCGACGTTTGGATACACCCCAATATAGTTTTCGCACATATGCGCGAAAACCGCCATCGTGAGGACGGCGTTGGGAGTGAAGTCAAGAAGGTGGAGGCCGAAGGTGTTCATTATGTCGCAGAAGAAGTCAGAAAAAGGAGGGCAAAGACCGCAGTGGAAGAAGGCTGCGAAGAAATAATACCCGCCGGGGTAGTTGCCCTTGGCGGCGGCCGGGTAGGCTCGGGTGCGGGGATGCGCCTTGGTCTCCTCGGCCCAGAACAAGTAGTACTTGTTCCAGAGCTCCCGCGCGCCGAGCTTCGGCGCGAAGACGAGGTTCTGCTTCCGCAGCAAGGTGAGCATCGCCGCGTGCTCCGATTTCTCTTTCTTGGTCTTCTCCGCCCTCGCCTTCTCAGTCTTCGGGGCCATGGCGGAGGCGGCGAGGGAAGGGAGACGAAGAATCCGGTAGCTCCGCAAGTGCGCGCGAGCGGCGGAGGAAAAATGGAGGCGGAGCGCAGATGGGATCTCTGGAGAAGGGAGAGGACGCAGTAAGGGCGAAGGAGGAGAACCGCTCCCGCTTCCTCTGCCTTATATGGGGAAGGGGCGGACACTCCATTCTCGCCATCGAGAAATCGTGCGCGACGTGACGCGCGCCTGTGCGGTTCAGCCCCGCGCACGCCACCCACGTCACGCTCACCCCGCACGCCCCGCCCCCACGACGCCGCGGTAAGCGCGCGCCGCCTGGGGAAGGCGCGACGGATGCGGAGTTAAGGAGCAGCGCGACCAAGGCCATGCGTGCCCGTGCACCGTTAGGGCCTGGCCCAACAACGCTCGGCACCATGTGTGGCCCAGGCCCGGGGGCTCCTGTCGGTGTACTAAAGTAGGGGTACCTTAGTACCCCAGACTTGTGCACGGGCAATCGTAGCACCCTGCGGCAAGGCCCGCCCCGGAAGCGCCAAGAGAAGACCAAGCATTCAAGACAAGGCCCCCGGCAAGAGGAGCTTGCCGGGCCAAGAAGACAAGGCCCCCGGCAAGAGGAGCTTGCCGGGCCGGGAAGACAAGACCCCGGCAAGAGGAGCTTGCCGGGACGACTGAGCCCATGTAAGGCCATCCAAGAACAAAGTATACGAGACAGAAGATCGAGCCCCCGACAAGAGGAGCTTGTCGGGAAGGCCGAACCCAGGCACCACAAGAGAAGCCCGCCGTGGCGCGCCAAGCGCCCCGGCAAGGCCTGATAGCTGGCGCGCTATCAGGCACAGGAAGACGACCCCCGCGGCAAGCCACTTGCCGCGGCAAGATCGCCACCTCAAGACTGCGCTCCAGCTCGCCCGCCCACGCGTCGCTCCGGGGCTTCCCCCGAAGGCACGTGGCGAGGCACCGCGCAGCCTGGGGCATGCAGCGGCATGCAGCCGCCATCGTGGCGAACGGTGGCGCACCTAACGGTCCGCCTCGGTGCTGTCCGGGCGACCGTGACGGGCATTTAATGCCCTTGTCCCCTACCGTCAGAAGTAGGTATGATAACACTGTGCCGCACTGTAGCACCACCGTTCCCACACTATTATAGCTACCACCCCTTTTACACTTTTACCCCTTTCTCTTACGTTGACACCTGTCGGTGACCCCTTTGCGCTATAAAAGGAGGCCCGTGTGCAACGTAGAGGGGGTTCGGTTCGGTTCGGTTCGGTTCGGTTCGGTTCGGTTCGGAGATTCGGCATCCAGACAGCCATACGCTCGGTGCAGCTAGCTCCCCAAGCTCCCGAGCTCCCCAGTCCAATACAACCAAGCAGGAGTAGGGTTTTACGCGTCCATCGCGGCCCGAACCTGGGTAAACCGCTCGTGTGCCCGCCTCGATCTGCTCTCTGTGCTCCCTCCGCCCCCCTCACCGGACAACGAAAGGGGCTCCGGCCCCATAGGTGCTCGCGGGGGGACGCCCGTCCGCCCCGACAGGGGGACGCCCGTCCGCCCCGACATAAAGTTTCTACGATCAGATCATGGAGGAGAATATTTGAGTTACGAGTTTGGTGTACATTTGAAAAATTGTGGAATAGTTTCGCAACTCACGCCACCCGGAACACCACAGCGTAATGGTGTGTCCGAACGTCGTAATCGTACTTTACTAGATATGGTGCGATCTATGATGTCTCTTACTGATTTACCGCTATCGTTCTGGGGATACGCTCTAGAGACGGCCGCATTCACGTTAAATAGGGCACCATCTAAATCCGTTGAGACGATGCCTTATGAACTATGGTTTGGCAAGAAACCAAAGTTGTCGTTTCTTAAAGTTTGGGGCTGCGATGCTTATGTGAAAAAGCTTCAACCAGATAAGCTCGAACCCAAATCGGAGAAATGTGTCTTCATAGGATATCCAAAGGAAACTGATGGATACACCTTCTATCACAGATCCGAAGGCAAGACTTTTGTTGCTAAGTTCGGAAACTTTCTAGAGAAGGAGTTTCTTTCGAAAGAAGTGAGTGGGAGGAAAGTAGAACTTGACGAGGTAACTGTACCTACTCCTTTATTGAGAAGTAGTACATCACAGAAAACTGTTTCTGCGACACCTACACCAATAAATGAGGAAGCTAATGATGATGATCATGAAACTTTAGATCAAGATACTACTGAACCTCGTAGATCAACCAGAGTGAGATCCGCACCAGAGTGGTACGGTAATCCTGTTCTGGAGGTCATGATATTAAATCATGATGAACCTACGAACTATGAAGAAGCGATGGTGAGCCCAGATTCCGCAAAGTGGCTTGAAGCCATGAAATCTGAGATGGGATCCATGTATGAGAACAAAGTATGGACTTTGGTTGACTTGCCTGATGATCGGCAAGCAATTGAGAACAAATGGATCTTTAAGAAGAAGACTGACGCTGATGGTAATGTTACTGTCTACAAAGCTCGACTTGTCGCAAAAGGTTTTCGACAAGTTCAAGGGATTGACTACGATGAGACTTTCTCACTTGTAGCGATGCTTAAGTCTGTCCGAATCATGTTAGCAATTGCCGCATTTTATGATTATGAAATTTGGCAGATGGATGTCAAAACTGCATTCCTGAATGGATTTCTGGAAGAAGAATTGTATATGATGCAACCGGAAGGTTTTGTCGATCCAAAGGGAGCTAACAAAGTGTGCAAGCTCCAGCGATCCATTTATGGACTGGTGCAAGCCTCTCGGAGTTGGAATAAACGCTTTGATAGTGTGATCAAAGCATTTGGTTTTATACAGACTTTCGGAGAAGCCTGTATTTACAAGAAAGTGAGTGGGAGCTCTGTAGCATTTCTAATATTATATGTGGATGACATATTACTGATTGGAAATGATATAGAATTTCTGGATAGCATGAAGGGATACTTGAATAAAAGTTTTTCAATGAAAGACCTCGGAGAAGCTGCTTACATATTAGGCATAAAGATCTATAGAGATAGATCAAGACGCTTAATTGGACTTTCACAAAGCACATACCTTGACAAGATTTTGAAGAAGTTCAAAATGGATCAAGCAAAGAAAGGGTTCTTGCCTGTGTTACAAGGTGTGAGATTGAGTAAGACTCAAAGGCCGACCACTGCAGAAGATAGAGAGAAAATGAAAGATGTTCCCTATGCTTCAGCCATAGGCTCTATCATGTATGCAATGCTGTGTACCAGACCTGATGTGTGCCTTGCTATAAGTTTAGCAGGGAGGTACCAAAGTAATCCAGGAGTGGATCACTGGACAGCGGTCAAGAACATCCTGAAATACCTGAAAAGGACTAAGGATATGTTTCTCATATATGGAGGTGACAAAGAGCTCACCGTAAGAGGTTACGTTGATGCAAGCTTTGACACTGATCCGGACGATTCTAAATCGCAAACCGGATATGTGTTTACATTAAACGGTGGAGCTGTCAGTTGGTGCAGTTCTAAACAAAGCGTCGTAGCGGGATCTACATGTGAAGCGGAGTACATAGCTGCTTCGGAAGCAGCAAATGAAGGAGTCTGGATGAAGGAGTTCATATCCGATCTAGGTGTCATAACTAGTGCATCGGGTCCAATGAAAATCTTTTGTGACAATACTGGTGCAATTGCCTTGGCAAAGGAATCCAGATTTCACAAAAGGACCAAACACATCAAGAGATGCTTCAACTCCATCCGGGATCTAGTCCAGGTGGGAGACATAGAGATTTGCAAGATACATACGGATCTGAATGTTGCAGACCCGTTGACTAAGCCTCTTCCACGAGCAAAACATGATCAGCACCAAAACTCCATGGGTGTTAGGATCATTACAGTGTAATCTAGATTATTGACTCTAGTGCAAGTGGGAGACTGAAGGAAATATGCCCTAGAGGCAATAATAAAGTTATTATTTATTTCCTTATATCATGATAAAGGTTTATTATTCATGCTAGAATTGTATTAACCGGAAACATAATGCATGTGTGAATACATAGACAAACAGAGTGTCACTAGTATGCCTCTACTAGACTAGTTCGTTAATCAAAGATGGTTATGTTTCCTAACCATGAACAAAGAGTTGTTATTTGATTAACGAGGTCACATCATTGGTTGAATGATCTGATTGACATGACCCATTATATTAGCTTAGCACCCGATCGTTTAGTATGTTGCTATTGCTTTATTCATGACTTATACATGTTCCTATGACTATGAGATTATGCAACTCCCGTTTGCCAGAGGAACACTTTGGGTACTACCAAACGTCACAACGTAACTGGGTGATTATAAAGGAGTATTACAGGTGTCTCCAATGTTAGATGTTGGGTTGGCGTATTTCGAGATTAGGATTTGTCACTCCGATTGTCGGAGAGGTATCTCTGGGCCCTCTCGGTAATGCACATCACTTAAGCCTTGCAAGCATTGCAACTAATGAGTTAGTTGCGGGATGATGTATTACGGAACGAGTAAAGAGACTTGCCGGTAACGAGATTGAACTAAGTATTGGATACTGACGATCGAATCTCGGACAAGTAACATACCGATGACAAAGGGAACAACGTATGTTGTTATGCGGTCTGACCGATAAAGATCTTCGTAGAATATGTAGGAGCCAATATGGGCATCCAGGTCCCGCTATTGGTTATTGACCGGAGACGTGTCTCGGTCATGTCTACATTGTTCTCGAACCGTAGGGTCCGCACGCTTAACGTTACAATGACAGTTATTATGAGTTTATGCATTTTGATGTACCGAAGGTTGTTCGGAGTCCCGGATGTGATCACGGACATGACGAGGAGTCTCGAAATGGTCGAGACATAAAGATTGATATATTGGAAGCCTATGTTTGGACATCGGAAGTGTTCCAGGTGAAATCAGGATTTTACCGGAATACCGGGTGGGTTACCGGAACCCCCCGGGAGCGATATGGGCCTTAATGGGCCTTAGTGGAAAGGATAAAGGGGCAGCCCTAGTGGCCGCGCGCCTCCCCCCTTCCCTAGTCCTATTAGCACTAGGAGAAGGTGGCCGGCCCCCCCTCTCTCTCTCCCCCCCCCCCCTTGAGGAATCCTATTCCAACTAGGATTGGGGGGGGGAATCCTACTCCCGGAGGGAGTAGGACTCCTTGGCGCGCCACCCCTTGGCCGGCCAGCCCCTCCCCCTTGGCTCCTTTATATACGGGGGCAGGGGAGCACCCTAGGACACACAAGTTGATCTACGGATCGTTCCTTAGCCGTGTGCGGTGCCCCCTTCCACCAAATTCCACCTCGGTCATATCGTTGCAGTGCTTAGGCGAAGCCCTGCGCCGGTAACACATCAAGATCGTCACCACGCCGTCGTGCTGACGGTACTCTTCCCCGACGCTTTGCTGGATCGGAGCCCAGGGATCATCATCGAGCTGAACGTGTGCTAAGAACTCGGAGGTGCCGGAGTAACGGTGTTGTGATCGGTCGGATCGCGAGGAGAACGTACGACTACTTCCTCTACGTTGAGTCAACGCTTCCGCTTCAGTCTACAAGGGTATGTAGACAACACTCTCCCCTCTCGTTGCTATGCATCACCATGATCTTGCGTGTGCGTAGGAAATTTTTTGAAATTACTGCGTTCCCCAACATTTACCGTTGTATTGGGTGTGTTGGGGCCACAAGAGACTCTTTGTTATTTGGTTGCAGGGTTGTTTGAGAGAGACCATCTTCGTCCTACGCCTCCGACGGATTGATAAACCTTAGGTCATCCACTTGAGGGAAATTTGCTACTGTCCTACAAACCTCTGCACTTGGAGGCCCAACAACGTCTACAAGAAGAAGGTTGTGTAATAGACATCAAGCTCTTTTCTTGCACCGTTGCCGGGGAGGCTAGGTAAGCGGCACTCACACCGCGTCAACTAAGCTCTTTTCTGGCGCCGTTGCCGGGGAGGTGAGTGCTTGAAGGTATATCTTTAGATCTTGTAATCGAATCTTTTAGTTTCTTGTTTTATCACTAGTTTAGTCTATAAAAGAAAACTACAAAAAAATGGAATTGAGTTTGCCTCATACGCTTCATCTTTTTAATACCTTTCGTGAGTATGATGGAAAGGAAAATTGTGATCAAGTACTAGAAGAAGAATTACATAGAATGCTTGGCATAAAATATGTGAATGATGAGTATGATTGCAATGTTGTTAGTATGAATTCTTTTAATACCCATTATGCTAATGATATGCAAAGCCACAAGCTTGGGGAAGCTATGTTTGATGAAGATGATATCTTTTGTCCCCCAAGCTTTGATGAGCAAATTTACTATGATGAAAGAATGCCTCCTATCTATGATGATTATTGTGATGACACGTATGCTATAAAGAATAATTATAACCATGAAACTTGTCATCTTGATCTTAATTTTCAATCACATGATAGTTGTTTTGTTGAGTTTGCTCCCACTACTATTCATGAGACGAATTTGGCTTATGTGGAGAGTTATAAAATTTCTATGCTTGTAGATCATGAAAAGAATGATTTGTGTGATAGTTATATTGTTGAATTCATTCATGATGCTACTGAATATTATTATGAGGGAGGAATATATGCTTGTAGGAATTGCAATAATATCAAGTTTCCTCTCTATGTGCTTAAAGTTTTGAAGTTATGCTTGTTTTGCCTTCCTATGCTAGTTGATTATTGTTCCCATAAGTTGTTTGCTCACAAAATCCCTATGCATTGGAAGTGGGTTAGACTTAAATGTGCTAGTCATATTCTTCATGATGCTCTCTTTATGTTTAAATTCTTAACTTTTATGTGAGCATCATTGAAATCATCATGCCTAGCTAGGGGCGTTAAACGTTAGCGCTTGTTGGGAGGCAACCCAATTTTATTTTAGTTTCTTGCTTTTTGGTTCTGTTTAGTAATAAATAATCCATCTAGCTTCTGTTTAGATGTGTTTTTATGTTTTAATTAGTGTTTGTGCCAAGTAGAACCTTTGGGAAGACTTGGGTGAAGTCTTTATGATCATGCTGTAAAAAATAGAAACTTTAGCACTCACGAGATTAGATAAAACTTTTTACTTGAGAGTGCTATTTAGTTTATTCTTCTTGAAGATGATTACTGGACAAATTCCTCAGGTCCACCAATTTATTTCAGAACTTTTGGAGTTCCATAAGTATACGTTTGATACAGATTATTACAGACTGTTCTGTTTTTGACAGATTCTGTTTTTCGTGTGTTGTTTGCTTATTTTGATGAATCTATGGCTAGTAAAATAGTTTATAAACCATAGAGAAGTTGGGAATACATTAGGTTTAACACCAATATAAATAAACAATGAGTTCATTACAGTAACTTGAAGTGGTGTTTTTCTTTCTTTCTCTAACGGAGCTTACGAGTTTTCTGTTAAGTTTTGTGTTGTGAAGTTTTCAAGTTTTGCGTAAAGATTCGATGGAATATGGAATAAAAAGTGGCAAGACCCTAAGCTTGGTTATTACCAAGGCAACCCAAGGTAATATTCAAGGATAACCAAGAGCCTAAGCTTGGGGATTGTCGCACCCGGTTATCCGGGTATTGATTTCCAGAAAATGGCCCTTGTGCTCACCAGCCCCAGGATAACTGTTAGCTGATGAGGCACCAACTTGATACAGAAATTCCAAGCAAAATACAATATATGTAGTACAAGACCATTGTGGCCTATGAGTACAACAAATGGTTTCTAGTGATTGATGGTGGAAGCGGTTTGTGGATCATCGGTGTCTATGGGATTCCATTTCCCACAGGAACAGCTGACCAGGCTAACTCCTATCTTCGCGAGGCTGCTACCACCGTTGCTTAGCTTGTGGTGCTGTCATCGCAACGCTCCTCTCCATGCAAGAAATTTGGCCGAGACAATAGCCAGGGACAAGCCAGTGAGTACTTTGAATGTACTCGCAAACATTTAAGAACACGGGTATAATATAAATGATAATCATGCGCTGAAATATTTTATGATCACATCATCAGTCATAAAATAAAATCTCTGATGCATGCAAGCAGATTATTCATATGCAACATGAATAAGCAGTAACGGGGTAGAAATCACATGTACCGATCGGGTGTCTGAAGCGACGCCTCGAAAGGACCATGATATGAAACATGCCTCAGTCGGGCGTCTGAGCGACACCACATAAAGGGCTTATAAAGGAAATAACAAGCATGCCATAGTCGGGCGTCAGAGCGACACCACATAAAGGGCTTATAAAGAAAATAACAAGCATGCCACAGTCGGGCGTCTGAGCGACACCACATAAAGGGCTTATAAATAATCACAGTGAATATCCAGGAGGTAGAACCATCCCAGGGATGTTCAATAATGCCAATAATATAACGGGTTAGTCCACAACAAAATAATAATCATAATCATCACAAGTCACAAATCATGATCCAAGTTTTGGTTTAGTAGTTTCTCCTCCGAAGACTGACACTAAGACCGACACTTGACCTGACCCAGACTGTAGTCCTTAACCGAGGACACGGCTATTCGAATAGGTTTAATCTCTGCAGAGGGAGTACTCCTTACCCACGAGTAAAGGATTCCTTTAGTCCATCGAGACTAATTCCGTCTACGACCTTTTAATTGAAAACACACATAACTTGCACACACCAGCTTAACACACCGGTGTCTGGAATCACCCATGACACTTGTTAAGCAAAACTCTAAGTGGGGAGGCTACAGCCTCGCGTAGCATGGGATCAAATTTATATCGCGCGCTCTAAGGGGTGGCCTCCCCTCTCGGTCCCAACCGGAAACACCCATGCCCCCTTACCAGGTGGCATGCCTACCGGCTACAATCGATATCTGCCACCATGGCCTCTCTGTACGGTGTGTGCTGGAAAGGGGTTGACGACTTACTGAACCGTACCCTACTTGTTGTAGAGACAAGTGGTAGCACGAAACAAGTATGGGGGTTACTGGAACAAGACTCGATCTACGGTCGACTCAGGAGGTTTAAGTGTTCCCTGCGTGACATGAATAACAAATATATTCACCTAACAAAATCACCACCCATTACACCTTACTATGTCATACCGGACATAGCCGTCCCGACGGAGACCGGCGACAAGCTCACGCCTACCCAAGGCAGAGGCTTTCCCGAATTCCTTTCCGGCATGCATGTAAGGAAAATGAGGATGATTACCATCACAAGTATGTTCATTCCCAACAGCAAGGAAATCACTAATATGCATTCATGCAAATGATCATGTTACATGAAATAACGAGTTCTCCGAAATAAGGTGGTGTTATAAATGTGTCAACTAACACACCAAAAATATTATACCGGGGTTCAGAATGCTTGCCTTCAAGTTGTGGAGGGGTGAGGTGCTCTCCAAAACTTTTAGAAAGTTTTCTCCTCTCTCTTCAAAATCCTATTTAAAAATATTTGAATTAACACACGTTTCCAAAACAGCTGAAAAAAGTTGTTTGAATTTTTTCTGAAATAAATCTTAAAATAAACAAGACAAAATTTGAGGAAGGTAGGAAAAAGAATCAACTCATTTGGAGTTATAATTAAAAAGTTAAGCTCAGTCAAAGTTTAGTCAAATTCTGATTTTTTTAATAAAACAGAAAAAAGGAAAAACGATTCGAATATGAACACGTCTAAGACGTACACTGGGAATACGCTTTCACTTAACCCACGTGGACAGGTGTGGGGTCACTGATAGTGGGTCCAAGGTCCCACTGGTCAGGTTTGACCGGTCCAACTCTCCCTCCTCTTCCTCTGCCCGAACGGCGGCGAGGCAACGGCGATCAATGCCGGCGAACGGCGGCTCCCCGTGGGTTCTAGAGGGTCTGGACGGATCCGCGAGACTGGGGCGGTCCTCCCGGTGGCCGTTGGGTCGACGGGAGTGGAAGGAGTCGTCGGCGGTGAGCTTCACGACGGAGGGGGCTTCGGGAGCAAAGTGGGTTTGGGGCTACGGTGGTTCCCGATCAAAATCGAGTGGGGGGATGGGTTCACGGAAGGATGAGGGGGTTCCTGGTGAAGAGAACGGAGAGGGGGAGGCCCTGGTTGCGCTGGACAGAGCCGAGAGGCGGCGGTGGCCGAACTGGCTGGAGTCAGGGAAGACGGCCTCCCCGGTTCGATTGCTGGCCAAGGGGGGTCCTAGGGAGGTGGGTTGAGACTGCCTGCGTGCGGGGACGAGCTCGGGGCTTCTTATATAGCGTGGTCATGGCGGTTCCTCGGCCGAGGGAAAAGTCGTCGGCGAACCGACGTTCTGTAGCTTGCGGGGCGACGAGAGCTAGCCGACGAGCGAGGGGATAAGCTTGCGAGGCGGCTCGGGTGCATGTGCGTGCCAACCGCACGCTCTGGGCATGCCCAAAGCACGCCCGGGATGTGTTCGACAGAATGCCATTACATGCTAGAGGGCTTCAAACTACAAGAGGGTTAGCAGGGTGTGGTTATAGGCTAGGGAAAAACCGTTGGACATGTTGGTTTGGTCAGGGAATCAGGTTCACAGTGCAAACAAAAACTCATGTCAAAACAGATCATGCCCATAAGGTGCTTGACAAAATGCCAAGGGCACTTAGGCATTTCTTGGAGTGGCCAGATCTTCCAGGGTGGGGTCTCTTTAGATGAAAGAGAGGGTGGTGAGGTCATTTGGACAAAAGGAGAACTTGCTAGTGCAAGTTTTACAAAACTTCAATTCTGGACAGGAGATAAATGGCATCATTTCAAGAACCAAAAATGATCCAGTGGGTGCATGCTCCTGGACTTAGAGGTTTTGCAGGGAGGACTACAAGCAGGAGAAAGTACAAGGTCACTCGAGCAAAAATAAATAGGGTTGCAGTAGAAATCACAAGGCTGGACCAGAATGGAAAAGAGGTTGATTCACTCAAAAATTTCAAATAACAACACTGGGTCTTTGCATAAAGTTGAATTGCATGCTACCACTGACATCCCATAATTTTGGTGGAGGCTAGAAGGAAATATTTAAATGGGTTGTAGTGCAAATTTGCACTCTGGACCAGAGAAGAAAATTGGGTGTAGAGCTCAAAATATTTCAAGAATAAAAGATATTTTGTATAAAAGTGATTTAAAAACATCACATGACATCTCCAAATTTTGGTTGTAATTTTAAGTGAATTTATCAAATGGTTGTAGTTCAAATATGGCCATATAACCTTGGAAAAACTATTTTTCAAGAAAATAAAGATTAAGCAAATTAATTATGTAATTAGTTCTACTGATAAAGGAAAAGTTTTTAATGAGGGGTTAAACAAGTCCAATAACATATTTGAAAAGTTTTCTCTTTGGGGAAAAACTCCATAATAACAAGGGAGAAAAATGGTTCAAAAATCAAAAGGGAGGCCAGAAAATAAAAGTTTTAATTTTCCTGGCAATTTTTTTAATTATTAAAACAAGGCCAAAATTTGGGGTGTCACAGGGATGCCCCGGATGGCATCCCCTCTTTCGTCTTCATTCATCGGTAACTTTACTTGGAGCTATATTTTTATTCACCACATGATATGTGTTTTGCTTGGAGCGTCAATTTATTTTATTTTGTTTTGCTTTCTGTTTGAATAAAATACTAAGATCTGAAATTCTTAAAATTTTAGAGAGTCTTCACATAGTTACATAATTATTCGACTACTCATTGATCTTCACTTATATCTTTCGGAGTAGTTTGTCATTTGCTCTAGTCCTTCACTTATATCCTCTTAGAGCATGGCGGTAGTTTTATTTTGAAGAAATAGACGAACTCTCATGATTCACTTATATTACTTTGAGAGTCTTAAACAGCATGGTAATTTTCTTAAAGTAGTAAAAAACTTTCTCATGAGTGTGTTGAATACTAAGAGAAGTTTGATGCTTGATGATTGTTTTGAGATATGGAGGTAGTGATATTAAAGTTGTGCTAGTTGAGTAGTTGTGAAATTGAGAAATACTTGTGTTGAAGTTTGCAAGTCTCGTAGCATGCACTTATGGTAAACGTTATGTAACAAATTTGAAACATGAGGTGTTCTTTGATTGTCATCCTTATGAGTGGCGTTCGGGGATGAGCGATGGTCTTTTCCTACCAATCTATCCCGATAGGAGCATGCGCGTAGTGCTTGGTTTTTGATGACTTGTAGATTTTTGCAATAAGTATGTGAGTTATTTATGACTAATGTTAAGTCCATGGATTATACGCACTCTCAACCTTCCACCATTGCTAGCCTCTTCGGTACCGTGCATTGCCCTTTCTCACCTTGAGAGTTGATGCAAACTTCGACGGTGGATTCAAACCCCGTGATACGATGTGCTCTATCACACATAAACCTTCTTATATCTTCCTCAAAACAGCCACCATACCTACCTATTATGGCATTTCCATAGCCATTCCGAGATATATTGCCATGCAACTTTTCACCGTTCCGTTTATTATGACACGCTTCATCATTGTCATATTGTCTTGCATGATCATGTAGTTGACATCGTATTTGTGGCAAAGCCACCATGCTTTATTTTCATACATGTCACTCTTGATTCATTGCTATCCCGGTATACCGCCGGAGGCATTCATATAGAGTCATACTTTGTTCTAGTATCGAGTTGTAATCATTGAGTTGTAAATAGATAGAAGTGTGATGATCATCATTCATAGAGCATTGCCCCAATAAAAAAAGAGAAACGCCAAAAAAAGAAGGCCCAAAAAAGGAAAAAAAGAAAAAAAAAGGGACAATGCTACTATCCTTTTTCCACACTTGTGCTTCAAAGTAGCACCATGAACTTCATGATATAGAGTCTCTTGTTTTGTCACTTTCATATACTAGTGGGAATTTTTCATTATAGAACTTGGCTTGTATATTCCAACAATGGGCTTCCTCCAATGCCCTAGGTCTTCGTGAGTAAGCAAGTTGGATGCACACCCACTTAGTTTCTTTTTTTGAGATTTCATACATTTATAGCTCTAGTGCATCCGTTGCATGGCAATCCCTACTGCTCGCATTGACATCAATTGATGGGCATCTCATAGCCCATTGATTAGACGCGTTGATGTGAGACTTTCTCCTTTTTTGTCTTCTCCACGTAACCCCCGTCATTATATTCTATTCCACCCATAGTGCTATATCCATGGCTCACGCTCATGTATTGCGTGAAGGTTGAAAAAGTTTGAGATTACTAAAGTATGAAACAATTGCTGGGCTTGTCATCGGGGTTGTGCATGATGAGGGCATTCTTGTGTGACGAAAACGGAGCATGACAAAATTATATGATTTTGTAGGGACGAACTTTCTTTGGCCATGTTATTTTGAGAAGACATAATTGCTTAGTTAGTATGCTTGAAGTATTACTACTTTTAAGTCAATATTAAACTTCTATCTTGAATCTTTCGGATCTGAATATTCATCCCACAATTAAGAGGGTTAAATAAAAAATTATGCCAGGTAGCATTCCGCATCAAAAATTCTGTTTTTATCATTTACCTACTCGAGGACGAGCAAGAATTAAGCTGGGATGCTTCATATGTCTCCAACGTATCTATAATTTTTTATTGCTTCATGCTATATTATATTCTATTTTGGATGATTAATGGGCTTTATTAAACACTTTTATATTATTTTTGGGACTAACCTATTAACCCAGAGCCCAGTGCCAGTTCCTGTTTTTTCCCTTGTTTCAGTGTTTCGAAGAAAAGGAATATCAAACGGAGTCCAAACGGAATGAAACCTTCAGGAGAGTTATTTTTGGAAAGAAAGCAATTCGGGAGACTTGGAGTGCACGTCAGGGGATCAACGAGGAAGGCACGAGGCAGGGGGCGCCCACCCCCCTGGGCGCGCCCTCCATCCTCATGGGCCCCTCGTGGCCCCCCTGACGTATTTCTTCCTCCTATATATACCAATATACCCTAAAACCATTGGGGAACAGAATAGATCGGGAGTTCTGCCGCCGCAAGCCTCTGTAGCCACCAAAAACCAATCAGGACCCTGTTCTGACACCCTGCGGGAGGGGGGATCCCTCACCGGTGGCCATCTTCATCATCCCGGCGCTCTCCATGACAAGGAGAGAGTAGTTCACCCTCGGGGCTGAGGGTATGTACCAGTAGCTATGTGTTTGATCTCTCTCTCTCTCGTGTTCATGAGGTGATACGATCTTGATGTATCGCGAGCTTTGCTATTATAGTTGGATCTTATGATGTTTCTCCCCCTCTACTCTCTTGTAATGGATTGAGTTTTCCCTTTGAAGTTATCTTATTGGTTTGAGTATTTAATGATTTGAGAACACTTGATGTATGTATTGCGTGGGATAACCGTGGTGACAATGGGTTATTCTATTGAGTCACTTGATGTATGTTTTGGTGATCAACTTGCGGGTTCCACCCATGAACCTATGCATAGGGGTTGGCACACGTTTTCGTCTTGACTCTCCAATAGAAACTTTGGGGCACTCTTTGAGGTTCTATGTGTTGGTTGAATAGATGAATCTCAGATTGTGTGATGCATATCGTATAATCATACCCACGGATACTTGAGGTGACATTGGAGTATCTAGGTGACATTAGAGTTTTGGTTGATTTGTATCTTAAGGTGTTATTCTAGTACGAACTCTATGATAGATTGATCGAAAGAATAACTTTTAGGTTGTTTCGTACCCTACAATAATCTCTTCATTTGTTCTCCTCTATTAGTGACTTTGGAGTGACTCTTTGTTGCATGTTGAGGGATATTTATATGATCCAATTATGTTATTATTGTTGAGAGAACTTGCACTAGTGAAAGTATGAACTCTAGGGCTTGTTTCCTAGCATTGCAATACCGTTTACGCTCACTTTTATCATTAGTTACCTTTCGATTTTTATAATTTCAGATTACAAAAACCTATATCTACCATCCATATTGCACTTGTATCACCATCTCTTCACCGAACTAGTGCACCTATACAATTTACTGTTGTATTGGGTGTGTTGGGGACACAAGAGACTCTTTGTTATTTGGTTGTAGGGTTGTTTGAGAGATACCATCTTCATCCTACGCCTCCCACGGATTGATAAACCTTAGGTCATCCACTTGAGGGAAATTTGTTACTGTCCTACAAACCTCTGCACTTGGAGGCCCAACAACGTCTACAAGAAAGGGTTGTGTAGTAGACATTAGCCCGCCTCCTCATACGCCTCGCCGCCGACCCCTTCATCGGCCCCCTTGTTGACTGCTTTGGCCTCGGGCATGGCCACGAGCGCGGCTGCCCCCACGGGCGCCACCTCGGGCACGGCCGGCTCTGCCTCAGGCAGGACCGCCTCCTCGGACTCTGGTGCAGCCTCCTCCCCCACGGCTGGCTCATCTTCACCACTTACGCCCGCTGCTGTCTCGGAGATGCCGTCTTGCCCTCTCACACAGGCCAGGGCTGGCATGCACCGCCCGAGCCTGCGGTACTCAAGTGACGAGTACCTCCTTGTTGCCTCCACTGCAGAGCCATCACCTATTCCTGCATCCGCCAGGCAGCCCTACGTGATCCTCACTGGCTTGCTGCGATGCAGGAAGAGTTCAATAACCTCCAGCGGAACCGTACCTGGACACCGGTTCCCCGACCTCCTCACGCCAACGTCATCAGCATCAAGTAGGTTTTTTGTCATAAGACCCGCTCTGATGGCACTCTTGGGCGCTATAAGGCTTGTTGGTTGGTCTGTGGTTTTCGATAGCGTGCTGGGGTTGACTTCACCGAGACATTTGCACCGATTGTCAAACTGGGCATCATTCGCACCGCTCTCCAGCTGGCTGTCTCTCGTGGATGGCCGGTTCATCAGATGGACGTCTCCAACGCTTTCCTTCATGGTCACCTTGCGGAGCATGTTTACTGTGAGCAACCCATTGGTTTCGTCGACGCCACTCATCCTATCCATTGTCTCGGTCTCTCTACAGCCTCAAACAAGCCCCTCATGCCTGGTACCAGCATATTGCCAGTTTTCTTCAGACACTAGGCTTCTGTATCACTCGCTTGGATACCTCGTTGTTCGTCTATCACCATGGCGAAACGACTTCTTACTTGCTGCTCTATGTCGACATCCTCATCCTGACGGCCTCCTCGGCAGCCCTTCTTCAGCAGATTACTCTCCGGCTGCGTGATGAGTTTGCCATCAAGGATCTGGGTGCTCTCCATTACTTCCTTGGCACTGAGGTCGCTCGGTGACCCGACGGCTTCTTTCTTCTTCAGCAGAAGTATGCGCATGATCTCCTCCAGCATGCTGGCATGCTCAACTATCATCCTGTCGCTACTCCTGCTGACACGAAGGACAAGGTTTCTACTCTCGAGGGTTCACCAGCGTCGGACGCTCCATTCTACAGGTCTATTGTTGGTGCTCTCCAGTATCTGATGCTCACCCGACAAGACTTGTAGTACGTTGTCCAGCAGGTGTGTCTCCATATGCACGCCCCTCATGACTCTCATTGGACGCTCATGAAACAAATTATTCTCTATATCCGTGGCATGAAAAATATTCAGACATTGTTGTCTAACAACTCATTATGGGCAATAAAAAGAGAAGGTTGAAGAGTTTGTAGTTACCATCCTCCAGCTCACTGTTGTGTTGGATAGAGCATAAACAAATAATTTGCTTGCCACCATTCGTATATTTTTGCTAATAATCCTTATCAGTTTCCTCACTTGATGCTTGTTCATCAATATCTCATTGCCCCATACGCAAAAAGGGTCGAGGCGTGGATACTTGCCAAGGGCATATGTACCTACAAGCAACAAGTCAATATTAGAAGCTAACTAGTGTCCAGGCCTGGATCTATATGCACTACATTATGGAATGGCGGGGGAAGTACAAGCCGAGGGATGAAGCTAACCTCGGCGGAAAATGGTGGCCACTCCCATTGTTGTCCTGCATAAGTAGTGGAAAGGCATGATAAGTACAGCAATCTTAACATCAAACAAATATAGCAAAGGTAAACAACATCATCTCCAAATGATAGCTTGAATGTGTTGGTTTTAGCATGCTATTAGAGCAGATATAAAATGGAAGGCAATGTTACCGACAGCAGGCTTAACAACCATCAAATATTGCAATTCAAACTGGTATTGTTGAAAATGAATAGAACGTTGGTAATGCTTAAACATCACACTGGATAAATGTGGAAAACTAAAATAAAGGGCATGTGTTAACTACACCAGGAATAACTGGAACCAAATATAGTCGTTCAAACTGGTATTGATGTAGTCGAGCGGCACAGCGACTTGCACATAATGAACCACACATTATGAATGACTGAAATAAAAAAGGCATAAATGACCAGTATAACAACCAAATATAGCCATTGAAAACTGGACAGTGTCTCACTGTAACCAACCTAACAAGCAAATACAGATAAACAGGGCATATGCTTGAAAACTGGACAAATACTCACTGCAACCAACCTAACAAGCAGATAAAGATAAACAAGGCATCTGCTTGATAACTGGATAAATGCTAAAAAAGCAACCTAACAACCAAATACAGATAAACAAGGCATCTGCTTGATAATTGGACAAATGCTAAAAAAAGCAACCTAACAACCAAATACAGATAAACAAGGCATCTTCTTGACAACTGAACAAATACTCACTGCAACCAAACTGAGAACCAAATATAGATAAACAAGGCATCTGCTCGATAACTGAAAAAATGCTCACTCCAACCAACCTAACAACCAAATACAGATAAACAAGGCATCTACTCACGATAAACAACCAAATATAGCCATTCGTGAAACTAAAGTGGACAATTCATACTTAAACATCACATAGACCTATTGAACAATACATTTTTGCATAACTGAAATAATTAAACACGTCACAGTTAAAGCACCGCACGACAAATGCTACTACAACAAAGGCTACGGGTTGGCAAGCTAGAAAAGGTAATATTTGCTGATAGAATGTTGCCTCACAGTTCATGGACGGGATCCTTCCAGTTGGAAGAGCACAGACCCATGGTGCGCTCTCTGATGTCACAGATGGGCTGTTTCACCTTGGAAGAACCTTCATGGGTGCCCTCCTCATGGTCGTGGTCGATGAGATCTGACTTGGCAATTGAGGATCCCAAGCTGCCGGCGTAGAACGTGTCCTTCAGAAGTGACAAAATGGGCTCGATGGCGTATAAAGCTCGCAAATCCTTGACCGTTTGGAGGAGGAGATCACCGGCAGGGCTATCTAAGAGATCGGCGGCGGTTGAACCAGAGGGGTTGGGGATGGACCACGTAACATGTGACATGGCCCGCGTGAAGCCGTCGGTGTGGACGAGCTTGATGTCGTAGCCAGCTTTCCCGAGATACAGTAATATGCTAGACCGCTGACATGAACCCTTCGGCATGGCAACGCAGTCAACGTCTTCGCCGGCTTCCGTGGCAGTGTGTTGCTCCAGGATCGACAGGTCGGGGCGAACGGCGGCCACCTCGCCAACATCCGCCGGAGAGGCCATGATAAACCTCTTCTTGGTCGAACGCTCATCGGGCTCCCCGGGATATGTGGTCGAGCTTAGGCTGCGACATTCTGGAGCAGGGGATGTGGATTTGGCGGGAAGGGACACCGTTGGCCTCATCTAAAAACTCAGGGGAGTGGGGAGACGGTATGGCAATCATTGGATAACCTGAACTTTATTATCTAAGCTAGGAGGAACGGGCAGACCGGCAGGGTTGGCGGCGGCGCCGGCGCCGACCGCGAGCTAGGGTTCGAAGGGGGGAGGGGGTGGTGTTTGAGGATACGCCGCGGCTACTGAAAATTTTAGTAATGGTGGGTGGAGATGGTGGTGGACGAGGGAGGGCGACGGTTCAAATGCCTCGGCTGCTGAAATTTGGCTATAAGGTCGGTGCTGGAGGAGTGTGGGCGACGGTTGAAGTACGGCAGCTACTAAAATTTGGGTATAAGGAAAAGTTGCGTGGATCCGCCGATTTTTGCAACGCTCAAGGCGGGTAGTTTATTTTTTATATTTCTAGCTAGCTAGTCTATCACACACGGTTCATCCTAATTTCCAAATAAACTTACCCGGCTTTAGCTTCCACTGGTGGTGGTTTTACAGTGCACTTGCATCGCACATGGTTAAGCCAGTACCTCCACCCTTTGCTCGCGCTTGCGCGCTTGTGGTGATTTCAGCGCACTTGCATCGCACACGGTTGAGACAGTACCTCCACCCTTTGCTCGTGCTTGCACGGTCGTGGTGATTTCAGCGCACTTGCATCGCACACGGTTGAGCCAGTACCTCCACCTTAATTTGCTCGCGCTTGCGCAGTCGTGGTGATTCACATCGCACTTGTATCGCACACAATTTAGATATTATACCCCGTGTCCGTTGAGGATCATCAGAGTCTTTGCACCAAAAAATAACGTTAGGGAGGGTCAAAAGACAGCCACACCAGCATGTGGCCCAAATATATATGAGTCAAAAGGGTGGTATGTGATGTTCAAAATTCCAATGCACAACTTTGACCCCACGGGCCCACGGTTGGGCGTGTCATCGATGAGAGGGGTCAGAAGTCAAGAACCACCTGGAAGTGGCCAAATATATGTATGAATGTTGGGGATGTTTAAAACTTTAAATACACAATGCATAACTTTGGTGGTACCTGCCTCGCAAACCCGAAAGCACCCTAACAACCACCTAGCTAGGATATATATATATATAATGACATAATGTCGTACCTAGGTAGGATGCTTGGCCCACCACCTCCCACTTCGTGTCAGCGAGGCGGATGCACGTAATGATCGATACTTTGGTCATATATGCATGTCGCCATGACCTACCATAAGACAAACCAATGAATCTTCCATTTGGTTAAATGACAATTGTTGTTGTCGATTGATACGTCTCCAACGTATCTATAATTATTTATTGTTCCATGCTATTATATATTCTATTTTGGATCTTTAATGGGCTTATTTATACATTTTTATATTATTTTTGGGACTAACCTATTTACCCAAGGCCCAGTGCACATTGCTGTTTTTTTGCCTATTTCAGTGTTTCACAGAAAAGGAATATCAAACGGACTCCAAACGGAATGAAACCTTCGGGAGAGTTATTTTTCGAACAAACATGATCCAGAGGACTTGGAGTGGACGTCAAGAAATCACCGAGGAGGCCACGAGGCAGGGGGCACGCCTACCCCCATGGGCGTGCCCTTCACCCTCGTGGGCCCCTCGTGGCTCCACCGACCTACTTCTTCCTCCTATATATACCTACATACCCCAAAACCATCGAGGAGCACCACGAAAACCTAATTCCACTACTGCAACCTTATGTACCCATGAGATCCCATCTTGGGGCCTTTTTCGGTGCTCCGCCAGAGGGGGAATCGATCACGGAGGGCTTCTACATCAACACCATAGCCTCTCCGATGATGTGTGACTAGTTTACCACAGACCTTTGGGTCCACAGTTATTAGCTAGATGGCTTCTTCTCTCTCTTTGGATCTCAATACAAAGTTCTCCTCGATCTTCTTTGGGATCTATTCGATGTAACTCTTTTTGCGGTGTGTTTGTTGAGACCCGATGAATTGTGGGTTTATGATCAAGATTATCTATGAACAATATTTGAATCTTCTCTGAATTCTTTTATGTATGATTGGTTATCTTTGCAAGTCTCTTCGAATTATCAGTTTGGTTTCGCCTACAAGATTGATCTTTCTTGCAATAGGAGAAGTGCTTAGCTTTGGGTTCAATCATGCGGTGCTCGATCCCAGTGATAGTAGGGGAAACGACACGTATTGTATTGTTGCCATCGAGGATAAAAAGATGGGGTTTATATCATATTGCTTGAGTTTATCCATCTACATCATCTCATCTTACCTAATGCGTTACTCTATTCTTACGAACTTAATACTCTAGATGCATGCTGGATAGCGGTCGATGTCTGGAGTAATAATAGTAGATGCAGGCAGGAGTCGGTCTACTTATCACGGACGTGATGCCTATATACATGATCATGCCTAGATATTCTCATAATTATGCACTTTTCTATCAATTGCTCGACAGTAATTTGTTCACCCACCGTAATACTTATGCTATCTTGAGAGAAGCCACTAGTGAAACCTTTGGCCCCCGGGTCTATTTTCCATCATATTAATCTCCCGTCAACAAGCTATTTCTATCGCCGTTTATTTTGCTTTATTTACTTTTAGTCTTTATTATAAAAATACCAGAAATATTACCTTATCATCTCTATCAGACCTCACTTTTGCAAGTGGCCGTGAAGGGATTGACAACCCATTTATCGTGTTGGTTGCAAGGTTCTTATTTGTTTGTGTAGGTACGAGGGACTTGCGTGTGGCCTCCTACTGGATTGATACCTTGGTTCTCAAAAACTGAGGGAAATACTTACGCTACTTTGCTGCATCACCCATTCCTCTTCAAGGGAAAAACCAACGCATGCTCAAGAGGTAGCAAGAAGGATTTCTGGCGCCGTTGCCGGGGACGTTTACGCCAAGTCTAGTCAAGATTTGATGTCCTGTCAACATGTGGATTTCTGGCGCCGTTGCCGGGGAGTCTATGCACAAGTAAAGACATACCAAGTATCCATCGCAAACTCTTATCCCGCGCATTACATTATTTGCCATTTGACTCTCGTTTTCCTCTCCCCCACTTCACCCTTGCTGTTTTATTCGCCCTCTCTTTTTGTTCACCTCTTTTTCGCTTGCTTCTTGTTGCCTGTTTGCCCTAATGGCTCTGCCTAAAAACGTTGATCCTTAGCTTAAAAGGTTGGAAGAAATTGAAAACAACGTCAGAAGATTTATGACTTTGCAATTTAAGCATAATAATTTCTTTAAAAACGAGCTTAAAGAACAAAAAAGCTTTATGGGTGTACATGAATAAAGAGCTTGATGATATGTCTAAGGAATTTTATGGCTTGAGATCTCAGTTTGCTCATCTTGAAAAATTAATAGCTCAAATTTCAGATAAACAAGCCACCTTAGTCAATAAGATGGCCGCTAAACCGTAAGATTTGGAGGGTAATAAAGATGAAGATCTAAAAGTAATTGATGTGTCCCCTATTAAATCTTTATTTTGCAATATGAATCTTGATAATGATGGGACTGGAGATGAGTCAACTTTAGTTAAAAGGCGTCCCAATGATTCGGAGTTTTTAGATCTTGATGCAAAATTTGGTAAAAGTGGGATGGAAGAGGTCAAAACTTTAGTTAGCAATGAACCCACTATTTTGGATTTCAAGGAATTTAATTATGATAATTCTTCTTTAATAGATTCTATTTCCTTGTTGCAATCCGTGCTAAATTCTCCGCATGCTTATAGTCAAAATAAGGCTTTTACTAAACATATCGGTGATGCTTTAATGCAATCTTATGAAGAAAAGCTTAAATTGGAAGTTTCTATCCCTAGAAAACTTTATGATGAGTCAGAACCTACTATTAAAATTAAAATTAAATATCATGAATGCTATGCTTTGTGTGATCTGGGTGCTAGTGTTTCCACAATTCCAAAAACTTTGTGTGATTTGCTAGGTTTCTGCGAATTTCATGATTGTTCTTTAAACTTGCACCTTATGGATTCCACCATTAAGAAACCTATGGGAAGAATTAATGATGTTATTATTGTTGCAAATAAGAATTATGTGCCCGTAGATTTCATTGTTCTTGATATAGATTGCAATCCTTCATGTCCTATTATTTTTGGTAGACCTTTCCGTAGAACGATTGGTGCAATTATTGATATGAAGGAAGGGAATATTAGATTCCAATTTCCTTTAAGGAAATGCATGGAATATTTTCCTAGAAAGAAAATCAAATTACCTTATGAATCTATTATGAGAGCTACTTATGGATTGCCCGCCAAAGATGATAATACCTAGATCTATCCTTGCCTTTATGCCTAGCTAGGGGCGTTAAACGATAGCGCTTGTTGGGAGACAACCAATTTTATTTTAATTTTTTTGCTTTTTGGTTCTGTTTAGGAATAATTAATCCATCTAGCTTCTGTTCAGATGTGGTTTTGTGTTTTAATTAGTGTTTGTGCCAAGTAGAACCTTTGGGAAGACTTGGGGAAGGTCTTTGCGATCTTGCTGTAAAAAAACAGAAACTTTAGCGCTCACGAGATTATCTACAGCTTTTTATTGGAGAGTGCTATTTAGTTGATTATTTTTTCAGATGATTAATAGATAAATTCCTCATGTGCATCAGTTTATTTTAGAATTTTTGGAGTTCCAGAAGATTCCGTTAGTTACAGATTACTACAGATTGTTCTGTTTTTGACAGATTCTATTTTTCGTGTGTTGTTTGCTTATTTTGATGAATCTATGGCTAGTAATAGAGTTTATGAACCATAGAAAAGTTGTAATACAGTAGGTTTAACACCAATATAAATAAATAATGAGTTCATTACAGTACCTTAAAGTGTTGTTTTGTTTTCTTTCGCTAACGGAGCTCACGAGATTTTCTGTTAAATTTTGTGTTGTGAAGTTTTCAAGTTTTGGGTAAAGATTTGATGGATTATGGAACAAAGAGTGGAAAGATCCTAAGATTGGGGATGCCCAAGGCACACCAAGGTAAAATATAAGGATAACCAAAATCCTAAGCTTGGGGATGCCCCAGAAGGCATCCCCTCTTTTGTCTTCGTCCATCGGTAACTTTACTTGGAGCTATATTTTTATTCACCACATGATATGTATTTTGCTTGGAGCGTCTTGTATGATTTGAGTCTTTGATTTTTATTTCACCACAATCATCCTTGCTGTACACACCTTTTGAGAGAGACACACATTAATCGGAATTTATTAGAATACTCTATGTGCTTCACTTATATCTTTTGAGCTAAACAATTTTTTCTCTAGTGCTTCACTTATATCTTTTAGAGCACGGTGGTGGATATATTTTATAGAAATTTTGATCTCTCATGCTTCACTTATATTATTTTGAGAGCCCTTTAGAACAGCATGGTAGTTTTCCTTGGTTATAAAATTAGTCCTAATATGATAGGCATCCAAGTTGGATATAATAAAAACTTCCATATACGTGCATTGAATACTAAGAGAAGTTAGATACTTGATGATTGTTTTGAGATATGAAGATGGTGATATTAGAGTCATGCTAGTTCAGTAGTTGTGAATTTGAGAAATACTTGTTCTAAAGTTTGTGATTCCCGTAGCATGCACGTATGGTGAACCGTTATGTGATGAAGTCGGAGCATGATTTATTTATTTATTGCCTTACTTATGAGTGGAGGTCGGGGACGAGCGATGGTCTTTTCCTACCAATCTATCCCCCTAGGAGCATGCGCGTAGTACTTTGCTTCCATAACTAATAGATTTTTGTAATAAGTATGTGAGTTCTTTATGACTAATGTTGAGTCCATGGATTATACGCACTCTCATCCTTTCACCATTGTTAGCCTCTCTAATACCGCGCACCTTTCGCCGGTATCATATACCCACCATATACCTTCCTCAAAACAACCACCATACCTACCTATTATGGCATTTCCATAGCCATTCCGATATATATTGCCATGCAACTTACCACTGTTCCATTTATTATGGCATGCTCTATCATTGTCATATTGCTTTGCATGATCATGTAGTTGACATTGTATTTGTGGCAAAGCCACCTTTATAATTCTTTCATACATGTTGTCGTGGTTTTGTCATGGTAGATGTCCTAGTGAAAAGACTTAGTCGTGGAGCCATCGCGACGGGTTATCTTAAAGGGGTTAAAGCGGGAAAAAGGACACAAGGAGTTTATACTAGTTCTCGAGTTGTTGTTTCCTGTCCCTAAACCGCCGCCTGGTCGTACATTTATATACATAGGTTGACTCCCGGTGGTTTACAGAATCCTGGCCAGCTCATAACATGTCCGGCTCGGTTTCTACCTTTTCCTATCTTACAACACAAGTTACATGTCATATGACGGTTTATGTCTACGGGCCCTAATCCGCCTTTGGGCCCTAAGCCTTCATGTTAAATCTCCTCCGTAAAGCGCCATATTCCTTGTCTTCATGGGCTTCAATATGAATAACTCTTTATGGGCATAATCCGGCCCCTCCTGGCTGGTTTATACTCAATAGTAATATCCCCAACACATGTCACTCTTGATTCATTGCATATTCCGGTACACCACCGGAGGCATTCACATAGAGTCATATTTTGTTCTAAGTATCGAGTTGTAATTCTTGAGTTGTAAGTAAATAAAAGTGTGATGATCATCATTATTAGAGCATTATCCCATGTGAGGAAAGGATGACGGGGACTATGATTCCCCCACAAGTCGGGATGAGACTTTGGACGAAAAGAAAAAAAAAGAGAAAAAAGAGGCCAAAAGAAAAAAAAATGGAAAGGCCCAATTAAAAAATGAGAGAAAAAGAGAGAAGGGACAATGTTACTATCCTTTTACCACACTTGTGCTTCAAAGTAGCACCATGATCTTTATGATAGAGAGTCTCCTATGTTGTCACTTGCGTATACTAGTGGGAATTTTACATTATAGAACTTGGCTTGTATATTCCAATGATTGGCTTCCTCAAAATGCCCTAGGTCTTCGTGAGCAAGCGAGTTGGATGCACACCCACTTAGTTTCTTTGGTTGAGCTTTCATACACTTATAGCTCTAGTGCATCCGTTGCATGGAAATCCCTACTCACTCACATTGATATCTATTGATGGGAATCTCCATAGCCCGTTGATACGCCTAGTTGATGTGAGACTATCTACTTCTTTTTTGTCTTCTCCACAATCACCATTCTATTCCACGCATAGTGCTATGTCGATGGCTCACGCTCATGTATTGCGTGAAGATTGAAAAAGTTTGAGAACATCAAAAGTATGAAACAATTGATTGGCTTGTCATGGGGTTGTGCATGATTAAATACTTTGTGTGATGAAGTTAGAACATAGCCAGACTATATGATTTTGTAGGGATAACTTTCTTTGGCCATGTTATTTTGAGAAGACATGATTGCTTTGTCAGTATGCTTGAAGTATTATTATTTTTATGTCAACATTAAACGTTTATCTTGAATCTTTCGGATCTGAATATTCATGCCACAATAAAGAAAATTACATTGAGAAATATGCTAGGTAGCATTCCACATCAAAAATTCTGTTTTTATCATTTACCTACTCGAGGACGAGAAGGAATTAAGCTTGGGGATGCTTGATACGTCTCCTACGTATCTATAATTTTTTATTGTTCCATGCTATTATATATTCTATTTTGGATGTTTAATGGGCTTATTTATACACTTTTATATTATTTTTGGGACTAACCTATTAACCCAAGGCCCAGTGCAAATTGCTGTTTTTTTTTGCCTATTTCAGTGTTTTGCAGAAAAGGAATATCAAACGGAGTCCAAACGGAATGAAACCTTCGGGAGAGTTATTTTTGGAACAAGCGTGATCCAAAGGACTTAGAGTGGACGTCAAGAAATCATCAAGGAGGCCACGAGGCAGGGGGCCCGCCCTCCACCCTCGTGGGCCCCTCGTGGCTCCACCGGCCTACTTCTTCCTCCTATATATACCTACGTACCCCGAAACCATCGAGGAGCACCACGAAAACCTAATTCCACTGCCGCAACCTTCTGTACCCGTGAGATCCCATCTTGGGGTCTTTTCCGGTGCTCCACCGGAGGGGGAATCAATCATGGAGGGCTTCTACATCAACATCATAGCCTCTCCGATGATGTGTGAGTAGTTTACCACAGACCTTCGGGTCCATAGTTATTAGCTAGATGGCTTCTTCTCTCTCTTTGGATCTCAATACAAAGTTCTCCTCGATCTTCTTGGAGATCTATTCGATGTAACTCTTTTTGTGGTGTGTTTATCGAGATCCGATGAATTGTGGGTTTATGATCAAGATTATCCATGAACAATATTTGAATCTTCTCTGAATTCTTTTATGTATGATTGGTTATCTTTGCAAGTCTCTTCAAATTCTCAGTTTGGTTTGGCCTACTAGATTGATCTTTCTTGCAATGGGAGAAGTGCTTAGCTTTGGGTTCAATCATGCGGTGCTCGATCCCAGTGACAGTAGGGGAAATGACACGTATTGTATTATTGCCATCGAGCATAAAAAGATGGGGTTTATATCATATTGCTTGAGTTTATCCCTCTACATCTTGTCATCTTACCTAATGCGTTACTCTGTTCTTATGAACTTAATACTCTAGATGCATGCTGGATAGCGGTTGATGTGTGGAGTAATAGCAGTAGATGAGGCAGGAGTCGGTCTACTTGCCACGGACGTGATGCCTATATACATGATCATGCCTAGATATTCTCATAATTATGCACTTTTCTATCAATTGCTCGATAGTAATTTGTTCACCCACCGTAATACTTATGCTATCTTGAGAGAATCCACTAGTGAAACCTATGGCCCCCGGTTCTATTTTCCATCATATTAATCTCCCGTCAACAACCTATTTCTATCTCCGTTTATTTTGCTTTCTTTACTTTTAGTCTTTATCATAAAAATACCAAAAATATTATCTTATCATCTCTATCAGATCTCACTTTTGCAAGTGGCTGTGAAGGGATTGACAACCCCTTTATCGTGTTGGTTGCAAGGTTCTTATTTGTTTGTGTAGGTACGAGGGACTTGCTTGTGGCCTCCTACTGGATTGATACCTTGGTTCTCAAAAACTGAGGGAAATACTTATGCTACTTTGCTGCATCACCCTTTCCTCTTCAAGGGAAAAACCAACGCATGCTCAAGAGGTAGCATCAATAAACCGCTTGGTCCAATAGATTGAACCATCATAAACATCGCACGAGAGGTACCACAAAACCAGCGCCTCTTGCATGCGGCCCAAATTGATGTATGTTGGGAAGGGGTGATATGTGTTTTCAATATAGAATAATGTACAATTTAGATGTGGTGCCTACCACTCGATACAGACAACAACCATGAAGGCAAGGTAGTTAAGGACGAGATACGTATGCAGGGTTTGATGTAGGTCGAACCCAGCAATCCGAAAATCTGGGAGGGAATCCTGACAACGGGTGAGCTCGAGCTTTGGTTAACTGACATTTGATGGTGACCGGCCCTAACATGAACTAGGAGGAATCCATTCATGGTTAACACATACCCCTCATTATCGGTTAAAGGGATGATATATATACACTCGGGGAGCCCACAAATATCTGTGTCATCACAAAAAAACTGCACAAGGGAGAAGTGGTCGATCAGAAGACCCCGTATACACTGCATGCGGCCCGAAAATATGTATGGGTACGATGGTGTATGATGTGTTTAAATCCCAAATGCACAACTTTGATGGGCCACGCCAAGTACATTACAAACCGCAGACCATACCCGACTCCAAGCCTAGTTCAATACCTATGATGTCAGTTTCCGAACTTCGAGGCGATAGCGGGGGGGGGGGTCATCCCATGCATGCGCTCAAACTTTATTTTGCCTAGCATGGGACAAATCTATATATATCTATACATCTATACACATATATAGTGTGCGAATAACTATGAAAGTTGCTCGTTGGATGAAGCCAATCTGACGGTATAGAGATGGCAAATCCGAGCACTACTGGCCGTTGGATATCATCTACATTCCACCAGATTGCCACATGTACAATCTAGAAGACTCCGTGGTTGGACTTAAGCATAATGCACAAACCTCAAAACACAAGCACTTCTCCTTTGTTCTCAAGAATCTTCCATATCTTAATTGCCCAAACCTTTTTTTCTAAATGAATTGTCACTTTTTGTTTTTACCTTTACAACGCACAATTTCATGAATCTAAAATAGTTTTTTTTTACAAAACTAATTGATTTTGGATGAGATGAACTATAAGAATTGAATGAACATCTACATCATGCATATCTGGGAGAAGAGGCAGGAAACCGATGAGAGGAGTGGCGAGAAATGGTAGCCTGTTTTGAGTGAAAACCTAGTAGAGAAGGAAGCGTGAGCTACACGAGCATGCGCACAGTGCTTACCCGTGTACTGCATGTGCTGTCGAAAGGGCTCAGGGTTGCCGTTTGATCTGGGAGCATCCAACCGTGCACACATACGATCCGTGGGGTTTGGGTTCTGGCCAGTCAGAATGCAGGACTCAGATCGCGCGCGCAGCGGGGGGGGAATATCATACGGAAACCAACATTCGGTGGAAACCGGTGAAAACTATGAGCAAAAGATGTTTTGAAGTTTCAAAAAATCAAATAAATGCGGGAAGTTAAGAGGATGATGTTTTATTGGCACATAGAATTTCAAGTTGAAACACATTAAGAGTTGTGAGCTATGAAAAAGGCAAAATCAGTGTTGAATAGTGCCAAATAGTAATGTCACTATTCAGGGTGGAATTTGTCTTTTTCATAGCTCACATCTCATAATGTTTTTCAACTTGAAATTTTGTGTCGCAATAAAACATCACCTTCTTAACATCCCACATTCTTCAGATTTTTATGAAACTTTAAAGTATGGTTTCCACAAAGTTTTCATTGAATATCGACTTTCAAGAGTGAACCGTGTCCTATTTGAAAACATTTCGTGAGAAGAATCTCCATTTTTAAATCCCCGTAAATCCAAAACTAAGCTGAAAATCGTGAAACCTGCCATGGTGTCACGACATCACACTTATATGTCGAGGAATTTTTTTTCGTCCATTGTGGCGCAAGTTTTATTACAAGCCTCTTACAAACCGGAGCTTCTCTCAAAGAAGCCTCGTGGTTCTGATAGGGAAACGTGTTCCCCTTGTGGGCGAAACATAATCACTGCCTCTATTCGCCTTGTATTTTCTTCTACGGGCAACATGGAACGACAGGATATCCGTGTTGAAATTTAAACTTATTCAGGGTTCGTTTGGCCTTTTTATACACTAATTGAGTTTCCTAGGCATTTAATGTCCATAATTCAAATCTGAACTACAAATAGATGCTCCAGTTCACCAAAATGGCTAGAAAAACTATACATGTGTCCTTGGGTGCATGTTTAGGTCCCATGCCAAGAATGGGAACGAATTACAACCGTACTTGTGTCATGGCTCGTACTCGAACATTTCGAATCTCGGTTTTTAAGTCCCCATAAATCCTAAACTCACCATAAAGTCATCAAAGGTGGCATGGTGTCACGTCATGGAACATATACACTACTAGGGTAAACCTTACACACAGAACTTTAGCAGTAGCGCTTGTTAAAAAAAGCACGCTAGTGCTAATTAGCAGTAGCACGTTGGTGAAAACCGCGCTACAGATACATATATAGCAGTAGCGCGTCTAGCCATAAAAGCGCTACTACTAAAATTCCCACTTCTAAGACGATAGGCTACACATAGTAGTAGCAATCTTACACTACTAGGGAAAAGATTACCAGTAGCGCTGGTTTTTGAGCTACCAGCAACGCGGGCACCAGCGCTACTGCTACGGCGCTACAGCTATTTTGTAGTAGTAGCGCGTTTTTAGGCCGGCACTACTGGTAAGTTCAAGTACTATTAGCGCGTTTTCAGGCCCGCGCCACTGCTAACATTTATGTTTTTTTAGCATTTTGGCGTTGTACATGTTTAAACAGATATATCTTTTATACAATACCAACTCATCATGAACTAGTCTGTTTAAATAGCATATTCATTACCACTTGTCATCAACATCAAACAATGTTCGTCCATGAGACATCATATAACAAGTTGGTCACTAGTCATAATCAAAACTCATCATCATCATCATCAACTCTAACACATTGTAGCACATAATAACACATTCTAGCTACGACCTACTCCTCTCATAGGACCTACTCTACCCTCTCTTAGGTAAAATATCATAAAACAAGATAGGCATTGACGTTGCATTAAGGAAAACTGACTCTCCATAATAAAGAACGGAGATCATCCTGTCTCCAAGTCTTGGCCTATGCACAATGTTGCTTCCAAGTAGCTCTCTACGATGGTTCAAACATTTTTTGAAATCATTTATTATCATGGCTTCCTCGCTTTTAGAATCCGGTATGGACAGGAGTGATGTGGATACTGCGGCTGACCTGGCTGTGGTGGCCGTAAGCTCATAACATTAATGTGACCTCTCGTCAACATCAGATGATGCACACAATCCATCAGTATTTTCTGTTCAAAAACATAGTAATAACTTTGTAGTTAGCAATATAGTCTAGTTTTAGAAGAATTTATGCAAAAGATGCACGGATGTCGTAATAGTAGAAAATCTTACCATGATATCTCCATTGATGTTACCGTAGTTCAACATGTTCAATAGTAGCACATATTAACCATAATGTGGAGGAGTTTGATAATAGCTATTGTAATTCTCAAGATTAGTAAAAATGCGATAAGACCATCTTGCTCCTTATATGTTAATTGTGCTTCATCATTGTAGTAGTAGGTTCTGTCTACCATTTTCTGTACATTTTTTTAAGAATGAAAATAAGCTTTCAATGGAAATAAGCTGTCAAATATTTTGAAATAAGCGATATAAATTACTTAGTAAATATGTTTAAGAAACTCACACAGCGGTAGAACTAGAAGCGTGTCAACAAGGACCCAAATGATCATATTATTTTTGTCAGTGTCAGGATCACCAAGATCGAAGGTAAGAAGCATACCCTCATGAAAATCATACGCCTTGCAAAGGGCTTCCCAATTCAGGAAACCAAAATTGGATGAGTTCATAGAATTGTATAGATTTACAGCAAAATCATAACCATGATGGGTCCTTAGTTGAATTATCTTTGTCTCCATTCTTTCATGATCTTCAAAACCCATCTTCTCCAAGACATAGCGTCTTGCATGGCATGGGATAAGCTAGTCGGATTGTAAGAGACGGAAATTACACGTTGAAGAAGCAGAGAAGTCATGCAAAAAATAACAAAAAACACTTGTCGTCGTTGTGTACCGTGTCAACATCGAAGGTCTCTTGGAGCTTGATGCTGAAGCGTCGACCTTCTACCAGGTGAGGCATGTCGCACAGACCGCGCTCATCTTCGTAGTACTCGCACATAGCGAATTTCCTTTCGTCGTCAGACATTTCCTAATAGGTAATTAATAATCCATCATCAAATACATATATAGTAGTTTGTAGCAAAGATCATCATATAGCAACTAAAACACCTAAAATTTGTAGTTTGTAGTAGTTTGTAGCAAAGATCACCATCGAACCTAGTTTGTAGCAAAGATCATGATATAATCCATCATCGACTACATATATAGTAGTTTGTAGCACAAACCAAGCTCATCTTTTGCATTCAATAAGCAAATAACTAATAGGTAATTAATAATAGATCATCGAATACATATATAGTAGTTTGTAGCAAAGCTCATCACATAATATCACTAATCATCTCAAATAATAGCTCCTCTAGGTTCAGTGGGCCGCGGTGGACACCCAAAGAGAAGGAACCATCACCGGATCATAGCTCCGATGAGATCCCCAAAGAATCTTCCAGGTATGGGAGAACCGGTCGTTCGCCAACGCAACCAAGTAGCGCTGGACGTGCGCGTTCTCCTTCGTGACACGGTGTTGTACCAGCTGCGCAGGGGACTCAAGCCTCTCCACCGATGCAGGCCCACGTGACCGCCACCAAAGAAGCTCCGGGTCGACGACTGGCTGGCTCCTCACTAAGCTACGCTCACCAGAAGGTAGCACAACCCAGTACCAGCCTGGTGGAGCCCAGCCCCGGACATGGCCCCTCGGCTCAACCAGGAGTCCTCCACCGAGTCAATGACGAGGATGCGGGATAGGCATCATCGACGTCGAGAACAAAATGCTTAATTATGAAAACAAAATTAATAAACACTTAGCAGAATTTGGCATGACCTTTGCTAAAAACAGGACATATCGAGCGCCTGAAATTTGCAAGAACGTAAACGAATTGACATTTCTGGCAAAACATAGGCCACTCGGAAAAATATGACATGTCCAAAATGTGACATGTTCAAAATATGACATGTCCACTGCAAATTTGCATATAACAGGAAAAATTGCTTTAACTAAAAAAATAACAACAATTGCTTTAACTAAAAAAATACCTAGAATTCTGTTAACTACACCTAAAACAACTAAAACACCTAAAATTCTGTTAACTACACCTAAAACAACTAAAACACCTAAAACTCTTTTAAATACACTTAAAACACCTAAATTCTATTAACTACACCTAATTAAAAACCTAGCTAAATTTCTGTCCTAACTCTAAAACCTAGCTAAATTTAAAAACCTAGGGTTCATACGAATTAACTAGGGTTCATACCCAATCTGTCCAAGCAAGGGTTTGATCATAACCTAAATTATTCTAATAACCTACATTTTTTCAACTACATAGAATTCAAAATAACTACTCTAATAACTATAACTAGGGAGGGAGGGAGGAGGGGGAAGGAGGGAGGAGTATACCTCTCGGTGAGGAGGGCCGGCACGGGAGGAGAGCCGGCGCGGGGGCCGGGGCGGCGGGCGGAGGAGGGAGGCCGATGCGGGGGAGCTGGGCGGCCGGCGGGAAGGAGGGCTGGCGCGGGCGAGCGGGGCGGCCGACGCAGGGACGAGGGCCGGCGCGGGGGACGGCAGTGTGCGGGGGTCGACGGCGGCGTGCAGGGGATCGAGGGAGGAGTATGGGAGCGTGAGTGAGAGTGATGAGGCCGGCCGGGCCAGGGGTGCGGGGAGGTAGTGGGCTGAACAGCAGCACGGGGAATGGGCCAGCGCTACTGCTAGGCCCACTAGCTGTAGCACAGGTTGGACGACAGGCGCTGCTGCTATTTTTTGACCGGGGGTGTGGTGTATTACACTTAGCAGTAGCGTGGGGCTATGTAACAAGCGCTGCGGCTAACTGATACCAATAGCGCTCTTTATAGCCAGCGCTACTACTAACTAGTAGTAGCGTGGGGTTATAAACAAACGCTACTAATAAACTTCTATCTATAAGCGTTTTCCTAGTAGTGCTATAGAAACAGCGCTACCGCTACTTGTTTTGTAGCAGCGCGTTTACGAAGAAAGGCACTGCTGCTAACAAAAATAAAATTAAATGGAAATCAAATAAAAAGAGAAAGGAATAGCAGTAGCGCATGTTCAGAAACACACTATAGCTAACATAGCAGTAGCGCACTTCCTGCAAGGCGCTACTGCTACTTTTGACTTAACCGCGTGGTTCGTTCTTCCCCCACGACCACTTCCCCCAAATCCCTACTCCTCCGCTGTCGCCGCCCTGCATCGCCGTCAGCCGCCACGCGCTCTCACGTCGCTCTCCACACACCCTCGAGGCCGCTCCCGACCCCGACCCCGACACCGCCCCCGACCTCGACCTCGACGCCGCCCCCGACCCCGACCTCGACTCCGCCCTCCACCGCGCGCCTGAGGCCCCGACCCCGACCTCGACGCCGCCTTCCCCTCCCTCGCCACAGGCACCCGAGGTGAGCATGCCTCCTCCTCCCCCTCCCCTACCTTTGCCTAGCTAAATTTTCTAGGGTTCTTCAAATTTTAGATTGCATCAAATTAGTTAGGGTTCATCAAATTAGATGGTAATTAGGGCAGTAGTTCCTAGGTACTAATTAGTTAGTAAGAACTAGGGCAGTAGTGTTTAATAGAATTAGTAAGAAATTTAATAGAACTAGTTGAACTAGTTTTTTTAGTAAGAACTAGTTGAATTAATAGACCAAGTCTATTTTTAGTAAGAAAATTAATATAACTAGTTGAACTAGTTTATTTTTAGTAAGAACTAGTTTATTTTTATTTATAGTAAGTTTATTTTTTAGTAAGAACTAGTTGAATTAAAAGAAAAAATGTATTTTTAGTAAGAAAATTAATATAACTAGTTGATAGTTGAACATGTCACATTTGTTTTATTTTTTTAGTTAAAGCAATTATTCCCGCATCGACATCGACGATGCCTATCCCGCATCCTTGTCGTCGACTCGGGGGAGGACACCTGCTTGACCAGATGGGCATGTCCGGGACCGGGCTCCGCCAGGCTAGTACTGGGAGGCGCTACCTACCGGGGGCGCAGCTTGGTGAGGAGCCAGCCCGTCGTTGACCCGAACCTTCTTTGGTGGCGATCTCGTGGGCCAGTGACGGTGCAGAGGCTTGAGGACCCCGCGAAGGTGGTACGTCACCGTGTCAGCGAGGAGGACGCGCACGTCCGTAGCTACTTGTTTGCGTTGGAGCACAGGTTCTCCAATACCTGGCAGGTTCTCCAGGGATCTCACTGGAGCTATGATCCTATGATGGTTCCTTCTCTTTGGGTGTCCACTGCCCGCGCTGATACCCGTCGTGCGCTAGGGTTTTAGTTGTATTAGTGATGTTATATGTATGATACTATTCGGGATGTATTAGTGATAATATTCGACGATGTACGGTCGCAAGACATGATTTACTTTTTCTTATTGAATGCATGCTAATTTGAATACTTATTTATTTTATGATTTTGTTTTGCTTATTGAATGCTCAAATTGGAGAAGTACTCCTATTTTGAATGCTCAAATTGGACCCCACTATGCAAGGTGTATGCATTTGATTAGTTGATAGCTTATAGGGTTTTTGTTTTGGCAGAAATCTAGGAGCCCCTCCATCATCCCCGCTGTCGTCCCCGTCACCGACCCCCTCCGACCTCGAGGTGAGACCAGCCAAATATCCATGTCAATATGAGTCCTATAAGATATTTTGAAATGTTTTTGCTCATATTTTCAACCATTGAAATGCAATGACCATCAAGTTTGAATGCTCATATGATGTAGATAAAAACATGTATATCTTGTGTTGATCAAATAGGATATGTGCTTGCCCAAGTGGCCGGTCATGTTAGCAGGTTACACCTTTGAGTGGCCTATGTTTTGCCGGAGTGTTGATTAATTTCCATTCCGGCAAATTTCAGGCACTCGATATGTCCTTTTTTAGCAAAGGTCATGCCAGATTTTTTTGCGAATTTTGGCATGACTTGTGCTAGAATATGTAGGAAATATCGAGTTGCCCGGATTTGTGTGTTGAGTTTCCTGCTAGTTGTCTTCGATCGTTTTTCTATTAATGTTTCAACTATGAACATAGGAAATGTCTGACGATGAAAAGGATTTCGGTATTTGCGAATACTGCAAACACGAGCGCGGCCTGTGCGACAGAATCTTCCTAGTTGATGATAGGCGCTTCAGCATCAAGATGGACGAGACCTTCAAACTGGATACATTAAGTCACAACGACAAGTTTTTTTTGTAATTAAGCATGATTTCTGCTTCATTTCCTTCAACTTATAATTTAATTTTTTTACTATTCTACTAGTGTATCCCCTGCCATGCAAGAGTTTTTGTCCTGGATAAGATAGGTTCCAGTCCTATGAAAACTATGGAGGTAAAGAGAGTTTACTTGAAGACCGAGCATGGTTATACTTTTGACACAAAATTGTACACTACAGACACCTACACCTATTTTGATTGCAAAACGTGGCAAGCACTATGCAAGGCTTATGCATTTGAGCCTGATATGTTATCACCTTTGATATTCGTCCGGAAGATGATATTGAACGTAATAGACATCTGGGTCGATGTGTAGATGCCTCCAGTTCTACCACTATGTGATTTTCTCAACCATATTTATGTCTTGGATATTCTTTATTCAAAAATAGTTGACAACTAATTTCTATTGACAGCTTATTTCCATTCAAGCAAACATGTTCGGCGCTTGGTAGACATGACCGTCCACTGTCCCGGGGCTAAACTGAACTGCGAGGAGATAGGTTATTATGTTTCATGGCTTCAGGATCTTGATGCTGACAAGACAAATTATTTTCCTGGACTTAAAAATCTTAGTACGCAAAACGTGCAACCAACAGTGTTCGTATTGAACTACGGTCACATCTATTTAGGAAAGATGGTAAGATTTTTAATATTTGTCCTCGGTGCATCTTTTGCGTACATTATTTTTTTAAGCTTAACTTCATTGCTAAGTATGTTACTATGATGTTCTTCAACAGGGACTCCCGATGAATGTTGTGCCTCATTGGATCGAGACTAAAGGTCGCATGAGAATGGTTAGTTTACGGCCAAGACATCCTACATTGCACTTTAGTGCATTCAAGATTTCTCAAAGCGAGGAAGTCTTAATAGTCAAAGACTGCAGCAAAATTGTGAAGGATCGCAGAGAAGTACTAGGGGGCAAAAATCAGAAGCGCAACCCACAATTAGGAGACAGGTTCATTTGCATGCTCCAATATGATGAAGCAGGAGTGCTACACATGTTTTATGCTATTTTACCTGAGAGAAAGCAGTAGGAGTGATTAGCTAGTTAATTAGAATGAGTTTGAAGATGATGATGTGCTACACTATGACTATGAGGATTAAATAGCTAGTGTTGGTGGTAATGACTATGATGATTATTATTAGCTAGTGTTGGTGGTGACTAGATAGCTACCATAGCTAGTGTTGGTGGTGATTAGCTAGCTAGAATGAGTTTGAAGATTATGATGTGCTACACTATGACTATGATGATTAAATAGCTAGTGTTGGTGGTAATGACTATGATGATGATTACATAGCTTGTGTTGGCGGATTAGATTCAAGTGGAGGCAACATATGGTGCACACCGAAAGTACTACTAGTCGAAACTAGTAGTATACTTTCGACATGCACCACATGTTGCCTCCACTTGAACCTAATCCACATTCATTTCCGACACTGTTATGAACATAATGATATCACAACCTCATAATTGGTATTGTACCAAAATTTGTATAACGGCGTATAAATACACTAAAAATTAAAAAAATGAAAAAATTAATACTAGTAACGATGGAAAAGAAACACGCTACTACTAGTTAGATTAGCAGTAGCACTGGAGTAAACACGTGTTGTGGCTATATGTCTTAGCAGTAGCGTGTGCCGCATGCGCTACTGCTAAGTAATAGCTGTAGCGTCTTACTAGTAGCGTGGTTCCCCACACTACTAGTAGGCATTAAACCCGCGCTACTACTAGGCTTTTCCCTAGTAGTGATTTGTCGTGGTAAAAACATTGTCCAATTTGGGCCAAGCTTTATTACAAACCTCTTACAAAAAATGGAGCTTCTCTCAAAGAAGCCTCGTGGTTTTGATAGGGAAACGTGTTCCCCTTGTGGGCGAAACATAATCACTGCCTCTTTTCGCCTTGTATTTTCTTCCACATGCAACATGGAACCACAGGATATCTGTGCTGAAATTTAAACTTATTCAGGGTTCGTCTGGCCTTTTTATACACTAATTGAGTTTCCCAGGCATTTAATGTCCATAATTCAAATCTGAACTGCAAATACATGCTCCAGTTCACCAAAATGGCAAGAAAAAGTATACATGTGTCCTTGGGTGCATGTTTAGGTCTCATGCCAGGAATGGGAACGAATTACAACCGTACCGGTGTCCTGGCTCTTCCTCAAACATTTCGAATCTCGGTTTTTAAGTCCCCATAAATCCTAAACTCAATAGAAAGTCATAAAAGGTGGCAAGGTGTCATGTCATGGCACATATATGTCGTGGTAAAAACATTGCCAATTTGGGCCAAGCTTTATTCAAACCTCTTACAAACCGGAGCCTATCGCAAGAACCCTCGTGGTTTCGATAGGGAAACGTGTCCCCTTGTGAGCCAAACGATAATCACTCCCTCTTCTAGCATCGTATTTTCTTCTACGCGTGACACGGAACAACTGGAGATTTGCGCTGAACTTTGAAATTATTCAGGGTTCATTTGACCTTTTTTATTCATTAATTGAGTTTTCTAGGCATTTAATGTCCATCATTCAAATCCGAACTACAAATACATGGTCCAGTGCACCAAAATGGCTAGAAAGAATGTACATGTTTCCTTGGGGTGCATGTTTAGGTCCCACGGAATGAATGGGAACGAATTCAACCGTCTCGCCGTCCTGGCCTGGCCACAAACATTGCGAATCTCAGTTTTTAGATGTCTATAAATCCAAAATCATGAAACTTTTCATGGTGTCACTACATGGTATATATAATTGTCCAATTTGGGTGAAGCTATATTACAAGCCTTTTACAAACCGGAGCCTGTCGCAATCCTCGTGGTTCCGGTAGGGAAACATGCCCCTCTTGTGGGCGAAACGATAATCGATGCGTCTTCTCGCCTTGAACTTTGTTATCTACAGGCAACATAAATAACAGGAATGTCGGGCTGAAATTTGAAACTGTTCAGGGTTCGTTTGGCCATTGTATATATATTACTAATTACTAAGTTTTCTATGCATTTAATGTAGTCCATAATTCAAATTTGAACTACAACCACATGCTCCAGTGAAGCAAAATGGGTGGGAAATCGTACATGTGTAATTGGGTGCATGTTTAGGTCTCGTTTAAGGAATGAGAATGAATTACAAACTTGTCGTCGTCCTGAAACAATGAGAATCTCGGTTTTTAAATCCCAGTAAATAAAAAAGTCACCCAAAAAACATGAAACTTGGCATGGCTTCATGACATGGCACATATATGTTGTGGTAAAAAACCGTCCAGTTTGGGAAGAGGCGCACACATTAGTAGCCAACAAAGTCCTTTTTGAAACAAAAAGCTGACATGTTAATATTGCAAACGGTTGTATTATATTTACCGTGTCAAAATTTAACCATACTCGGTAGCATGTGTGCAGCTGTTTGATTAGACAAGACGAGCGCGAGAAGTCCGCTGTGTAGGTTCGACGGGACGCGTGCGAGCAGTCCGCCGCGCAGGCTCGACGGGACACATGCATCCTGTCCACCTCGCAGGCTTGACGGGACACGTGCGAGCAGCAAGGCCGCCCATGCTCACCGGGAAGCGAGCTCTTTGACCTCCATGCACCAGCCGCCGCCCACCTCGCTCACAACTTCTCCATTAATGGGTTAATTAAAGCAATTGGACGGAGGGTGTTTGCTTGTGATCCCATGGTAGCATTTGCTTTGTTCGTGTTTTCAACTAGTATTCCGCCCTAATTTAAATTGCCACATAGTACAACGGATAATATGACCACAAATAAAGTGGCAACCGATAATACGACGACAAATTTACAATGGCGCACATAATAATTGTCTTACATATTATGGATAATTTAAAATGCCACATGCGGCAAAGCCCGGAAGACACGGGAGCAAGAGAAGAAGGAAATTGCAGACAACGATCTGGGTCGCTACTGTCTCTACTCGTCGATGGATCGCCGGGCGGCGAAATCCTCCAGCTCCTTCAATTCCTCACGAATTTGCTTGAAAGCAGCCACAGATTCCTCCACCTCCTACTCGCGCTCGATCCAGAGCTTCCTCAAGCCACTCATTAGTTCCTCGACGACCGCTTTTAGCGTCATCTTCGAGGCACTGCTCTGCTCATGCAGCATCTTCCAGCCGGCAGCCTCCTCCTCCTTCTCGGCGACCAACTTGAGGAGCTTCGCATTGTCATCCATGAGTTGCTCAACGAGGCCGGTCGCCTTGTCAACCGAGGCATCGCTGATCCTGAGCAGCTTCATCAAGCCGTCGACCAGCTCCTGCTGTGTAGTGACGCCAGCAAGAATGTCGTTGTCGTCGGGGAAGGACTTCAGGAATGCCAGCTTGTTGCGATGGCCGACACCGTGAATGCGCTTGTGAGAGCCCTCCGTGCCCGTGAGAGCTCGTTCAAGGGATCCGCGGCGCGCCGGGACATCTCTGTTGCGGCTGCGGCTTCGTGGCGGGACCTCTCTAGTGCTTACGCAGCCTTGGTCTTTGCTTCCTGGTTATATGTCCACCCTAAACTCCTCCTGCCGGTCATGGCGGAACGACTTGACAGAGAAAACCAGTTTTGTGGGTGATGAGGAGAGGAACTGTGAAGTAATTTTCGAGTGGGTAGTTTTTATAGCCCTGTGCTAAGTGTGAACACATATTAGTTTGATAGGTGTGAACAGATTTGCAATTACTTATTGTGTTGTAATCAGCAATGTGGCGAGAAACAAGGTTAAAATTTATTGATGGCAGAAGGTTGACAACGTGGTTGCTCGCCGTTGAGGTGGCCGCGGTGCGCTCCACTCTAGCGTCCCTGCGCGCGCTCTGCTCATCGTTGAGGCAAAGTTACAATGGCAACTATCAATAATTCTTAATAATTGTCTTACATATTCAGGATAATTTAAAATGCCAAATGCAGCAAGGCCTGGAACACTCACGACCTACATATGCATACAATTATAATAAAATATAAGCTAAAAGGCTGAGCTGGCAGCCTTCCGACGATGGTCTTCTCGTACTCCATGATCAGCATAGCACCCTTGCGGCCATTCACTCCGAGTGTCTTGACCCACCTCCGCCTACGGAGTTGCTGGGGCTGGGAGGCTCCTGGGGCTGCTGGTCCTCTTCTAGAGGAGCTTGACAGTGTGCAATCGCGTGCATGATAACTCCGCGGAACCGCTCCATTTCCATGTCTCTGGCCTGGTAGTAAATTCCGTCGATCACCTGCATCCTCAAGATATCACGCTGGCGATGTTCTACTTCGTCGGGGATGTCAACTCTGCCAAGGATGCGCTTGAGCCTGGCCACCACATCATCGGGATCAAGGTTGACACGAAAGCCATAGGCTGCCTTTATCTTGACTGAATCGCAGAGGTCCTCTGCCCATTCCTTGCGGGGCATCAGGCTCTCGATGAGCACTGGTGACGGCGGCGCTTCGGGTGGGTCGTCGATCATGCTGCCGAGCAGCTCTGGATCTTTTGCATGGTGCATGGCAAACTGCTCATCACACCTCCTCTGCAATATGTCGATTGTGCTCCCAAGGACTGTGACGCTGATATCGCTGCCGATGGGCCAGGGTGCCTGCACCGTCCGATGAAGCTCTTGCTCCCTGACCTGCTTCGGCTCGTTCTCCTCGCCGAAGATATAACGCAGGTAGGCGTCGACCTCGAAGCTTTGGTCGTTGCCTGGCATGCTTGGAATAACTAATGGTAGATGGCTGAGGACTAGATCTTTGCAGAGTATCGCGGCGGTGCGTTACCGCCTGGGTTATATGCAGCAAGCCATTAGCTGGTGGCGGGAAACCGGTGAGGAAATAGGCGTGGGTTTTACAATTCATCCATGTGGAGCGCGGGAAGACTAAATGGAGCACACACACAACCTGAATGTCGTATCCGGTGCCACGTGTTATTTATCACACAAGTGCTAACATAAGGAAACGTATGTGTAACTTACTAATCATCACACATGAGTACTTGCAGACGCATCGTGTGTAATATTCCTAGCCACCGCAAGCAACTAGTTTGCATTTTTCAAAGTTTTTTGTACACACAGAATCGCACACGAACTAACTGTATTAACTGTCTGTGTTGTAATTTCTCATCGGAAATAGTTCATCTGAGTCGGTTGTTTGCCATGTATCACACACATCTTGTTAAGTTGACCCGTTTCTGTTTTGTTCGCTAATTGAAAACAGTTCGTCCGAGTGAACTATATGCCTATCTCTCACACACCTTGATCTGGTTAACTGTTTATGTTGCAATCCCTAATAGCAAACGGTTCATCGGAGCAAACTGTATGCCGTATATCGCACACACATTGATATGGCTGCCCGTTCCTGTTGTTCTGCCTCACCGCAAACAGTTCGAATGGGTTAACCGTGTGGCCTGAATCGCACATGCAACTAAAATCTGAACCGTGTTTGATGCATCCTCCATCGCATACGTTTTGCACCTTTTTTGACGGGTTTTTTACACCACCGTTTGCGATTATGGCATCGCACTCAGTTTCGTCGAAGGGTCTCTGATTGTAGTGTCGCGTTAGCAGCATCCTTCAGTAGTGCCCTCTATGGATATGGTGGCCTATTCTAATGCTGATTGGGTTGGCTGCCCCGACACACGTCGCTCCACTTCCGGCTACTGCGTCTACCTCGGTCCCTCCCTTGTCTCGTGGTTGTCCAAGCGACAACCTACAGTGTCATGCTCTAGTGCAGAGGCCGAGTACCGAGCACCGGCTAATGCAGTCGCGGAGTGCACCTGGCTTCGAGAGCTACTTCAGGAGTTACATCACGACATCTCACAGGCCACGGTTGTCTATTGTGACAATGTCTTGATACGTCTCCAATGTATCTATAATTTTTTATTGTTCCATGTTGTTATATTATCAATCTTGGATGTTTTATAATCATTTTATAGTCATTTTATATCATTTTTTAGTAGTAACCTATTGACATAGTGCCAAGTGCCAGTTGTTTTCTGCGTGCTTTTTTTACATCGCAGGAAATCAATGTCAGACGGAGTCCAAACGCAACGAAACTCCACGGAGATTTTTTTTGGACCAGAAGGAACGTAATTGGCCATTGGTGCGCCTAGGGGTGCCCCGAGGGGGCACAACCCACCAGGGCGTGCCAGGAGGCCCAGGCGCACCCTGGTGGGTTGTGCCCACCTTAGGTGCCCCCCGGACCGCCTCTTTGCTCTATAAATACCCCAATATTCCAGAAACCCTAAGGGAGTCGACGAAATATTCATCCAGCCGACACGGAGTCCAGAACCACCAGATCCAATCTAGACACCATCTCGGATGGGGTTCACCACCTCCATTGGTGCCTCTCCGATGATGCATGAGTAGTTCTTTGTAGACCTTCGGGTCCGTAGTTAGTAGCTAGATGGCTTCATCTCTCTCTCTCTCTCTCTCTCTCTCTCTCTCTCTGAATTCTCAATACAATGGTCTCTTGGAGATCCATATTATGTAACTCTTTTGCGGTGTGTTTGTTGGGATCGATGAACTTTGAGTTTATGATCAGATCTATCTTTTTATATCCATGAAAGTATTTGAGTTCTTTGATCTGTTTTATTCATGATCTCTTATAGCCTCATACTTCTTCTCCGATATTTGGGTTTTGTTTGGCCAACTTGATCTATTTATCTTGCAATGGGAAGAGGTGCTTCATAGTGGGTTCGATCTTATGGTGCTTGATCACATGGACAGAAAGGGAAACGACACATATGTATCATTGCTACTAAGGATAAAATGATGGGGTCTATCTCTACATAGATAGATATTGTCTACATCATGTCATCGTTCTTATTGCATTACTCCGTTTTTCCATGAACTTAATACACTAGATGCATGCTGGATAGCGGTCAATGTGTGGAATAATAGTAGTAGATGCAGGCAGGAGTCGGTCTACTAATCTTGAACGTGATGCCTATATAATGATCATTGCCTGGATATCGTCATGAGTATTTGAAGTTTTGTCAATTTCCCAACAGTAATTTGTTCACCCACCGTTTGCTATTTTTCTCGAGAGAAGCCACTAGTGAAACCTACAGCCCCCGGGTCTCTTTCTCATATATTTGCCTTTGCGGTCTACTTATTCCTCGCATTTATTTTCAGATCTACTAAACCAAAAATACAAAAATACCCTGCTGCATTTTATTTCTATTTATTTTATTTGGCGTTCGATCTATCAATCTACTACAAATTTATCTCACGTTCGTTTGCCACTTGAGGCGCCGTACCCCGGAAGGGATTGACAACCCCTTTAACACATTGGGTTGCGAGGATTTGTTATCTATGTGCAGGGGTTGTTTACATTGTGTTGCTTGGTTCTCCTACTAGTTCGATAACCTTGGTTTCATATCTGAGGGAAATACCTACCGCCACTGTGTTGCATCATCCCTTCCTCTTTGGAGAAATACCGACGTAGCTTCAAGCGACATCAAAAGGAATTTCTGGCGCCATTGCCAGGAAGGATCTTCAACATATACCAGGTTCCTAATCACAAATCTCATCTCCTCTCAATTTACATTATTTTCCATTTGCCTCTCATTTTCCTCTCTCCCCCACTTCACAAAAATTTGCCGTTTTATTCACTTTCTTTTTCGTTCGCCGTTTTCTCATCAGATCTCATGTTTGCTTGTGTTTCCATTTGCCTTCTATATCCTTGCATCTTTGCTTGATAAAAATCTATTGATATGGATCCCCATCCACTTGCTAATCTTTTTAAAAGATCCAGTCATGATGAACCAATTGCTAGTGAGTTGAGTGCACTAGATTATCTTTACGAAGTTTTGCTTGAGACTCGTGAATCTGAAAATTGTGATGAAATTTATAAAGTGATTCATGCTAGCTCCTTGAATGAAAAGCATGATTGCAATAAGTTTACTATAAATTCTAGGGATTTTTACATCTGTGCCCCTGGTTCCTTAGCCATACGCGTTCATCCCCGTGCTCTTAACTTTTGCTCACTTTTCCCCACTCCCTTGCCTGAAACCCTCAGAACTGGTCTGTAGGATCTAGAAGTGTATGTGTCTAGAGGGGGGGTGATTAGACACTTAGTGCTAAAGTAGCAGTTTTTAAGCCTTTTTGGTTTGAGTGATGTTTTAGGCACAATTTCAACATACACAATACATATCAAGCAAGCATGCAAGGAGTATATAGGCAGCGGAAAGTAAAGCATGCAACTTGCAAGAATGTAAGGGGAAGGGTTTGGAGAATTCAAACGCTATTGGAGACACATATGTTTTTCCCGTGGTTCGGATAGGTGGTGCTATCCTACATCCACGTTAGTGGAGACGTCAACCCACGAAGGGTAACGGTTGCGCGAGTCCACGGAGGGCTCCACCCACGAAGGGTCCACGAAGAAGCAACCTTGTCTATCCCACCATGGCCATTGCCCACGAAGGACTTGCCTCACTAGCGGTAGATCTTCACGAAGTAGGCGATCTCCTTGCCCTTACAAACTCCTTGGTTCAACTCCACAATCTTGTCGGAGGCTCCCAAGTGACACCTAGCCAATCTAGGAGACGCCACTCTCCAAGAAGTAACAAATGGTGTGTTGATGATGAACTCCTTGCTCTTGTGCTTCAAATGATAGTCTCCCCAACACTCAACTCTCTCTCACAGGATTTAGATTTGGTGGAAAGAAGATTTGAGTGGAAAGCAACTTGGGGAAGGCTAGAGATCAAGATTCATAAGGTAGGAATGGAATATCTTGGTCTCAACACATGAGTAGGTGGTTCTCTCTCAGAACATATGAATTGGAAGTGTAGGTGTGTTCTAATGCCTCTCTCCACGAATGAAGAGGGGGTGGAGGGGTATATATAGCCTCCACTAAAAATCCAACCGTTACACACAATCTACCAATCTCGGTGGGACCGAATCAATAAACTCGGTCGGACCGAAATGGTAAACCTAGTGACCGTTAAGAGATTTTCGGTGGGACTGACCTGCATCTCGGTAGGACCGATGTGGTTAGGGTTTGGGCATAACGTAATCTCGGTGAGACCGATTACACAAACTCGGTGAGACCGATTTGGAAATTAGCTAACCAGAGAGTTGGTCAGGCAAACTCGGTGGGACCAATTTGCTCTTTCGGTGAGACCGAAAAGTTATAAATGGGAAACAGAGAGTTTGCATTGCAATCTCGGTAGTACCGATTGCCTAAACTCGGTAAGACCGATTTCGACAATGGACATACATAGTGAGATTGCAATCCCATCTCGGTGAGACCGAGATCCCTATCGGTAGAACCAATTTGCTAGGGTTTTGGCAGTGGCTATGACATAGGAAACTCGGTGGCGCCAGATAGAAAGAGTCGGTGGGGCCGAGTTTGGCTTTGGGTTTAGGTCATATGTGGAAGTGGGAAAGTAGTTGAGGATTTTGGAGCATATCATTAAGCACATAGAGCAAAAGTCTCATTAAGCAGCACCTCATCCCTTCTTAATAGTATTGGCTTTTCCTATAAACTCAATGTGATCTTGGATCACTAAAATTGTAAAATGAAGAGTCTTGAGCTTGAAGCTTTAGCCAATCCTTTATCCTTAGCATCTTGAAGGAGTTCCCACAACCTTTAGTTCATGCCACTCCATTGTTGAACTTATCTGAAATATACTAGATAGAAACATTAGTCCAACAAGAGATATGTTGACATTAATTACCAAAACCACCTGAGGAGCACTTGTGCTTTCAATCTCCCCCTTTTTGGTAATTGATGGCAACATACATCAAAGCTTTAGATAAAGATATAAAGAATAGCAAGTAAAGCTTTGGACGGACATGTAACAAGCATAGGCTCCCCCTACATGTATGCAATCATGTTAATACAGAATATAGAAGCATGTGAGAGCATAGTCATGACAGAGTAGGCAATGTGTTACATGTATCTTGGTCATATGCATCAGAGCAAAAGATTATTATTAAGAGAAATACCTTCATGTTTATGAGTCCTTGCAAACAGTATGTACAAAAGCAAGAATTCCTCATACTCATGATTCTGATGCATATACTTACCTTGTAGTCTTAAGTTGGCTTAGGATGGAATGAACCTGCACAAACAAGGTTAGATAACACAGATACATCCACAAGCCAGAGCAAACAAAAGAAACCACAAGAGTACCAAGACTGGGATGACATGTAAAGAGTGAGTACAGAGTACATATTGAATTAGACATGTCCCCAAGAGTAAAGATTTTTTCTTTCCCTTAGGTGTCTTGCTCCCCCTGAATTTGACATGGGATATTGGGAGAAGATAGGGAACAGAAAATCAGAGCTGAAAGATATGAATAGAACTTAATTCAAATGAGTACATATGAACATGTCTTTCCCCCAAAAAGACATGTGGCATCTCTCCTCTTAATCATCAAGCATCTGGGATCCTTGAGTATTCTCTCCCTCTGGAGATCTCTTTCTCCCCTTTAATATTTGGGATCCTTGAGTATTCTCTCCCCCTTAGTACTTTCTCTCTTTTTCCCTGATGATGAGCTTTGATGTGATCTCTCTCTCCCCCTTTGACATTAATTTCCAAAAAGGTCTTACTGGAATCTGTCGAAAAGGTTTGGTCCTTGAGATTCAGCATAAAGCAATGGTAAAACGGTGATGCTTGTAGAGGATAAGATTCATCAAGTGGAGCTGGATCAGAAGAAATATAGAATAAGTGGCAAAATGTTTTCCTGTTGCGAATTTGGTGACACCGAGTGTCAAGTTTCGGTGGTACCAAAAGAATTCGGTTGGTCCGAAAATTTCAGTTCGGTGGAACCGAGTTTACTTCAGAGAAAATACTTGTCACCTCAGCTCACTAGTCAAATAAGATCTCACAAAGATTTGCAATGAATTAACTAAAAGATTTGCAAGGAATTTTATGCAGAATATGCAGAACAAAAAGAAAAAGAAAAGAATGAAAGGTTCTAGATGAAGTTTTTTTATGTGTTAAAAAAAAGAAACAAATATGCAAGGGACAAATGCAATAACACAGAAAAGAACACAAGATAACTTCACCTAGAATTGGGCGGTGACATAGTCACCTATGTTAGAGTATATTGACTTAAGAGTCAAGTGAGAACACTTGATCATAGGTCATACTCATCGTTTAAGCTCAAAATGGGGTTACCATTTTTCGTTTAAGCATCTTGATGTATTCACATCTTGTGGAGTTGCTTTAACTCATGACTTGGAGTAAAGCTTCTCTAAGATGGAACAACATACCTTGGGTGGTGGTGTGGATCTTGCTCATGTAGTTGAACTTGTGTGGGTCCTCGAGGTTGATGTAGCTCATCAAGAGTTGGGAGCACCACTTAGAGTTTGAGTTCATCTACCTACATGGGTTAGTTCTTGCAAGGAAAAACACTTGTATATCCAAAAATGATAATCATGAAGCTCAATCATAGAATTAGTCAAGGATATGTTTGAGTGGTTTCGTGCTTCCTTGTCGTCAACCACTGTTGTGTAGAGACTTGGTGATGTAGAGATTGCTCAAGATGTGAGTGAGTTGCAATCTCATAGAATTTGATTCAACCAAGTACCTACATGGGTTAGATAACATGCAAGATGCAAATATATCCAAGACATTGGATAGTCATCATAATAGATATATCAAGGATTAGTCATAAGCTCATGTCTTGCATGTATCCAATGGAGTTTCTACTCCAAGTTCAAAGCATCAATGATGTTCAATTCTCCTCTCAACCTGCAAAACACTTTCTCATCAAGTGGTTTAGTGAATATATCCGCTAATTACTTATCGGTGCGAACATGCTTAAGATCAATGTCACCCTTAGCTGTCACAGCCCAGTTCTGGCCTTGCCTGTCTTGCATTAGCCTCCATGCATCATGTCTAAAACTTCATGAAACTTTGAAATGGGGGCTGATAAACCCTAGCACTAAAACAATTCAAATAGGTTCAACCAAGAGAATATTTTTTTCAATGAACCCAAATGGCCTTAAAAAAATGTTCACCATTCTTGGGAAATGCTGGAAACAGTAACCAGAGATATTGCACATTTTTCCATGACATTTGGATTATTGAATTAATTCATATTGTATTTGCATTTGGGCATTTAAAAACTATAAAATAATTTAAATGCTCAAATAATCATAAACTTAAATGTTTGCTGTTGGATATTTTCCAAACAGTGGGCTTGAGCAAGTTTCATGATTTTTGGGATAGCATTGGTATTTTTAATAAAGCCCTAAAGATTACAGAGAAATAGAAAAACAAAAACAATTAGCAGAGAGAGAAAGAGACCCACTTGGGCCAGTTTTACCTGGCGCTTACCTGGCCGACCCAGCTGGTCAGCCCACCTGGCGGCCCAACCCACCACCGCCACCCTCCCTATCGTCTTCCTCCTCGGACAGTAGGACAGGGCGTGTGCCCGATGCGCGCGGCGCCACCTCCACCCTGCTCGCCTGCCTCCTCGACGGCCTGGACGGCTCCAGACGATGCAACGCGGCCCCCTCGGACCCCTCTCAGTCTCTCCCCGAGCTCCTCTCCTCCTCTGCTCCCTCGCACGCAACCACCGAACGGGTTCGTCGCCGCCGTTTGTCACCGCCGCCGGCCATGGCGCCGCCGAGGCCACAGCCCCTGCCGCTCGTGTCGGAGCGCGTCAACGTGCTCAGGAGGCCCCCAGGAGCCTAACGCATGCATCCATTCGCCCTCCCGTGCTCCGTAGCGCCGAACCCAACCCCGTCTGAACTCCGGCCGCCGCCACGAGCTCGACTCCGGCGAGCTCGCTCCACCCCAGCCCCTCCAGCTTGTCCTACCGGATGCGCGCGAGCCCCAGCTACGCGTAGGACCAAACCACGGTCGATTTGGTCGACCGTGGGCGAAACCCGAGCGCCTCCGCCGTCCCTGGCCTCGCCAGCGACGAGCCGTGGGTCAACTTTGGTGAGTTTGACCCGGGGTTGACCATAGTTTGACCCCCCCTGGGTCACCGACATGTGGGCCACCCTTGTTAATTAGTAGTTAGGTTAGTCTAGCGCTAATTAACCTAGATTAGTGATTAACCTAACACTAACTAACTCTGATTAGTTAGTCAACTAACCACTGACATATGGGTCCCAGCCGTCAGGTTTGACCTGGGCTGGCGCCTTTGACCTGCTGACGTCATCCCGACGTCATGCTGACGCAATAATACATTTTCTGGATTTATTCTTATTCAGGAAATTTCAGAAAATGCCCTAAACTTCTAAAATTCATAGAAATTCAACCGTAACTCCAAATGCAAAGATTTATATATGAAAAATGATCAGAAAAATCCAATCTATCCATATGCACAGGTTTCATGCATGTTTAAAGAACTTAACCTTGCTGTTTAGTGCAAAACATGATAAGGCACTATTTAAATTCATAATTTGAATTTGGGGTTGAACCTTTGGTTCAATATGACCCAAATCCATCTGGTTGTAGTTGCATTAGGCCAACACACTCATATTGCCATGTTATGAGCATGCATCATATTGTGCATCGCATTGATTGTGTTTCCTTCTTTGTTTGCCGGTAATTGTCCCCTCTCGATAGACGTGGTTTCGACAATGAGATCGATGACACCGATGAAGAACTATATTATCTTCAGAAGTGCCAGGCAAGCAAAACCCCCTTGTTCATTCCGATACAATCCCAGTCTCTCGCTCCTGCTCTCTTTTACTGCATTAGGACAACAACGTTTCAACTGTTACATGTTGCGGTAGTTGAACCCCTTTCCTCTGCATGACCTGTCATTGCCACAGTAAATAGATGAAACCCACTAGCATGAGTAGGAGTTGTTTGAGCCCTGATGTGCCTACTCATTCATGCTTGTTTGTCATGCCTGATATTGCTTAGAGTTGAGTCAGGTCTGATTCATCGGGAATGAATTGGAATGTGGTGAACATGTCCTACTGTTGAGAGCTAAGTGTGTGAACACGATTTGGTAAAGGTAGCGGTGAGAGGCCATGTAGGAGTACATGGTGGGTTGTCTCATTGCAGCCGTCCTCAGGAACTGAGTTCTGTGTTTGTGATCCATGAACAGTTACTACCACACATTGGGTTCCGGTAACTCGACCCCTCTCGACTTATTAATCAACTTGATCTCTGTCCAGGAGTTGCAACTAGTTTCTGGTGTTTGTAGGTAGTGTTAGTAGTCTACCAAGTGGCACCCAGTACAGGTGGGCTTGGGACAGACTAGGCACAGTGGCACGGTGTACCAAGTGGCACCTGGTTGGTGGGCTTGGGAACCCTGCTCACATCGTTTGGGGCCGTGAGCGACACCCCGGCCGGATCTCCTTGCGGATGGAACCCGAATAGGCGATAAACCTGGACTAGAGACTTGTGGGGTTAGTCAGGTCGTGCCGACTCCCTCGCCCGGCTTCCGCTTGAAGGTTGCCGAGGTACATGACGTGTACAGGGCGATAAGTGGCGAGAGCGTGTGTGAAGAAGTACACCCCTGCAGGGTTATCATTATCTATTCGAATAGCCGGATTCCTCGGATATGGAAACTTGGACCCCTTGCATAGTTCATAGACAAGTGAAAGTGGATACTCTAAAATGCGCAAGATAAGCGTGAGTGCTATGGATGGCCTTCTCGTAGGGAGACGGGAGCGGATCCATAGTGGTGTATTGATATGATGAATATGTGGACTCGTGTGCGCCACCTCAAAGAGTTGCTTGCAGTCGTAGTTCAGGTTAGCCACCGAGTCAAAGCTGGCTTGCTGCAGTCAAACTCCACCACCCCGTTTATTGATACTGATGCATATGTAGCTAGTTCTGATGTAAGTCTTGCTGGGTACATTTGTACTCACGTTTGCCTATTTTATGTTTTGCAGAGAGACGTCAGTCTCGCTAGTAGTTCCGTGTGGACTTCGACGTTTAGCTTGATACTTCAGCTACAATCTTGTGCCCTCGGCAGGATCTGGTAGATAGTCAGGCTTCTCAGCCTTTTTCATTTGTAGATCTCTGTACTCAGACATGTTAAGCTTCCGCATGTGTTTGACTTGTATGCTCTAAATGTTGGGTCATGAGACCCATGATTGTAATATCTCGCTCCTCGGAGCCTAATGAATAAATATTGGAGTCGTAGAGTTACGTTGTGATGCCATGTTGTATCTACTCATATCGGGCATATTGTGTGTATGATTGAAATGCTTGGTATGAGTGGGATCCGACTATCTAGTTGTTTATCCTTGGCAGCCTATCATATGGGGAAATGTAGTCTAGTGCTTCTGAGCGATAGTAGTCCGCTACAGCCCGGTTCACCGGAGTCCTGCTAGCCCAGCACTACTGCTTGGAACACTTGACTGGCCGGCATGTGATTCACGTCGTTCCTGTGTCTGTCCCTTCGGGGAAATGTCACGCGGTGACATCCGGAGTCCTGCCTAGCCTGCTACAGCCCGGGTTACCGGAGTCCTGTTAGCCCAGTGCTACAGCCCGGATTCACACGTTGATGACCGACATGCTCGATGTGACCCACGTATGCCTGTCCTCATAGGTTAGCACCGCTTTGGGTTCACGACTAGCCATGTCGGCCCGGGTTCTCTGTCGTATGGATGCTAGCGACACTATCATATACGTGAGCCAAAAGGCGCAAACAGTCCCGGGCCAGGTAAGGTGGCACCCGTGGGAGTACCGTGCGTGAGGCCGCAAAGTGATATGATGTGTTACATGCTAGATCGGTGTGACTTAGGATCGGGGTCCCGACAGCGTTGGTATCAGAGCCTGACTGCCTGTAGGATTACCAAGCCAAACTGGTCGAAGTTGTGTCTAGAAATGCTTTAGTTATATAAGGGAATTGATTGTGGAAGGGAACGTAAGGCTATTTTTACTCCTTATACCTCATGGCTTCTGATCTGAGTCATCCTCTTCTCTTCTATGGGGTTTAAGAACTAGGCCTTCTCAACTATCTCTCAGGATGACGTGTTACTAAACCGTAGTTGCCTAGGATTGTTGGTTTCCAGCTCCAGTTCAGTTCCTACTACTTCTGGAGGTTGTTAGTTGATCTCAGAACCTTGTTATTGTGATGTTGAGTGGTCATGCCACTATTTTGCAGGATGTCTCAAATCATTTTGAGCATTTACAGCCGTTATGCTGTCCGAGTCATCCTAGGTCTTTAATGTCGGGACCCCGATCCTAAGCCACATCGATCCAGCATGTAACACATCATATCACCTTGCGGCCTCACGCACGGTACTCCCACGGGTGCCACCTTACCTGGCCCGGGACCGTTTGCGTCTTTTGGCTCACGTATATGATAGTGTCGCTAGCATCCATATGACAGAGAACCCGGGCCGACATGGCTAGTCGTGAATCCAAAGCGGCACTAACCCATGAGGACAGACATACATGAATCACATCGAGCATGTCGGTCATCAACGTGTGAATCCGGGCTGTAGCACTGGGCTAACAGGACTCCGGTAACCCGGGCTGTAGCAGGCTAGGCAGGACTCCGGATGTCACCGTGTGACATTTCCCCGAAGGGACAGACATAGGAACGAGGTGAAACACATGCCGGCCAGTCAAGTGTTCCGAGCAGTAGTGCTGGGCTAGCAGGACTCCGGTGAACCGGGCTGTAGCGGACTACTATCGCTCAGAAGCACTAGACTTACATTTCCCCATATGAAAGGCTGCCAAGGATAAACAACTAGATAGTCGGATCCCACACATAACAATACACGTTACCCGTACGCATAACATGCAAGTATGTGCTGTACAACATGGCATCACAACATAACGCAAACTCATATAGATAAAGGCCCAGAAGAGCCACATAGCATTAAATACAAACAGGGGTCACATGACCCATCATTCAGAGCACACAAGCAACAAGCGGAAGCATTACATGTCTGAGTACAGACAACTACAAAAGAAAAAGGCTGAAAAGCCTGACTATCTACAAGACCCTCCCAAGGGTACAAGATCGTAGCTGAGGTAGCAAGCTACTCGTCGAAGTCCAAGCGGAAATACTAGAAAGACCGAAGTCTCCGCTGCAAAACATAAATAAAGCAAACATGAGTACAAAGGTACTCAGCAAGACTTACATCAGATCCTATCATACATGCATTGGTATCAAGGAGGTAAGGTGGGGTTTAGTTGCAGCAAGCCAGCTTTGACTCCGTGGCTATCCTGTTCTACGACTGTTGGTAACTCTTTTGAAAAGGCGCACACGAGTCCACTAATCACCACATCAATACACTACTATGGATTCATCCCCGTCTCACTACGAGAAGGCCATCCATAGCACTCACACTTATCTTGAGCATTTTATGGTATCCACTTCAAGTTGTCTATGTACCACGTAAGCATCCAAGAAGTCCATAACCGAGGACGCGGCTATTCGAATAGATCATGATAACCCTGCAGGGGTGTACTTCTTCACACACGCTCTCGCCACTTATCGCCCTGTACATGTCATGTACCTCGGCAACCTTCAAGCGGAAGCCGGGCGAGGGAGTCGGCCACGACCTGACTAACCACACAAGACTCTAGTCCAGGTTTATCGCCTATTCGGGTTCCATCCGCAAGGAGATCCGGCCGGGGTGTCGCTCACGGCCCCGAACGATGTGTACAGGGTTCCCGAGCCCACCAACCGGGTGCCACTCGGTACACCGGGCCACGTGTGCCTAGTCTGTCCCAAGCCCACCCTGCCGGGTGCCACTTGGTAGAAAAATAACACTGCCTACAAACACCAGAAACTAGTTGCAACTCCTGGACAGAGATCGAGTTGGTTAATAAGTCGAGAGGGGCACTTAAGCATTCCAATGTGTGGTAGTAGCTAGTCATTGGACGACATACACAGAACTCGGTGCTTAAGGACAGTTCCAGTGAGACAACCCACCATGTACTCCTACATGGCCTCTCACCGCTACCTTTACCAAATCGTGTTCACACGCTTAACTCTCAGCATCAGAACATATCATATCACTCCAATCCATTCCCAATGAATCAGACCTGACACAACTCTAAGCAATAGCAGGCATGGCATGGTAGAAGCACAACATGGCTCAATCAACTCCTACACATGCTAGTGGGTTTCATCTAATTACTGTGGCAATGACAGGTCATGCAGAGGATTGGGTTCAACTACCGCAGCATAAAGTAGCAGTTGATTCGCTGGTGTCCTAATGCAATAAAAGAGAGCAGGAGCGAGAGAGGGATCATATCGGAATGAACAAGGGGGTTTGCTTGCCTGGTAGATCAACAAGGGAGGCACTGCTTCACAGACAGGTACTCTGGAACGGTCTCCGGAGCAGGACCTATCGAGAAGGAACGGTGCCAATAATCAATACACAAGCATATGCAACAATATGATGCATGAACATGGCATGAAGATGTGATGCTGTTTGACCTAACGCAGTTAGCATTCAAACTGAATGAAGTCCATTTGAACCAAAGGTTCAAATGCAACTCCTATTTAAGCTCTTCTAAATGCCATTTATATGATTTCACCTATTCAGCAGGTATAAGTTATTTTGTCATGCATGAAACTGGTACAGATGGATAGATTGCATTTTTCTGATAATTTTTCATATATAAATCATTTCAATCCGAGCTACGGTTGAATTGATATGAAATTTTGAAGTTTTGGATATTTTCTGGAATTTCCTGTTTAAAAAAAATAACCCCAGAAAAAGAATATCTGCGTCAGCACTGCGTCATGCCTACGTCAGCAGGTCAACGGCGCTGACCAGGTCAAACCTGACCAGTGGGGCCCACTGGTCAGTGACACAGGACGGGTTAGAGTCAATGGCAGGTGGGGCCAGGTCAACGGACACGTCAGCGGGGTCAACCCCCGCCGGTCAGAGCGGTCAGCCCGCCGGCGGCAGCAGATGCGGCGGAGCGGCGCGGGATTTGCCTACAGGGTGCGGTTTGGCGCGCGGAGCATAGCTACGGGATGCGGACGCTCGTCCGCATCCAACCGTGGTGGTGGCGCGGCCGGGGAGTGGCCGGAGTAACGCCGGCGACGAGGTTTAGCGGCGACAACAGCTCGGCGTTCTCGGGGTGGTGCTACAGAGCTCGGGAGGAGGCGCTGCGGGTGGCTACGGGCTCCTGGAGCTGCGCTGAGCATGATGGTGTGCTTGGGCACGAGCTGCGGTGGCTGTGGCCACGACGGTGACGTGGACGGCGGCGAGGAGCTACGGCCGCGGCGGGGAACGGTGCTGGAGCACGCGTTAGCAAGGTGGAGAAAGGGGGTTTCGGTAGAGGAGCTCACGACGAAGGCAGCGGAGGCGTCGGCAAGCTCGGGGAAGGCTTGGGGTGGCCGGAACATCGCCGGCGATCTCGGATGGCTGGAGACGAAGACGATGGCGATGGCGGCTCCACGGGGCACTCCGGCTTGCGTGGCTCGGCGAGGAGGTAGCTACCGACGAGGCGGAGCTCCTGGGCTCGAAGAGAGGGCGAGGGGGAGGTGGTGGCCGTGGTGGTGCTTGTCGGCGGCGACGGCAGCGCTCGACGCGGCGAGAGAGGGGGACAGAGGAGGGGAGGAGCACGGGGCGAGAGCGAGAGCGGCGCGGGGCGTCGTGGCGACGTCCCGGGCGTCCAGGGCGACGAGGGGGAGAAGCAGGAGGTGGCGGGGAATGTGGCCCCGGCCGGACGCGTGGCCGCGCGCGCCGGCGCGTGCCCCTGCCTTCTGTCGTCGCCAGGAGGACGACGGTTGGCGGTTGGGCCGGCCTGTTGGCCACTGGGCCAGGCCAGGCCTCAGGTGAGCACAGGTAAGTTTAACCCTTTTTGTTTTCTTTTCTAATTTTCTGACATTTGTTTTGATTTAGTAATAATACTAAATCATTTTATTTGCTTATGCCAATTTTTGCAGGGGCTAATGGTATTATTCCAGAGCTCCTCAATTACTGGCACAATTTTCGGATATATAAAACATATATATCATTTATATATCCAATGCAAATAATTATTGCATTAATTCCAAATGCCCAAAATAAATATTTAAGAGCTTATAAAAATATTGGTTTGATTTTTACCTCTGTCCAATATTTTTAGAGAGTAACATGAACATTTTCTTGGACCTTTTTGGAGCACTTTTTATCTGGGTCATTTCCAGAAATGATTTCTGAGGGTTTTACAAATCCCCAATTCAAATTTAAAAGAATTTAAACATGATGCACACATGACTAGCTAGCCTTGAGCATACCAGAACTAGGGATGTGACAACTCGCCCCCACTCGAAAGAATCTCGTCCCGAGATTCAGGGGTCGACGGAAAGAAGGCGGGGTACTCCAATCGAAGACGATCTTCTCGCTCCCAGGTAGCTTCTCTCTCGGAATGATGAGACCACTGAACTTTGAGAAACTTGATGTTCTGACGTCGAGTAACACGCTCTGCTTGATCAAGAATGCGAACAGGGTACTCTCGATATGTGAGGTTATCTTGGAGATCAAGCGTTTCGTGGTCCACTCCGCGGATGGGATCCGAGAAGCAACGCCTGAGTTGAGAGACGTGGAAGACATCATGTACTCGAGAAAGGTGTGGCGGTAGTTCCAACTGGTAGGCAACCTCTCCTCGTTTAGCGAGAATGCGAAAAGGACCAATGTAACGAGGAGCCAACTTGCCCTTGATACCGAATCGATGGGTACCCTTCAAAGGAGTAACCCGAAGGTAAGCCTTGTCGCCAACTTCATAAGCCACTTCCTTATGACGACGGTCATACTGGCTCTTTTGACGAGATTGGGCTGTTTTCAAATTCTCACGAATGATGCGAACTTGCTCTTCTGCCTCCTGGATCATGTCCGGTCCAAAGAATTGTCTTTCCCCGGTTTCTGACCAGTTCAAAGGTGTTCGACATCTTCGTCCATACAGAATCTCAAAAGGAGCTTTCTTGAGACTGGATTGGTAGCTATTGTTATAAGCAAACTCGGCGAAAGGAAGACACTTCTCCCAATCCATACCGAATGAGATAACGCAAGATCTAAGCATGTCTTCGAGAATTTGGTTGACCCTTTCCACCTGACCACTTGATTGAGGGTGGAAAGCGGTACTGAAGGAAAGATGGGTGCCCATGGCAGTTTGGAAATTCTCCCAGAAATGAGAAGTGAAAAGACTACCACGGTCTGAATTGATCTCTAGTGGAACACCATGAAGTGAAACTATTCGAGAAATATATAAGTCAGCGAGCTGACTAGCGGTGATACTCTCTCGAACAGGTAGGAAGTGAGCCACTTTGGAAAGACGATCAATGACTACAAAGATAGCATTATTCCCTTTCTTGGTCCTGGGAAAACCGGTGATGAAGTCCATACCAACCTTATCCCATTTCCATTCAGGAATAGCTAAAGGCTGAAGGGTGCCAGCAGGCCTTTGATGCTCTGCCTTAACGCGACGACAAACGTCACAGTTAGCAATGAACTCAGCGATTTCTCTCTTCATCCTAGTCCACCAGAACCTCTGGCGTAGGTCCTGATACATCTTCGTACTACCGGGATGAATCGTGAGAGGGGATTCATGAGCCTCCTTAAGGATCAACTGTCGAAGATATTGCTTCTTGGGAACCACCAAACGGTTCTCAAAGAAAACAACACCTCGATCATCCATAGAGAAACATCCAGCAACTCCCTTCTTAATGTTTCTCTTCATGCGGATAACACCCCTATCAAACTTCTGGTTAGAAATGATCTGATCTTCAAGGGTAGGTTTCGCCACCAAGGTAGAAAGGAATCCTTGAGGAGCAATGTGAAGATTAAGCTTACAGAATTCCTCATGGAGAAGTGGTTGGCCCTGCTGCAACATAAGATTGTTGCAATAGGACTTACGACTTAGCGCATCAGCCATGACATTGCCCTTGCCTGGGGTGTAGGTAATCCCTAAGTCGTAATCAGAGATCAACTCCAACCAACGTCTTTGCCTAAGGTTCAAATCTGGTTGGGTGAAGATATACTTGAGACTCTGGTGGTCGGTGTATATCTCGCAACGTTTACCAAGAAGGTAATGTCGCCATGTCTTAAGTGCATAGACTACGGCTGCAAGCTCTAGATCATGTGTAGGATAATTCTCCTCATGTGGATGCAACTGTCGAGATGCATAGGCAATCACATGACGATCTTGCATAAGAATGCAACCTAGTCCTTGTCGTGAGGCGTCACAATAGATAACAAAGTCCTTAGTGAAATCCGGTGGCACAAGTATGGGAGCAGAAGTCAGGCGTCTTTTCAGTTCCTGAAAACTGTACTCACACTGTGGGGACCACTCAAACTTTTTATCTTTCTTGAGAAGTTCCGTGAGGGGTTTGGCTACTTTGGAGAAGTTTTCAACAAAGCGGCGACAATAGCTGGCTAGACCAAGGAAACTCCTAACTTGTTTAACTGTTTCAGGTGGAGTCCAATCAAGAACGGCCTGAACTCTTTCAGGATTGACAGCAATGCCCTTACCAGAGATCACGTGGCCTAGGTAGGTCACTTCTGGCAACTAAAATTCGCACTTGGAGAACTTGGCATAAAGGCGGTGCTCTCTGAGTTTTTCTAACACAAGTCTAAGATGTTCGGCATGCTCTTCCTCGTTCTTCGAGTAAATAAGAATGTCATCGAGGTAAACCACGACGAACTTATCTAAGTACTCCATGAAGATCGAGTTCATCAAGCGGGAAAAGGTAGCTGGAGCATTGGTTAGACCAAAGGACATGACGGTGTACTCGTACTGGCCATAACGAGTGACAAAAGCCGTCTTAGGAATGTCCCCGTTTCTGATCTTGATTTGGTGGTAGCCTAACCTTAAATCCATCTTGGAAAAGACTGAGGATCCAGCGAGCTGATCATAAAGATCGTTGATCCTGGGAAGCGGATACTTGTTCTTTATCGTGACCAAATTAACGGGACGATAATCTACAACCATCCGGTCCGTACCATCCTTCTTCTTGACGAAGAGGACGGGGCAAGCCCAAGGAGAAGAACTAGGACGGATGAAACCCTTTTGCAAGGACTCATCGAGTTGTTTCTTAAGCTCGGCTAGTTCTAAGGGTGCCATCTTGTAAGGTCTCCTAGAGATTGGAGCGGTTCCTGGGATAAGATCTATGACGAACTCTACATCTCTGTCAGGTGGAATACCTGGCAGTTCTTCTGGAAAGACATCCGGAAAGTCACGGACTACCGGGATATCTTCAAGGTCTGGAAGAGGGCTGGCATTAAGAGAATAGAGTTGACGCTTTGCAACTCTGGTGGGGACAGTGACTATCTTGCCAGATGGGTGTGTAAGCTGAACAGACCTGGTGTAACAATCAATCTTGGCATAATGAGCTTTCATCCAGTCCATACCCAAGATGATGTTAATATCTGTAGACTTGAGGGCTATAAGTGATGCAAGGAATACAAGTCTGTCGACAAGGATTTCATTACCATGGCTTATTCTGGTAGTTTGCCATCTAGACCCTGGAGTTTGGATTTCAAGTGGAGTTGGCATATCACAAAATGACATGTCGTGCAACCGAGCATAGCCCTCAGAGATGAAGGAGTGAGATGCTCCGGTATCGAAAAGAACCGAAGCTGGATGGCAATTGACCAGGAGTGTACCAAGAACGACATCTGGATCATCATAAGCGTCTTCAGCCGAGACGTGATGCACACGTCCACGTTCAGTGGGAACTGTCTTGACACTGATCATCTTGCGTGATGGCTTATCACGACCAACAGACTTCTCGGGCGGGGGTGGAGCGTAGCTGGTTTGAGAGCAATCACGTGCATAGTGTCCTGGCTCTCCGCATGTGAAGCAAGTCCCTGAAGCTGGACGTGGACCTGCATTGACAAGCGGTCTGCCAATAGGCCTGGGTGGAGCGTGTAACTGAACTGGGTGAGGCGCCACATAAGATGGCCTCGGTGTATAACCAGGTGGAAGAGCGGAGTTCGGAATCCAAATCCGGCGCTTCTGCGAACTAGAACCGGAAGAAGGAACCAAATCACGGGTGTGCTTGCGAGACTCCTCGTAGGTGAGCTGAGCTGTCTCTGCGTTAATGGCCTTGTTCACAAGAGCCTGGAATGTATTGCAATGGTGCAAATGAAGATCACGACGCAACTTGGGGTTGAGACCCTTCCGGAACCTAGCCTGCTTCTTGGCGTCTGTGGACACTTCTTCTGTAGCATAGCGGGCGAGGTTCTCAAACTCTCTACTGTAAGCATCAACAGCCATCTTACCCTGGGTGAAACTACAGAACTCTTCTCTCTTGAGATCGATGAGGGCTTCAGGAATGTGATGCTCGCGAAAAGCCTCAGTGAAAACTCTCCAGGTAGGAATCTGACCAACTGGAAGCATAGCCTCATAGTTCTGCCACCAAAGACTAGCAGGACCCTCCAGATGGTATGCAGCATAGATGACCTTGTCACCTTCAGCTACGTTCGCAGAACGCAACTTGTGTGTGATACTACGAAGCCAGTCATCTGCATTGAGTGGCTCAATAGAATGATGAAAAGTGGGTGGGTGCAAGCGAATGAAGTCATGAATGGTTGCAGACCCTTTGAACTGAGGTGTGGTGTTCTCCTCGATACGTGCCAACAAGCGGTTAGACTCACGCTTGTTCCTCTCCATCTCTAACATGAACTCTGCCAACGAAGACTGATCGGGAGGATCCTCATCCCTACCATCTCCGTGGTTCTGGCTACGAGCAACAGAACTTTGTTTAACTGATGACATCCTGAAGAACGAAACCAAGGAAAACAAGGATGGATTCAGCATCAGCTATAGGATGCAGAAGGTAGCACAAGAATTTAGTATCTCTCAAACTCCTAGGATAATTCCGGCAGCATAACGGCAGTAAAATGCTCAATATGAGACATTCTGCAAAAGACGGGGTAGCACCATAATCAACATCATCACTCAAGGTTCTGAAACATTACTAAACAGACTACACCGGAAGTACTTGAACTGGGATATGACTCTCATCAACCAATCCTAAGAGACTACGGAGTAGTAACACGTGATCCTGATAGATAGAAGAGGAAGCCTAGTTCCTTAACCCCGTTGGAAAGATAGGATGACTCAGATCAGAAGGGCATGAGATATAAGGAGTAAAAGAGCCTTACGTTCCCTTCCACAATCAATTCCCTTATATAACTAAAGAATTTCTAGACTCAACTTCGAACAGGTTGCCTTGGAAATCCTACAGGCAGTCAGGCTCTGATACCAAAGCTGTCGGGACCCCGATCCTAAGCCACATCGATCCAGCATGTAACACATCATATCACCTTGTGGCCTCACGCACGGTACTCCCACGGGTGCCACCTTACCTGGCCCGGGACCGTTTGCGTCTTTTGGCTCACGTATATGATAGTGTCGCTAGCATCCATATGACAGAGAACCCGGGCCGACATGGCTAGTCGTGAATCCAAAGCGGCACTAACCCATGAGGACAGGCATACATGAATCACATCGAGCATGTCGGTCATCAACGTGTGAATCCGGGCTGTAGCACTGGGCTAACAGGACTCCGGTAACCCGGGCTGTAGCAGGCTAGGCAGGACTCCGGATGTCACCGTGTGACATTTCCCCGAAGGGACAGACATAGGAACGAGGTGAAACACATGCCGGCCAGTCAAGTGTTCCGAGCAGTAGTGCTGGGCTAGCAGGACTCCGGTGAACCGGGCTGTAGCGGACTACTATCGCTCAGAAGCACTAGACTTACATTTCCCCATATGAAAGGCTGCCAAGGATAAACAACTAGATAGTCGGATCCCACACATAACAATACACGTTACCCGTACGCATAACATGCAAGTATGTGCTGTACAACATGGCATCACAACATAACGCAAACTCATATAGATAAAGGCCCAGAAGAGCCACATAGCATTAAATACAAACAGGGGTCACATGACCCATCATTCAGAGCACACAAGCAACAAGCGGAAGCATTACATGTCTGAGTACAGACAACTACAAAAGAAAAAGGCTGAAAAGCCTGACTATCTACAAGACCCTCCCAAGGGTACAAGATCGTAGCTGAGGTAGCAAGCTACTCGTCGAAGTCCAAGCGGAAATACTAGAAAGACCGAAGTCTCCGCTGCAAAACATAAATAAAGCAAACATGAGTACAAAGGTACTCAGCAAGACTTACATCAGATCCTATCATACATGCATTGGTATCAAGGAGGTAAGGTGGGGTTTAGTTGCAGCAAGCCAGCTTTGACTCCGTGGCTATCCTGTTCTACGACTGTTGGTAACTCTTTTGAAAAGGCGCACACGAGTCCACTAATCACCACATCAATACACTACTATGGATTCATCCCCGTCTCACTACGAGAAGGCCATCCATAGCACTCACACTTATCTTGAGCATTTTATGGTATCCACTTCAAGTTGTCTATGTACCACGTAAGCATCCAAGAAGTCCATAACCGAGGACGCGGCTATTCGAATAGATCATGATAACCCTGCAGGGGTGTACTTCTTCACACACGCTCTCGCCACTTATCGCCCTGTACATGTCATGTACCTCGGCAACCTTCAAGCGGAAGCCGGGCGAGGGAGTCGGCCACGACCTGACTAACCACACAAGACTCTAGTCCAGGTTTATCGCCTATTCGGGTTCCATCCGCAAGGAGATCCGGCCGGGGTGTCGCTCACGGCCCCGAACGATGTGTACAGGGTTCCCGAGCCCACCAACCGGGTGCCACTCGGTACACCGGGCCACGTGTGCCTAGTCTGTCCCAAGCCCACCCTGCCGGGTGCCACTTGGTAGAAAAATAACACTGCCTACAAACACCAGAAACTAGTTGCAACTCCTGGACAGAGATCGAGTTGGTTAATAAGTCGAGAGGGGCACTTAAGCATTCCAATGTGTGGTAGTAGCTAGTCATTGGACGACATACACAGAACTCGGTGCTTAAGGACAGTTCCAGTGAGACAACCCACCATGTACTCCTACATGGCCTCTCACCGCTACCTTTACCAAATCGTGTTCACACGCTTAACTCTCAGCATCAGAACATATCATATCACTCCAATCCATTCCCAATGAATCAGACCTGACACAACTCTAAGCAATAGCAGGCATGGCATGGTAGAAGCACAACATGGCTCAATCAACTCCTACACATGCTAGTGGGTTTCATCTAATTACTGTGGCAATGACAGGTCATGCAGAGGATTGGGTTCAACTACCGCAGCATAAAGTAGCAGTTGATTCGCTGGTGTCCTAATGCAATAAAAGAGAGCAGGAGCGAGAGAGGGATCATATCGGAATGAACAAGGGGGTTTGCTTGCCTGGTAGATCAACAAGGGAGGCACTGCTTCACAGACAGGTACTCTGGAACGGTCTCCGGAGCAGGACCTATCGAGAAGGAACGGTGCCAATAATCAATACACAAGCATATGCAACAATATGATGCATGAACATGGCATGAAGATGTGATGCTGTTTGACCTAACGCAGTTAGCATTCAAACTGAATGAAGTCCATTTGAACCAAAGGTTCAAATGCAACTCCTATTTAAGCTCTTCTAAATGCCATTTATATGATTTCACCTATTCAGCAGGTATAAGTTATTTTGTCATGCATGAAACTGGTACAGATGGATAGATTGCATTTTTCTGATAATTTTTCATATATAAATCATTTCAATCCGAGCTACGGTTGAATTGATATGAAATTTTGAAGTTTTGGATATTTTCTGGAATTTCCTGTTTAAAAAAAATAACCCCAGAAAAAGAATATCTGCGTCAGCACTGCGTCATGCCTACGTCAGCAGGTCAACGGCGCTGACCAGGTCAAACCTGACCAGTGGGGCCCACTGGTCAGTGACACAGGACGGGTTAGAGTCAATGGCAGGTGGGGCCAGGTCAACGGACACGTCAGCGGGGTCAACCCCCGCCGGTCAGAGCGGTCAGCCCGCCGGCGGCAGCAGATGCGGCGGAGCGGCGCGGGATTTGCCTACAGGGTGCGGTTTGGCGCGCGGAGCATAGCTACGGGATGCGGACGCTCGTCCGCATCCAACCGTGGTGGTGGCGCGGCCGGGGAGTGGCCGGAGTAACGCCGGCGACGAGGTTTAGTGGCGACAACAGCTCGGCGTTCTCGGGGTGGTGCTACAGAGCTCGGGAGGAGGCGCTGCGGGTGGCTACGGGCTCCTGGAGCTGCGCTGAGCATGATGGTGTGCTTGGGCACGAGCTGCGGTGGCTGTGGCCACGACGGTGACGTGGACGGCGGCGAGGAGCTACGGCCGCGGCGGGGAACGGTGCTGGAGCACGCGTTAGCAAGGTGGAGAAAGGGGGTTTCGGTAGAGGAGCTCACGACGAAGGCAGCGGAGGCGTCGGCAAGCTCGGGGAAGGCTTGGGGTGGCCGGAACATCGCCGGCGATCTCGGATGGCTGGAGACGAAGACGATGGCGATGGTGGCTCCACGGGGCACTCCGGCTTGCGTGGCTCGGCGAGGAGGTAGCTAGCGACGAGGCGGAGCTCCTGGGCTCGAAGAGAGGGCGAGGGGGAGGTGGTGGCCGTGGTGGTGCTTGTCGGCGGCGACGACAGCGCTCGACGCGGCGAGAGAGGGGGACAGAGGAGGGGAGGAGCACGGGGCGAGAGCGAGAGCGGCGCGGGGCGTCGTGGCGACGTCCCGGGCGTCCAGGGCGACGAGGGGGAGAAGCAGGAGGTGGCGGGGAACGTGGCCCCGGCCGGACGCGTGGCCGCGCGCGCCGGCGCGTGCCCCTGCCTTCTGTCGTCGCCAGGAGGACGACGGTTGGCGGTTGGGCCGGCCTGTTGGCCACTGGGCCAGGCCAGGCCTCAGGTGAGCACAGGTAAGTTTAACCCTTTTTGTTTTCTTTTCTAATTTTCTGACATTTGTTTTGATTTAGTAATAATACTAAATCATTTTATTTGCTTATGCCAATTTTTGCAGGGGCTAATGGTATTATTCCAGAGCTCCTCAATTACTGGCACAATTTTCGGATATATAAAACATATATATCATTTATATATCCAATGCAAATAATTATTGCATTAATTCCAAATGCCCAAAATAAATATTTAAGAGCTTCTAAAAATATTGGTTTGATTTTTACCTCTGTCCAATATTTTTAGAGAGTAACATGAACATTTTCTTGGACCTTTTTGGAGCACTTTTTATCTGGGTCATTTCCAGAAATGATTTCTGAGGGTTTTACAAATCCCCAATTCAAATTTAAAAGAATTTAAACATGATGCACACATGACTAGCTAGCCTTGAGCATACCAGAACTAGGGATGTGACAACTCGCCCCCACTCGAAAGAATCTCGTCCCGAGATTCAGGGGTCGACGGAAAGAAGGCGGGGTACTCCAATCGAAGACGATCTTCTCGCTCCCAGGTAGCTTCTCTCTCGGAATGATGAGACCACTGAACTTTGAGAAACTTGATGTTCTGACGTCGAGTAACACGCTCTGCTTGATCAAGAATGCGAACAGGGTACTCTCGATATGTGAGGTTATCTTGGAGATCAAGCGTTTCGTGGTCCACTCCGCGGATGGGATCCGAGAAGCAACGCCTGAGTTGAGAGACGTGGAAGACATCATGTACTCGAGAAAGGTGTGGCGGTAGTTCCAACTGGTAGGCAACCTCTCCTCGTTTAGCGAGAATGCGAAAAGGACCAATGTAACGAGGAGCCAACTTGCCCTTGATACCGAATCGATGGGTACCCTTCAAAGGAGTAACCCGAAGGTAAGCCTTGTCGCCAACTTCATAAGCCACTTCCTTATGACGACGGTCATACTGGCTCTTTTGACGAGATTGGGCTGTTTTCAAATTCTCACGAATGATGCGAACTTGCTCTTCTGCCTCCTGGATCATGTCCGGTCCAAAGAATTGTCTTTCCCCGGTTTCTGACCAGTTCAAAGGTGTTCGACATCTTCGTCCATACAGAATCTCAAAAGGAGCTTTCTTGAGACTGGATTGGTAGCTATTGTTATAAGCAAACTCGGCGAAAGGAAGACACTTCTCCCAATCCATACCGAATGAGATAACGCAAGATCTAAGCATGTCTTCGAGAATTTGGTTGACCCTTTCCACCTGACCACTTGATTGAGGGTGGAAAGCGGTACTGAAGGAAAGATGGGTGCCCATGGCAGTTTGGAAATTCTCCCAGAAATGAGAAGTGAAAAGACTACCACGGTCTGAATTGATCTCTAGTGGAACACCATGAAGTGAAACTATTCGAGAAATATATAAGTCAGCGAGCTGACTAGCGGTGATACTCTCTCGAACAGGTAGGAAGTGAGCCACTTTGGAAAGACGATCAATGACTACAAAGATAGCATTATTCCCTTTCTTGGTCCTGGGAAAACCGGTGATGAAGTCCATACCAACCTTATCCCATTTCCATTCAGGAATAGCTAAAGGCTGAAGGGTGCCAGCAGGCCTTTGATGCTCTGCCTTAACGCGACGACAAACGTCACAGTTAGCAATGAACTCAGCGATTTCTCTCTTCATCCTAGTCCACCAGAACCTCTGGCGTAGGTCCTGATACATCTTCGTACTACCGGGATGAATCGTGAGAGGGGATTCATGAGCCTCCTTAAGGATCAACTGTCGAAGATATTGCTTCTTGGGAACCACCAAACGGTTCTCAAAGAAAACAACACCTCGATCATCCATAGAGAAACATCCAGCAACTCCCTTCTTAATGTTTCTCTTCATGCGGATAACACCCCTATCAAACTTCTGGTTAGAAATGATCTGATCTTCAAGGGTAGGTTTCGCCACCAAGGTAGAAAGGAATCCTTGAGGAGCAATGTGAAGATTAAGCTTACAGAATTCCTCATGGAGAAGTGGTTGGCCCTGCTGCAACATAAGATTGTTGCAATAGGACTTACGACTTAGCGCATCAGCCATGACATTGCCCTTGCCTGGGGTGTAGGTAATCCCTAAGTCGTAATCAGAGATCAACTCCAACCAACGTCTTTGCCTAAGGTTCAAATCTGGTTGGGTGAAGATATACTTGAGACTCTGGTGGTCGGTGTATATCTCGCAACGTTTACCAAGAAGGTAATGTCGCCATGTCTTAAGTGCATAGACTACGGCTGCAAGCTCTAGATCATGTGTAGGATAATTCTCCTCATGTGGATGCAACTGTCGAGATGCATAGGCAATCACATGACGATCTTGCATAAGAATGCAACCTAGTCCTTGTCGTGAGGCGTCACAATAGATAACAAAGTCCTTAGTGAAATCCGGTGGCACAAGTATGGGAGCAGAAGTCAGGCGTCTTTTCAGTTCCTGAAAACTGTACTCACACTGTGGGGACCACTCAAACTTTTTATCTTTCTTGAGAAGTTCCGTGAGGGGTTTGGCTACTTTGGAGAAGTTTTCAACAAAGCGGCGACAATAGCTGGCTAGACCAAGGAAACTCCTAACTTGTTTAACTGTTTCAGGTGGAGTCCAATCAAGAACGGCCTGAACTCTTTCAGGATTGACAGCAATGCCCTTACCAGAGATCACGTGGCCTAGGTAGGTCACTTCTGGCAACTAAAATTCGCACTTGGAGAACTTGGCATAAAGGCGGTGCTCTCTGAGTTTTTCTAACACAAGTCTAAGATGTTCGGCATGCTCTTCCTCGTTCTTCGAGTAAATAAGAATGTCATCGAGGTAAACCACGACGAACTTATCTAAGTACTCCATGAAGATCGAGTTCATCAAGCGGGAAAAGGTAGCTGGAGCATTGGTTAGACCAAAGGACATGACGGTGTACTCGTACTGGCCATAACGAGTGACAAAAGCCGTCTTAGGAATGTCCCCGTTTCTGATCTTGATTTGGTGGTAGCCTAACCTTAAATCCATCTTGGAAAAGACTGAGGATCCAGCGAGCTGATCATAAAGATCGTTGATCCTGGGAAGCGGATACTTGTTCTTTATCGTGACCAAATTAACGGGACGATAATCTACAACCATCCGGTCCGTACCATCCTTCTTCTTGACGAAGAGGACGGGTCAAGCCCAAGGAGAAGAACTAGGACGGATGAAACCCTTTTGCAAGGACTCATCGAGTTGTTTCTTAAGCTCGGCTAGTTCTAAGGGTGCCATCTTGTAAGGTCTCCTAGAGATTGGAGCGGTTCCTGGGATAAGATCTATGACGAACTCTACATCTCTGTCAGGTGGAATACCTGGCAGTTCTTCTGGAAAGACATCCGGAAAGTCACGGACTACCGGGATATCTTCAAGGTCTGGAAGAGGGCTGGCATTAAGAGAATAGAGTTGACGCTTTGCAACTCTGGTGGGGACAGTGACTATCTTGCCAGATGGGTGTGTAAGCTGAACAGACCTGGTGTAACAATCAATCTTGGCATAATGAGCTTTCATCCAGTCCATACCCAAGATGATGTTAATATCTGTAGACTTGAGGGCTATAAGTGATGCAAGGAATACAAGTCTGTCGACAAGGATTTCATTACCATGGCTTATTCTGGTAGTTTGCCATCTAGACCCTGGAGTTTGGATTTCAAGTGGAGTTGGCATATCACAAAATGACATGTCGTGCAACCGAGCATAGCCCTCAGAGATGAAGGAGTGAGATGCTCCGGTATCGAAAAGAACCGAAGCTGGATGGCAATTGACCAGGAGTGTACCAAGAACGACATCTGGATCATCATAAGCGTCTTCAGCCGAGACGTGATGCACACGTCCACGTTCAGTGGGAACTGTCTTGACACTGATCATCTTGCGTGATGGCTTATCACGACCAACAGACTTCTCGGGCGGGGGTGGAGCGTAGCTGGTTTGAGAGCAATCACGTGCATAGTGTCCTGGCTCTCCGCATGTGAAGCAAGTCCCTGAAGCTGGACGTGGACCTGCATTGACAAGCGGTCTGCCAATAGGCCTGGGTGGAGCGTGTAACTGAACTGGGTGAGGCGCCACATAAGATGGCCTCGGTGTATAACCAGGTGGAAGAGCGGAGTTCGGAATCCAAATCCGGCGCTTCTGCGAACTAGAACCGGAAGAAGGAACCAAATCACGGGTGTGCTTGCGAGACTCCTCGTAGGTGAGCTGAGCTGTCTCTGCGTTAATGGCCTTGTTCACAAGAGCCTGGAATGTATTGCAATGGTGCAAATGAAGATCACGACGCAACTTGGGGTTGAGACCCTTCCGGAACCTAGCCTGCTTCTTGGCGTCTGTGGACACTTCTTCTGTAGCATAGCGGGCGAGGTTCTCAAACTCTCTACTGTAAGCATCAACAGCCATCTTACCCTGGGTGAAACTACAGAACTCTTCTCTCTTGAGATCGATGAGGGCTTCAGGAATGTGATGCTCGCGAAAAGCCTCAGTGAAAACTCTCCAGGTAGGAATCTGACCAACTGGAAGCATAGCCTCATAGTTCTGCCACCAAAGACTAGCAGGACCCTCCAGATGGTATGCAGCATAGATGACCTTGTCACCTTCAGCTACGTTCGCAGAACGCAACTTGTGTGTGATACTACGAAGCCAGTCATCTGCATTGAGTGGCTCAATAGAATGATGAAAAGTGGGTGGGTGCAAGCGAATGAAGTCATGAATGGTTGCAGACCCTTTGAACTGAGGTGTGGTGTTCTCCTCGATACGTGCCAACAAGCGGTTAGACTCACGCTTGTTCCTCTCCATCTCTAACATGAACTCTGCCAACGAAGACTGATCGGGAGGATCCTCATCCCTACCATCTCCGTGGTTCTGGCTACGAGCAACAGAACTTTGTTTAACTGATGACATCCTGAAGAACGAAACCAAGGAAAACAAGGATGGATTCAGCATCAGCTATAGGATGCAGAAGGTAGCACAAGAATTTAGTATCTCTCAAACTCCTAGGATAATTCCGGCAGCATAACGGCAGTAAAATGCTCAATATGAGACATTCTGCAAAAGACGGGGTAGCACCATAATCAACATCATCACTCAAGGTTCTGAAACATTACTAAACAGACTACACCGGAAGTACTTGAACTGGGATATGACTCTCATCAACCAATCCTAAGAGACTACGGAGTAGTAACACGTGATCCTGATAGATAGAAGAGGAAGCCTAGTTCCTTAACCCCGTTGGAAAGATAGGATGACTCAGATCAGAAGGGCATGAGATATAAGGAGTAAAAGAGCCTTACGTTCCCTTCCACAATCAATTCCCTTATATAACTAAAGAATTTCTAGACTCAACTTCGAACAGGTTGCCTTGGAAATCCTACAGGCAGTCAGGCTCTGATACCAAAGCTGTCGGGACCCCGATCCTAAGCCACATCGATCCAGCATGTAACACATCATATCACCTTGTGGCCTCACGCACGGTACTCCCACGGGTGCCACCTTACCTGGCCCGGGACCGTTTGCGTCTTTTGGCTCACGTATATGATAGTGTCGCTAGCATCCATATGACAGAGAACCCGGGCCGACATGGCTAGTCGTGAATCCAAAGCGGCACTAACCCATGAGGACAGGCATACATGAATCACATCGAGCATGTCGGTCATCAACGTGTGAATCCGGGCTGTAGCACTGGGCTAACAGGACTCCGGTAACCCGGGCTGTAGCAGGCTAGGCAGGACTCCGGATGTCACCGTGTGACATTTCCCCGAAGGGACAGACATAGGAACGAGGTGAAACACATGCCGGCCAGTCAAGTGTTCCGAGCAGTAGTGCTGGGCTAGCAGGACTCCGGTGAACCGGGCTGTAGCGGACTACTATCGCTCAGAAGCACTAGACTTACATTTCCCCATATGAAAGGCTGCCAAGGATAAACAACTAGATAGTCGGATCCCACACATAACAATACACGTTACCCGTACGCATAACATGCAAGTATGTGCTGTACAACATGGCATCACAACATAACGCAAACTCATATAGATAAAGGCCCAGAAGAGCCACATAGCATTAAATACAAACAGGGGTCACATGACCCATCATTCAGAGCACACAAGCAACAAGCGGAAGCATTACATGTCTGAGTACAGACAACTACAAAAGAAAAAGGCTGAAAAGCCTGACTATCTACAAGACCCTCCCAAGGGTACAAGATCGTAGCTGAGGTAGCAAGCTACTCGTCGAAGTCCAAGCGGAAATACTAGAAAGACCGAAGTCTCCGCTGCAAAACATAAATAAAGCAAACATGAGTACAAAGGTACTCAGCAAGACTTACATCAGATCCTATCATACATGCATTGGTATCAAGGAGGTAAGGTGGGGTTTAGTTGCAGCAAGCCAGCTTTGACTCCGTGGCTATCCTGTTCTACGACTGTTGGTAACTCTTTTGAAAAGGCGCACACGAGTCCACTAATCACCACATCAATACACTACTATGGATTCATCCCCGTCTCACTACGAGAAGGCCATCCATAGCACTCACACTTATCTTGAGCATTTTATGGTATCCACTTCAAGTTGTCTATGTACCACGTAAGCATCCAAGAAGTCCATAACCGAGGACGCGGCTATTCGAATAGATCATGATAACCCTGCAGGGGTGTACTTCTTCACACACGCTCTCGCCACTTATCGCCCTGTACATGTCATGTACCTCGGCAACCTTCAAGCGGAAGCCGGGCGAGGGAGTCGGCCACGACCTGACTAACCACACAAGACTCTAGTCCAGGTTTATCGCCTATTCGGGTTCCATCCGCAAGGAGATCCGGCCGGGGTGTCGCTCACGGCCCCGAACGATGTGTACAGGGTTCCCGAGCCCACCAACCGGGTGCCACTCGGTACACCGGGCCACGTGTGCCTAGTCTGTCCCAAGCCCACCCTGCCGGGTGCCACTTGGTAGAAAAATAACACTGCCTACAAACACCAGAAACTAGTTGCAACTCCTGGACAGAGATCGAGTTGGTTAATAAGTCGAGAGGGGCACTTAAGCATTCCAATGTGTGGTAGTAGCTAGTCATTGGACGACATACACAGAACTCGGTGCTTAAGGACAGTTCCAGTGAGACAACCCACCATGTACTCCTACATGGCCTCTCACCGCTACCTTTACCAAATCGTGTTCACACGCTTAACTCTCAGCATCAGAACATATCATATCACTCCAATCCATTCCCAATGAATCAGACCTGACACAACTCTAAGCAATAGCAGGCATGGCATGGTAGAAGCACAACATGGCTCAATCAACTCCTACACATGCTAGTGGGTTTCATCTAATTACTGTGGCAATGACAGGTCATGCAGAGGATTGGGTTCAACTACCGCAGCATAAAGTAGCAGTTGATTCGCTGGTGTCCTAATGCAATAAAAGAGAGCAGGAGCGAGAGAGGGATCATATCGGAATGAACAAGGGGGTTTGCTTGCCTGGTAGATCAACAAGGGAGGCACTGCTTCACAGACAGGTACTCTGGAACGGTCTCCGGAGCAGGACCTATCGAGAAGGAACGGTGCCAATAATCAATACACAAGCATATGCAACAATATGATGCATGAACATGGCATGAAGATGTGATGCTGTTTGACCTAACGCAGTTAGCATTCAAACTGAATGAAGTCCATTTGAACCAAAGGTTCAAATGCAACTCCTATTTAAGCTCTTCTAAATGCCATTTATATGATTTCACCTATTCAGCAGGTATAAGTTATTTTGTCATGCATGAAACTGGTACAGATGGATAGATTGCATTTTTCTGATAATTTTTCATATATAAATCATTTCAATCCGAGCTACGGTTGAATTGATATGAAATTTTGAAGTTTTGGATATTTTCTGGAATTTCCTGTTTAAAAAAAATAACCCCAGAAAAAGAATATCTGCGTCAGCACTGCGTCATGCCTACGTCAGCAGGTCAACGGCGCTGACCAGGTCAAACCTGACCAGTGGGGCCCACTGGTCAGTGACACAGGACGGGTTAGAGTCAATGGCAGGTGGGGCCAGGTCAACGGACACGTCAGCGGGGTCAACCCCCGCCGGTCAGAGCGGTCAGCCCGCCGGCGGCAGCAGATGCGGCGGAGCGGCGCGGGATTTGCCTACAGGGTGCGGTTTGGCGCGCGGAGCATAGCTACGGGATGCGGACGCTCGTCCGCATCCAACCGTGGTGGTGGCGCGGCCGGGGAGTGGCCGGAGTAACGCCGGCGACGAGGTTTAGCGGCGACAACAGCTCGGCGTTCTCGGGGTGGTGCTACAGAGCTCGGGAGGAGGCGCTGCGGGTGGCTACGGGCTCCTGGAGCTGCGCTGAGCACGATGGTGTGCTTGGGCACGAGCTGCGGTGGCTGTGGCCACGACGGTGACGTGGACGGCGGCGAGGAGCTACGGCCGCGGCGGGGAACGGTGCTGGAGCACGCGTTAGCAAGGTGGAGAAAGGGGGTTTCGGTAGAGGAGCTCACGGCGAAGGCAGCGGAGGCGTCGGCAAGCTCGGGGAAGGCTTGGGGTGGCCGGAACATCGCCGGCGATCTCGGATGGCTGGAGACGAAGACGATGGCGATGGCGGCTCCACGGGGCACTCCGGCTTGCGTGGCTCGGCGAGGAGGTAGCTAGCGACGAGGCGGAGCTCCTGGGCTCGAAGAGAGGGCGAGGGGGAGGTGGTGGCCGTGGTGGTGCTTGTCGGCGGCGACGGCAGCGCTCGACGCGGCGAGAGAGGGGGACAGAGGAGGGGAGGAGCACGGGGCGAGAGCGAGAGCGGCGCGGGGCGTCGTGGCGACGTCCCGGGCGTCCAGGGCGACGAGGGGGAGAAGCAGGAGGTGGCGGGGAACGTGGCCCCGGCCGGACGCGTGGCCGCGCGCGCCGGCGCGTGCCTCTGCCTTCTGTCGTCGCCAGGAGGACGACGGTTGGCGGTTGGGCCGGCCTGTTGGCCACTGGGCCAGGCCAGGCCTCAGGTGAGCACAGGTAAGTTTAACCCTTTTTGTTTTCTTTTCTAATTTTCTGACATTTGTTTTGATTTAGTAATAATACTAAATCATTTTATTTGCTTATGCCAATTTTTGCAGGGGCTAATGGTATTATTCCAGAGCTCCTCAATTACTGGCACAATTTTCGGATATATAAAACATATATATCATTTATATATCCAATGCAAATAATTATTGCATTAATTCCAAATGCCCAAAATAAATATTTAAGAGCTTCTAAAAATATTGGTTTGATTTTTACCTCTGTCCAATATTTTTAGAGAGTAACATGAACATTTTCTTGGACCTTCTTGGAGCACTTTTTATCTGGGTCATTTCCAGAAATGATTTCTGAGGGTTTTACAAATCCCCAATTCAAATTTAAAAGAATTTAAACATGATGCACACATGACTAGCTAGCCTTGAGCATACCAGAACTAGGGATGTGACATTTAAATAGTCTGATGCATTTGCAAATCCCTTCTTTCCGTTCCCGGTGTCCTTTTGGGTCAGAATAAGCACATTAACCGGTGTGTTGAGGTACTCTATTGCCTCGGCATATATATTGGAGCTATTATTATGAACCTAGGTGTTTTAGGGAGTCACTTAGTAATCTAGCCATATTTGGTGTTCCCAGCGTGATGATTCTGGCCATCTTTTCCGAGAGCATCCCATGATGCTACTTAGTAGTAGGTATTCTACTCCTGGGTTCTTGACCCAAGATTCACTCTACTTACCTCGTGTTGATAGTGTTGCTCGTTCCTTTAAGATATTAGTAACCTTTGCGATAGTCCTCGAGGTCCGTGGTATTTCTTTCTTCCAAATACTATGAACCACTTATGGCAGAAGTTTGTTGGATCAAAGGATCACAACAGGAGTGCTCTCGATGAGTTCCCCATTCTATATCGTGACTCTGCCAGTTCTATCATTCTGCATGGGCTATCCGGAAGAAATTTGTTGAACTCGTTTGACATACTAACCCATGAATCCACAACTCAGAAAGTTATATGTTCCTTGAGTTGACCCTCCTCAGCTGTATTCCGACCCTAGTCTATCAATTGATAGTCAGGAATAGTTGTGCATTCGTGTTCATCGATGCCTATTATTCTTGAGGTCCGTGAAGCCATTCTATTCCGGAATGACTAGGAGAAACAAACTCCAGTGCCTCATCCATTTCTAGGATTGAGTCAAAGTAATTGTATTCCACAGATCAAATGCCAATCAAGCTTTGATTCTGTTCTACCCTGAAGTATTGCCCTCTTTATGTCAGGAATATCATAGGAATTGCACAACACCCTATGAACTCTTGATACAGTGATACTTCTCGCCATCATCATTCATTCCTCGGTCTCCGTTTATTGCAACCGGATTGCCGACAAGTGAATTGTGATGTGTGAAATCAATACTCCGAGCAACTCGTTGCTTTGTAGTAAATGGACAATATTCTCATTCTTAGCGTGTTGTTACTAAATCATCATCCTAAGATTGATCGTGCTACCTAGTCCTTATTTCTGGTGCACTCTTCGATCCATGAGTTGGGATTGTGTCGATCCCTCACTCTTTCGATCATATCGTCTTGCCCTAAAAAGCAAGATTGTTCTCGTGCTTAGTGACATGTCGGTGGTTCGTGATTTTCCGAAGATCTTCTCGGAAGTATTACCTGGTTGTCACCTGACCGCTATGTTGAGCTCGTGATCACGTTTGGTTTCTTATAAACCACCCCTTCTCCAAGAATTTGTGGTGGATACCCCTGAGCTAGTTGGTTAAGCTAAACAACAACTTGGAGAGTTGGAAGATAAAAGCTTGTCTGACTTAGTTCATGTTAGGAGATATCCTTTTGTGTGCGTGTGTGTTGAAGAAAGGTGATATCTTCATCAATTGGTCCTCATGATCAGTTGTTGGATCTATTGCCTTGACAAAACTTTGACTTGAGTATGGGCTATCGTCAAGTCAAATCAGAGCCAACGATGTTCATAATGTTGTCTTACTCGTGGTTGATCCCTTGAGCATACACCATTAAATCTTTTGGTCTGACCAATGCTATCACCATGTTCACATGATGGTGGAAGTCCAGTGATATGGAAATTAGGATGAGTTGTTGTTGAGCCCACCAGCAGCATTTTGTCTCCCCCATGATACATGTTGAACATCCAGCTAGTATTGGAAACTTTATAAGCATTATCTTCGTGTTCCGTTCATGAGGCATATGCTTGGATGGAAGAAGTGACTTCCTCGAATTCATGTGCATTTGGTGTAAGTTGCCGCCATGAATTTGAGAAAGGTTTGTTTTTGCCTCCTCTGGAATCATCCCAAGTTAGTCATGCATGTGCGAAGTATACTTTGGTCTGTGAGATTAGCTACCTCCATTCCACGTGTATTCCCTAGCACCCCAAGCCACTGATTGATTTGCTCAAGGAAAAGGAGTTGTTGTGCGAATACTAGTTCATGCAGAAGACTTCGTTATCCTCGATGATGGTTCCCAACCAGAACTCGGTAGTATTTCATTGTAAGACTACCATATGGTCATGCTTGTCTGGGACAGCGTGCTCACATGTTTGTAGCGGAACCCGCTCATGTTTTGGAGCTTGCCATCGTAGTTCATTTCCCGAGAATCTCGCAACGTCATCTCGTCGATTTGTGTTGCAAACTTTCTTTTCCAGACAGGCTGTCTGAAATATTCCGTTACCAGCCAGATCTGAATTTCAGGCAGATATGATGGTTGGAACCTTTCCCAAGATCTATTATGTAGGTCCCGACAAGGTTGATGTCTGGCCGACACACCTAGCCGGAAGATCTATCATTGTAGTATCTTGACTAAACTATTTAACCATCTTCTCCATGAGGATCTCGCGCGACTTATTATAGAAGGTTTTCCTTAGGGATCCTTGTGCTCTCAGTGTCTTCGATGATTCCATAACCATTGAAATATTGGAAACACTCTCGACTGTTGAGTTTTCCCCAGTTACCAGAATCATTCCCAGCATTTGCATTTTGTTCCCAGCTTGCACCTCAATAGTTGTTGTCCAGGATCATATTCAAAAGTGGACTTGTCATGGTCCCATCCATTTCCGGTGATAAGCAAGAGTCATCTATTGCGTTGTCTTCAACAAGGTAGTCCACATCATCCATTCTGGTATGGGTATGCCATCCCTTCGAATTCGTTCACACGACCGTTTGTGATTGCCTTAGGCTGACATAAAGAGTTCCAATGATCTCAGAATCAAAAGTAATTCTTTTTGCCACTTAAGGGATTATTTCTGCGAGTCACCTTCCTTAAGTTGTCTCGTTCTGGTTTCATGGCAACTCAAATCCTCGCTACGTTGACATCCGTTCACCACCCTCTTAGGTGTGGAATTGTTGTCTACCTAAGGAACCCTCGTCATCTGTTCCACTCCATCCCTCTATATGTATGTATCGTGTCTCATCTTGACAGATGTCGCTATGTGTCATTCTGTGAGTTGATCGTCGGTTGCTCGATCTTCGAGAAGATCGATTCCTCGAGAGTTTCTTTTCTTCCGTTGTCATGTTGGATGTAGTTCTCACATCAAGACGCCAAGATCAAGGTGATGCAATGAATCAACATCTTCGAGAAGGGAAGTGGGATCGAGAAGTTTGTGATAGCTTGCGACCCCTCTGTCTTCCCACCTCACGTCTTGAATCTCGGGACGAGATTCTTGTTTAGTGGGGGTGAGCTGTCACAGCCCAGTTCTGGCCTTGCCTGTCTTGCATTAGCCTCCGTGCATCATGTCTAAAATTTCATGAAACTTTGAAATGGGGGCTGATAAACCCTAGCACTAAAACAATTCAAATAGGTTCAACCAAGAGAATATTTTTTTCAATGAACCCAAATGGCCTTAAAAAAATGTTCACCATTCTTGGGAAATGCTGGAAACAGTAACCAGAGATATTGCACATTTTTCCATGACATTTGGATTATTGAATTAATTCATATTGTATTTGCATTTGGGCATTTAAAAACTATAAAATAATTTAAATGCTCAAATAATCATAAACTTAAATGTTTGCTGTTGGATATTTTCCAAACAGTGGGCTTGAGCAAGTTTCATGATTTTTGGGATAGCATTGGTATTTTTAATAAAGCCCTAAAGATTACAGAGAAATAGAAAAACAAAAACAATTAACAGAGAGAGAGAGAGACCCACTTGGGCCAGTTTTACCTGGCGCTTACCTGGACGACCCAGCTGGTCAGCCCACCTGGCGGCCCAGCCCACCACCGTCACCCTCCCTGTCGTCTTCCTCCTCGGACAGTAGGACAGGGCGTGTGCCCGACATGCGCGGCGCCACCTCCACCCTGCTCGCCTGCCTCCTCGACAGCCTGGACGGCTCCAAACGATGCCACGCGGCCCCCTCGGACCCCTCTCACTCTCTCCCCGAGCTCCTCTCCTCATCTGCTCCCTCGCACGCAACCACCGAATGGGTTCGTCGCCGCCGTTCGTCACCGCCTCCGGCCATGGCGCCACCGCGGCCATAGCCCCTGCCGCTCGTGTCGGAGCGCGTCAACGTGCTCAGGAGGCCCCCAGGAGCCTAACGCATGCATCCACTCGCCCTCCCGTGCTCCGTAGCGCCGAACCCAACCCCGTCCGAACTCCGGCCGCCGCCACGAGCTCGACTCCGGCGAGCTCGCTCCACCCCAGCCCCTCCCGCTTGTCCTACCGGATGCGCGCGAGCCCCAGCTACGCGTAGGACCAACCCATGGTCGATTTGGTCGACCGTGGGCGAAACCCGAGCTCCTCCGTCGTCCCTGGCCTCGCCAGTGACGAGCCGTGGGTCAACTTCGGTGAGTTTGACCCGGGGTTGACCACAGTTTGACCCCCCCTGGGTCACCGACATGTGGGCCACCCTTGTTAATTAGTAGTTAGGTTAGTCTAGCGCTAATTAACCTAGATTAGTGATTAACCTAACACTAACTAACTCTGATTAGTTAGTCAACTAACCACTGACATATGGGTCCCAGCCGTCAGGTTTGACCTGGGCTGTCGCCTTTGACCTGCTGACGTCACCCCGACGTCATGCTGACGCAATAATACATTTTCTGGATTTATTCTTATTCAGGAAATTTCAGAAAATGCCCTAAACTTCTAAAATTCATAGAAATTCAACCGTAACTCCAAATGCAAAGATTTATATATGAAAAATGATCAGAAAAATCCAATCTATCCATATGCATAGGTTTAATGCATGTTTAAAGAACTTAACCTTGATGTTTAGTGCAAAACATGATAAGGCACTATTTAAATTCATAATTTGAATTTGGGGTTGAACCTTTGGTTCAATATGACCCAAATCCATCTGGTTGTAGTTGCATTAGGCCAACACACTCATATTGCCATGTTATGAGCATGCATCATATTGTGCATCGCATTGATTGTGTTTCCTTCTTTGTTTGCCGGTAATTGTCCCCTCTCGATAGACGTGGTTTCGACGATGAGATCGATGACACCGATGAAGAACTATATTATCTTCAGAAGTGCCAGGCAAGCAAAACCCCCTTGTTCATTCCGATACAATCCCAGTCTCTCGCTCCTGCTCTCTTTTACTGCATTAGGACAACAACGTTTCAACTGTTACATGTTGCGGTAGTTGAACCCCTTTCCTCTGCATGACCTGTCATTGCCACAGTAAATAGATGAAACCCACTAGCATGAGTAGGAGTTGTTTGAGCCCTGATGTGCCTACTCATTCATGCTTGTTTGTCATGCCTGCTATTGCTTAGAGTTGAGTCAGGTCTGATTCATCGGGAATGAATTGGAATGTGGTGAACATGTCCTACTGTTGAGAGCTAAGTGTGTGAACATGATTTGGTAAAGGTAGCGGTGAGAGGCCATGTAGGAGTACATGGTGGGTTGTCTCATTGCAGCCGTCCTCAGGAGCTGAGTTCTGTGTTTGTGATCCATGAATAGTTACTACCACACATTGGGTTCCGGTAACTCGACCCCTCTCAACTTATTAATCAACTTGATCTCTGTCCAGGAGTTGCAACTAGTTTTTGGTGTTTGTAGGTAGTGTTAGTAGTCTACCAAGTGGCACCCAGTACAGGTGGGCTTGGGACAGACTAGGCACAGTGGCACGGTGTACCAAGTGGCACCCGGTTGGTGGGCTTGGGAACCCTGCTCACATCGTTTGGGGCCGTGAGCGACACCCCGGCCGGATCTCCTTGCGGATAGAACCCGAATAGGCGATAAACCTGGACTAGAGACTTGTGTGGTTAGTCAGGTCGTGGCCGACTCCCTCGCCCGACTTCCGCTTGAAGGTTGTCGAGGTACATGACGTGTACAGGGCGATAAGTGGCGAGAGCGTGTGTGAAGAAGTACACCCTTGCAGGGTTATCATTATCTATTCGAATAGCCGGATTCCTCGGATATGGAAACTTGGACCCCTTGCATAGTTCATAGACAAGTGAAAGTGGATACTCTAAAATGCGCAAGATAAGCATGAGTGCTATGGATGGCCTTCTCGTAGGGAGACGGGAGCGGATCCATAGTGGTGTATTGATATGGTGAATATGTGGACTCGTGTGCGCCACCTCAAAGAGTTGCTTGAGTCGTAGTTCAGGATAGCCACCGAGTCAAAGCTGGCTTGCTGCAGTCAAACTCCACCACCCCGTTTATTGATACTGATGCATATGTAGCTAGTTCTGATGTAAGTCTTGCTGGGTACATTTGTACTCACATTTGCCTATTTTATGTTTTGCAAAGAGACGTCAGTCTCGCTAGTAGTTCCGTGTGGACTTCGACGTTTAGCTTGATACCTCAGCTACGATCTTGTGCCCTCGGCAGGATCTGGTAGATAGTCAGGCTTCTCAGCCTTTTTCATTTGTAGATGTCTGTACTCAGACATGTTAAGCTTCCGCATGTGTTTGACTTGTATGCTCTGAATGTTGGGTCATGAGACCCATGATTGTAATATCTCGCTCCTCGGAGCCTAATGAATAAATATTGGAGTCGTAGAGTTACGTTGTGATGCCATGTTGTATCTACTCATATCGGGCATATTGTGTGTATGATTGAAATGCTTGGTATGAGTGGGATCCGACTATCTAGTTGTTTATCCTTGGCAGCCTATCATATGGGGAAATGTAGTCTAGTGCTTCTGAGCGATAGTAGTCCGCTACAGCCCGGTTCACCGGAGTCCTGCTAGCCCAGCACTACTGCTTGGAACACTTGACTGGCCGGCATGTGATTCACGTCGTTCCTGTGTCTGTCCCTTCGGGGAAATGTCACGCGGTGACATCCGGAGTCCTGCCTAGCCTGCTACAGCCCGGGTTACCGGAGTCCTGTTAGCCCAGTGCTACAGCCCGGATTCACACGTTGATGACCGACATGCTCGATGTGACCCACGTATGCCTGTCCTCATAGGTTAGCACCGCTTTGGGTTCACGACTAGCCATGTCGGCCCGGGTTCTCTGTCATATGGATGCTAGCGACACTATCATATACGTGAGCCAAAAGGCGCAAACAGTCCCGGGCCAGGTAAGGTGGCACCCGTGGGAGTACCGTGCGTGAGGCCGCAAAGTGATATGATGTGTTACATGCTAGATCGGTGTGACTTAGGATCGGGGTCCCGACATAGCAACATGATCTCGAAAGAAATGATGACGAACTTCAATATGCTTAGTTCGAGAATGTTGCACAGGATTATGACCAATTTTGATAGCACTTTCATTGTCACAAAGCAATGGAACATGTTTCACATAGACCCCATAATCTTTAAGAGTTTGGGTCATCCAAAGTAATTGAGCACAACATGAACCAGCCGCAATATATTCCGCTTCAGCGGTGGATAAGGATACCGAGTTTTGTTTCTTGGAGGACCAAGACACAAGAGATCTACCAAGAAATTGACATGTACCCGAAGTGGACTTTCTATCAACCTTGTCTCCGGCATAATCCGAGTCGGAATACCCAACAAGATCGAAAGAGGACCTCTTAGGATACCAAATGCCAAAATTTGGTGTATGGATTAGGTATCTCACTATCCTTTTCACAGCCTTAAGATGACATTCTTTAGGAGCAGCTTGATATCGTGCACACATGCACACACTTAGCATAATGTCGGGACGAGAGGCACGTAGATATAACAATGAACCAATCATAGAGCGATAAACCTTTTGATCAACCGGTTCACCATCTTTGGTCAAATCATTATGTCCACTAGTAGGCATGGGTGTAGACATACCTTTGCATTCTTGCATATTGAACTTCTTGAATAGGTCTTTGGTGTACTTTGTTTGAGAGATAAATGTACCTTCCTTAGTTTGCTTGATTTGCAAACCGAGAAAGAATTTGAGTTCACTCATCATAGACATCTCAAACTTCTTTGACATAAGCTTTCCAAACTTTTCACTAAAAAGAGGGTTAGTAGAACCAAATATGATATCATCAACATAAATTTGGCATACAAATAATTCTCCATTAACTCTTTTAGTAAAAAGGGTAGAATCAATTTTTCCAATTTCAAAACCACTTGCAATAAGGAACTTAGTCAAGCATTTATACCATGCTCTAGGAGCTTGTTTGAGACCGTAAAGTGCTTTGTGAAGTTTGTAAACATGATTAGGTTTCTTAGGATTGACAAAGCCGGGAGGTTGTTTGACGTAAACTTCCTCCTCTATTTCACCATTTAGAAAAGCACTTTTAATATCCATTTGGTACAAGATGATATTGTGGTGATTAGCAAAGGCAAGTAAGATGCGAATGGACTCAAGTCTAGCAACGGGAGCATATGTCTCACCATAGTCCATACCTTCGACTTGTGTGTATCCTTGGGCAATGAGACGTGCTTTGTTGCGAACCACTTGTCCATCTTCATCTTGCTTGTTGCGAAACACCCATTTGGTACCGATGATGTTGTGGTTGTTGTCGGGATTCTCAACCAATGTCCAAACTTGGTTTCTCTCAAAGGTGTGTAGCTCTTCGTGCATAGAATTTATCCAATCCAGATCCTCCAATGCTTCTTCAACCTTCATAGGTTCAATGCTAGAGATGAATGAATAGTTTTCACAAAAGTTAGCTAAACGAGTTTTTGAGCGAGTGATTCTCCCGGTTTGGATATCATTGTAGATCTGCTCGATGGGATGATCTTTGGCAATTCTTGCTCGAACTCGTGAAAGCTTTTGCTTGGGCCTTCGTTGAACTTCCTCTTCATCTTGTTCTTCTTCATGATCTTCTCCATTGTTGACGTTGTTGTTCTCTTGTCGTGGTGGATAAGGAGGTTGTTGATGTTCGTCTTGACGTATTTCCTCGTTTTCTTCATCTTGGTGTGTCCCACTTGTGGATGCTTTCGTGTCAACTCTTGGTTCACCTTGTCGTGAAATAGAAGCTTCCACTTGGACGGATGAGGTATTCTCCTTTACCTCTGTTGGACGAATTTTGCCAATCGACAAGTCTTGAATTGCTTCCGAAGGGTCTTTGTCTCCTACATTAATTGGCAATTGCTCTACTTGCGAGCCATTAGTTTCATCAAACTTCACATCTACCGTTTCTTCAACCTTTCGGGTGAAATTGTTGTAGACACGGTAAGTGTGAGAGTTTGATCCATAACCAAGTAGGAAACCTTCATGAGACTTAGGAGCAAACTTTGAACGACGATGCTTATCTAGAATGTAGCACTTTGAGCCAAATACTCGAAAGTACCCAACTTGGGGTTTGTTACCAGTGAGGAGCTCGTATGCCGTCTTGCCGAGTAGCTTGTGAAGATACAAGCGATTTGTTGCATGACAAGCCGTCTCAACCGCTTCCGCCCAGAAGTGCTTAGGTGTCTTGTACTCATCAAGCATCGTTCTCACCGTTTTGATGAGCGTCCGGTTCTTCCTCTCAACAACTCCATTTTGTTGAGGTGTGTACGTAGCCGAGAACTCATGTGAAATCCCTTCTTCATCAAGAGAGGTATCCACATTTGCGTTCTTGAACTTTGTTCCGTTGTCGCTTCGAACCTTCTTGATCTTCACGTCAAACTGATTTTGGGCCTTTCTAGCGAAGTTTTTGAAGATCTTTTGGACCTGCGATTTGTCATCAAGAAAGAACACCCACGTAAATCTTGAAAAATCATCAACTATAACTAGACCAAAGGAATATCCACCGAGACTCTTGTAGGCATTGGGACCAAAGAGATCCATATGAAGTAGCTCAAGTGGCCTCCTTGTGGTCATGATGTTCTTCATGGGATGCCTTCCTCCAACCTGTTTACCTGCCTGACACGCACTGCAAAGTCTATCCTTATCAAATATGACATCGTTAACTCCAAGGATATGATCTCCTTTAATAAGCTTGTCAAGGTTTCTCATGCCAACATGACCTAGTCGTCTATGCCACAACCAACCTTTTGAGGATTTAGCAATAAAGAAAGTTTTAGGTTGTGCCCTTTTTGAGAAATCAACAATATAAAGGTCACCTCTACGCATACCGGTAAAAACCATTTTATGATTGTCTCGTCGAAACACTTGGAAATCTACCTCAGTAAATAGGACATTCAATCCAAAATCAGCAAGTCTAGATACTGAAAGTAAGTTGTAGCCAAGGGATTCAACAAGCATGACATTTTGAATGGAGCTATCGTGTGAGATGGCCACCTTACCAAGGCCAACCACCTTACCCTTTGAATTATCACCAAAGGTGACATATTTTCGAGGGCCGTCATTCTCAGCAAGCTCACGGAACATCTCTTCATCTCCGGTCATATGATCGGTACATCCACTGTCGAGAACCCATTCCTTTCCTCCTGACACATATCCTCGAAGATTAGCCATAAGACCAAAGTGTCTCATTTCATCATCAAGATCGGAGTACTCTCATCATCTTCATCATAGTATCCATGTTCAACATCCTCTTGTGATTGATCATATCCTAGAGAGGGTAATTCATTAGATAAATGATCATCAAAGTGGTCACTTTTATGAATTCTTATGGATTCGGTTATGATATCACCAATGATTCCAATATTTCCTTTAGCACGCATGAGATTAGTACGCTCAAATAGACAATTACCAAAACTAGGATCACTAGAGTTCATCTTACTCAAGGCAATAGATTTATGGAGAGTTTCATCCAAATTTTTCAAGGAATAATTGGGGAATCGTTCCTCAAGAAATTTCCATATAGTATAGGCGCATTTAAGAGTGGGTAAACTAGCAATCAAGTTTTTGGGCAATCCTCTAATGATGAGCTCAACGGTTCTAAGATTGCGAATCATGTCAATATCTTCATCTAAAGTGGGATGCATAGCATCAACATGAGGAGCACAAGGACTAGCAATATACTCGTTCAAATGGTATTGAGTGAAAATCACAAGCATCTCATTTTTCCATTCATGAAAATACTCTTCATCAAGAATAGGCACTCTATGTCTAAGACTCCCTAAAGTAGACACATCCATCTTCCTCCAAAGGTGATTAAACCAAGGCAATGGAGACCAAAGCTCTGATACCACTTGTAGGATCTAGAAATGTATGTGTCTAGAGGGGGGGTGATTAGACACTTAGTGCTAAAGTAGCAATTTTTAAGCCTTTTTGGTTTGAGTGATGTTTTAGGCACAATTTCAACATACACAATACATATCAAGCAAGCATGCAAGGAGTATATAGGCAGCGGAAAGTAAAGCATGCAACTTGCAAGAATGTAAGGGGAAGGGTTTGGAGAATTCAAACGCTATTGGAGACACGGATGTTTTTCCCGTGGTTCGGATAGGTGGTGCTATCCTACATCCACGTTAGTGGAGACTTCAACCCACGAAGGGTAACGGTTGCGCGAGTCCACGGAGGGCTCCACCCACGAAGGGTCCACGAAGAAGCAACCTTGTCTATCCCACCATGGCCATCGCCCACGAAGGACTTGCCTCACTAGCGGTAGATCTTCACGAAGTAGGCGATCTCCTTGCCCTTAAAAACTCCTTGGTTCAACTCCACAATCTTGTCGGAGGCTCCCAAGTGACACCTAGCCAATCTAGGAGACACCACTCTCCAAGAAGTAACAAATGGTGTGTTGATGATGAACTCCTTGCTCTTGTGCTTCAAATGATAGTCTCCCCAACACTCAACTCTCTCTCACAGGATTTGGATTTGGTGGAAAGAAGATTTGAGTTGAAAGCAACGTGGGGAAGGCTAGAGATCAAGATTCATAAGGTAGGAATGGAATATCTTGGTCTCAACACATGAGTAGGTGGTTCTCTCTCAGAACATATGAATTGGAAGTGTAGGTGTGTTCTGATGGCTCTCTCCACGAATGAAGAGGAGGTGGAGGGGTATATATAGCCTCCACTAAAAATTCAACCGTTACACACAATCTACCAATCTCGGTGGGACCAAATCAATAAACTCGATCGGACCGAAATGGTAAACCTAGTGACCGTTAGAGATTTTCGGTGGGACTGACATGCATCTCGGTAGGACCGATGTGGTTAGGGTTTGGGCATAACGTAATCTCGGTGAGACCGATTACACAAACTCGGTGAGACCGATTTGGTAATTAGCTAACCAGAGAGTTGGTCAGGCAAACTCGGTGGGACCGATTTGCTCTTTCGGTGAGACCGAAAAGTTCCAAATGGGAAACAGAGAGTTTGCATTGCAATCTCGGTAGTACCGATTGCCTAAACTCGGTAAGACCGATTTCGACAATGGACATACACAGTGAGATTGCAATCCCATCTCGGTGAGACCAAGATCCCTATTGGTAGAACCGATTTGCTAGGGTTTTGGCAGTGGCTATGACATAGGAAACTCGGTGGCGCCGGATAGAAAGAGTCGGTGGGGCCGAGTTTGGCTTTGGGTTTAGGTCATATGTGGAAGTGGGAAAGGAGTTGATGATTTTGGAGCATATCATTAAGCACATAGAGCAAAAGGCTCATTAAGCAGCACCTCATCCCTTCTTAATAGTATTGGCTTTTCCTATAGACTCAATGTGATATTGGATCACTAAAATTGTAAAATGAAGAGTCTTGAGCTTGAAGCTTTAGCCAATCCTTTGTCCTTAGCATCTTGAAGGAGTTCCCACAACCTTTAGTTCATGCCACTCCATTGTTGAACTTATCTGAAATATACTAGATAGAAACATTAGTCCAACAAGAGATATGTTGACATTAATTACCAAAACCACCTGAGGAGCACTTGTGCTTGCATGGTCACAAACGGGGGATGCCGTCGGGTCAGTGCTTTGACCGTTAACTCTGACGAGTGGGGCCACACTGACTGTGTCGCCCATTGGACCTGGTTAGTGGGGTCGCGGCGGACAGTGCCGCGGTTAGCCCGTTGGGCCGTGGTTAGACTTGGGACGTGTGCGCGCCGCAACGACAGAAGCCTGTTATGCATGCATGACATGTGCAGCTAGCCTGCATGCATGCACGTAGCTAGCCTACCTGCATGCGCCGCCGCCTGCCGCCACAATGCGCTGACTGGCCTCTTTTTCACGCGAGCCACCATGGACGCTGACCGGCCTCATTTTCACGCGAGCCGCCACGGACGCAGGGACGGTTGCTGCCGCTGGTTCGTATCATCTCCCACACGTGTCTCCTCGATGTAGAGCATTGTTTCACACTTTTCGATCCACTCGCATCTATTCAACATGGCAATTAAAACCTATTGGCAATTAAAGTGGCATATCGATCGACGCGGCTCGTTTGAACGTAGCAAATCCAGAGCGCGGTCATTGCCACTCCCCTTCCCTTCCCCTTTCCCTATTTAAACCACCACCCCTCCACCTATTCTCCACACATCCATTTGCGCCGCCCCCTTCCCTTCCTCGCCCAAACCCAGAGCACTCTCAAAGCGAGGCGAGGATGCAGTACAATGGCCCCACCTTCGAGGTCCCACCGGCCGTGCCGGAGAGACGGTATCCGGCCGGCGTCATCATGGAGAGGACGCTCCGCGTGTGGGCGTTTTCATGCTGGAGGGGTGCAAGGGGGTTTGCTGGGTGGTTCCTCCGTGCGGGCTTCGCCCACCTCCCGGCGGGCTCGCCGGTGATGTTCCGACTAGAGGAAGTGCGTGCAAACTCCAGGACTCCGCCGATAGGGCTCACCGTCACCTTCACCAACATATTTGATGCGTACTACCTCCTCGGCAAGGTGTTTTGGTGTGGATGCAAATTCATTGCATTCACAACCCACAACATCTTCACAAACTTCGACTACATCTTCCGCACCCGCGATGGTATGCACAGCCTCCCCTACTACATTGGCCAGGACGGCATGGAGAGGGAGAAGTGAAGAGAAGGCGCAGTGAAGATGGTGGTGAAGTCCCGGTCTCGATCCTGAGCTTTTCTTGCCCTAGGGAGTTAGGGATTTTTATCTTTTAAATATTTATATCTTAACTATGTCGTTGGTTGTACTGTGAACTTTTAATCTCTGTCGTGTTATCCCCTAAGAACTTTGTTATGCTTACTACCCTTATTTGATATGTCGTTGGTTATCACTATTTTTGCTTCCTATTTCTATCTTATTTGACGTGAGATAAATTGCTAGATGGCTATGGTGCCGTACACGAGCCCTTCTGCTAAATCAATCAATGATTGAGTATTCCTCAATGAAAACCAGCAAGTTTTCGCCCATTTAGAGTAGGGTCAAGTTTTCGCCCATTTAGAGTAGGGTCAAGTTTCCGCACGCGCGGATAATGGAGTAGTTGAAGTGTCAAAAAGGAAACTAAAGCTACAAAAATGAGCTATGTTGATGTTGAAAAGAAGAAGAAGAAAAGCTAATATTTTTTGAATTGTTGGTGACTCTATTTCGTATATTGTATGAACAAAAACAAGCTAATTTTTGAATAGTTTGTGGACTATGCTATGGTTTAGGGTACCCTATGTTTTATGTAAGAAGTATGCTATGGTTGATACTTTTTATGTTATGGATGTATGCTTGCTATGTGAGATATCGGTCAGCGGATATGGTGCCGTACCCGAGCCGTAGACAAGCTCTCTAGATGGATATGGTGCCATAGCCGAGCCTAGACATGCTCTCTAGATGGATATGCTGGCTAATGGTGCCACCGGACTTTATTTTAGACATGGTTTCAGATGGATATCATGATCTACATAATTAAGTCTGACATGTTCTTAATAAAAACAAAAACAAAAAATTGTGTATACAAAATTTTTCTTGCAACAAAAACTTGTTTATAATACCCGCATGTCAAAAAATAAAAGTGTTGTGCCGTAGGCTATATACATAAGGAAATTTCCATGATATGTACAAATAAATTTGACATGTGCAAGTCCAACAATAAATAAATTTACCATCATGCACTATTTTTGTTCGGCATGGCAATAAACGGATTTACCATGGTAATAATCAACAGAAAAAACAGAGCCAGCGCGTGGGCCTTCGACACTCAACGCAATGAGACGGCCCAACTAGAGCTTAGTTTCAATTTGGGCCCTAGAACTACGGGTTTTTTTTCTTCTACGGTCGGTGTTGTCCGACGAAACTGAAGAAACTAAAAGTGTACAAAACTGACGAAACTGACGGGTACCCGAAACTAACATGATCCACAAATTAAGCAACACAGAGCATAGAGCACATGATCCACAAATTTAAGCAAATTGTAGAGCACATGATCCGCAAATTTAACCAATTCCTAGAGCACATGACACCACACTAATAACATCTCTAACGAGTGATGACCAGCAAGTAAGCAAATCATAGATCAACTACACAAAAATAAAAGGGATAAAATCCTAAAGCTATCAGATTCGCCTCCTTGTTCAATTGAATTATCTTCTTCAAGTTCTTGTTCATCTTCTTTATTTCCCCCTTCAGATCTGCATCCCCGACTGTCAGAGTAGCACTTTCAGAGACCAAATTCGTTGTTGCTGACGGCAGATTGAGCTCCCTAGTTGGGGCCACATTGAATTGAATCCGCTTAACGTAGTCATCCAGCCATTCAAAATGTGTGCATTTCTTCACGATCTGAAACAAAAACATGAACCCTAAATCCCAAATTGAAAAGGAATTAAAAGCAAATAGAAAAAGAAATCAAAGAAAAATCATGAGAACTAACCTGCCCCTCTGGCTTGCTCTCGCATTTCATGAACTCGCGCCCATAGTTGCCATTTGACCTCCTTCGAAGTCAACAGTATCAGTGGCACGCTGCGTGGGCAGTCAGGACATCGCTCCATGGGAAGTGGACCATACTGGGTCCATGAGGGGCGGGAGGCTGAAGTGGAGCTCGACATATCGCCCAAAGTCACCGGAGAAGAAGAAGCAGAGGAGTGGCTCCTCTCGTCGCCGGGGAAGAAGAAGCAGAGGAGGAGTGGCTCCTCTCGTCGCTGCAGAATAAGCACCAGAATAAAGGGGGTACCCGAAGAAAGGGGAGGCACAACCAACAAGTCTTGCGGATTTCCCCATGATCCAACGATGCGAAGTTGTCCATGTGATCCAACGGCGCGGAGCCTGCTCGCAGCCTGCCCTCGGAATTACTTCTAGAAGACCACATTTGAGGGTTGTCGCTTGGCGCTAGGGTATGATCGGACGGCTAACGTTCGGAGCTAGGGTTAGGCGAAACCCCGTGGGGTTTAGAGGGGTTTTGAGCTTCTCAACGGGGTTTCAAAGGCTTTGACTGAGCATAAATAATTTTAAAAAAATCAAAAAAATATGAAACCTTCGCCGTTTGTCGTTTTATAGGACACACTAACGAGGAAAAATACTAAACTTGGTATACGTGCATTTAGAGAAAAAAAACCTAGCTAGCACGATCAAGGTAAGATGAGCACCATTAATTAAAAAATCAAAAATATATAAAACCTGCGCACAATGTTGTCTTGTGTGACATGTTACCAACCAAAAATCATAAACTTTGTCTATGAGCATTTTCATGAAAAAACCTTCACACATATGAGCTATCATGTACAACGTTTCATAGAGACCAAGGAGAGGAGGTAGGGTTTCCCTTCGATTTCAAAGTGAATAAGAAGGATCTGAACTTAGTTTTCCATTCTCATATGGTAAACATGTTTTTAATGGTTTTTCTACTAAAGTATATTTTTTTGAAAAAAATGTAAAAATAGAAGGTTAATTCAATAAATAGTGATTCTTCGAATCTACACTATATAGATTGATTTGGTGTTAATAAAAAATATTTGGCTCATTTGGAGTAGGTCAAAAAAACTTGATTACAAATGGGGCTGTTTACCCTAGCTTGGGAGCTCATTTGGAGCACATTTCTCATGACTACAAGTTTTGTAGACGCAAAACAGATTGGATTGATCACCTAACATTTATAATAGTTCATCAAACTGTGCAACTCACACCACAGGGGAATGGACTGAAGTGTTGGTTCAAATTCAAAGTTGCCTCAGTTATTCAAATTCAAAGTTTACATATAGAATTATTACACCTTACAAGTTTTCACAGTACTTCCAATTGACGACAGAATCCTTATTACAAATCTTTAAAGTTCAAGTTTACGACTTGCATTCAAGTTCAAATTCAAATCTTTTCCATGCTCCTTGTGTTTCGGGATGGGTTAACCGTCTTGCTTCTGGTTTCCCTGGCTAGGATATTTTGTGCTTTTGAAAGCTTTGTCTTGTTGCTTCTGATCTTCACTTCTGGTGGTGGCGGTTTTGTTGAGCTTTGACTGATAGAGCAAGTGATTACCAGTTGACGGTCATCTCTGGGCTCACTAATCTTTAAAGGAACTTCAGACAAAATAACTTCCTCCTCTCTTATAGCTTCAAAACCTTCGTAAGCCATGGTTTCAAATTCCGCATCAGATGATGGTTCAACCGAAGTTTTTTCCTCTCTAGGTCTTTTCTATCTTGTGCCTCTAATTATCCTAGAGCTGGGTCAAATAGAAATAATCTTAGCCATCGATAAAAGAGAGAAGAAATGCAAAAAAATGGAAAGATTGCACACATACCAAGCTGCTTCTTCAGTTGCTTCATTCTCTGAACTTGTTGCATTCTCCTCTTCTGCTACATTATCCTCTAAACTTGTTGCATTCTCCTCTGCATTTGCTGATGCCCATTGTTCCTCTTCTCCAAATGATGCATCAACTGGATTGGTACAACGCCTAGCAATATGCTCTAATTAAGATACCACACATTTTGCACTTATGCTGTTTTTTTACACGACCCTCTTCACCAGCTCTTATCCTGTTTTTCTTTGGTCTTCCTGGTGGTCTAGTTAGTACAGGACAATGGAGTTTTAACCCTGGATCTACTATGTTCCATTGGCCTTTTCCCAAGAGTGCAGGAACATTTTCAGCATAAGCAGCCCTAAATTTGGCAACAGAGAAATATTCAGAGCAATACTGATCAACTTCACCATCTTCACCTCCAATAACAGTCATGAGATGTAGGGCATGTATGCACGGCTTCCCGCGGATCTGCCATTGCCTACAGCTGCATTCATTGGTTGCAAGGTTCACTAGATATCTCCATTCCCTGTTTTTACTCTCAGTGTATGTCACCTCAGCCTCGTATGTCGACAGTCGAATGCATTTCATTCTTAGTCCTCTTGCATTGGCATGCAATGCCATAATAAGAGATGGGAGCATAAGATGGCCAACATATTGTGTTTCTGCAATTCTTTTACGAAGAGCCATCTTTACCATGATCATCTGCCTGATCTTATCAAATGCTTGCCACAACAAAAGCCCCTTCACTGACTTGAACTTTGCATTGAAACACGCAGCAAGGTTATTGGTCACATAGTCTACTTTGCAGATTTCATTGAATTTGCTTCTTGACCACAGCTTTCCCTGATGTTCATCCATGTACTCCTTCACCAAAGGATTATGAGCATACAACACTCTCAAATGGTGCTCATGCTTCCTCAAGCTGCATGTGTATGATGCTGGCCATAGATTCTCATCATAAACTTTGCCTTTGAATTTATGTTTAAAATCATGCGCTAGGTGTCGCATACATTCCCTATGTTCCACTCTAGGGAATACAATATCTACTGCAGTTTCTAAACCCTTGCAAGCATCTGTGTGTATAACTAAACCTGAGGGTGTTACCTATAATGTTGCGCAACTGCTGCAGAAACCAGACCCAACTCTCCTCACTCTCTACCTCCAACACACCAAATGCAACTGGGAATAGCCAGTTGTGTCCACCAACTGCAGAAACTGCTGCTAGCTGGCCTCTCCATCTTCCATTCAAAGCAGTCGCATCGACAGCCAAATAGGGCCTACAACCACTCAGAAACCCCTGCCAGCAAGCCTTGAAACAAACAAAAGCCCTCCTGAAGCACTCCTTCTCCATTGCCTTCCCTTTTAATTTGTACTTAACTGTATGCTTGTCAATCTCAACAACACTCCCTGGACTAGCCGTCTCCACTGCAACTTTGAAGGTGTAAAGCAGCTGAAAACTCTCATTCCATGGACCATTAATCATATCAAGAGACCTTTCCTTAGCATAGAAAATCTTCATGTATTGTACATTAATCTTGTACTTCTCAAATAGCTTCCCATGGAGTGCTGTTGGACCAATTGTTGGTGTTTCCCTCACCCAATCCAAGATTGCATCTGCCACCCACCTAGTCTTTGCAAGCTTAGATTTGTACTTTCCCCCTCCCCCTCCAGGTGGGCAAGTGTGACCGTGTGGGTTGCTTTTTATCTGAAAAAAAATGAAAAATGATGTCAAATACAATTAAGAAATAGTACACATGATCTGAATATAGAATGGATAAATAATCTGATAACAATATTCAGTTGTAAAACCTGAATCAATTTGCTCTTTCGCATAGTGGATGAATGCAACCTCCACCTACACCTATCATAAGGGAAATGAACAGTAAATCTTCCTGGCTCACTCCTATCAACCTCATAAGAGTTTTCAGTGAGAATGCAATATGTAGTCACTGCATTACGACAGTCCATCATTGATTCAAATACGGTTCCTGGAGTAAGGTCAGGATTCTCCCTGTTCCACTCAATTGTTGTCATGTCCTCACCATCATATTCTTGTAAAACTAAGGAGTCGATGTTCTCCCCCCTCTCTTCATCATCAGTGTCATCAAATCTAGCACGGCTGCTGGGCTCCTCTGCATGTTCATCTTCCACTGCATGTTGACTGACTCTATCTACTAGTTCAGGGAATAGAATCTCGTCCTCATTATCATGTCGAGGCACTTCCTCGTCAGGCTTTTCATTTACTTCTACATCAGGTGCAGAAGGGAGAGGAGAAGTGGCAGAATTAGCGGCAGCCGACATGTTGTGGCTTTCAGAACCACTAGGTTTACTTGGTCACGACCTGCAAGGAGTGCGAGGACGCTTGCTATTAGCAGAGACAGATGATTTTTGAACACCCTTCGGGATACGTTGTTTGCGTGCCTGAAGCACACCGATATGGATTTTACCAAAACAGATGTCAGCATTCAAACTAAATAGCAATCCCATATGCTCATCACAAGTTAATGGGAGAAATCTCTGCTCGGTACTGTCGAAATATCTCAGTTCAATAGCATCGGTAGGGCTCCACGGATACTCACAACAGAGTGCCTCATGGAAATCTATGAACGAAACGCAGGTTTCTACCACTTTACGATAGAAAAGTCGATAAATCACACACGGTTTAGTTCCACGCAGCTCGCTAGTTTCCATTCTAACCGCCAGCTGAAAAGCAAGTGCAGGATCAACCATACTTGATTGAAAAAAGATAAAGGGGGCAGTTAGGCCGAATATTTTCAGATAAATTGCGCTGATTCACGCCAACGGTGGTCAAATACAGCCTAATTTACGGATCTCCTAATCAATTTGAGAGGAAAACGATGCTTACCCAGGTGGAATCCATGAATTATCAGCCTCTGATTCGACCCAATCATCTCCACGGTCGATGGGTCAGACGGGGTGCCCCCCTGACATCGCTTCCTAATCCTAGATGGGGAGAGAGGGTAGATGCGGCAGAGGCGGCACGACTGTGGCGGAGGCGGCACGACGACGGCGGAGGGGGTGGCGCGGAAGCGACTGGATCTGATTTAGGTTACAATGAGTGTCAGTTTCGCGGCCCCACTGGTTACCACGTAACAGTCAAAATGTGGACTCCGCCCTACGCGGCCCCACTAGTCAGAGTTAACGGTCAAGCCATTGACCCGACGGCAACGTCCGCTGTGACCAGTTCTGAGGGTTTCGGGCAAGGGAGTGGGGAAAAGTGAGCAAAAGTTAAGAGCGTGGGGATGAATGAGTAGACCTAACAAACCAGGGGCACAGAAATAAAAATCCCTAAATTCTATTAATGTCAATTGTGCTAATAATATGCAAAACCCCAAGCTTGGGGATGCTTGTTTTGTCATGTGTGCTACTTATTGCGATGATCATGATTGGGTTGGTAATGTTTCTTATGATCTTGAAAATTTATTTAAGCCTCATGATGAATATGTTTATGATAATATTGAAAGTGGGTTTGGAAGAGTGTCGACTTTAGCTAAAAATAGTCCCACATATTTGGTGGGTGTTCAATCTTATGAAATTTTTGATGAAAGTGGGTTTGGAGAGGTCATGACTTTATTTGATGATAATCCCACTATTTTGGAAGAGTGTCAACTTTGGATGCATGTGGATCATAAAGATAAAATTTTATATGATAGTTATATTATTGAATTTGATTATGATCATTCATATAATTATTATGAGAGAGGAAAATATGGTTGTAGAAATTTTCATGTTAGTAAATTTCCTCTCTTTCCCGGTGGGAGCGGATTTAAACAGGCCTGGGCAAAAAAATTGAATAGAAAGGACTGTGGGATTGTTGCTCTACAGATAATAGTCAAAAAAAATTCCTCTCGTTGTTTTGAGACTGTCAATGTTTTATTCCTCTCCTTTGCATATGCTAGATATTTCTTGTCTTCATAATTTGTCTTCCTATAAAATTCCTATGCATAGGAAGTATGTTATACTTAAATGTGCTTGTCACATGTTTGATGGTGCTCTCTTCATGTTTCAACTACTATCTTTCTTGTGAGCATCATTGAAATATTATGCCTAGCTAAGTGCCTAAAACTATAGCGCTTGTTGGGAGGCAACCCAATGAATAAATTTTATTTTTGATTTTTGATTTTTGTTTTCTTGAGTGTTAGCACAATTATGCTACCGTTATGATTGTGTTTTTTGTGTTTCAATTAGTGTTTGTGCCAAGTAGAACAGATAGGATCTTCTTGGGTGATAGTTGTTTGATCTTGCTGAAAAACAGAAAATTTTGCGCTCACGAAAATAATTGTTAAAAATCACCAGAACGTGATAAAATGCCAATTCTTTTTGCAGAAGATTAATATAAAAATTACCCAGGTATTCCTAGGTTTCAAGAATTTTTGGAGTTACAGAAGTATTCGAAAAAGTCAGATTACTACAGATTGTTCTGTTTTCACAGATTTTGTTTTCTTTGCGTTGTGTGCTTATTTTATGGCTCTATGTTTTTGTTTGATGAGTTTTTGCCATAGAAAAGTTGGAATACAGTAGATATAATGCAAAAACAAAATATGAATTGGTTTGGTATGGTACTTATAGTAGTGGTTTTCATTCTTATACTAACGGATCTCATGAAGGTTTTGTTGAGTTTTGTGTGATTGAAGTTTTCAAGTTTTGGGTTATCTTACGACGGATGAAGGAAGGATAGAAGAGCCTAATCTTGGGGATGCCTCGGCATCCCAAACTATTATCCAAAAATGAGCAACCAACTAAGTTTGGGGATGCCCCCAAGTGGCATCCCCTCTTTCTTCTAACGACCATCGGTATTTTACTCGAAGCTATAATTTTATTCGTCACATGATATGTGTTTTGCTTGGAGTGTCTCGTATGATATGAGTCTTGCTTGTTTTATTTTGTGTTTTAAAGTCTTGATCCCTTGCTGGACATACCTATTTTGGAAGATCCAAAATTATGTCATGACTTGTTAGAATTGCTCTCTATGCTTCACTTAAATTTTTTATGAGCAATGGACTTGCTCTAGTGCTTCACTTATATCTTTTTTAGCACAGTGTGCTTAGTATTTTTGAAGAAATGCTCTCTTGCTTCACTTAGATTTATTTGAGAGTTAGTAAAATTTTGAAGAAATTCTCTCTTGCTTCACTTAAATTATTTTGAGAGAAAGAAAGAATTGTGCTCATGATCTTCACTTATATTTGTTTGAGCTTAGAAATGCAACACATGAAAATTAGTCCCAAAGTGATAGATATCCAAGAAGGATATAATAAAAACTTTCATGAATATCATTGGAAAAAATAAACTTGATTCTTAGTAATAGCATTGAGATATGATGATGTGATATGTGAGTTATGTTGATGAGTAATTATACTTTAGTAAGAATATTGGTGTTAAGATTTGTGACTCCCTATGAAAGTACGATAGTCAATAGTCATGCAATGAAATTATATCCTAGTTGTGGTGCATTATTCAGTGTAATTTATGCTTAATGCTTTCTTATGAGATTATCCGTTTCTTGGTTGGTCGCTTCTCAATCTTTTGCTAGCCTTCATTTTGCACCAAGTATGATCTCTACTTGTGCATCCAAAACCCTTTAAACCAGTTTTGCCACATGAGTCCACTATATCTACCTATATGCGGTATTCTTTTTCCGTTCTAGGCAAATTTGCACGTGTCGTCTCTAATTTTCAAAATAAACTTCTCTTTTGTGTGTTCGTTTCGCTCGTGGAGCGGTGAGGGGTGGCTAATATTTTCCATGCTGGATGTGAAATTCTCACAACGAGTATTTATTCACTTATCATTGCACGAGAGTAAGGAAAAGGTTTTAGGGATGCCCAGTCCCGAAAATGAAAAAATGAATTTACTTTATGTTGTGAAATAATAAATTCCTTGGAAAGTGTTGGTATGGAGGGCAACCGTGGATACGACTAGCCATGGAAAGTGAAAGTATGGTGAAAAAAGGAATAAACTTTATTTTTTGTTTGGGAACTGCATATGATATATCTAGCATGGAAAGTGTTGGGAACTCTAAGTCGTTTTCGTTGGTGGGATGGATACACCTCCCAAGATGTTTTTATCTCTAATTTTTCGCTTTGAGTTCTGGCACCTCTACAAATCCCTACTTCCCTCTGCGAAGGGCCTTTCTTTTACTTTTTGCAATTTTTATTTTGAATTTGAGTCTTCATCTTCTCTTATAAAAGCACCAACTAGGACGCAATATGATCGTACTTAAGTATTGGGTGTAGCTAATGTTCGAGTGTGTTTCATGAATGGATCAATGGTTGAGCATGATGGGCTAGGGTTAACTTATTTTAGCGTTGATATTTTGAAAGGCATGGTTGCTTGTTGATATGCTTGGGTGTCTAAATTATTATGTCAAAACTAGACTATTGCTTTGAATCACATAAAAGTCCAAATGTCCATGCTATAAAGAAAAATAATATGATATGACATGTTAGGCAGCATTCCACATCAAAAATTTTGTTTTTATCACTTACCTATTCGAAGACGAGTAGGAGTTAAGCTTGGGGATGATGATATGTCTCCAACGTATCTATAATTTTTATTGTTCCATGCTGTTATATTATCAATCTTGGATGTTTTATAATAATTTTATAGTCATTTTACATCATTTTTTGCTACTAACCTATTGACATAGTGCCAAGTGCCAGTTGATGTCTTCTGCATGTTTTTTTACATCGCAGGAAAACAATATCAGACGGAGTCCAAACGCAACGAAACTCCATGGAGATTTTTTTTGACCAGAAGGAACGTAATGGGCCATGGCTACGCCTGGGGGTGCCCCGAGGGGGCACAACCCACCAGGGCGTGCCAGGAGGCCCAGGCGTGCCCTGGTGGGTTGTGCCCACCTCGGGTCCCCCCCCCCGGACCGCCTCTTTGCTCTATAAATACCACACTATTCCAGAAACCCTAGGGGAGTCGACGAAATATTCATCCAGCCGCTGCAGAGTCCAGAACCACCAGATCCAGTCTGGACACCATCTCGGATGGAGTCCACCACCTCCATTGGTGCCTCTCCGATCATGCGTGAGTAGTTCTTTGTAGACCTTCGGGTCCGTAGTTAGTAGCTAGATGGCTTGATCTCTCTCTCTCTCTCTCTCTCTCTCTCTCTCTCTCTCTCTCTCTCTCTCTCTCTCTCTCTCTCTGAATTCTCAATACAATGGTCTCTTGGAGATCCATATGATGTAACTCTTTTACGGTGTGTTTGTTGGGATCGATGAACTTTGAGTTTATGATCAGATCTATCTTTTTATAACCATGGAAGTATTTTAGTTTCTTTGACCTCTTTTATGCATGATCTCTTATAGCCTCGTATTTCTTCTCTGATATTTGGGTTTTGTTTGGCTAACTTTATCTATTTATCTTGCAATGGGAAGAGGTGCTTTGTAGTGGGTTCGATCTTACGGTGCTTGATCCCAGTGACAGAAAGGGAAACGACACGTATGTATCATTGCTACTAAGGATAAAATGATGGGGTCTATCTCTACATAGATAGATCTTGTCTACATCATGTCATCGTTCTTATTGCATTACTCCATTTTTCCATGAACTTAATACACTAGATGCATGCTGGATAGCGGTCGATGTGTGGAGTAATAGTAGTAGATGCAGGAAGGAGTCGGTCTACAAATCTTGGATGTGATGTTTATATAATGATCATTGCCTGGATATCGTCATGAGTATTTGAAGTTCTGTCAATTGCCCAACAGTAATTTGTTCACCCACTGTTTGCTATTTTTTCTCGAGAGAAGCCACTAGTGAAACCTACGGGCCCCGGGTCTCTTTCTCATATATTTGCCTTTGCGATCTACTTTTTCCTTGCATTTACTTTCAGATCTATTAAACCAAAAATACAAAAATACCTTGCTGCATTTTATTTCTATTTATTTTATTTGGTGTTCGGTCTATCAATCTACTACAAATTTATCTCACGTCTGTTTGCCACTTGAGGCGTCGTATCCCGGAAGGGATTGACAACCCCTTTAACACATCGGGTTGCGAGGATTTGTTATCTATGTGCAGGGGCTGCTTACGTTGTGTTGCTTGGTTCTCCTACTGGTTCGATAACCTTGGTTTCATATCTGAGGGAAATACCTACCACCGATGTGCTGCATCATCCCTTCCTCTTTGGGGAAATACCGACGTAGCTTCAAGCGACATCACGTCTCTGCGGTGTATCTTTCTGCCAACCCCGTTCATCATCGTCGGACGAAGCACATCAAGCTGGACATCCACTTTGTGTGTGAACAGGTAGCCCTTGGACACATTCGGGTTCTTCATGTTCCGACCGCACAACAATTCGCCGATGTGATGACTAAGGGACTGCCTTCTTCCACCTTCGAGGAGTTTCATTCCAGCTTGTGTGTCTCTGGCGACGCTTCGACTGCGGGGGGAGGGGTGTTGAATATATTTGTGCATGTATATTGTGTCGTAGGCCCACCTCCTAGTTTTCCTGTATACTTGAGATTGTGGCCCCGTCTTGTACATCTTATATATGTGCCTAGTGCACCCGGTCAATGCATTGTGTGTTGCATGGCCTAAACCTAGTCTTCTACATGGGGCACTGTTTCTAGCATTTTGTCGGGCGCGAGTTCAAGCATGTCGGACATCGGTTCTGACACATCAAACATGAAATCGTAGCTTCTGGTGCGGGCAATTGCAACTCTGCACACCAACGGTTCCAGCACTCCGAGCGCCGGGTTGTAGGTTCTTTCACAGGCGATCGCAGCTCCTCGAGTGGGCGGGCTCAACATCACACGCCGACGCTCATAGATCCCGGTGTGGGTGGTTATAGCTTCTCCACTCACCAGATGATGGTATCGCAGGGGTAGCCAGGTGCAGGTCCCACTATGGCCGACGCCATAACCCATCCCAGCATCCTCATTGCCGGTCGCAGCTTTGCTGGAGCACGGTCGCAGCATCGACATGCGCTTTCACTACATCCCCATCTCCCCTGGTGTCGCTGCAGCTTGCAGCCACTGCGGTTGCAGCTCACGACCACCACCGTTGTAGCACGTGGTAACCGCATTTGGAGCAACCAAGCGCACGTTCATAGCATCCCAGTCATCGTGGTCACCGCATTGTAGCACCCCTCGTCGCTTGTAGCACCTTGTCACCGTGCTTACGCCGCCCACCCTGTGAGGTTCGTAGCACCCCTTGTCACTGCCTGCCCGGAGCTCGCTGAAAGGATCGAGAAGAGGTGTCTAGAGGGGGGTGATTAGACACTAAGTGCCAAAAGTTGCAGTTTTTAATATTCTTAAGTTTAAGTGGAGTTTAAGCACAAGTTTAACAAACACAATACATATCAAGCAAGCATGCAATGAGTATATGAGCAGCAGAAAGTAAAGCATGCAACTTGCAAGAATGTAAAGAGAAGGGTTTGAAGTATCCAAACGCAATTGGAGACACGGATGTTTTTGTCGTGGTTCCGATAGGTGGTGCTATCGTACATCCACGTTGATGGAGACTTCAACCCACGGAGGGTAACGGTTGCGCGAGTCCATGAAGGGCTCCACCCACGAAGGGTCCACGAAGAAGCAACCTTGTCTATTCCATCATGGCCGTCGCCCATGAAGGACTTGCCTCACTAGTGGTAGATCTTCACAAAGTAGGCGATCTCCTTGCCCTTACAAACTCCTTGGTTCAACTCCACAATCTTGTTGGAGGCTCCCAAGTGACACCTAGCCAATCTAGGAGACACCACTCTCCAAGAAGTAACAAATGGTGTGTTGATGATGAACTCCTTGCTCTTGTGCTTCAAATGATAGTCTCCCCAACACTCAACTCTCTCTCACAGGATTTGGATTTGGTGGAAAGAAGATTTGAGTGAAAAGCAACTTGGGGAAGGCTAGAGATCAAGATTCATATGGTTGGAATGGAATATCTTGACCTCAACACAAGTGTAGGTGGTTCTCTCTCAAAAAATGTGTATTGGAAGTGTAGGTATGTTCTGATGGCTCTCTCCACGAATGAAGAGTGGGTGGAGGGGTATATATAGCCCCCACACAAAATCTAACCGTTACACACAATTTGCCAAACTCGGTGGGACTGAATGGTTAAACTCGGTCGGACCAATTCAGCAAACCTAGTGACCGTTAGGATTTTCGGTGGGACTGAGATGCAACTCGGTAGGACCGATATGGTTAGGGTTAGGGCATAACGTAATCTCGGTGTGACCGATTACACAAACTCAGTGGGACCGATTTTGGTAATAAGCTAACCAGAGAGTTGGTCAGGCAAACTCGATGAGACCGATTACACAAACTCGGTGGGACCGATTTTGGTAATAAGCTAACCAGAGGGTTTGCATTGTAATCTCGGTAGTACCGATTGCTCAAACTCGGTGAGACCGATTTTGGTAATGGACATACACACAGAGATTACAATCCCATCTCGGTGAGACCGAGATCCCTATCGGTGAAACCGATTTGCTAGGGTTTGTGGCAGTGGCTATGACATCTGAAACTCGGTGGCGCCGGATAGAAAGAATCGGTGGGGCCAAGTTTGACTTTTGGTTTAGGTCATATGTGGATGTGGGAAGGTAGTTGAGGGTTTTGGAGCATATCACTAAGCACTTTGAGCAAGCAAGCCATTAAGCAACACCTCATCCCCTCTTGATAGTATTGGCTTTTCCTATAGACTCAATGTGATCTTGGATCACTAAAATAGAAAATGTAGAGTCTTGATCTTGAAGCTTGAGCCAATCCTTTGTCCTTAGCATCTTGAAGGGGTTCCACATCCTCTAGTCCATGCCACTCCATTGTTGAACTTATCTGAAACATACTAGGTAAAGGTGTTAGTCCAACAAGAGATATGTTGACATTAATTACCAAAACCACCCAGGGAGCACTTGTGCTTTCAATCTCCCCCTTTTTGGTAATTGATGACAACATACATCAAAGCTTTAGATAAAGATATAGAGAATTGCAAGTAAAGCTTTGCAAAGACATGTAACAAGCATAGGCTCCCCCTACATGTATGCAAACATGTGAATATGGAATATAGGAGCATGTGAATGCATAAACATGACAGAGTAAGCAATGTGTTACATGTATCTTGGCTATATGCATCAGAGCAAATGATGTGAATGTGAGAAATGTACCTTCATGCTCATGAGTCCTTCTTGCAAACAGTATGTACATCAGCAAGAACTTCTCATTCACATGACTCTGATGCATATACTTACCTTGTGGTCTTGAGTTGGCTTAGGATGGGATGAACCTGCGCAAACAAGGTTAAATAACACAGATACACCTACTGACCAGAGCAAACAAGAGAAACCACAAGAGAACCAAGACTGGGATGACATGTAGAGTGAGTACTAAGTACCACATTGGATATAGACATGTCCCCAAAGGTAAAGATATGCAATAAAATCAGAGATTTCCTTCCCTTAGATGTCTTGCTCCCCCTGAATCTAACATGAGATATTGAGAGAAGATAGGGAATAGAAAATCGGAGCAACATAAAAGAAACAACAGAGCTTGAGCTAAAGCAAGCAAACAAACATGTCTTTCCCCTCTTAAAGACATGTGACATCTCTCCTCTTGAACACCAAGAATCTGGGGTCTTTGATGATATTACTTTCTCCTAGTTGAGAAACTCTCTCCCCCTGAGTATTCTCTCTTTCTCCCCCTATAGGAAGGATTAAGCTTTGATGTGATCTCTCTCTCCCCCTTTGACATCAATTTCCAAGAAGGGCTCTTCTGGATATGTGATACAAATGGGTTGGTCCTCGAGTCACAGAGCAAAGCAGCATGTATAATATGATGCTGGTAGAGGACAAGAATCATTGAGTGGAGCTGGAGCAAATAGAAATCAGGAATAAGTGGCAAGTTGGTTTTCCTGTGGTGGAATCGGTGACTCCGAGTTGTGTGCTTTGGTTGCACCGAAAGATTTCGGTTGAGCCGAAGAAAACAAACCGGTGTGACCGAGTTCATTAGAGTGAAACCACTTGTCACCTCAGCTCACTAGACAAGTAAGATCTCACAAGGATATGCAAGGAATTAATTGAAAGATTTGCAATGAATTGGATGCATAAAATGCAGAACAAAAAGGAAAGAAAAGAAACTAAAAGTTCTAGATGAAGTTTTCTTTGAAAACAAATATGCAAGAGACAAATGCAATAACACAGAAAAGAACACAAAAGAACTTCATCTAGAGTTGGGCGGCGACAAAGTCACCTATGTTAGAGTATATTGACTTAGGAGTCAAGTGAGATCACTTGATCATAGATCATACTCATCGTTTAAGCTCAAAATGGGGTTACCATTTTTCGTTTAAGCATTTTGATGTATTCACATCTTGTCGAGTTGCTTTGGCTCATGACTTGGAGTAAAGCTTCTCTAAGATGGAATAACATACCTTGGGTGGTGGTATTGATCTTGCTCATGTAGTTGAACTTGTGTGGGTTGCTCAAGGTTGATGTAGTTCATCAAGAGTTGGGAGCACCACTTGGAGTTTGAGTTCATCTACCTACATGGGTTAGTTTTGCAAGGAAGAGCGCTTGTGTATCCAAAATGACAATCATGAGACTCAACATAGAATTTGCCAAAGGATATGTTTGAATGGTTTCGTGCTTCCTTGTCTTCAACCACCATTGTGTAGAGACTTGGTGATGTAGAAATTGCTCAAGATGTGAGTGAATTGCAATCTCATAGATTTAGATTCAACCAAGTACCTACACGGGTTAGATAACATGCAAGGTACAAATATATCCAAGACATATGAATAGCATCATAAGAGAAATATCGAGGATTAGTCATAGGCTCATGCCCCGCATGTATCAAATGGAGTTCCTACTCCAAGTTTGAAGCATCAATGATGTTCAATTCACCTCTCAACCTACAAAACACTTCCTCATCAAGTGGTTTAGTGAATATATCCGCCAATTGCTTATCTGTGCGAATATGCTTAAGGTTAATGTCCCCTTTGGCAACATGATCTCGAATGAAATGATGATGAACTTCAATATGCTTAGTTCGAGAGTGTTGCACGGGATTGTGAGCAATCTTAATAGCACTTTCATTGTCACATAGCAATGGAACATGTTTCACACATATCCCATAATCTTTAAGATTTTGGGTCATCCAAAGTAATTGAGCACAACATGAACCAGTGGCAATGTATTCCGCTTCGACGGTGGATAAGGATACCGAGTTTTGTTTCTTGGAAGACCAAGACACAAGAGATCTACCAAGGAATTGACAAGTACCCGAAGTGGATTTTCTATCAACCTTGTCTCCGGCATAGTCCGAATTGGAGTAGCCAACAAGATCAAAAGAGGACCTCTTAGGATACCAAATGCCAAAATTTGGTGTATGGATTAGGTATCTCACTATCCTTTTCACAGCCTTAAGATGACATTCTTTAGGAGCAGTGATATCGGGCACACATGCACACACTTAGCATAATATCGGGACGTGAGGCACGTAGATATAACAATGAACCAATCATAGAGCGATAATCCTTTTGATCAACCGGTTCACCATCTTTGGTCAAATCAAGATGTCCACTAGTAGGCATGGGTGTAGTCATACCTTTGCATTCTTGCATATTGAACTTCTTGAATAAGTCCTTAGTGTACTTCATTTGAGAGACAAAGGTACCTTCCTTAGTTTGCTTGATTTGCAAACCGAGAAAGAATTTGAGTTCACTCATCATAGATATCTCAAACTTCTCCAACATTAGCTTTTCAAACTTCTCACTAAAATGAGGGTTAGTTGAACCAAATATGATATCATCAACATAAATTTGGCACACAAATAGTTCTCCATTAACCCTTTTAGTAAAAAGAGTAGAATCAATTTTACCAATTTCAAAGCCTTTTTCAATAAGGAACTTGGTCAAGCATTTATACCATGCTCTAGGAGCTTGTTTAAGACCATAAAGGGCTTTGTGAAGTTTGTAAACATGATTAGGTTTCTTAGGATTGACGAAGCCGGGAGGTTACTTAACATAAACTTCCTCCTCAATTTCGCCATTTAGAAAAGCACTTTTAATGTCCATTTGGTACAAGGTGATATCATGGTGATTAGCATAAGCAAGTAAGATGCGAATGGACTCAAGTCTAGCAACGGGAGCATATGTCTCACCATAGTCCATACCTTCAACTTGTGTGTAGCCTTGGGCGACGAGACGTGCTTTGTTGCGAACCACTTGTCCATCTTCATCTTTCTTGTTGCGAAACACCCATTTGGTACCAATGATGTTGTTGTTGTTGTTGTCGGGATTCTCGACCAATGTCCACACTTGATTTCTCTCAAAGTTGTGTAGCTCTTCATGCATAGCGTTTATCTAGTCCGGATCCTCCAATTCTTCTTCAACCTTCATAGGTTCAATGCTAGAGATGAATGAGTAATGTTTACAAAAGTTAGCTAAACGAGTTTTAGAGCGAGTGATTCTCCCGGTTTGGATATCATTGTAGATTTGCTCGGCGGGATGATCTTTGGCAATTCTTGCTCAAACTCGTGAAAGCTTTTGCTTGGGTCGGGGTGGAACATCCTCTTCATCTTGTTCTTCTTCTTGGCCTTCTTCATTGTTGACATTGTCGTTCTCTTGTCGTGGTGGAGAAGGAGGTTGTTGATGTTCATCTTGGTGTACTTCCTCGTTTTCTTCATCTTGGCGTGTCCCACTTGTGGATGCTTCCGTATCAACTCTTGGTTCACCTTGTCGTGAGGTAGAAGCTTCCACTTGGACGGACAAGGTACTCTCCTTCACTTCCATTGGACGAATCTTGCCAATGGACAAGTCTTGAATTGCTTCCGAAGGGTCTTTGTCTCCTACATCAGTTGGCAATTGCTCTACTTGCGAGCCGTTAGATTCATCAAACTTCACATCTACCGTCTCTTCAACCTTTCGGGTGAAATTGTTGTAGACACGGTAAGTGTGAGAGTTTGATCCATAACCAAGTAGGAAACCTTCATGAGATTTAGGAGCAAATTTAGAACGACGATGCTTATCAAGAATATAGCACTTTGAGCTTAATACTCGAAAGTATCCAACTTGGGGTTTGTTACCGGTGAGGAGCTCGTATGCCGTCTTGCCAAGTAGCTTGTGAAGATACAAGCGATTTGTTGCATGACAAGCTGTCTCAAGCCCAAAAGTGCTTTGGCGTTTTGTACTCATCAAGCATCGTTCTTGCCATCTCGATAAGAGTCTGGTTCTTCCTTTCAACAATTCCATTTTTTTGAGGTGTGTATGTAGCCGAGAACTCGTGTGAAATCCCTTCTTCGTCAAGAAAGGTGTCCACATTTGCGTTCTTAAACTCCGTTCCGTTGTCGCTCTGAACCTTCTTGATCTTCACATCAAACTGATTTTGGGCCTTCCTAGCGAAGTTTTTGAAGATCTTTTGGACCTGCGATTTGTCATCAAGAAAGAACACCCACGTAAATCTTGAAAAATCATCAACTATGACTAGACCTAATGAGTTACCACCGAGACTCTTGTAGGCATTTGGACCAAAGAGATCCATGTGAAGTAGCTCGAGTGGTCTTCTTGTGGTCATGATGTTCTTCGCGCGGTGGCTTCCTCCAACTTGTTTCCCTGCTTGACAAGCACTACAAAGTCTATCCTTGTCAAATATGACATCTTTTATTCCAAGGATATGATCACCTTTAATAAGCTTATCAAGATTTCGCATACCAACATGACCTAGTCTTCTATGCCACAACCAGCCCTTAGAAGATTTCGTAATTAAGCAAGTTCTAGGTTGAGCCTTTTTAGTGAAATCAACAATGTAAAGATCTCCTCTACGTATACCGGTAAAGACCATTTTATGATTGTCTCTATGAAACACTTGGCAATCTACTTTAGTGAATAAGACATTGAAACCGAAATCCGCAAGTCTAGAAACTGAAAGTAAATTGTATCCAAGGGATTCAACGAGCATGACATTTTGTATAGAGCTATCATGTGAGATGGCCACCTTACCAAGGCCAACCACCTTACCCTTTGAATTATCACCAAAAGTGACATATTTTCGAGGGCCGTTGTTTTCAGCAAGCTCACGGAACATATCTTCATCTCCGGTCATATGATCAGTACATCCACTATCAAGGACCCATTCCTTTCCTCCAGCCATGTAGCCGCGAAGATTTGCCATAAGACCAAAATGCCTCATTGCATCATCAAGATCATAGTCACTATCATCATCTTCATCATAGTATCCATGTTCAACATCATCTTGTGATTGATCAATTCCTAGAGAGGGTAATTCATTAGATAAATGATCATCACAATGGTTACCTTTATGAATTTTAATAGCTTCGGATATGATATCGCTAATGATTCCAACATTTCCTTTAGCACGCATGAGATTGGTAAGCTCAAATAGACAATCACCAAAGCTAGGATCACTAGAGTTCATCTTACTCAAGGCAATATACTTATGGAGAATTTCGTCTAAATTTTTCAAGGAATAATCTGGAAATCGTTCCTCAAGAAATCTCCATATGGTGTAGGCAAACTTGAAAGTAGGCAAACATCTAATCAAGTTTCTAGGCAAGCCTCTAATGATGAGCTGAACAGTTCTAAGATTGTGAATCATGTCAATATCTTCATCTAGGGTAGGGTGCAAAGGATCAACATGAGGTGCACAAGGGCTAGTAATGTACTTGTTCAAATGATATTCATTGAAAATCTCAAGCATTTCATTTTTCCACTCATGAAAGTATTCTCCGTCAAGAATAGGCACTCTATGTCTAAGACTCCCCAAAGTAGACACATCCATCTTCCTTCAATGGTGTTTAAACCAAGGCAATGGAGACCAAAGCTCTGATACCAATTGAAAGGATTGAGAAGAGGTGTCTAGAGGGGGGTGATTAGACACTAAGTGCCAAAAGTTGCAGTTTTTAATATTCTTAAGTTTAAGTGGAGTTTAAGCACAAGTTTAACAAACACAATACATATCAAGCAAGCATGGAATGAGTATATGAGCAGCGGAAAGTAAAGCATGCAACTTGCAAGAATGTAAAGAGAAGGGTTTGGAGTATTCAAACGCAATTGGAGACACGGATGTTTTTGTCGTGGTTCCGATAGGTGGTGCTATCGTACATCCCGTTGATGGAGACTTCAACCCACAGAGGGTAACTGTTGCGCGAGTCCACAGAGGGCTCCACCCACGAAGGGTCCACAAAGAAGCAACCTTGTCTATTCCATCATGGCCGTCGCCCACGAAGGACTTGCCTCACTAGCGGTAGATCTTCATGAAGTAGGCGATCTCCTTGCCCTTACAAACTCCTTGGTTCAACTCCACAATCTTGTTGGAGGCTCCCAAGTGACACCTAGCCAATCTAGGAGACACCACTCTCCAAGAAATAACAAATGGTGTGTTGATGATGAACTCCTTGCTCTTGTGCTTCAAATGATAGTCTCCCCAACACTCAACTCTCTCACACAGGATTTTGATTTGGTGGAAAGAAGATTTGAGTGGAAAGCAACTTGGGGAAGGCTAGAGATCAAGATTCATATGGTTGGAATGGAATATCTTGACCTCAACACAAGTGTAGGTGGTTCTCTCTCAGAAAATGTGTATTGGAAGTGTAGGTATGTTCTGATGGCTCTCTCCACGAATGAAGAGTGGGTGGAGGGGTATATATAGCCTCCACACAAAATCTAACCGTTACACACAATTTGCCAAACTCGGTGGGACCGAATGGTTAAACTCGGTCGGAACGATTCAGCAAACCTAGTGATTATTAGGATTTTCGATGGGACTGAGATGCAACTCGGTAGGACCGATATGGTTATGGTTAGGGCATAACGTAATCTCGATGTGACCGATTACACAAACTCGGTGGGACTGATTTTGGTAATAAGCTAACCAGAGAGTTGGTTAGGCAAACTCGGTGAGATCGATTACACAAACACGGTGGGACCGATTTTGGTAATAAGCTAACCAGAGGGTTTGCATTGTAATCTCGGTAGTACCGATTGCTCAAACTCGGTGAGACCGATTTGGCAATGGACATACACAGAGAGATTACAATCCCATCTCGGTGAGACCGAGATCCCTATCGGTGAAACCGATTTGCTAGGGTTTGTGGCAGTGGCTATGACATCTGAAATTCGGTGGCGCCGGATAGAAAGAATCGGTGGGGCCGAGTTTGACTTTTGGTTTAGGTCATATGTGGATGTGGGAAGGTAGTTGAGGGTTTTGGAGCATATCACTAAGCACTTTGAGCAACACCTCATCCCCTCTTGATAGTATTGGCTTTTCCTATAGACTCAGTGTGATCTTGGATCACTAAAATAGAAAATGTAGAGTCTTGATCTTGAAGCTTGAGCCAATCCTTTGTCCTTAGCATCTTGAAGGGGTTCCACATCCTCTAGTCCATGGCACTCCATTGTTGAACTTATCTGAAACATACTAGGTAAAGGTGTTAGTCCAACAAGAGATATGTTGACATTAATTACCAAAACCACCCAGGGAGCACTTGTGCTTTCACTCGCGCGCCATGGACCCATGTCACAACAGCTTTAAAGAACCCATGAGGAGATCGGGAGAGGCTGCACAGGAGCAACACGCCATGGAGAAGTTAGTCGCACGTGATGAGAGGGTGAAGCGCATGGAGCTGTTGGAGACGTTGCAAGGGAGATGGGGCAGAGCGCTGCTTGGAAGTCCGTAAGGAGTAGTTTGCTCATGGAATAAAAGAGGACTAATAGGATATGTGTGATGAGATAAAGTTAAGATAGGGGACGGGCGGTGTGTGGCCTCTCAGACAAGGACATGCGTCCCCATAGGAAGCTTTGCATGGTAAGTTGGATCAACGTTAATCCAACACATGGCGTGCGGTCGGTGTAATTGCTTGGCCTGTCGACCAGCCGACAATGTTTCCCTATTCAACTGGATGCTATAAAGTGAGCTGCATCAACAGTGTTATAGGATAATACCTTCTCAAGGCTTTCATGGCCATCATTTTCTTTGTACAGATTACCCTAAAAAAATTCTTTGTATAGATTTCCATGAATAAAGCAAAAAAAGGTAAGTGCGTTAAGTTTTTCAACTTTCAGACCTGCGCTGAAGTTGAGCTGTTCAGTTATGGACATAATTAAAGGGTCGTACATAGACCATAATGCCATGATTAGGAGACGCTACATCATAGTTTCTGATTAGGTGTCTCGTCTCGATCGATATGATTATGTTTAACTAAGTAAACATTTCTTATATTCCCTCAAAATAAAATAAAAAGTAAACCTTCCTGTATTATTCGCGTGAATGATACCTTTGTGTCTGACGTGTCTCGAAAAACCTACTCTTTTCTTTTAGGAAATGCCGTTGCCGTTTCGGTTACTTTGTGGTTAGGTGTGGACCCTAATCATCACCTCTAAAACAAAGGTGTTAACCCTAATCATGGCATTGTCGGTCATGTTATAGCTTCCAAATGACCAAATCCACAAGCAATCGTCATTGCCATGGCGTTGATGCTCCTTTGACATGGCGATTAGTAGCAACATAAGGTACAATGCTAGGAGTGTAAGGAGATGTTTTGTAAAATAAATTAATTTTTTAACATATGTGTTTATCTATCTCCATAGAAAGGATGCCTAATTAAACATCTACCCTCTACAAATAAATACCCAGTGCTTATAAATACTGGTTTACTTTTATGAACACCTTACATTGTACTCCCTCTGTAAACTAATATAAGAGCGTTTAGATCACTAATGTAGTGGTCTAAACGCTTTTATATTAGTTTACGGATGGAGTACAAGGCATAACCCTCACCCAGCATTAGGAATGAGTTTTGAGTTCAAAATCACATGTTCCCGCATCTTCTCGAAATGTGACGCATCATAAATCGTGCAAACTCCAGAAGTGATTTAAGATTTCAGTTGTCCAACCCCAGTTGTTACATCTCCATGTTTCTGGATCCAACACCACATGTGGTTGGCGCACAAGCATATGAATGATTTGATCATAGGGCCCCATGGAGGGGCGATGCCTTGGACAATAGGATCCTAGGGAGGAACAAGACAAAGATACACATTGCAGGGAGTACAGATAATTTGATTGTTTTTGTGATCATTCTCGTGGCTCCTTCTTCATTGGAAAATCAGTTTACTGCACCAAGAAACCCTACTTCATTCTTAGAAAAAACCTACTCCCTCTGTTCACTTTTGTAAGGCGTTTTAGACATTTATCGGAGGGAGTATATGGAGTAAGAAAAATGATGTCTTTGTAAGAGTTCCTTCCACAGAAGTCCAAGTCTTGTAGGTGAAACATCAGTGCTTGCATGCATTATTGCGCCCATTTGAGAGGAAAGGTAATCACCCTCTTGCCCTTAGCAGAAACAGTGGATCTGCATGCTCCTCCAAGTATTCGGCTGCACAATAGGAAGAGATCACTAGATCAACTGGAGCCTCCAATAGACGCAACGGCAATGATGCCATGGGCTCTGATTTTTCCTTTCAATTAAGAAAAGTGATCTATTCACAGAATATAGCAGCAACTGAGCATACAAGAATCTACCATGTACAGACAGCCCAACATTTACCTACTCAACAGAAAAATTGTAGACTATCGGCAGAAATTGTGCTAAACTGTACCAAGACCCCACTAGAAAACTTCAAACTCCAGCTCCTCGGCGCTCCTGAAGTCCAGACATTTGCCTTCTTTCTTCTTCCGCACCGTCGCAAGAGTCACGACATCGCAAGGCCGTGTCTCTGGTGGGGCAGCAGATCGTATCAAGGCCCAGTTCAACCCTTCAAAGAAAGGGTGCTGCTTGATTTCAGCTGCTCCTCTCAACGTTCCCAGCCTGTTCTCCGGCTCCTTGACCAGCAATCCTCTGATGAGATCCTTTGCATTGCTGCTGACAACCGGGTTATCCGGGAACCGGAGATTCTGGGAAACAACATTTGCCAATGTTTCATCATTCCCAGGACCTCTGAAGGGTGTCCTACCATACAAAAGTTCATAAAGAAACACACCAAACGTCCACCAGTCAACAGCACTCCCGTGACCATCTCCTTTGATGATTTCTGGTGCAAGATACTCATGTGTGCCAACAAAGGAATTGGAGCGTGCTTCTGTAGGCTCTACAACAAGTTGAGGCAGCCTCTTCAGGGAAGATTTAGGCTTCCTAGGCTTCGGTACCCAGGGGCGTGGCCTAAAACAAGACGTTTGGGCACAAGAGGGCTGGAGGCACGACGAGTTGATGCAGTAGCTCTCTGCACAAGGGCTTGTAAGCTTCTTTGGTTGGTGATTCGCTGCTACCGAGGATGACCGGAGGAGCACGGCGCTAACAGAGCACCTTAGCGAGAGATCAAAATCTGATAGCATGATGTGACCATCATCGCGGACGAGGATATTCTCTGGCTTAAGATCACGGTATATGACTCCCAGCATGTGAAGATATTCCAGCGCAAGGAGAACTTCTGCAACATAAAACCTGCAAATCAATGATTTTATTAGTACAAACAGATGGCGACTACACAAGTGCAAAACAGAGTTATTAGAACATAGAAAAACCGTATGATGATGTTACTAAATATGCCTCTCCAAAGTGGCACCCTTAAAGTTGAAAAGTACACTCATAGATGAAATGATAATAGATCAGTCTTGTTAGAATGGCATGACGTGTTTAGGCTGTAACTCTGAAGAGAGCTAAATGATTATGTTTGCAGATTTTATAATGCATAATAAGCAGGAAATTTGGAACATAAAAAACTACTGTCATAAACCGAGCCAACATGCAGTAGTGCAATGGTAGCTCGGTCAGAGATTGTAATCACCAGGTGAGTTTAGATTAGCAAACTGATTACTTCGAGTAAAGAAAATAAATGCACAATCATGCAGGCGTCTGTAATACTGAATGTTCATGTGTGAAGTTCTAAGTACTCAATGAAATGTACCTCGCAGATGGCTCTGGGAAGCTTCTACCGGGTTGTCTTTGACGAAGAACGTGCAAATCACCACCCGGACAGTACTCCATGACTAAGCATGAGAGATTGTCTGTCGTAAAATGGGCATAAAGAGTAGGAAGAAAAGGATGATCCAGCATTTCTAGTATCTCTCTCTCAGCCTGTGCTCGTAGCATCTTTTTCCTACTAATCAGGTACTCAATATCCATAACCTTCAAAGCAAACAAGCAATCTGAATCAACCAATTCTGCAAGATACACAGTCCCGATATCCCCACATCCAAGCCTCTTCAGAAGCCTAAAGTTGTCGAGTCCTAAGGGTCCCTGTTGCAACGCCAACTGGCGAATGGTTATCCAACAGAGATCCTTCACCATATGGGGCCTGTTGTTATAGCCACATAAGCCAAATTGGCTCTCATCGCTGATACTAGTGCTACATCCATACTCACTAATGCTGCTCTTCGAATTCTGGGAGCACTCACCTTTTTCCAATGTTAGCCATTCAGACGACCTCTCGTCAGATTTTTCTGGTCCTGGATTTATCTCCCCTTCTGCACAGCTGGTGGGATTACTAATGCTGGACGCCGAAGAGGAGCTGGTTGATACATGGGAAATGGATTCCTTTGAAGAGCAGAATTTAGTACTATTGGAAGAATTACCAAGTGAAGGTTGTTCTCCTTTCATTTTACTCTTACTGCTGGTTTTGCATCGAAAAACTGGCTTCACGAGCCGGGATGTTGTGATGGGTTTGATCAATATGGGGATTCTGGATGGACTATTATCAATAGCCGCAGAAACTTGTTTATGCGTTTTTCCATTTTGCACAATGGAGCTCTCACTTTCTACAGGGTCACCACTGATGACATCTTGGATCCTGACCTTTTGTATATCAGTTGAGGTAGAAGATGCAGAATGGATGGAGGTGACTGCACTTCCATCAGCTGTCTCAAAATCACAGTCTTCACTAAAGCCACTTGTTCCTCTAGATAGATTCTTACTAATCTTTTGTGGAGTGATTGATATCTCAATCAAGTTCTTTTTATCATCATGCACAAGGCTTCCATCACTGCTCTGAAGCATCAAGGAGGCATAAAGCCTGTGGATAGTCCCTGCTTCAGATGAACTCGATGACCCAGGCGACATCGACAACCTCTTCATTGCAGCCATTTCTGACGCCTGGGAAATGCAATGCCTTCTCAGTGCCTGCTTCATATTGACAGGTTTGGAGCATATCCCAGGGACTGCAATTTGAGATGACCCTGACCTAGGTGTCTTTTGAGCATGCTTCAACAAAGAATCTGCCCCGGCCTGGCCGGGGCTAAGTGCTCGACGGTAAGTCCTGCTATCAATCGCCTTAAGAAGCTGGTCGAGCTCATCTTCCACAGGATGACCATGACGTCTTCCATCTTTCTCCTCAGTTTTCACATTGATATGCAGCACGCTGGAGCCACTAACGGGCGCATTACCCAAGTCTTCGTTGGACTCAACTATCTCAGAGCTGCAACCGGACGACCCCATCACCCTCCTAGTTGATAAATTTCAACAGACAGAGACAGTATGCCAGCTTATCTTAGCCCACCGCCGGCAAAGGCATCGAAGGCAGGCAGGTCAAACTATTGCAATTGTGCCTTTTAGGGAGACGTCATCCAAGATGGAAGCCTCCGGAGCTCAGAGACTCAGCCAAAAAACAACCTTTTTTTCTCGCCACTGATCACCCTGCAAAGATCCAGGGTTAGTGATCGAGACATGGCAATAGCAACATTTCTCGAAACTACTAATAAATTATTAAAGAAAAGGAGAAATCTAAAGGTAACTATAAGCAAGAGTCCACGAAGTACACCAAATGCAATCAGAAGTGTTCCTGTCACAACTGGGAAGCTTAGGTAGCTCAAATCAAGAGCTCTTCGCTAAAATCTTGGGAGAAGAGGGCAAGATTCCCATCCCAACAAGAGGCTATTTTACTATCTCTCACACATTTCAGCTCAATTCTCCCAGCAGATGCAACGCAAGCGACAACCGGGAATAAAAATTTGCGAGAACGGGAGCACCTAAACCAGCGAAATTTCGGGAAGGAGGGGAAAAATAACAACTTTTTGCGTTCCAGGCAGGAGCACACGAAGCTGGCTTCCAGATCCAGCGCTGGTGGAACTCCTGCGAGGCCACATTCCGCAGGAGCCTCCACGAGCTCGACAGCAACAGCAAATTTTGCGGTTAATTCGTCCGCAGCAGCGGATAGCTCGAGAGGAGCCGGATTTGGGATCAGAGAAGTAGCTCCAGAGCAGAGACGACGACGCTTACCTACCAGGAAAAATGCCAGTCCGGATCTCCAAGCTGCGACCAGGATCCGAGCGGAGTGGAGTGTCCCGCCAGCTGGCGATCGGCGGGCTCCAGGGAAGCGAGCTATGGCGTGAACTAATCTTGGGAACGGCGGCCTCGGGAAGGTAGGGAGAGAGAGGAGAGCAGAAAGGTGAGAGGGGTTGCTTCCCACGAAAACGAATCGACCTAAAAGGGACCAAGTAAGGGGTCACCTGATCGTCCCTGCAGCGAACACGGAGTGCACGTTCGTGTGTCCGCCATGGTTTGCGCTGCCGCTGACGGTTAAACAAAGATACCTGCCGCCGAAAGGTTTCCACCGAGTGGTTGGAGAGTCATTCTGACCGTGTGATTGGAAGCGCCGTATTTCTTTCTTCTTCTTTTTTTCCTTTGACGGAGGAAGCGCCGTATTTCGTTGGATCAGTTGCCACGGAGCGAGTACAAATCAACAATACAAAATATTTATGAACAAACAATACAAAAAACAAATTGAGACTTTCGGGAAAAGGAGGATGATAGGCGCCGGCGCCAGATGCGTGACGTCCTAGCCGTCAGATCAGGCTTCGCTTCTTTCCTCGATGACCCCTTTTGTGAGCTACTCGCTGGATTCCACTCGCTCACGCCATGAATTGAGGTAGATCGAGCTACGAATTTGAATTCGGTAGAGGATTACTACCCATCTACCCGCACCTTATCCGTTACAAGCCAACCGGCCTCAGCCTAGGGATGGCAATGGGGCCTATACCTGTCAAACCCATGGGGATTTCATCTATTAGGAGGTGGGGATGGACGAAAAATATCCCCATGGAGATATTTACAAAACTAATTTATTCCCTAGACCCAATACCCATCGGGGACCCGGTTAGTAACCGTGACACAACGGTCAACCTTAAAATATTCACAAACAAATTTGCGAAAACAAAAAAAACTCTGAAAAAAACCTTAAACCTATCTCACGTCCTCACCTCAGCTGCCACTGTGACCAAGAAGTAAGTACGATCTAGATAGGCATTAGTAGGACAAGGACAACACCATTTATGTATGTTGATTATAGGGTGTCATATTATGTATGGGTATTTGTTTATGGGGATGGGGACCCTAATGAGGCCCCGTTCCCCAGTGGGGCATGGGTATGAGGAAATTCCATCCCCGGTCATGTAAACGGGGATGGGGATGGGGATGTTGTAGGTATCCCCATAGGGGATTGTCCCCATTGCCATTCCTACCTCAGTCGTCCAAATCCTAGCCGAAAGACGGCGAGGGGGAGGAGATGTCTATTTATCGTTACACCCGATCAACGGGCCCAGTTCAGGCCTGCAAGCCACTGGGGAAGGTTCTTGGGCCGGGAAGACTTGGGCCGAAGCTCTGGTTCGGCCCCTGGCTCCGTCTTGTTGACAACCACCTGATCAGCTACAACGCCTTCACGAGTATCTTCAGTGTCGTCACTTGCAGGGTTGCTGACATCCCTCCTCCATTGAGAAACGGCTTGACCCCAAGCCGGAGCACGGGGAAATTGATGCTTGAGTGACTCTAGATCTTCCCATGTTGCAGCTTCAGGAGTCGAATCACTCCACAAGATCAACCCTTGTGAAACTGTACGCTTGCCCTTCTGTCGAACACGCCTCTGCAGCACACTAACAGGAACCTGCAGATGAGAATAAGCAGAGGGTAATGTGCTAGATATAGGACAGGTCGGTTGAACCACTTTCTTTAGCTGCGACACATGGAAAACTGGATGTATCTTGCTGCCCTCCGAAAGCTCCAATTTGTAAGCCACCTCTCCAATTCCGCCCAATATCTTGTACGGTCCATAGTACTTGAAAGCTAGCTTATGATTTGCACGGTGCACCACTGAAGACTGCACATCAGGCTGCAGTTTAAGGAAAACCCGCTCACCCACATCAAAAGTCCTCTCAGTCCTATTTTTGTCCGCCAACGGTTTCATCCTTTATTGTGCCATAAGCAAGTGTTGTCTGACAGACTCAACTACTACCTGTCGATCTTGCACCCACTGCTGGATGTCCAAAGGAGGAATGGTATCAGATGGGGAAATACCAAAATATCTGGGAGGCTGTCCATACAAAACTTCAAATGGTGATTTCCCCACAGCAGAATGCCAATTTGTGTTGTAGCAAAACTCACAAAGCTACAGCCACTTGCTCCATTTAGTGGGGTGAGAACTGATGAAACTCCTCAAGTAGCACTCCACCTGCTAGTTGACTCGTTCATTCTGCCCATCTGTAGCCGGATGATAAGCCGAGCTCATATTCAAGTGAGTGCCAGTTTTATTGATAAGAGTTTGCCAGAAATTGCTGGTAAAGACAGGATCTCTGTCAGACACGATGAGTTCAGGCATGCCATGTAGTTTGTAAACATTATCCAGGAAAACCTCAGCAACTTTTTGAGCAGTAAACGGGTGTCGCAGAGCCATGAAATGATCATACTTGGTAAATTTATCAATAACCAACAGAATGCAATTAAAATTGCACGAAACTGGCAACCCAGTGATGAAATCCATAGTGACATTTTCCCATGCTCTTTTAGGAACTGGCAATGGAGAAAGAAGCCCTGGATAGTGTACTCGTTCGGCTTTAGCTTGTTGACAAACCAGACATGACTGCACTCTGTTCCTGACAAAACTTTTCATGCCAGCCCAACGAAACAGTGAATGAATCCTGTTATAAATCACAGGGAAACCTGAATGCCCCCCTACAGGACTGTCATGCAATCCAGAAAAAATCTTATGTTGTAGCTCTATGTTGTTACCAATCCAGATGCAACCTTTATATCTTAACAGACCATGCACGAGCTGGTAATTGGGTTTAGCAGATGGATCAACAGACAATTGTTGCAATATTTCAGTAATTTTATCATCATGGGCATAACTGTTGACAATTTCCTCCAGCCACACTGGTTGGGCTATGGATATGTGGAAAATTTGAGGATGTGGCTTCCTAGAAAGTGCATCAGCTGCAGAATTGTCAACCCCTTTTTATAGAAAATATGATAGTTCAATCACATTAGTTTGGTAAGGGCCTTCTGCTGCCAGATAGTGTGTAACTTATGATTTTGCAAGTGCATCAAACTTCTCTGGTCAGTTTTGATAGTAAACTGCTGCATTTGAAGATAAGACCTCCAGTTTTTCACAGCCAACAAAATAGCCATATATTCTTTCTCATATACTGACAGTGCTCTATTCTTAGGGCCAACAGCCTTGCTTACATAGGCCAGAGGATATCCTTCTTGCAGTAAAACAGCTCATATTCTAGTGTCACAAGCATTTGTCTCAATCACAAAAGGCTTGTCAAATTGTGGCAATGCCAGAACTGGTGCTTCCACTAGAGCCTGCTTGTGTGTGTTGAAAGCTAGATCAGTAACAGAAGTCCACAAGAAGGGAACCCCTTTATTTAACAGATCTGTCAGGGGCCTGCTAATAATGCCATACTGCTTGATGAATTTTCTGTAGACCCAATACCCATCGGGGACCCGGTTAGTAACCGTGACACAACGGTCAACCTTAAAATATTCACAAACAAATTTGCGAAAACAAAAAAAACTCTGAAAAAAACCTTAAACCTATCTCACGTCCTCACCTCAGCTGCCACTGTGACCAAGAAGTAAGTACGATCTAGATAGGCATTAGTAGGACAAGGACAACACCATTTATGTATGTTGATTATAGGGTGTCATATTATGTATGGGTATTTGTTTATGGGGATGGGGACCCTAATGAGGCCCCGTTCCCCAGTGGGGCATGGGTATGAGGAAATTCCATCCCCGGTCATGTAAACGGGGATGGGGATGGGGATGTTGTAGGTATCCCCATAGGGGATTGTCCCCATTGCCATTCCTACCTCAGTCGTCCAAATCCTAGCCGAAAGACGGCGAGGGGGAGGAGATGTCTATTTATCGTTACACCCGATCAACGGGCCCAGTTCAGGCCTGCAAGCCACTGGGGAAGGTTCTTGGGCCGGGAAGACTTGGGCCGAAGCTCTGGTTCGGCCCCTGGCTCCGTCTTGTTGACAACCACCTGATCAGCTACAACGCCTTCACGAGTATCTTCAGTGTCGTCACTTGCAGGGTTGCTGACATCCCTCCTCCATTGAGAAACGGCTTGACCCCAAGCCGGAGCACGGGGAAATTGATGCTTGAGTGACTCTAGATCTTCCCATGTTGCAGCTTCAGGAGTCGAATCACTCCACAAGATCAACCCTTGTGAAACTGTACGCTTGCCCTTCTGTCGAACACGCCTCTGCAGCACACTAACAGGAACCTGCAGATGAGAATAAGCAGAGGGTAATGTGCTAGATATAGGACAGGTCGGTTGAACCACTTTCTTTAGCTGCGACACATGGAAAACTGGATGTATCTTGCTGCCCTCCGAAAGCTCCAATTTGTAAGCCACCTCTCCAATTCCGCCCAATATCTTGTACGGTCCATAGTACTTGAAAGCTAGCTTATGATTTGCACGGTGCACCACTGAAGACTGCACATCAGGCTGCAGTTTAAGGAAAACCCGCTCACCCACATCAAAAGTCCTCTCAGTCCTATTTTTGTCCGCCAACGGTTTCATCCTTTATTGTGCCATAAGCAAGTGTTGTCTGACAGACTCAACTACTACCTGTCGATCTTGCACCCACTGCTGGATGTCCAAAGGAGGAATGGTATCAGATGGGGAAATACCAAAATATCTGGGAGGCTGTCCATACAAAACTTCAAATGGTGATTTCCCCACAGCAGAATGCCAATTTGTGTTGTAGCAAAACTCACAAAGCTACAGCCACTTGCTCCATTTAGTGGGGTGAGAACTGATGAAACTCCTCAAGTAGCACTCCACCTGCTAGTTGACTCGTTCATTCTGCCCATCTGTAGCCGGATGATAAGCCGAGCTCATATTCAAGTGAGTGCCAGTTTTATTGATAAGAGTTTGCCAGAAATTGCTGGTAAAGACAGGATCTCTGTCAGACACGATGAGTTCAGGCATGCCATGTAGTTTGTAAACATTATCCAGGAAAACCTCAGCAACTTTTTGAGCAGTAAACGGGTGTCGCAGAGCCATGAAATGATCATACTTGGTAAATTTATCAATAACCAACAGAATGCAATTAAAATTGCACGAAACTGGCAACCCAGTGATGAAATCCATAGTGACATTTTCCCATGCTCTTTTAGGAACTGGCAATGGAGAAAGAAGCCCTGGATAGTGTACTCGTTCGGCTTTAGCTTGTTGACAAACCAGACATGACTGCACTCTGTTCCTGACAAAACTTTTCATGCCAGCCCAACGAAACAGTGAATGAATCCTGTTATAAATCACAGGGAAACCTGAATGCCCCCCTACAGGACTGTCATGCAATCCAGAAAAAATCTTATGTTGTAGCTCTATGTTGTTACCAATCCAGATGCAACCTTTATATCTTAACAGACCATGCACGAGCTGGTAATTGGGTTTAGCAGATGGATCAACAGACAATTGTTGCAATATTTCAGTAATTTTATCATCATGGGCATAACTGTTGACAATTTCCTCCAGCCACACTGGTTGGGCTATGGATATGTGGAAAATTTGAGGATGTGGCTTCCTAGAAAGTGCATCAGCTGCAGAATTGTCAACCCCTTTTTATAGAAAATATGATAGTTCAATCACATTAGTTTGGTAAGGGCCTTCTGCTGCCAGATAGTGTGTAACTTATGATTTTGCAAGTGCATCAAACTTCTCTGGTCAGTTTTGATAGTAAACTGCTGCATTTGAAGATAAGACCTCCAGTTTTTCACAGCCAACAAAATAGCCATATATTCTTTCTCATATACTGACAGTGCTCTATTCTTAGGGCCAACAGCCTTGCTTACATAGGCCAGAGGATATCCTTCTTGCAGTAAAACAGCTCATATTCTAGTGTCACAAGCATTTGTCTCAATCACAAAAGGCTTGTCAAATTGTGGCAATGCCAGAACTGGTGCTTCCACTAGAGCCTGCTTGTGTGTGTTGAAAGCTAGATCAGTAACAGAAGTCCACAAGAAGGGAACCCCTTTATTTAACAGATCTGTCAGGGGCCTGCTAATAATGCCATACTGCTTGATGAATTTTCTGTAGTATCGACTGAGACTGTGACGCCCGGGTAATTAAGCTACAGTAATCCCACGCTAATGATGCCACGTCACCACAGTTACTGTTGCTAACCTCGCGATGATTCAAAACCGTTTCAAAATTCAAATTCAAAATCAAGCAAACAATAAAAGTTTTTAAATATTAAAACTGAAATGTTCGGAGAGAACCAAATATCCCATAGGTAATTATGGTGGAGAAACAACACTTTTATAGGATGCTTAAATACTCTAAGATGAATAAAACAGTAGCAAACACAATTATTTAAATACTTTTAATAATAATTAATTACAAAACTATTTTTCTTTGGGTAGAAAAATAAATGTGGCGGTGGCATAATTGGTGACATCCATTTAGGTGCCACTTTGGTATATGGTTAACACTAGAATAACCAGCAACTAAAAGAAACAGAAAAGAAATAAAACAAACAAAAAGAAAACAAAAGGGTTAAAGAAAAGGAAAAGGGGACATTGTGCACTAGGCCTAGTGCACAGTGCCAGCCCAACTGGCCCAGCTGGCCCAACCCCAAGCCATCCCCTTCCTCCCCCTGTTCACCGTCGCGGTGGACGCCGCACCCGCGTCCATGGCGTGGATGGCCACGCGTCGGCCATCCCGCGGCCGTCCCCGTCGCCCCCGTCGACCTACAAGGGCACCCATGCCCTGGTTGAACCCTAGCTGCCCTCCAGATCCCTCCTCTCTTCGCCCCTCTCCCACACGCCTGAGCTCGTCGGCGCTGCCGTTGCCATACCGCCGCCGTAGGCGCGGCCACCGGCCTCTCGACACCATTGGAGAATGCCTAGGAGCTCCGCCAGCCATGCCTTCTTCTACCTCGCCACTGGATCGGGGTCGGGGAGCTACAACCACGACAACCCCTTCGTCTCCGTCTCCGTCGGCCGCCGTGAGCTTCGCCCGGTCCGCCGCCGTTCTGCAGCTTCTAAGCCATCGACGGGCCTCCGTGCGCCTGCTTGGTGAGCCCCGCGCCTTCCCTTCCCTCTCCGGCAATGCTTCCCCTGTAGCTCGCACGCTGCTGCTGCCGAAGCTTGGCCCCGCCGCGGAGCCCCTCGTCATCGCTACCGACGTCGTCGAGCTCAACCGAGCCCCGCGTCGCACTCAGGGTCTCGCGGCGAAGCCGCCCGCGCCCTTAAATGTCTTGTCGCGCGCTGCGACGTCGACCCCATCGAACGGCCGAAGGCGCCGCCGCTGCAGCTAGTTGTCGGCGCCCTTCCCCGCCTCTCCAGCTGCTGCCGTGGCCATCCCCAGACGCGGCTCGTCTCCCCCTTTCGAACGCGCCCTTCCCGCGCGTTAGATGGACGTTGGGGGGACGAATCCCGCCCGGCTCCGGCGTAGATCCGTCGTGGAAGAGGCTCGTCGGAGCTCTCTCCGGCGCCACGCCGACGTGGCCACCTGGGGCCACCCCGTTGGGTCACTGACCAGTGGGCCCGGCCCCCCTATTGACCAGTTGACTAAGTCAACTATGATGACTGGGCGGGCCCTATCTATGACATGTGGGTCCCACCTGTTAAAATGATTTTTCATAAATAACTAAATATGTTAATTAATTAAATTGAATTAGCTGAACACTAATTACCCACTGACTAGTAGGCCACCCCACTAATTAGATTAATTAGATTAAACTAACTCAGCTAAATAAACCACTGTCAATGACATGCGGGTCCCACTGGACCCATGGGTCAGTTTTGACTCTGGTCAGCACACTGTTGACCGCTGACATCACCTCTACATCATGTTGACGTCACCAGACACTGTTCTGGATAATGCTGATTTGAAATAATTAAATAAATTCCAGAAATGTTTAAAATCTTTAGAAATTAATATAAAATAATCTATAACTCGGATGAAAATGTTTTATACATGAAAGTTGCCCAGAAAAATCCAACGAAAACGAATATGCGGTCCGTTCATCTGTCACGTGTCCCTAGCATGCTGAACTTGGAACCGTCCCCTCTCTTTCGTCTGTCCGGAATCCGTCTAACGCTGGGAAATCATCCTCGGATGTTTCCCCCCTCCATCTACAAAGTGTAGCACTACGTTAGGGCACACCTAGCACCGTGTATTGCCATGTTACGCTTTGTGATGCTTTGATTGCTTTCTTATTTATTGTGTTTCCCCTCCGTTAGTTCTTTCCGGTAGACCCCGAGACTGCCGGCGACCCCCAGTTCGACTATGGTGTTGACGACCCCTCCTTCTTGCCAGAGCAACCAGGCAAGCACCCCCCCTTGATCACCAGATATCGCCTATTCCTTATCTCTACTGCTTGCATTAGAGTAGTGTAGCATGTTACTGCTTTCGGTTAATCCTATCTGCTGCATAGCCTGTCATTGTTGCTACAATTGTTGATACCTTTACCTGCTATCCTAATGTTTAGTATAGGATGCTAGTGTTCCATCAGTAGCCCTACACTCTTGTCCGTCTGCCATGCTATACTACTGGGCCGTGATCACTTCGGGAGGTGATCACGGGCATATACTATATACTTTATACTGTTACATTACTTATGATACTGTTCGGAGATGGGGGCTGAAGGGGCAGGTGGCTCCATCCCGGTAGAGGTAGGTCTGGGTTCCCGATGGCCCCCGACTGTTACTTTGTGGCGGAGTGACAGGGCAGGTTGAGACCACCTAGGAGAGAGGTGGGCCTGGCCCTGGTCGGCGTTCGCGGATATTTAACACGCTTAACGAGATCTTGGTATTTAATCTGAGTCTGGCCACTGGCCTATACGCACTAACCAGCTATGTGGGAACAATTATGGGCACTCGGCGTCGTGGTATCAGCCAAAGCCTTTGCGACGTCAGCAACTGAGCGGCGCACGCCGCATTGGACCGTAAGTTCGCGCTTGTATTAAGGGGGCTAGGTCTGCTTCCGGCCGCGTACGCAACGTGCAGGTGTGCAATGGGCGATGGGCCCAGACCCCTGCGCCATAGGATTTAGACCGGCGTGCTGACCTCTCTGTTGTGCCTAGGTAGGGCTGCGACGTGTTGATCTTATGAGGCCGGGCATGACCCAGGAAAGTGTGTCTGGCCAAATGGGATCGAGCGTGTTGGGTTATGTGGTGCACCCCTGCAGGGAAGTTTATCTATTCCAATAGCCGTGATCTTTGGTAACAGGACGACCCGGAGTTGTACCTTGACCTTATGACAACTAGAACCGGATACTTATAAAACACACCCTTCCAAGTGCCAGATATAACCCGGTGATCGCTCTCACACAGGGCTACGAGGGGAGGATCACCGGGTAGGATTATGCTATGCGATGATACTTGGTGAACTTACCATCTACTCTCTTCTACATGCTGCAAGATGGAGGTGGCCTGAAGCATAGCCTTCGACAGGCTTAGCTATCCCCCTCTTATTCTGGCATTCTGCAGTTCAGTCCATCGATATGCCCCTTTACACATATACCCATGCATATGTAGTGTAGCTCCTTGCTTGCGAGTACTTTGGATGAGTACTCACGGTTGCTTTTCTCCCTCTTTCCCCTCTTTCCGTTTCTTCCTGGTTGTCGCAACCAGATGTTGGAGCCCAGGAGCCAGATGCCACCATCGACGATGACTCCTTCTACACTAGAGGTGCCTACCACTACGTGCAGGCCGCTGACGACAACCATGAGTAGTTTAGGAGGATCCCAGGCAGGAGGCCTACGCCTCTTTCGATCTGTATCCCAATTTGTGCTAGCCTTCTTAAGGCAAACTTGTTTAACTTATGTCTGTACTAAGATATTGTTGCTTTCGTTGACTCGTCTATGATAGAGCACTTGTATTCGAGCCCTCGAGGCCCCTGGCTTGTATTACGATGCTTGTTTGACTTATTTTGTTTTTAGAGTTGTGTTGTGATATCTTCCCGTGAGTCCCTTATCTTGATCGTACACGTTTGCGTGTATGATTAGTGTACGATTGAATCGGGGGCGTCACAAGTTGGTATCAGAGCCAACTGCCTGTAGGAATCCCCCTTTCCAACTCCTTGGCCGAAGTTGAGTCTAGTCATTGCTAAACTTTTACTAACATGGCTGTGTGGCTTATGGGCCCACGTCGCCATTGGGTGGTATTAGGATCCTTTATTCCTCGTCTATACTCTGGGACTCTGATCTCTCTTCTATTCGGGTTAAAATGAATCTACTAACTCTAACATTAGGATCTCGTGATCACATCCACCCGGAGAACCCCTTCAGTCCAGATGATTGCCGGCTGCACTAGAAGATTCCGAAGTTACTCTCCGATGTTTCCTCGATACTCTGTGACATCGCTTTTGCAATTCCCTACCACCGAAACATCCATATGGACAAATACTTACACCTGTCGTTCTTACTTTTATTCCCAGTTGATCTTGTTTTAGCAAGATACCCCGGGAATACTTTGTGCCTACTACCTTGAAGTTCTTTGCCACCTGAATACCCCTATGAATAATTTCTCGCACTTATCGAGTATCCGCTCATCCCCAGTTGATTCAACTAATTCACAAAAAATCTTCGAAATGCTATTTGAACTTCCGAAAATCCCGAGCATCCTATTGCTCTTGAAATTCTTGCTTGCTTGCATTATGGTTAATCCCATAAGTCTGGTAATCATATTGGCATCCCTTGTAATTACCATTTTGAGTCCGTTGATTCAAAATGTTGCAAATGCTCGCAATCCTCAATCAGATCCTAGAATTCATCCCTTCGGCTCAGACGTCATTTTAAACATGAGCTGAATCTCGACCAATCAAATTGTTGTCGATTTTACCCCTAAGCCTACTCAACTTATCCATCCTTAATCAGAGCGTTTGCTTCTGATCCTTACATTCATAATTCCTTTACATGTGATCTTTGAATTAGCCAGTTGCTTCTATAATCCAATGCCCTCGCATTGTTTCTTCCTATGGTTGTGTGCCGATACTCACATCAGCTTCGCTATGGACCGTCGGATCCTTTGTTGAAATATCATCCGACAGTGTCCTTCGTATACAAAAACCTTGAGAAGTTTTTTCCCTGATACATAATGCCTTTGGTAAAATGTATCCTCTCGTTTTGTCACCCATGCTCTACTATCGAGCTTGTGTTATTTACTATTGAAGCTTGTGGTATAAGTTCCCAAGATGCCCCTAAGGGTTGAACCTATGCCTTCCCAGATCCGGGTAAACCCGAAAACTATCACGAGTCATAATCTTCTGGTGTTTTGCTAGATAAAATTTAAACATTACAACTTCTTCGAAAAATGAGAAGTGAATGAAAGGTTATGCATTGGAGAAGTGGGAGTCGACCTTGAACTTTGTGTTCATGCCCATGGACACGATGTAGATCCTATCATGAAAGCTTCTTGTAATAATAACTATTTCCTTGATATAATATGCTTTGGTATCGGTGAATTGATCCTTTGCAATCATGCTTCCGACCATATGTTCTTCTTTGACCCCATTTCTCGCGCAAGTTTAAGCACTTGTCTTCTATGGATCAATACTCTGGTCCAACCTCTACTTTGATCTGTCGTCGAGTATTACCCCCTGGTATCTCGAGATTATCATGAAACGGCATACCTTCTTATGAGTTCTTCATCAAGTACTACATTCTCAATGATTCAATTTTTTTCACGGGCTCTGAGTTATTAAACACTCAAAGACACCGATAACTGAATCGAGTTCGCGTTGCGATTCAACAAGTATTAGAACTCTTCATTGCTTACAAATTTAATACTCGATCACATCATTCCTAGCCTAATTGGATATATCATTATCGTGTTGACTTTAACTGGGCTACCTGGTCCTTATTCCCGTAGCATAACTTTCGGCGATGAGCTAAGCTTACGCCGATCTTCCTTGTCTTATCATTTCACCTCGAACAGCAAGCTTGATTCTGAGTTAGTGTCGTATCCATAGACCCAATAATCTTTCACTGCATCAGTCCTTTGCTTGATGCAGTCGTTGTTCGATTGCTTCTTCGTGGAGCCTCTCGACAAAATTTGTCATGATCATTATCAACATCTTGACTCCTTCCTGGATATCAATTGAATTCATGATGAGAAGTACCATCATTGCCCTCGATGATTTGTTTTATCATCGATCATTTTATTGCCTTCCATTCAACACAAAATTGTTCGTGTTTTGTGTTATACCTTGAGTTCCTTGCTATCCAGCATTTGTTCTTCTTTACCTTTAAGTATTATCATCTTTTATGACAAGAATGTCGTGAGAGTTTCACCACCTATTAAGAATTCTTGATACAAGTGATACTTCTTGTCATCTCCGTTCATTCCTTGGCCCCCATGTTGCTTCTAGCAAAACAACAACAAATGAACTGTGATGTGCAAATTTAAAACTTCTAGCAACCCTACTGCTTTGAAGTTAATGGTCGGCCGCTCATTCTTAGACTATTGGTTATTGAATCACCATTCCGACGTTGGTCGTGCAACCTAGCCCATATTCGGGTGCACCTACCAATGTTTAATTGTGTATGTTTTCCTTGAGCATACATCATTATACCATTTGATCTGACAAATGGTATCTCCTTGTTCACATAATTGTGGAAATCCATCTTTTGTCAATCTCGATGAATTGTCGCTGATTCCATCAGCCACCTCCTCATCCTCTCGTTAGTTTACTGATAAACTCTTGTTTCGGAACTCGCTTCCATAGTTCATTTATCAAAAAATTTACAATGTCATCTCGTCAATTTGTGTCGCACCTTTTCTTCTCAGGCATCCTGAGTCTGAGTTATCCTGACACCAATCAGATCTGAACCTCGGTCAGATATAATGGTGGGAACATATTTCCCCGAGTTATAACATTGGTCTTTAGATGACCCGGTAAGGTGATGTCATGCCTAGTACACCTGGCCGGAGGACCCATTGTTATAGTATCCTTTTTAGCAAGTTTAGCCATTCTTCCATGAGGAAATTGTAAGACTTATTCTATAAGATGCTCCTGATGGATCCTTTGTGAATCCAAAGTTTGATCTTTACCCAATGACCATGTCAATGCTATCTCGAAGCATGTATGTGGTACTCCTATCTTCAATAAGAACACTTGAAGCGCAATGCTAAATTTTCTTATCAATTATTCAAACACTGTTGTTTGGTAATGTCATGAAATTCCTCTCCCCTTACCTAAATGGTTACATACTTGGAGCCCTATCCTTAATATATTGCTCTGCTTTCCTTGGGAAAGATATACTCTAATACTTGAGTATAAACACCTTTTCCTTTCCATTGGTCTGATTAATGTAATAATCACATTTTCCTTTCCATTGTTTTGGTTAACCTTTCTTGTGACCTATATGATATAAGCAGTAATATTCTCTGCTTATGTAAACGCCTCGGTGTACCATCCTGTCTGGCATAACCCTGTTACTATTGTTGATGACATTCCAGTAACCACCGATGGACGAGAACTTTGCCAATCGGTCCGCCTCGTTTCAACGAGCAGGAAAATGGTTCTCTTCGTCCCTCGCCCTTGGTACCGACATTGTTGCCGACATAACTGATAGGCTACCCTCTGACATGTCTTGCTATCATGACCATGCAAGATGTCAACGCCCTTCCTACTTTTAACCAAATGGTGGGCCCATAACCCACAGTTCCACAGGATCGAAACCTGACTCTCCTGTACACCCCTGTTCCCAAAGTTATTCCTCCCGCGTGGCCTCGTATGTAATTCATGAGCCACCTTCCGATGAGATCATCAATTCTGGTATTAGACACAACACTTATTTCCATTACTCTGAACCCCTTCACCCCCTTTTTCAGGCATCGAACGATTGCATATGCGCTTGAAACTTCTACTTTGCACCTTCTTACTTTGCTCCCGATTATTTCTTAAGTTTCAATTCGAGAGCTACTTTTAGCCACGTTCCCTAATGATTATCTACCGGATAAGCAACCATGCAGAGTTCCATTCTTCCGGTATACCCCCTTATTCTTTCGTAAGTACGATGGAGTTTCCAAAGAGAGGATGACAACTTCATCATGAGAACCTGAAGTAGAGAAATGAAGACATCAAGGTTATGGATCGGCCTCTTCGAGAAGAGCAACCAAGACCGAGAACACTCGCTAGAAATTCGTAACCAGAACCTTCTCCCTCTACTCCGCCTCTTAAATCTCTGGACGAGATTTCTTGTAGTGGAGGAGATATGTGACGCCTGGGTAATTAAGCTACAGTAATCCCACGCTAATGATGCCACGTCACCACGGTTACTGTTGCTAACCTCGCGATGATTGAAAACCATTTCAAAATTCAAATTCAAATCAAGCAAACAATAAAAGTTTTTAAATATTAAAACTAAAATGTTCGGAGAGAACCAAATATCCCATAGGTAATTATGGTGGAGAAACAACACTTTTATAGGATGCTTAAATACTCTAAGATGAATAAAACAGTAGCAAACACTATTATTTAAATACTTTTAATAATAATTAATTACAAAACAATTTTTCTTTGGGTAGAAAAATAAATGTGGCAGTAGCATAATTGGTGACATCCATTTAGGTGCCACTTTAGTGTATGGTTAACACTAGAATAAACAGCAACTAAAAGAAACAGAAAAGAAATAAAACAAACAAAAAGAAAACAAAAAGGTTAAAGAAAAGGAAAAGGGGACATTGTGCACTAGTCCAAGCGCACAGTGCCGGCCCAACTGGCCCAGCTAGCCCAACGCCGGGCCATCCCCTTCCTCCCCCTGTTCACCGTCGCGGTGGACGCCGCACCCGCGTCCATGGCGCGGATGGCCACGCGTCGGCCATCCCGCGGCCGTCCCCATCGCCCCCATCGACCTACAAGGGCACCCATGCCCTGGTTGAACCCTAGCTGCCCTCCAGATCCCTCCTCTCTTCGCCCCTCTCCCACACGCCCGAGCTCGTCGGCGCTGCCGTTGCCATACCGCCGCCTTAGGCGCGGCCACCGGCCTCTCGGCACCATCGGAGAATGCCCAGGAGCTCCGCCAACCATGCCTTCTTCTACCTCGCCACTGGATCGGGGTTGGGGAGCTACAACCACGACTACCCCTTCGTCTCCGTCTCCGTCGGCCGTCGTGAGCTTCGCCCGGTCCGCCGCCGTTCTGCAGCTTCTAAGCCATCTCCTACCTGCTATCCTAATGCTTAGTATAGGATGCTAGTGTTCCATCAGTAGCCCTACACTCTTGTCCGTCTACCATGCTATACTACTGGGCCGTGATCACTTCAGGAGGTGATCACGGGCATATACTATATACTTTATACTGTTACATTACTTATGATACTGTTCGGAGATGGGGGCTGAAGGGGAGGTGGCTCCATCTCGGTAGAGGTGGGCCTGGGTTCCCAACGGCCCCCGACTGTTACTTTGTGGCGGAGCGACAGGGCAGGTTGAGACCACCTAGGAGAGAGGTGGGCCTGGCCTTGGTCGGCGTTCGCGGATATTTAACACGCTTAACGAGATCTTGCTATTTGATCTAAGTCTGGCCACTGGCCTATACGCACTAACCAACTACGCGGGAACAGTTATGGGCACTCGACGTCGTGGTATCAGCCAAAGCCTTCGTGACGTCAGCGACTGAGCGGCGCGCGCCGCATTGGACCGTAAGCTCGCACTTGTATTAAGGGGGCTATGTCTGCTTCCGGCCATGTACGCAACATGCAGGTGTGCAATGGGCGATGGGCCCAGACCCCTGCGCCATAGGATTTAGACCGGCGTGCTGACCTCTCTGTTGTGCCTAGGTAGGGCTGTGACGTGTTGATCTTATGAGGCCGGGCATGACCCAGGAAAGTGTGTCCGACCAAATGCGATCGAGCGTGTTGGGTCATGTGGTGCACCCGTGCAGGGAAGTTTATCTATTCGAATAGCCGTGATCTTCGGTAACTGGACGACCCGGAGTTGTACCTTGACCTTATGACAACTAGAACCGGTTACTTAATAAAACACACCCTTCCAAGTGCCAGATATAACCCGGTGATTGCTCTCACACAGGGCTACGAGGGGAGGATCGCCGGGTAGGATTATGCTATGCGATGATACTTGGTGAACTTACCATCTACTCTCTTCTACATGCTGCAAGATGGAGGTGGCCTGAAGCGTAGTCTTCGACAGGATTAGCTATCCCCCTCTTATTCTGGCATTCTGCAGTTCAGTCCACCGATATGCCCCTTTACACATATACCCATGCATATGTAGTGTAGCTCCTTGCTTGCGAGTACTTTGGATGAGTACTCACGGTTGCTTTTCTCCCTCTTTCCCCTCTTTCCATTTCTTCCTGGTTGTCGCAACCAGATGTTGGAGCCCAGGAGCCAGACGCCACCGTCGACGATGACTCCTTCTACACTGGAGGTGCCTACTACTACGTACAGGCCGCTGACGACGACCAGGAGTAGTTTTGGAGGATCCCATTTTAGAGTTGTGTTGTGATATCTTCCCATGAGTCCCTGATCTTGATCGTACACATTTGTGTGTATGATTAGTGTGCGATTGAATCGGGGGCGTCACACACTAAGACCTAAAAATCCTCTGTCCTCCTTTACACTACTGGGAGTAGGCTAGTTCTTCACTATTTCTACATTGCTAGGATATGTTGAAACTCCATCAGCACTAATGGTGTGTCCTAGATAATTAATCTGTTGTTGAGCAAAAGCACATTTAGTGAGTGTAACTTTCCATTGATCAGCCCTCAAAAGACACATTACCTCTCTGACATGTTTCAAGTGCTCTGCATATGTTTTACTGAAAATCGGTATATCATCAAAGAAACAGAGAGTGGTTTTCCTGTTAGTTGGAGTAAGTGTAGTATTCATAGCTCCATGGAAAGTGCCAGGTCCTCCAGAAAGCCCCATGGCCAGCACAGTAAATTCATAATGACCATCATGTGTTTGAAAGTCAGTTTTGTATTCCTCTCCTGGAGCCAGTCGAATTTGGTGATAACCTGCCCTTAGATCCGGTTTGGTGAACCAAGCTGCTCCAGACAACTCATCCAACAACTCATCAATAACTGGCAGGGGAAACTTGCCCTTGATAGTGATGGCATTCAACATTCTATAATCAATGACCAATCTCCACTCTCCACCTTTCTTCTTAACTAGCACTATTGGAGAAGAGAACGGGCTGGTACTAGCCCTAATTATGCCAGCCTTTAACATTTCCTTAATTTGTTTTTCCAGCTCATCCTTGAGTTGTGGCACAATTCTATAAGGTCTCATGGAAATAGGCCTTGCCCCTGGAATAAGAGGAATCTTATGATCACAATGTCTCATGGGAGGAAGCTCAGTTGGATTAGCAAATACATCAGCAAATTCTTCAACAAGAAGTTGCATCTCTGGAGGTATTTAATCTGGTTCTCCCATCTGAATAGCAGAAAGAGCAACACAAGTATAGTTATGTTCTTCGGAAGTAAGTCCTTGTAAAGTAACAGTCTGGCCTTCTTTATTAAACGACATCCACTGCTCCACCCGATCGACATACATTGGACTATGTTGTGCAAGCCATTCCAATCCCAAAATCCCATCATAGGTTTGCAGTTGTAACAGTCTGAAATAAGAGGAAAACTCATGTCCATTGCACTCCCAACTATAGTCTGCTATCTGATGCAAACACTGAATTGTTGTGCCACCTGCAACAGTAATGGTGACAGGGTTGATAGCAATAACACCCTGAAGAGAAGTACACTTGACATCCAAAAAGGAATGTGTACTCCTAGAGTCTACCAAGAATTGTAGTTCTTGTCCTTGCAGTATAATCTCCAACTGTAACACTGGTGGTTCTGGTTCCTTGCCCAAAGCTGGTCCTCACACCGGTTTTGTCAGAGACGGGGATTAGAGCCATCTAATTTCGGCATTTCCAGTTGAGAAGAGAAGGAGGAATGGTCAGACGGATCCACAAACTGGAATTCACGGGGAGAAAAAAATCAGGGAGATGGTAATGAATCACGCGCACCTCTGACCGGAGGAGGAACATAAGCATTATGTGCCTTCCCCCGGTTTTCGTTGGCGAAGCCAAGGGAGTTGGTCATGCCACCATGAACACGCCCAGCGCCTCACGAGTTCTGGCAGCTGTTGACCTTCGGATATGGCTCAGCTTCCTCGTGCTTGTACAGATCCACCTTCAATTCCTCCAAATCAAGGGCAATTTCATCTCGGATGCGATCCGCTCGCGCGGACATGATCTTGTCGAGTGTGGTGTTGTTCGCATCGATGATTTTGCCCATGGACTGGAGGAGCGTCTCACCTTGCGTCTTCAGCTTCCGATCCAGGTCTTCGACGAACTCGTGGCGAAGCAGCTCATAGATGGCGCGACTCTCGGTGCCGAGTTCTTCCATCGCTTGCCGTCGCCGCCGGTCGCTGTAGCGAATGTGGTGGGGGTGGATTGGAAGCTCCAAGACGGAGGCTCTGATACCAGATGTGAGCTACTCACTGGATTCCACTCGCTCACGCCATGAATTGAGGTAGATCGAGCTACGAATTTGAATTCGGTAGAGGGTTACCACCCAGCCACCCGCACCTCTATCTGTTACAAGCCAACTGGCCTCAGCCGTCCAAATCCTAGCCAAAAGACAGCGAGAGGGAGGAGATGTCTATTTATCATTACATCCGATGAACGGGCCCAGTTCGGGCCTGCAAGCCACTAGGGAAGGTTCTTGGGCCGGGAAGTCTTGGGCCGAAGCCCATGTTCGGCCCCTGGATCCGTCTTGTCGACAACCACCTGATCAGCTACATCGCCTTCAGGAGTATCTTCAGTGCCGTCACTTGCAGGGTTGCTGAAACCTTTCCTCCCAAATCACGTGAGCGCACACAGGATGAAGATCAGACGACTGCCCTTTGAAGCTTGCCAGATCTCCGTTGCTCGCTGGATCGCCGCCGCTCACTACGACAAGCCCTCCCTTGTCTTCGGCGATGGTGCTCGCTGAGGAACCTCAGTTGCAAAACTCCTGTCATCGATCGGTTGCAAATTCTTCCTCGACCGGATGAAACTCCTACAGCCGATGCTCTGATGGCTGCAGCAACTCTGGTGCGCCGCTGCCATCGCCATCGACGCTCGCCCAAGAGTTTCCAGGAGCGAGGACCACCAGACACCGTGGGAAGGATGTAGCAAAGATCCCGTCGGGCGTAGCATAAAAGACGATGGTTGCAGCAAAATACAGGGTCGTCGCCGTCGTGAGTCATAACTCTGCCATGAATGGGTGTAGTAGAAAATCCCGTCGGTAGTAGCAAAAAAAGACGACGGTTGCAGCGAAAATAAGCATCGTCGTCATTGCGAGTTGCATCACCCTGTGCACCACCGCTCAATTGCTTTTGTTGCCACTCTCCATCCTCAGCTTGCCGCTCCTCGGTTGAAGCTTTTCATAAGACCCGTTGCAGCTATCTCGTAGCCGATTCCAGCTTTTTCAGTTTGCGCGTTGCTAATTCCACAACTTCCTCGTCAATGTTTGACGCTTTTTTAGAAGCTGGTGGTAGATTACTCGGACAACGATTGTAGCATTTTGCGGTACTCTTTGCAGCTCCTCTTGCACCATTTGCAGCCTCCGCTCTCTCTCTCATCCCAACAAAAAAAGTGCAGTTGTAGTAGCATTTTGTACCACTGGTTGCAGCTCCATCGACTGTCGTTTGTAGCTCATGCGCGGCGTACTGTCGTCATTTAAATGGTTCCCGCAAAAAAAAGAGAAGCCGTTTGTAGCATTTGAAAAGCTATTTGCAGCTCTGACGACTGTTGTTGCAGCTCGTGTGCGGGGAGGCAAGGGTGTGGGGCTGAGAGAGGGAAAAAGGGAGGGAGGAGGCGTTGGTTGTCGACGTCTTCTCCTCCCTGCCGTGGCTCGCCCTATGAGCAAGGCCTTGTTCATGTTAGTGTGCTGCGTGTGTGTAACACCCCGGATGTAACTTGCCATATTTGTAATCCAACTCTTGCCATTTTCGGCAATGCGATATAATATTTCCTCCGTGGTTGGGTTTTCCTTCTTTTTGCATTTTGGTCATGTCATGCATTTCATATCATATCATCATGTGCATCGCATTCGCATACGTGTTCGTCTCATGAATCCGAGCATTTTCCTCGTTGTCCATTTTGCAATCCGGCGCTCCTATGTGCCCCGGCGTCCCCTTTTACCTTTCTCCGTGAGCCACGAGGACTCAGCAATCCCATTACCATGGGTATCAAGACTAGCAAAGCTTAATGGGTAAGGAAGGGGTAATGTGGTGAGGTTGCAGCAGCGACTAAGCAAGATATGGTGGCTAACTTACGCAAATAAGAGCGAGAAGAGAAGCAAAGCAAGCGGTCGTCAACTAGTAATGATCAGGAAGTGATCCTGAACTCCTACTTACGTCATACATAACCCAGAAACCGTGTTCTCCTCTCGATCAACCCCGGAAAGAGACACTCACGGTTACGCACACGGTTGGTGTATTTTAGAAGAGTTTGCTTCAAGTTTACTATAACCGGATATCAACAAATTCCCATCTGCCACATAACCGCGGGCACGGCTTTCAAAAGTTCAAACCCTGCAGGGGTGTCCCAACTTAGCCCATGATAAGCTCTCACGGTCAACGAAGGATATTCCTTCTCCCGGGAAGACCCGATCAGTCTCGGAATCCCGGCTACAAGACATTTCGACAATGGTAAAACAAGACCAGTAAGACCGCCCGATGCGCCAACAATCCCGATAGGAGCTGCACATATCTCGTTCTCAGGGCAACACCGGATAAGTGAAGCGTACAGGTACCAACATAACCCAAGTTGCCAAGGGACGGTCCCGCACGGTGCTCTAGTTTGGACCAACACTTAAACAAGCATTGGGCTGGGGGGGCTAAAATAAAGATGACCCTCGAGAGAGCGACTCCCAAGGAAAAAGTAGGTGGTGGTGAGGCAAATGGTAAAACCAAGGTTGGGCCTTGCTGGAGGAGTTTTATTCAAAGCGAACTGTCAAGGGGGTCCCATAAATCACCCAACCGCGTTAGGGACGCAAAATCCGGGAACATAATACCGATATGACGGAAACTAGGGCGGCAAGAGTGGAACAAAACACGAGGCATAAGGCCGAGTCTTCCACCCTTTACCAAGTATATAGATGCATTAATAATATATATAAGAGATATTATGATATCCCTACATAAACATAATCCAACATGGAGCAATCTTCATCTTCACCTGCAACTAGCAACGCTATAAGAGGGGCTGAGCAAAGCGGTAACATATCCAAACGACGCTTTGCTAGGAAAGGATGGTTAGAGGCTTGGCATGGCAACATGGGAGGCATGATAGCAAGTGGTAGGTAACGCAGCATAGCGATAGAACGAAGCAACTAGCATAGCAATGATAGTAATGAGACCCAAGGTGACGGTCATCTTGCCTAAAATCCCGCTAGGAAAAAGAACGAGTCCATGAAGAAGATGAAGCCATGAAGACGAACCAAGCGTAGACGAACGAATCCTCACGATCGCAACGAAACGGGAACTATCGAGAGAAGCACACAACACGGTAAACACACGACACATGAACAAGGCATGATGCTCAACCAAGTATGATGCATGACAAGGCTACATGAAGATACTCATGGCAAGAGATGATGCATACAAGAACAACACATCAAAGCAAGTTTAAATGAGGCCGGAAACAACATATAATAGTTCCGGTAAGTCCCCATATGCAAATTTCGAAATTGGTTCAGATCTGAATAAACCTTATGTTCAAATTGTTAAACAGCAAGTTAAGATGCACCATGAGGGTCTACACGAAATTCTAGTCAAGTTACATATAAAGTTCATTAGATTCGGAGCTACGGCCTAGAAGATATGAGCAAAACAAGATAAGCATGGCATTGATGCAAAATGCATACAAACATCAAGCAAACACATTCAAAACATGGATGCAACAAGGTAACATGAAACTACATGCAAAACTAAGCCAGTTGCATATAGAGCACACTCCAAACGGAGCAACGGTTCAACACATACACACCATACAAGTTTAAATGACAAACTGTCCAAAATAGCAACTAGGCATATTGCAAACATCAAAACAACATGCTACAGGATCTCAACATGAAAACAGAAGGCATGGACATGATGTACAGGTAAAGCAGGACAAAACATGAACATTGAGCTATCTCCAGAAACTACTAGGACATGCTCAAAAGGACAAGGCAAGATTGCAAATAATAACAGGTTCACAGACTTGGTGGAATTCACAGGACATGGCAGAAATAACATCAGGTTGCAATGTTTAGAGCTATCAAACAACATGCTACAATAAATTATAATGGAAACCAAAGCCATGGCATGAATACACTAAATGCATGGAACAAAAGTCCCTTACTAGTCATGAGTCAAAAAGTCACACAAGATATGATGGCACCCATGTAAACATAGCAAGTTTCATAAACAGATTCAGACTTGGCAGAAAAACATAGCATGGCATAAACAGAATTATGAAGGCATCTTTGCGAGCTTGATTCACTCACCACAAGGAATTTCATGGCAAGACAAGCATAGCATTAGCAAGAAGACATGTTCATGAAGCTAAACATGACAAAATCAAGTTCATAGCATGCAAGGATCAACTATAACAACCTTGGCAAAATTGATAAACATGTAAACAATCTGCCAGGAACATTTTATAGCAAAAGTAGAGCAAGATTAAGACATGCTAGAGCACTCCATAAATGCAAACAGAGGAATTAATGGATAGACCACATCCATATGAACAAAACATCCTTACTGAACATGCTCAAAATAGGCATGGATATCACTGTAGCAACATGAATACATGGCATGAAAATAACAGCAGAACAAGGACTTAGTGAAATTCTAAGTCACTGAAATCAGCAATATCACGAAGGCTACTTTGCAAGTTTGAAACAATTAACACATGGTATATCATGAAGAATGGATTATACCAAAGAAAAGATGACATGTTATAGCTCATAACACATGTAGACTTCATGCTCAAAAGAAAATCACACAAAAAGATATAAAAATGACAAATGAGCATGTTCTGTTAAACTACAGAAGAAAACATTATATAGCACTCTTGCAACGATGATTAGGGCATCAAAATGGACTCAAATGAACATGGCACAATGGTACAAAGTAAGGAGCATCTCACAGTCAACATTTAGATATATCATATGCATGAAAAGGAGCAGTATGCTTGGAGTTATGACGCAATGAACAGAGGCATAAAATGTTACAGAGAAAGGGACTTAGTGAAAAATTACCCACGCGAAACGGGATCCAGATCGGGGAAGCTCCGTTCCTCGTACAGGACGACTCCGGCGGAAGTCAACGGCGACGGTGGGGTGGCGTGGGGCTCCGGTAGGCGTCGGGGAGGCCGGGAATGGGTAAATCGGGGCGTGGGCGGCCGGATCAGGACAAGGGCGGTGTGGACGGTGCTCGGGGCGGCGCTTGGGCAGCCATGGCGGGGCTTGAGCTCCTCGAGCACAGAGAGAGAGAGATAGATAGAGAGAGAGAGAGAGAGAGAGAGAGAGAGAGAGAGAGAGAGATAGATAGAGAGAGAGAGAGAGACCGGGTGAGGGAGAGGTCGAGCCAGAGGAGGAAGGATATGGGGATGGGTGTGGTGGCCGGCCTGGTGGAGCTCGCCGCGGCTCCGGCGAGCAGCTCCGGCGAGGACGCCGGCGGGGCCTGGTGCGGGAGCTCCCTCTCCTGGAGCTCGGGGACGAGGGAGCGGGAGGCGACGCGGTCGGGCGGTGGCGCGTGGGGGCCTCGGGGCCCAGATCGGGGCCCGGGCGGGCCTGACGTGGGCCTGGCGGCGCGGAGGAGAGAGAGAGCTGGTGGGGAACACGTGGCGGCGGTTGATTGGTACGAGGGCAGCAGTGGACACGTCCGACGCCGGCGGTGGACACGTCCGGCGGCGGGAGGAGGAAGACGCTAGGGTTCATCCGCGAATTTTCGGGGGGAGGTGCAAATATATAGGCAGAGGGAGTTAGGAGTGTCCAAATGAGGTGCGGTTTTCGGCCACGCGATCATGATCGAACGGCCGAGAGGATGGAGGGGATTTGGATGGGTTTTGGGCCATTTTGAAGGTGTGTTGGGCTGTACACAAAAGAGGCTTTTACGGTACCCCAGTTAACCGATGGAGTATCAAACGGACTCCAAATGGCACGAAACTTGACAGGCGGTCTACCAGTGGTGTACCAAGGACGCTTGGTAAACCTCGGGTCATTCTGAGAAAGTTTAACACCCGCACATGAAAAGAGATAAAAGGGGGCGCCAGGGAACATAGGAGTGCCGGATTGCAAAACAGACAACGGGGAAAATGCTCGGATGCATGAGACGAACACGTATGCAAAAAGAGATGCACATGATGACATGATATGAAATGAAAATGATGACATGACAAAGTGCAACACGCAAGCACATGACATGGCAACGATGACGAATAACTGGCGGACACTTGGCGCATCGGATCCGGGGTGTTACATGTAACCAGAAGATCCAGAGAAAAAAAAACTTCCTACCCGCACGCTTGTGCACGACTCCATGACCTCCCGCTGGCCGCTCGTCGGAGCTGCTCGCCGGTTGCGACATTGGGGATCACAGGTCTGCCCGACGCAACAATTTGAGATGTCGATTCTAGCTAAATCAACCGTCGGTTGCAACACACGATGCTCACTGTTCTGGCACTACGTAGCAAACTGTGGTGCCAGTTCCAGCAAAATCGGCCACCTGTTGCAGCTTCTTTCTGAAAGTTGTCGTTGTAGCCGGTTGCAGACGATCGCTGTGGTAACACCCCCATGTCGTGGATGCAGCATCCGAGAGTCGTCGTGGTAGCATCCAGTGGCCACGGTTCTAGCAGGTGGTGGACGTGGATGTAGCATATGGGAGTTGTGCCATTGCAACATCTTGGAGTCCACCCTGCCGCATCCAGCAAAGAAAAAACTCACTGCTTCCAGCACCACTGGCGATGCCGTCCCCCGGCACAGGTCACAACATCGCCGCGGATGGTTGTAGTATTTGTTGTCACCGGTTGCAGCCATCAACATCCATGATCATATAATCCAACAAGCAGTGGGCGTTGCCGCCGCGCGCTGATCGTGGCATGGTCGTGTGACGGTTGAGCACCTTCGCGCGTCGGTCCCAGCTTTGCGCGCTGATACGTCTCCAACATATCTATAATTTGTGCTTGTTCCATGCTGTTATATTATCATTCTTGGATGTTTTACAATCATTTTATAGCAACCTCATATCATTTTTTGGGACTAACCTATTGACATAGTGCCCAGTGCCAGTTGCTGTTTTTTTGCTTGTTTTTTACTTCCCAGAAAATTAATCCAAATGGTGTCCAAACGCAGAGAAACTTTTTGGAGAATTTTTCTGGACCAGAAGACACAAGATGGGCCAAAGATGTACCGAAGGGGAGGCCCGAGGAGAGCACAACCCCCCAGGGCGCGCCCAAGAGCCCAGGCGCGCCCTGGTGGGTTGTGCCCACCTCGGTGGCCTCCCGCACCGCCTCTTCGCCCTATAAATCCCCAAATATTCCAAAAACCCTAGGGGAGTCGATGAAACACAATTCCAGCCGCCGCAAGTTCCAAAACCATGAGATCCAATCTAGACACCATCACGGAGGGGTTCATCATCCTCGTTGGTGCCTCTCCAATGATGTGTGAGTAGTTCATCATAGACCTACGAGTCCATAGGCAGTAGCTAGATGGCTTCCTCTCTCTCCTTTGATTCTCAATACAATGGTCTCTTGGAGATCTATTTGACGTAAGTATTTTTGCGGTGTGTTTGTTGGGATCCGATGAACTTTGAGTTTATGATCAGATCTTTCTACAGATTGTTCTATTTTTGGCAAATTCTGTTTTTTTGTGTTATGTGCTTATTTTGATGAATCTATGGTTTGTATCGGGGGTATAAGACATGGTAAAGGTGTAATACAGTAGCTATAATGCAAAAATAAAATATGAATGGGTTTGCAGTAATACTTAGAGTGGTGATTTGCTTTATTATACTAACATATCTCATGAAGGTTTTGTTAAGTTTTGTGTGATTGAAGTTTTCAAGTTTTGGGTGAGTTTACGATGGATGAAGGAATAAGGAGTAAGAAGATCCTAAGCTTGGGGATGCCCCATGGCACCCCAAGCTTATTATCCAAAGAGAAACAAGCAACTATGCTTGGGGATGCCCCGGAAGGGATCCCCTCTTTCTTCTAACGACCATCGGTATTTTACTAGGAGCTATATTTTTATTCGTCACATATCATGAGTTTTGCTTGGAGCATCTTGTATTATATGAGTCTTTGCTTGTTTTGCTTTGTATTTTGTGTCATCTATCCTTGCCGGACACACATATTTGAGAGAGCCAAAATTATGCCATGATTTGTGAGAATTTCTCTCTATGCTTCACTTAAAAAATTGAGCTATGGGATTGCTCTAGAGCTTCACTTATATCTTTCTGAGCACGATGTGCTTTAATGTTTTTGAAGAAATGCTCTCATGCTTCACTTAGATTTATTTGAGAGTTAGTAAATTTTTGAACAAATTATCTCATGCTTCACTTAGTTTTGTTTGAGCTATCAAAAGCAACATATGAAATTAGTCCCAAAGTGATAGATATTCAAGAGGGATATAACAAAAACTCTCATGAAGATCATTGGACAAAATACCCCGATCCTAAGTCACACTGATCTAGCATGTAACACTTCATATCACTTTGCGGCCTCACGCACGGTATTCCCATGGGTGCCACCTTACCTGGACCGGGACCGTTTGCGCCTTTTGGATCATGTATATGATAGTGTCGCTAGCATCCATATGACAGAGAACCCGGGTCGACATGACTAGTCGTAAACCCAAAGTGGCACTAACTTACAGGGACAGACATACATGACCCAGCAACGAACGTGTCGGTCATCAGCGAGTGAATCCGGGCTGTACCAACTGGGCTAAAAGGACTCCGGGAACCCGGGCTGTAGCAGGCTAGCAGGACTCCGGTAGACACGGCGTGACATTTCCCCGAAGGGACAGATATAGGAACAAAGAAGGACACATGTCGGCCAGTCTAAGTGTTCCGTAGCAGTAGCAACTGGGCTAATAGGACTCCGGTAATCCGGGCTGTAGCAGACTACCATGGCTCAGTGGAAGCACTAGACTACATTTCCCCATAAGAAAGGCTACCAAGGATAAACAACTAGGTTGTCGGATCCCACACATAGCAATACACATTACACGTACGCATAACATGCAAGTATGTGCTATACAACATGGCATCACAACATAACTCGACAACTCATATAGATAAAGGCCCAGAAGAGCCACATAGCATTTAATACAAACAGGGTCTCATGACCCATCATTCAGAGCATACAAGCAATGGAAGCATTACATGTCTGAGTATAGACAACTACAAAAGAAAAAGGCTGAGAAGCCTGACTATCTACAAGACCCTCCCAAGGTTACAAGATCATAGCTGAGGTAACAAGCTACTCGTCGAAGTCCAAGCCGAACTACCAGTGAGACAGATGTCTCATCTGCAAAACATAAATAAAGCAAACATGAGTACAAAGGTACTCAGCAAGACTTACTTCAGATCCTATCATACATGCATGAGTATCAAGAAGGCAATGTGGGGTTTGGCTGCAGCAAGCCAGCTTTGACTCAGTGGCTATCCTGTTCTACGACTACAAGTAACTTTTTGGAGGTGAGAAAGCGCACACGAGTCCACTAAACACCGCATCAATACACTACTATGGATTCATTCCCGTCTCCCTACGAGAAGGCCATCCATAGCACTCACACTTGTCTTGAGCATTTTAGAGTATCCACTTTAAGTTGTCTATGTACCACGTAAGCATCCAAGAAGTCCATAACCGAGGACACGGCTATTCGAATAGATCATGATAACCCTGCAGGGGTGTACTTCTTCACACATGCTCTCACCACTTATCACCATGTACAAGTCATGTATCTCGGCAACCTTCAAGCGGAAGCCTAGCGTGGGTGTCGGCCACGACCTGACTAACCACACAAGATTCTAGTCCAGGTTTATCGCCTATTCGGGTTTCATCCGCAAGGAGATCCGGATGGGGTTTCGCTCACGACCCCAAATGATGTGTACAGGGTTCCCGAGCCCACCATCCTGGTGCCACTCGGTACACCGGGCCACGGTGCCTAGTCTGTCCCAAGTCCACCCTGCCCGGTGCCACTCGGTAGAAAAATAGCACTACCTACAAACACCAGAAACTAGTTGCAACTCCTAGACAGAGATCGAGGTGATTAATAAGTCGAGAGGGGAACTTAAGCATTCCAATGCGTGGTAGTAGCTAGTCACTGGGCAACATACATAGAACTCAGTGCTTAAGGACGGTTCCAGTGAGACAACCCACCATGTACTCCTACATGGCCTCTCACCGCTACCTTTACCAAATCGTGTTCACACACTTAATTTTCAGCATCAGAACATAGCATAACACTCCAATTCATTCCTAATGAATCATACCTGACACACTCTAAGAAATAGCAGGCATGGCATGGTAGGAACACAACATGGCTTCAATCAACTCCTACACATGCTAGTGGGTTTCAACTATTTGCTGTGGCAATGACAGGTCATGCAGAGGAATGGGTTCAACTACCGCAGCATAAAGTAGCAGTTGAATCATTGTTGTCCTAATGCAATAACAGAGAGCATGAGTGAGGGAGTGGGATTGTATCGTAATGAACAAGGGGTTTTTGCTTGCCTGGTAGATCAACAAGGGGGCAGTGCTCCTCAGACAGGTAGTCTGGATCGGTCTCCGGAGCAGGACCTTTCGGGAAGGAACAGTGTCGGCAATCAATACACAAGCATATGCAACAATATGATGCATGAACATGGCATGAAGATGTGATGTTGTTTGAGCTAATGGAACTAGCATTCATTTGGTTGAAGTCCATTTGAACCAAAGGCATCTCCAAAATAAGCTTTTATAAATGACATTTATATGTTTTCACTTATACAGTAGGTATAAGTTGATTTTTCATGCATGAAACTATTACAGATAAATAGATTGGATTTTTATGATCAGTTTTCATATATAAATTATTTCAATCTGAGCTACGGTTGAATTTCTATGATTTTTTGAAGTTTTGAACATTTTCTGGAATTCCTGAATTATTTTAAATCCAGAAAGTCAAATACTGCGGCAGCACTGCGTCAGTAGGTAAACTGCGCTGACTGGTCAAACCTGACGCGTGGGGACCACACGTCAGTGACATAGGTTTTAAATAGGGGGGTTATTTCTAATCTAATTAGAAGATTAGCGCGCCGGGGCCCAGTGTCAGTTTCTCCAGGGGGTAATTAGTGCCTAACTAAAAGGCCACGTCAGCCCGCCAGAGTTTTGGACGGCGGCGACCAATACTGTGGCGGCAACTCGCCGGACTTGCGCTACGAGCGGCGGCTGGACGCGCGGGGACCACCGGGGCATAGCCCGTCGTCATTCGCATCCAGGGGAGCAGATGGGAGGCTGCGGGGGCACCGGAGCTCGCCGGAGTGGAGCTCGGCTCTAGCAGCAGGAGGGCTAGAGGGCGCAAAAGGGCAGGGGAGTAGGGGGAACAACGACGGGGCTCACAATGGTGTCGTGGGGGTGCTCTTCGGCTCAGGGGAGGCGCCGGAGAAGACTGGCGATCGTCGGCGATCTCGGGTGGCCGACGATGAAGACAACGGCGTTGAGGATGAGGAAGAGCTCCTGGCACCGCGTGACTCGGTGTAGAGGATGAGGGAGTCGCGGAGATGCTCGTGGACTCGTCGGAGAGGCGAGGCCGTGGCGGTGGGCGCGACGACAGCGAGCAGCGGCGACGGCTCGTTCGGTGGTGCTAGCGAGAGAGAGAAAGGGGAGGGGATGAGCATGGCTGAGAGCGAGGGGAGCCGGGGGGTTGCATGGCGATGCTACAGGGGGTCACGGAGCAAGGAGGGAGGCAGGAGGTGGCCGGGCATGTGGCCGCGTGCGGCGAGCGCGTGCTCGGCGTCCTCCTGGCGCGGTGGACACGACGACTGGCAGTGCCAGTCGACTGGGCCGGCCTGTTGGACCGCTGGGCTGCACAGGTAAGTGGCCCATGTAAGTTCCTTTTTAATTCTGTTTTCCTTTCTATTTTCTAACATTTGTTTCTGCTTTAAAAATAATACTAAACTAATTTGTTTTCTTATGCCAATTTTTGTAGGAGCTAATGGTATTATTCCAGAGTTCCTCAACAACTAGCATAATTTTTGGACATATATTATATATATAACATATATATATATATATATATATCCAATGCAAATAATTATGCATTAATTCCAAATGGCCAAAATAAATATTTATGAGCTCCTAAAAATATTTGTTTGAATTTTACCTCTGACCAATATTTTGAGAGAGCAACATGAACATTTTCTTGGACCTTTTTGGAGCAATTTTTATCTGGGTTATTTCCAGAAATGATTTATGAGGGTTTCACAAATCCCCATTTCAAATTTAAATGAAATTTAAACATGATGCACACATGACTAGCTAGTCTAGGTCATACCAGAACTAGAGATGTGATAACTCGCCCCCACTTGAACGAATCTCGTCCCGAGATTTAGGGGTCGATGGAAAGAAGGTGGGGTACTCCAGTCGAAGACGATCTTCTCGCTCCCAAGTAGCTTCTCTCTCGGAATGATGAGACCACTGAACCTTGAGAAACTTGATGTTCTGACATCGGGTAACACGCTCCGCTTGATCAAGAATGCGAACAGGGTACTCTCAATATGTGAGGTTATCTTGGAGATCAAGCATTTCGTGGTCCACTCCGCGGATGGGATCCAGAAGCAACCCTTGAGTTGAGAGACGTGGAAGACATCATGAACTGTATGAAGATGTGGGGGTAGTTCCAACTGGTAGGCAACCTCTCCTTGTTTAGCGAGAATACGAAAAGGACCAATGTAATGAGGAGCCAACTTGCCCTTGATACCGAAACAATGGGTACCCTTTAAAGGAGTAACCCGAAGGTAAGCCTTGTTGTCAACTTCATAAGCCACTTCCTTATGACGACGGTCATACTGGCTCTTTTGACGAGATTGGGCTGTTTTCAAATTTTCACGAATGATGCGAACTTGCTCTTCTGCCTCCTGGATCATGTCCGGTCCAAAGAATTGTCTTTCACCGGTTTCTGACCAGTTCAAAGGTGTTCGACATCTTCGTCCATACAAAATCTCGAAAGGAGCTTTCTTGAGACTGGATTGGTAGCTATTGTTATAAGCAAACTCGGCGAAAGGAAGACACTTCTCCCAATCCATACAGAATGAGATAACGCAAGCTCTAAGCATGTCTTCGAGAATTTGGTTGACCCGTTCCACCTGACCACTTGAGTGAGGGTGGAAAGCGGTACTGAAAGAAAGATGGGTTCCCATGGCAGTCTGGAAACTCTCCCAGAAACGAGAAGTGAAAAGACTACCACGGTCTGAATTGATATCTAGTGGAACACCATGAAGTGATACTATTCAAGAAATATATAAGTCAGCGAGCTGACTAGCAGTGATACTCTCTCGAATAGGTAGGAAGTGGGCCACTTTGGAAAGATGATCAACGACTATGAAGATAGTGTTATTCCCTTTCTTGGTCCTGGGAAAGCCGGTGATGAAATCCATACCAACTTTATCCCATTTCCACTCAGGAATAGCTAAAGGCTAAAGGGTGCCAGCAGGCCTTTGATGCTCTGCCTTAACTCGACGACAAACATCACAGTTAGCAATGAACTCAGCAATTTATCTCTTCATCCTAGTCCACCAGAACCTTTGGCGTAGGTCCTGATACATCTTAGTACTACCGGGATGAATCGTGAGGGGAGATTCATGAGCCTCCTTATGGATCAGTCGTCGCAGATGTTGATTCTTGGGAACTACCAAGTGATTCTCAAAGAAAACAACACCTCGATCATCTATAGATAAACTTCCACCAACTCCCTTCTTAATGTTTCTCTGAATGCGGATAACACCCCTATCAAACTTCTGGTCAGAGATGATCTGATCCTCAAGGGTAGGTTTTGCCACTAGGGTGGATAGGAATCCGTGAGGAGCAAGGTGAAGGTTAAGCTTACTAAATTCCTCATGGAGAAGTGGTTGGCCCTGCTGCAACATAAGATTATTGCAATAGGATTTACGACTTAGCGCATCAGCCATGACATTGCCCTTGCCTGGGGTGTAGGTAATCCCTAAGTCATAATCTGAGATCAACTCCAACCGACGTCGATGAAATCTTGTTGGGTGAAAATATACTTGAGACTCTGGTGATCGGTGTAAATCTCGCAACATTTACCAAGAAGGTAATGTCGCCATGTCTTAAGTGCATAGACTATGGCTGCAAGCTCTAGATCATGTGTAGGATAATTATCCTCATGTGGATGCAACTGTCGAGATGCACAGGCAATCACATGATGATCCTGCATAAGAATGCAACCTAGTCCCTGTCGTGAGGCATCACAATAGATAACAAAGTCCTTAGTGAAATCCGGTGGCACAAGTATGGGAGCAGAAGTCAGGCATCTTTTCAGTTCCTGAAAACTGTACTCACACTGTGGGGACCACTCAAACTTTTTATCTTTCTTGAGAAGTTCCGTGAGAGGTTTGGCCACTTTGGAGAAGTTCTCAACGAAGCGGCGACAATAACAGGCTAGACCAAGGAAACTCCTAACTTGTTTAACTGTTTCAGGTGGAGTCCAATCAAGGACGGCCTAAACTCTCTCGGGATTGACAACAATGCCCTTAACAGAGATCACGTGGCCTAGGTAGGTCACTTCTGGCAACCAAAATTCACACTTGGAGAACTTGGCATAAAGGCGGTGCTCTATGAGCTTTTCTAACACAAGTCTAAGATGTTCGGCATGCTCTTCCTCGTTCTTTGAGTAAATAAGGATATCATCGAGGTAAACCACGACGAACTTATCTAAGTACTCCATGAAGATCGAGTTCATCAAGTGGGATGATGTGGCTGGAGCATTGGTTAGACCAAAGGACATGACGGTGTACTCGTACTGGCCATAACGAGTGACGAAAGCCATCTTAGGAATGTCCCGTTTTTGATCTTGATTTGGTGGTAGCCTAACCTCAAACCCATCTTGGAAAAGACTGAGGATCCAACGAGCTGATCATACAGATCGTTGATCCTGGGGAGTGGATACTTGTCCTTTATCGTGACCAAATTAACGGGACGATAATCTACAACCATCCGATCCGTACCATCCTTCTTCTTTACAAAGAGGACGGGACAAGCCCAAGGAGAAGAACTAGGACGGATGAAACCCTTTTGCAAGGATTCATCAAGCTGTTTCTTAAGCTCAGCTAGTTCTAAGGGTGCCATTTTGTAAGGTCTCCTAGAAATTGGAGCAGTTCCTGGGATAAGATCTATGACAAACTCTACATCCCTGTCAGGTGGAATACCTGGCAGTTCCTCAGGAAAGACGTCCCGAAAGTCACGGACTACCGGGATATCTTCAAGGTCTGGAAGAGGGCTGGCATTAAGGGAATAGAGCTGACGCTTTGCAACTTTGGTGGAGATAGTGACTATCTTGCCAGATGGATGTGTAAGCTGAACAGACCTGGTGAAACAATCAATCTTGGCATAATGGGCTTTCATCCAGTCCATACCCAAGATGATGTTAATATCTGTAGACTTGAGGGCTACAAGTGAGGCAAGGAGTACAAGTCTGTCAACAAGGATTTCATTACCATGGTTTATTCTGGTAGTTTGCCATCTAGACCCTGGAGTTTGTATTTCAAGTGGAGTTGGCATATCACAAAATGACATGTCATGCAAACGAGCATAGCCTTCAGAGATGAAGGAGTGAGATGCTCCGGTATTGAATAGAACCGAAGCTGGATGGCAATTGACAAGGAGTGTACCAAGGACGACATCCGAATCATCATGAGCGTCTTTAGCTGAGACGTGATGCACATGTCCACGTTCAATGGGAGCGGACTTGACACTGATCATCTTGCGTGATGGCTTACCACAGCCAACAGACTTCTTAGGCGGGGGTGGAGCATAGTTGGTTTGAGAGTAGTCACGTGCATAGTGTCCTGGCTCTCCGCATGTGAAGCAAGTCCCCGAAGTAGGACGTGGACCCTCATTGGAAGGCGGTCTACCAACAGGCTTGGGTGTAGCATACTGCTGAACTGGGTGAGGCGCCACATAAGATGGCCTCGGTGAATATCCGGGTGGAAGAGCGGAGTTCGGAACCCAAATCTGGCGCTTCTGAGAACTAGAACCGGAGGAAGAACCAAAATCACGGGTGTGATTACGAGACTCCTCATAAGTGAGCTGAGATGTCTCTGCATTAATGGCCTTGTTCATGAGATCCTGGAATGTATTGCAATTGTGCAAGTGGAGATCACGACGCAACTTGGGGTTGAGACCCTTCCGGAACCTAGCCTGCTTCTTGGCGTCCGTGGACACTTCTTCTGTAGCATAGCGGGCGAGGTTCTCAAACTCTCTACTGTAAGCATCAATAGCCATCTTACTCTGGGTGGAACTACAGAACTCTTCTCTCTTGCGGTCAATGAGAGCCTGAGGAATGTGATGCTCGCGAAAAGCCTCAGTGAAATCTTTCCAGGTAGGTATCTGGCCGGCTGGAAGCATAGCCTCATAGTTCTGGCACCAAAGACTAGCAGGACCTTCCAGGTGATGTGCAGCATAGGTGACCTTGTCACCTTCATCTATGCTCGCGGAACGCAGCTTGTGTGTGATACTACGGAGCGAGTCATCTGCATCGAGTGACTCAATGGAATGATGGAAGTGGGTGGGTTCAAACCAATGAAGTCGATAATGGAAACCAACTCATTACGCGGATGTGTGGTGTTCTTCTCAATCCGTGCCAACGGTCTCTCGCTTGTTCCTCTCCATCTCTAACAAGAACTCTGCCAACGAAGACTGGTCGGGAGGATCCTCATCCCTACCATCTCCGTGGTTCCGACTACGAGCAATAGAACTTCGGTTAACCGGCAACATCCTGAAGAACAAAACCAAGGATGGATTCAGCATCAACTATATGATGCAGAAGGTAGCACAAGAAATTTAGTATCTCTCGAACTCCTAAGACAATTCCGGCAGCATAACGGTAGTAAAATGCTCAAATGAGACATCCTACAAGGTTTTGTGATAGTACTAAACAGACTACACTGGAAATACTTGAAAAATGGAATATGACTCTGGTCAACCAACCCTATGAGTCTACGGAGTAGTAACTCATGATCTTGATAGACAGAAGAGAAAGCCTAGTTCCTTAACCCCATAGGAAAGATAGGATGAATCAGATCAGAAAGGCATGAGGTAAAAGGAGTAAAAAGAGCCTTACGTTCCCTTCCACAATCAATTCCCCTACATAACTAAACAATTTCTAGACTCAACTTCGACCAATTTGGCTTGGTAATCCTACAAGCAGTCAGGCTCTGATACCAAAGCTGTCAGGACCGCGATCTAGCATGTAACACATCATATCACTTTGCGGCCTCACGCACGGTATTCCCACGGGTGCCACCTTACCTGGCCCGGGACCATTTGCGCCTTTTGGCTCACGTATATGATAGTGTCGCTAGCATCCATATGACAGAGAACCCGGGCTGACATGACTAGTCGTAAACCCAAAGTGGCACTAACTTATAGGGACAGGCGTACATGACCCAGCAACGAACGTGTCGATCATCAGCAAGTGAATCCGGGCTGTAGCAACTGGGCTAACAGGACTCCGGGAACCCGGGCTGTAGCAGGCTAGTAGGACTCCGGTAGACACCACGTGACATTTCCCCGAAGGGACAGACACAGGAACGAAGAAGGACACATGCGGGTCAGTCTAAGTGTTGCGGAGCAGTAGCAACTGGGCTAACAGGACTCCAGTAATCCGGGCTGTAGCAGACTACCATGGCTCAGTGGAAGCACTAGACTACATTTCCCCATAAGAAAGGCTACCAAGGATAAACAACTAGGTTGTCAGATCCCACACATAGCAATACACATTACACGTACGCATAACATGCAAGTATGTGCTGTACAACATGGCATCACAGCATAACTCGACAACTCTTATAGATAAAGGCCCAAAAGAGCCACATAGCATTTTATACAAACAGGGGTCTCATGACCCATCATTCAGAGCATACAAGCAATGGAAGCATTCAATGTCTGAGTACAGACAACTACAAAAGAAAAAGGCCGAGAAGCCTGACTATCTACAAGACCCTCCCAAGGGTACAAGATCGTAGGTGAGGTAACAAGCTACTCATCGAAGTCCAAGCCAAACTACTAGTGAGACAGATGTCTCATCTGCAAAACATAAATAAAGAAAGCATGAGTTCAAAGGTACTCAGCAACACTTACATCAGATCCTATCATACATGCGTTAGTATCAAGAAGGCAATGTGGGGTTTGGCTGCAGCAAGCCAACTTTGACTCAGTGGCTATCCTGTTCTATGACTACAACTAACTTCTTTGATGTGAGAAAGCGCACACGAGTCCACTAAACTCAGTGGCTATCTTGTTCTAATCCTGGCGAGGGTGTCAGCCACAACCTGACTAACCCCACAAGACTCTAGTCCAGGTTTATCGCCTATTCGGGTTCCATCCGCAAGGAGATCCGGCCGGGGTTTCGCTCACGGCCCAAAACTTTGTGTACAGGGTTCTCGAGCCCACCATCCGGGTGCCACTCGGTACACCGGGCCACGGTGCCTAGTCTGTCCCAAGTCCACCCTGTCGGGTGCCACTCGGTAGAAAAATAGCACTAGCTACAAACACCAGAAACTAGTTGCATCTCCTGCAAAGAGATCGAGGTGATTAATAAGTCGAGAGGGGCACTTAAGCATTCCAATGCGTGGTAGTAGCTAGTCATTGGACATCATACACAGAACTCAGTGCTTAAGGCCAGTTCCAGTGAGACAACTCACCATGTACTCCTACATGGCCTCTCACCTCTACCTTTACCAAATCGTGTTCACACACTTAACTTTCAGCATTAGAACACAACATAACACTCCAATTCATTCGTAATGAATCAGACCTGACACACTCTAAGAAATAGCAGGCATGGCATGGCAGGAACACAACATGGCTTCAATCAACTCCTACACATGCTAGTGGGTTTCAACTATTTACTGTGGCAATGACAGGTCATGCAGAGGAATGGGTTCAGCTACCGCAACATAAAGTAGCAGTTGAATCGTTGTTGTCCTAATGCATTAATAGAGAGTAGGAGTGAGAGAGTGGGATTGTATCGTAATGAACAAGGGAGTTTTTCTTGCCTGGTAGATCAACAAGGGGGCACTGCTCCTCAGACGGGTACTCTGGATCGGTCTCCGAAGCAGGACCTATCGAGAAGGAACGGTGTCGGCAATCAATACACAAGCATATGCAACAGTATGATGCATGAACACGGCATGAAGACGTGATGTTGTTTGAGCTAATGCAACTAGCAATCATTTGGTTGAAGTCCATTTGAACCAAAGGTTCAAATGCATCTCCAAAATAAGCTCTTATAAATGACATTTATATGTTTTCACTTATACAGTAGGTATTAGTTGGTTTTTCATGCATGAGACTAGTACAGATGGATAGATTGGATTTTTTTGATAATTTTTCATATATAAATTATTTCAATCTGAGCTACGGTTGAATTTCTATGATTTTTTGAAGTTTTGAACATTTTCTGAAATTCCTGAATTATTTAAATCCAGAAAGTCAAATACTGCATCAACACTGCGTCATGCCTGCGTCAGCAGGTCAACTACGCTGACTGGTCAAACCTAACGCATGGGGACCACACGTCAGTGACACAGCTTTTAAACAGGGGTTATTTCTACTCTAATTAGAAGATTAGGGCGCCGGGGCACACTGTCAGTTTCTCCAGGGGGTAATTAGTGCCTAACTAAAAGGCCACGTCAGCCCGCCAGAGTTTTGGCCTGCGGCGACCAATACTGCGGTGGCAACTCGCCGGACTTGCGCTACGAGCGGGGGCTGGACGCGCGGGGACCACCGGGGCATAGCCCGTCATCGTACGCATCCAGGGGAGCAGGTGGGTGGCTGAGGGGGCGCCGGAGCTCGGCTCGAGCGGCAGGAAGGCTAGAGGGCGTGAAAGGGCAGGGGAGTAGGGGGGGGGGACAACGGCGGGGCTCACAGTGGTGTCGTGGGGGTGCTCTTCGGCTCGGGGGAGGTGCCGGAGAAGACGGGCAATCGCCGGCGATCTCGGGCGGCCGACGACAAAGACGACGGTGTTGAGGATGAGGAAGAGCTCCTGGCACGGCATGACTCGGTGGAGAGGACGGGGGAGTCACGGAGATGCTCGTGGACTCGTCGGAGTGGCGAGGCCGTGGCGGTGGGCGCGGCAACAGTGAGTGGCGGCGATGGCTCGTTCGGTGGTGCTCGCGAGAGAGAAAGGGGAGGGGATGAGCACGACTGAGAGCGAGGGGAGCCGGGGGGTTGTGTGGCGACGCTACAGGGGGTCGCGGAGAAAGCAGGGAGGCAGGAGGTGGGCGGGCGCGTGGTCGTGTGTGGCGAGCGCGTGCTCGGCGTCCTCCTGGCGCGATGGAGACGACGACTGGCAGTGCCAGTCGGCTGGGCCGGCCTGTTGGACCGCTGGGCTGCACAGGTAAGTGGCCCAGGTAAGTTCCTTTTTAATTCTGTTTTCCTTTCTATTTTCTAACATTTGTTTCTGCTTTAAAAATAATACTAAACTAATTTATTTTCTTATGCCAATTTTTGTAGGAACTAATGGTATTATTCTAGAGTTCCTCAACTACTAGCATAATTTTTGGACATATATTATATAGATAACATATATATATCCAACGCAAATAATTATGCATTAGTTCCAAATGGCCAAAATAAATATTTATGAGCTCCTAAAAATATTTGTTTGAATTTTACCTCTGACCAATATTTTCAGAGAGCAACATGAACATTTTCTTGGTCCTTTTTGGAGCAATTTTTATCCGGGTTATTTCCAGAAATGATTTCTAAGGGTTTCACAAATCCCCATTTCAAATTTAAATGAAATTTAAACGTGATGCACACATGACTAGCTAATATAGGTCATACCAGAACTAGAGATGTGACAGATTCCTTGTAATAGTTTTGCAATATGATGATAGTGATATGTGAGTAATGTTGGTGAGTAATTATGCTTTAGTAAGAATATTGGTGTTAAGGCTTGTGATTCCCTATGCAAGCACGAAAGTCAATAGTTGTGTAATGAAATTACATCCTACTCATGGTGCATTATTCGGTGTTAGTTATGCTTAATGCTTTCTTATGTGATTTTTCGATTCTTGGTTGGTTGCTTCTCAATCTATTTGCTAGCCTTCACTTGTACCAAGTAGAAATACTACTTGTGCATCCAAAATCCTTAAACCCAATTTTTCCATATGAGTCCACCATACCTACCTATATGCGGTATTCCTGTGCCATCCTAAGCAAATTTGTCTGTGCCATCTCTAATTATCAAAATAAATTTCCCTTTTGTGTGCTCATACCGCTCATGAAGCGGCAGGGGGTGGCCAATATTTTCCATGCTACATGTGTTATTCTCAAGATGAGTGTTTATTCACTTGTCATTGCACGAGAGTACGGCGGTAATAGGGATGCCCAAAATGAAAAAAGTAATTTACTTTATGTTGTCAAATAATAAATTCCTTGGAAAGTGTTGGTATGGAAGGCACCCGTGGATACGGCTAGTCATGGATTGTGAAAGAATGGTGGGAAAAGGAATAAACTTTATTTTCTATTTGGGAACCGCCTATGATATATCTAGCATGGAAAGTGTTGGGAATTACTCGGTCGTTTTCATTGACGGGAAAAGTATGCCTCTAAATAAATCTCTCAAATTAAGCTTTGAGCTCTGGCACCTCTACAAATCCCAACTTCCCTCTACGAAGGGCCTTTCTATTTACTTTACGCAATTTTTATTTTTATTTGAGTCTCCTTCTTCTCTTATAAAGCACCAACTAAGGGGCACTATGATCGTACTTGAGCATTGGGTGTAGCTAATATGCGATTGTGTTTCATGAATGGATCAATGATTGAGCATGATGGGCTAGGGATAACTTGCTTTAGTATTGATATTTTGAAAGACCTGGTTGCTATTGATATGCTTGAGTATTGAAATCTTCATATCAAAACTAGACTATTGCTTTGAACCATATAAAAGTCCAAATGTCCATGTTACAAAAGAAAACAATATGTGATGAACATGTTAGGCAGCATTTGACCGGCCCTATCGCTAACCAGTTGAATGGCAGAATCATTTGCCTTACAGAAAATGGCAACATTATTCATTTCCTATCATACGTCTGATGTAAGGAAAGCATCAGACCAATCAGGCAGAGTTGATTTGTATTCCATCCTACGGTTGTGATCTTGCACCCACCTCCCCTGTATCCGCTGTCATGCCCCCAAAATATATATATATATATATATATATATATATATATATTTGTGCTTCGAACTCTCACTAGAGAGGGACCTGTTTACTAGTCGTGTGCGGTTGACACTAGTGGTAAGGTATCTGTAGCAACGTGTGGTCGCATGAGGCTAGTATGTTACTAACAGGTGGCATGTGCGGTTTGCATGCTACCAGTACGTCTGACATTGGTGACATGTGATAGACACGAACGCGGCTGGTGGTAGAGTGATCCTTTGGCGTGTATGTAGCTCGCACTATGCTAGCTTCTTAGAGTGTTGGTAGTGTGTGCCGTACAACACACACTACTAGTACGTTTTGCAGGGAAACAAAAAATTGTCACGACAACATTTTTCACTGCCTTGACAACGTTTTCCCATTTGATACTTATATGAATATAAGAAGTAATATGCATCAAATAATGAATGTTATTATGTGCACATTTTACATGAATCCAAACTACAACATATTGATAAACCACAAGTATAGGGAATCAGTTGTAGCATTTTCGATAAATAAGAGCGTCGAGCCCAACAAGGAGCTAAAGGTAGAATTAATGTTCTCTCAAAAATTCTATCGACCATCGATATAACTCTATGCACGCTAATGCTCACTTTACCTAGAACAAGAATAAAACTAGTTTGTAGGTGTGATGGAATATGTTTTGCAAGACAATAAAGAATGTGGAAATAAAACTTAGCTGTTATTTTAAATAAAGAACAAATAAGTAAATGTTTTTTAAGAACAATAAGAAAAGGTTTGTCCCTAGGCCATTGATAACTAGACCGATAATCATCATTGCAGTTTTATTTGTGGTAGAGGCCTAAGCTAACATACTTTCTGTTCATGGATAATATGTTACTATAATTTGAACTCTAGCAAGCACCTGCAACTACTGAAGTTTCATTAAGGTAATTAAGTATAAAGTCCCCTTTGATCCCATACCCAACAACTCATGAATTCAGGTTTAGGTTTCTATCACTCCCGCAACCCACTATAAGTGAATCATGAACATATTGCAACACCCTACAATGGGAATCATGCACGCTTGCGCGACACGGAGGGCACCAAAATAATTATCACCAAAATAAAGCATGAAACTCAAACCAATAATGATCACTAATGAACCCATAGGACAAAATAAATCTACTCTAACATAATAGTGGTGCAACACATCATCGGATAATAATATACAGCATAAAGCACCATAGTCAAGTAGAGATTACAATGTCATGAGAGAGGTTACACCGCTGCATAAAGGGGGAGAGTTTTGGTGATGACAGCGGTGAAGTTATTGGAGTAGATCGTTGCCGCGATGGTTCCCCCAGCGGCGAAGTTGTTGGAGTACATCGTCGTCATGATGGTTTATGAGGGGGAGAGCCCCCCTTCTTCTTGCTTGCCTTCCCCTTAGATGGGATAAGGGTTAACCCTCTGGTCCTTGGCCTCCATGCCCCCGAGGGGTGGGATCCTCTGAGATTGGATCTCTCTCTCTCTCTCTCTCTCTAGGGTTTCTTCTATGTTTTCGGTACTGTTTTATGGCCGAACACCATTTGTTTTATAGCCAGATGTCAAGACCCCAATCCTAAGCCACATCGATCTAGCATGTAACACATCATATCACTTTGCGGCCTCTCGCACGGTATTCCCACGGGTGCCACCTTACCTGGCCCGGGACCGTTTGCGCCTTTTGGCTCACGTATATGATAGTGTCGCTAGCATCCATATGACAAAGAACCCGGGCCGACATGGCTAGTCGTGAACCCAAAGCGGCACTAACCCATGGGGACAGGCATACATGAATCAACCTCGAGCATGTCGGTCAACAGCGTGTGAATCCGGGCTGTAGCACTGGGCTAACAGGACTCCGGTAACCCGGGCTGTAGCAGGCTAGGCAGGACTCTGGATGTCACAGCGTGACATTTCCCCGAAGGGACAGGCACATGAACAAAGTGAAACACATGCCGGCCAATCAAGTGTCCTGAGCAGTAGTGTTGGGCTAGCAGGACTCCGGTGAACCGGGTTGTAGCGTACTACTATGGCTCAAGAAAGCACTAGACTACATTTCCCCATAAGAGAGGCTGCCAAGGATGAACAACTAGATTGTCGGATCCCACACATACCAAGCATTTGAATCATACACACAATATGCTCGATATGTGTAAATACAACATGGCATCACAACATAACTCTACGACTGAAGTATTTATTCATTAGGCTCCGAGGAGCGAGATATTACAAACATGGGTCTCATGACCCAACATTCAGAGCATACAAGTCAAAGCACATGCGGAAGCTTAACATGTCTGAGTACAGACATCTACAAATGAAAAAGGCTTAGAAGCCTGACTATCTAACAGATCCTGCCGAGGGCACAAGATCGTAGCTGAGGTATCAAGCTAAACGTCGAAGTCCACACGAAACTACTAGCGAGACTGACGTCTCTCTGCAAAAACATAAAATAGGCAAACATGAGTACAAATGTACCCAGCAAGACTTACATCAGAACTATCTACATATGCATCAGTATCAATAAAGGGGTGGTGGAGTTTAACTGCAGCAAGCCAGCTTTGACTCGTGGCTATCCTGAACTACGACTGCAAGTAACTCTTTTGAGGTGGCGCACACGAGTCCACATATTCACCATATCAATACACCACTATGGATCCGCTCCCGTCTTCCTACGAGAACGCCATCCATAGCACTCACGCTTATCTTGCGCATTTTAGAGTATCCACTTTCACTTGTCTATGAACTATGCAAGGGGTCCAAGTTTCCATATACGAGGAATCCGGCTATTCGAATAGATAACGATAACCCTGCAGGGGTGTAATTCTTCACACACGCTCTCGCCACTTATCGCCCTGTACACGTCATGTACCTCGGCAACCTTCAAGCGGAAGCCGGGCGAGGGAGTCGGCCACGACCTGACTAACCACACAAGTCTCTCGTCCAGGTTTATCGCCTATTCAGGTTCCATCCGCAAGGAGATCCGGCCGGGGTGTCGCTCACGGCCCCAAACGATGTGAGCATGGTTCCCAAGCCCACCAACCGGGTGCCACTTGGTACACCGTGCCACTGTGCCTAGTCTGTCCCAAGCCCACCTGTACCAGGTGCCACTTGGTAGACTACTAACACTACCTACAAACACCAGAAACTAGTTGCAACTCCTGGACAGAGATCGGGTTGATTAATAAGTCGAGAGGGGCACTTAAGCATTCCAATGCGTGGTAGTAACTGTTCATGGATCACAAACACAGAACTCAGTTCCTGAGGATGGCTGCAATGAGACAACCCACCATGTACTCCTACATGGCCTCTCACCGCTACCTTAACCAAATCGTGTTCACACACTTAGCTCACACACAGTAGGACATGTTTACACACCTCCAATTCATTCCCGATGAATCAGACCTTACTCAACTCTAACCAGTAGCAGGCATGACAACAAGCATGAATGAGTAGGCACATCAGGCCTCAAACAACTCCTACTCATGCTAGCGGGTTTCATCTATTTACTGTGGCAATGACAGGTCATGCAGAGGAAAGGGGTTCAACTACCGCAGCATGTAACAGTTGAACTGTTGTTGTCCTAATGCAGTAAAAGAGAGCAGGAGCGAGAGAGTGGGATTGTATCGGAATGAACAAGGGGGTTTTGCTTGCCTGGCACTTCTGAAGATAGTATAGTTCTTCATCGGTGTCATCGAACACATCGTCGGAACGTCGTCTACTGAGAGGGTACAAACACCGGCAACAAAGAAAGAACACACGATCAATGCAAGGCACAATATGATGCATGACCATGACATGGAAATATGCTTGTGTTTGAGCTAATGCAACTAGAAACCAGATTAAATGAAGTTGGTTTGAATACATGATTCAAATTCCAACTCCATATGTGATTATTTAAATGCCCTTTATTTGTTTTGTCCAAAACAGAGGGCAAACATTGTTCAAACATGCATGAAGATGGAACAGATGGATTCCTTGAATTTTTCTGATAATTTTTCATATATAAATTATTTCATTTGGAGTTACGGTTGAATTTCTATGAATATTAGAAGTTCAAATCATTTTCTGGATTTTCTGGTTATTTAGAATTAAACAAAATCCAGTAAATGATTTACTGCGTCAGCATGACATCATGCTGACGTCAGCGGTTAACGGAGCGGCCCAGGTCAAACTGACCAGTGGGCCCCGCGTGTTAGTTACTAACTAAACTATCTTGGTTTAATTAGCACTAATCCTAAATTAATTAGCAGGGCCGGGCCCACTTGTCCGGACCCAGGGGAGGTCAACCCCCTGGTCAGCTAGGTCAAACTCGCCGGCGGCTTGTCGCCGGCAACGACAGAAACGGCGAGGAGGCTTGGGAATGCGCTACAGGGAACCATTCGAGGCGCCGTTGGGCTCTACGGAAAGCTGGCGCAATGGCGCGTCGGATGGTGGTGGTCTCCGGGCCTGGGGTGGCCGGAGTTGAGCGCGGCGTCGACCTCGGCGGCGGCCGGAGTTCGGGCGCACTCGGGAACGGGGATGCGGTGGCTGTGGAGTGGCGTGCTTAGCTCCTACGGCACCTACGCGGCGCGGTGAGCATGTGGGTGTGCTCGGTTGGGAGCTACGACCACTGTGGCCACGGCGGCGAGAAGCTCGGGCGGCGACGCGGTTCGGTCTCCGGTGGAGCAACGGCTACATCATGCAAACGGAGCGCATAGGAGGGGGGTTCGGTTCAGTGGCTCACGGCGAGTCGGACGAGCAGGGCGGCGAGCTCGGGGATGCGGAGACGGCGGCGAATCGACGGGCGCGGCCTTCGGCGACCGAGGAGGAAGAAGGGGGAGTAGCCGGTGATGCAGGTCGTCCCAGCGCTTGGGGCCAGGGTGGGGCGAAGCAGCAGTCGTCGGCGGTTCTTGCGGACTCCGAGTGGCGGTGAGGGGAGCATGGTGGGCGTGGCTATGGCGGCACCAAGCTCAAGCACGCGTCGGCCATGGCGTCAGGGGGGTGAAGGAGAGAACAGAGGGGGGGGGGGAAGGGGTCCAGGGGGAGAGGGGAGCGGTGCAGGGGTGCGTGGCGTCGTCCGGGCGCGTCGAGGAGTAGCCAGGCAGACAGGGAGGGAGGAGGTGGCCGGCGCGCGGCGACCACGCGCCCTCGTGCCTTCTGGCACGAGGTTGAAGGAGGCGGTGCGGTGGCTGGGCCGCTACAGTGGTGGGCCGCAGCTGGGCCGCTGGGTGGGATGCGTAAGTGGCCAGGTATTCTCTCTCTCTCTCTCTTTATAATTCTTTCTGTTTTCTATTTTTTTTCTGTTTTGTTTTGTTTTGCCACTGTTTAAACTCAAAACAAATTCAAATCAGTGCCAAAACTTTCTGTAAATACCTATGTGGCTTATATGGACTTTTCCAAGTGCACACAAATATTTCTAATACATTTGAAAATATATTCTATATATTAGGAATATAAATTCAAATTCAAATACAATATGATTTAATTTCAGTGCCCAAAATATTCCTTAAAAATGTTCAATATTTTTGGTATGGATTAAAACCATTGCCAACAATATCAAACATCAAATAAGAGCATTTTGGGTTCTTGAATGCAATTTATTTAAGCTGGACCTATTTGGATTTCAAAGTGCTAGGGTTTTATCACCCCCAATTCGACTTTTAAATAAAATTTAAACATGATGCACACATGAAGCTAGCCTAGTGCAAAACCAGAAGCTAGGGATGTGACACCAGAGTTCCGTAACTCTTGCCGGGCTAAACTTTTAACATGGTTTTCCCCTAATATTAGCTTCCTTGCGGTCGAATGACACCTCCAACCAACTTACAGGGTGGCCACAAGCTCACCCGGTGCACCTAGGGGGGTAGGAGTGCCCGTTGAGCTTGTGGAGCCCTTGGGCCTCCTCTTGCATTAATTATTGCACCAAAAATTCAAATATATTCCACAAAAAATCCACATAAATTCCCAGGTCGTTCCAGCTCCATGAATTTTCACCTAAAAGCCCAAAGACGATAAAAAACTGGAACTGGCCTTTGGCACTGCTTTAATAGGTTAGTCTAAATATAAATAATATAAATTATTTCCACTATATGTTAAAGTGTCATGATACCAACATGAAATGATAAAAAGTTATAGATATGTCGGAGATGTATCAACATCCCCAAGCTTAATTCATGCTCGTCCTTGTGTGCGTAAATGATAAAACAAAAATAATTTTTGTTCTGGCATGCTGCCTAACACACACTTCATCAAATATTTAATTGTGATGGGAACTTAGAACAAAAGTGATCCAAGTCAATACTCTATTAATTTGACATTGAAACCATGCACACTTAATTGTGATAATAGATGTTGATGCGGGGAGTAGGGATTGCCATGACACTGATGCACTACAGCTATAAGTGTATGAAAGCTCTCCTAATGCAGCTAAGTGGGTGTGCATCCAACTTGCTTGCTCATGAAGACCTCGAGCATTTGAGGAAGCTCGTCATCAGAATATACAAGCCAAGTTCTATAATGTAAAAATCTCACTAGTATATGAAAATAAAGATCATGGAGACTCTCTATATGAAATACATTGCGCTACTTCGAAGCACAAATGTGGTAAGAGGATAGTACTATGGCCCTTATCTCTTTTTCTCTCATTTTTTCGTTTTTCCTTTTTATTCCTGTTTTGCGGGCTCTTTTTGGCCTCTTTTTTATTGGCCTCATGGACCTCATCCTGTGTTTTTTCAAGGAATGATAAGTCTGCTCCAATTCATATCCTCACAGGTAGGGGCACACTCTAATAATGATTATCATCACACTTTTATTTACTCACAATTCAAAAACTAGAAATAATGACTACATATGAATGCCTCTGGTAGTGTACCAAGATGTGAAGTGATCTAGCATAACATGTATAACAATGATTAACGGTGGCTTAATTTGCCACAAAATATCATGTCAGCTCTATCTGATCATGCAAAGCAAAATGACAACAACGGTTCAAGTCATATGAATAGTAACAATGGAAGTTACATGGCAATATACCTCAGAATGGCTATGGAAATGTCATAATAGGTAGGTATGGTGCTTGTTTTGAGGAAGGATATGGTGAGGCTTATGTGTGAGAGAGTGTGTCATCTCACAGGGTTTGGATGCACCAGTGAAGTGTGTGCCAAGTCTGGAGGTGAGAGTGGGCAATGCACCCTACCTGATAGGCTAAAAAATATGGATAGGTGGAAGGGCTAAAGACCGAAAAACTCACATTAGTCGTAAAGAACTCAAGTATTTATTGCGATAATCTCATAGCCTATCTCGAAGCAACCACAACTCGCATGCACCTAGGGGGCAGTTGGTAGGAGTGCACCATCGCGCGCCCATGATCCGAATGCACGTGAGTGCCAATCAGTGACATCCCTACACTCTGACGTCTTAGCTAATACCAGCGGCTACCACTTTCATGCATACAGAATCACAAACCTTGACACCCATATTCGTCCTAAACTTTAACCATTTACTCACACACTCACATATCACTACCTCAATATCACAAAACTATTGTAAAGAATCAAAGCTTTTGATACGTCTAAGATGTATCTAATTTTTGTTGTTGTTTCATGCTATTATATTATCAATCTTGTATGTTTATATGCCATTTTATATCATTTTTGTGGATTACTCTACTAACTCAGTGCCCAGTGTTTGTTCCTGTTTTTGCGTATTTCTTTGTTTGGAAGAAAACCATACCAAATGAAGTCCAAACACGATGAAACTTTATAGTGATATTTTCTGGACCAAAAGAGACCCTAGAAGCTTTGGGGTAATACCAGACGATGATCGAAGGAGGCACAAGCTCAGGGGCCCCAGGGGGTGCCCTGTGAGCTTGTGGGTCCCATCTGGAGGCCTCCGCTGGTACTCTGCCGGAGGGCGAAACCATTTGGGAGGCAATCTTCATCAACCTTGCTACCTCCATAATGATGTGTGAGTAGTTACCACAGGACGTAAGGGTCCATATCAATAGCTAGATGGGTCTCTCTCTCTGATCTTTAATACATGATCTCTTTGGAGATCTATTCGATGTAATTCTCGTGGTGCATTTGTTGGGATCCTATGAATTGTGGGTTTATGATTAGATTATTCATTCAAAAGTATTTGAGTCTATTCATAGATTTATTTATGTGTGATTTTATATCCCTGTAATTGTCTCTGATCTATCTATCTTCTTTCGCCAATTAGATTGATTTATCTTCGGTGGGAGAGGTTCTTGGTTGTAGGTTCAATCTTGCGGTGTCCTTACTCTATGACAAGAGGAGTATCAAGGCATATGATTGTATTGTTGCTGCTCAGGGTAAAATGATGGGGCTCAAACATATTATATGGCTTTGCTTTGTCTACATTATCTGATCATGCTTCAAGCATTACTCTATTTGTTATGAACTTAATACCTTAAGATGCATGCTGGATAGCGGTTGAGGGGTGGAGCAATAGTAGTAGATGCAGATGGATTTCAGTCTACTTCTCTCGAATGTAATGCCTATATATTGATCATGCCATGAAGAATCATCGTAACTATGCGCTATTCTATCAATTGCCCAACAATAAATTGTCTACCCACAATATTGTGCTCATGAGAGAGATGCCTCTATTGAACGTTATGGCCCCCAGGTCCATTCACTTTATATTTACTAAAACTCTAAAAATGCTTGCTTCAATTTATTTACCTTTTTCCTTTTTATTTTATCTATCTACCACTATCAGATTAATTCTTGCAATTGGCGAGTACAAGGGGATTGACAACCCTCTTGCCCGTGTTTGGTGCAAGTATTTGCTTTGTGTGTGTGCAAGTACAACTTATCTTATTTGTGTGATGTCTCCTACTGCCCTGATAAACTTTAGTTCTTAACTGAGGGAAATACTATCTGCTACTACACTACATCGCCCTTCTTCTTCGGGGAAATCCCAACGCCTACCAGAAGTAGCAGAAGAACTTCTGGCATTGTTGTCGGGGAGGCTTCACCAAACAAATGAAGGTTCCTTCACTCACATTTATCATTTACTTGTTTTACTTTCCTTTGTCATTTGCTTTTTATTTGCCTTCTCTTTTTCATCTCCCTCTACTTATCTAAAAAAATTAAAAATACCAAAAATATTTTGTGTTACTATCTTTTCTTGCATTATCTTGTGCCTTCTATTTTCTTGCATCTTCGCTTGCTAAAAATAGGGAACCACTTAAAGCTTTCTACTTGGATCATCTTTGATCTGTTTGTGCTCGTGTTGAGACCCTAACTACCTTTATTGAGGGAAAATCATTAGATGTGCATGCTCATTTTGTGCAACACCGCTTCTGTCAAAAAGGGTTACACTTATGGGATCAAATAACTAGATTTCAATGCTATGCTTGGAATTTGTGCTCTATACATGATTTTACTTGTTGTTCTGAGAGCCCTAAACACCTTCCCTACCAATGTGAGTTTAATGATGATGAGATCTTAGCTTCTTATGTGAACGGTGTTTATGATTACTATAATAAGGGTGCCTATGAAATTGCTTGTTTGCTTGAAAAGTATGATGATACTCTTTACAAATCTAAAAAAATATCCATAGTTAAGAATTGCTATGAAAACTATGATGCTAATGCTTATATTGAAGACTATAATAAGAAAGCCTCTGGTGTCCAAAAAGAGACTAATATTTTGCAGGAATCTACGATAATTGTTATGACCCCATTTATTCGATTGAAATATCCCTTCTTGATGAATTTGATGCTCGCTATGCTTATGGCGATGATGCCAATATTAGTGATGCTTATGGAGATGAACTTGTTTGGAAACACATTAAAGAGAGGATTTGTGGAATCCTTTGCATTCATTAGTCATTAGTATAGATATCAAAGCGAATATCTCTTTTTAATTGATATATCTCGGTTTAAACAAAGGTGAAATGAGTGTAAAAATATGACTCATTAACTCCCCAGGCTTAAACTTGATCGTCCTTGAGGAACATAAAGAGAAATCCAAGTCATACGGAACTCAGTTGTTTAAACCGAAATAACGAGAAGGTTCTGGTTAACTTACAATCGGTACGCCTAGATAGCCTCTGCTTCTTGACCTAAAAACTTAACATAGCTGTAGCGGTGGCATGGTTATAGTGCAAGTGTTACTGAAGCATAATCAACACAATGTTCTTGATCTACTAGATAAAACAACTTTCCAACACTCTATTCTATTTATTCTAGACAACAATTGCTTGCCGGGAATGCACGGAAGAGGTTTCTTTAGATAGAGCCAATAAAACTGATGTTAGGGAGTGAAAGCATGTAGTAAAATGTAGTTCTCTAATGCTCTTAAGCACACCCACAATCATTTCCTCCTCAAGGCTCTCAAGTACTTTACTTCAATCATTGTTTGTTGGAACTTTGATTGTCACGCGAAGGGATTATGCCAACTAAGTGATCATGCATAGATTGTGTCTTAATGTTTGGGAACTATGGAACTTTGATACATGCCTCTTTCGAGCTCTTCCAACCAGTCCCCTTTATTTACCACATATACATCCCATCATCTTTGACGCTGAGGACCACCCTGATCGCACCACTGCGGTCGGGTGCTTGCCCTTGCTGGTTTCACCAACAATTCGCAACGTCAAGGTGTCAAAGATGTTGGTTGATGATGGGGCCGGCTTGAACTTGATCTCACCTAATGTGATCAAGAGGCTACAGATTCCAAAGGAAGATCTCAAGGAAACGAGAACGTTTCAAGGGATCAACCCAGGAAGGAGCCAACCAAAGGGAAGGATCACCTTGCCGATAACGTTTGGCAGTGAATTGAACTACATGACAGAAAAGGTCGTCTTCAATGTCGTAAAGAACCTTTGCCGTATAATGGAATCTTGGGTCGCCCATCTCTGGCCAAGTTCATGGCAGTGTCTCACTACGCCTACAACATGCTCAATATGCCAGGGACCATGAGCATCATCACCATCTACTCCGACAAGAAAGACACAGCCATCTGTGCCGACAAGCTCTACCAAGAAGCAGTGGCAGGACCTGCCAGCAAGGCACTTGCTCCTGCCGACAAAGCTCTTGAGGGGAAGAAGAAGAACAATAAGACTGGCAAGACCTCTGATAAGGACTCCGAGAAGTGCACCTCTTCAGAGTGCTGCACACCCATTGAGGCGCCGGAGAGCTCTGCAGGCAAGAGCAAGAAGTCCAAGGCACCTCCACCAGCAACCAAGAAGGTGTCCACAAAGGAGGACGACACAGGAGGCACTTTCACCATAAGTGCTACCCTTAACAACAAATAAGAAAGCGTGCTCGTTGCCTCCGTGCGGGCGAATGTCGATGTGTTTGCATCGCAACCATCTGACATCCCCGGTGTTCCCAGGGAGGTAATTGAGCACCACCTTGGCTTCTGTCCTCATGTGAGGCCCGTCAAGCAGAAGGTAATGAAGCAAGCCATGGAGTGGCAATAATTTATTGCTGAAGAAATCAAGAAGTTAGAAGCGGTCGGCTAGGTTAGAGGAGTTCTAAATCCAACGTGGTTGGCCAATCCAGTTGTAGTGTGCAAGGAAAATGGGAAATGGAGGCTTTGTATTGACTATCACTGGTACGCGTCGGTGCTATACAAACGGTTTTTAACCCCTTTCCGCGACGGCACTTGGAATAGTCGCCAAGTGAGTGTGGGCGATAGGGGGTCCTTCCCACATGACCTAGAAACCGCCGGGGATAGGCCCTCCTGGGACGCAGGCTGGGGCAAAATGAGCTCGTGTGCGATCGGGCAAGGCATCGAAACCCAATCATTTCCGTCCGTGTGTACATCGCACACGGTGAATCCTAGAAAAACATTTCCGTTCATATGTATATCACACACAGTCAATCCAAGGAATACGTTTCCGTTCTTTTGTACATCCCACACAGTCAATCCAGGGAAAACGTTTCCGTTCGTATGTACATCCCACACACTCAATCCAGGGAAAACTTCGAATGTACATTGTAGCTTCCCGACCTCAGACGGTCAAGTCTCTGTGCTTAAGTGTCATCCCTGGATCGGTATGCTGACACACACAGTACTCGAGGATTTATAATAGAGGTAAATCACATGTATAAAGTAACATAAATACTATTACCTCAATCCATATAGTGGAAGTAACAACAAGGTTGTGGATTCCCATCAACACCAACGGCAAAGTTGAGTGTAGAAATCGTAACCCTAACGTATCACTTACTCGTCATAAGATTCCTGCAACATGAGACGTTGCAGCCACAAAGGGTCAGTACATTGAATGTACTGGCAAATTTACACCATAGGAAAATGATGAATAATAACTATCACTACATGCATATATGGCTGGTGGAGGCTCTATGGTTATAATGTTTTTGCGAAAAGCCAATTTTTTCCTACAATAAAGGAATATATTTTATTTAACTACAAAGTTTGTTGAAAACATTGAGAATGGTAAATCCCCATCTCAATCCCAATTAAAAGTTAACAACCCAACAAATTAAATATATAGGGTGATGAGATAAACATGATAATTCAAGAACTAGATACTCAAGATGTCCATAACCGGGGACACGGCTAACCATGATTAGTTTGTACACACTACAGAGGTTTGTTCACTTTTCCCCACAAGACTCGATCTCCTCCGTTGGATTTCTCGCACTACATGGTGTTTGAGAAACGGATGATCGAGATACAGTCTTTCAGAAACACTAACTCTTTACTCTCGGTGTACAGTTACACCTACTTTCCCCTACATCTGCTAGCCCACCACTGAAACAGGTCATGCAACATACTCAACTATGCTAGAGCCCATAATAGCTTGTGGCTGCACATAGAAGTTTCTAGCATGAATAATTTTATGATCCCTTTGAGCCTGGGCGGTGAACCATAGGATGATCACACGGGTACTCCAGGATCTCCTAGGACAATGCTGGTATATCCCCAGGTGTCCGGGCAAGACCACTGGTATATCCCCAGGGTGCCCCTACCAATCCACCCAGATGTGTACTCCCTCCGTTCCAAAATAGATGACCCAACTTTGTACTATCTTTGTACTAAAGTTAGTATAAAGTTGAGTCATCTATTTTGGAACGGAAGGAGTATTAAAGTAGCCTCCTTAAGTTAAACCTTAGTTAACAATAATCTCTCACATCTTTCATGAATTCTCTCAAACCAATCCATGTCTACGAGCATAGCATAGCAATATGAGCATAACGTAAAAGTAACTCCCAAGGTTTGAATGCAGGAAAATAGGTTCCTACCTCAACAACTACTTCCCAATACCCACATGTTATCAATTCCTAACCATGAAATGTTGAGGGTTGAAACTAATGCATAAAAAACTAGGTATGAAAAATATGATCAAAGTGTGAACTTGCCTTGTACTGTTGTTGAAGATGATCCGCACTCATAACTCCTGATAGTTCTACTCGTCACACTCCGTTCAATCTATCGTAAGCAAGCAATAGTAACTACACATAAGCAATCATGCAAAAGCATCAAAGAAAAGATCACAGAAAACTTTGAAAACAAGCAATTAACTATTGCAACAGAAAACAATTTCCAACAGTACCAAAATTGGGTGAATTTGGTCTTATCAGAAAGTTTAGGTCAAGAGCTTCGATTTGCAAAAAGAATCAACTCAAACGGAGTTACGAAACTCAAGTTACGATCAAATGAAGTTCAAATACAAATATGTTTGAATTCAACTTTTAAAACTTTCAAAAATATGTTTAAATTGTTTTACTGGATAGAGGAGATCATAATGAAGAAGTGGGCGTTGGTTTCGTTGGATTTGGAGAAATGAGCGAAAAGTAGCGAAGGTTTAAAGGTCAGGGACTAATCTGTAAATAAAATATTTACGGGTGGATCCCTGGCCGAAATTAAAAAGAAAAAGACAAACTCTACCGAACGAATGTTCGCTGCCGAGCGCTAACTAACGAATTCCTTCACTACAGAGGCTAATCCGGCGAGTGTTCTCTAAATAACTAGACAAAATAAAAAACGGGTTTTTAAAGAAAACCGAGAAAAACCAGATCGGACCGGGGCGACGGTTTTACTGGTCTGTGGTGGTTTCGTCGACAGCGTGGCTTCCGGCGGTTTTCCCGCAGCATCCGACGTCGACGAGGGCGGTGCGGTGGCGAGGCGCGGCGGCGGCGGTTCGGCTTCGCGGCGGAGTGCGGCGGCGGCGGCGAGCGCAAGTGGAAGTGGCAGCGGGGGAGTGCGCTGGCGGCGACAAGCGCAAGCGGCAGCGGCGGGGTCCGGTGAGATGCGGGCGTCGGTGGCGGTGCTGCGGGGTGAGCAGGCGACGGACTGTGGTCCAGGGGCCCTGGGCCGCACCTTTTAAGAGGAGGGGCGATGGGTGGCGTGGGGAAGGGGCACAGGACTGAGGGTGGCCGAGCGTAGTACGGCGGCGCGCGGCGGCGTGCTTGCGACGGACTCTGTCACGAGGAGGAGGGCAGTGTGGCTGGGCCGCGGCCTGGCTGGGAGCTGGGTCGGCCCAGTTCGGGTGCGCGATTTTTTCAAACAATTTTACCGACAATATAAAATAAATCAAATAAAAAATACTATAGGCATATCATATATCAAAATTTTCAGAAAAAGATTTTCTAAAACATGAACATTTTCCCGGCGTCAAATAAAATCTACAAAAAATTCAAATAAATCAAACAGTGCTACTGCTCTAATAAAATCCAATGCAAATCATTTTAAAAATACCAAAATAATTTCAAATTTATTTCTCTCCAATTTTCTATTGTAGGGAATCATTTTACCCTAATTTCCATATATTCTATTTTTGGAGAAAAATAGTTTGAATAAAAACCAAATAACTCCAAATTGAAAAATAATTTCAAAAGGACTTTAAATTTGATCCTTTTAAACTTCCAACTCATATTTAATATGTTTTGAAGAAGTCATTTTATCTTCTCTCATGAAAATCATTGAGTTGCATAAAGTTTTAGAATTTTAAAATATTTCCAAATGGAATTCAAATCTTTTCAAAACCCTTTTCATTTATTTAAATGGAAGAAGTCATGTCATCTTCTCTCCAGGGTTTTGTGGTGAAAAGAGTTTGAATTCTTAGAGATCATAAAAGCAAAGGTGAAAGTTTGGGAAAGTCATTTCATTCCCTCTCATTTAACTTTCAAAAACTTTCAAATTTCACTCACTTTCAGTCTATCAATCACACAACAAACGAACAACAATCAAAACTATTTATTTAGTATAACATTCCAAAATTTAGAATTTTGGGATGTTACAAACCTACCACCCTTAAAATGAATCTCGTTCTCGAGATTCGGAGAGGCTAGAAAGAAATAGGTTAGGGTCGGGGTCTTCTCAAAATCCATCGATCGTCTCCGGGGTCTCGGGTGCTACCACCCTTAGATGCATTGATATGATTTCATAAAAACTCATATAATCCATCCTTATTGTTGACAGTGTCGGTCTTCTCAAATTCTCGGGAAAATTCCTTCTCTGGGGTCTTCCGGTAGTGGCATAACATTTTCCTCAATACTTTCTGTCCTTTCATCTTGGTAAGGTTCTTCCATGACTGGGTCTTCTTAGCTGACGGGTCTCGCGCCAATACTAAACAACTATCGATATCTCATGGTGGTCAACCATTTATGGTTTTTCCTGCAGGAAATGGGTCTGGGTTGATCCTCACCGGATAACCTACGATTGGCAACAACTGCCTTGTACAAGGGGAAAATGCTTATACCATTCTAAGGTTCAACAAGGTTTAATATCGTCGTCTCTCTACTATAGGTAAGTCACTCAGATTTACCATCCCATCACTACAAAAAAATACACTTCCGTGATGATACGTGTTTGTCACAGTAGGTCGTGTTTTTTGTCATGCATGTACATCCATGACGTTTTTATGACAGAATCAAGATAGTCATACCTGTGCTGTCGTAGAAGTGTTCCATGACATTACCAAAATTATCATCACGGAAGTGTCCACTTCCATGACAATAAATCGCGCGTCACAGAAGTGCTTTCGTCAAGGGTGACCCACACGTGGCGTCCACCGTAACGGAACGCCGTTAAGCTATCGGGTGCGGTTTTGGATCTGATAACCCGTTAACAACCCGGACCAATGGGGATTTTCCACATGTAAAATCATCATTGGCCGCAGGAAACACGTGTTGCCTCACCGTTGGGACAGATGTCATCCACTCATTGGACAGGAGGCGCCTATGATAGGTCAACATGTGGCACGGTCCAACAGTGGCCCATTCCGGTGAAAAAGGCCAGCCCAGTAAAAACTAGCAGGCCGGCCCATATAAGGCCTACTTGTGTTAGGTCCATTTAAGCCCACGACCCATACGAGATGTGCCAATTCGCCCCGTTAACGACTCATTAAAGATTTGACACCATTGCAGCCCATCGTCAGTTCGAGCCTGTTAACAGCCCGCTGTATATTTGGGCTCAATATCGGCCCGATGAGATTTCGACCTGTTAATGGCCCATTTAATGGATGGGCCAATTTTCAGGATGTACATCTTTCGGCCTTTTAGCGACCCATTTAAATGCTGGGCTAATTTCCGGCCCGGTGTGTCTTTCAGCCTGTTGACGGCCCATAAATCTGATGGGCCATTTGTAGTCGGACCTGAGTTTCGGCCTTTTAGCGGCCCATTTAAGTGTTGGGCCAATTTCTGGCCCGGTGTCACTTTCATCCTGTTGACGACCAATAAATCAGTTGGGCCATTTGTAGTCGGACCTGAGTTTTGGCCTTTTAACGACCCATTTAAGTGTTGGGCCAATTCCCGGCCCTGTGTGCCTTTCGGCCTGTTAACGGACCATAAATGAGTTGGGCCATTTGTAGTCGGACCTTAGTTTTGGCCTTTTAACGGCCCATGCCCTTCATGGTCCAATACCAGCCCGGTTTCTCTTTCGGCCTGCTAAAGGCCCACAACACAGTTGGGCCGTTTACAATACTACCTGACTTTCGGCCTCTTAGCGGCCCATGCTCTTCATGGTCCAGTACAAGCCCGCTGTCTCTTTCGGCCTGCTAAAGGCCTACAGTATAGTTTGGCCATATGTAGCCCAAACTTAGTAACGGCACCTGTTGCCCGCTTTGGTGTCGGCCTGTTAACGACCGGGGAGGTAAGAGGGCCGACCATTAACTTTCGGCCTAGAAACGGCCCGTTAACTTAATGGGCCCACTAAAGTTCGTTCATGTCTTTAGGCCAAATTAGATAATTTGAGCCCATTACGACGAGCAATTATGCACATGACCAAAACCGATCAAGCAAAGGTACGACATACAGGGAATAACGTTGCACATCCAACATATATTACAGGAAATTACATCCCCTGGGCAATCAAAGATTGATGCCAGTGCAAATAAATGAGCAGAACCTAACCATCTACAACGTCACAATCTGCAAACTGAGCACAGATGACGCCCATAAGCATGTGGGAAAGTTCTTGCTGCTTTGCTACACTGTCTTGGAAAACATTGATCAGTTGTTGTGTCGCACGACTCTGCACCTCTGATTCATCCACCGTTCCATCATTGCTTCAACCATTAATTGGTTCACAAACATACATTTATTCCATTGCATTCGAGACAGAGGATACTGAACATATTCAGATGGCGATTTTGGCAGGCTTGTATTGTTGATAGTGGAGAGTGTCTCGACCACTGCATCATAACATAAATTAGGACGGGAACCAAACGGATTAATCATGAGTTATTGCCATATTACCTGGCCTAGATTTACTGGAAAGAAACAATGGGGTTGCCTTGCTGTTTTCAGAGTTTGTCTTCTTATCTTCAGCAGCCTGCACAAAATTAACACACTAGCATTGCTATCATTGGCCAAGTCAGATAATAGGAAAGTAACATTGACACAACGAACGTTTGGGCAACTAGCCTACACCAAATTAACACAATATGGCACAGCTATCATCAGCCAGGTAAGGTAATACGAAAGCAACATTGACACAATGAATGAATGGGCAACCAGAGATGCACTACAATTCAGTAATGTGCGTGATATGAGATCGTACATTCATGCAGCTCAGTATGCAAAACTACCAGGCAGTTTTCCTTGCAAAAATCAACATTGGCGCCTTTAACATTTTGCTACAACTAATTTTAGATCAAATAAAGTTAGATTCACGCCGATTAACAAAATACATGCTGATGTAAAAATATAGTGATATACAACAGGTACTTACATCAGCACTGGAGCACAGAGAATTCCCGCAAGATATTTTCCTCGAATACGATCCCAATGGAGGAAGTCTTGTATCGTTTAACCTTATTTTCTAAACTAGAGATGGGTAAGAAACATGTAGAAAATATGATCAGAATGCTATAAAATTTCATGATGCGAGGATACGCACACGCTTCTTAGAATGGAGTTGACATTCTTTTGCTGGACTGGAGCGGACTAGTTCTTTGGCCACTGGAAGCTGCTTATTAACAGTGGGAGTTTGGTTTCTCTGTGCTGGAGCAGTATCTATGAAAAATGGAGTTGGTTTATTATCTTTTGGCATTTGGATCTTTTGCAAAGACCTGGTTTGTAACCCTTTAGATTCTAACATAGCCGTCTTCCCCTTGCATGCCTTATATAGAAGAATGGTGATTCAGTTATAAAACATGCTACATAAGAGATGGAATAGGCACTGAAGAATAGAAAGGCATGACATATTGACATGTATTCCCTCCATCCGGAAATAAATGGATGGGTCTAGGCGTATTTCAGTTCTAGATACATCCAGTTTTATCCATTTCTGCAACATTTAATCCGGACGGAGGGAGTATGATGTAAGAGCTAGGGATATGACAGGACAACATAGTAAAAAAACACTGAAAAACCCACTGCAGAACCAAAGTATTCAAACCCACTGATATGAGATAGTACACTCATGCAACCCAGGATGCAAAACTACCAGGCAGTTTTCCTTGCAAAAATCAACATTGTGGCCTTTAATCATACATTTTGCTACAACTAAATTTAGATCAGATAAAGGTTGGATTCACGGCGATTAACAAAATACATGCTGATGTAAAAATATAGTGATATACAACAGGTAATTACATCTACATTGGAGCATAGAGAATTCCTGCAAGAATATTTCCTCATAAACGATACCATTGCAGAAATTCTTATATCTATTAAGCTTATTTTCTAAAAGAGAGATGGGTAAGAAACATGTAGAAAATATGATCAGCATGCTATAAAATTTCATGATGCAAGGATACACACACGCTTCTTAGAATTGAGTTGACATATTTTTGCTGGACTGGAGCGGACTAGTTCTTTGGCCACTGGAACCTGCTTATTATCAGTAGGAGTTGGGTTTCTCTGTGCTGGAGCAGTATCAATAAAAACTGGAGTTGGTTTATTATCTCCTGGCGTTTGGATCTTTTGCAAAGGCCTTGTTTGCAACCCTTCAGATTCTAACATAGTCGTCTTCCCCTTCCATGCCTTGTATAGAAGAATGGTGCTTTAATTATAAAACATGCGATAGGAGAGAGATGGAATAGGTACTGAAGAATAGAAAGGCATGACATATTGACATGTATTCCCTCCATCCGGAAAAAATGGATGGGTCCAGGCGTATTTCAGTTCTAGATACATCCTTTTTTATCCATTTCGGCAACATGTAATCCGGACGGAGGGAGTATGGTGTAAGAGCTAGGGATACGACAGGACAACACAGAAAAAAAACACTAGTTGAATGTAAAACTATATGCTAGCAGAATACGTACAGAAATAACTAAGGCAACATACACGTGTATGATTGGGAAAATAAGATGGCATTGCAACAGAGCACTAGAACATCACTTCAATGTAAAAAAACATGGTATGGTAGAGAGATGAAGTACATACTGATGAATAACAATGCATAAGATATTCAGAAGCATGATGTCCAAATTAAGCAGATGGCATTGCGATAGAGTAGAATGACAGTACTTGAATTTGAGAACATGTTATCATGAATGGAAGAGGTACTGAAAAATAGAAAGGCATGACATATTTACATGCATGATCAGCATGCTAAGCACATGGCATTGCAACGGAGTAGATACACTCCAGGACATTATATGCATGTTGTACCCATATCACAGGACAAGTTAGAGTAAGGACCTTGTGGGGTGAAGAGGATTCATCATCTTTCTGCAAGTCTTCTGAAGAACTGCCTTTACATGTTCCATCATATTGGGTATCATTGACATCAAGTTTATTGGCCTTTACATTGCTCCGTGAGGTTCTTGTGGATATATCAGTGTGTGCAATTATAGCTGACATGCATGGAAGACAACTAGTAGTTAGATTTATGTAATGAGTGCCTGTAGGAGACAACATAAATAGTAGGACTGGGGTTAACTAGCAGCAACAGGTCTCATAAACTAAAGGGAGAACACAGATGAAAGCTACATAATATGTATCGTTTGTACTCGAGATTAACTAGATGGCACACAAAAGTATTAAAGAACAACATAGGTAATACTAGAAGTGGTATAATACTATAATCACCAACCTGTGGGATAGCATTGGCAGATGGATGATAACTATGGAACAGTGTTACCTGAAGAACAAGTATCTTAGCTGAACTATGGAACATCGTTAACTCCTGAACAAGACCCGTAAGAGATCAACATGAATATACAGTGAAATGGGATGATCTATTTTCCATGCTTAGATGAATAACAAAGCCATAAATGTTGCACACAAGTAAGATAAGGGTACAACCTATCTGGCTGCCATCCATAGGAGTGAGCATCATGTGCTGACTTGTCGATGGCCCTGCAGTTGTTGTGGCTGTCCATGTCGGGCACGCACATTCGATGCATGGAACTGTTGAGTGGGGACTATAGCTCCCTTCTGGTGTATGCCTCCCTTGTTGGAGCAGCTGCAGTGAGTCGGAAGACGGTGCATCTGAAGATGCAGATAACGGATAATGTTAAGAACGACATATCTCTTTGATCTGAAGAAATACACTAAGAGATCAATAACAAGGTACGAGAGTGGTCACACGTCTGCTGACTAAAGACTAAATTGGGGTCACACGATTTTATTTTATTTTGGTACTGTCCGATCTACGCCGGATGGCTGGCCGTCTTGTGCCTCCCGGCTCACACTGTTCGGAATCTTCCCCGAAGAGCCAGTGACCAAAGGCAGAGCAGCCTGCCTCCGCTGTCCGTGGCCCCGGCCAAAAGCCCGCTCCCCGCCCCACCGCACTGTCGTGGTTGCGCCGCCCCCGGGCCAATCCACAAAGACTCCCCGTCATCCAGATCCGGCGGCCGCAGTACCTTCAACCCACGCAACTCTAAAAGATAGCCATCTAAGCGCTGCTTCCGCGGCGAACTTGCGGCCCTGCACCCTTATGTTAGACACCAGCCAACCGGCAGCCTAGGAGCTCCGCCGCCTCGAGGGGTGCTGCTTCCCATTGGGAATCGATTGGCCCAGAATAAAAATTCAGACAACTGACGCCTAAATAAACTGATATGAGATGAGGGTGCGACCTATCTGGCGGCATGATGAAGTAGGCAGGTCCAGCTGCCGAGTCGGTGAGGCCGGCGCAGTTGCGGTGGCGACCGGTGGCAGCGAAAGAGCGATGTCGCGATGGTTGACGGCTACGCGGAAGCAGCGCCAGGACTCTGGACGGATCCGAAGTTGGAGCTGCTCCGGCGCCGTGAACAACGGCGGGGGTGAATCGGCTCTGGTACGGTTCACGCGGCCGTCGTCGAGGAAGCACCAGCAGCACGGAGTAAGAGGCACACGGCCCAGTGCACGACGACAAATGGACATCGTCTCCGGCATTAGGGAGGAGGGCGTCTGTGAAATTGGTGCGGTGGGGGCGCCATGGAGGTGGGGCTGAGGTTTCGCGGCTCGGGAGAAGGGAGCTTCCTGGGGAGAAGGTGATTTGGTGCCCACGAGGTATGAATCGGGGCGGGCGAGGGGGGGATAGGGAGGGTAGTGGAACCATGTCTTACTGACGCATTTGTCTGAAATGTGAGGGGGAGTTACAGTTCTACCCTTGCCTATAGGCTTCTCGGTTTGGGTCTGTGTACTGAGGGTCGAGGATAGTAGAGTAACTCTGCTTCTCCCCAAATAGTGGGCGGGAGCGATTTCGGGCGAGGAGGGCGTGTTTTGAACTATAGTGGGTGCGAGCGATTTCGGGCGAGGAGAGCATGTTTTGAAATAGTGGGCGCGAGCTATTTCGGGCGAGGAGAGCGTGTTTTGCCGACCATGGTTTATGAATTATTCGGCACATGTCATTTCGGCCGAGGAGAAGGCGCGCTTGGATGAAGTTACGAACATACCCTCGATGTACAACGGGCCAATTGATGCGTGTCCCACATAGGACGGTAATTTCGCGTCCCCCATTTATTTGCTCGGGCGAATTCCACCGAGCAGAGAGGATGTTTAAGGGTTCGTTCAAATTTTGGGAGAACGAGCATCCACGTCTACCTTACCAAGTCGATTCGGATCAAATTTTGAAATATTAGCTTGCCACTTCTTTTTTAGATGGAGAGATGATGCTCGAGAGTAATGTGTTTTTACATGATCGTTGCTAGCGATTTACTATATGACAAATAGGTCACCCACTCAAAAACGCGAATCAAACCCAAAATGAAATATCTCGATTAAATGAAATAGCTCGTTCAGTAGGTCAAAATAGTGAACTAAATCCAAAATTGAACACCTCAATCGAGTAGCATGTTGTATAGTATTATAGTACTCCATGAACATGTTGAAGTCAAATTAATGAACTTGTTTGATATACGCATATATCCGTTCATGTGTGGATTGCAGACAACATGTTCTCCAATTTAAATATTTGAATGCAAGTTTATATCGAAACATGGTTATATCAGTCTTTGATGCATAAAACGCGACCTCCCCCTCTCCAGGACTCCTGTTCTCTCTCTCTCTCTCTCTCTTTGTGTGTGTGTGTGTGGGGGGGGGGGGTCTTTCTAGTTCGCATGCATATATACACCATCTATAGGTCTCTCTCGCACACTATGTATGATACTCTAGCTAGTCCAAGCTAGATATCTTGGGTGCACTCATCGTACGCACACAAATTCCTTGGCTCTTTGCCCGTAACTCTCTCACGCACCACTATGTCATCTCGGAGCTCTTCCCCCCCTCTCTCAAACTCTCCATCCACCTGGGTCACACATACACATGCATATCTCACTCGCACTCGATAGGCCCATCTAAAACTCTATCTCTCCCCCTCGTTCTCTCTCCATCTCACACGCGCACACACACAATCTCATGCCCAGCTAGCCAATTATGATGGTCTCCCACTCAATTGTAGGCACACGGAGTCCCCCTATATGTATATGACTAGCTAATCTTAGTCTCCAACACAAACATGTGCATGGTCTATCTCGATTTCTCTCAGGGCATCTTTCTATCGCGCATGCACTCCCTCGATCTCCCACCCATATAGTCCCCTCACGATCTCGACGGGATCTCTCTATCACAAACACACCCTCTCTCCCTCCCCATGCGTCCATGCCATCCATGTGTCCCTCTCGACCTTTGTTCCTTGTTGGCCAGACCTCTATTGGACATGTGCTACAGGGGTGTCTCTCTCCGTTGCAAACAATCACACACTAGCTATCTTCGTGTATCTCCTTGCCTCGCTTTTTCATCTCGGAGATGCATGCGTGATATGTTCGCATAAGAAATGAAAAAACACACTCTCTCTCTAATTTATCGTTTGTTGTCACTTTCTCTTTCACACACATACTCTTTTTATACACTTACTCATTCTCCTTCACACGCACTTGATCTGTCTCGACTGAGGCACTCTACTCGGTCCATAGCATATAGATTTATTGAAAAGTCAAACATCACAAAGTTTGACCATGTACGTGGAGAAAAAGAATTACATCTAGTACGGCAAACATATACCATTAGATTCACCACGAGATGTAGTTTTGTATGATGTATCTTTGGTATTGTAGATATAAATAACATTTGCGTAAACCTAATCAAAGTTTCCAAAGTTTGCCATCTAAAAAATTTACATGCACTGCATTATCGAGCGGATGGAATATCTCTTTCCCCCTCTCAGCTATCTGACGCACCACTCAGCCTTATCGGGGCTCCTCAATCTCTCTCAAACTTTATTGGTCAGTTTGGTTCGTGACCTGACCCTCATGCCTTGATGGCCGGTACTGCCTGGTGTGGACGTGAGATGTAAAATATTTCTGCCTGGCCAGGCTTGTGTGGTGCTGAAGCGATTGGTTCATGCATGGGCCAGGCAAAGCATCAATGTCCCATCAATCAATCCATGCATCAATTATTTAATGCTAATATCCATCCATGTTGCTGTTAGCCTCGTGGCCACACGACCAGGCACGACCAGGCGTTCGAAATCAGTCGCCTGGGCCAGGCTACTTGCAGTGTCTGGAGTTCAGCCAGGCTAATTAAAGTGCAAGGGAACCCAGGCCAGGCGGGCTTTCTTTTTCACAGGGTAGCAACCAAACAAGCGTGCATGAAATCCAGCCACAACCCCAGGCCAGGCAAAAGATGCTCAGGACGCAAGCCAAACTGGCCTTATATCTCCCTGGTTCACACATACACATGTCTCGCTCGCGCTATACATACAGACCCATCCAACACTCTCCGCCCTTGTTCTCTCTCCATGTGACACGCACCCCCCTAAGTACCATAATCCCTTACTCCATCATAAGCGCAAGCACTCCCCCCTCCTAAGTATGATTATCTCTTACTAGTCATCAGGAACACACGTATTGTCTCCTTCCATCCATACGTCTATCTCGATATCTCTCGGGGCATCTTCTATCGCGCACACACCTTGTCACTCGATCTCCCACCCATGTAGTCCCATCACGATCTCCAAGGGATCTCTCTATGACAAACACACACTCTCTCCTCCCCATGTCTGCATTTTCTCCGTATGTCTCTCTCGACCTCTCTCCCTTCTTTGTCAGACCCCTCTTGGCCACGTGCTAGGGGTCTTGCTCTCTCGGTTCCAAACAACCACACACTATCTCCTCACCTTGCCTCCGTTGTCGAAGATGCATGTGTGATATGTTTGCATAAGACACACACGCTATTTCTCTACTTTTAGCGTGTGTTGTCCATGTCTCTTTCACACACGCACACACACTTTTTTCACTCACTCACTCACTCTCTCTCTCTCTCTCTCTCTCTCTCTCTAGTTAGGGACTCTGTCACGTCCATAAGCATATGGATGTTTTGAAAAGTCAAACCTCAGAAAAGTTTGACCAAGTATATGTGGAGAAAAACATTTACATCTGGAATGATCATTAGATTCATCACAACATGTACTTACTTCATAGTTCATACTATCATTTATCTTTGGTATTGTAGATATAAGTAATTTCTTTATAAACTTGGTCAAAGTTTCAAAAGTTTGACTTACAAAAAAATGTTGGAACTACATTATCGAACAGAGGGAGTAGCTCTTTCTCTCTCTCTGCTATCTCTCACGGGCCTCCCCTCTCACTCGAACTCTCTATACCGACGGATTATACGCTAACTGTGTCAGCATATAGCTCCGTATATTATTTAGTTGACCGGTCAACCAATCCACATGCTGCCTTGTCAGCTCGTGTTCTGTATCTTTGTGTGTTGGCCCATGTGGCAGTGGGTGAAAATAAGTAAACTAGAGGCCCATCTGACACGCGGTGAAGTAAACAAAGTTGAAGCCACTCGGGGTAGCACCCCGCATGCTAGTAAATTGAGGGCGCATTGAGGACAAACTTCTTGCGCGCAAAGGACGCACTCGCGCACAATTCACCACTGCGCGGCGGCATGCACAGAAGGACGCACTCGCGCACACCCAGCACACAACACACACCAGCACACGTGTACACCAGCATCGCCGCCAGTTGAGATGGACGGCGAGGCAGCCAACAAGCAGAGGCAGATTGAGCCAAAATCGCATCCGGCGAGCCTGGACTTCATCAGCAGCCTCCCCGATGACATGCTGCTCGTCATCATCGGCCTCCTCCCCACAAAATCTGCCGTACAGACCGCCCTGCTCTCCCGGCGGTGGCGCCCCCTGTGGCGCTGCGTCCCCCTCAACCTCACCGTCGACAGCTGCCTCTGCGACGAGGATTGCAAACGCATGGCCGTAGTCTCCAAGATCCTTTCATCGCACCCTGGGCCAGCCAGACGCCTTGATATCCGCATGTTCAGTACCAACTGCAAGGTCCAACCCAAGTTCGATGAGTGGTTCTTATCCCTCGCCATAGATCAACTCGAGGAGCTCAGCTTTGAAGCTGGACGATGTCGCTCTCTACCGCCGTCCGCGCTCCGCCTCACGCGAATGCTGCGCCGCGCCAGCTTAAGCTCCTGCTACCTTCCCCAGATTAATGCCGCGCCCGCCCTTCTTCTCCCTCAACTCAAGCAGCTCGACCTCTTCGACGTTGTCATCTCGAAGAAGGCTATGGAGCACCTGCTCCGCAGTTGTACTGCGCTCGAGTACCTTCGTCTTGAGCAGATCCACGGGTTCATTAGCCTCCACATCGCCTCGACGAATCTCCGATGGATTTATGTGTCTTGCTGGCCCCGCAACAAGACATCAATTGGGAAGAGATCACTCCAGCCGTTCCACGTTATGGTCATTGAGAATGCGCCTTTCCTTGAGAGATTGCTTGTATCGGATCTAGAAGGTCCAACAAAAATCAGGGTCATTGACGCGCCGAAATTGACAGCATTGGTGTACTCATCTGCCAAATGCTCCAAACTCTTTATTGGATCCATAATCGTTCAGGTACAACACTCATCTTCTTCTCCGTCTTCTTGAAATTCACATTTTTAAATTTCTTCTTGATGTATTTACGACCGTCTTACAGAAAATGATTCCCACAAGCTTGACCCAGTCCATGCGCACAGTGAAGATCTTAGCACTAAAATCTATCGGCCCCAATCTGGATCAAGTTGTTTGATAACTTACATGCTTTCCGTGCACGGAGAAGCTACTCACCGAGGTGAAACTTCTTTCCTATAAGTAAACGGTAATAACAACGTAGCTCAATTTTTTTCGTAATTTTCCCAAATTACGATGACAAGTGTAGTGTTCAAAACTGCATCTACGCACTGCACCGAAAGAAATATTTTTAGTATTTTTTCTCACGTGATCACCTGCATCGTTTTTATGTTGCACTACTATAGTAGCCTAGGCTAGTCATAGTGGAAAGTAACTTAGACTACTCTAGTAACTCTATGGTTACCCTAAGAGCAAGTACTACCTCCGTCCTGGTTTACTCTTCCAATTTTGTAGTATCAAAATTTGACCATAGATTTAACTGACAAAATGTTAATGCATGTCACTAAGAACTATATCGTTGGATTCGTATTTGAACATAATTTCAAATGGTGTAATTTTTAGTGACATGCATTGGCATTTTCTTAGGTAAATCTATGGTCAAAATTTTATACTAAATACGAGGTAGTATCCCCCCGTCCCAAAATTCTTGTCTTACATTTGTTTGGATACGGATGTATCTAACACTAAATGTAACTAGATACATACGTATTTAGACAAATTTAAGACAAGAATTTTGGGACGGAGGGAGTACAAAAGTGGGCTATGTAGGCCAAAACATGTGCCAAATTCACTTGTGATGCATTTGGCATCGATGCCCCTCCATTTCTCACCTGGTGCCCCAATATGGATCACCTACTTTGCTCCGGTGCCAAATTAACTCGCGTAATGAAAAAACACTGCGTGGGAGAGAGAGAGGACTGAGGAAATTAAAAAACACTTGTTTGGGAGAGTGAGAGGTTGGTGTAGTTGGTTTGATTGATTTGTTTATACATGTGGGTCTATGTGCACAGCGGTGCCAACTCTCTCACATCGCGAGAGCGATGCCAAAATCTTTTGATTTGACATCGATGCGTATTATGTGGCATACTTTTGCGAAATATGGCATCGGCCACATAGTGGAAGACAACAAATGCCCAAGTTCTTCACGTGCTCCTAGTTAAAAGAGAGGAAACAGAAAGAGAGAGAGAGAGAGAGAGAGAGAGAGAGAGAGAGAGAGAGAGAGAGAAAGAGAGAGAGAGAGAATGAAAAAAATATCACTAGCCAGCCAACCCTATCGTATGAGCGAATGATATTGGTACCTCTTGATGACATGGCCATCTTATGCAGCCAGCTGCTCTAATATGTTCTCTTCTTTTGCAGATAAAAAAAGACCCGAAAGTGAAAAATGTGTTGCACTATAACAATCTCATCGAATGCCTTGATCTCCATCTTACAGAAATTGATTTGATCGACTACCGAGGCAGCACATCTGAGATTAAATTGGCCAGGTTCTTTTTTCTGGAGGCAAGTGTGCTCAAGGTAATGAGGTTTGGTGTTCTCTGGCGCAACAATGAATGGTGTGCTGATCTCCGCAAGCGTCTAAGCCTAAATGACAAAGTCTCCGCAGAAGCTAAATTTGTTTTTGAAACATCAAGTGGCCAGAGACTCGAAAACTTATTTGCCCATTAGTGACTTGTCAGGGTGGTGGATTTTAGTTTGTACGATAATGCTGCATCCACCTAAAGTAACGAAAGTTCTTACGTAAACTTCCTAGTAATTCCCTCTTCGTAGGTGCAACATTACTCCTAACATTTGTAATATCAGTTTGAAACTTGTAATATTGCCGTGTCCTATTCCTGCGTTTTCAAAATCTTGCGAATCAAATAGGTCCTGAGTTGGTGATGATGCTGTGCCTCCCATCTTTCACCAATAGTCGTCGGATCTAGATCTGACGCATACAAGCCATGCTTCTCCATTTTTGCAAAAATATGCCCGCACTTGTTTCCTATTTACAAACAACTCCCTGTATCTCACAATCAGCCTTATCTCCTCCCCACCACATCTAGAAGGCCGTGGAAAAATCTGGCGCAATGGCCGCTGCCGGAGCCGTCCACTCCCAATCTTGGTGTTCCGTGCAATGCACGGGCATCTACGCATGGGAAATTATGTCAAATAGGGCTAGTTGTAAGCAGGCTAGCTCTACAGCCATGATGATAGTGACTGCAGATGGTGAGGCTGACTAAGGTATGCCGAACATGGCGCCTATACTCAGGTGTCATCTCCGGCGCAGGGTCTTGTCACTTCACTGTGAGGAGCAGCACGTAATAATTTGACCAACCGGTAGTACAGTGATAGTACTACTACTACATTGGTAGTACTACTACTAGTACTAGTAGCACCACCGTCTGGATTTAGAAGTACTACCACGTCCATCTAGATTTTAGTATCTGACTAGCAATATCTAGTAATGCATGTCACAAAAAATGTACTACTCCCTCTGTAAATAAATACATGGTGTTTTATTCCTATCGGCGAGAGAACTTAATGCTTTTTTGCTAACTAGAGTACTAATAGGATTACATGCAATGAACTAAACACTGCATGTCATGTTTGGTAGTCTCAAGTCATTGAAAGCATGCACGGCCCACATCTCTCATTGGTTGATATGTCACGAAATAAGAAACAAGGAGGGAGTTAATGGACCGTGCCTAAGTATTTTGGGATTATTTGGTTTTCGTAAGGTGACTTAAACAACATTTTTGTTTACATGCATTAACATTTTATTAGTTAAATCAAAGGTCCACTTGGCGCAAAATGCAAAGGGGACCAATAAACCAGTAAACATCAAACTTCTCTCGTTTGGCCCCAACTAGAGGTCCGGTGAGATGACTATACTGCACCGGCACGGAGGGGGACACAGCTTCATTGACTTACGACAACTGCCATTGGGTGAATGACACGTGGGCCCAGGGGGTGACTGGCCCACCTATCATACAGCCAAAGGCAGGGGCAGTAGAGGGCCGAGGAGTAGTACGAAATCCTACGCACCTACGCACGCTAACCAAGGGCAAGAGTGATCACTTGAATAGCAAGATCAGTTGACTAGAAGCTAAGCTAGACCCATGGAGGCGATGAGCGCGAGCATCAGCCGGCTGTGCCAGATGGTCCACGACGCCGGCCCGCGGTCCGGCACCGAGGAACGTCTCCAGGTAGTATTGCTTGAGGCTGCCAGGGCGAGGGGCCGCTTGGACGACATCTTCGTCTCCTTGTTCGACGAGGTCCTCGTCGGTTTCCTTGACAAGTTCACTGTCATCAAGAAGCTTGCGGACGCGCCCAACCGACGTAAGCCTCCAGCCGACGCGCCCAGGCTCTGCGATGCCCGCCACCCTCAACGGCCACTATGGTGACAACCTCTTCGATGCGCTGGTGGCCCTGCGACTGCCCGCCGTCGTGCCGGAGAATGTCCACCTCGAGGTCGCGCTCGCCGCGCAGCGCCTGGCGCAACAAGACACCATCGACATAATCACCCACGTCTATGCACAAATCGTCCACAAGGACTACCACATGCAAGAGGAGGACGATAGGACACTGGCCTTCTTGGACCGCAGGGCAACCTTGGACGACACTGTTTAGAAGCATGTTGAGCTCGCCGCCAACGCCGCTGCTCCTCACACATTGGTTGGTGACCCGGCGCACTAGGGCGTGAGGATGTCGTTGATGGATCCATATGTATTTTTATCTTTTTGTCAAATCCATGTAGTAGTATATGATACTACAGTAATTATCTTACCTTTCGCATCAGCTTCATAATTTTCGTACGTACTCCATGCATGAACGGTGCCAGAACCAAACTTCTCATTACTCTAGGCAAAATCGTTATTTTCTATCTATTGGTCGCGCCATGGAGCAGAACCAAATTTTACAAGTTACGAGTTCAAAAGGAAAAGCCTGCCGTGTTCACGTCGCACCCCACACGGTTGGTCCGGCACGCCGCTCATGCGGGAATGCGTGCGGTGTTGCATTTTCACTTACAAGTGGGACCGCAGTTGAGCAAACCGACTATCGGCAAACCCCCACCCCGCCCACCGCGCGATGGCTGAGAAAACATGAGGGAGAAGAGATGGCTGTAGCACGGACTCCAAGAAAATTGGTGTCGGATGGGACTCGTGTGGGTGGCGTGTGCCGTACTGCTAGACGTGAATGCTAGTTATGGCCCATGCCACCCCACTATATCGATCCTATATCGAGGTACGTGGAACAAATTTCCTGCAGTCCGCGCTCAGCCCTCCTCTATCTCTCTTCTCAGCCAGCCAGTGGACACGCGGAGCCCATCATCTGTTTGCTCACGTGCGGCCCCACATGCAAGTGAAAACGCAAGAGGACCCACTGAACCTGCACATCTTCCACCTTGACGTGCTGGTGATGAAAAACAAATCCAAGAAAGATCTTCGGTGGCCGCTTTTGGAGTTACTCAAGAGTAGTAAGATTCTATTTATAGTTTAACCCAAGATGCACATCTCGTGGCTTCAGCTACCACTCTATTTTCTTTCATGACACGACCTGGATGCTGGATGTCCCACGTGTCGGCAAAAGGAGGAATAACCCGACCAAATCTTCGGTTGTGCTCTCGGATTAGACTAGTTGTGCTAACTTAAATTTTTTATTGTGTACTCCCTCCGTTCCAAAATACTTGACTTACATTTGTCCAAAAACGGATGTACCTATATACTAAAACATGTCTAGATACATATATATTTTGATAAATAGAAGGCATGTATTGTGCAACGGAGGGAGTAGAATGGATGCAAGTTTTTGTATTGGGAAGAAGAGTACATCCATATATTGATAAAGCGCAATTTAGTAGATGTTCTATCACTTTTAGCTAGCACAGAGGCTAGAGATGAGATTAGTGCACTTGTTGATACTCCTACTAGAATAGAGGCTAGACATGAGACTAGATGCGAGGAAGCAATGTCTACTTCTTTACACTCGAAGAAGAAAGAAGCACGCAAGATCGAGCCTCCGCAGATCAACAATGAATGCATCGAGAAGGCACTAATCCAACTTATAGGAGTAGTAAAATGTATTCTTGTGGTTCTTGTTTTCTTTGGTCTTGCTTTTCTAGTGAAAATTATCATTGGAGTTCATGCAAAACGGAGGTCCGTATGGGGTCGTGCATTGGAGTTGGCCTTACAAGTGGGACCGCGGTTAAGGAAACTAACTATCGGCAAACACCCACCTCGCCCGCCGCGCGATGGCTGAAGTTAGAGAAACGACGAGGTTGAAGAGATTGCTCTAGCACGGACTCCAAGAAATAATATGGTGTCAGATGGATGACGTGGTGGTGGCGTGTGCCGTACTCCTGGACGTGAATGCTTGTTCTGGCCCATGCCACCCTACTACTCCTACTACTTACTCCTACTATATAGTAATAGTATCAAGGATTCGAGGTGCTGGTTACGTACAGCGAACACATTAACATATGGCTACAATAAAAACACCCGCCCGACGCGCGAAGCATGTGAAGCTAGTACAAATAGTGTACTACTATTGTTGATTGGCCTCATCCGATAACCTGTTGCAATGCACGTACAATTATGTATTCGGAAAATATTTTTTTGCCTCGTCGCACCACTCACTCAGAGAAGCGACTCGAAAGCCATTCATAAATCTAGTAAGTGTATCACATGCATATCATTTTATTACATACAACAGGTCATCAACCCACATCGACAACGAGGATACATTATAAATACTAAAGTTTTCACCACACAACAAATAACAAGCAATGAAATGAACTTCAACTCAACCATTCCTCGGCGTTGGAAACGCTTGCTTTGAACCACAAGTGATTCTCTTGGATGGGCCATCCATTGTCGATCTGAGACCAACGTAGGACTGATCATCCAGGCTGAAGCGACCTACTATATCAGTACCAGGGTAGGGAACCACCCAAATGTCCGAGGTATAGACACAATTGCTTCTCATAAATGGTACTAGTAACGTTGTGTCAACAGCAGTTGGATCGCCTTTCACCATCATCGGATAGTTTTGTCCAAGGAAGAGCGAATTTTCTCCAAGACTATCAATTCTATACCAGGGAGAAGGAGTTGGCGCTAGCACACTAGTATTCATCTAGAATACCATGCAACAAGTGTTGGAATAGGTCCGGAGAGTGCGACCATGGGAGACTACACCTGCTGCCTTAGCAGTAACATCATCAGTGGGCTGTATACACACAAGAAGAGGTGATCCATCAGAATTAGTTGCCAGGCACCACAGAGTATATGTGCGCTGCTCGTCCTCATGCTCGTGATCATCACCATCGTCATCTCCCCCTTGGTTATAAAAATTTTCAAGTATAGGTGGTGGGATGTTCACAGGACCTTGGAAACACAAGAAGAAGGTTAATTAGTAAAGGGAAACTTGCTAGCCCGCATGCATGTGGATGAAACAATTATAATTACGGTGGAAGACAAACGTACCGAAACTACGAGGATCCCATGTAAAAACAGTGCCACGAGTGGTGGCAGCAAACACAAGGCCCTCGCATTGAATTGCATCACAATACTCATCCGTGTACAGAAACTGATTTTTGAGCAATATCCATTGAGTCAAACCACCAAGGACGGCAACAAGCTTGTCAAAGATAGCAACAACTTCATAGTTGTTGTAATTCCAAGAGCGGGTGGGAACTCGACAAATTGCTATCTTCCGTAGAAGACAGTCACCATGATCGTATTTGAACGTGCGTACAATACCAGTGTGCTCAACCTCTGGGCTGTCTGTTGAGATTTTTGGAAGTGGAACCCGGTCACGAGTGTACACATTCACAAGTTCCCACTCGCAGTTGGACCCAATGTAAACAACCCAACCTCCATTTGCGCCCGCCCAAGCCTTGCCCTCAAGCGATGGCATCTTAACATGATACGTATCATTATCAAGTGGCATCAACTTGCATAGGGCGAGGCCTCCGTCGTGCCGGCGCCTGTCATCAGGGTCACGACAAAGAAGATAGGGTAGATCAAACCGCTCCTTGACTCTTGGGTTCCTTGTAATGATGTTATTAGTTGAGTCAATAATGGGTTTGAACGAACCTATCATGCTAGCCGAGGTGATGACGTCGCATCGATCAATGAGTTCCTCCACCATGTCTTCTTTCAGATCGGGGCAAGAATAACAGGGTCGTTTCCGGCCTGTTCCCTCCATGGAGAAGACGATCGAACAATGGTAGAAGAAAGGGTGAAGGGCTGAAGGAAAATGGAGGAGGGAGAGGAAGAGCGTGCGACAGCAGTTTCAAATCGAGAGGGAAAGGCGAAGAGTCGGTGGACGGTTGCGAGTTTGCCACGGTTCACGAAGAGGCACCCCGGCCTACACGTCCATTCAGAAATACTCCTACTAGTCGCCGTCGTCTCATTGATATGTTGGAACGGGACCACATGTCAACGAAACATGGTGTGTAATTTCTCGTGCAAAATGCGATCTGGCCACGTTGGCCCGAGGTGCCGCATTAGTTATCGACCTTCATTTTTTAATGGCGTGCCGATCAGTTTTGAAGCACGACTAACTGGTACTGTACGCAGAGAAAATATAAACTACTCTACCACTACTCCACCTCCAGTACTAGTAGTATAAAAAATATATATAGGCTGGAGCTTCAGCGCTTTCTTGCTAAGGGCTGCCCACTTGCTTCTCACACTACCACCCTCTCTCCAGATCTAAAAAAGACGACCCCTCTCTCCCTCCTCACTGGTGGTCACAGATCCGCCGGGGAAGAAAAGGACGTACAGCGTTGACGCACTCGTCGTCGGCGAGCGAGGTCACGCACTAACGACAAGGCCGTCCTCTCAGACCTAGCGCCCACGCGGGATGGCCTCCGTCCCCAAGCTCGCTGCCGTACTGTGTGCAGAGGACAACGACCACGAGCGAAGCCACTTCCCGCCGACACTCAGGTATGCTACCTCTTTTCGAACCATAACCTTGTTCTATTGCCCCATTTGCCACGTCGTTGCATGTCGATCTTTTTCCACTCCACCATCTTCCCAATTTGCTATCCTCTGCTCTGCTGGCCATGCAGACGAAAACCATAATTTGCACTATTAAAGGAAACCCTACTTCATGCAGACTAATCCATGTCTGGGTTGAATAAGGAAAGGAAGGGAGACTGTACTGTCTAAGAGAGTAGGCATCGAACCTGCATCTAGGTTGAAAAGGGGACAATCAGTAGCTAAGAAACGAGTCTCGTGTCTCTTGGTTGAAGAAGGGTAGAAAGGCATGACAACGCAATAGAGAATGACCAGGTCGATCGGTTTGTTGTCCTCGCATAGGTAAAAGGTGGCTAAAGAGAACAAAAATGGGACATAATCCACATATGCTGCATGGATATTTGTTGCTCTGGGCAACCATACCTCCCTCACCACTCTGCGTCCGTGGAGGTACATCGTACTAGTGCGCCTACTGTCCGAATGGGCCTCCCATGCTCTTATTGCCACTTTTTTTGCTGTTAGTATAACGCCAGCAGTCAAGTCAAGCAATGCTACTGCTAAAGTGATGCCACATTTAACTAATGCCGCTCTTAGTCTAATGCCACCGATAAATTTAAGCAATGCCATTTAATGTCACTGGATTATTTCAGGGTTAGCTGTTGATTGTGGAAGTATTAAAGATTTTTCAGCTAAGGCATTCTAATGTTGTTGCACAGCCAGTATACCAATGATGAAACTTGTTACTACCTTCAGATTTTTGCACTGTTAATGCTTATAGATTACATACCTCACTTTCATGAGATAAGTTAATTTTTTTGTACAGTGTCACCAAAATGCCAAGGCGCTGATGTCATTTTATTTTGGTTAATCTGCACAGACAATTATGAAGACAAGAGGAAAGGTCAAGAGTGGGCACCTCCTCCTCCGGCTGTTCTCTTGATTTGTTCGATCAAGTTTTTATGTTTGATCGATTATCAAGATTGGGATAGCAATTTTTAAGGCCCCCCCGAGTTCGAAATGATATTTACCTTGGAGGTACATGGTTTGCAATGTTTTTATACTATCATTAGTTAATAATGCTAGTTACCTTCAGACTTTTGTATTTGGTTTAATGCTCATGCACAGCTAGTATACCAATGCTGAAACTTGTTACCTTTACATTTTGTATTGTTAATTCTTATAGAAACCTTCCAGTGCTAGAGTTTATTGAAATATGTTTAGTAAAACCATTGTACTGTACCCTGTAATAAACTAACTACTCTACTGTTGCACTAGCCACTGGATTAGTCTATATTTGCAGTATTCAAATGGTGTTGCATTAGCGTATGGACATAAATAAAGTGTGGCAAGCTTTCCCAGATATGTGCTCAAGAAAACTACTACCTGTTTTTCTAAATACTAGACGTTTGGGTACTTCAAATTGAACCGCGAAAACGTCTTATATTAAGGAACAAAGGGTGTAGAGTTCACTCAAATTATCCCTTTAAAGCTAGTCACACCTTTGTTAAAATTAATGTTCATTATGTTATCGGAGGAGGTCTGTATGTTTGTCTCTAATGCTTGTCGACTACATGCCTGACATCATGATGTAATGTTAAGTCATTTCCTTTTGTATAGTGTCACTGAATTGTTAAGGCGGTGATGGCATTTTAGTTTAGTAGAACTGCACAAAATTTGCTTAAAAGAAGAGGAAAGGTCAGGAATGGCTCAGTTTTTCAGAAAAAACTATGTATGCCTTCCTGACATCAGCCGCTGTTGCTTTTTTTATTCCTTCAAAAAGATGGTTAGAAATAGTCTTGCTACCTTTTCCCATTAATAAATTGGAATGCTTATATTTGTGAGTCTATGCTTCAACTAGTGCCACTTTTAGAGTAATCACACTTTCAATATCTATGCAAACAGGGATGCTCGATTTTAGTGGAACTGCACAAAAATTCCAACTCGTTCAACATTAGGAGCATGTTTTTTTCCAAACCTTTATATCCAATTGGTGGCACTATGAGCTGTTCATTACGAAGGTACATGGTTTGCTACTATCTTGCTACTCTTTTTGTACTGTCATTAGATAGTAATACTAGTGGTTTGCATGTGAATTTATTGGCAGGGTGGACCTACATTGGAGGTGCAGGACAGGATTCAATGATTGGATGCTCAATTTTGGTTGTATAGATTTCACCTCTTCCATCACTGCGAACATGGATATCCTTGGTCTGATGAAGAATAGGAGCTATATTTCTGCTCTGAACCAGCAAATCAATTCAGTATGAAATTGTCCAGGGAAAAACGTAACTGTATCAGATTGTCCAGTGCAGAACATGACAGATGCTAAACGGAAGAGACATGTTTAAACCAAAAATACAGGGTGTGGTATATGTTTACTAGCTGCTTGATATTTGTGTAGACAGAGATGTCTGCCCGTTGCTATTTGGCAAACAAACAAAGTGTCCACAATTTTGGTTGAACTGCACAAGAGAATAGTATAGTCACTGCATGCAGTGCCATTTGAAAATAGACACAGAAAGATTGGATAGTTACTTCATGGACTGCATAAAAGTAGTACTGTACTATTTATTGGCCAACACTAGGTGCTTCATTGCTTTGGTCTGATTATACAATAGGCATCATTTTGCCTAAGTTAAAGTTTGTATTCCAAAAATAGTCTCGCGGTGTGATCGAGAGAAGACCAAATCATATTGCGGTAGATGTTCCTCCATCATGTGTGGTTCATTCTCATGGTTCCAGCTGTTGGTGAAACCACTTACGTTTGCAAGAGGAATTGTAGACTTCACAAAAAAATTTGTCTTTCAGTCTGTACTGAATGTTGGCCAAGAGAAGCATCCATGTTAGTAGGAAGAACATATGTTTTTTCTAGATCTTTGCTTTAGGAGCTACATATTTTCTATATGATCTGTGAATCATTGAGATGCATTAACATGTTGATCTTATGTATGGGAATCATACTAGTTAGTTTTAGTTGCGACGCAAGATCCGAAGTGGTTGATCTTTGCTTTTGGAGCTACATATTTGTATATGATCTGTGAATCATTGAGATGCATTAACAGTTACTTATTTCTGTTCACTCAGTGTTTACAAGTTACTGATCGATCACTAGCTAGCCTACAAATGCGCTCCTGGCAGTTTTATTTGCGACGCAAGATGCGAAGTGGCAGTTTTTTGAATAAAAATGCGTACCTCTGAAGAAACTGACAAGCTACACTATCGATCCTACACGGATAAAAATGCCTACCTCTGAAGAAACTGACAAGCTACACTATCGATCCTACACGGATAAATAGCGGATCATGCACGTACTACCTCCTTTCCGGTTTGCAGGGCTCAATTCAAGAAACGACCTACTCAATCCTACACGAATAAATAGCGGATCATGCACGTACTAGTACCTCCTTTCCGGTTTGCAGGGCTTAATTCAAACCTCTCACTGACCAAGGTACTCCCTCCGTCCGGGTTTATTAGTCCCGTGAGCAAAGCAGCAAGACCAAGGCATGGCAATAATTAACGGCATGCAGAAGTTTAAGCCTAATTAATTCCAGCGATTTAAGTGGCTGCATGCGTGCCCTCGGCTGCGACTTGTTGCATGCTGCTTCGCGTACTGCCTGCGAGCGATTCTGAGTGCCTGCATGCAGCCGACCATAATTAAGGCTGCAAAAAAAGATACGCTTTAATTGTTGCGGGCTTTTTAAATCCTTGGAATCATTATTGACAAGGAGGGAGATGATTCGAGTGCACTCGTTTGACCGCCATGCCGGCGTGCGACCCAGACTGGACGGGACAACACAGTCATAATTTCAGTTTCTCTAGTTTTCCACGACAAGCTGGTGCGCTAAGCCATTATGCATTGAATTCCGATGACCGTCGCGCTACCTTGCACCTATAAGTATTGTTTCCCGGCCTTCTCTGGTGCCACCGTGACCCAACTCGCCATATCCTCATAAGCCCCCACCGGCCCGACATCGCTCGCCATGTCCGCCATGCCCCTGCCCGTCTGCGGTAGGCGACGCCGGAGGCGGTCACCACCGGAACTAGTGTTCGGGTTTTCACCGGAAGGCAGACGGAGGGATTAGGCATTCTATATGTCTTTAGATGTCAACGCGGAGATCGAGGAGTTGTTGGAGCGCGACCGCATGGCGGAGGAGCAGGAGTTGTTGGAGCACAACCGCCTGGCGGAGGAAGAGCGTATCGCCGATTTGCGCCACCAGCGGGACATGGAGCAGCAGCGCACCGACGCTCTGAGACGCGAGCAGAGCGCCCGCAACTGGGCCGACTACGTGGAGGCCGGCGCCCGGCAAATAGCCCTGGAGGCTGTCGGGCACGCACGTGTTTGCGACGCCGATTTTTACTACCAGCTCGTCAAGTGGGTTTCCCGCTTGGAAGCCGAAGCTTTGGTGGACCACGCCGGCATGGAAAGGGCCAACGCGTGCGAGCAACGTGCCCTATCGTACCTCTTGCGAGTCCGAGGCGAGGCACACGACGCCGGCGCCGACATTTAGCGTGTACCACAGATGGCGGCCGACATCGTCTAGTTAGCTAAGAGTAAGTTAGTACCTGTACGCTACTAGAGTATTAGTGGGAGTACATAGTTAACTTGGCTATGATGGTTGTCAACGTGGAAGTTCAGTACTCTATATGTGGATCAGACCTATTACTTTGCTCTAAATGTTGAACTTTCCGTTTAAACGTTTGGAATGGGCTGTTATTTTTTTAAATGGGTTGTATTTGTCCTCCACGGGTTTAGAGGCTGACTTGTGGACCTAGCAAGTTGACGCGTACACAATCAGGAGATGATTGTACGTGGAGAGGATGACAGCAGGGACCCGCCAAGATCATGGTAGTATGCAAGCAAGTGCCTCCTTATTTCAAGCCAATAAAAAATGGCTCCTCCTAGTGGATTTCTGACATCTGGGTCCCATGCCATTGTCAACGTAGTCAATAAACGAGAGAATTGCACAACAAGCGGCTGACACCAGGGACCCAGCAGCTCGCCCAGTTATTTTTGTTTTGGGTTAATTTGATAAATGCCACTCCAAATCTGGTGTATCCGAGAAATGCCACTGCAATTTCCAAACTCTGAAAAATGCCATTTCATGTCATTTCTAGTGGCATTTTATGAAGTCTGGAGTGGCTTTTTTCAAAGTTTGCAAACTGTAGTGGCGTTTTTCAAAGTTTGCAAAAATTGCAGTGGCATTTTTCAAAGTTTGGCAATTGCAGTGGCATTTTTATGAATTGCCATAATTGGAGTGGCATTTATCTAATTTGTTTTTGAGACGGAAGCAGGGTGTCAACTGGGCTGTGCGGGACACTCTGGCCTGTCTAGACAGCCTTTTCTTTTATGTTTACCACAGACTAGCCCAATAGTTTTTTTTCTTTCTGAAAATGGCTAGCCCAGTTTTTTGTGATTTGTGAAGTAAGTCGCTTTATCAGGCCTGTTGGGCTGCAAATCTTTCAAGACGAGGAGAGCTTCATTCGTCTGGCCGAGAAAATGGCCTATCAGTAATGAGAAATGGGTTGTACATTTTTAAAACACATCAAACCGGCAATTAGTTTCAAATATCTTTTTTTCATTTCGAGATTTTGAATTGCATTGATTTTTATGCGTGGACAATTTATTGGATTTCATATTGATATACATTTATTTTTAAAATCAGTCTGAATGTGACTCGAAATTTCGGGATTAAAAACAGTTCAGACCGCACCGACATATGCAAAATTCCGTATAATTTTTTAACCGTTGCCACAATATGGGCTGTAATGCTAACAAAAAGAATACGGGCTCCAAAAAAACCTGTAAGAATTAGCAAATGGGCTGTAAATTATTTGAAATAATGGCAGATGGGATGTATGCTGTTTTCCACAGATTTGAGGCTTTCCACAGATGGCCTGTACACTGTTGGATGTCCATCGAACGGCCGTCGTGCTTCTTCAATCACTGCTCTTCCTGCTCCAGCCGCTCAAACAAGCGCCGGCGGGACTGCCTGCTCTCTCCTCCCGGCGGCCGGCTGTGCTGCCGCGCAGGCCTCACCGCCCCACCGTACTCCCATCGCTGGCCTAGCCATCCCTCTACTCACCCACACCTGCTTTTATTCTCCGGCGACGGCAGACGAACCAGTAAACCCTCGTACAGTCGTACTCCCCTCCGCGTGGGAAACAAAAACAAATGCCGAGTCTTCCCTGCCTCCGTGTCGTTCCCTTCCTAGGCCTCGCCGTCGTCCACCGCCCTGGTGCTCTCGACGTGGCGTGGTCAACGTGGTCAACGACCGACATGCATCTGAAGTGGACTGTACGTGGAGAGGCTGACAGCTGGGTCCACGGCCGCACGCAAGGAAATGCCCCCTTATTATGCGCAAAATAATAATTCCTCCACCTGACATCTGGGACCCACCGAAAGGGCCTCTGTATTTTGCGAAAAAATGGTACCGCCATTGACAGCTCGGACCCACCAGCTATATCTTCGCACGCAAGGAAGTGCCTCCTTATTACGCACAAAAAAATGAATACTCCCCCTGCTAGCTGGGACCCAGTATAGTGGGCCTACTAAGTTGACGGGGACGAAGGGCTTTGTCAACTTAGTCAATATGCACGATTCTAGCTCGACTAACCGTATGATGTCCATCCAACGACCGTAGTGCTTCTTCAACCTCTGGTCTTCTTGCTCCAGCCGCCCAAAGCAGCGCTGGTCGTGCCGCCTGCTCCTGCCTCCCGTGGCCGAATGTCTTGCCGCGGAGGCCTCACCGCCGCCATACTACTCCCACCGCTGGCCAGGCCATCCCTCCACTCCACTCACCCACACCGCCTATTATTCTACGGCGACGGCAGCGCAGCAGAACCGGTGAACCCTCGTACTCCTCTCCGCGTGGGCATCCACTGCCGCGTCTTCCCCAGCTCCGCGTCTTCCCCTTCCTAGGCCTCGCCGTCGTCCACCGCCGTGGTGCTCTCGGTGCGGCGTGGTCAATGTGGTCAACGACCGAATTCCACCAGAAGAATACTGTACGTGGAGAGGCTGATAGCTGGGTCCACGGCAGCTGCAAGGAAGTTCCTCCTTATTATGCAGAAAATAATTATTCCTCCACCTAACAGCAGGGACCCACCGGACGCCCACCAGTATTTCATGAAAAAAACATTTGCCCCTGACTGCTGGAACCCACCCGACGAGCCACCATATTTCGCGAAAAAAACGTTCCCCCTGCTGTCAGCTCGGACCCATCGGAAGTGCCTCCTTATTACGCACAAAAAAATGAATACCCCCTGCTAGCTAGGACCCACCTTGGTGGGAGGCTGACTTGTGGGCCTACTAAGTTGACGGGGACGGAGGGCTTTGTCAACTTAGTCAATATAAACGATTCTAGCTCTAGTGACTATACGATGTACATCCAACGGCCGTAGTGCTTCTTCAACCTCTGGTCTTCTTGCTCCAGCTGCCCAAAGCAACGCCGGTCGTGCCGCATGCTCCTGCCTCCCATGGACGGATGTGCTGCCGCAGAGGCCTCATCGCCCTACTATTCCCACCGCTGGCCAGGCCCTGCAGCGACGGCAGCCTCACACCGCAGCCGAACCAGTGAACCCTCATACTCCTCTCCGAGCGGGCTTCCACTGCCGCATCTTCCCCGGCTCCGCATCGTCCCCTTCCTAGGCCTCGCCGTCGTCCACCGCCCTGGTGCTCTCGGCACGGCATGGTCAACGTTGTTAAGGAATGACTTCCATCGGATGTGGACTGTACGTGGGAGGCTGACAGCTGGGTCCACGGCCGCAGCAAGGAAATGCCTCCTTATTACGCGGAAAATAATGATTCCTGCACCTGACAGCTGGGACCCACCGGACGGGCCACTGTATTTCTTGAAAAAAATTCCCCCTGACTGCTGGGACCCACCAGCTACATCTTCGCACGCAAGGAAGTGCGTCCGGGCAAAAAAAAAATGATTATCCCCCCTGACTGCTGGGACTCACCAGCTACATCTTCGCACGCAAGGAAGTGCGTCCGGGCAAAAATAAAATGAGTCGCCCCCCTGACTGTTGGGACCCACCAGCTACATCTTCGCATGCAAGGAAGTGCCTGACAGTCGGGACCCACCTAGTCGAAGCGTACGTAGCGTTGTCATTCTAGTCGCGAACGTGTACGTACATATATACTGGTGGATGTAGAGGCGCGCACGTGTCGTAGTAGAGGCACGCACGTAGAATGTACACGTACGTACATCGGCCAGGGTGCAAGAAAGAAAATACGGCCACGTATGTGTACATATGGGCGGGGTCTCGAACGCCTACTCGCGCATACGTACGGCGAGGGCTCGTGTACATGGCCGGGTTGGAACGGAGAAACAACATCGTCGTCGTGTTCATGGGGAGGCAACGGAATGCGTCGTGTTCATGGGGAGGCAACAAAATGCGTCGTGTTCATCGGGAGGCAACGGAACGCGTGGGAGCCAACCGGCTGGGTCGGAACGGAATGCGTGGTCGTGTTCATCGGGACGGCTTGGACGGAAAAGTCGAGGGAAACGAGGCCTGGCATACCGCAGAACGGAGGAAATAGACCTCCTACGGTCGAAACGGGGGTCCTGTTGATCGGGAGGGGCGTGGCGTACCGCAAAACGGAGGAAACGGACCTCCTACGGTCGAAACGGGGGTCCTATTGATCGGGAGGGGTGTGGCGTACCGCAAAACGGACGAAACGGACCTCCTACGGTCGAAACAGGGGTCCTGTTGATCGGGAGGGGTGTGGCGTACCGCAAAACGGACGAAACAGACCTCCTACGGTCGAAACAGGGGTCCTGTTGATCGGGAGGGGTGTGGCGTACCACAAAACGGACGAAACGGACCTTCTACGGTCGGAACGGGGGTCCTGTTCGTTGGGAAGGGTGTGGCGTACCGCAAAATGGGACTCCACGAGATACTGTTCATCTCCACCGTCGACCTCCTCCAGCCTCCACGGGCTACCGTCGACCTTCTCCAGTCTCCACGGGCTCCTGTTCATCCAGCCTCCACCGTGCGCTACTCCACTGACTACTGTTCAGACACCACTCCACGGGCACCCCTCCACCGTCTACTATTCATCCAGCCCTCCACACCACGGGGTCCTGTTCAACCACACCTCCACGGACACCCCTCCACCGTCTACTGTTCATCGAACCGTCCTCACCACGGGGTCCTGTTCAACCACCCCTCCACGGGCACCCCTCCACCGTCTACTGTTCATCCAACCCTCCACACCACGGGGTCCTATTCATCCAGAGGCAACGCCACCGCTCACTGTTCATCCAACCCCCCCCGCAACGCTCACTATTCATCCAATCGATCGGCTTCAGTTAGCAGCAGTAGCGAAGGAATCGCTCGATCGGGTTCAGTTAACAGCCATCAATCGATCGCTCGGGTTCAATAACGCGTAGCCTGCAGTGCAATCGCTCGGGTTCAGTTAGAGCCCAACGCCTCGCTCGGGTTCAGTTAGAGCCAACGCCTCGCACACACGCGCGTACGTGTACGAGAGAAACGCGCATCGCTCGGCCCCCGACCTCCCACCGTAACCGGGAACTCCCCGAAATTTTCCTCCCCCTCGCTTCTACCACGGTTTTCTCCGTCATGGACGGCCCAAAGAATGTCATGCAGCTGCGTCTCCGGCCCGCCCAGGATGAAAAGCCCATTTTCTGTCATGATTTTTTGTCACAGAAGTAGGAGCCCACCACATTTATGATGATACCGGGTTTTGTCACAATTATCATCATAGAAGTGTCATATGTATGACAGAATTTTTTTGTTCGGCCCAAAATGTCATAGATGTGTCTTTTTTTGTAGTTCATATAGCAAGGCGAATAATAAGAGTAAGTCGGTATGGTGATCAATCCATCCCGCACCCAAATCATTAACTTGTATATGGTTTAGCGAATCTCGTATTCTAACACTCGGTCATCCTCACAAGCTTTGTGGAATTTCTCTTGTCGACGAACTAAGTTCGTAAAAATCCATGGATTCTGCAAGCTGAACAAACATCTATCGTTTCTTCACATCTCTCAGGTTTTGCGTAACTCCTAGAAGACCGTCTGTTGATAAAGTCGTAACTTCTTCCAGGGTTTTTCCTTCAGCAAGAGTGTGCTTGCTTCTTGGCAGGTCTTGGGGCCTGTGGGTTATGGCCCATTTCATCACTTGTAATCCTTGAACTCATCATCGGGGCCAACTGATCATTACCTCAACATCTAGCTTCCTAGCATTCTTAAATCCATCCAGTTGTACTGGCTCTCTTCCTTCTATTTATACCAAACTAAGACGTGATTACTCTGACTCATCATGGAGTTACAATTGCTCCATATTACCAACATTCTACCTCCTTTATATCCAATAGTACTTCATCTCTTCATATTCTTGGGGTATCCCACATATCGAGACAAAACTCATACTTATTTTGTCCGAAGTACACTCCATGGAATATCCTTATCTTTTCCAGGGGTCCAGTCTCCTCACAGGGTACTACCACCCTTGAAATGCACAAATTCATCCATGGACCATATTTCTCATATCCTCAAAAATGGTCAACTCTTTCTTCATAGTGTAACAACTCATAAAATCCAAATCAGTACCAACGATGCTAACTTTATTGATTCTCCAATGATTACAATCTCTTGCTTTTTCCATTACATGCCTCAACTCAACACCTCATTATAACAGAATTGTTCCCGCCACTACTACTATATTTCTCACAGACTCAACTATTTATAACAAGTCCCCTTCTCTTTGGGACAATCTTTGGCAAAGTTTCCTACTTCGTTACAATGAAAACATATTACTTCTGACCAGTCTTGTGGTTTCCTTGTGACTACATAGCCTCCTTGGGTCCTCGGCTTCCTTTTTGGCCAACTGCTGAAGTAGTGCCCTAACTCCTTACACCTGAAACAGGTGATATGACTCAGGTCCTTCCTGGAATCCAATCTACTTCTCTTCCTAGACTTTTCCGTTCCAATCAAGGCTTCTATTTATTGTGGGTCATACTCTACTTCCTCTGTCGGGAATTCTACTAGATCCCCATTCAGACAATTTTGGGAGATGTGTCCCTCTTCTCCACATGAATAGCATGACTTAGTGCATGGTTTAATTGGGTCTTTTTTTGGGTGTGTCCTCCACATCTTCCTTCATCACAGGTTCTTCTAAAATTTCCATGAGGGCTCCTTTCATCCTTCTTCCTTTTGCTGGATGGTTCTTTGTACCATGGGGTAAATGTGACACTGAGTAGGGTAGTGGGTAGTTCCTTCACATAAGAAACGAGTAATCTGCCTAGTTGGGCTTTCTTCAGCTGGATGACTTTCTTCATAATTTGGCCATTCATCCCCGTGTTCCTTATGGTTGTGTCCTATTTATCCACAAAGCTTGAATGCACAAGTTTTCTTCATATCCTTTCCATAAGGCTTCAATTTCTAGGACACAAACCGAAACTTTGGCAAAGTCAACTTAAATTCTTTCCAAGTGGTTACTCCTTGCCATCCATTGATGGTCTGGTACCTCCTCCACCAAGTAGCAGCACCTCTTTCAAAGCACTAAAGTGCATGCTGGGCCATATCTTTTCCGCTATAGTGTTACTCTCCATATGATCTTCCATGTTATGAACCCATCGTTCCGTATCCAATTGACTTATTGATCCAGAAAATATGAGTTCATCTCCATTCATCCTCTATTGGCTCCAAGGGTTTTGGGGTGGAATGAGAGATAGAGAGGGATGCACACAATACAAACAAAAGTTTTGAAAAGACTGATTTTATTTTGTGGCTGTAGGAAAAACAGCAATCAAATGATAGCTCACAATCGTCGCATCTAACATAGGTATATAATATGGGTTTGGTCTTCTAAAGGTCAATAAATCTTCAAAGTCACCAAACTCTTCAAGTCTTGCTCATGTCTCCAACGGCTTCTTACGATCGTGCCTGTCCTTCTCAAGTTCTCTTGCCAGATCCTCTCTGTTGACGCGAAGTCTCTCGTGACGTCCTTTAATATTTCTAGAGTTGCGTTCCAAACTTCGGGGTTTCAACATCCTTGGCATGAACCAGGGTCCTACTGTCCTTCAGTTCCCGACGAATCTCCGGTATCTCGAGGTTTTGTTCCTCCAATTTGGCTACTTTAGCTTCTGGGTCCTAAGTTCTTCACTAAATGCTTCCTTGTCAAATACAGCTTCCTGCAGATCCATCTTAACTTCTTGATGTAACACTCCAAATCCTAGGGATACACCAGCTAAGGTTAAAACTTCGTCTTTTGCTGACAGATGCCCCATCAGCCTTCTACCATCCAATCATTATGAAGAAATGCATGCTTAACTCAGCACGGTGACAATAGCATAAGCGGGCGATGGATAGCCATGTTCATTCCCATGTCATTGCCATGAGATATCATTCCATAGTTGATATCTGCTGCCTTAGGCTTTTCTTGACAAAAACTTTGAGTTTTAACGCTCCATGTTCTGGTCTTTCTCAGAAACACCTTGATCTCGGGTATTGACAGCTTCAATAGTCTGAAAAGTTCCATAAGGGTAGCCTTCCTAGGTCATACAAATCTGGAAATTCTTCAGAGCCTTCAAATTCCCCAAGTCTTCGGAGTCTTTAACCATTGTAGTTTCCATTATTCAGATGCACAGTAAAATCCTCTTCCTTCTGACGTGGTATTAGTTGTCCGATATCTTGTACTTCTTAGAGTGGTCTCATCAGTTGAATCTTTGTGTGGTCAAAAGGGGAAAGGGTGTAGTCTAACTAAAAGGGAATATTTGATAAAGCTTAGAAAAGAAGAGAGGCAAAATATTTTTTTGAAAATGAAGTGGTAGAGAAAATCTTTCCTATGGGCTTGCCAGTTTCTAGGGGTCACGTCCTACAGTCTACATGTGCTCTGATACCATCTTGTAGTGACCCGACCTCAGACGGTCAAGTCTTTATGCTTAAGTGTCATCCCCGGATCGGTATGCTGACACACACAGTACTCGAGGATTTATAACAGAGGTAAATCACATGTATAAAGTAACGTAAATACTATTACCTCAATCCATATAGCGGAAGTAACAACAAGGTTGTGGATTCCCATCAACACCGACGGCAAAGTTGAGTGTAGAAATCATAACCCTAACGTATCACTTACTCATCGTAAGATTCCTGCAATATGAGACGTTGCATCCGCAAAGGGTCAGCACATTGAATGTACTGGCAAATTCACACAATAGTATAATCATGAATAATAACTATCATTACATGCATATATGGCTGGTGGAGGTTCTATGGTTATAATGTTTTTGCGAAAAGCCAATTTTTTCCTACAACAAAGGAATATATTTTATTTAACTACAAAGTTTGTTGAAACATTGAGAATGGTAAATCCCCATATCAATCCCAATTAAAAGTTAACAACCCAACAAATTAAATATATAGAGTGATGAGATCAGCATGATAATTCAAGAACCAGATACTCAAGGTGTCCATAACCGGGGACATGGCTAACCATGATTAGTTTGTACACTCTATAGATGTTTGCGCACTTTTCCCCACAAGACTCGATCTCCTCCGTTGGATTTCTCGCACTACAAGGTGTTTGAGAAATGGATGACCGAGACACAGTCTTTCAGAAACACTAACTCTTTACTCTGGGTGGATAGGTACACCTACTTTCCCCTACATCTGCTAGCCCGCCACTGAAATAGGTCATGCAACATACTCAACTATGCTAGAGCCCATAATAGCTTGTGGCTGCACACAAAAGTTTCTAGCATGAATAATCTTATGATCCCTTTGAGCCTGGGCGGTGAACCATAGGATGATCACACGGGTACTCCGGGATCTCCTAGGAAAACGCTGGTATATCCCCAGGTGTCCGGGCAACTCCACTGGTATATCCCCAGGGTTCCCCTACCAATCCACCCAGATGTGTATTAAAGTAGCCTCCTTAAGTTAAACCTTAGTTAACAATAATCTCTCACATCTTTCATGAATTCTCTCAAACCAATCCACGTCTACGAGCATAGCATAGCAGTATGAGCATAATGTAAAAGTAACTCCCAAGGTTTGAATGCAGGAAAATAGGTTCCTACCTCAACAACTACTTCCCAATACCCACATGTTATCAATTCCTAACCATGCAATGTTTGAGGGTTGAAACTAACGCATAAAAAAACTGGGTATGAAAAGTATGATCGAAGTGTGAACTTGCCTTGTACTGTTGATGAAGATGATCCGCACTCATAGCTCCAGATAGTTCTACTTGTCACACTTCATACAATCTATCGTAAGCAAGCAATAGTAACCACACATAAGCAATCATGCAAAAGAATCGAAGAAAAGATCTCGAAAAACTTCGAAAACAAGCAATTAACTCTTGCAACTGACAACAATTTCTAACAGTACCAAAATTTCATGAATTTGGTCTTTTCAGAAAGTTTATGTCAAGAGCTTCGATTTGCAAAAAGAATCAACTCAAACGGAGTTACGAAACTCAAGTTACGATCAAACAAAATTCAAATACAATTCTGTTTGAATTCAAATTTTAAAACTTTCAAAAATATGTTTAAATTGTTTTACTGGATAGAGGAGATCATAACGAAGAGGTGGGCGTTGGTTTCGTTGGATTTGGATAAATGAGCGAAAAGTAGCGAAGGTTTAAAGGCCAGGGACTAATCTATAAATAAAATATTCACAGATGGATCCCTGGCCGAAATTAAAAAAAAAGACAAACTCTACCGAACGCCAACTAAGTAATTCCTTCACTATAGAGGCTAATTCGGCGACAGTTCTCGAAAAAAGTAGACAAAAATAAGAAAAATGGGTTTTTAAAGAAAACCAAGAACAACCAGATCGGACCAGGGCGACGGTTTTACCGGTCCGTGGTGGTTTCGTCGACGGCGGCGGTTTCTGGCGGTTTTTGTGCGGCGTCGGGCGTCAGCGAGAGCGGCGTGGTGGCGAGATGTGGCGCAGCGAGATGCGGGGCGAGCAGGTGGCAGACAGGGGTCTAGGGGCCCCGGGGGCGCCTTTTAAGAGGAGGGGGCGAGGGGTGGCGTGGGGAAGGGGCACAACGGCGAGGGGTGGCCGGGCGGAGTACGGCGACGCGCAGCTTCTTGCTCGCAATGGACTCCGTCGCGAGGAGGAAGGCGGTGCAGCTGGGCCGCGGCCTGGCTGGGAGCCGGGCCGGCCGAGTTCGGTGGCGCGATTTTTTTAAACAATTTTACCGAGAAAATAAAATAAATAAAATAAAACAAAAATGCACTATAGACATATTATATATCAAAATTTCCAGAAAAAGATTTTCTAAAACATGAACATTTTCCCGGCGTCAAATAAAATCTACAAAAAATTAAAATAAATCAAACAGTGCTACTGCTCTAATAAAACCCAATAAAAATCATTTTTAAAATACCAAATGATTTAAAATTTATTTCTCTCCAATTTTTTATTGTAGGGAATCATTTTACCCTAATTTCCATATATTTTATTTTTGGAGAAAAATAATTTGAATAAAAACCAAATAACTCCAAATTGATAAATAATTTCAAAAGGACTTTAAATTTGATCCTTTTAAACTTCCAACTCGTATTTCATATGTTTTGAAGAAGTCATTTTATCTTCTCTCATGAAAATCATTGAGTTGCATAAAGTTTCAGAATTTGAAAATATTTCCAAATGGAATTCAACTCTTCTCAAAACCCTTTTTCATTTAATTAAATGGAAGAAGTCATGTCATCTTCTCTCCAGGGTTTTGTGGTGAAAAGAGTTTGAATTCACAAAGATCATAAAAGCAAAGGTGAAAGTTTGGGAAAGTCATTTCATTCCCTCTCATTTAACTTTCAAAAAGTTTCAAATTTCACTCACTTTCAGTCAATCAATCACACAACAAACAAGCAAGCAAACAAACAAACAAAACTATTTATTTATTATAACATTCCAAAATTTAGAATTTTGGGATGTTACATACATCCCACACAGTCAATCCAGGGAAAACATTTTCGTATGTACATCCCACACAGGTTTATTTATAGGCTCGTGTGTGATAGGTGTAACTATCACACATGCGTTGCCTTGGTTAACAATTTGATTTTATCAACTACATCACACACGATCTGATGAAGAAACTGTGTGGCATTGGGCTATCCATCACAAGCGCTTTTACTGCTAGAACCATTTGCAAAGTTCCATGACACATTTAGCAGGTTTATTAGTTTACAATTAATAATTCCAGCATTACACAAATTCACATTTCATATCGAACAACTGGTTGCCAATTTCATATAAGGCACATAAATATATTTTAACATCACAGTACGATAGCTACCTGAAAATAGCACAATACAACATATAGCTAGTTCAAATTCATAAGAACAGTATCAGAACAATATATTCATTTCCCTAATCGAGATCATCCAGGCTCGTCTTATCCACCTCTGCTTTCAGTTCAGTAAGAACCTGTTTTGCACAGGCCAACTAGGAAAGTGCCTCCTTCTTCAGCAACACCATCTTAGCAAAGTCTGATTAAAAAATTCTGAGCTCATTCTCTACCTTCCTCTTTTTATCCCGCATCTTCAAGTATTCTTCAGCGCTGACAACACTTTCTCTAATCCTACCGCTGTTCTCTTCCTCATACATGCTCCAGAGCTTTGGTAGGCACATCTTCAAATATTGTGGCCATGCTTGATCAACCCACTCCAAGTAAGAACACTTCCGTTCATCCTATAATATTTAAAACTAGATCAGTAACAATTGTAGGGTAAATGGGTTTATAGCAACATAGAAAATCACCAATGCTTATTTTGAAAATCTGAAGAAACATGTTAATTATGACATATCTTCTCAAAAAGATCAATGTGCAAATGAATTAATTGCTACTGAGGCAACAACCAAATTCTGAAACATTAGAAGCTATAATTAACTACAACAATGCTACAAGTTCTTACTCATGTACAATAAATAACAAATTGAACATTTTATGAGGAAGGTAAATATAACTGCAATAGCATAGCGACAGTGTTTGGATGATAGAAAATTGATATTAACAGGTGTGTACATGCACAAATTTAGTAACATAGAACTAATAACAATAAGGCCGTCCACTATGTACGCCAAAACTGGTGTAAAGACAACTATTGCTACATCTCGCACCGGTGCCCTGCACTGGCGAGCCGATGCAGTGGAAAACATTCAGGGACCCAGACTATGGAGCACCTAGTTGCTCTGATGCCTAGTTCCTTTGTGCCATAAAGATTTAGTATTTTACTGCTTGGCTGCTCAGATGTGTGGACCAAATTTGGCTGCACAAACTGCTAAAGCGATGCCAAATAATTTTCTAATGGCACCGCTGATGAGATGGCAACAATTTTAGATACTAGGTACAAACTATGACACTGTCTTAGGATGCGTTTGGTTGAAGGTGTGGTATGAATGGGTTGGGACCGTGACAGTGTCTGAATCACATCTAACAAATGATTTGTAACAATGAAAGAGGGTCTAACCTTCTCTGCACATGCCAGAAACTTCCTCCCACTGTCCATAGATTCAAGCACAACTAGCTTCACGCATGGAGATTGATGGTGACAACGAGCAGATAGATCTTCAGCCACCCCGCTCCATTCGTTGCCACTGATGGTCCTAGGGAGCTACAAGAGGAAGAAATGACTCAAGTCGACCGCCGGGTAAAAATCCTTCATTCCAAGTCATAGCCTGGGAGATAAAAGAGAGGCATACCCGGGTGTTGAAGGAGTCGTCGTCGGAGGAGGATGTTGGGAAACGTAGTAATTTCAAAAAAAAAAATCCTACGCACACGCAAGATCATGGTGATGCATAGCAACGAGAGGGGAGAGTGTGTCCACGTACCCTCGTAGACGGAAAGCGGAAGCGTTATGACAACGCGGTTGATGTAGTCGTATGTCTTCAAGATCAACCGATCCTCAGTACCGAACGTACAGTACCTCCGTGTTCTGCACACGTTCAACTCGGAGACGTCCCGCGAACTCACGATCCAGTAGAGCTTCGCCGGAGAGTTTCGTCAGCATGACGGTGTGATGATGGTGATGATGATACTACCGACGCAGGGCTTCGCCTAAGCACCGCTACGATATTACCGAGGTGGATTATGGTGGAGGGGGCACCGCACATGGCAAAGAGATCAATGATAAATTGTTGTGCCTCCAAGGGGTGCCCCCCTCCCCGTATATAAAGGAGTGGAGGAGGGGGAGGGAGCCGGCCTCCTATGGCGCGCCCCATGAGGAGTCCTACTCCCACCGGGAGTAGGACTCCCCCCTTCCCAGGTAGGAGTAGGAGAGGAGAAGGAAGGGAGAGAAGGAGAGAAGGAAAGGGGGGGCGCCGCCCCCCTCCTTATCAAATTTGGACTAGAGGGGGAAGGGGCGCGTGGCTGCCCTGGACGCCCCTCCTCTTCTCCCACTAGGGCCCATTAGGTCCAATATACTCCCCGGGGGGTTCCGGTAACCCCCCGGTACTCCGGTATATGTCTGAAACCTCCCGAAACACTTCCCTTGTCCGAACATAGTCGTCCAATATATCGATCTTTACGTCCTGACCATTTCAAGACTCCTCATCATGTCCATGATCATATCCAGGACTCCGAACTACCTTCGGTACATCAAAACACAAAAACTCATAATACCGATCGTCACCCAACTTTAAGCGTGCCGACCCTATGGGTTCGAGAACTATGTAGACATGACCGAGACATGTCTTCGATCAATAACCAATAGCGAAACCTAGATGCTCATATTGGCTCCCACATATTCTACGAAGATCTTTATCGGTCAAACCGCATAACAACATACGTTGTTCCCTTTGTCATTGGTACGTTACTTGCCCGAGATTCGATCATCGTATCTCAATACCTAGTTCAATCTTGTTACCGGCAAGTCTCTTTACTCGTTCCATAATACATCATTCCGCAACTAACTCATTAGTTGCATTGCTTGCAAGGCTTATTTGATGTGCATTCCCAAGAGGGCCCAGAGATACCTATCCGACAATCGAAGTGACAAATCCTAATCTCGATCTATTCCAACTCAACAGGTACCTTCAGAGACACCTATAGAGCACCTTTATAATCACCCAGTTACGTTGTGACGTTTGGTAGCACATAAAGTGTTCCTCCGGTATTCGGTAGTTGCATAATCTCATAGTCATAGGAACATGTATAAGTCATGAAGAAAGCAATAGCAACATATTAAATGATCAAGTGCTAAGCTAACGGAATGGGTCATGTCAATCACATCATTCTCTAATGATGTGATCCCGTTTATCAAATTACAACTCATGTCTATGGTTAGGAAACATAACCATCTTTGATCAACGAGCTAGTCAAGTAGAGGCATACTAGTGACACTCTGTTTGTCTATGTATTCACACATGTATTATGTTTCCGGTTAATACAATTCTAGCATGAATAATAAACATTTATCAGGAAATAAGGAAATAAATAATAACTTTATTATTGCCTCTAGGGCATATTTCCTTCAGTCTCCCACTTGCACTAGAGTCAGTAATCTAGATTACATAGTAATGATTCTAACACCCATGGAGCCTTGGTGCTGATCATGTTTTGCTCGTGAGAGAGGCTTAGTCAACGGGTCTGCAGCATTTAGATCCGTATGTATATTGAAAATCTCTATGTCTCCCACCTGGACTTGATCGCGGATGGAATTGAAGCGTCTCTTGATGTGTGTGGTTCTCTTGTGAAATCTGGATTCCTTTGCCAAGGCAATTGCACCAGTATTGTCACAAAAGATTTTCATTGGACCCGATGCACTAGGTATGACACCTAGATCGGATATGAACTCCTTCATCCAGACTCCTTCATTTGCTGCTTCCGAAGCAGCTATGTACTCCACTTCGCACGTAGATCCCGCCATGACGCTTTGTTTAGCACTGCTCCAACTGACAGCTCCACCGTTCAATATAAACATGTATCCGGTTTGCGGTTTAGAATCGTCCGGATCAGTGTCAAAGCTTGCATCGACGTAACCATTTACGATGAGCTCTTTGTCACCTCCATAAACGGGAAACATATCCTTAGTCCTTTTCAGGTATTTCAGGATGTTCTTGACCGCTGTCCAGTGATCCACTCTTGGATTACTTTGGTACCTCCCTGCAAAACTAATAGCAAGGCACACATTAGTTCTGGTACACAACATTGCATACATGATAGAGCCTATGGCTGAAGCATAGGGAACACTTTTCATTTTCTCTCTATCTTCTTTAGTGGTCGGGCATTGAGTCTTACTCAACTTCACACCTCGTAACACATGCAAGAACCCTTTCTTTGCTAGATCCATTTTGAACTTCTTCAAAACATTGTCAAGGTATGTGCTTTCTGAAAGTCCAATTAAGCGTCTTGATCTATCTCTATAGATCTTGATGCCCAATATGTAAGCAGCTTCACCGAGGTCTTTCATCAAAAAACTCTTATTCAAGTATCCTTTTATGCTATCCAAAAATTCTATTTCATTTCCAATTAACAATATGTCATCCACATATAATATTAGAAATGCTACAGAGCTCCCACTCACTTTCTTGTAAATACAGACTTCTCCAAAAGTCTGTATAAAACCATATGCTTTGATCACACTATCAAAATGTTTATTCCAACTCCGAGAGGCTTGCAACAGTCCATAAATGGATCGCTGGAGCTTGCACACTTTGTTAGTAACCTTTGGATCGATAAAACCTTCAGGTTGCATCATATACAACTCTTCTTCCAGAAATCCATTCAGGAATGCAATCTTCACAACCATTTGCCAAATTTCATAATCATAAAATGTGGCAATTGCTAACATGATTCGGACGGACTTAAGCATCGCTATGGGTGAGAAGGTCTCATCATAGTCAACTCCTTGAACTTGTCGAAAACCTTACGCAACAAGTCGAGCTTTGTAGATAGTAACATTAACGTCTGCGTCAGTCTTCTTCTTGAAGATCCATTTATTCTCAATGGCCTACCGATCATCGGGCAAGTCAACCAAAGTCCACACTTTGTTCTCATACATGGATCCCATCTCAGATTTCATGGCCTCAAGCCATTTTGTGGAATCTGGGCTCATCATCGCTTCCTCATAGTTCGTAGGTTCGTCATGGTCAAGTAACATGACCTCCAAAACAGGATTACCGTACCACTCTCGTGCGGATCTTACTCTGGTTGACCTAGGAGGTTTGGAAGTAACTTGATCTGAAGTTTCATGATCATCATCATTATCTTCCTCACTAATTGGTGTAGGTGTCGCAGGAACCAGTTTCTGTGATGAACTACCACTACAAAAAAATACACTTCCGTGATGATACGTGTTTGTCACAGTAGGTCGTGTTTTTTTCATGCATGTACATCCGTGACAAATTTATGACAGATCAAGATAGTCATACCTGTGCTGTCGTAGAAGTGTTCCATGACATTACCAAAATTATCATCACGGAAGTGTTCACTTCCATGACGATAAATCACGCGTCACAGAAGTGCTTTCGTCAAGGGTGACCGACACGTGGCATCCACCGTAACGGAACGCCGTTAAGCTATCGGGTCCGGTTTTGGATCCGATAACCCGTTAACAGCCCCGACCAATGGGGATTTTCCACGTGTAAAATCATCATTGGCTGGAGGAAACACGTGTCGGCTCACCGTTGGGACAGATGTCATCCACTCGTTGTACACAAAGCGCCTATGATACGTCGACACGTGGCACGGCCCAACAGAGGACCATTCCTGTGAAAAGGCCGACCCGTTTGACTTGGTCAAAAGGTGGCGGGTCGGCCCACGACAAGCCTGTTAACGGCCTGTTTGCATATAGCCCATTTACAGCCCACCAACCCAGGGCCCGTTTACGGCCTAACCGATTTAGGCCTAGTATCCTCATCTGGGCCGTCCAATATAATTCCAGCCCGTTTTAACTTCCGGCCCATGTATGGCCCATGACGTCTTTCGGCCCATATGAGGCCCTTATTACTCTCGGCCCATTAACAGCCCATGGTAAAACTAGCCCATAATGAACAGTGTATCACTTTATACCCATTAACGGCCCATGGTGAAACTGGCCCGTAATGAACAGTGTAACACTTTATACCCATTACGGCCCATTATTCCGTTGGGCCGTTTCCAGCCCATGTTATCTTTTGGCCTTCTCGGGGCCCATTTATTCTTGGGCTCATTTCCACATTCGTTTACTGACGGCCCGTTACTGTCATTTTTTGCTTGTGGGCCAAATTCAGCCCGTGGTTATAGTCGGCCCGTTTGTGGCCCGTTAATACGTTGGGCCGTTTTGATAGCGTCATCAAAATACGGCCGATTAACGATGGCCCGTTATGGTCGGCCCATGAACGGACGATTTCAACTCTAGCCCATTTACGGCCATAATGTGGGCTGCTATTGGCCCATGTTTGGCAACCGATCATAAGCCCGTAGAAGGCCCATTGATCATACGGCCCATAGAAGGCACATAGTGTTTACGGCCCGTATAAGGCCCATTGTTTCTACGCCACGTAGAAGGCCCATTGTTTCTACGGCCCTTAGAAGGCCCATTGTTTCTACGGCCCGTAGGAGGCCCATGTTAACTACAGCCGGTGGGCATCAAAGTTCGCCACTAGTGTAAATATAGGGAACACCCTACACTATACAAAAATGGCTTGCTGTTTTCTTCAGCCGGTCGCTGCACATTAAGAACAAATTTTGTATCGCACCAAAACAAATTACAACTATAAAACAAAAGGAAGGTTGGCATAAAAGTTAACCGTCTAGCAGATAAAAGCACCACCAGAAGTTCAGAAGCTCAGTTCATTTGACCTGACTGTTATGTTTTCATGCTGTATTGTCTGATGGAGCACCATAACCTTCGCCTTCAGTTCTCCTAGACTCCTGAACAACATAGCAAATGTCTGATAGTCTGGTTTCAAAACCATGCATATCTTGACAACATTGAACAATGTCTCTCCTTGTTTCACAAAGGGTCTCTGTTAGGGAATGGACTTGTGTCTGGAGCGCAGATACAACATTGTTTTGAGCTTGCCTATCTTGATCATGAGGCAGTTTGGACGAGATTGCCTTAACAACCAACCCAGTATTATGCAGGAACGTGCTTTTGGCACTGTTAGTGGACAGGTACTGACCCACTGCAGCAAGAGCTCACATTGCGGTTATAGTTGCCTCGCCACCTTCAGAAGGTGGCTTTTCCTCCATTTTTTCCATAGCTCGCTGAAAAGTTGTGGTTTTACGTTAGTAGTACCAGAACAAAAGATATTAAGGAGGCAGCAAAACCAAACAAAATAGCTTTGGTCTATATACAGAACTTATTCTAGTGAACCCATGTAAAATAATAGTTGTATTTTATTGCAAAGTACATAATAAACCCAGGTTCCAAACATATGACCATGTACCATTGCTAATGTATTGTTTATTTCTTCACATTGTATTGAGGGCTAAGGATAAAGAGATGAAGTTTATAATACGGTAAGCATAGTATGACATAATTCGTATCACAAAACAACTGAGAACAGACAAACAGGCAATTGTAATGTTGTGTGGGCAAGTCCAGCACGGAACTAGATTACATGTCAAGATCAAAGGAACATCACTCCTCTCTTTTAAACCTTGTAAGGTGCAATGATACTCTAAGACAATTGTGTATAAAATTGAAAAGAGTAATGGACATTGGCTGCAAACCATGCAGTTCAAGGCACAAGTCAGAGTAAGTAGTATTTAAAAGGCATGAGGATTAAGGACTTACAACAACGGGTTTGACTGGTGTAGTCATGCCCTTCTTCTTGCTGGTGTGACAGTCCTTGAAGATTTCCACAGCATTTGGTTCATGTACTTTTTGGTCCTTGCGGGCTTTCCTCTGCATTTGGAACAAGTCAATATAGATCTGATAATATGGTACAGCGAAAAGAGTGAAACAACAGCTAATTACAAGAGCCTCGCAGGGTGCAATATAGCTACGAGATCCTGTCGTCTGTTGGAATTTCACTTTCGTACGGTTGGCCTTGTTCTTTGAATAGTTCACCTACAAGAAGATAGATTTGTGTGGCACATGCGTAAATAGGACTTCAACATGTGATCTGATGACATATATATAATGTACCTGATACTTCGTATCGGACCAGTGTTTAACGAGGCCTCTCTAGTCTTCATCAGATATATTTTCCACTGGAGATGTTTGGGCAAGTTCACTGTTAGCCTTGCCTTCAAAGTGAGTTTTTCTCAAGTTATACTGATACTGTCGTAGAGAAGACTTGAAAACATGGGTGCAAGCTTGTCTGGTTGCATCATCTTGGCTATCCAACTTGAACCTCATCTGTTGAAAATTATGGGAGTCTCATTATCAGCATCATAGAAAGTATTGGACAGAGCAAGACGATATTACTAGTTTCCATACATAACCATACTTACAGATAAATGGTCGAGGAAGGTGTTGAACTGGGTTTCGTCTTTGTTGTACCTGATACTTCGTATCGGACCAGTGTTTAACGAGGCCTCTCTAGTCTTCATCAGATATATTTTCCACTGGAGATGTTTGGGCAAGTTCACTGTTAGCCTTGCCTTCAAAGTGAGTTTTTCTCAAGTTATACTGATACTGTCGTAGAGAAGACTTGAAAACATGGGTGCAAGCTTGTCTGGTTGCATCATCTTGGCTATCCAACTTGAACCTCATCTGTTGAAACTTATGGGAGTCTCATTATCAACATCCTAGAAAGTATTGGACAGAGCAAGACGATATTACTAGTTTCCATACATAACCATACTTACAGATAAATGGTCGAGGAAGGTGTTGAACTGGGTTTCGTCTTTGTCATTCCTGTACTGAATCCATGTTGGGAGGATACGTACATGACACCTAACAACAACCGCTGCCTCTGATACTAACTTGGCTGACTCTGTAGCATCACGTGACCTTTTTAAACCTGCCTCAAAACGGATCTCCATTCTTCCTCCTCTAGATTTAGTTAACCTATCGAGCATTATCCTTGATGTTTGTTTCCTCTTGCGCCTAGGTGCTAGTCCAACAACAAACATAGGAAGTGTTAGTGTACATCAAACTGTGAGACTACATATAAAGAAGCATGCAACTGTAACTTGACTCCAGCAACTACCTTCTTCTATTGAAGCTCACAAAGTTCATCTGATCTTGCCAACTCATCTTGTGTCAAGAGTGCTTTGGAAGTAGTGTCAGGTGGCAAGGGAGCTTGGGAGCGTGCTGCTAGCTGAGTTGACGAACGAGTAAATCGTGTAGCTGGTGGTACTTTGGAAGGTGTTGCAACAACTAGGGTTGTCTCTCCTTGTTTGGTGGCAGCTATTTGTTTCTGTTTGGCTTGTTCTGTAGCTCGTGTAGCATGGGATACCCTGTTGGTACAATTTTCCGCTGGACTTTGACCTTCTATTGCACCATCAGTACCAGCAGAATCTGCAGGATTGTTGCGCTTCCCTTTCCCTGTCGTTATGTCTTGCTTCCTCTTTCTCTGTGCCATGTTAAGTCAAGCCGACAAGAAAAACGAATAATAGTTTAGTTCTTCAGAACAAATGTACTTTGATGTAAGAACATGGTGTGATAGACATATATTGTATGTTCTAGAAATAAGAACACATGTCTTAGTCACAAGTATAATGTGTAAAGTAAGCAGATGCAATTCAACAAAATTAGAAGCAATACAAGCTAGACATCATACATAACATGCAACCACATATAACAGTGCCAAGTTAGAGGGAGCACCTTTGATGGTGCACTAGGGAGACGTGCTCAACACCAACACAGCTACGTTAAGTGTCTATGCATGTGTTGTCTTGGAAATCATCTTGGGGATGGAGGAGTAGAATCTGTAGAGGCCCTCCATTTGGAAGGAGCACCTTCATCCGCTGCCTTGCTAACTTCCTTCCGCTTTATTGATTTTGAATTGTCAAGTAAAACCGACAAGAAAAAGCAATAAAATTCACTCTTCAGAACTCATTCGTGCATGATACTGATAATCACTACTTTGATGTAAGGCAAACACATGATTCCAGGATGGAATAATACGAAAAACATGGCGGCATGGCATATTCACAACTATTTGTGTAAACTAAGTAGAAACCATTTCACCAAATAAGAAGCAATGCAAGCTAGACACCATGTGAAAGATGCAACCAATATGACTCTGCCAAGTTAAAAGTATCCCATCATAAATGACATTTCAACAAATTAAAAGCAGCGCACGCCATAAATCATATCAAAGATGCAACTAATATCACACTGCATATACTAAAGGTGTCTCGTCATATTGATTTATGCGGGATACAAAAAACAATAGTTTTATGTGAGGACATGCTTAATAGACAAATGTACTATGTACTAAATACAGGAAGGCATGTCACATTAACAGGTATAATGTATAAGCTAAGCAGAATAGCACATGTAGTTTAACCAGATTGGAAGAATTACAATCTAGACACCATATGCAACATGCAACCACATATCACGCTGCCAAGTTAGAGCAAGCACCTGCGATGCTAGTGTAGGGGAAATGCGGTAATCAACTACAGAGCTACGTTCACTATCTTCATCTAGCCTTGCTGTTTCTTGAGAATCATGTCGGGAGGCTGGCGCTGCATTCTTTAAATGAGGAGTATTCCACTTGCATGACTGCCTCATCATAAGTGATCGATGAGGGATACACAAGAACATTAGTTTGATGTAAGAACATGGTTAATACACATATGTACTAGTATGTACCAAAAACAGAAAGGCATGTCATATTCAAAGGTATAATGTGTAAGCTAAGCAGATGCAATTTAACCAAATTGGAAGCAATACAAGCTAGACATCCGGCTGGAGTGGTGAGCATGATCATCTAGGACCTGAGAGCCTGGTGGGAGGCGGGCTGCTTCGCCACCATCGCAGATTTTTAGTTGGCTTCCAGGTGATGCCTCTCTTTGCTGGGCTTGTCACTGGCTCGGCCAGTGCCCTGACTAGCTATTTGTCTTATGGTGCTCACAGGATGGTGGTTCATGTAAAAAAATCTTTCCTTATCTTAATAAAGACCGACTTCAGCCTTTTGAATACAAGCTAGATACCATATGCAACATGCAACCACATATGACACCGCGAAGTTAAAGAAAGCACCTGGGATGGTGGTTCATGGCGAGCGAGATCATCAACTCCAGAGCTACTTTTACCGTCTCCATCTACCGACACTGCACCATTTATAACGCTGAAACGTGTCTTGCCTAAGCCCGAAGAAATATGGAGCTGCTTATCTCTTTTATTTCATGCTGATTGGCAGAGTCTGAAATACCCATGCATAAAAAAACAATAGTGAGAGTATGGGTGAAGTGTGTGCAGAACTAAAGCACTGTAAAAGTAGCAGATATCAGGTGGCTGAAAAATAAATGACAAGAGACATATGATAGCTCTACAACATTGCCTGGCAAACAAAATTAGATTCTACTCCATATGATTTTGTAATATATGAGCACATGGATGGCTGGGAAATGCAGGTACTCCTCTAGCACACCACCACATGTGGTCATGTTAAGATAACAGTCGATTGAAAATAAATAGGTCAGTTGATTTTTTAATGAACCGTCCGATCTATAAGGAACGGGCAGATGGCCTTCGTCTACCTCCCGCCAGTCACTGTTGACGATCTTTCTCGAACCGCCAGCGGCCACCGGCCTAGACCCCTGCCTCCGCCGCCCCGCCCTCCCCTCGACCTCACACCATCGTCGTGCTTGGCAGCGCCCCCAGGCCATCCCTTTAATCTCGGCCGACCTCCAAATCAGGCGCCAGTAGCTCTAGGCCCTACACGCCTCTAAGATAAACACCGAGGCGCTGCTTCCTCGGCGTAATAGGCAGACTAGCGCCTGTTACACCGGGGAATGCTTCCGTTAATTGGGAATCAACTGACCAGGAATTTAAATTCAGGGGGGCGATGGACCTCTAGCTAAGGTGAACTATTATATGAGGAGAAACCTTGTGCATCACGAGTTACTAGGAACATCTAGTATCAAGAAGAAGCGGTCAACTAGTGTCTTCTGTGGGATGAATACCGTGCAAGCAGACACGTAAGATTTGCACGAATAAGGGAAGAGGAGTACCCTTATCGGTTGCCAGTGTGGTCTCCTCCATATGTCGCGGCGATCTTCTTTTTTCTCCCGGGGGAACCGATGTTTTGGAGAACCGTGGATTCTTGGACAAACCCATGGCCAAATTGTTGACTGTGTTGCCATGGCCGTATATCGGCGGAGGGGAAGCAGATCCAAGGCGGCGAAGGACGGTGTAGCAGGAACAACTCCGGTGCGGTGGAGGGTGGCGAAGTTGGAGCGGTAGCGGTGAGGCACATGATGGCGTGGTTGAACTGGCTTGGGTACGGACGGCTCGGCCTCGGCTTCAACTACTAGCCGTGGAGGGTGTTGCGGTTGAGGTTGCGGTGGACAACGACGTCGGGGTTTCGGCTCTGGCGTGATGAAGGAGGGTGGCGGTTGATGGGTGGAATTGGGTGGCAGACGGAGGACACCGGGGTTTCGCGGCTGGTGGAGAGGTAGTTTTTGGGCCCACGGAGTATGAATGGGGAATCAGACGGGTGGGCGGGGGGGAGGGGGGAGAACCATGTTTTGGTCTGGGACGCGCTTGTTTGTGGCTTTTTGAACAGAAGATGGGACACGCTTGTTTGAAATTTGGGGAAAGTACAAACTTTGCCCCCCTCTTAAATTTCGGACCTACTGCGGGTCGGGGGTAGGATGGTAATCCCAGGTGTCCCAAATAGTGGGCGGGAGCGATTTCGGCCGCGCGCATGTGTGCTTAGGCGGCCTTGTGTATGAATGTTTTTTGGAGGCGGTTGCGTGGCGTCTAGATGAAGCTACAAACCTACCCCGATTAAGACCTTTTAACGTCGGGCCGGTAGGTTTCACGGGTCGGAGTTATTAGAAAAGTAATTTCCTTGTACTACCAAACATTGGTCTCACGCGGTTTTGGGCGAGTGGAGGCTATTTTGGCACTTTGTTCGAAATTTTGAAACACAAGCATTCACGTTTAGAGTACTCTTGAACTTTGAGGATTGACCTAAATAGACAACGTTAAATTTGACCTTGTATGTTTGAAAACCTCATTAAATTATCCGCTTCTTTTTGAAATTTGACACTTGAAAATCCTATAACTACGATTATTTTGGAATGGAGGAACTAAATTAGAATCTATTTTGTACATGACTACATATGCTATCATGTACAAAATCAGAGCAAAGATTGGTGCCCCCATAATTTAGGTATGATTTACAAATGCCATGATATCAAATTCAAATAATGGAATGGACTTCATGTTGAGTTTGATTTTTTAAAACCACCTTAAGTTGAATTCAAATGTATGCTAGTTCAGAGGTAGCTATTTATAATGTTCATTGTGTAACTTTCGTATGTATAATGTGCTTTACACACACAACATGAACTATACTCACGTTTATATTTGATTGCTAAAGCGATGCATTGTCTGGAGTTCAAAATACTAACTATGTGGATCAATTGTGTCGTATAATAACATAGACATGCTCAAATTTGATAGAATCTAGATGTCTGATGGATCAATGACCGTTCCTTACACGAATTGCAAATATCATGATAGCATCCTAATATTTGGATACAATTTATATCTTTAATCAATGTGTACAGCAGTCTTGTACGTGTAGTTTCAGTCTCCATCGGTGGTCTCTCACACATGCTCACACACTCTCTCCCGAGGTGTCTATCTCGCACACATGCTCTCGATATAACCCTCCCTCCCTCTCGTAACCATTTACGATTGTTTTTCCTAACCTTTATCACAAGCACTCTTCCTCTCGCAAGCATACACACACACAATCCCCATCGACCCTTTCTATATACATAGACCTTCCTATGTGTCTCCTGTACGCACATTATCTTTAGGCCTGTCTCTCACGATTGTCTCACACCTCTCTTCCTTATCGACGAGTATGGTTCTAGCAGAGCATTCTATAGGATGCCCCTTAAAGTTAGGTTGGATGAATAGTAATATCAGAGATAAAGGGGTGACCTTAGTCCGAGAACCTAGGGTTACAAATCCTAGCTGGATTTGTCAGTGGACATAGAGTCCTTCACAATTATGCTATCTTTGTCTTGTACGACTAGTCATCCATGGGCCTCCCTAAATGTGTCACGGGCCGACCAATGTGACGCAGGACGGAACCGAACGAAGGGCCTCACCTCGACCCACTAGACCTCACGCGGTGACACACCCTCTGCCCCCATGTCTCGTTATCTTCTCACACCCACACATACCAACACAGACACCACACACAAAAAATATATTCTCCTGGTGCCTCTATCCACTCCCCCCTTGCATATACACACTCAAGGGAATCTCTCGCCGTGACGCCATATTCGTCTCTCTCTCTAGACCACTCTCATTTCTCGTGCTATCTCTCCCACGCCCCCCTGTCGGCCCCTCTATCCATGCCTCTCTCGAATACGTAATACACACACACACACACACACACACACACATTCGAACATGTTACATCATGTACCCCATTGATCTAAAAAGCCCTCTCTTCACGTTTATTTCGCATACAACATTCCTTTTGAATAAAGTGTGGCAAAAAAATATTTTAGAATTTCTACATATAAAGTTATATGGAGGAGTATGAATCTTGCATTGCATGGTGCCCACAATGATATTTATTCCGCACTGTGAATTTGTATATTTTTATACTATATATAAAGTTAGTCATAATAAAGAGAAACGAAGAGCATCTCTCTCTCCATCGCGTACCCCCCCCCTCTACGCCCCTTTCACGTACGCACACAAACTATCCCCAGGTCCTCTAAAAGTAAGCCCCTAGCAGATTCACACATGTTTCATCATTCTCTCACGATATATACAATGACGATCATTGTATTGGAAGTGAAAGCACGATACGTACATTGGACTTCAGAATCCACTCATTACGGTCCACATTTACATTTTGTGGTTATTATAAAGTCACGGGCTCACCGTACAACTCTGTATTTGCTCAAGACATGACTAGTTGACCAGTTAAACGCTCCACATGGCACCTCTAGTGTTGCATCACATTATCTCCCTACCATCGGGCCCACCTGTCGGCTTGTATCTACTCTACATCTACACTCTTATAAAATACTAGCAAGATGCCCATGTGTCGGTGGGGAACAACACCTATGGGATCACAAGAATCCCTACTGCAGTTGCGGGGCGCGGGGTTGAGAGAAGAGCGGTTCTAATAGAGAATCACGCGGTTAGTTTATTCAGGTTCGGGCCGTGAGGATGCGTAAAACCCTACTCCTGCTTTGGTGGATGTATTCTGTGTTCTTGATCTAGCAACGGGGTGTAACGAGCTCCAAAAAGCCGAATCCTTCTCCTGGTCGCCTCGGGCCTCCTTTTATAGGTGAAAGGGGCTGCCACAGTGGCACACAAGAGGTGGAAAGGTCTACAGTGGCACGAGGTTATCCCTCGTATTACAGGACAAGGTGCATTTAATGCATCTCTTAGGTGTCCTCTCACTTTATTGGGGATGAGGGTGAGGCCCATACCATCCGTCGCGGCTCCTCCAAGCTTTGACACACGCCCTGGCCAGCGGTGCATGCGGTGCCATGTAAGCAGGCAGGCAGCTGAGGTGGCGCGGTGGTGGAGCCTCCACGAAGGGTTGCATGTAGCCACGCAGGTGCCTGCCCAGCTGGTTGGGTCGGCAGCTGCATGCGAATGGCGGTGGAGACTTTGCTGGTGCGGGCCTGATGGTGGCCCTGCTGGCGTGCTTAGCGAGAGCCTTGCCGGGTGGCCTGACAAGGGTCTTGCCGGGTCAATCTTGCCGTGGAGCGCAAGCGTCCTTGGCAAGGATCTTGCCGGGGGTCTTGCGGGTTCCTTCGGCGAGGATGGCTGCCTTCCCATCCTCACTTGATCTTGACTATTCTTTGTCTTCACGAAGATCTGCATGCCACCACAGAGGTGCCTCCCGAGCCCTGTCCCAACACATGTGTTGAGTGTTGGTGGGCTCAAGGTGGCTCGCTCGGCTGGCGTGGGCGAGCTGCCCCGGCAAGGGTCTTGCCGAGGCCGCTGAGGCCGCCCCGGCAAGGATCCTTGCCGGGGAAACCTGCTTCGCCCATCTGATCTTTGTGGCCTTAGTCCTTGTCGTTGCTTTGCTTCGTCTTGGGTTTCGGTCTTACCTCGGCTCACCTCCCTCGCTCTACTTGGTGTGGTAGCGGGCATGGCTCTGACTGCCCGTGCATAGGTAAAGGGGTACAAAAATGTGCCCCTAGTTTTGTACACCGACAGGAGCCCCCGGGCCTGGGCCACACATACGCGCGACACATTGTTAGGTCAGGCCCAAAACGGTGCGCGGGCAGGCGGGGCGGTTTTTACCGCGGTAAGATTTTTCGCGCGTTGCGCTTCCCATGACCCCCGCGCGCGGCCGGCGTGGAGGGGCATGCGTGACATGGGCGGCATGCGTGGGGCGGTTCCCGCAAGCATGCGTCACATCACAGTAAAGAGGCGGCTCGCGCCTTCCCCGTAAAAGGAGGGAGGCATGGAGGCGTGGCTCTTTTACTGAATGGGGCCGAGGCGCGGTCTTCAAGGTGTCCGCTCCCCATGATCACGGGGTGGGGAGAGGTCGCCTAACTTGTCCTCTTGGTTCTGCATGCCTTCCACGCGTCTTCCATGCGCTTGGGGTGGCAAACGGTGGAGGTGGGAAACCGGGCCGTCGCTGGCTGGGGCAGCGGGTCGGCCCTGGTTCCCTGTGCCTCCCGTATCTTGATTGGCCGAGCGGGGCGGCCGAGCCCCAAGCCCGTACCTTTATAAAGAGCCGGAAAGGGGGATGGCATCCCGCATTCTTCCATCTTCTCCCTCCTTCTGCTTCTGCTCCTTCCTTCCATTCGTCATGGATAAAGGGAATCTCGGTCCTTCGACGGTGGCGGCAAGGGTCGCCGCTCGACAATGCGTCCCTCCTCCTCCTGCGCCCGCGGAGGCAGAGCCGGCCGCGAGGGGAAGGGGGAGGGGGCGAGGCTATGGGCGAGGCCAGGGCAGAGGCCGCAGTGCTCGGGGAAGAGGAGGACGGGGTGGCGCGTGATACGTCCATTTTGCATCATGCTTTTATATCGATATTTATTGCATTATGGGCTGTTACTTCACATTATGTCACAATACTTGTGTCTATTCTCTCTTATTTTACAAGTTTACATAAGGAGGGACAATGCCGGCAGCTGGAATTCTGGGCTGGAAAAGGAGCAAATATTAGAGACCTATTCTGCGCAACTCCAAAAGTCCTGAAACTCCACGGAATATCTTAAAAGAAATAAAGAAAAATCCTCGCCAAAGATGAAGGCCAAGGGGCCCACACCCTGCTCACGAGGGTGGGGGGCGCGCCCCCCACCCTAGGGCGCGCCCCCCACCCTAGGGCGCGCCCCCTACCTCGTGGGCCCCCTGGTGGCTCTCTGACGCCCATCTTCTGCTATATGAAGTCTTTTGATGAGAAAAAAATAGGAAGGAACTTTTCGGGACGAGACTCCGCCGCCATGAGGCGGAACCTTGGCGGAACCAATCTAGAGCTCCAGCAGAGCAGTTCTGCCGGGGATACTTCCCTCTGGGAGGGGTAAATCATCACCATCGACATCACCAACGCTCCACTCATCGGGAGAGGGCAATCTCCATCAACATCTTCACCAGCACCATCTCATCTCCAAACCCTAGTTCATCTCTTGTATCCAATTATTGTCTCGAAGTCCGGGATTGGTGCTAGTAGGTTGCTAGTAGTGTTTACTCCTTGTAGTTGATGCTAGTTGGTTTATTTGGTGGAAGATCATATGTTCAGATCCTTTATGCATATTATTACCCCTCTGATTATGAACATGAATATGCTTTGTGAGTAGTTACGTTTGTTCCTGAGGACATGGGAGAAGTCTTGCTATTAGTAGTCATGTGAATTTGGTATTCGTTCGATATTTTGATGATATGTATGTTGTCTAGCCTCTAGTGGTGTTATGTGAACGTCGACTACATAACACTTCACCATTATTTGGGCCTAGAGGAAGGCATTGGGAGGTAATAAGTAGATGATGGGTTGCTAGTGTGACAGAAGCTTAAACCCTAGTTTATGCGTTGCTTCGTAAGGGGCTGATTTGGATCCACATGTTTCATGCTATGGTTAGGTTTACCTTAATATTTTGTTGTAGTTGCGGATGCTTGCAATAGAGGTTAATCATAAGTGGGATGCTTGTTCAAGTAAGAACAGCACCCAAGCACCGGTCCACCCACATATCAAAGTATCAAAGTACCGAACGCGAATCATATGAACGTGATGAAAACTAGATTGACGATATTCCCATGTGTCCTCGGGAGTGCTTTTCCTTATATAAGAGTTTGTTCCAGCACTTGTTGCTCGTTACAACTTACCTTATTACAAAACTATCCGTTACCACTTATTTCAGTACTTGCAGAGAATACCTTGCTGAAAACCGCTTATCATTTCCTTCTGCTCCTCGTTGGGTTCGACACTCTTACTTATTGAAAGGACTACGATAGATCCCCTATACTTGTGGGTCATCAAGACTCTTTTCTGGCGCTATTGCCGGGGAGTGTAGCGCCTTTGGTAGGTGGAATTTGGTAAGGAAAAATTTATATAGTGTGCTGAAATTTACTTTCACTTGTTACTATGGAAAGTAATTCTCTGAGGGGCTTGTTCGGGGTATCTTCACCCCATCCAGTAGAGCAAAGAGGTGCTCCTCAACCTACTAAACCTTTCGAAAATGAAACTCCGTTTGAATTTCCTTCGGGTATGATGGAAAAACTGCTAGCTAATCCTTTTACAAGAGATGGAACAAAACATCCTGATGAGCACTTAGTATATGTGGATGAAGTTTGTGTATTATTTAAGCTTGCAGGTATACCCGATGATGTTGTAAAGAAGAAGGTCTTCGCTTTATCTTTGAAGGGAGATGCATTGACATGGCATATGCTATGTGACGATACGAGATCATGGAATTATAAAAGATTGAAATTGGAATTTCATCAAAATAATTACCCTATGCATCTTGTTCATCGTGATCGCAATTATATATATAATTTTTGGCCTCGCGAAGGAGAAAGCATCGCTCAAGCTTGGGGGAGGCTTAAATCAATGTTATATTCATGCCCCAATCATGGGTTTTCAAGGGAAACAATTATTCAAAATTTGTATGCTCGGCTTTCTGAAAACAATCGCACCATGCTCGATACTTCTTGTGTTGGCTCTTTTATGATGAAGACTATTGAATTCAAATGGGACTTATTGGATAGAATTAAACGCAACTCTGAAGATTGGCACCTCGACGAAGGTAAGGAGTCAGGTATGACACCTAAGTTTGATTGTGTTAAATCTTTTATGGATACCGATATTTTCCGTAAGTTTAGCACTAAATATGGACTTGACTCCGAGATAGTAGCTTCTTTCTGTGAATGTTTTGCTACTTATGTTCCTCCCATAGAAGTAAAAGTAGTTACACCCACTAAAGTTGAAGAAAAGACTGTCACTTATAATGATCCTATTGTTCCTACTTCTTATGTTGAGAAACCACCTTTCCCTGTTAGAGTAAAGGATCATGCTAAAGCTTCAAATGTTGTTCGTAAAAGCAACATTAGAACTTATACACCTCCCGAGCAAGTTAAAGTAGAACCTAATATTGCTATTGTTAAAGATCTCTTGTCTGATAATATTGATGGGCATGTTATTCAGTTCAACGGTGAAACTGCTAGAATTGCTAAGCCTTGTGCTAAAGATAAACATAGACCTGTGGTAGGTGTGCCTGTTATTTCTGTTAAAATAGGAGATCATTGTTATCATGGCTTATGTGATATGGGTGCGAGTGCTAGTGTTATACCACATACCTTATACGAAGAAATTAAGCATGAAATTGCACCTGCAGAGTTAGAGGGTATTGATGTTACAATTAAACTTGCCAATAGAGATACTATATCCACGATGGGAATTGTTAGAGATGTTGAAGTCTTGTGTGGGAAAACCAAATATCCTGCTGATTTTATTGTTCTTGGTTCCCCCAAGATAGCTTTTGTCCCATTATATTTGGTAGACCCTTCTTGAATACTGTTAATGCTAGGATAGACTGCGAAAAGAATGTTATTACTATTGTCTTGGATGATATGGTTCATGAGTTTAATTTCTCTAAATTTAGTAAACAACCCCGTGAGGAAGAATTGCCTAGTAAGGATGAAATTATTGGTCTTGCGTCTATTGCCATACCTCCTAGTAATCAGTTAGAACACTATTTGCTAGACCATGAAAATGATATGTTCATGAATGAAAGAAGGGAAATAGATGAAGTATTCTTTAAACAGGAACCTATTCTGCAACACAATTTGCCTGTTGAAATTTTAGGGGATCCCGTGTTTGAGCTTAAACCGTTGCCTGATAATCTTAAATATGCTTATCTTGATGAAAAGAAGATATATCCTGTTATTATTAGTGCTAACCTTTCAGAGCATGAAGAAGAAAGATTATTGAAAACTCTGAAGAAGCACTGTGCTGCTATTGGATATACTCTTGATGATCTTAAGGGCATTAGTCCCACTCTATGTCAACATAAAATAAATTTGGAAGCAGATGCCAAACCAGTTCGTGATCCTCAACCACGTCTGAATCCTAAAATGAAAGAAGTGGTAAGAAAAGAAATAATCAAGCTTCTGGAGGCAGGTATAATTTATCCCGTTGCTGATAGTTAGTGGGTAAGTCCTGTCCATTGTGTCCCTAAGAAGGGAGGTATTACTGTTGTTCCTAATGATAAAGATGAACTGATTCCACAAAGAATTATCACAGGTTATAGGATGGTAATTGATTTTCGCAAATTAAATAAGGCTACTAAGAAAGGTCATTACCCCTTACCTTTTATTGATCAAATGCTAGAAAGATTATGCAAATATACACACTACTGCTTTCTAGATGGTTATTCCGGTTTCTCTCAAATACCTGTGCCGGCTAAAGATCAATCAAAGACTACTTTTACATGCCTTTTGGTACTTTTGCTTATAGACGTATGCCTTTTGGTTTATGTAATGCACCTGCTACCTTTCAAAGATGCATGATGGCTATATTCTCTGACTTTTGTGAAAAGATTTGTGAGGTTTTCATGGATGACTTTTCCGTCTATGGTTCCTCTTTTGATGATTGCTTGAGCAATCTTGATCGAGTTTTGCAGAGACGTGAAGAAAATAATCTTGTCTTGAATTGGGAAAAGTGCCACTTTATGGTTAATGAAGGTATTGTATTGGGGCACAAAGCTTCTGAAAGAGGTATTGAAGTTGATAAAGCCAAGGTTGATGCTATTGAAAAGATGCCATGTCCCAAGGACATCAAAGGTATAAGAAGTTTCCTTGGTCACGCCGGATTTTATAGGAGGTTCATTAAGGACTTCTAAAAAATTTCTCGGCCTCTGACTAATTTATTACAAAAAGATGTACCGTTTGTCTTTGATGATGATTGTGTAGAAGCAATTGAAATACTTGAGAAAGCATTAGTCTTTGCACCTGTTGTTCAACCGCCTGATTGGAATTTACCCTTTGAAATTATGTGTGATGCCAGTGATTATGCTGTAGGTGCTGTTCTAGGGCAAAGAGTTGATAAGAAATTAAATGTTATTCATTATGCTAGTAAGACTCTAGACAATGCTCAAAAAAATTATGCTACTACTGAAAAAGAACTTTTAGCAATTGTATTTGCTTGTGATAAGTTCATACCTTATATTGTTGATTCTAAAGTAACTATTCACACTGATCATGCTGCTATTAAATATCTTATGGAAAAGAAAGATGCTAAACCTAGACTTATTAGATGGGTTTTCTTGCTACAAGAATTTGATTTGCATATTGTCGATAGAAAGGGAGCTGAGAACCCCGTTGTAGACAACTTGTCTAGGTTAGAAAATGTTCTTGATGACCCACTACCTATTGATGATAGCTTTCCTGATGAACAATTAAATGTTTTAAGTACTTCTCGTAGTACTCCTTGGTATGCTGATTATGCTAATTATATTGTTGCTAAGTTTATATGACCTAGCTTCACATACCAGCAAAAGAAAAAGTTCTTCTATGATTTGAGACATTACTTTTGGGATGACCCACATCTTTATAAAGATGGAGTAGATGGTGTTATTAGACGTTGTGTACCTGAGCATGAACAGGAACAGATCCTACGCAAGTGTCACTCCGAAGCTTTTGGAGGACACCACGCTGGAGATAGAACTGCACATAAGGTATTGCTATCCGGTTTTTATTGGCCTACTCTCTTCAAGGATGCCCGTAAGTTTGTCTTGTCTTGTGATGAATGTCAAAGAATTGGTAATATTAGCAGACGTCAAGAAATGCCTATGAATTATTCACTTGTTATAGAACCATTTGATGTTTGGGGCTTTGATTATATGGGACATTTTCCTGCCTGTAATGGATATACAAATATTCTAGTGGCTGTTGATTACGTTACTAAGTGGGTAGAAGCTATTCCAACTAGAAGTGCTGATCATAACACTTCTATTAAAATGCTTAAAGAAGTTATTTTTCCGAGGTTTGGAGTCCATAGATATTTAATGACTGATGGTGGTTCACACTTTATTCATGGTGCTTTCCGTAAAATGCTTGCTAGGTATGAGGTTAATCATAGAATTGCATCTCCTTATCACCCACAGACTAGTGGTCAAGTAGAATTGAGCAATAGAGAGCTCAAATTAATTTTGCAAAAGACTGTCAATAGGTATAGAAAGAATTGGTCCAAGAAACTTGATGATGCATTATGGGCTTATAGAACTGCATATAAAAATCCTATGGGTATGTCTCCGTATAAAATGGTTTATGGAAAAGCATGGCACTTACCTCTCGAACTAGAACATAAGGCATATTGGGCTATTAAAGAGCTCAACTACGATTTCAAACTTGCCGGTGAAAAGAGGTTATTTGATATTAGCTCACTTGATGAATGGAGAACCCAAGCTTATGAAAATGCCAAGTTGTTTAAAGAAAAAGTTAAAAGGTGCATGACAAAAGGATACAAAAGCGTGAGTTTAATGTAGGTGATTATGTATTGCTATACAACTCTCGTTTAAGATTTATTTTGCAGTAAAACTTCTCTATAAATGGGAAGGCCCCTACGTTATCGAGGAGGTCTATCGTTCCGGTGCCATAAAAATCAACAACTTCGAAGGCACAAATCCGAAGGTGGTAAACGGTCAAAGAATTAAACATTATATCTCAGGTAATCCGATAAATTTTGAAACCAATATTATTGAAAGCGTAACCCCAGAGGAATACATAAGGGACACTTTACGGACTATGTCAGACTTCAAAAAGGAATAGGTATGTGGTACGGTAAGAAAACCGACTCCAAAACAATTTTTAAGGCAATATTTCTCTGTTTTCGAATATTTAGAAAAATAGAAAAATAAGTAGCAGTCCCAGAAGGACACGAGGGCCCCACGAGGGTGGTGGGCGCGCCCTACCCCCCTGGGCGCGCCCCCTACCTCGTGAGCGACTCGTGTGCCTTCCGGACTACGTTTCCTTGCACAATACGTATTCTGGTCGGTAAAAATTCATTATATATTCTCGTGAAGGTTTTGACCCCCGTATCACGCAAATCTCCTCTGTTCTTGTTTCGAGCTATTTTCTGTCAGGGTTGTTAAGGCCAGGCATCATGTTGTCCCCCTCCTCCAATAATGGTGACAAAGATGCTTGGCTAATGAAGATAGAGCTGAAGAGGGAAGAGCCCATGGAGATCAACAAGGATGAAGGGATCAATAAGGCCACGGAGAATCAAGCTCCAGCAGCAGAAGACATTCTTCAACTTGACCACAATCTTCTTATCCCAACTGATATTGAAGCTTCCAAAATGATTGAGTTAGCCCGTATATAGAATAAGTATCTCACCCGTGAAAATATTTTGTTGAAGGAGCATATTATCGCACTCAAGGGCATTATCCGCAAGCTGGAGGACCTCTTACGCTCTATGTGCGATTATCCATCACCACCACCCTCTTCACCGGCAAAGGAGACATAATCACATGGGTATGGGCACTCCCCTTGGCAACTGCCAAGCTTGGGGGAGGTACCCCGGTATCATATCACAATCACAACTCCTATCTTTACCGTTTTTCTTAGTTCGATCCTATTAGTAGTATCTTGATCTAGCAGAATAAAGTTTATGACATGATCTAGTTTTGAGTTTTGCTTTATGATCTCTCTTTGTAATCGAGTCAGTGAGCTATATAATAAAGATTAGTGTTGAGTCAAGGGCTTGATTATTTTGCCATGATTTTGAGTGGATAAAAGAAAAGAAGAAAAAGAATAAAAAGAAACAAAGAGTTCATATTGATCTTATCGAGAGTAATGACTTCACATAGAAAGAGTATGATGATTAAAAGTTGTTGGGAGTTGGCAGACATAGCTTTGGTCATCGTTGCAATTAATACGAAGTAATAAGGAAAGAGAGGTTTCACATATAGATATATTATCATTGACATCTTTTCTGATTGGGAGCACTCATTAAAATATGACATGCTAAAAGTTGATGTTGGACAAGGAAGACCACGTAATGAGTTATGTTTTCTTATATCTGAGATAAAGTATGTTGTCATGGATCCTGTAACATGTTGAGCTTGCCTTTCCCCCTCATGCTAGCCAAATTCTCAGCACTAAGTAGAGATACCACTTGTGCTTCTAAATACCCTTAAACCAGTTTTGCCATGAGAGTCCACCATATCTACCTATGGATTGAGTAAGATCCTTCAAGTAAGTTGTCATTGGTGCAAAGCAATAAAAATTGCTCTAAATATGTATGATTGATTGGTGTGGGAGAAATAAGCTTTATACGATCTTGTGATGTGGAAGTAATAAAAGCGACGGACTACATAATAAAGGTTCATATCACAAGGGGCAATATAAAGTGACGTTCTTTCGCATTGAGATTTTGTGCATCCAACCATAAAAGTGCATGGCAACCTCTGCTTCCCTCTGTGAAGGGCCTATCTTTTATTATTATCCTCTACCTTATGCAAGAGTCACGGTGATCTTCACCCTTCCTTTTTCATTTTATCCTTTGGAAAGCCCAGCATGTTGGAAAGAATATGATATATATATATATATATATATATATATATATATATATATATATATATATATATATATATATATATTTAATTGGATGTAGGGGAGCCTGATTATTATTGTTGACATTACCCTTGAGGTAAAAGGTTGTGGGGCAAAACTATAAGCCCCTATCTTTCTCTGTGTCCGATTAAAACTTCATAACCACAACTATTGCGTGAGTGTTAGCAATTATGAAGGACTAAATGATAGTTGAGTATGTGGACTTGCTTTTAAGCTCTGACATAGACTCTTCCCGATGTTATGATAAATTACAATTGCTTCAATGACTGAGGTTATAGTTTGTTGGTTCTCAATAAGGTTTCTGATTCATACTTTTGCATTGTGAATAGATCATCACTTGAACATAAGTAATCATATGACAAAATCTATATATGTTGTTGTTATGAGAATAATCATGATGCCTTCATGTCCGTATTTTATTTTTATCGACGCCTCTACCTCTAAACATGAGGACATATTTATTGTTACCGGCTTTTCGCTTGAGGACAAGCGAGGTCTAAGCTTGGGGGAGTTGATACGTCCATTTTGGATCATGCTTTTATATCGATATTTATTGCATTATGGGCTGTTACTTCACATTATGTCACAATATTTATGGCTATTCTCTCTTATTTTACAAGGTTTACATAAGGAGGGAGAATGCCGGCAGCTGGAATTCTAGGCTGGAAAATGAGCAAATATTAGAGACATATTCTGCGCAACTCCAAAAGTCCTGAAACTCCACGGAATATCTTAAAAGAAATAAAGAAAAATCCTCGCCAAAGATGAAGGCCAGGGGGCCCACACCCTAGTGGCTCTACGACGCCCATCTTCTACTATATGAAGTCTTTTAATGAGAAAAAAATAGGAAGGAACCTTTCGGGACGAGACTCCGCCGCCACGAGGCGGAACCTTGGCAGAACCAATCTAGAGCTCCGGTAGAGCTGTTCTGCTGGGGATACTTCCCTCCGGGAGGGGGAAATCATCACCATCGTCATCAACAATGCTCCTCTCATCGGGAGAGGGCAATCTCGATCAACATTTTCACCAGCACCATCTCATCTCCAAACCCTAGTTCATCTCTTGTATCCAATTCTTGTCTCTAAGTCCGGGATTGGTGCTAGTATGTTGCTAGTAGTGTTGATTACTCCTTGTAGTTGATGCTAGTTGGTTTATTTGGTGGAAGATCATATGTTCAGATCATTTATGCATATTATTACCCCTCTGATTATGAACATGAATATGCTTTGTGAGTAGGTACGTTTGTTCCTGAGGACATGGGAGAAGTCTTGCTATTAGTAGTCATGTGAATTTGGTATTCGTTCGATATTTTGATGAGATGTATGTTGTCTAGCCTCTAGTGGTGTTATGTGAACGTCGACTACATAGCACTTCACCATTATTTGGGCCTAGAGAAAGGCATTGGGAAGTAATAAGTAGATGATGGGTTGCAAGAATGACAGTAGCTTAAACCCTAGTTTATGCGTTGCTTCGTAAGGGGCTGATTTGGATCCACATGTTTCATGCTATGGTGGTTTACCTTAATACTTTTGTTGTAGTTGCGGATGCTTGCAATAGATGTTAATCATAAGTGGGATGCTTGTTCCAGTAAGAATAGCACCCAAGCACCGGTCCACCCACATATCAAATTATCAAAGTATTTAATGCGAATCATATGAACGTGATGAAAACTAGCTTGACGATATTCCCATGTGTCCTCGGGAGCGCTTTTCCTTATATAAGAGTTTGTCCCGGCTTGTCCTTTGCTACAGAAAGGATTGGGCCACCTTGCTGCACTTTATTTACTTTTGTTACTTGTTGCTCGTTACAACTTACCTTATCACAAAACTATCTGTTACCACTTATTTCAGTACTTGCAGAGAATACCTTGCTGAAAACCGCTTATCATTTCCTTCTGCTCCTCATTGGGTTCGACACTCTTACTTATCGAAAGGACTATGATAGATCCCCTATACTTGTGGGTCATCAACGTGCTGGCCTCGCCCCCGCCAGCAGCTCCTCCTCCGATGGAGGGCCACGCTGGGGACAACCCCTGTGGATTCTTCGTCAGGCTGCGCCGGCCATCGCGCCGTCGCATTCGCCTCCCGACTCCATTTGCGCGGGACATGGAGCTGGATCCGCCGTAATCGTTGCGGCTGTATATGAGGGGTTGTGGGAACAACGGTACATGGGCCGACGTCGAGTTCCCCGCCCCTCACGTCATGTATCTCCACCGAGGTTGGAAGACCTTCGCTCGCCTCCACAGCTTGATGGATGGGCTCACTCTCCATTTCTAACTAATGGAGGGTGGCCATCTATCTGTCAAGATCTTCGGGCACTTCGGGACTCGCGTAAGGTGCTGCGTGAAGAGCTCTTATGACGACGAAGATCCTTCCTCGAGCGAGAGTGGCGAGGAGGACAGCGGTACTGACGACGAGGCCAACGGGCGGCTGGATGATGGGTCCGACTAGGCGTCGGGCGCCGCTCCGAGCGGCACCGGCGACCCCATCATCCGCGTTGTCGGCTCCTTGAACTTCTCGGGGTCGTCCCCTTGGGCGGCTGGCGTTGGGAGGCTGCAGAAGAGGAAGAGGGCGGGCGGCAAGGCCGTCAAGTCGGAGTACGCGGGCACCGACGCCTTTGTCACGTTCTGACGTCCTGCCGCCTCGTCTTCGAGCTCTGCCTCCAGCGCCGCCATCACCATCCAGCCCTTGGACAACCAGCAAGATGTTCTCTTTGTGTCTTCTGCCACTCGTAGCTCGCCTAGGCACCCCTTTTGCCCTTTTCGCCTCCTTGACCTGCCTCCTGAGGAGAGGGACAAGAAAGGGATTACGGGCATCTTATCTCCTTTTAGTTTTGTAAGCCTTCGGGCCTTTGTTAACTTTAGAACTTGTAATCCCCTTGTTCATGTTTTTCATTTCGTATGAACTGTACCTGTACAGAATGTTTTTTAATGAAAAAGGGATGTTTGTCGGGCTTTTCGTTCGTAGGTAAAACCCACGACAAGGAGTAAATCCTTGTTACCCTTAAGATAGACGTTTTCTTCCCTGGGAATAGGCCTTACCGTCCCCCCACTTCACTCGACCTATCTCACGCGCTTGGCGGAGGCAGGGATGAGGTGGGCTTAGGCTCCTCATTTCATTTCCTTGATGCCGCGACTACGACCAAACTCGGTCCCAGGAAACAGTCCTGGGGTCCGGAGTGAGGGGAGCACGGCAGCCTAAGGATAAAACGAGGTTTCAGATACCTCAGTCCATAACGAAACGCATGATAAGGGATAAAGAACTTATCTGAATCTGCAGCCCCCGGCAACCTTGGCTTGCCTCGGGTGGATCTTTGCTCTTGTAGCCCCCGGCAATACGGGCTTGCCGGGGCCTGGGCGCCGGTCCGTCCCCTTTCTTCCAAAGCAGCTCGGCAATGATATTCATGTGTCCTGCGAACCAAAGAAGACAGAGAAGAACAGAAAGACGCGCACTCGACCTCTAAGCTAGGGGTTAGCCGCCGCTAAGCACTATCAACCCTAACCAAGGACGAGACTCGACCTAGCATGCATGCTATAACTTAGGGCGCTAGGGCTTCATTTATTCTCGCTCAGGGTCTGCGCCTGGCTTTGTACAAAGGGTCACATGCCTTGCGGCAAAGCTCATACAAAAGGTGTCTTGCCGGGAGGCCCGGCAAGCCGCGCCTTATGGGTAAAATTTGCGAAGATGCTCGATGTTCCAGGAGTTGCTCATTGGTATGGCATCCTCGATCTCCAGGCAGACTGGGCCAGGCCTGGTGACTCGTATTACCCGATAAGGGCCTTCCTACTTCGGCGTCAACTTGTTGGAATTCTTGGCTGACTGAACACGCCGAAGAACAAGGTCGCCTTCATCAAAGCTTCGGGCATGAACCTTGCGGCTATGGTAGCGACGCAAGGCTTGCTGGTAGCGTGCCGCTCTCACAGCCGCCCGAAGACGATCTTCCTCAAGGAGCGTCACGTCATCTTGGCGCAACGACTCTTTCTCAAGCTCGTCATAAGCGAGCACTCGAGGTGACCCGTATATGAGTTCCGTGGGGAGAACTGCTTCTGCCCCATATACTAGGGCAAAAGGTGTCTGGCCGGTGGCTCGATTTGGCGGCGTCCTGATGGACCAAAGAACCGCCGACAGTTCATCAATCTAGCGCCTTTCGCTCTTGTGCAGCTTGTCAAAAGTCTTTGTCCTCAAGCCTCACAACACTTCAGCATTTGCCCTCTCCGCTTGGCCGTTGCTCCGTGGGTGTGCCACGGAAGCAAAACAGACCTTGCTGCCGAGGTCTTGAATGTATTGCATGAAGGTGTGGCTTGTGAACTGCGTGGCGTTGTCGGTGATGACTCTGTTTGGCACACCAAAATGGCAGACCAGTCCTTTGAAAAACTTGACAGCTGACTAAGCAGTCACATTTCTCACTTCTTCCACCTCTGGCCACTTTGTGAACTTGTCGATTGCAACGTACAAGTACTCAAAGCCCCCGACGGCGCGAGGGAAGGGGCCCAGTATATCGAGCCCCCAGACCGATAATGGCCAGGAGAGAGGGATTGTTTGAAGGGCTTGAGCTGGTTGATGAAGCTTCTTTGAATGGAACTGGCACACTTCACACTTGGTGACTAGTGCCGTCGCATCCTGGAGGGCGGTGGCCAGAAGAAACCTTGCCGGAATGCCTTCCCAGCAAGGGCCCTTGACCCTATGTGGGAGCCACATATGCCTCCATGTATCTCTGCCAACAACTCCAGTCCTTCCTCCCGGGGGATGCACTTGAGTTTTACACCGTTCGGCCTTCTCCGATACAAGACGTCATCGACGAACTGATACAAGGCAGACCGACAGGCTACTCTCTCTACTTCTTCCTACTCCTCAGGAAGCTCCCCTATCTAGAGGAATTGGATGGTATGCTGTGCCCATGCCGGAGCCTGAGGCTCGACGACAAGGACTAAAGGAATCTCTTCCGCCATGGGAGCGACTGTCTCTTCAGCCAGGGCCTGACACCCCGCTGGAGTCAATTGCTCTTGGGCAGGCTCAGCGTCCACGGCAGTACCCTTGCCGGCGGCCCGGCGGGGCTCGGTAGGAAAGTACTTGTCGGGACCTGATTTTCTCCGCTTGCTCTGGCCTGCTGATGGATCGACGGATGGTTGAGTTAACCGGAGCAAAAAGATACCTGGTTCCACAGGTAGCTTGAATGCGGCACGCTTCGACAGGTAATCAGCGATGTCGTTCTCCGCTCGGAGGACGTGCTCCGCCTGGATACCGTCAAAGCGTTCCTCCAGTTTCCTCACCTCATCTACGTATGCTTCCATTAGTGGGCTCTAATATTCCTTGTCGACTTGCCTGACAACGAGCTGCGAGTCACCCCTGACGATGAGATTCTTGACCCCGAGGTCTGCCGCGATCCTGAGACCGGCAAGCAATCCCTCGTACTCGGCGGTGTTGTTGGTGGACATCTCCCTGGGGAAGTGCATCTGGATCACGTACTTGAGGTGCTCTCCGGTGGGTGCGACGAGCAGCACACCAGCACCGCCGCCTTGCAGCGAGAAGGCTCCATCAAAGTACATGACCCAGTTGCAGTCTGCCTCCTTGCCGGGGAGAGTCGTCTCGTGGATTTCTTCGTTAGGCGTCGAGGTCCATTCCGTGATGAACTCCGCCAGGACTCTACTCTGAATTGTCGAGGTACTCTCAAACTTTAAGCCGAAGCTTGACAGCTCCAAGGCCCATTCCACAATCCTTCCGGTTGCGTCTGGGTTGTGCAGTATCTGTTGCAACGGGAGGCGGGTGACGACAGTGATCGCGTGGGCCTGGAAGTACGCAGCTTCCTCGAGGCCATACGGAGGCCGAAGAGCAATTTCTGCACACCAGAATACCTTGACCTAGCCCCCTGCAAGAGGGGGATGACAAAGTAAACCGGGTGCTGCATCATCTTCTTCTTGGGCACCACTTCACTCGACCGCGCGGGCATCGCCTTGGTGGCACCAGACTCTGCCGGCAGCCGCGCCTCGTCGGCACCGGGCCCTGTGAAAGTGCAACTATCCCTGGGTGGTTTTGGTAATTCCTAACAACATATAGCTCATTGAGCTAACATTATTCCAAGATTAATATTTCAGGAAAAGCTCAATGGATGGCATGGCATGGATGAGGAAAGTGGATCCCTCAAAGTTATAAGGACAAAAGATTGGCTCAAGCTTCAAGATCAAGACTCTGCATTTTATATTTTAGTGATCCAAGATCACATTGAGTCTGTAGGAAAAGCCAATACTATCAAGGAGGGATGAGGTGTTGTTTAATGAGCGTCTTGCTTCATGTGCTTAGTGATATGCTCCAAAATCCTCAAATACCTTCCCACATCCACATATGACCTAAACCAAGGTCCTACAATGACAAAAGATGCTACAATTGTGGAAGGCCCGGACACTATTCCAATGAGTATACGGCTCCCTACAAGAGAAGAGAAGACTCTCCCAAGAGAAGAAGTAGAATAGAAGAATCACCATCTAGAGAAAGAAGGAGTAGAGATGATCGTTATGAACGAAGATACTCACGGAGAAGCAAGGATTTAGATAGAAAGGACAAGTCATCAAGGAGCTACACAAAACGAAGACATCAAGCTCATGTTGGTGAATGGGTATCCGGCTCTGACTCCGACAACCACTCCGAGAGAAGCTATCACTCCGATTCCTAATATACTCAAGATGAAGGTGTTTCCGGTCTAACACTTGTGTCAACCAACTCCTATGACATATTTGACTCACCAAATGAAGGAGTTGGAACATGCTTCATGGCTAAAGGCCCAAAGGTATCGCATCCCGAGTATGTTGATTTCAATAGTGATGAAGATGACTTGTTAGGTGATGATGATTTACTTGTTGACAACTCTAGTGATGAATACATGATGAAACGTCAATTAATCATGCTAATCAGGATAAATGGATGACAATGATAAGGAGAAGATTGAGTCTCTAACTAAAGAACTAAACACTCTTAAGTTAGCTCATGAAACTATCTTAGGAGATCATCGAGAACTTTTAAGGGCGCATGAGAAATTACGCTTTGAAAATCTCAACCTTGAGCAAGAGCATGAGTTCTTAAAGGCAATCAATGATGATCTTCGTAAGAAAAGTTCTTACATTGCCAAGCGTTTACTTTTATCCACTTACATGCCTCAAGTCAAGTCTAGTAACAAGAACAAGAAAGATTCTTCCTCTAGTAGTAACAATGATCATGCTAAATCCAATATTGTTGCTTCTAGTAGTTATCTTGATTCCACTGATGATTCTCTTAGCCAAGTTACACTTGAGCAAGAAAATAGCTTATTGAAGGGAATTATAGAGAAGGGAGTTTACAAGAGCCTTGCCGGAAGTAAGCAATTCGAGGAAATTGTACGCAAGCAAGGAAGGCACCGGAAGAATCAACGTGTTGGTTTTGAACGGAAGTTCAATGCCAATGGAGTTGAGTGGGAAGAAGATCAATACCCCAAGACGAAGTTTGTTCCTCAACAAGAGAAGTATGATCCCACTTCTTTCAAGGGGACACAAGCTCAAGATGATCTTCCACCACAAGACTACAAGCGAAAAGGCAAGGACAAACTTCAAGAGGAAATTGATGCATTTGAAGAAGCTCCTAAGACCTTAGTCAAGTGGATTCCCAAGACTACTTCAAGTTCCACTTCATCAAGTACAACTGCAACACCAAGGATTCCCATCAAGATGGTGCGGATCCAAAAGAAGAAGAACTAGAGAGTTCTTGAGGGTGACTCCGCCAACATACTTCACTCTCATCATCTTGGCAAGAACAAGTGCAATCAACTTCCACATCTTGCACTAGTTCAAGGAGTCACAAACCCTCTTGTTGGTAAGACAAGGGACAAGGTAATCTAAAAGCTTTCATAGACATCATCTTGTGTGTGCATCACTCTATGTCTATGGATATCCTTGTTTGTTCCTTGTGGGACTAACCCATGTAGGTATTGAAAGTGCAACTCACTCCAATGGATAGCTCCAAATGATCTACATCGACATTGAGCATCCACATCTTCAACATCTACATGAAGTCATCATCGACAAAACCCAAGGTTAGTTCATCCCTCTTAGGGGGGATATCACATCTAGGGGGAGCTTTACTCTAAGAATTGAGCTAAAGCAACTCTAATGGTGTGAACACAACAATGCTTTATGTAAAAGTGGTAACCCCACTTGTGCTTAAACGATGAGTATGACCTATGATCAAATGTTCTCATTTGACTCCTAAGTCAATATACTCATATATAGATGACCTAGTCATCGCCAATTGTTTGATAGATGCTAGAATTGGTTGTGCATGCTTTGCCACATATTTCAATTGCCATTTTATTGTGTGAGCATGTTGATTGCATATTTTACTCATTCGAGGACATCCACTTGTTGTTTTGACTGATTGGTTTTCTTTTCTTTTGCCAGGTGGATGGACAAGAATGCCTAAGAACCCTCTCTAGCTATCTATGCTTTTCTCGTCTCAAACTCTATTCATGCTACATCACAAAATTTGATCAAGTCAGATTCAAACCACTCTGTGTGAGGAGCACTCGGAGTTCCCGATTTTTCATAGACTTAAACTTCCGAAACTTCTTTGTGCTTTTCGGTCTGACCGATTCCTCCATTTCGGTCATACTGAGATCACTAAGTCGATCTAGGTTTTCACCTCGGTGCAACCGACTTGAACTTCTTGGTCACACCGAGTTGCTATAACTGTCAACAGTTATGCATCTCGGTGCCACCGAGTTGTTCCACTCGGTCACACCGACAGGGTTGGGCTATATATACTCACGGGCAAAATTTTGGAAATTTCTCCGAAAACTCTTCGCCCGCGCATAGCTCGCTCTGCCTACTGGGTCTCCGGATCGTCTTCCTCGTCGCCAGCCGCCTCCTGTCGCTGGTCTCCGCCGCCGTCAACGGATTTCGTCTCCGCCGTTGCCGCCATAGCGAGTTCACCGCCGAACTAGGGTATGGACTCGATCACAGTGCTATCCCCGTCTGATTCCTAGTACATTTTGTTCATTATGATTCTTGCTACAATTGAAACACTTCTATCTAGTCAAAACAATCCTTAGAATAGATGCAATTTGAAAATTTAGGTTTAGGTTTCCGCCAAAACCATCTCGGACCCACCGGGTTGCGGAACTCGGTTCCACCGATTCCGCCACGGCCATTGCACATGTGGTTCTCGGTGTGACCGAGAATTGCAAATCGGTGTGACCGAGTTCAGGACTTTGTGAAACCCTAGCAGTCTCGGTGCCACCGATCAGTGACTCGGTCTGACCGAGTTCACTAGTTTTGGTTCCAAAAGCTGCTTCGGTATCACCGAGTTTTCAAATCGGTTGATCCGAAATGCTTTCTGTGGAAAACTAAAACTAAGTTTTTGACTCATTATTTTGCAAAAATCTCTGCATTTGTGATGCTCATCCACTCTATCTCATCTACAATCTATTCATAGGGTCTGTAATCAGAGTTTGCAACATTTCTGATCAGAGTGACAGCCAGAACAAATCAAAGGAGCAGGTTCACATGAGTGAGGCACTAGTCCCTCTAGTAGCTCTGATGAGGGTAGCAGAAGCACCCCCAAGCAACTTGCCCAAGGCTGCCACTAGAGCAAGCAAGAAGAGAACTTCAGAGTCTGAAGATGAAGATTATGTGGCAGAAGAGGAAGCCACTTCTAAGAAGAAAGTGCTCAAGAAAGAATATGGCTCAGCTGCAGCCACAAAACCAGGTATGCATAAGAAGGCACCTGCAAGGAGAGTTCCTACTTCCAAGCCTAGGAAGGTTGCCACTGGAGAAACCTTGAAATTTACCATGGAGTCTGAAGAAGAAGCAGGTGGCCAAGACAAGAAGAAAAAGAGAGTCAGAACCACTACTGCTAGAGTTCTTGGCAAACCCTCCATGAGGAGAGACTCTGAGGAGGAAGAATAGGAAGAAGAGGTTGCTGCACCAGCACCCAAGGCACAGAAGCTTATGGGTGATGCTATAAGGTCAGGGGCTGCATCATCAAAGCCCAAAGAAGCACCCAAAGCTGCCTCCAAGCCCAAGAATGCACATAAGAGGAACACTAGGAACATATCTGCTGCTGAGAAGAACAAGGCCCCAGTGCCTGATGTTGCTACTGAAGAAGAAGAAGAAGGACAAGTTCTCAGGAAGCTCAAGCCCAAGATTCCAGACCACAACGATGCTCATCCTGTGGCTGAGGACATTAAAATTAGGAGAGATTCAGGGTTGAGGAAATGGAGAGAGGCAGATCCATATGCTTCAAGGAGAAGAACTGCTGTTGATTACAGATTCCACACCAAGGAACAACAAGACTTCTGTGAGACAGTGCTGCTGGACAAGAAACCCAAAGTGTGTGACATGAGATGGGTTGACTGGGAGTATATCAAGGAGAATGAAGAACACTATCCTGGAGTGCTTGACAGCTTCAAAGCTTGTGGAGTTGCAGACTTTGTTGGGCAGAAGCTCACAAAGTGGAATGAGGAGCTCATAATGCAATTCCACTCCACAACACATTGCTATCCAGATGGCAGGATAGTATGGATGACTGAAGGCACTAGATATCAGTCTACAGTTGCAGAATGGGCTCAGTTGATCAATGCCCCTGAAGAGCAAGAAGATGACTTGGATGTCTATGCCAAGAATAAGATGGATCACAATTCCATGTCAAACATGTACAAGGAGATCCCAGACAAAGCTCTTGAAACTTTCAAGTTTGGGTCAGTTCACTTCCTTCTGTCAGGGCTGCCTACAATCAACTGGATTCTAAGGCACACTCTCTTGCCCAAGTCAGGTGATCACAAAATGATCAGAGGCCATGCAATAAACTTGCTTCAGATATTTAATGTGCCATAGAAGTTCAAGGTAATGAGCCTCATAGTTGAGACCATCAAGAGGACAGCAGCTGATCAGAAGAGGAGCTGTGGATATGCCCCACAAATTCAGGAGTTGATTAACTCGAAGATGGGCACATGCACATACCTGTTGGATAAGAAACACCTGTCCATCCATCCAGATTTTGAGGACAATCAAGTTGTGATGAATGAGAATGAACCATTGTCAGCACAAGGTCAACCAAAGAAGGAGAAGGCAAAGATGGAGAAAGCTGCCAGGATGCCAACTCAAGAGGAGGCATCTGAGTACTTTTTGAAGAACAAGCAGGAGCAGCTCGGTTACCTGATAGCATCAACTCTGAGGATTGAGAAAGGACTGGCCACCCTGACTCAAAACCAAGAGAGCCTGGAAAGAATCATGGAACAAAAGTTCTATGACCTAGATGTGAAAGTAACTGAGATTCAGTCTGCTGTGGAGCAACTACAGGATGATATGCAGGAGAGGAAGGGCAAGACCACAACTGATACATTTGCCAGAGTGCCTGGAGCTCATAGATCATCTGCAGTGCCAGTTCCTGACACCAGAGCTACTACTTCTGCACCAGCTATAGCCTGAGTTCCACCAGCTCCAGCTCCTACCCTTGCAGCTCCAACTACTTCTACTGAAGCCTTCGTCCTTGGTGTCATCCGGACTCCACCACCTGAAGACCTAGCCTGGGATTCGTTTTAAAGCTATGCATTTTCTATGAACTTTTTGGTAACTTGTTGCCAAAGGGGGAGAAAAATGTATAGATCATAGGCTTCGAGAGAGAGAGAGAGAGTTTGCATTTGTTCTCTCTTGTCTTCTTGGTTGAACTTTATTTGCTTTTGAGTGCTTTGAGATACTATGCTTTTATCTGTGAGACATTGATGATCATGTGTTTGATCATAAGCTACACTTATGCTTGTTGGATGTTACTATCAGTCTATCCTTATTTTGATCATTCACTTTGCTTGGTGATGAGTGCATGTATTTAATTCTTATCATTTTGAGCGCTCCACCAAGATATATGTGACATGGAAGAGTAACCCATGATCCTAACTCATTGTGCATTTGCAGTCCAAAGCAAATCTTAAAATATGCACAAATTTAGGGGGAGCTCTTGCTTATCACATACTTCTCAAAGCGACGATATCTTTCACTCTTATTATCATTTGTTGAAGCTTTGATCTATATGTTGTCATCAATTACCAAAAAGGGGGGATTGAAAGTGCAACTATCCCTGGGTGGTTTTGGTAATTCCTAACAACATATAGCTCATTGAGCTAACATTATTCCAAGATTAATATTTCAGGAAAAGCTCAATGGATGGCATGGCATGGATGAGGAAAGTGGATCCCTCAAAATTATAAGGACAAAAGATTGGCTCAAGCTTCAAGATCAAGACTCTGCATTTTATATTTTAGTGATCCAAGATCACATTGAGTCTATAGGAAAAGCCAATACTATCAAGGAGGGATGAGGTGTTGTTTAATGAGCCTCTTGCTTCATGTGCTTAGTGATATGCTCCAAAATCCTCAACTACCTTCCCACATCCACATATGACCTAAACCAAAAGTCAAACTCGGCCCCACCGATTCTTTCTATCCGGCGCCACCGAGTTTCACATATCATAGCCACTGCCACAAAACCTAGCAATTCGGTTTCACCGATAGGGATATCGGTCTCACCGAGATGGGATTGCAATTTCTCTGTTTCCCTTCGTAACGTTTCGGTCTAACTAAAGTGAGCGATCGGTCCCACCGAGATTGCAATGTAAACTCTTTGTTTCCCTTTCGTAACATTCCGGTCTCACAGAAAAGAGCGAACCGGTCCCATCGAGTGACCAACTCTCTGGTTAGCTTATTACCAAAATCGGTCCCACCGAGTTTGTGTAATCGGTCACACCGAGATTACGTTATGCCCGAACCCTAACCATATCGGTCCTATCGAGTTGCATCTCAGTTCCACCGAAAAATCCAAACGGTCACTAGGTTTGCTAAATCGGTCCGACCGAGTTTAACCATTCGGTCCCACCGAGTTTGGCAGATTGTGTGTAACGGTTAGATTTTGTGTGGAGGTTATATATACCCATCCACCCACTCTTCATTCATGGAGAAAGCCATCAGAACACATCTACACTTCCAATACACATGTTCTGAGAGAGAACCACCTACACTTGTGTTGAGGTCAAGATATTCCACTCCAACCATATGAATCTTGATCTCTAGCCTTCCCCAAGTTGCTTTCCACTCAAATCTTCTTTCCACCAAATCCAAATCCTGTGAGAGAGAGTTGAGTGTTGGGGAGACTATCATTTGAAGCACAAGAGCAAGGAGTTCATCATCAAGACACCATTTGTTACTTCTTGGAGAGTGGTGTCTCCTAGATTGGCTAGGTGTCACTTGGGAGCCTCCGACAAGATTGTGGAGTTGAACCAAGGAGTTTGTAAGGGCAAGGAGATCGCCTACTTCGTGAAGATCTACCCCTAGTGAGGCAAGTCCTTCGTGGGCGACGGCCATGATGGAATAGACAAGGTATCTTCTTCGTGGACCCTTCGTGGGTGGAGCCCTCCATGGACTCGCGCAACCGTTACCCTCCGTGGGTTGAAGTCTCCATCAACGTGGATGTACGATAGCACCACCTATCGGAACCATGCCAAAAACATCCGTGTCTCCAATTGCGTTTGAATCCTCCAAACCCTTCCCTTTACATTCTTGCAAGTTGTATGCTTTACTTTCCGCTCCAATTGCGTTTGAATTCTCCAAACCCTTCCCTTTACATTCTTGCAAGTTGCATGCTTTACTTTCCGCTGCTCATATACTCTTTTGCATGCTTGCTTTAATTGTGTGGAGATTGCTTGACTTGTGCTTAGATAGCTAAAATCTGCCAAGAACTAAAATTGGGAAAAGGCTAGATTTTTATTTGGTCAAGTAGTCTAATCCCCCCTCTAGACATACTTCCGATCCTACACCTTGCCGGGGGAATCTTTGGCTCGCCCTCTGCTGGTCCTGCCGTCATTGCTGCCTCCTCGTCGACCTCCCTCTGCGCCACTAGTGCGGCGCTGACCACTTGATTCGTCGACGCTAGATACAGCAGCAACGACTCTTGTGGTTTAGGCGCGACTAATATCGGCGTGGAGGAAAGGTATTTCTTCAGGTCCTGCAGCGTGGCCTCGGCCTCTGGGGTCCACTACATTGGGCCCGCCTTTTTCAAGATCTTGAAAAAGGGAAGGGCGCGCTCGGCGGACTTGGAGATGAACCGGCTCATGGCGGCAACGCAGCCGGTGAGACGACGCACATCCTTGATCCGCTTGGGCGCCTCGATCTGCTCAATAGCCTTGATCTTGTCTGGGTTTGCCTCAATCCCGCGTTATGACACAAAGAACCCGAGAAGCTTGCCGGACGGGACACCGAAGACGCACTTCTTAGGGTTCAACTTGAGGTTGATCTTGCGCAGGGCCTCCCCTTCCTTCTGGGGAATGATATGCAGATCACTGGCCTGGCCATGAGCTTGGTGGCCTCCTGTGAAGGCGCCAACAAACTCATGGCACAGATCTGACCAGGAAGAGATGGAGTCCGCCGGCAAGTGTGAAAGTGCGTTATATAGAGTAGAGGGGGGGGGGTGAATAGGCGATTTTTATGAAATTCTTCACTAAGGAATTTGCTGGTGAGGAAATTCCTTAGCGAAGAACTACTAGCAGCGGAATAAGTACTCAGATGAAAACATAACAGAATCCAAGCATAGTCATCATGATGAAATGAATACAAACACAGAGTACAGAAAGCGTAAACACGGGATAGCACAAGATGAAGACAAACAGACTGAAGAAATTGAATTGAGGAAATTGAGAAAGTCTTCAGTCAAAGTCCTCAAACACAGATATGAACAAACATGCAACACAGTAATGAGGAAATGAATGTGTTGAGGAAATAGAACCAGTTGGCTTGATGAAGGTAATGATTTGGTAGACCAGTTCCAACTGCTGTCTCAGTTGTACGTCTGGTTGGAGCGGCTGAGTATTTAAACTCGAGGACACACAGTCCCGGACACCCAGTCCTGAGCATGCAGCTCGGGACACCAAGTCCTCACCGTATTCTCCTTGGACTAAGGACACACAGTCTTCGTCCAATCACTCGTGGTAAGTCTTCAGGTGACTTCCAAACCTTCACAAACTCGGTCACTCGGCGATCCACAATTCCTCTTGGATGCTCTCGACCTTGACGCCTAACCGTCTGGAAGAAGCACAGTCTTCAAAGGTAACGAGCGTCGGATCCACGCAGGATGAATATCTTCTGTGATGCTCAATCACTTTGGGTTTGTAGGTGTTTTGGGTTTGGGTTTGGATTTTCCTCACTTGATGATTTTCGCTCAAAGTCCTCGGAGGATGGGTTGCTCTCAAATGACAAGTGTCAAGTTCTCGCGGAGCAGCCGACCAGCTAGTGGTTGTAGGGGGCGGCTATTTATAGCCTAGGGAGCAGCCCGACATGATAAGACATAAATGCCCTTCAATGATATGACCGTTAGGTGGACAAGATATTTTGGGACAGCTGGCGCGTAGCACAACAAAAGTTTGGAAATTTGAGGTACAAATTCCTCACGGTATCATGTTCCTCACTGTGTAGGCAATTCGCACTGGCGAATTGCTAACTCCTCAGTCAGAGAAAAGTCCTCAGTGACCAGAAGAACTGCGTCTCTGTCACTGAAGAATTGGCTGAACTGTATGAGATTTCCAATGGCTTCACTCGAAGGGATTGGTAGGTGTAGGATTTGAGATGAGCATCACATGGAAATTTTCTCCTTAGTATTTCCTCGACCCCCTTTAACAGTACGGTGTTTCCTATGACTCAAGAAAGAGAAAATGAAACTACGAAAAGAAAAGTCTTCATGCTTCATGTTCCTCGAATGAATACCAAGTCTTCAAGGTCACACCAATTTCTTCACTTTCAAAGTCTTCAGAAAGTCTTCAAAATATCAAAGTCTTCAGTCGAAGAACTTCATTTTTAGGGGTCGACTTTCTTTGTAAATATCGAACTCCTCATAGACTTATAGACCTGTGTACACTCATAAACACATTAGATCATTAACCTATAAGTATTCAATACACCAAAATCACTAAGGGGCACTAGATGCACTTACAATCTCCCCCTTTTTGGTGATTGATGACAACATAGGTTACGTTTTCAACGGGGATAAATATATGGAGTGTAAATACTGATGTTGAGGAATTTGATTGCAAGATATAGAAGAACTCCCCCTGAATATGTGCATAGTGAGGAATTTGCTTTTGAAGCAATGCACACTTGAAGAGTTGAATCATGGAGATCTCCCCCTATATCTTGTAATTCATACACGCATTTGATATATAGTATGAAGAATTTGAAATGCATGATGAAATATGGCGCCTGATGTACTTCAGCATGCGTGCAGTAATATTGACGAGGAATAAGCATGCCGAATAGTGCATCAAAGTATCAGAGCATAGTGCAACAAAAGTATCAGAGCAACATCGGGTTTAAGATTACAACTCGATCCAATAAAAGTTTCGGAAGAACGAGAGTTGTAACTTAGCAAGAAAATTGCCCTTATAATAGACCCGCTTGAAGACTAACTCATATTTCTCCCTCTTTGTCATCGAATGACCAAAAGGATCGAAACTGAGGACTAACGCCCCTGAAGATATTCAAGTTGATGAAGGAGCGCCAGCGTTGTTGGGGTCGATCGTTGAAGTAGGGCCTGCCGCAGTGTCGTCCAAGTCTTCATGTTCATCAGTGTCGCGTGATGAAGAATATGAACTGGCCACCAAATAAGGAACTTGGACCTTCTTGTATTTCTCCGGAGGAGGTGTAGACCAGGCAAATTCTTTGTTGAGACCCATTTTCTTCAGATCATCAGTGATGTAGACTTGAGACAGAACAGCCCAGGTGCGGTTGAGGGTTTCATGAAGGTAGTATTGGTTTTCTTCACTGCATTATGTGTTGCAGTCATGTTGTGAAGAATTGAACCAAACTAACGCTTGACCCATTTGTGATTGCGATCAACCTTTTGATGAAGACTGAGGAGTAACTCACGATCAGTCATCACCCTGGGTGCTATGGCTTGAGGATTTGGCTTGGCAGTATTGGCGGCAGTGTCATGTGTGGCAGAGTCATCATTGGTGGGGTAGGATGCAGCTTTGCGAAATTGACCATCCAATGGATGAATGCCTTCATCGATCACAGCAGTAGCCATGCCCTTTTCTTCAGCTAAGGAAAATGTCCTTTTGAGGACTTCAATCAGAGGCAAGTAGTTGCAGTGGTTGAGAGTTTCAGCTTTGTAATTGAGTGAAGAACTTGTCCTGATGAATCTCATAATCCAAGGTGCATAAGGCTTCAGCTCAAATGGTGACATAGCAATATTTGCCAAAGTCCTCATGAAGAAATCATGGAAGTTGACGGGAACGCCATGACAGATGTTGAAAAGCATGTTCTTCATGATGCCAACGACTTCTTCATCACTTGACTCGTGGCCTTTTATGGGACTCATTGTCTTCGTCAGAATGCGGTAGACAGTCCGAGGCACATACAACAATTCCTTGACGAGGAATGTGGTTCGAGGGGCCTGCCCTGGCTTCAAAGGCTTCATCAGCTCTTGCATATAGTGATTTGAAAGCTCAGGTTCGTTGTAAACACAACGTGCATCTTCAGTGGGAGGACTAAGAGGTAGGGCACGAAGCAATTTAGATGCCGGGGCCTTATAATGTGTGTTCTCAGTCATCCAGTCCAGAACCCATGAATTCACATCTTCAGAGTTGCCGGTGATGTGCAGCGTTGCATAGAACTGAAGAATGAGTTCTTCATTCCAATCGCATATGTCAGTGCAGAAGTTGAGCAGCCCAGCGTCGTGAAGAACACTGAGGACGGGCGTGAAGCACGACATGGACTCCATATCCACGTGAGGAATATGTGCATGGTCGAAGACTTTGTCCTTGTTGAAAAGCACTGAGGAATAGAAATTTGCTTGACTGGCTGTCCAGAAACGCCTCTTCCTTATGCGAGCGGAGTCATAAGGGTTGTATTCAGTGAAGAACACGTGCTCGCCAAAGAAGTCTTCAGCCTTGAACTTTAGTTTCCTTGAGAACCGATCCTTTGGCTTGGGCAGAGGAGTGTCAGTGAGTTGCATCACTACCTCAGGAATCACGATCTGAGGTTCTTCAGGCTGAGGAATTTCAGGTTCTTCCTCAGGTGCAGTCACCTTTTCAGCAGTAGCAGCAGTTTCTTCAGCACTAGCGGTTGGAATTTCTACATGCACAGATGCAGTGGGATGAGTTTCTTCAGAGCCCATCGGAACAGTTGGTGCAGGGGAGTGAGGAATTTGCTGCAATGGGGTGAAGAGTGGGGAATTGGGATGCTGACTTTCCCAAAAGTCGTCATTCATCAACGGAGTTGTGCTTCCAATATCCACATCTTCATCATCAATTTCTTCAACACCAGCCTCTTCAGCATCAAACTGAGCCATTGGTGATGAGACCATTGGGGTTGAAGGGATTCCGTCCACTTCAATTTCTTCATCAATCTGCTCTGAGGAAGCAGCAGATTGAGTTTCTTCATCTGATCCACTTGGGATCTCATAGTCTTCACCAAACGGAACAAGATCCTTTGATGGCATGGATGAGATGGGAACATCATCAATGGGATTTGCAAACGAGCTGGTCATCGGCTTCATCTTCTTGGGAGCTGAAGATTCTGAAGCATTTGATGCTTTCCTCTTCTTCACTGCAGCTCGCTCTGCAGCCTTGGTCTTCTTCACATCTAATGCAGATGGAAGGATAGGATTTGGTGTAGGCGCAGGTGGAGCTGAGGAATCTGGTTGATTTTCCTCAGGAGCAACTGATGCAGTTGTCCTTACTTCTTCAGTTTCTTCAGGCGCACCACTAGTGAATGCCTTGGCAGTTTCTTCAGCGGCTGGAATGAAGTCATCAGCCCTGGAACTAGCATTTTCTTCAGCAGACTGAAAATCATCAGCGGTGCTGGCATGTTCTTTAGTGGGCTGAGCAGAAGCTTCAGCTTGAGGAACTTCTTGTTGCATTGGGGCTGCAACATTTGTGAACTTCTCTGTCAGTCTCACAAACCTGACTTTGGCTCCTTGCCAATCATCATAGTAAGAGTTGAAGTTGTCGCTGAGGGCTTTGATTTCAGCCTACATTTTGATAAGTTCTTCAGTTTTCATTTTGACAACATTTTTCTTCAGTAGTTTCTCTTTTCTGTACTGTGATTTCTTGATCTCTCTGGCCCTGTCATATTTCCACTTCTCCTCTTGGATGAAGTGAGTTAGCATGTGACTTTGGCCAGGTGTCAGCTTGAAGTCAGGCATAGGTGTGTTGGGATCCTTATGCCAGAGATCAATGTAATCGAGGATCGCCCTTGGATCCAACAGCAGTGGCACAGGTGTGCCTTTGGCTCTAGCGGCCCTTTCTTGGCGGTCCCTGATGATTTCAGCAAGTTCTTCTTCATCAGCTCCATCATCATCAGACGGTACAGTGAAGACTACCTGCATCTTCTTAGGACTTGGGCGAGTATCGTGTCCAGCAGTAGCCTTTTTCTTCAGCAGAGAGGGTCCAGCTGAGGAACTTGGTGCAACTGAGGAACTAGCTGAGACACCAGAGGCAATAGGGATGCCTACAGTCCTTTGGCATGTGGCAGGATGCGCAGGTGCTGAGGACTTTGTCGGATCAGCTGAGGACTTGGTTGGAGGTGCTGAGGATTTCGGAGGAGTAGGGGCAGCTTGAGGAATTTGCTTTGAAGACTTTGAAGTTTCTGGCCGTGAGGGCGCAGCAGAGGAACTTGGCCGTGAGGGCATTGCTGGGGAAGCACTTGGCTTTCGAGCGGACTTCTTAAGCATTGATTTCCTCGGCTTGACGGAGGCCTCAGTGGCAGCAGCAGCAGAGTCTTCATTGAATTTCCTCACTACTTCTCTGGCTTGTCTTGCCAATTTGGGTTGGCGCTTGGCCCATTCTTCAGGAAAATTGTCACCGCGCTTGATGCTAGTGGGATCAGCCACTTGGCCAGGTGCCAATGGGGCTCTTGGGCATGGAGGATTCAGTGCGAATTTCTTCATATACTTTGGAGTGACGTATCTGTAATCTCTCCATTCATGTGCCCATCTCCGTTCAATCTTCTGAATGCGCACCTTGCGCTGGTTTTTATCTTCCTCAGGAGGTGTGCAGTACCCAGCATAGATGTCCTCAGAGATTTCAAAGACAGTCATGACCTCAGGCTTCTTTCCTCCTTTTTGTGGCCTTTTACCGTCAGCCATTGTCTTCAGTTGAGGAATGTGAACAATTGAATTCTCTGAAGAAGTATGTAGTTTTTCTTCGAGGAACGCTGCAAACGAGTTAAGTTGATGAGAACCTAAAGATTCAGCAGCGGGCATGTGTACCTGTGAACAGAATATAGTTGTGAGGAATTTGGAGAGGTCATATGCGTTCTCAGAAGGTTTTTCAAAAAGAACAAGTTTGAGGAATTTGACCAGATGCGTCTTGAAGAATTTCACTAAGCGCGCTATATCTTAGGTTCCAGAGTTGTATAGATCGAAGATCCACACAATTGAGGAATCTTGAAGAAAATGATGCTTAGGGAAATGAATCAAGAACAGAATCATGTGAGGTGTTTTGTGTGTGAGGATTTGAAGAATAAAACACCTTTGAAGATTTTGTAGAAAAGTTTTGAATCAAGGAGGGCAGTAAAAGTAACTTCTAATTACCCTGAATGAAGAACACGACGAACTGTGAGTTGAAACAGTGAAGTTCGTCGATGCAGATCTTCCACACCCTAACTTGGCGGAGGAAGACGTCTACGTCGGCGGAGGAGGTGAAGATTTCCACGGTCGGCGCGAGTACGACGGCGACGAGGTCGAGGCAGTGAAGCTCTTCCTCACCGGTGACGATGGAGTAGCGGCGGCGCTAGGGTTTGGGAAGCTCGAGCGGGAGAGTGAGATCGAGCAGAGTAAAAGAAGTGAGGAAGGGGACATGGGTATTTATAGCCACGGTGAAAAACTGCTTGCTCGAAGATTTGGGACGAACGTGCCCCTGCCCGTTCTCCTTCTCACAACATGTGTCACCCACGTACTGTGTAATGGAGATCGTGTAAGATCGTGGGTGAGTAAAATAATGCATCGTGGGATGCGGAACGGTTTGAGCGGCAAAACCGAAAATTTTGGATAAGATTAGTTTTAACGTTTCGTTCGCAATTTCGTCAGCTGACAAGGACACAGTGAAGAATTTGAACGAGTTTCAAATAGAGCGCACATGAAGAATTTGTGAACAGATTGGATTGAGTGTAGCATAGAGGGGAAGGGTCCGATCACATTCACTTAGCAAAAAAAAACCAACTTGAAGAAATAGCTATAAGTGAATGCTGTAGAGGACATAAGCTCATATATATATATATATATATATATATATATATATATATATATATATATATATATATATATATATATATATATATATATAGCAAATGAAGAAAAACGACGGCATACGTGAAGATTTTGCAAGTTGAAGAATTTGAACAACTGAGGAATTTCAAAACTGAGGAAAAACTCAAATTGAAGATTTTCAACTTTTGTGGTGGCGTGATCCACCGTATAAGAATGATGATTTCAGACACCGCGTACAATTGTCGTAGGGTTCTAAGAATCAAATTCTTCGTTAATTTCTTCACACTTAGAGTGTTATTCTTCATTGATTGAAGAAAAACGTTTCTTCATGTGTTGCACATCTAAGTCATCAATTTTGCATAAGTGTTAGGATGAGTGCCTTTTCAAAGTACATTCGAAGACTCTAAGATATTTAGCTCACACCGCAACTTGCTAAATCTCTTCTCATCCAAGGGCTTAGTGAAGATATCGGCTAGCTGTTCTTCTGTCTTCACATGCTCAATAGAAATGTCACCCTTCAACATATGATCATGAAGAAAATGATGACGAATCTGAATGTGCTTGGTCTTCGAGTGCTGAACTGGGTTGTGAGCAATCTTGATGGCACTCTCATTGTCACAGAGGAGAGGCACATTCTTCACGTTGATGCCATAGTCCTTGAGTGTTTGCTTCATCCATAGTAGTTGAGCACAGCAAGAACCAGCAGCAATGTACTCAGCTTCAGCAGTAGACAGTGATACGCAGTTCTGTTTCTTCGAGGACCAACAGACCAAGGATCGTCCGAGGAAATGACAAGTACCAGATGTTGACTTGCGGTCCACACAGTCACCAGCATAGTCAGAGTCTGAATATCCAATGAGATCAAAATCCGAGCCCTTGGGATACCATAATCCTAGTGTTGGTGTGTGAGCTAGATATCGAAGAATATGCTTCACAGCCTTATGGTGTGATTCCTTCGGTGCAGCTTGAAATCGGGCACACATGCAAACACTAAGCATTATATCTGGCCTAGATGCACATAAGTACAATAAAGAACCAATCATGGAGCGGTATACCTTATGATCGAAGTCAATACCATTTTTATCAGTGCATAGATGACCATTTGTGGGCATAGGAATTTTGATGCCTTTGCAATCTTGCATGCCGAAATTCTTCAGTACATCCTTGAGGTATTTCTCCTGAGATATGAATATGCCATTGCGCTGTTGACGAATTTGAAGACCTAAGAAGAATTTCAACTCTCCCATCATAGACATTTGATATTCTTCACTCATCATATAGGCAAATTCATCACTATAACGTTGGTCAGTACATCCATAGATGATATCATCAACATATATTTGGCACACAAACAGTTCACCATCATAAGATTTAGTAAAGAGAGTGGGATCGAGTGAACCGGGTGTGAAGCCTTTCTTCATGAAGAATTCCTTCAATGTATCATACCATGCCCGTGGGGCCTGCTTGAGGCCATAGAGGGCCTTGTTAAGTCTGAAGACTTTGTCAGGATGTTTTGGATCTTCAAAACCTGGGGGTTGAGCAACATATACTTGTTCCTCAAGCTTACCATTGAGGAATGCACTTTTCACATCCATTTGGTATAAGATGATATCATGATGGTTAGCATAAGCAAGTAATATGTGAATAGCCTCAAGTCTAGCAACATGTGCAAAAGTTTCATCGAACTCAATTCCTTCAACCTGTGTGTAGCCTTGAGCTACTAGTCGTGCCTTATTCCTCACCACAACACCATTTTCATCTTTCTTGTTGGGGTAGATCCACTTTGTTCCAATGATGTTATGCTTGCGAGGATCAGGACGATTGACTAGTTCCTAGACGTTGTTGAGCTTGAACTGATGTAATTCTTCTTCCATGGCCTGAATCCACTCAGTCTCCAGAAATGCTTCATCTACCTTAGTGGGCTCTGTGATAGAGACAAAAGCAAAATGCCCACAAAAGTTAGATAGATGTGAAGCTTTTGAGCGTGTGAGAGGACCTTGTGCTCTAATGTCATCGATGATCTTCTCCACTTGCACTTCTTTTGCAACGCGAGGATGAGCTGGTTGTCGTTGAGGAATTTGATCAGCATTTTCTTCAGCATCAATTTCCTCAGCATTTTCTTTAGGTGCATCAGCTCGACGTTCTTCACGTTCTGGAATGAATTCTTCAGCAGATTCTTCAGTAGGAATGACATCTTCAGTAGCCTTGTGTTTGATAGAATCCTCAGGTGCTGGTTCATCTAACACAGAAGGTAGGTGCTCTCTTTGCGAGCCATTAGTTTCATCGAACCACACACCTACAGTTTCAACAATCTTGTGAAGAACATTGTTGAAGACTCTGTAGGTGTGCGAGTCCTTTCCGTAACCAAGCAAAAAACCTTCATGTGCTTTCGGTGCAAATTTAGAGTTGTGATGAGGATCTCTAATCCAGCATTTAGCACCGAAGACTTTGAAATAACTCACATTAGGTTTCTTGTCATTGAGGAGTTCATAGGCAGTCTTCTTGAAGAATTTGTGAAGATATACTCTGTTGATGATGTGGCACGCAGTATCAATTGCATCAACCCAGAAACGACGAGGGGTTTTGTACTCATCGAGCATAGTGCAAGCCATCTCAGCAAGAGTCCTGTTCTTGCGCTCCACGACGCCATTCTGATGAGGAGTATGAGGAGCAGATAACTCATGAGTAATACCAAGTTCATCAAGATATTCATTGAGACCCGAATTCTTGAACTCAGTGCCATTGTCACTTCTGATGTGCTTGATCTTCACACCAAAGTTGGTTGAAGCCCTCGAGGAAAATCGTTTGAAGACTTCCTGCACTTCATGTTTGTAAGAGACAAGGTGTACCCATGTGTAACGAGAGTAATCATCAACAATAACAAAGCCATATTGAGATGCTTCATTTGAAAAAGAGGAATAGTGATTAGGACCGAAGAGATCCATGTGAAGCAATTCAAATGGTCGAGTAGTGGTCATGATGGTCTTTGCTGGATGCTTGGCCTTGGTCATCTTTCCAGCTTCACAGGCACCGCACAAGTGATCCTTATGGAATTTGACATTCTCGATGCCAATAACATGCTTCTTCTTCGCAAGCGTGTGCAAATTCCTCATGCCTGCATGACCAAGTCGTCGATGCCATAACCATCCTTCTGAAGCTTTTGCAAGTAGGCACACGGCTAGTTGTGAATCTGTAGAGAAATCAACAATATACAAGTCTCCTCTCCTAAAGCCTTCGAAGACTTTGGAATTGTCAGCTTCCATAATCACAACACAACGATACTTGCCAAAGACAACAATCATATCAAGATCACAAAGCATTGAGACAGACATAAGGTTTTATCCTAAGGACTCAACAAGCATGACTTTGTCCATGTGTCGATCCTTTGTGATAGCAACTTTACCTAGACCCAATACCTGACTTTTGCTTTTATCAACGAAGATGATATGCTTCATATGTGATGGCGATAAGGGAGCATCCATCAACAGATTCCTGTCACCAGTCATGTGATTTGTACATCCACTATCAAGTACCCACTCAGTGGCTTTGGGTTGATCATCCTGCAGATGAATTAGTGCAACTTACGAACTCATATACTTCAGCAGTGAAGAATATGATATCACAATTCATCAGATCAATTTCATCAAGCAGTAGAACAGATAAAACAGAGGGAGGACGTGTGAAATGAAGGTTCATTCCATCATGGTTAGCCTGCGTCCTTTCAGGCAATTTGTCAGGTCCCCAGCAAATTCTTCAGACGTTACAGTACGTCTGGAGACCTGACCCTGCATAAGAGATTAGTTCTTTTTCTTCACCACCCACATCTGAAGGGGTGGCAAAGAGTTCATCACTCTACGAGCTCCATACGAGAATGGTGGCATAGCGGCCAACCCATTACGTTTCACATAAGAGGGGTTAGGGTAAGCATATGAATAAGCAGAGAAATTCTTCGAGGACTTATGAACATAATGATTGGAAGAATAATGCTCATATTCATAGCCCTTGGCTCTTCCCTGCGAAACAGAGTTGTTAGCACGATGATGTTCATATGAGGACTTTGATCCATGTGAGGAATTTGATCCCCTTGAGCAATTTGGTCCGTATGAGGACTTGGATCCATATGAAGAATTTTGTCCATATGAAGAATCTGGTATAGGGTCCCTTTTCTTCACAGGTGGTGTCATGAGGACATTCACCTGAAGACTTTCAAGATACCTTTTGGGAACCCAGATTTTCTTCATAGGGGAACCGTTCCTGCAGTTAGTGCCAACATATATAGCAAATACTTCACCATTCTGATTTTTGAACAGTTTATAGTTGGAGTCAAATGACTCATCAGAAGAATGAGAAGATTCACATGTATAGCCAGATAAATTAGATGGATCAACTGGAGGTCCCTTTGCAGCAACCCATGAGGTTTTAGGGTACTGCTCAGGCTTCCAATATGTACCATCAGCATTGAGTTTCCTCTCAAAGGCAATACCCTCTTTCCTAGGGTTCCTGTTGAGGATCTGCTTTTTAAGCACGTCACAAAGAGTCTGATGCCCTTTGAGGCTTTTGTACATGCCTATCATGTACAATTCCTTCAGCCCTGCATCGTCAGTGATACTAGCAATGTCCTCAGATGAGGAATTAGTTATAGCAGAGACAGGTGAAGAATTTGTAACATTAGAAGCATTTGAACATTCAGGTGAAGAATTAGCAGATTCTCGTTCAATGCATTTTAAACATGGAGGAATAAATTCTTCCTGAGCAGCGCTAATTTGTTGAGCAAGCAATGAATCACGCTCCTTCTGAAGATCTTCATAACTCACTCTTAGCTTTTCAAGATCTTGCTTCTTTTGAAGGTATTCATAAGAAAGCTTCTCATGATCAGATAAGAGAGTGTTATGATGACCTTGAAGGTTATCAAACTTGGTCTGAAGTCTCTGAAGATTTTCAGTTAAGGCTTTAGTGCGATCCATTTCTTCACCCAACATATCATCACTTTTGTCTAACATGTTTTGAACCTTTTCAAAAGCTTTTGTTGTTGCACAGCAATATTAGCAAGTTTAGAGTAGCTAGGCTTAAGATTTTCATCAGATTCATCCTCACTAGATTCAGAAGAGGCATATTTGAGTACCTTGGCACCTTTTGCCATGAAGCAATAGGTGGGAGCGTAGTCATCACTGCCTTCATCAGCCTTGTTGGTGAGATCACTTTCTTTAGAGGTGAAGATAGGCTTGGTGACGAATGCAGTAGCGAGGGCTAGGCTCTCCACACCAGACTCAGAATCATCAGATTCCTCTTCTGCTTCATTTTCTTCAGATTCAGCCTCAGAGTCCATTTCCTTGCCAATTAATGCCCGAGCCTTCTTGGAGCTGCTCTTCTTGTGAGACGAAGACTTCCAGGATTTTGATGATGAAGATTTTGAGGACTTCTTCTTTTTCTTCGCATCATCAGAACTGTAATCCTTGTATTTCTTCTTCTTTGATTCCTTTTCCCACTGAGGACAATCTTGAATGTAATGTCCTGGTTTCTTGCACTTGTGACAAAGCCTCTTCTTATAGTCACTGGATGAGGAATCATTGCTCCTTGAGGGTTTTCCAAAGCGACCACGTCTTGAGAACTTCTGGAATTTGTTCACAAGCAGTGCTAGATCATGACTCAGTTCTTCGGGGTCACCAAGGCTGCTACCAGTGTCTTCATCTTCGGACTCAGATACTACCTTGGCCTTCAGTGCACGTGATCTGCCATAGCTCGAACCATAGAGATCTCTCTTTTCAGCAAGCTTGAACTCATGAGTGTTTAGCCTCTCGAGGATATCAGCGGGGTCAAGTGACTTGTAATCAGCACACTCTTGTATCATCAGTGCCAGAGTATCAAATGAGGAATCGAGCGATCTCAGCAATTTCTTCACCACCTCATGGTCGGTGATGTCAGTGGCACCAAGTGCTTGCAGCTCATTTGAGATGTCAGTGAGGCGATCGAAGGTTTGCTGAACATTTTCATTGTCGAGTCTTTTGAAGCGGTTGAAGAGATTGTGAAGAACATCAACTCGAGAGTCACGCTGAGTTGAAACTCCTTCATTGACCTTTGACAGCCTATCCCAGATAAGCTTAGCAGTTTCCAAAGCACTCACTCTACCATACTGTCCTTTACTCAGATGGCCACATATGAAATTCTTCGCTTGGGAATCGAGTTGCTTGAATCTCTTCACATCGGTAACGTTCAGTGAGGGTGAGACGGAGGGAACACCATTTTCCACAACGTACCAGAGATCGTTATCAATTGCCTCAAGATGCATGCATATCTTGTTCTTCCAGTAGGGGTAGTCCGTCCCATCAAAGATAGGACACCCAGCAGAGACCTTGATCATACCTGCGGTCGACATAACTAAAACTCCAGGCGGTTAAACCAAAATCACACAGAACAAGGGAGTATCTAGCTCTGATACCAATTGAAAGTGCGTAATATCGACTAGAGGGGGGTGAATAGGCGATTTTTATGAAATTCTTCACTGAGGAATTTGATGGTGAGGAAAATTCCTTAGCGAAGAACTACTAGCAGCGGAATAAGTACTCAGATGAAAACATAACAGAATCCAAGCATAGTCATCATGATGAAATGAAGATAAACACAGAGTAAAGAAAGCATAAACACAGGATAGCACAAGATGAAGACAAACAGACTGAAGAAATTGAACTGAGGAAATTGAGAAAGTCTTCAGTCAAAGTCTTCAAACACAGATATGAACAAACATGCAACACAGTAATGAGGAAATGGAAGTGTTGAGGAAATAGAACCAGTTGGCTTGATGAAGACAATGATTTGGTAGACCAGTTCCAACTGCTTTCTCAGTTGTACATCTGGTTGGAGCGGCTGAGTATTTAAACTCGAGGACACACAGTCCCGGACACCCAGTGCTGAGCACGCAGCTCGGGACACCAAGTCCTCACCTATTCTCCTTGAACTAAGGACACACCGTCCTCATCCAATCACTCGTGGTAAGTCTTCAGGTGACTTCCAAACCTTCAGAAACTTGGTCACTCGGCGATCCACAATTCCTCTTGGATGCTCTAGACCTTGACGCCAAACCATCTGGAAGTAGCATAGTCTTCAAAGGTAATGAGCATCGGATCCACGCAGGATCAATCTCTTCAGTCATGCTCAATCACTTTGGGTTTGTATGTGTTTTGGGTTTGGGTTTGGATTTTCCTCACTTGATGATTTTCGCTCAAAGTCCTCGGAGGATGGATTGCTCTCAAATGACAAGTGTCAAGTTCTCGCGGAGCAGCCAACCAGCTAGTGGTTGTAGGGGCGGCTATTTATAGCCTAGGGAGCAACCCGACATGATAAGACATAAATGCCCTTCAATGATATGACCGTTAGGTGGACAAGATATTTTGGGACAGCTGGCGCGTAGCACAACAACGGTTGGAAATTTGAGGTACAAATTCCTCAAGGCTATCATGTTCCTCATTGTGTAGGCAATTCGCACTCGCAAATTCCTAACTCCTCAGTCAGAGCAAAGTCCTCAGTGACCAGAAGAACTGCGTCTCTGTCACTGAAGATATTGACTGAACTGTATGAGATTTCCAATGGCTTCACTCGAACGGATTGGTAGGTGTAGGATTTGAGATGAGCATCACATGGAAATTTTCTCCTTAGTATTTCCTCGACCCCCTTTAACAGTACGGTGTTTCCTATGACTCAAGAAAGAGAAAATGAAACTACGAAAACAAAAGTCTTCGCGCTTCATGTTCCTCGAATGAATACCAAGTCTTCAAGGTCACACCAATTTCTTCACTTTCCATGTCTTCAGAAAGTCTTCAAAATATCAAAGTCTTCAGTCGAAGAACTTCATTTTTAGGGGTCGACTTTCTCTGTAAATATCAAACTCCTCATAGACTTATAGACCTGTGTACACTTATAAACACACTAGACCCTTAACCTATAAGTCTTCAATACACCAAAATCACTAAGGGGCACTAGATGCAGTTACGAAGTGCATCAACCAAGACATTACATTGGGTTTGAGCGGTAGCGGGAAGTAGTTGGCAAGCACCTTGTCGTCGCGAGCCCCTGCGGCCTACATCGCAATGGTGTAGATGCTGAGGAACTCGAACGGATAGGTCTTGTCGGTGTACTTCTCGCCGATGTCGGGCTTGAACGTGCGGTGGGACGGTCACTGGAACTGCCTCAACTCACGGGTAAAAGCCGGGCAGCCCACCTCGTAAGGTAGGCCGCCGGGCTCCCCCGGTGCAGGGTGGTCCGTAGCATGTCTCGCCCGCTTGTCCGACTGGCGGCGCGTTTCGCGCCGGCGCTTGATGGTGGTTCGAGCATCTTCGTGAGCTAGCTCCCGAAGAACCTGGCGCTGGTCGTGGAGGGTCCGTGGATCGGACGAGCTATGGAGATGTTATCACCAGCGTCGTCGCAACGGGCCGACGCCCGCAACGGCTGGCGAGGAAGAGGAGAGTGCACCATGGCCGCAGCTCCCCCGGTCCTCCCAGCGCCAGCATGTGGAGGTTCGGTGGAGCGCCGTCGCGGATCATCTTTGTTCGCGACGACGACGAGGATCCAGATAGTGGCCCTCCACTCATCGAGCTTCTCCGCAGCAGGAGGGAAATCGAGGAGCAGCTGCGCGCCAAGGCTTCCGCTGGCGTGGGTGGCGGTGACAGCTGAGTGGATCACGGCGTGCTTCGACTTCTAACCATGTTAGAAGGAGCTCCGTCATGACCCAGCGGCTGCGTGCCATTTTCACCAGTGCTTCGGCGAGCGTGTTGAACTCCTTCGTCTTGCCGATGACGCACAGGGCTCTTCCCACGGCGGTGCCCAGGGTCACCAACGTGGTGACGCTGCTCGGCGCGCACACCATGGGAAGAACGCGCGATGGTCGCCGGTGTATGCGTCATGGAGGTTGCCGCGCCGCCCGGAGTAAGCGCAATAACACCCCCGGAGGGCCCCACATCGCCTGCGGGGGCCCCAGCTTCGTCCTTGGGTCCGGCGGCGTGCAACCGGTCGTCTGGTGCTCGAACGACGCCGCTCGCCAGGCTCCAACTGGTTGGGTGGTGCTGGTGCTCGTGGGCCGCGGCCCGAGTCCTGTCCGCGACCGGTCTGTTGCTCGTCCGCACCGGCACAGGCCGTTCGGCTCCCAAAGAGCCGATCACCGTGGCCATCTTCTTCTTAGGGGCCATGGCGATGAAGAAATGCTCACTCAACTGCTAAAACCGATTCTCACAATTGCACCCCCTACCTGGCGCACCAAGGATGTCTGTGGGAAACGACACCTATGGGATCACAAGAATCCCTACTGCGGTTGCGGGGCGCGGGGTTGAGAGAAGAGCGGGTCTAACAGAGAAGCACGCGGTTCGTTTATCCAGGTTCGGGCCGCGAGGATGCGTAAAAACCTACTCCTGCTTTGGTGGATGTATTCTGTGTTCTTCAGCTAGCTACAGGGTGTGACGAGCTCCAAAAAGCCGAATCCTTCTCCTGGTTGCCTCGGGCCTCCTTTTATAGGTGAAAGGGGCTGCCACAGTGGCACACAGGAGGTGGAAAGGTCTACAGTGGCACGAGGTTATCCCTCGTATTACAGGACAAGGTGCATTTAATGCATCGTTTAGGTGTCCTCTCACTTTATCGGGGACGGGGGCGAGGCCCGTCCCGTCCGTCGCCGCTCCTCCAAGCTTCAACACGCGCCCTGGCCATCGGTGCATGCGGTGCCATGTAAGCAGGTAGGCAGCTGAGGTGGCGCGGTGGTGGAGCCTCCATGAAGGGCTGCAGGTAGCCACGTAGGTGCCTGTCCAGCTGGTTGGGTCGGCATCTGCATGCGAACGGCGGTGGAGACTTGGCTGGTGCGAGCATGATGGTGGCCCTGCTGGCGCGCTTGGCGAGGGCCTTGCCGGGTGGCCCTACAAGGGTCTTGCCGGGTGACCCGGCAAGGGTCTTGCCGTGGCGCGCAAGCATCCCCGGCAAGGATCTTGCCCAGGGTCTTGCGGGTTCCTTCGGCGAGGATGGCTGCCTTCCCATCCTCACTTGATCTTGACTATTCTTCGTATTCACGAAGATCTGCATGCCACCACAGAGGTGCCTCCGGAGCCCTGTTCCAACACATGTGTTGAGTGTTGGTGGGCTCGAGGGTGGCTCGATCGGCTGGCGTGGGCGAGCTGCCCCGGCAAGGGTCTTGCCGGGGCCGCTGAGGCCGCCCCGGCAATGATCCTTGCCGGGGAAACCTCCTTCGCCCATCTGATCTTTGTGGCCTTGGTCCTTGTCGTTGCTTTGCTTTGTCCTGGGCTTCGGTCTTACCTCGGCTCACCTCCCTCGCTCTGCTTGGTGTGGTCGCGGGCGTGGCTCTGACTGCCCGTGCACAGGTAAAGGGGTACAAAAATGTTCCCCTAGTTTTGTACACCGACACCATGCGTTGCACGGAACATCAAGATGCATTTGTATGAGTAGTTTATCTTGTGGGAGAAAAGGATGAACAAGGGAAGGCCTTATTTGCAAGTGTGGAGAGGGGTGTGGGTATCTTTTTGCAAAATTGCCATAGTTTCCTTCCTATCCGTCAGATATAGATCGGACGGCCTATATTGCAGGATGGCAGGCACACGATCATCACCGACTATGCTTTTTATAAGAGTAGGGATAAAATACACTCTTATAAAAAACAGAGTTGGTGATGATGGTGTGCCTGCCATCCTGCAATATAGGCCGTCCGATTTATATCTGACGGATAGGAAAGAAACTATGACAATTTTGCCTAAGATGTACCCACACACCTCTCCACATTTGCAAATAAGGCCTTCCCTCGTTCATCCTTTTCTCTCACAAGATAAACTAGTCATACAAATGCATCTTGATGTTACGTGCAACGCACGGGCATCTTGCTAGTAAGAATGAAAAAAAAACGACAAAAAAATATTGGACGGTTGTTTGAAGTCATGACCACGGGCACATCGGACGAGGTGGCCTTGTATTGGTATGCTGAGCCGTCTGTTTTAACACACAAGAGCTGGTGTGGTGATTATACACACACGCACACATGCACACGAACTGCATGCACGCAACACTCGCACGAACACATGCAGCCACGCACACACGCAACACTCACACGTACACACGTAGCCACGCACGCACGCAACACTCACACGCACACACGCACGCATGCATGCACACACCAGTACACCACACGACCAACACACACTCTCACGCTCAAGTGCTCAACCTACACGTGCATGCGCACACATCAGGCCCTGACAGACACATACACAACCAGGTGATTCCCGCGCACGGGGTGGAGTCTTGTCGCGCCTGCGTAAATTTGTGTTTATCTAACCTTTTCCCTATGCGAACTGACAGGTGGGATCCACAAGGAACATGGTCAATTTAACTAGTCAACATGGTGCCACGCAGACTATTTGGTCAGTCAACAGAGTGGAATCCGATGCTGAACTGTGAGCAAGTGACCGTATAATCACCGCAAAGCGTATATAGTGACCGCAATCAACTTATTCTGAAGTTCGGTGAATGGATTACGCTTTTCTCTCTATAGGCCCTCCAAAACTACATCTCTACATGTTCTCGCATGTTACATCTAACAACTATGCAATACAACACTACTACTACACTCTAACACAATAAATCATATGAGTTTTTAGTTTTACTAGATATCATATTGTTACTTAATTATTCAGTTTGCATACATTAAAATTGCCTTTGAAATGTATGGCCAGTATCATATACCGCGCGGGAAAAATCCCGCCCTTTCCTGTTTAATCGGGTTTGTATCGATGGATGGTGCGAAACAGCAAAACTATAGTACTATATACAGTACAAGTGACAATTCACTGGGCCGTCGTGTCGTGTACTCCTTCGTCGTAAGAGTGGAGCGCTCGCTTTCATAAATCTTCTAGTCCCTTTCGCCGACATGTGGGGCATCAAGCTACCGGATCCACGTGCCATACCGGAATACAGTGAAGAGCAGCCGGGGTGAAGCACCCAGTCATGGCGCCGGCGTAGTAATGAGCAATGAGGCGTCAAGTCACAAAGCTGCACCTTTCCCGCAGTTAAGTTGGAGGGACGAAGTAATAATACTTAAAAAAGAAGTTAGAGGGATGAAGCAACCATCATTTCACTCGTTGCTGAATCCGCTTCTCCCTCATCTACTTCAAGTTAACCACGTGTTGCTTCTGCCGTTGTTCTGCCTCATGTGGGAAGCGGATCAGCTTGGTAAAGCACCGACACGTGGGACCGCATGTTAACAAACCGCCAGGACAACGTCCTCTAAAAATAAGAAACCTCCCCCGCCATCCGCACGACAAAATCACCTCCTTTTTACTAATCTTGATTCTATAATTTTTTAGATCAATATAATTGAGATTTGTATAGATAGCACACAGGAGCAAAACCAAGTGGTACGGTTAAGGGCATCCACAATGTGTAGCCAAATGTGAAAATAGCTTTTGGCATCGTGGGAACCATTGTGGACGGTGTTGCCAAAGCCAAAAGGATGGAACCGAAGCTCCTTGATTTATTGATTGATTGAAGGAATAGAAAGATGCAACGTCTCTCCTCTTTGTCCCATGCTTGGACGCATGTATAGTATAGAGGACAGAGTCTACTCCCCTGTCCCTTCTATCACAAATCACAAAGCAGTGAGGCGTTAAATCACAAAGCACGGATGAAGCAACCATCATTTCACTCTTCGCTGACTCCGCGTCTCCATCGTCTTCTTGGAGAAACCATCTCAGCGCACTAAGCTGGACGGACGACGCTATTGTGTAAGAGTAGTACTAGTACATTTATGCATCCTTTGGATCGACGGACTTCCTGGATGCAAATAAGGCGGTTGTCTCGGCTTGCAGGCGGCACTTGCGAACGACTTACCATGGTCTCCCTCAACGGTGTTCTCCGTCGAACGCACTTCGCCAAACCACAATGTTCGAGATATCGTCGACGTCACCGCAATGGGGAAGGAAGTCAAATATAGTTACTACCTCCATTTTTTGTACACAAGGCCAGTATATCAAAATTACAATTTGCAAAAGGCCACTAACACTAATCGAGGCAAAATTGATGGGGTTTGCCTCGTACTAGCAACCAAGGACATTAATATTCCCTGCATGCATGCGGAAGTGAGAAGGTTGGTTTGCATGGCGCTGCATTAATCAAGCGATGAGGAGTGAGATGGTTAGCTCTTTGGGCTTTGGTGAAAAAATACGCATTAATTGACACATGAAACGAGGATTTGTGTCGATTAATCCCGCAAAGGAAAACCCCGCCTTTCTTATTTAACACTAGTACTCCTAGTACATAGTACTACATACTTATCCTGTTTGGGTCTAGTCCTTGCATTGCCATACTTCGCCACACATTTTTGCCAAGCTTGCCTAGAGTTTTCAAAATGGAAAGGAGGTACACTTGCACACGGCTGTCGCGGTCGCACCACACCCTCACACGGTCGCTCATGCATGCCGCGGTCGCACCGCACCCTCACATGCACAGTCGCTCCTACATGCCGCAAACCCAACCAAGGGAACACAACCTCACTGACACGTGCTGTCGCATGTGAACAAACCAAACTCAGCCATCCTACCACTGACACATAATTTTCGTTCATAGAGTATGTTTATCCAACCGCATGTTGGGGAGTATCCGTACGGCCCGTGCGGTGGTCTGTTGGGGAAGAAGAAGAGGTGAGGAAGAAGGGTTAGGAGATGTAGGATATTCATCCGACCGCCTGAAATGGTAGACTTACCCAAGTCAGGCGACTTGCATAACAATATATGTTTTTACATAGCAAAAGATCCATAAAAACAACAACATAAAGAAAAACTATCACTCCTCGTGGAACGGGACGACCTCGTCGTCTTTGGCTGCCGGCGCAAACCAGCCGTAGCTACCGACGTTTGTCTCCGCACTGTGGTTGTCCTCGGCCTCAAGCTACTCGTTCACGCGGAGCGTGCGGGCGGTCTGCACGGACGAGAGCACCGCCCGGTTCAAGTCGAGGACATCCAATTCCGCCTGCAGGAGGGCCTCGATTGCAGCGGCATCCGCGCGCTCCACATTGAGTCGAGCCTCCGCTGCCCGATTCAAGTCCAGGACATCCGGTTCCGCCTACATGAGGGCCTCGATGAGAGCGGCATCCGCGGGCTCCGAGTTGAGTTAAGCCTCTACCGCCCGGTTCAAGTCCAGGACGTCCGGTTCCGCCTGCAGGAGGGCCTCGATGGCAGCGGCATCCGCGCGCTCCGCCTCAAGTTGAGCCTCCGCCGCCCGGTTCACATCCACGACATCCGATTCAGCCTGCAGGAGAGCCTCGATGGCAGCGGCATGCGCGCGCTCCGCATCGAGTTGAGCCTCTACCTGCCGGTCCTCCTTTAGTATCGCCAGGTTGAACCGCTGGTCCGCCTGCACCATGGGGGACTCGGACGCGGGGGACTCGGACACCGGCACGAAGTCGACGTCCATCGTGTCATACCCATCGGGGGTCTTATGCGCCATGACCTCCGTCATGAACATTGGATCGGCTTCCTCCTCCTCGTGGCTTGGCTCCAGAGAACTCGGGGATTGGCCCGCCACAAAGCGAGCTTGGGAATTGAGGTCTCTGGCACCGACCGCCACCGCGATTTCTGCGCGGCGCTCCGGCGTCAGCATCTTGTAGTACGTGATCTTGCGGCGCACCATGGTTTTCCGACGAACTAGGGGACGCTTGATGCGGGCTAGGGGATCGAAAGGTGGGGGAAGGGGCTGGAGATTAGGTGTGGTTTTAGGGCAGTGGCTGGCGTAGGCCGAGCAACGAAGGTTCTGGTGTGAATAGTGGTTCTGGTGACGACCGGTCAATCGGTTTTGACTGTACATCGCTCTTGTCGTCTTTGCATTGCAGCCCGGCACGTTGGACCCTCCACATCGCTCACCAAATGGAACGCGCTCCGTCTTGCATTTTCGCTCGCTTGTGGGACCGCAGTTGAGAGCAAACCGACGTCCCTCCCCCTCCCCCCGCCGCGTCATTTTATGCGGAGTAAATAAACACAGAGGGAGTATATTACAGATGAGGATCCCCTGATGTGGCCGAACCCATTGAGTAACTGACATGCGGGGCCTAGCAAGCACGGGGTCCGCCAGTAAGTGACCGAAAGGGAGGGTAAGGCAGTGATACGTATGTGAAAGGAGCTTCCAATGATATAATTTTCACATTATACATCTCATGTACTATTAATCTTGTCAATAGTCAAATGTGGTCTTGAAAACGCATTAGAGCATGGTTAATAATATAGCCAGTCGATGGCTATAAGGAACTGCCATGTCATCTATAGCCATCATCTATTATATGCACTCATATAGTAGTGTGGGCTATAAGGTTGGATATTTCCCGCAAAAAAAATTATAAGGTTGGCTATTGTATTTAGTACCTTTTTCCATCTCCTCTCCATCTCTTTCTTCATATTTATTGTACGTATTTAACTAGGATGCGTATATAGCTAGGCTCTTGCATGAGAGCTCACTCCCCTTACTTTTTCACATCTCTCTCCTCCAAACTAAGACACGAAGCGACACGTAGTGGAGGCAAAGTGAAACTTCAAACGAACCATTTGTTTGTATGCATGTCGGGCAAATTACAAATAAACATTGGAAATACAAGCCTGGTCTAGGCCCACATGCGAATGATACTCGGCAGAATGTTCAAATGAGGCATGCGGGAGGATGGACTCGACCGGAGGGCGACATGATCGATAGAGAAGAGGGTTGGAGATGAATGAGAAATAAGGAAACGCCACATGATTATACTTGACCGGCTTAAATAAACAATAAGTTGTATCGCTTGGCCTACATAGTTGTCGGATTTTGGGTTCCGGCAGACCCTTAAGGTTCGAACACTAGGGTGCGTGCGGAGATCTCTCCCCTACCGATCTAAGTCCGATCTCCTCGCGTGATCTAAGCTGGAAACGATGAACAACACAAGGGACACGAGGTTTATACTGGTTCGGGCCACCATTGTGGTGTAATACCCTACTCCAGTGTGTGGTGTGGTGGATTGCCTCAGGGGCTGACGATGAATAGTATAGAGGAAGAACAGCCTCGCGAGAGGTGTTCTTGAGCTGGTGTGATGAACTGTGGGGTGAGTTCGATCGCCTCTCTCTCTCTTTCCTAGGGCTCTATCCCGTCTGGTCAGATTGCCCCTACTCTGTGGTGGCTAGCTCTATATATAGAGGCCCTGGGCCTCTCCCCAAATAATGAGCGGGAAGGGCGCCAACAATTGGCCATTTTGAAGGGGAACATCTAGTACAGGTTATCCTGACCAAAGGTGGTCTTCGGCTGCCAAAAACACTGGTGATGACGCCGTCTTGGGCTCCACGGTGACCTCCGTCCTGCCGCTCGGCTGGTCTTGGTCTCGTTGCACCGGAATGGTAACCTTTGCCTAATGCCTTGGCCTGTGCTTGCCCCCTTTGCCCCGAAAGGGAAACAAGGACACTGCGCAGGCCGGTGTCGGCCTGGCGCCCACCTGGCCTCGATCGTCATGGCTTGCGTCACGGCCTCCTCGCGAGGTACCCCCGCCTTGATCTCTCCGCCTCCTCGCGAGCCTGCCTGATGACGCCGCCTCTGAGGAAGCTTCCTGTCATCCGCCCCGCGAGGCTTGGCCCCTCGCGAGGGTCTTGAGCTTGAGCTGATGAAGATGGGCCGAGCTGGCCCCCCTACTTGAGCCACGCCGCTGGCCGCAGGTAGGCAAGTCTGGGGACCCCCGTTCCCAGAACGCCGACAGTAGCCCCCGGGCCCAAGGCGCGCCCGGGCTTGGCCTAGCAGAGAAGCGAAGGGGCAAACGCGAAGCGCCGCGGGCCCCAAAAGCCTGCGGCCTTTGGCGCCGCATGGCGATTGATAGGACGTGGGCGACTGCGCTTCCCCACGATGCCTCGGCGACCACACGACTTGACAAGTCCCTGCATGCAGAGGAACGGGTCATGATTACCTGCGATCTTGGTGCTCGGCTGTTGGCCTTCTCCGGCTATAAGTACGGGACTGTGTGAGCCTCTTCTGTCCATTCCTTCCTGCTACTCCTTTCCTTCTTCTTGGCTACTCGCCGTTCCCATGGCTCCGAAGAGATTCTCGGCCGCGGAGAAAGGGAAGGCCCGTCAGGCAGGGCCTGACTCCCCCCGACCAAGCGCTGCCGAGGCCGCCCTCGCAAGCATCCCACGGTCCCTGTAGTGGCTTCTCGTGGCCATGGGGGCAGCGCCCTACGCGGTGGTGAGCGCCCGGCTGCCGAGGGGAGGCATGCCGTGACCGTGCGCCCCCCTAGGCCACGCTTTCGCTCGACGGAGGCGCTGCCAGAGTTCATCGTGTGGTCGGCGGACCCGACCAGCACCTGGCTCCAGCTCCCCCGTTTCTTCGTAGGTGAACTGCCGGCTAGCGCCCGATGCGGCTTCTGGCTCCAGGCATATGGTTACTGTAGCAGGGCCTCCTAGGCTTCACTGGAGGTCTCCGCTTCTGGGAACGGGGCCCTGACCCGCGGCTGGCAAACGTTTGCCCGTGCGCGCGGCCTGCGCCAGCGGTGCACCCTGCACTTCAAGTTTGATGGCGACGCCACCCTCTACGTGAGGGTGTTCGGGGAAGATGGTCGCCGTGCTGGGTGCCGCCCCGAAGATGATGACTGCGGCCACCTGCCCAGCCCCGGTACTGACCAAGACAAAGATGGCGACAGGCGCACGGGCGGCGGTGCCCGCGGTTCGCCAAGCTTCGGCGACTCTCTCTCAGGCAGCAGTTCCTCCAGCAGTGGCCGCGACCAGCCCCCGCGCCGTCGCACCCGCCTGGGTGAAGGTAGCGGGTCAGCCCACCGTCGCGCCCCGGTGAAGCGAGAGGAGGGATCCGCCTGAGCCCCAGAAGCAGCTCGAGCTTTAGCCGCAAGTTGGTGCTGGACCAGTCGTGCCTATTTTGTTTTTCTTCTTTTCCTACGCAAAAAGAGAAGGTAGTAAAGGGCCCCGTGGGGGCATGTTAGAACCGTTGCTGCTAATTATCGCGCTGCTTCTGCTATTTCTGCATTGTGTTTCCGCGCTGTACGCCCGCGTGCGGGGATTATTTTAGCTTGGTGGGGCTTGATGCGGTCCTCGCCTCCCGAGGCCGAGGCCTCGCCGTGCGTTTCATGCCCTACAAAGATCAGCAGGAGGGGTAACTTCCGTCCTTGGTTGTGGAGGTGATCGGCCTAGGTTCTGCGCTCGTGTCGCGATGCCCGTGAGGCACGGACTGGGAGGGGTGCTCTCGCAGATGACTCGGACAGGAAAACTCCAAATGATCGGGGCAGAAAACACTCCCTCGCGAGACTTGTGCGAGAGAAAACGAGGCAAGCGGGTGAAAAAGGCAAAGAGTCGCAAGCCTGGGACGGCAACAGCTTCAGTAAAACTTCAAACAAGAACGAACAAGCCAACTGCAAAAAGCAAATGAAAAAACCGCGACTGGCACCTATTCTAGTCTTCGACGTCTTCTCACCAGCGCGGAGGTAAGTGCTGCCACTGGGCGTGGGCGGGAGCCCCCGAGGCCCGAGGGCGGCACTCCGAAGACTCTGGGGCGTGTACAGCCCCACTCATTTTTACGTGAGAGTGTCACGGGCGGCGAGCTTCACAGGCATTGGCCTTCTTCAGAGGCACTGGGCCTTTCTCAAAATGCGACAGCTTCACAGGCGTTTGCCTTCTTCACAGGCACCGAGCCTTTCCCAAAATGCGACAGCTTCACAAGTGTTTGCCTTCTTCACAGGCACCGGGCCTTTCCCAAAATGCGATGGCTTCATAGGCGTTTGCCTTCTTCACAGGCACCAGGCCTTTCCCAAAATGTGAAAGCTTCACAGGCGTTTGCCTTCTTCACAGGCACCGGGCCTTTCCCAAGCGTTAGGTGCCGGTGTCAAAACCGGCGGATCTCGGGTAGGGGGTCCCGAACTGTGCGTCTAGGCGGATGGTAACAGGAGACAAGGGACACGATGTTTTTACCCAGGTTCGGGCCCTCTCGATGGAGCTAAAACCCTACTCTTGCTTGATTAATATTGATGATATGGGTAGTACAAGAGTAGATCTACCACGAGATCAGAGAGGCTAAACCCTAGAAGCTAGCCTATGGTATGATTGTTGTTCGTCATATGGACTAAAACACTCCGGTTTATATAGACACCGGAGAGGGTTAGGGTTACACAGAGTCGGTTACAACGGAAGGAGATCTACATATCTGTATCGCCAAGCTTGCCTTCCACGCCAAGGAAAGTCCCATCCGGACACGAGATGAAGTCTTCAATCTTGTATCTTCATAGTCCAGGAGTCCGGCCAAAGGTCATAGTCCGGCTACCCGAACACCCCCTAATCCAGGACTCCCTCAGTAGCCCCTGAACCAGGCTTCAATGACGACGAGTCCGACGCGCAAATTGTCTTCGGCATTGCAAGGCAGGTTCCTCCTCCGAATACTTCATAGAAGATTGCGAACACAAGGATAGTGTCCGGCTCTGCAAAATAAGTTCCACATATTGCCATAGAGAGAATAACATTTACACAAGTCTAATCTGCTGACGTACCCCGCAGTGTAAGATCACACCACGGCCAAGTCTTTATTCGAGTCGTTTTACTGTCCCACCTCAGCGAGTTTAGCGAGGCGGTTTCCTTGGCACGTCTTGTCGAAGCAGAGATCGTGTCCCCTTAATTTATGGGATTCTCATCAATACGGACGTGGGCAACCCAGTCGTGCCCGTTGGCATGTCTCCTCAATTTAAAGGCGAGTCCCAAACGGTCACGGGGAGGGCTCTTGGTATTCAACCCATTATAAAGAGACCAAGGCCTTACTCCTTTCTTTCAATCTCAATCGAGTTCGCCCTTCGCCTCGAGTTACAACACCCAAGGCCCAAGATTTCAGGCGCTTCAGACATTCGACAATGTCCGGATCCGACCTTCGAGGCCGATGGACGCCTTCCTCCGTTACGGAGGGGGACGTGCTGAAGCTGAGAGAAGCCAGGTTCTTGACCGGCGAAATTTTGCATAGGCTGCCTGCTCAAGGGCAGGTTGTTCCTACTCCCGAGCCTGGCGAGAGTGTGGTATTCGTGTCTCACTTCCTTCGAGGGCTCGGCTTCGCGACGGATCCCTTCGTGAGGGGGCTCATGTTTTATTATGGGCTGGAATTTCACGACTTAGCTCCAGAGTCCATCCTCCATATCTCATCATTCATCGTTGTGTGCGAAGCCTTCCTCCGCATTACCCGTCACTTCGGACTATGGCTTAAAACTTTTAAAGTAGAGCCGAAGATGATCGAGGGACGGCACGCGGAGTGCGGAGGCGCTGTTATAAGCAGGAATGCTGACGCTCCATGGCCCGAGGGCTCTTTTCAGGAGGAGTTGAGCTTATGGCAACAAGAGTGGTTCTATATCACCGCTCCCAGGGGCACCAAGTGGGTGGCGCCGCCTGTTTTCCGCTCGGGTCCCCCGCCCTGACTAGCGTCATGGGTCAATAAGGGGCTGGACTGGGGGCCGGCAAAAGACGTGCCCCTATTGCAAGGCCGCATCCGAGATCTCCTAGAAAGAGATATCAGTCTGGTCGTGGTGGCGCAGGTTATGTTAATTCGCCGAGTCCTGCCTTGCAAATGTCGCCCTCTCCGTCTATGGGAGTTCAACCCGGAGGGACCACAAACTCTCCAACACTTTCTTAGCATGACGCCCGTGGAGATGTACAAGTTGTTCCTCAGACCACAAGTAATGTGTCCGGATTCTACAGAGGACGCAGGACTAAGCTGCAATCGTCCGAGTACTCAAGTAAGTAGCCCTGTTTCCGGACACACCATCCATTCATCTATCATGACATCACCCTTAAAAGAGTTGTCTTTGAAACAGGAGTGGGTAGCGAAGGCGAAGTTAATCAGGTGTCCGGCCCCCCTTCCTGAGGCCTCGCCGAATCCCGTGTTTACCAGGATGCTGGAGATTGTGCCTTTGGAAGAGAACGGGGAGGGGGACAAGGGAGCTACTAGCTCCTCGAAGGAGTCTGTTGGGAAAGGAGGAATCAAAAATTCCTCCACCCAGGGGAAGAAGAGGAGCGCCTCTGAAAACCCGGAGACCATGGTCTCAAAGCGGGGGAAGAAATCTTCGCCAGAGAGTCCTGCGCCGAGGGATACCTTGGCCGTATTGTGTCCCCAAGGGGATCATCCCTCCATCGAGCCGTAAGTAGAGAGGGGAGTTTAAGATGAGAAACACCCCTGTTTTATTCCTGAGGAAAATAACCGAATTTTTACCTTGTAGTTCGGATCTCAGCCCTTCTCAGCAGAGCTCATCTTCGGGGGATCTTCTTCCGGAGATGATGGAGAGTGGATCGCCTCTCCCTGCCATACCACCTCACGAGGCAGGCGACCCCGAGGTGTCGTCATGGAGGGTTTCCCCGAATCCAGCAGGGCCGGAAGGCAGTCATATGTCTCCCCAAAGCCCTCCATATCCGGCCTCTGAAAAAGTCCATCGGACGAATCCGGCACCGTTCGGTGCACGGCTGGAGGAGCTGAAGGAGCTGCTCGGGCGAGCGTCTATCTCAGAAGAACACCGTACGTTAATGGGTACGGTGATTGAATGGATTTCATCCGTGGAGAGCGGGTTGCACGAGGCCGTCAGGAGTTTACTGACAGGTTTTGAGGTATGTGAAATGATGCACCTTTTGCCAGTTCCGCATATATAGGATGCGTCCTGTGTAGATAGTAGCCCCTGAGACTCTATGCGGTGTCAAAAGTAACGGCATGCAGAGAATCATAATCCCAGGAATAAAATGTCGCATGTCATGTGTAGGTGGCGAAATGCCCGGCAGCTAGCCGGACTGATGAATTTGCCGAACTAAAGCGGCAACTTGACGTGGTAGATGCCGACATCGCGCTTGTCAACAAGCGGCTCGACGAGGCACAAGGTATGTAATTTGTTCGGAGACACCTGGTAAGAGGAGCTTGACGCCAGTATCTTACAGTGTTTGTACCTGATGCAGATGGGGCTGCCTCTGTGGAGGACCTTCGGTCAGAGCTTGCCCGAGCCAAGGAGCAAGCCAGGGAAAGCGATGCGGCAGCCTTAAAGGCGGCTGAGGAGCTGAAAGCCGAACAAGCTGCTCATTGCCAAAGCAAAAAGGAGATGGCTGAGATGGCTGCGGAGTTGAAGACCGCTGCTCCCCGCTGCAAGCTTTTTGAGAACGAAGATCGGGCGGAGCGGACAGACCTGGAAAAGGCCATTACGACGACCAAGGATGCTCGTTCTGCGATGAGAGCGATGAAGGAGGAGCTGCGTCAGGCCAGAGATATCGCGGCTGGAAAACCCTTTATGTTGCGGATGAAGTTCGGGGATCCTCAACATGCTCCGTTGGACCGGATGTGGAGTTCGGCGGACGCATATATGGATTTAGCGGCGAGTGCCGCTGATGCGGTCGAACACTTCCGAGATCAGGAAGGTCATGAAGTGGAAAAGCTTTTTTGATCACAATTCCACAATCCCGAGCGTCCGCTTCCATTACCCGATCGCTTGGCGGAATGGGCCGAGCTGAATAGGCTATCCAGACTCGCCATGAAGTATGTCGTGGATCATCTGTGGCTGAAAAGGCCAAAGCCGAACAGTTATTTTAGCTTGGTGCAGCAGTTCCTTGGTGCGGTGCCGCATATCAACGCGATGAAGAGGTCAGCATGTGTGGAGGGTGCGCGGATGGCCCTTGCCCGTGTCAAGACATACTGGGCGGAGATGGAGGCCACCACTGTTGCAACCCAAGATTCGGGCGAAAGCCGAGTACCTGCCGAGCACTAGTTTCAAGAAGTCCTGGAGGGCACTCGTTTAATAGAGACGCAGTGCTCGAAGGATATTATGTTCGAATAGTATGCAGCATTGTAAAACAATACTTTGAATGAATGGGATAGCTTTTTATACTTGTGCTTACAAGAATTATAATGCCTCCTGTGCGGCCGTTTACGTATATGTATATATAACCTGAAAGATTGCAGTCGTTGGCTTCAGCCCCCACGCATATAATGCGGGGGTGTTCGCAAAAGGTGCATCATCACACTTGATCCAACGTCTTGGTCCATTAAGGAAGTGGTAGCGCGGCGAACTAGGCAATCGGACTATAACGCTTTATCACTTTCACTTAGCCATATGAGTTTGACTGTGGAGCTACTATATAGCCCCTGGTGGCACCGCGCTTGCCGGAATTCGGGGCGCGTGTGTGCCTGGCCAAGAAACGGCCCTTCTTTAATGCGGAGGAATCCTAAATATTCCGGCGGGTCATCGAGTGGTTGACCAGTCTCACTCTATATCATGACAGTCAGTTTTCGGCTTTCTCTACTAAGGTGCTCACCTGGCTGAACCGGGGCACAATTGCAGTAGTTCTCCTGGTGTCGCCTTAGCCGATAGAGCGGAACGTAAGGCAACAAAACACAGGAGCCAGGCAAACCCAACATTTGACCAAAGACATGATTCGGAGCTGATGCATATAAGGCCAAACTCGCGACGCCGAACACTCCCTAAGGTATTCGGTCTTTATGAAAAACGGGCTAAGCAGTGCCCTTGATAATAAGCCCCTGGTGTCTACGTACGTGCAAAATTCTGACGTGGCCACATGCCAAGACGCCAGCCTCCTCCTGGTTATACTGAAAATCCGGGGGATGTATATCAACAAGAGACAGTAAAAAAAGGTTTACAAAGGGTCTTAATCTTAAAAGAATCCTGGGACAGGTCTCTGCTGCACGTCTGCACCTGTGTCTCCGTTGTGCCGTGTCCTGGATGGGCGTAGCATGGTGTTCATCTGTAAAAGAGAAGAACTTAGCTGACAAGAAAAAGAATAGTAGTGCGGAATGTACGCTGTACTAGATAAGCAATGTATAATTTAAGATGGATAAAATTGGGCCTTATTGTCGTGTATTTTACATACGCGGAGCCCCTTGTATAGGGATGTACAGCCACTAAACCTTTATCAATTATATGTTTGATCCGGACTCGCTTAGACGAGTCTGTGGTCTTGATGACCTGGTAGATGCTTTTGTTGGTGAAGCTGTTTTAATGTATGGCTGTCAAGGCTGCCACAAATTCTTTCGCGTGCGTGGGACACTTGGTGTTTCCCTTTAGTGAGATGATGCCTCGTGGACCGGGCATCTTAAGTGTAAGAGATGCATAATGCGGTATTGCGTTAAAGCGGGCGAAAGCCTCTCGTCCCAGTAGTGCTTGATAGCTACTTGAAAATGGGGCGATGTGGAAGGTTAGCTTTTCGCGGCGGAAGTTATCAGGGGAGCCGAACATAACTTCTAACCGGGAGAACCCATGCAATGGGCATCGGGGCCTGGCATTACTCCTTGAAAGGAAGTGTTGCTATGGAGAATTCTTGTTGGGTCTATCCCCATTTTGCGGATTGTGTCCTGATATAGCAGGTTTAAACCACTGCCGCCGTCCATCAGGACATGTGTAAAGTGGAGTCCTTCGATTATTGGATCTAGCACTAAGGTAGTCCAACCTTCGTTCAGGATACTTCTAGAGTAATCCTGATGGTCGAAGGTGATCGGTTTTAACAACCAGTAGCGGGACTCCTTTGGGGTAGGCCGCATAGGCGCCACTCTATTTTTCCCTTTTGTCACGTGAAGTAAGTTTACTGTTTTGACATCAAGTGGGAAATTCTTTTGTTTCCTCGTGCTCTGCTTCTGGGGTTCGTCATCGTCCTCACTTGGTGTGTTGAGCCCCTTGTGTTCTGCGTTGAGTTGGCCGGATTGCTTGAAGACCCAACATTCTCTGTGGGTATGGTTTGCAGGCTTCCCGGGGGTGCTGTGGATTTGACATATCTTATCCAAGATTTTGTTTAGGTTAGATAGCTCATCCCTGTTATCCTTGGGGGGCCGCTTTTTCTAATTCTGCTGAGAGCTTTTGAATTCGACGCTGACTGCCGTGTTCTTCGAGCTGCTTTCCTTATTCCGGCGTTGTTCCTTACTGCGTCGTGGTTTTCCGTTTCTATCCCTGAATTCGGATGTACTTGGGTAGCTTGTGTTGCGTCTTGCCAACCAGCTGTCCTCTCCCGCGTAAAAGTGGGTCATGAGGCTTGTTAATGCGGCCATTGTACTTGGCTTTTCTTGACCGAGGTGTCTGGCGAGCCACTCGTCTTGAACGCTGTGTTTGAAAGCTGCCATAGCCTCGACGTCCGGACAGTCGACTATCTGGTTCTTTTTAGTAAGAAATTTGTTCCAGAGTTTCCGGGCTGACTCTCCGGGCTGTTGAGTTATATGACTCAGATCATCTGCGTCCGTAGGTCGGACATAGGTTCCTTGAAAATTTGCCCGTAAAGCCTCCTCGAGCTCTTCCCAACTTTCAATGGTGTTTTTGGGAAGGCCTTTAAGCCAATGCCGGGCTGGACCTTTGAGCTTGAGGGGTAAGTATTTTATGGCGTGGAGGTCGTCTCCTCGGGCCATGTGTATGTGGAGGATATAATCCTCAATCCAGACTCCAGGGTCTGTGGTTCCGTCGTATGCCTCTATGTTTACGGGCTTAAATCCCGCTGGAAACTCATGGTCCAGCACCTCATCGGTGAAACAGAGGGGGTGTGCGGCACCCCTGTATTTGGGTGTGCCGTGTTGTGCGGATATTTGTTGCGTCGCATTGCTTAGTAGAGCTTGATTTCTTGGGAGACCTTGTTGGGCCATCCCTTTGATGCGAATCCTTGGGTGGATCGCGTGTTGATTTGTGTGCGACACCATATGCCGTTCTGTGTTGGCCATGGGGTCGTCTATCCGACGGAGTGGCTTCCTGATTTTTGTGTTTTGGGGGCTCTAGGGCCTTTTCATCAAATTCGGGCAGTAGCTTTTGCTTCGGGTAGCTATTTGTGTGGCGACTATCGCCATATTTGTCTGCGGTGTTGAATATTCTGCTCCATCTAATTCGGAGTGCGTCTTCGGCGGTTTTGAGCTTCCGCTTCTGCTTTTTCAGGCTGCGCGCCGTCGCGGCGAGCCTTTTCTGGAGGTTTTCCTGTTCTAGGAGTTTGTCCGGCGTGAGGTCGTCCGGACTGTTATATTCGCCGAGGACGGGTTGTGCGGTTTGTGTATCCAAGTTATCTTGTTCGGACGGTTGCTCGATGGCATGTTCGCCGACCGGCGGTTCGCCCTGTTCTGTGGCTAGGTCCGTATGGCTGCTGTCTCTGCCGAGGCGGGGCTTGGAGCGGCGCTTACGTCGCCGCTTTGACTGCTTCTCGAGGGAATGATCCCTCATTGCGTCCTGTTGATCCTCATTGTCGCTTCCTTTAGGTTTGTCCACCATATATACCTCGTGAGATGAGGTGGTTGTCCAGTGCCCTATAGGCGCTGGTTCCTGTTCGCCTCCTACATCATCGTCCATACCGTCGATATCTTCGGAGTCAAAGTCTAGCATGTCGGTTAAATCATCGACAGTGGCTATGAAGTGGGTGGTGGGTGGGCATCGAATTTCTTCGTTGTCCGCATCCCAATCCTGTTGGCCATACTCCGGCCAGGACTCTCCTGACAAAGAGAGAGACCTTAGTGAATTCAGAATATCGTCGAAGGGCGAGTGCTGAAAGATATCCGTGGCGGTGAATCCCATGATCGGCGCCCAATCGGATTCGATTGGCAAGGGCGCGGAGGGCTCGAAGTCCGGAGAGGAGTCCGGCACCTTGGAGTCACGGGCTTCGCAGAGGGTAAGGCTGGTGTTCGGCTCGATCGCCGTAGAGGTTGCAGCCCCCGAGGCAGTGTCCAGCCACTCGTCCTCGATTGGTGCAGTCGGCTCCGAGCTAAGGGTCGGAGCGGACACGGGTGCGGCCTCCAGGGCATTGTCCGACGACAGAGCTAGATCATGCCCTTCGTGATAGTGCAGCGCTCCCGATTGCGGCTCGAATCCGTCGAAGATCAAATCTCCGCAGATATCAGCCGTGTAGTTGAAACTTCCAAATCTGACCTGATGGCCAGGGGCATAGCTTTCGATCTGCTCAAGATGGCAAGCGAATTGGCCCGCAGTGCAAAGCCGCCGAATACGAAGATCTGTCTGGGGAGAAAAGTCTCACCCTGGACCGCATCGCCGTTGATGATCGGAGGAGCCATCGGTGTCGGATTTCGGGTTCCAGCAGACCCTTAAGGTTCGAACTCTGGGGTGCGCGCGGAGATTTTGCCCTCTACCTCTCCGTCTCGCAAAGATCTAACTACTGAAAGAACAACACAAGAGACGCAGGGGTTATACTAGTTCGGGCCACCATTGTGGTGTAATACCCTACTCTAGTTTGTGGTGGGTGGATTGCCTCTTGGGCTGATGATGATGAACAGTACAAGGAAGAACAACCTCGCGAGGGTCTGCTCTTAGCTAGGACGATGAACTGCTAGGGGGAGTTCAGTCGCCCTTCTCTCTCACACACACTTGCCCTCTGCTTGCTTAGATTCTAGGTACCCACTTCTCGATCTCTCCCTCTACCCTGGGGGTGGCTAGTCCTATCTATAGGCAAAGGCCCTGGGCCTCTTCCCAAATATTGAGTGGGAAGGGTGCCAACAATTGGCCAATTTGAAGGGGAACATCTGGTACACTTATCCTGACTAAAGTTGGTCCTCGCCTGCCAAAGGCCCTGTGGTGACGCCGTTCTGGGCTCCACGATGACCTCCTTCCCACCGTTGGACTAGTCATGGTCTCGTTGCACCGAAATGTATGCCTTTGCTTGATCCTCTCGCCTGCGCTTGCCCCCTTTGCACAAAAGAGGAAAGGGAGACACTGCGCAGACTGGCGCCCGCCTGGCATCCTTGGTCGTCATGGCTTGCGTCATGGGCACCTCGCGAGGTACCCCGCCTTGATCTCTCCGCCTCCTCGTGAGCCAGCCTGACGAGGCCGTGCCCGAGGAAGCGCCGTGTCGTCCGCCCCGCGAGGCTTGGCCCCTCGCGAGGGTCTTGGGTCTTGTGTTGATGAAGATGGGCCGCGCTGGGCCCCTTTTTGAGCCACGCCGCAGGCCGCAGGCAGGCAAGTCTGGGGACCCCCGTTCTGAGAACGCCGGCAGTAGCCCCCGGGCCCAAGGCGCGCATGGACTTGGCCGTGCCGAGAAGCGAAAGGGCAAGGGCGAAGCGCCGCGGGCCCTAACAGCCTACGGCCTTGGGCGCCGCGTGGCGGTTGATTGGACGTGGGTGTCCCCGCTTCCCCATGACGCCTTGATGATCGCGCAGATTGGACAAGTCCCTGCATGCAAATCGTGTCATGATTACCTGGGATCGTGGAGGCCGACGGTTGGCCTTCGCCGGCTATAAGTACGGCACCGCGCGTGCCCTTCCAATCCATCTCTCCTTGCTTTCTCCTTCGCCCCGGTTCTTGCTCCGCCTTGCCGTGATGGCTCCGATCTGGCGGTTCTCTGCAGCGGAGAAGGGAAAGGCTCCTCGAGAGGGACCAGACCCGCTCCCGCCGAAGAAGCGGCCTGCCCTTCGCGGCCGAGACGAGGAAGACTGTCAGGTGGTGTCGAGGCCTTGGTACGAGCGGCCTCCGCCGGGGTTCCCGTTTCCCTTGTATGCCTACGCCGAGGGCCTTGAAGGGGGAGATGCCGATCCCCGCGGCCAGTGCCATCGCCGGCGCCGACGGGTCACGAAGGTGTGGGTCGTTCCTCCTGGAGTCCACGCCGAGGGCTCCTCCCGCGAGCTCGTGCTCCACGCCGCCATGCCCCCTCGAACTTGGATTCACTTTCCTCCCTTCTTCGTCTCTGTCTTCCCGCAGGGAAGACTCCTGGAGCTATGGCTGCAGCACACCAACTGCAGCACTCCCGCGACCGAGGCAGAGGCTGCGGTCATTGCCTCGGGCGAGGTCTTCATGACTCGCGGCTGGGGCGAGATCGCTCAGGGTTGCAGAGCAAGGGGCGCCCTCACAATCCACCTGGAGTACGATGGCGCTTCGGTGATGTTCTTCAAGGTCTTTGACGCGAACGGGCACCGGCTGGAGTGCTGCCCCGAGGGAGGCGGCCAGGACCTTGCCATGGCGAGAGCTAGGCCCGCCGACTGCTCCCCGGACGGCTCCACAAGCGACGAAAGCGCCAGAGGATCCAGCGACCCTAGCGAGACCTTCGCGACTCCGGAGACGAACGACGACAACTATGAGCCCACGAGCTAGCGCCGCTCTCGGAGCAGGGCGGGCTCGCTTGGCCGTCGCCGACTCTGATCTGGATGGGGTTGGTGCCGGTGCTTGACGGCCCACTATTGATGATGGCGTCTTTTGCAGGGGCACGCGTAGTTAGCATCCCTTAGGATCTGTTTCCTGCAAGGAATCATACTGCGCCCAATGGGGGCTTGTAAGGTGTCTGTGATCCTTTTTGTTAATATGTAACTCTTGCTATGGAACTGTGCGAGTCGTCAATTCCGTCGTAGCTTAGTTCTCTCTTTCAAACCTCGCGAGGGCTTGGTGCTCTGCGTCGACAGGTCCCAGTCCCAAGGCGGCGTCAGCCGTCGCTAGTATGCTAGGTCGCGATGCCGTGGTCAAGGCCAGGAGGTGAGCGACCCGGGGTCCGGTAAGAGCCCTTGAGTCGCGATGCTCAGGAGGTCCCCTTTGGTGCCCAAGCAGTCGTCGCTCGGTGAGAAAGGGGAGCGACGTCGCTAGTACGGAATTGCGTTAGGTGCGGAGGTAGTGTCACGGTAGCCAGTGTTTTCTGGCGGTGACTTATCTTGTTAATCGGGGGTCATTCCTGGTGTAACGTCGGGTCCGCGCGGCAACGGGAACAGAGTTGCTTGGCGAGGTCCTCGCGCTCCCCTTCTCCCTCGCCTTTGATCCCCTTTCTGCTCTACGACCTCGGGTCCCGGCCCTCGAGCTGGTCTCAGCCGTCGCTGGTATGCCAGGTCGCGATGCCGTGGTCAAGGCCAGAGGGTGAGGGCTGGAGAGCCAGTAGGAGCCCTGAGTCGCGATGCTCAGGCACCCCCCCTTTAATGTGCAAGCGGTTCGCGCGGACGAGGGTGAAGGGTACTCCGTGAGGGCCTCGGCTAATGCAATTCCCTCAGGGAATCCTGCAAGCTCATCATAGAAGGAAAAAAGGGTTGCCATGACAGCTATCAGTCGGGCGTTAGTTGCTCTGGTTGGCGCAGGTGAGGTGTACCTGGGCGCCCGTGAGCCAGCGCGGGACTCACAGGGCCCTACCTCTAGGCGGGCTGCGCCTGGCACTGGGCCGTATCTTGAGATGTGTTCCTGCAAATTTGGTTAGATGCCGGCACTCTACGTCCTTGGGTCCCGGCCCTCGAGCTTGTCTCAGCCGTCGCTGGTATGCCAGGTCGCGATGCCGTGGACAAGGCCAGAGGGTGAGGGCTGGAGAGCCAGTAAGAGCCCTGAGTCGTGATGCTTAGGAACCCTCCCTTTAACGTGCAAGTGGTCGACATGGAGAAGAAGAGGTGCCGTGGACAGGCATCAAGTAATCAAGCATGATAGGCGAATGCATAGCTGGAAATAAACGCAAGGGAGATACACGCCACCGGGCCTGGCTCGAGCGGCCTGGGGATGATGCAGCTCGAGGAGCGCCCCCAACAAAGCAAGCTAATGACCGAAAATAAAAAGGGATACATGCCGCAGGGACGGACCCACGCGGCCTGGGAATGATGCAGCCCTGGGAGGGCGCTCCCAGCTGGAAATGAAGCTTGAAGGATGTCACCTGAAGATGTCAAAGATGAAGTGGTGTTGGTGCAGCAGACTCGGTGGGCTGCGGAAGCCGATCCTCATGAGCCCCCAGGCCCAGGGGCCTCAGGAGGATCCGGAGGCGCTGGTGGCTCCTCGCGAATCATCTCCATCTCCGCTAGGACTGCGGAACGCCTGTCTTCCTGAGTCTCCCTGATGCCCCTCATGAGGCGCTGGTACGCAGCAGCCTCGCTCGGCAAGCCGTAAGGCATGCGAACATAGCTGTGGGGTGGACCTCCACAACGCCCCACTTGCGAGGGACATAGGCGCTCCATCGTGGCGACCTGATTCAGCCCTGGTACATCGATGCAGACGCGCAGCCCACCATCCTCACCTGGATGGGGAGCCACGGCCGGTAGACGGCGGCGACCTCTCATGATTCTTGACTCCTGTAGTTCTTGAACGGCCTTGTTAACGAACTCCTGCTGGTCTGACCTTCCTTGCCTCGCTCCTTCTTGAGGGAAACGTGCTTCAAGGCACGCCTCCACGTGGTGCCCCAGCGCCTCCCTCGTGACCCTGGCCAGGTCGGTGACCCTCCAGGTGAGAGCCCCCGAGCCCTGCCTGAGGAGGGCGCCGGGCGCGCTTTCCTATGCGATGGAAGGAGGGTCCCCTTGGGCAGACACGGGCCCTGAGGGGCCTGCCTCCTGAGGGGCTGAGCCTGACGATGTCTTCTTCTTCTTGGGGGTGGCCTCGGGAAGCCTCCTGCTTCCGCGATCTGGATCATCTAGTGACGCGGCCTGAAAGGCTCGCTCCAGGGAACACACTGCATCCTTCTCTTCACATGGCACCGTGATGACTCCGCCACTTCCTGGCATGTTGAGGACCTTGTAGCCATGATGAGTCACGACCATGAACTTGGCCAGTGCTGGGTACCCGTGGATGGCGTTGTACGGCAGGCGGATGTGGGCGACGTCGAAGTCGATGAGCTCGGTGCGGTAGTTGCTGCGGGCCCCGAAGGTGACAGGGAGGCGGACCTGCCCGATCGGGATCGTGGAACCGTCGGTGACTCCGGAGAAAGGCTTGGTTGGCTGAAGCTAGTCATAGGGCACTTGGAGATTGTTGAATGTTTTCATGGACAGGACGTTGAGCCCTGCTCCACCATCGATGAGGGTCCTGGTGACCAGTACGTTGCGGATGACTGGGGAGCAAAGCATCGGGAGGACTCCGGATGTGGCCGCGCACTTGAGCTGACCGTGATGGCGCACGCCGACCACCTGAGAGGGCGCGTTGCTTCGAGCTTGGGGAGGACTGCATTCACTTCGTGGGCAAACTACTTGAAGATGCGTTGGGAGGCTGGGGCTTGAGCTCCGCCCAGGATGCAGGCGATTGCGTGCGCCTCCTGGAAGCCCCCAGCCCCCTCGTCTTGATGGCGGTCCTCGTTCCTCCTTGGCTGAGGCGGTAGTGGAGGGAGGCCTGCGTTGCCCTGCAGGCGATCCTCACGAGGATGATCCCGCCAATCCCCCTCGCGAGGCAGGTCTCGCCAGCGGGCCGCGGTCTTCCCAGCGTCCTGGATTTCTTCCTCCTCCTCGGCCGTAGCCCCAGTCAGTGGTCAGGACGACGACCGATCCTTCCTTCCCGCACGGCGCGGAGCTCTTGGCATTCATTGGTGTTGTGGGTGTGGAGGTCGTGGTACACACAGTACCGGCTGCCCCTGGAGGATTCGGGCAGATCCTTGCCCCGCTTGGTGTCCGGTTCCGCCGCGAGCATGACAGCCCCCTTGCGCTTCACGTCCTTGGCCTTGGGCTTCTTCTCTTCTGGGTCTGCGGCAGGCAGCTCGAGGAGGAAGAGGCGCCCCTCCTCAGCCCTGGCGCACTTGGTCGCCAAGTTGAACAGCTCCAGGGAGGTGCACAGGTCTTCATGCATCGCCAGCTCCTCCTTCATCTTTACGTCGCGCACACCATCGGAGAAGGCCGAGATGATGGCTTCCTCGGACACCTTGGGGATCTTGAGGCGCGCACTGTTGAAGCGCTAGATGTACTTTTGCAGGGTCTCTCCGGGTTGTTGCTTGATGCGGCGCATGTCGCTCACGGTGGGCGGCCGGTCGCGAGTGCCTTGGAAGTTATCGATGAAGCAGGTGCGCATCTGGTCCCAGGAAGAGATCATGCCTGGGGCCAGGTTCAGGAGCCAGGTGCGAGATCCTTCCTTGAGCACCATGGGGAACCAGTTCGCCATGACCTTTTCATCCCCGCTGGCAGCTTCGATGCCCAGCTCATAAAGCTGGAGGAACTCTGCAGGGTCGGTCGTGCCATCGTAGCGAGGAGGCAGGTCTGGCTTGAACTTGCTGGGCCACGTGATGCTGCGCAGCTCGGTGGTGTAGGCGCGACAGCCAGCAGTTGCCATAGGAGGCTTCGGTTGAGGCTGAGCTTGGCCTTGCGGGTCCCCATGCGCTGCAGCTGGAAGTAGCGCGGGGTCTTGACGTGCCGGAGCTGGAGCAGGGTCACGGCGAGCCGGAGCAGGAAGTGCCCGGGCAGCCTCTTGCGGTCGAGGGACTTCTTGGCAGCTCCGTTCTTGCTAGGCTGGCGCCTGACGGAGCGGGTTCTGCCCAGGGGCCACGCGCCTTGGAGCCACGTCGTCTTCTTGGAGAGGAGGCGGCTGGTATGCCCTCGGAGCTTCATTGCCCGCGCGGGGCGAGGTGCGGCGCAGCAGAGCGGACGGCGTAGGAGAGCCCCCTGCGGAGCGAACGAGCTCGGCGACGCGGTCGAGCCACTCTTCATAGACGTCGTCGACGGGACGGTAGCGCAGGAGCTCGTTTGCCGCGATGAGCGCAGCTCGAGCCTCCAAGGGTGCGCGGAGCGCGTGGGATGAAGAGCTAGCTGGTATGAGCGATGGAGTAGCGGTGCGGCCGTCTTACCGCACGGACGGGTGCTGAGACGACGCTTGCTGCTCGTTCCCCGCCGGGCCGGTGGCGGCGTTGACGGCGGGCGACGGGGAACGACGAGGACGCCCACCGACGGGAGCCGTCTGGGCGACGCGGGAAGCGATGGCGGCCCGGCGCTCGGCACGGGCCCGACGAGCGTCAGACATGGACGTGACGGTCAGAGGAGAGCGGAGCGGTCGAAGACAAATTCCGGCGCACCCCTACCTGGCACGCCAAATGTCGGATTTCGGGTTCCGGCAGACCCTGAAGTTTCGAACTCTGGGGTGCGCGTGGAGATTTTGCCCACTACCTCTCCGTCTCGCAAAGATCTAACTAATGAAAGAACAACACAAGAGACGCAGGGTTTATACTAGTTCGGGCCACCATTGTGGTGTAATACCCTACTCTAGTTTGTGGTGGGTGGATTGCCTCTTGGGCTGATGATGATGAACAGTACAAGGAAGAACAGCCTCGCGAGGGTCTGCTCTTAGCTAAGACGATGAACTGCTAGGGGGAGTTCAGTCGCCCTTCTCTCTCTCCCTCACTTGCCCTCTGCTTGCTCAGATTCTAGGTACCCACTTCTTGATCTCTCCCTCTACCCTGGGGGTGGCTAGTCCTATCTATAGGCAAAGGCCCTGGGCCTCTTCCCAAATATTGAGCGGGAAGGGCACCAACAATTGGCCAATTTGAAGGGGAACATCTGGTACACTTATCCTGACTAAAGTTGGTCCTCGCCTGCCAAAGGCCCTGTGGTGATGCCGTTCTGGGCTCCACGATGACCTCCTTCCCACCGTTGGACTGTTCTTGGTCTCGTTGCACCGAAATGGATGCCTTTGCTTGATCCTATCGCCTGCGCTTGCCCCCTTTGCACCAAAGAGGAAAGGGAGACACTACGCGGACTGGCGCCCGCTTGGCATCCTTGGTCCTCATGGCTTGCGTCATGGGCACCTCGCGAGGTACCCCGCCTTGATTTCTCCGCCTCCTCGTGAGCCAGCCTGACGAAACCTTGCCTGAGGAAGCGCCGTATCGTCCGCCCCGCAAGGCTTGGCCCCTCGCGAGGGTCTTGGGTCTTGTGTTGATGAAGATGGGCCGCGCTGGGACCCTTTTTGAGCCACGCCGCAGGCCGCAGGCAGGCAAGTCTGGGGACCCCCATTCCCAGAACGCCGACAATCGGGCCTAAAAGTGACAGCACAGAGGAACTCTCAATGAAAGCACCAATGTCGGTGTCAAAACCGGTGGATCTCAGGTAGGGGGTCCCGAACTGTGCGTCTAGGGGGATGGTAACAGGAGACAAGGGACACGATGTTTTTACCCAGGTTCGGGCCCTCTCGATGGAGGTAAAACCCTACTCCTTCTTGATTAATATTGATGATATGGGTAGTACAAGAGTAGATCTACCACGAGATCAAAGAGGCTAAACCCTAGAAGCTAGCCTATGGTATGATTGTTGTTCGTCCTATGGACTAAAACCCTCAGGTTTATATAGACACCGGAGAGGGTTAGGGTTACACAGAGTCAATTACAACGGAAGGAGATCTACATATCTGTATCGCCAAGCTTGCCTTCCACGCCAAGGAAAGTCCCATCCGGACACGGGGCGAAGTCTTCAATCTTGTATCTTCATAGTCCAGGAGTCCGGCCAAAGGTCATAGTCCGGCTATCCGAACACCCCCTAATCCAGGACTCCCTCACTAGGCCTTGATCAGGGATAAAACTTCCGGAGATGCTGAATGTTCCATGCGTTCTGGATGGGTACCCCCCTCCGAGGTCTCCAAGCGCGCGGAGCCAGTCCTGGAAACATGAACAACCTTGAACAGGCCCTCCCACATGGGAGAGAGCTTGTGCAGCCCCTCCCTGGAGAGAACCCGTCTGAGCACGAGACCCCCTACCTCAAGAGTTCTGGGGCGGATGTTGCGGCAGTGGTATCGTCGTAGCGCCTATTGATACCTTGCCGCTCGTAGTGCGGCTTCTCGACGGTGTTCCTCCCCCAGCGCGAGATCCATCCCTCGCATGGCGTCCTGCTGCGTCTCGTCGAACGCCAGGACCCGTGCGGGACGACGCCTGACCTCGTGAGGGAGAACAGCCTCTGCTCCGTAGACGAGGAAGAACGGGGTCTTGCCAGTCGGCTTGGTCGCAGTTGTGCGGGTTGACCACAGCACTTACTGGAGCTCATCGTACCAGCCCCTGCCACAGGCCTCCAGCTTATTCTTGAAGGTCCTGGCCTTGAGGCCCCTCAGGACCTCCGTGTTGGCTCGTTCGGCCTGGCCATTGCTCCGGGGGTGTGCTACTGAAGCGTAGCATATCTGCGTTCCAAGGTTAGCACAATACGTTTTGAAGAGATTACTGGTGAATTGCGAACCATTGTCAGTGATGATGCGGTTAGGCACCCCAAATCAGCTCACGAGGCCCTTGATAACTTGACTGCGGAGCCTGCTGGGATTGTGCGGACAGCTTCCACCTCAGCCCACTTGGTGAAATTGTCCACGACGACGTAGAGGTAGCGATAGACCCCTGGTGCCCAAGGAAACAGGCCCGATGGATCTGTTTAGCGTGAAACTGGCAGGCCTCGCAAGCCTTCACCAGCTCAACGGTGTCGCTGAGTGCTGTGGGCCAGTAGAATCCACCACCGAATGCCTTGCCGACGAGGGTTCGTGACGACGAGTGGTGCCCACAGTCTCCGCCGTTTATGTCTGCCAGCAGCTCCTTCCCTTGCTCCCTGGAGATGCAACATAGGGACACGTCATTTGGTCGCTTCCTGTAGAGCTCACCATCCTTGATGCAATAAGCCGTGGCTTGCCGCGCCACATGCTCCGCCTCCTCTTCGTTCTCTGGCAGGGTCCCTTGCATCAGGTAGTTCTTGTGCTCCGGGATCCAACAACCTTCCTGAGGCTCCAACGCCAGGAGCAGGCGTGCCCCTGTGGCCGGGCCGCAGACCGGAGCTCCTGAGGTAGGCGGCTGAGGGAGCTCCTCCCTTGATTGCACTGTGCTCGATAGTGATGGCATCGCCGAGGGTTTGAAGAGCCGCTCCTCGAAGACGCCAGACTCCTGAGGCAGCCGCCTACATGCCCTCTTGGCAATGTCGTCAGCCTCCTGATTGGTGCCGCGAGGCACATGCTGCAACTCCAGCCCCCAGAATTGTTTCTCCATCTTGCGGACCTCAGCGAGGTAGGCTTCCATGTGCTCGCCCTTTGGCTCGTATATCTTGTTGGAGAAGTTGACGAGGAGCTGCGAATCGCCCTTGATGATGAGGCGCTTCACCCCCAAAGCAATTGCGGCCTTCAAGCCCGCTATTAGGATTTTGTACTCTGCTATGTTGTTGGAGACCTTTTCTTCGTGCTGGAAGCAGAGTTGTACGGCATAGTAGAGCCTGTCTTGGCTACGGGATATGAGCACCGCGCCAGCTCCCGCACCGTGTCGGGAGAATGCCCCATCGAAGTACATGACCCAGCCGTCCGGTGCTCCGCTTCCCGGGGAAAGTGATTGGTCCTCGCCTGTCTCGAGACCCGGTGCTTCTGTCCACTCTGCCACGAAATCTACCAGTGCAGCTCCCTTGATGACTCTGGTCGTACTGAATTCTAGCTGAAATGCCTATAGTTCGAAGTTCCATTCAGCAACCCTTCCAGCTGAGTTGGGGCTCCTGAGTACCCTTTCTAAGGGGTATGCTGAGACGACTTTGATGGGATGGCCTTGGAAGTAGTGTCGCAGCTTGCCCGAGGCCACTAATAGCGCGAGGAGGAGTTTTGAGGCATGGGATACCGTGCCCTTGCGTCCCGTCGCACCGTGCTGACGAAGAACACGGGATGATCGACGAGGTTGAGGGTGCTGGCGCAGCTTGCGTCCTCCAGAGGTCGAGGCGTCTCCTGAGGCGACGGAGCCCCCAGTGCTTGGTCGCCTGAAGAGGCCTCTCCAGCTCCAGGTGCCCTCTCCTGCTGCGGTTGTTCCCTTCCGACTGCGGTCGTGGCCTTCGCGAGACCCTCCTGGCTTTGCCTTGCTTCAGTCTGGACAGCTGATGCGGCCTTGGCACAATGCTCCTCCCTGACCGCCACCAGGGCTGCGCTAGCGGAGTAGGGGGTGGCCGCAAGGTAGAGCACTAGGGACTCCCGAGGACGCGGAGCTACCATCACTGGCGGGCTGGTGAGGTACCTCTTGAGGTCTTGGAATGCCCTGTCGGCCTCTTCAGTCCATTCGAAGGGGCCCTTCTTCTTCATCAGCTTGAAGAAGGGCAGCGCTTGTTCCCCCAGCTTAGAGTTGAAGCGCCCTAGTGCAGTTACACACCCGGTGAGCTTCTGCATTTCTCTGAGGGTCCTTGGCGGGCTCATGTCCTCGACCGCCTTGACCTTCTCCGGGTTGGCCTCGATGCCCCTATGGGACATGAGGAAACCTAGGAGCTTGCCTGAGGGGACTCCAAACACGCACTTCTCCGGGTTGAGCCGTAGGTCCACTTCGTTGAGGCTCGCAAAGGTTTCTTCCAGGTCCTGTATCAGGGTTTTTGCCTCCCGAGACTTCACCACAATGTCGTCGATGTAGGCTTTGGCATTCCTCCCGAGCTGCCAGCCCAAGGCGATGTGCATCAGCCGCTGAAAGGTTGCCCCTGCGTTGCGCAACCCAAATAGCATGCACGTATAGCAGTACACTCCACATGGGGTCAGGAAAGTCGTCTTCTCCACGTCTTCCACCGCCATCTTGATCTGGTGATAGCCCGAGAAGGCATCTAGGAAGCACAATAGGTCACACTCTGCAGTGGAGTCGACTATCTAGTCAATGCGGGGGAGCGGAAATGGATCCTGCGGGCAGGCTTTGTTGAGGTTGGTGAAGTCGACACACATGCGCTCCTTTCCTCCCTTTTTCGGCACAACGACCGGATTAGCCAGCCAATCAGGGTAGCGAACATCGCGGATAACCCCTGCCGCCTCCAGTTTCCAGGTCTCTTGAACGATGAAAGCTTGTTTCTCAGCGGACTGTCGCCTCGCCTTCTGCTTCACGGGGCGCACGTTGGGGCACACGTTGAAGTGATGCTCAATCACACTCCTCGGGACCCCTGCTAACTGATCAGGTTCCCACACTAACACCTTCTTGTTCACGTGCAGGAACCTCACCAGGGCCTTCTCCTACTCGAGCTCGAGGTTGGCTCCTATGGTGAAGGTGGCGTCAGTGGACCCGTCCTCGTCGACCGACACCTGCTTGGTTTCCGCCTTGTATTGGGTGAATAGCTGCTTCTTTTTAGCCGGCGCAGCCCCCTTGGGCTCAAGGACGTTGGTGCTGGTGAGCTGCGCCACCGCGGCCGCCCTGAAAGCGAGCTAGAGCACCTGCAGCGCATCCATTGTGTCTCCTGACACGGTAAGGACGCCGCTGCTACCGGGCATCCTCATGAAGTTGTACGCCGGGTGAGTTGCTGCCATGAACCGGGCCAAGGCCGGATAGCCGAGGATGGCGTTGTAGGGGAGGCCGATGGGGGCGATGTCAAAGTCAATCAGCTCCGTGCGGAAGTTGTCGTAGGTGCCGTAGGTCACCAGGAGGCGGATTTGTCCCAAGGAGGCGGTGGAACCGACTCCGACGCCCGAGAATGGCCTGCTGGGTTGGAGCCGTTCTAGTGGCATGTGGAGGAGGCTGAAGGCCTCCACCGAGAGCATGTTGAGGCCGGCACCGCCGTCGATGAGGGTCCTGGTGACGGCCACTTGGCAGATGGTGGGGGTGCACAGCATCGGGAGCGTGCCCGAACCGGCGGGGTTGAATGGGTGATCATCCGAGTTGAAGGTTAGATCGGCCTCGGGCGCCACCCGGCCTGGGGGGGCTTCTCGGCGCTTGGAGGCGGTGCTGGTCTAGAGGGTGAACGGCTTGACGTGACGGCTCGAGGGTGGTACCTGGTAGCCGCCCAGGAGTGCTGTGACAACGGGCGGCGTTGGTGCGGCATAACGGGCAAGAAAGAGGTCGCGCAGCTCCTCCCAGGAGGTCACGGAAGCCGTCGGCAGGTGGAAGAGCCACATGCGCGGGACGTCGGTGAGGGCCGTGGGTAGCCAGTTGGCCATCACCCGGTCGTCGCCCCCAACTCTAAGGACGGCCTCCTCGTACGCCAGCAGGAAAACCAGCGGGTCCGTCGCGCCGTCGTAGCGCGGCGGCATCTCGGGCTTGAACTTGCATGGCCAGTGCACCTGTCGCGAGGTGGGGGCCAAGGCCTGGATCCCCTGGCCCCAGTGTCGGCATCTGTTGCCGAAGCGGGCGGCGCGTTGTCCGCCATGGGGACGGAACGCGATGTTGGTGGAGAGCGGGTCGTCGGAAGGGAGAACTCCGGCGCACCCCTACCTGGCGCGCCAAATGTCGGATTTCGGGTTTCGGAAGACCCTTAAGGTTCGAACACTGGGGTGCGCGCGGAGATCTCTCCCCTACCGATCTACGTCTGATCTCCTCACGTGATCTAAGCTGGAAACAATGAACAACACAAGGGACACGAGGTTTATACTGGTTCGGGCCACCGTTGTGGTGTAATACCGTACTCCAGTGTGTGGTGTGGTGGATTGCCTCAGGGGCTGACGATGAACAGTACAAAGGAAGAACAGCCTCGCGAGAGGTGTTCTTGAGCTGGTGCGATGAACTATGGGGTGAGTTCGATCGCCTCTCTCTCTCTCTCTCTCTCTCTCTCTCTCTCTCTCTCTCTTTCCTAGGGCTCTATCCGTACTGGTCAGATTGCCCCTACTCTGTGGTGGCTAGCTCTATATATAGAGCCCTGGGCCTCTCCCCAAATAATGAGCGGTATTGGCACCAACAATTGGCCATTTTGAAGGGGAACATCTAGTACAGGTTATCCTGACCAAAGGTGGTCTTTGGCTGCCAAAAGCACTGGTGATGATGCCATCTTGGGCTCCACGATGACCTCCGTCCTGCCGCTCGGCTGGTCTTATTCTCGTTGCACCGGAATGGTAACCTTTGCCTGATGCCTTGGCCTGTGCTTGCCCCTTTGCACCGAAAGGGAAACAAGGACACTGCGCAGGCCGGCGCCCGCCTGGCCTCGATCGTCATGGCTTGCATCACGGGCTCCTCGCGAGGTACCCCTTCCTTGATCTCTCCGCCTCCTCGTGAGCCTGCGTGATGAGGCCGCCTCTGAGGAAGCTTCCTCTCGTCCGCCCCGCGAGGCTTGGCCCCTCGTGAGGGTCTTGAGCTTGAGCTTATGAAGATGGGCCGAGCTGGGCCCCCTACTTGAGCCACGCCGCAGGCCGCAGGCAGGCAAGTCTGGGGACCCCCGTTCCCAGAACGCCGACAATAGTGAAAGGCCTAATGTGCCACGCGGAGCACTAACGCTCGAATATTGCCGGGAAAACAGGGAAACCGACATGTGGGGCACACTTGTCGGGACGACGTAGCACAAACTAGTCCAATGGAGGAGCTGGCCCACGACCCCCTAGCTCGCCACCAGCAACCGTTCATGTGGGTCATGGGGGCCAACAACATGGCGCAACTCCAGCACCGACTCTGGACACGGCGACCGCGGTGACCGACACTCTCATCGTCGCTAGACACGGTCGGTTTCAGTGTGTCGAGGGTGGTGTTAGTGTTGTGGCACGACCAACAACTAGTATGTTTGGTTTGTGCCCAAGGTTTCCCCATCAAAGCATTGGGTAGCCAAAATTTTGGTTGAGGTTTTGGTTGCCCATGATTTGGCCGACATCGGCAAGAAAAATGAAATAGAGTTGGCTAGAGTTCATTGGCATGCCAAAAAAATGGCAACCATCCATATTTGGGTCATGACCAAAACCTCAAAAAAATGGCAACCATCCAAACAAAGACCAATCTTTGGGTCATGACCAAAATTTTGGTAAGGTGCACTTTGGCCACAATCCAAACACACCCCAACACCCGGCTCGTCGAGGATGCACAGGGTGCCAGGACACGTCCGCGGAGTGGTGTAGCATGGCCAACTGCATCCTCAGGACCCGAGACCATGCCGGGTTGTCTTGCTTTTTCAATGACATGCGTCGATCGCATGTGAGCAAAGGGCATCTCCAACGTTGCCACGACCGCACCTGACTACCCTGGCACACCAAAAATCTTCGTCCCTCGCACCGTCGCGTGGTGCGTTCCTAGCCGGCGCCAGCTGCCCGCATTCATTCCATCCGTCCGTATGCCGTCGTTAAGAGGCTCGGTGCCCGAGGAACCAACTCCGGCGACTTAATGATGCACCAGGACGCTTGGCCTCACCGGAATGCGCTACTTAAAGCGGCAACGCCCAGCTAACCTCCACACCATAGTGTATCGTCCTCCTACCTGGCACCACATCCGCCATGACCGCAAGAGCGAACGCTCTGCGGGAGAGCTTGTCTTAGGGGATGGAGCTCGAGGTCGCCGCCCTCGCTCAAGTCACCGCACAAGCGGTGGCCACAGTAGCGGCCGACGACGGGAGCACCATGAGCCACGGGTCCTACTTGCCGCCGTCCAATGTCCGGCACTGTCGAGGTCGAGGACTCCTCCGAGGATGAGTAGGGCATGGGAGGCGGCAGGGCATGGTGTGCCAACTAGCCGGTCCGTCTCTCGTGTTCTACTTTTCCTCGCCGGAGACCGCACCTTCACTTCACGGGTCTTGAACCCCGCCCCCGTACATGGAGATCGCAGGATGGAGCACGTCGGTCGCCGCCGTAGAATAGGTTTAGGGTCAGGTTTGTTTTTTTCTGTCCTATAAAGGTTCAAAATGTAATGAAAATCTGTCGTGTTTGCATTAATCTCGGCCGGTGTATATGAACTTTCACAATAATATAGTATATTGTAGGAGTAGCAAGATGCCTGTGCGTTGCACGGAAGATCAAGATCTTGTTGGAGAAAAGGATGAACAAGGGAAGGCCTTATCTGCAAACGCACATTCAGGCATTTCACATTTTTCTACATCTACGAGAACCTATGAAAGGGTTAACGTAAATTTCTTCTCTCTCTCTCCACCCCTGATTTTCATGGTGGTGGGCCCCTCCCTCCCCCCAATCTACAATCAACAGCTCACACGTTTCACATTATGTTAATTACATAACTGGGACTACGTAGGTGTAGCATTACTCGTCCTAAAAAACCCAACTAAGCCAACCTCCCAGCATATCGCGCGGGAAAAGACCCGGCCGCGCTGTTTTAGTCGGGATTGTCGGATTACTAGTAGTAGTATCGATGGATTGCGCGAAGCAACAAGTTTTTTTAGGGGCGAAGCACCTAGTTTAAAAGAAAAAAAGGCGGTACACTCACATCACCCCTGTCGCGGTCGCATTGCACCCCACACACGTTCGACCCTGCACACGGCTCACGCAAACGGAACGTGCTTCGGCTTGCCTTTTCACTGACACGTGGGACTGCACTTGGAGAAACCGACCATGCGCCAAACTCCCCCCGCCCACCGCGCGAAAATCCTCCCCCCACCCAAAAATCCCCCCCAAATCCTAGATTCAACCGCCCTTCGGCCAACTAGCCAATAATATTCCCCAAACCCCCCTCCCCCCGTCCCCCTCCACTCCATTCGCCCCGCCAAAGCCGCCCTCCCCGCCACACCGATACGTCGGTGCCACAATTCGTCAAGGGGACACGCGGCGATCCTCTCGCTCCCACAGTACGCTCTCGTAGACTGTCGTCCTCTAGCCGCGCCGCCACCGCTGGCGACGTTCTTGTGGAGGCGCACGATGGTCAGCGCCTCCACCGCTGGCGACGTTCGTGTGGAGACGCATGGCGGTCAGATTCTCCCACGGTACGCGCATTCTAGACTAAGTCCCCGTGCATGTCGGTGTAGCGCTGAATGTTAGCTGATAGATGCTGTTAATCTCACTGTTTGCCGAAGTAGTTTACAGTCAATATGCTCTACTTAAGAAGCTTCCTTGCCTTGCTCTGCACACAATCTGCTTAGCTGAGATGGCATGCCAAGGCCGATTAGTTGCTAAAATATCCTGCCATATATTTATTTTGACGTAGATTGCCATGGTCTAGTAGCTAATCTGTTAGGTGAAATAGCTCTACACCATTTTATACTCGATCTTTGTTGCTGCGATGGCCTTCGATAGTTCGATGGCTGTGTGCTCGGCCTCATTGATTGCTGAAAAAACCTTCCATAATTTAGCACTCAAATTTGTTTGCTGAATTATCTTTACATATATTTCGTTACTTAGATCTCCTCGTCCAAATATCTTGCCATAGCTTTAGACATCGAACTAGGTATTTTCTTCTGGACTTCATAAAAAAGCATATATGTTTTTCCTGTAATATCTAACTAATTTGTATGTCTAACAGATGGACAGGACTTGGATAACTTCTACTCGAAGATTCTCCGCTGCATATGTCGAGGGGGTTGTAAACTTCATGAACATTATCAGAGCTAAGTACAGTGGTCCAAAATCACATGTGCTCTGCCCGTGGAGCAGTTGTATGAATTCAGTTACAAGACCCCAGTCAACTATGCAAAATCATCTACACTTGTATGGATGTCGGGCACATATACTAGGTGGGTTCATCATGGTGAAGCTATGAACGTCAATGTTATTGACTATGTGGAAGCAGCAGATCACCATCTTGATCAGCCTGATGCTCAGGTGGAAGAGGAGGAGGAGGAGGAGGTGGTGGCGGAGCCAGTGAGTTTGACCAACATTGAAACAATGCTATGAAATGCTCGTGCATTCCGTGAACTTTCACCTGCAGAAGAAAAACGGTGGGCCCCCGTGTTGGAACAATGCGACGTGGCTGTCACCCCAGGAAATAAGCTGTCAGTATTCTCAGCTATGGTCACCTTTCTTCAGGTGAAGACATCTGAGTGGATGACCAACAAATCACTCGATGCGACGTTGGTTGCTTTCCGCAAAGCTTTCCCAGATGCGTCTGAGCTGCCACACACCTACAGTAAATTGAAGAATTTCCTTCGTGCAGTTGGAATTGGATATGATATGATCCATGTTTGTAAGAATAATTGTGTTCTATTCCGGAAGGATTATGCCCACTTAAGTGAATGCCCGAAATGCAAATCATCAAGATGGAAAGATGGCAATGCTGTGAAGAGGATTCCTCATAATGTTCTGAGCCATTTTCCAATTACACCAAGATTGTAGAGGTTGTTTCATGATGCTGAAACAAGAGAGGATGTACTGTGGCATTCTAGGAATCAGGATTTCAGATATCAGAATGTAATGAGCCATCCATCACATGGTAAGAGTGGAAAAGCTTCAATCAGAAGCAGGAAACATTTCTTGCTGACCCGAGAAACATTAGACTTTGCTTAGCTTCAGATGGATTTAACCCATTTGGCCACCAGAGTGCGACATATAGCATGTGGTCAGTGCTTGTTATCCCTTACAACATGCCTCTAAATGTCTGCACCAAAAAATCAAACTACATGATGACCTTGCTCATCCCAGGTCCAAAAAGTCCTGGAAAGGATTTTGATTTGTTCATGGAGCCTCTCGTGGAGGAACTTCAACAGCTATGGAGGGGTGTTCTCACTCGAGACCTATATAGCAGCCCACCAGCTGATTTATTTCTGCGTGCTATTATAATTTGGTGTATCCATGATAATTCGGCTTTGCGCACTATGTCAGGGCGAACGACACATGGTTACATTGCATGTGTTCGCTGTGACAAGAATTCGCTGTCATACGCAATACTTAGCAAGATTTGTTACATTACATTGGACACCATCGTTTCCTTGCCAAGGACAAGCCGCATCCTAGAAAATACCGAAGACATGTGTTCAATGCAAAGCATGAAAACCGTGATGCGCCAAAGAGGCTCACCGCCGATGAGTTGCAAGTGGAATTAGAGAAGGTCAGGCATATTACACCAGGAAACCATCCTGATAATGGTAGAGGGAAAAGGAAGCGTGGCAGGGCAGAAGAGAGATTATTGTTTACCAGCAGGTCCACTTTGTGGGACCTGGAGTATTGGAAATATTTGGATCTGCAGCATAATCTTGATGTGAAGCACATCGAGAAAAGTATATGTGACAGCATTATCGGCACACTTCTTAATATTGAAGGCTAGACGAAAGATACCTTAAAATCTAGGATTGATTTGACACACCTGGGTATCAGAAAGGATTTGCAGGTGCAAGATGAAGGTAAACCACGGGATATGGCACCAGCTATGTACGTCTTGGACAAGGTAAAAAGAAAAGAATTCTGCAAAGTCCTGTCACATGTGAGATTCCCACATGGATTTGCTTCCAACCCTGAAAGGAGAGTCAGTGGAGATGGAGACAAGGTACAAGGGTTGAAAGCTCATGACTGCCACGTCCTACTTCAAAGGGTTTTACCTGTTATCCTTAGAGGATTGGGCCACCCTGACTTATACAGAGCAGTTGTAGAGTTGGGACAATTCTTCAGGGAACTCTGCAGTAGAAATATTAGGATAGATGCTTTGGAGCGTCTTAGAGACGAGATACCAACTATCCTATGCGACCTTGAGAAGATATATCCTCCAGCCTTCTTTGATGTGATGGTGCATTTGGTTGTTCATCTACTTGATGAGGCACTACTTAGAGGTCCAGTACAGTATGGCTGGATGTACCCTATTGAAAGGCGGCTAGGCACTTTCAAGGGCTATGTTAGGAACAGAGTTAGACCTGAGGGTTCCATTGCAGAGGCCTACATTGCTACAGAAGCGTTGACATTCTGCTCAAAATACATTGAAACAGCTGATCAGCTTAGCAAACACGTGGATGAAGACAATCCTGGGCTCAATGTTTTCGATTATTCTGTTCGAGTTACAGGGAAGAGTTGACAAGAGGACAAACCTAAAGATTTGGACAAATTGGTTTGGTATGTGTTCAATAACTGTCCTGAGATACTACCTTATATCAAGTAAGTGCTAAGTACTGCAGCTTATATATCGTAATCTACTAAACTTGTAGCACATTCTTTTATATTTAGATGTTCGACGCGATCACTATGTTGTGCAGCATCTACAAAAAGGAGTTACTGCCGCGAAACCCAAGAAACATTGGCAAACTGGTTATGGCATGATTTGCAAAATGGTTCAAGAGCCATGTAAGCTTTTGAATTGCACTGTCAGTTTTTTTAATATATTGAGTACATAAGATGATCAGCTTGTCTATTTTCTAACCATAGGTTAAGAAGATGTGGGAGGATGGGCAGGAAGTTGATGATGCCCTTTACTCACTAGCAATGGGTCCTGATACTCGGGTAAGACATTATGAATCTTGCGTTGTTGGAGATGGGCGCTACAACACCCTTGCACGAGACGAAGGCAGGAAGACACAAAACAGTGCCATCATGAGCACGGATACATATGACAAAGACACTAACGTAGGAGACATTGTTCAGTTGCAGTATATCTCCAGTTTCGAGGATCATCGGTGTGTGGTTCTGTTGTGCTGTCGTTGGTATAACCTGTTTTCCAGGATCGCCAAACCCAGAGCCGATGATTATTTCAAATCCATCAATGTAAAGGTGGCGTACCAGACCAACGAGCCTTTTATTTTGGCAAATAAAGCAACACAAATATTTTTCTTGGAAGACACATTTGCACGTAGCGATGACTGGAGAGTAGTGTAAAGGTTTGAGCAGAGGAATTTGTTTAATGAAGTTGCACAACAAGATGATACTTACACTGCTCCTGATGTACAAGATAACACAGATGTTCCTAATATCTTTGAGAACCATCACGTCAATGATGTCGGCAAAAAGATTGCCTGTCGTGTTGTGGATATAGAAGAGTTGATCAAGAAGAAGCCAACGTTCGAGGAAGTTGAGGAGGAAGAAGAAGATGACACCATGGGGAATTACGATTCAGACTGATACACATGGCGAAGATGTTGACCCTGCTGCTGCGGATGATGATTACATTGCTTTTGTCGTATTTGCCTGTTAGAAGATGTTTTTTTATTTACTATGTGAAATTGTGTTTGCTATGACAACTGAAACCTGATGAACATGTTGTTTAGTATTTTCCTGTGAGAACATCACTTGTTATGTATGCTGATTTGTGTTTGGTGATTGTATGACGACTAAAACATGATGACATTGTTGTTTAGTTGTACTCATATTTGGCTGTGAAATTTGAATTTGATGACATAGTTTGCTGTTGGACTGCAATTTGCTCGACGTCTTCGAATGAGAACAAAGCTGACCCGACAGGTCCTCTGCTAATTTATTTATTTATTACCAAAAGGGCCTCTGCTATTTATTTATTTATGAGCAAAAGGGGATACCCCCTGATTTCCGTTAATAGAAATCATTAGATGTTCACAACACCACACCCAGCCTGCTACACAGGTTTCATTCATTACTAGTTTCAGCAAAGTGCTCATGTCATAGCCACTGAATACATCACGAGTGCTACATACACTGCAAATAAAGAGACAATCATCCTACAGAGCACATTGATTTTTCCCATTATCTTCACAAGCTCTTTCATCTCCTCATTGCTGTCAAGGCCGTTCAGCAGCTGTTGCTTGACCATGATCAGAGGAACTTCATCTTTAACCTTCTGCTCTGCATCTTCCTTTTCTGTCGTTCCTTCAGTTACTTGTCCAACACCCCAACCTGCTGGTATTGGGATTCCTCGGCTAACCAAATAATCAGCGTAGTTGCACTCCCCCACATCAGCAACTTCCTAGAAATACAAATCACACGAATCTTCCCTTTTCTGCACGAATCAAATTGGAAGATCATCAACCAAACTATTAAAAAATCAGCAACTGAAAGCAGCAGAACAACACTTAAACATATTATTACCCCATGATTCGGGCATTTGTAGAAGACTCAGGCAAGGTTGAGGATTGTGGTTGAGACGCGACGGATGACTCTGCGTGATTTGGAGTAGTGGCACCACACCAACGGCAGCAGGTTGCGATGAGCAACCGGCTGCGGTGCGCGTGCCGGCGGGGGTGTGATGAGACCCACAGGCGATGGTACGAGTGGCTACTTGGCGCATATTTGGTTGTTGCCTACTGAAGAGCAGGTGGACGAGCAGCCAGCGGACATGGTTGCTGCGGCCACAGCTTCTGATGCTAGGTAGAGTAAGTAGAGAAGAGGAAAAGCGAATGTTGGATATGTCAGTTTCATTACTTGTAGAGTAGCATAGCACCATATATAGTCATAGTCTAGGTATGGATTCGAACCAGTTACAGGAGCACGTCTCTCTTTTTTGTAAAACTTAGCAACATCTCTTTACTGGTACACTAGCTTGTTTTGTACGCCTTCTCAAGTTTTTGATTCCTCCACCTGACATCTGGGACCCACCGGAAGGGTCTCTATATTTCGCAAAAAAACGTGCCCCCCGCTGACAGGTCAGACCCACTAGCTAACTTTGCACGCAAGGAAGTGCCTCGTTATTACGCACAAAAAATGAATACTCCCCCTACCAGCTGGAACCCAACATTGTGGGAGGCTGACTTGTGGGCCTACCAAGTTGACGGGGACGGAGGGCTTTGTCAACTTAGTCAATATGAACGATTCTAGCTCCAGTTACCGTACGATGTTCATCCAACGGCAGTAGTGCTTCTTCAACCTCTGGTCTTCTTGCTCCAGCCGCCCAAACCAGCGCCGGTCGTGCCCCGTGCTCCTGCCTCCCGTGGCCGGCTGTGATGCCGCGGAGGCCTCACCGCCCCCTACGACTCCCACCGCTCGCCAGGCCATCCCTCTACTCACCCACACCCCCTGTTATTCTGCGGCGACGGCAGCCTCACACCGCAGTCGAACCAGTGAACCTTCGTACTCCTCTCCACGTCTTCCCCGGCTCCGCATCTTCCCCTTCCCAGGCCTCACCGTCGTCCACCACCTTGGTGCTCTTGGCGCGGCGTGGTCAATGTGGTCAATGACTGACTTCTATCGGAAAAGTATTGTACGTGGAGAGGCTGACAGTTGGGTCCACGGCCACAACCCAGTTTTTTTGTGATTTGCCAAGTAAGTCGATTTGTCAGGCCTATTGGGCTGCAAATCTTTCAAGACGAGGAGAGCTTCATTCGGCTGGCCGAGAAAATGGCCTATCAGTAATGAGAAATGGGTTGTACATTTTTAAAACACATCAAACCAGCAATTAGTTTCAAATTTCTTTTTTTCATGTCGAGATTTTAAATTGCATTAATTTTTATGCGTGGACAATTTGTTGGATTTTATATTGATATACATTTATTTTTAAAACCAGTTTGAATGTGACTCGAAATTTCGGGATTAAAAACAGTTCGGACCGCACCGAAATATGCAAAATTTCGTATAATTTTTTAACCGTGGCCACAATATGAGCTGTAATGCTAACAAAAAGAATATGGGTTCCAAAAAAACCTTAAGAATTAGCAAATGGGATGTAAATTATCAGAAATAATGGCAGATGGCTTGTATGCTGTTTTCCACAGATTTGAGGCTTTTCTAAAAAAAGGTTGACGCACAAGCAGTGACTGTTGGATGTCCATCCAACGGCCGTCATGCATCTTCAATCTCTGCTCTTCCTGCTCCAACCGCTCAAACAAGCGCCGGCGGGACTTCCTGCTTCCTCCTCCCCGTGGTCGGTTGTGCTGCCGTGCAGGCCTCACCGCCCCACCGTACTCCCATCGCTGGCCTAGCCATCCCTCTACTCAACCACACCTGCTGTTATTCTCAGGCGACGGCAAACGAACTAATAAACCCTCGTACAGTCGTACTCCCCTCTGCGTGGGAAATAACTGTCGAGTCTTCCCCGTCTCCGTGTCGTTCCCTTCCCAGGCCTCGCCGTCGTCCACCGCCCTGGTGCTCTCGGCACGGTGTAGTCAACGTGGTCAAGGAACGACTTCCATCGGAAGAGTACTGTACGTGGAGAGGCTGACAGCTGGGTCCATGGCAGCCGCAAGGAAGTGCCTCCTTATTAAGCGGAAAATAATTATTCCTCCACCTGACAGCAGGGACCCACCGGACGGGCCACCGTATTTGGCGAAAAAAATATTTCCCCCTGACTGCTGGGACCCACCGGACGGGCCAACGTATTTTGCGAAAAAGCATTCCCCCGTTGTCAGCTCGGACCCACCGGAGGTGCCTCCTTATTACGCACAAAAAATGAATACCCCCCTGCTAGTTGGGACCCACCTTGGTGGGAGGCTGACTTGTGGGCCTACTAAGTTGACGGGGACCGAGTGCTTTGTCAACTTAGTCAATATGAACGATTCTAGCTCTAGTGACCGTACGATGTCCATCCAACGGCCGTAGTGCTTCTTCAACATCTGGTCTTCTTGCTCTAGCCGCCCAAAGCAACATCGGTCGTGCCGCACGCTCCTGCCTCGAGTGGCCGGTTGTGCTGCCGCGGAGGCCTCACCGCCCCCTACTATTCCCACCACTGGCCAGGCCCTACGGCGACGGCAGCCTCACACCAGAGCCGAACTAGTGAACCCTCGTACTCCTCTCCACGCGGGATTCCACTGCCGCGTCTTCCCCGGCTCCCCTTCCTAGGCCTCGCCGTCATCCACCGCCCTAGTGCTCTCGGCGCGGCGTGGTGAACGTGTTCAAGGAACGGCTTCCATCGGAGGTGGACTATATGTGGAGATGCTGACAGCTGGGTCCACAGCCGCAGCAAGTAAGTGCCTCCTTATTACGCGCAAAATAATTATTCCTCCACTGACAGTGGGGGCCCACCGGACGGGCCACTGTATTTCGCGAAAAAACATTTCCCCCTGACTGCTGGGACCCACCAGCTACATCTTCGCACACAAGGAAGTGTGTCCGGGAAAAAACAAAAAAAACGATTCGCCCCCCTGACTGCTGGGACCCACCAGCTACATCTTCGCACGCAAGGAAATGCGTGACAGTCGGGACCCACCTGGTCGAAGCGTACGTAGCGTTGTCATTCTGGTCGCGAACGTGTACGTACATACTGGTCGATGTAGAGGCGCGCACGTGTCATAGTAGAGGCGCATACGTAGCATGTACACGTACGTACAACGACCAGTGTGCAAGAAAGAAAATACGGCCACGTACGTACATACGGGCATGGTCTCGAACGCCTACTCGCGCATACGTACAGCCAGGGCTCATGTACATGGCTGGGTCGGAGCGGAGAAACAACGTCATCGTCGTGTTCATGGGGAGCCAACCGGCTGGGTCGAAACGGAATGCGTCGTCGTGTTCATCGGGACGGCTTGGACGGAGCAGCCGATTGAAATGAGGCCTGGCGTACCGCAGAACGGAGGAAACGGCCTTGTGTTCGACCGGCCACGTTCGAAACGGGATCCTTTTCATTGGGAGGGGTCTGGCGTACCACAAATCGGAGGAAACAGACCTCCTACGGTCGAAACGGGGGTCCTGTTGATCGGGAGGGGTGTGGCGTACCGCAAAACGGAAGAAACAGACTTGTGTTGGAGCTCTACGGTTGAAACGGGGGTCCTGTTCATCGGGAGGGGTGTGGCGTACCGCAAAACGAGACTCCACGAGATACTGTTCATCTCCACCGTTGACCCCCTCCAGCCTCCACGGGCTACTGTTCATCCACCGTCGACCTCCTCCAGCCTCCACCTGCGGTTGTTCATCCACGGGCTCCTGTTCTTCCAGCCTCCACCACGTGCTACTCCACCGGCTACTATTCAACCAGCCCTCTCCACGGGCTCCTGTTCAACCACCCCTCCATGGGCTACTGTTCATCCATCCCTCCACCATCTACTGTTCATCCTGCCCTCCACGGGGTCCTGTTCATCCTGCCCCAACTGGCTCGAACGATCAGGGTCCTGTTCATCCAGAGGCAACGCCACGGGGTCCTGTTCATCCATCCCCACCGGGAACTGTTCATCCATACCCCCCAGCAACACTCACTGTTCATCCATAGGCAGCATCGATCAGCTTCAGTTAGCAGCAGTAGCGAAGGAATCGCTCGATCGGGTTCACTTAATAGCCATCGATCGATCACTCGGGTTTAGTAACGCGTAGCCTGCAGTGCAATCGCTCGGGTTCAGTTAGAGCTCAATGCCTCGCTCGAGTTTAGTTAGAGCCCAACGCCTCGCACCCACGCGCGTGCATGTACAAGAGAAACGCGCACCGCTCGGCCCCGACCACCCACCGTAACCGGGAACACCCCGATATTTTCCTCGCCCTCGCTTCTACCACGGTATTTTCCGTCATGGATGGCCCAAAGAATGTCATGCAGCTGCGTCTCCGGCCCGCCTAGGACGAAAAGCCCATTTTCTGTCATGATTTTTTGTCATAGAAGTAGGACCCCACCACATCTATGATGATACCGTGTTTTCTCACAATTATCGTCATAGAAGTGTCATAAGTATGACAGAAAAGATTTTCGTTTAGCCCAAAATGTCACGGATGTGTCTTTTTTGTAGTGTACTTTCCAATAAGGGAGCAGGTACAGTTACCTCATCAAGTTCTACTTTCCTCCAACTCACTTCTTTCAAGAGAAACTCCTTCTCTAGAAAGGATCCATTCTTAGCAACAAATGTCTTGCCTTCGGATCTGTGATAGAAGGTGTACCCAACAATCTCCTTTGGGTATCCTATGAAGACAAATTTCTCCGATTTGGGTTCGAGCTTATCAGGTTGAAGCTTTTTTACATAAGCATCGCAGCCCCAAACTTTAAGAAACGACAACTTTGGTTTCTTGCCAAACCATAATTCATAAGGCGTCGTCTCAACGGATTTAGATGGTGCCCTATTTAATGTGAATGCAGCTGTCTCTAAAGCATAACCCCAAAACGATAGCGGTAAATCGGTAAGAGACATCATAGATCGCACCATATCCAATAAAGTACGATTACGACGTTCGGACACACCATTACGTTGTGGTGTTCTGGGTGGCGTGAGTTGCGAAACTATTCCGCATTGTTTCAAATGAAGATCAAACTCGTAACTCAAATATTCTCCTCCATGATCAGATTGTTGAAACTTTATTTTCTTGTTACGATGATTTTCCCCTTCACTCTGAAATTCTTTGAACTTTTCAAAAGTTTCAGACATGTTTCATTAAGTAGATATACCCATATCTGCTCAAATCATCTGTGAAGGTGAGAAAATAACGATACCCGCCGCGAGCCTCAATATTCATCGGACCACATACATCATTATGTATGATTTCCAGCAAATCTGTTGCTTGCTCCATTGTTCCGGAGAACGACGTTTTAGTCATCTTGCCCATGAGGCATGGTTCGCAAGTACCAAGTGATTCATAATTAAGTGATTCCAAAAGTCCACCAGTATGGAGTTTCTTCATGCGCTTTACGCCAATATGACCCAAATGGTAGTGCCACAAATAAGTTGCACTATCATTATCAACTCTGCATCTTTTGGTTTCAACATTATGAATATGTGTATTACTACTATCGAGATTCAATAAAAATAGACCACTCTTCAAGGGTGCATGACCATAAAAGATATTACTCATATAAATAGAACAACCATTATCCTCTGATTTCAATGAATAACCGTCTCGGATCAAACAATATCCAGATATAATGTTTATGCTCAACGCTGGCACCAAATAACAATTATTCAGGTCTAAAACTAATCCTGAAGGTAGATGTAGAGGTAGCGTGCCGACAGCGATCACATCGACTTTGGAACCATTTTCCACGCGTATCGTCACCTCGTCCTTAGCCAATCTTCGCTTAATCCGTAGTCCCTGTTTCGAGTTGCAAATATTAGCAATAGAACCAGTATCAAATAATCAGGTGCTACTGCGAGCTTTAGTAAGGTACACATCAATAACATGTATATCACATATACCTTTGTTCACCTTGCCATCCTTCTTATCCGCCAAATACTTGGGGCAGTTCCGCTTCCAGTGACTAGTCTGTTTGCAGTAGAAGCACTCAGTCTCAGGCTTAGGTCCAGGCTTGGGTTTCTTCTCTTGAGCAGCAACTTGTTTACCGTTCTTCTTGAAGTTCCCCTTCTTCTTCCCTTTACCCTTTTTCTTGAAACTGGTGGTCTTGTTGACCATCAACACTTGATGCCCCTTTTTGATTTCTACCTCTGTAGCCTTTAGCATCGTGAAGAGCTCGGGAATTGTCCTATCCATCCCTTGCATATTATAGTTCATCACAAAGCTCTTGTAGCTAAGTGGCAGTGATTGAAGAATTCTGTCAACGTGATGACGGGAAAATGGCGGGCGTGAAAATACGCGTCCACGTCATTGATACAGAATGAATATATTTAAATGCGTAAATAAAATGGAAATCAAACATTGCAGGTACATATTTCCAGAACTCTTACATTTACATAAAAATTCTGTTAATTATATCTCCGAAGAGAAAACCCCTGATTAAGAATTCCAACTATCCTATTACATAGAATTGCAACACATGACTACTACAAAATGATAAAGAAAAATCGCTCCTCCTCGCTGTCGTTGACGCCGGTGTGCTCGGGGGAGCATTCTTGATCTTCTTCAAGTTATCATGTGTCTTGTCCATTTATATTTTTACCCTTGTACTATTACGAGTAGTACATAGAGTACGAGTGCAATGTGTGCTTTTTGCATCAGACACCTAATTTGTATAGTCGACTTAACCAACATATGTTAGTATGACCATGCGACTATCTTAATCAGTTTTCAGGTCATTTCATTTTAATGAGTGATGAGTCGACTAAGACTATATCCACTTAATACATGCATGTTACATCTTTTATTGATGCATATATGACCATGCATGAGATGATGGAGCATATGATTTAGTTCATGTTGGATCTATGCATGAAAATTTAATATAAGGAGAGGTCATCATATCAGAACCATCCCATATATGTTTAATTTTGTTTGGTATGTTTGATGACAGCATCTACTAAGCAAATTAGTCTGTTTTGGTTAGGACTAAAACCAACTAGATGCGATATCTTTTATTTTATTATGGGTCACATGCATATACTCTAACCATCGGTGGGCAGTACACGCGTGTTGCACAGAGTCTGTACGCTCTAGATTTCGTATTTTAGATATGTAGGATTACATTTTTAACTTGACCTACACGCATTCACTTTCTTTTATGGGCATATTTTATTGAAGTGTGGACCGAGATAACTAGTATTTTCATTACCTCATGTCTACACATTGGATTTCACTTAGCACATTTTATATGCATTAGAGTATGCTCATTTAACCATATATATGACAGATGTATATGCATGACATTTGTACCTCCCTGTTTGTATTACTACTGACGTGGCATAGCAAGTATGTCCGCAGTGTAACCAACAAGAGGCTTCCAACATAATTTGGCAAGCACCTAATTTATACATTTTTATGCCCTAGATCTGGAGGTACATGCACACTTTACATGGTCTTGTTTTATGCAACAAATGAAGAGTGCATTTTTTATAGGCACATGTATGTTTTATGATTTTATGTAGATAGTCATCTAGGATTCGTGTATGTATCATATTTGTTTTTCCCCCGAGCTTTACCTTTGCGTCGCTCACAATTATGATGGAAGGGAAGATATGTCCTCCTCAGTTTGGGTCGCCATGATCAACCAAGGAATGAAATTTATCATCTTTGACATAATCGCACTTTGGCTCGTATCACAATGATCAACCGAGGCAAAAATGACAAGATGAAATTATATGTTGTATGCTCCCTGGTTTGTATCATGATCCACCAGGGAGTATTTTTGTTGCTCTTAAACATATTCGCACTTTGGCTTGTATCATGATGATCAGCCAAGGCAAAATGTCAAGACGGGGCCATATGGAGGATGCTCCTTGGTTTGTATCACAATGATCAACCGAGGACAAATTTTCCTTTCCTAAACATATTCGCACTTGGGCTTGTATCATGATGATCAGCCAAGGCAAAAAAATGTCGAGATGAAAATATGTGAGATATGTTCCTTGGTTTGTATCGCGATGATCAACCAAGGACAAATTTTCCTTTCCTGAACATAATTGCACTTTGGCTCGTATCGCGATGATCAGCCAAGGCAAGATGTCAAGATGAGGACACATGGGTATTGTTCCTTGGTTTGTATCACAATGATCAACCAAGGGAAAAGATGATCATGATGAGAGATATAGGGAGGAGCAAGAAGATTAGAGGAGGATCATGATTTCCACCTTGTCTACCTTCCTCAGGCTCCTGACTGGACGGCGGCCTTGCAGCAGCAGCAGCAGCAACGTATATGTGGATGAGAGCAGCAGCGTGAGGCCAGAGATCAAGAATATGAGCAGGGAAAGTAGCAGCAGAGCAGCAGCGTAGCAGAGCGATTAGGAAAAAGGGGAGCCAAGAGTAGCCGAGCGGCCATGTATTTATATGGAGCGGAGGAGTGCAGCGCCAGGCTCCGGCTGCACGCGCGCACGCCCATCCACGTCCTGGATCATGAGATCGTGTGAGATCGTGCATGGGAGCGGGGCTGCTCCCTTTTTCTTTTTATTTGTTTAATCACTAATCAACCGGCAATGTCCCATCAGTACGGGCTTAATTAGGCCACATTCTGTCAATGTGTGGGGTTTTACTCCAATTCTTTAGTTAGGGCCAAATACATGTATGCATGAAGCTAGCTAGCGTGGGGCCATATGGGCCATGATACATACAGATGCCATGCGTGTACGCTCGCTTAGCCTGCATGCATTAGCACATATGCAAGCATGTGCCAACTAAATTTAATTGATACTAATATTTTCTTTAATTATATTCTATATACATTTGGTTAATAGGAAGTGATATTTGATGGAGGAATATACTGCATGATGTTTTGACAACTTTGGCGCTGCCTCTGACGGTGAAATTTTAGATCAGTGTCCGTCGGCAACGGTGCGCGTATATATGAACCGTGCGTCCTCATTTTTTCATATATTCTTCTTTTGTCAGCGACGGTGCACGCACATATAAACCTTGTGCTCTCCATTTTCTAATAGTTGAAAACTTAATGGATGTTTATTTGTTTTATGACTGTCCGTTTAATGCGTGCATAATCGACATTCAAAAATATATCATAGCCCTATTTTATTTTTCTCAGTCATCAATTTGAGCGGTTGATTATAGTTGATTATTTTTCATTATAAAACAAAATTTTGCCGTTTTGTGTTTATATTTTATGAGGTTTATTCATTTTACTTATCTTGGTCAAAATCCATGTCAACAGATGCCCCTCGAGGTCTGGAAGTGAATATTTCTATGATTCGGTTCCAGAACTCGAAAATATATATGTAGCCATATCCAGTTTCATATATATAACGCGAATGTATTTTTTAGTATGGGCGACACATTTATTTTGTTTAAAATATCCGTCTTAGATGTTTACCTAGCCCTGCCCTTTTTGAAAGTTTGTTAGTCCCTTCATTGGATAAGGACTCAATCCTGAAAATTTGTTACAAGACGCTGGCCTTCCGCCATGTAGTTGTAGTTGCGTCCGGCCAGAGCGCATACCTTTCCTTATATATATCTCCTTCCTATCGTCTGGCAAGGGGACTCTACTTACCTCACGCATAACTCCTGCCAAGGTCCAGATCCTTCTTATGATTGACCTGCTATTCTTTGGACTACTAGGTACGCATTGATGTGCACTCATTGATTGTATTTTTCTCATCATTCTTTCGGATGATTCTCCTCTCTGACTCCCTTTCCTTTCTTTGTATGAAAAAGATTAGCATCTGCCGCGGAAGCACAAATCTTATGTTGGTAAGTTTGTACTTAGTTCATTCAGATAGACATCTATGTGCATGATTTACGTCCTCTGATTGCCCCTTAATTTTGTTCCCTCAATATTGCAGGAAGGTTTAGGTACAATCTGGCAAAACAACCATATTTTAGTTTCGGATGTATACTTGCTCTCTTTTTAGGTACTATACCTACTGTCTTTTTTCTTCTTATACACATACCAGCATCACAGATTGGATGAATAATTTATAGATGAATCCATGCACGTAACCTCCTTTAGGCCATGAACGACTGTGCATCTTGTCCCGTGTATATGCGGAAATTTTTGGTCTCGCAATGACGTGCCGGCAAGTTATATACGAACTTGGTCCGACGTACAATTGTAGAGATCAATATTTTTTATACTTAAAATTCTCGTTTTAAAGATCAAACGTATACCTTTCTCACAGTTGGCGTGCCGGCAAGTTGATATGAACTTGGACGACGTAGAAACTGTGAGATTAATGTTTTATTTATTTAAGAGATGGTCGTTTAAAGATGCAAACTTATATCTTCCTCACAGTTGGCGTGCCGGCAAGTTTATATGAACTTGGTCCGACGTACAAACTGCGAGATCACCGGAACCCCCCCTTTATTTGATGCAAGAATTATCAACTCTTACAGAGTTTTGCATATATAAACTTTTTTCAAAGTTTTACATCTATCAACCCTTTCAAAGTTGACATTCCAGAAATCCTAGATTGGGATTTATGCATGTATTCTCTTTTTTTGGAGGATAATTCATTTTGCTGATATTTGACCTTTGCATAATTCTTTAGCACTAATAGTCATCATCATTTTTTTTGTAGAGTGCAAATCCTTTCTTCTTCATCAAGGGCTGGCTTTGCTCGGGCTGTCGCCTCCGTGGTAAAATTTCCGTTCATTTACCATGGTTCATTTATTTTGCTGTTTTGAACACGACTTGTACCTGTACCGACACACGTATATTTTTTTGTATAGAGATGGCGCAGAATTCGCCCACGGTTCCCTCACATCGACTATCCCTTGTCGAGCTAGCCAAGGAACAAAAACTATATGAACCTAGCTCCGATGACCAAGACTGTCCCATAGTTAAAGCTATAAGTATACCAAAGGGTGAACTCGACAACGGCCCTCGCTGTTGGCGAGCGAGACAGTCCAAACTAGCTTGCTCATATTACCCATTGGCGGCTTCACCGCGAACTGATACAGCTTTATGTCTGGGTACTAGGATGGTATCCAAAGGTCTGACTTGGGAACGTCATGATATTGAGTATATGCCGCGTCCTTCAGGCTATAATGAATGGGGGGCAAACATTTTACGGAATCATTCTTTTTCCCTAAAAGGACTTGGTGAAGGTTCAGATTACCTTTGTGGAGCTATTTACTGCTCTTTGGGTGATTATTCTATTTCACCTGCCTTGATAAGATCTCTGTTAGAAAAATGGAATCCAAAAACCAACACGTTCCTATTCTCATGTGGTGAACGTACTATTACACTCCTTGATATGTATCAAATGGCTGGTCTTCCTCTGGATGGAGACTTATATGAAGAATTTATCCCACCAGAACATGCACTAGACCCCTCCCTTTGCCAATTCCCTGACTTCTTACCGGACCTATTATCCGCACATGATCAGCTTGCCAAGAACAATGGCAGCCACGTGACTTTCCAGGTCTGGTGTGACTATTTTCACAACCGGCGATACCATTCCGTTCCTTTCGCGTCTCTTTGTGAGGTCCGCTTGTATGTCGCGGCGTACATTGCTGTTTGGTTGTGCTACTTTGTTGTCATTGGCAGGGGAGCCTACATTCGCGCTGGCGTCCTTGTGATGGCGTCCTGGATCGCTCTAGGGCGTCGAATTTCATTAGCTCCACCAGCACTTTGTTCTATCTATTTTTCGCTTCGTCGCTTCAGCACCCATCCTGTAGGACCCTGCTACCGGATTAGGGGATGGCCTGTCCATTTCATTATCGGCTGGATGGGGGTTTATCTGAAGAATGTATTTGGTAAACGAGCAAAAGTGAGCAAATTTCCAACTCCTAAGCTTTGTCCAGGGAAATTATCTATGGTGGGGACTATGTTTAGGATTCCACATGATTTTAGCCCTGAAAAGGTGCACGATTTCTTCGAGAAACACAAGAATATTGTGTGGTACCCCTCAAATTTCTCTGACTTGGCTAGCACTCGTTGGCTGCAAAAAGCATTCACCATTTCCATCCGTCGAGGGATGCTACCGTGGAGAAGGTCCGATTATGATGACGACTTGTGCATTGTTGAGCCGTATCATCCCGACCGGGTGGCTCGACAATACAAATTGGATCAGCAAGTACCATATACTCCATTGTGCAGTTTATATATAATAGATGACATTAGTGTTGCTTATGCACACTGGTGGCATTTATTGCGCTCGAATCCGAAACAACCTCACTATATTCCCAACAAAGATTTTGTGGGGAATTCCTCAGTGGCATGGACAAACTGGTGGACCATTTTCATCCAACCTTTCACCAGCGTTCTAGGCCAGCTTCGTCAAGGTAACATGCACGGGCGAGATTCCTATGAAGAAAGGCTTGCCAAATATGTGAATAATGGGAAGAAACATATTTTTCCTCGCAAGATTTTGGAAGGGATCTTGTCTTAGTAAAGAGGGTGTCTGCTGAACGGCAAGAGGAATATCTTGCAGCTATTGAGGCGAGAGAAATGTCGGCAGTGAATCATTGGAGGGACATCTTAAGAGGTTACCACTTGGATAACAATGCCCCGCCACCTTTGTTGCAACAGGTAATATATATACGTATATTTTTTTTGCTGCTACTGTTATGCGTCAACACCACTATTTACTAACTGATATTCTTTTTTTGCTATTTTTTAGAAGCGGAAAAATAATCCAAATGATGTTGCTGCAAGTTCCTCTTCCAATCCCCGGCCACTTATAAACGTGACAGTATCAGGCACACGTTTAAATGCAAGGAAGGAGGGTACTGACATTTTGGTTGATAGGAACTCAGAAGAACCTAGTCCAAATGCAACAATCTCTTCCGGTGGGGAGGAAAGACCTGCTGTAAAAAGGAAGATTGAAATTTCTCTTGGAGAAAGCCCATGTAATCTTGACGAGTTGGTTGATTTTATGCAAGAACTTGACGATACAGGGACCGATGATAATGTCATAGGTTCTGATCTATCATTTGAGGATTTTGATATATCAGAACCCTCTCTTAATCTTCCAACTCCTCCTACGTATCTATACTCAGGCGTGGCCTCGCAGGCTGATATTTCAAACATTTCGCCTATCTCTACGCACGGTAGCTTTATTCGTACTTTGTATCTTTTTCTATTTATTAACTTCACTGCAATATCATTTATCTTGCCCCTCCTTCTTATCGCCAGGTGATACGGAAGGAGCTTCTAATCTCGTCAGTGGCGAGGGAATAATGACACAAATTTTAGCGCCATCCATGGATATTTCCGCTATTACCAAGCCAGTTCTGGATGCTATCGATTTGTTGCTGCAGAATGCTTTTGAAGCTTTAGATGCCCCTACATTAACAGATTCTCAGTGCCATGAGATTTTCGAGGCAGTTCGGTCGATGCTCCCAGTTGGTGATATTGTTCCTCAAATTGCCCCTGTGCGCGCGGCTTGGGAAAAATTTGTCTCGATTTCAGATACAGTGCAAGAAGCCCGCAGAACCATTGAGGATCAGTCGAAGCAAAAGTCTGAATTTGTTACTGTAGCAGAGAGGAGGGCCGGATCCATTGAAGCGTCTCTGAAAACTTCAGCAGAAGAGATGTCATCCATGTTGGAGAAACAAGCTGAGAAGAAGGAACGTGTGGAGGCCCTCTCCGCTCAACTACAAGAAGCTACTGCTGAGTTGTGTACAACTGAAGAAAGGGTCAAGCAACTAGAGTCAGACCGTTCCGCCAAGCAAGCTGAAGCCAAGAAGTTGCATGAAGATTTGCTCGAAGCTAATGTGAAAGCTTCTGAGGAATTGGAGGCTCTTAAAGGGAAGACATCGATGCTGGAGGATGAAGCCAAGTCTATTATTAGAAGTCTGAAGGACTGGCGCTCCATGTCCAACTGAGTTTTTTTGTTCTTAATAAATCAGACATGTTGTCTATTTACATTTTTTACTCAGACTTGCATAAGGCGGCCAATCGGCAAAACCCATTTTCTTGTGTCTTCTCGCATGCCAGTAGCACCATTCGCGTATGTTTGCATGGGATTTATTCATGTGTATTGATGGACTATGCAATGATATTCGTATAGCCCTGCTTTCTGTATGGAATGGATACTCTGTGCTAATTGCATCAACTAGCTTGGGCAACCCCTTTATTTATTTACATTTTTTTGCTTTAAGCTTTGTTCATTTTTTTATCTTTTACAAATTTATTTATATTTTTATATACACTGCCCTTTTGTACAACAGTTTAAACTTATGAGAATTTGGAGTCTTTTTTTTACGCCATAGTTTAGACTCGTAGGATATCGGAGTAAAATTTTACGTGCCCCAGTTTATACTCTTAAGGGTATGGAGTACGCTTTATGATTTCTTTTCTTTGCATCACAGTTTACACTCGTAAGTCGTTGGAGTAATTCGTTTTTTTGTGCGCCCCAGTGTAGGCTCGTGATATCGGAGTGAAATTTTACGTGCCCCAGTTTATACTCTTAAGGGTATGGAGTATGCTTTATGATTTCTTTTCTTTGCATCACAGTTTACACTCGTAAGTTGTTGGAGTAATTAGTTTTTTTGTGCGCCCCAGTTTAGGCTCGTGAGGGTATGGAGTATATTTTTTATGTGCCCCTGTTTAGACTCGTGAGGGTATGGAGTGTATTTTTTTATGTGCCCCAGTTTAGACTCGTGAGCGTATGGAGTGTACTTTTTTTATGTGCCCCAGTTTAGACTCGTGAGGGTATGGAGTGTATTTTTTTATGTGCCCCAGTTTAGACTCGTGAGGGTATGGAGTGTATTTTTTTACGCATAGTAACGCTTAAGGAATTTCCCATTTACCGGTGACGGCGAGTATTTCCCATCTGGTGATATGATTCTATACGCGCCGCTAGAATAAACCACTTTTATGACGAAGGGACCTTCCCATTTTGGTTCAAATTTTCCTTTCATCCGTCGCGTGATATTCATGGGGCGAATGACAGCCAGAACTAAATCTCCTTGTTTGAACGACCTTCGTTTGACTCTTTTGTCGAATGCTCGCGACATCCTAGCTTGATATGCCTCAAGATTTTGCAGAGCTTGAAGTCGTCTACCTTCTGGTCTCTCTAATTCATCGAGACGTAATTGTACTGATTCTCCTTCTGACAAATTTTTATGTGTAGCGACTCTCAATGACGTGATCTGTACCTCCAAAGGTAGGACGGCTTCTCCTCCAAATACTAAGGAATAAGGTGTCATTCCTGTCGGCGTGCGTGTTGTGGTTCTGTAAGCCCACAAGGCTTCGAGAAGCTTTTCATGCCAGTCGCGCTTATTTTTTGATACAACTTTCTTTAGCAACTTGCAGAGAGTTTTGTTGAAAGCTTCTGCTTGTCGATTGGCGGCTGGATTATATGCCGTGGAATAATGATGATCTATCTTAAACTTGGAGCATAACTTATCCACTTGTTTGTTTTTAAAAGGAGTTCCATTATCAGACATGATCCGGGAAGGAACACCAAAACGATATATGAGTTGTGTTCTTATAAAATGTTCTACATTCTCCGCTTTGTCTTCCTTTAGTGGTGTAAGTTCAGCCCACTTGGAGAAATAGTCTGTTGCTGCTAAAATGAATTTGTGACCTTTGGACGATGGTGGATGAATTGGCCCAACTATATCCATTCCCCACATTTCAAAAGGCCAAGACATATTTGTCGCATGGAGTGGTTCGTGCGGCTGATGTATAAAGTCAGCATGCACTTGGCATTCATGGCATTTCTTTGCAAATTTAGTGGCGTCTTCAAACATTGTGGGCCAGTAGTAGCCTAGACGCCTTAATTGGTAGTGCAATTTAGGACCTGATTGGTGTGAGCCACATATTCCAGCATGCACCTCGTTTAAGGCCTCCATAATTTCATTTCCAGCAAGGCAGCGCAATAATATGCCGTCATGGGAGCGCCTATAGAGTATGTCGTTGATGCATGTGTAATGCATTGATCTTTTGCGGATTCTGGATCTTTCGCTAGTATCGAGGGGTAGGTATCCATGAAGTAGATATTCGAGGAATGGTGCTCGCCAATCCCCTATCTCAATTTCACATATATCAGCTGTCATTGCAGAAGATATTACCGTTTCTTCTTCTTCAACAAATATTGGCAATAACCTTCGTTCCTCTATGTGTACGTCCATCATTTCATGTGAGTCTAGTGACATACTTGTAGCTAAACCGGCTAAGGCGTCGGCCTTTTTGTTTTGATTTCTAACTATGTGCTGAATATTTAGATCTTTGAACATAGCTAGGAGCTCTTTTGCCCTTTTGAAATATGGCAACAATTCTTGTTTCTTTACCATGTAGGTCCCCATCAGTTGATTAATCACTAATTGTGAGTCCTCATAAACAGAGAGCGTATCGAGCCCCATGTTTATTGCTATTTCAAGCCCAATGATAAGAGCTTCATATTCGGCTGAATTATTTGACACCGCCAAAGTTAGGGTAAATGAGTAGGGAATCACCCCTTCATTAGGTGTAATGAAAATGACTCCGGCGCCTGACCCAGATTGCCGGCAAGCGCCATCAAAGTACATTTTCCATGTTGATTTTGTAATGGTCGTGGAGAATAAATCCTCATCTGGCAAGTCATCATCTATAGGAAAATCATCTGGGATCGGATGTGCCGCAAGGAAGTTAGCCAAAGCTTGGCCTTTTACGGCCTTTTGCGGTATATATGTGATGTCAAATTGTGACAAAAGCATCGCCCATTTAGCTAGTCTCCCTGAGAGTACCATTTTACTTAAGATATATCTGAGTGGGTCTGCTCTTGAGACTAAATGTACAGTGTGTTCTAACATGTAGTGTCGCAATTTTTGTGCAGCGAACACCAGTGCGAGACATATTTTTTCCATGTCTGGATAGTTGCACTCGGCCCCTACCAAGGTGCGGCTAAGATAATACAGGGACGTTTCCTTTCCTGCATCATTATTTTGTGCCAGGAGTGCACCTAGTGAAGTAGGCATTGCAGCAGTATAGAGAATTAATGGTCGGTCTTTAATCGGTGCGCCTAAAACAGGAGGATTTATCAAATATTTCTTAATTTCTAGGAATGCGTTTTGGCATGCTTGATCCCATTCAAAAGGGACTCCTTTCTTCATAAGTCGTGAGAAAGGTTTGCATCTCCCAGATAAATTTGAAATAAACCTCCTAATGTATGCTAGGTGGCCTTGGAAACTCTTCAGTTCATGTAAGTTAGTGGGTGGTGGCATCTTAACAATCGCCTTGATTTTACTTGGGTCGATCTGAATACCATTTTTTGTAACCACAAATCCTAGAAATTTTCCAGAGGAAACTCCGAACGCGCACTTCATGGGGTTCAGTTTTAGATTATGTTGCCTAAGACGCTCAAAAACCATTTCAAGGTGTTTCAAGTGGTCTTGTTCATGCTTTGATTTCACAACTATGTCGTCTATATAGCATTCACCAATCACATATAACAACCCGTCTAAGATGATTGTCATTGCTCGTTGATATGTCGCCCCAGCATTTTTTAATCCGAAAGGCATGACTTTATAACAATATATGCCTTTAGGTGTGCGGAATGCTGTTAATTCTTCATCTTCAGGTGCCATTTTAATTTGATTATAGCCGGAACAACCATCCATGAAAGAAAATATTTCATGCCCCATAGTAGCATCGACTAGTATTTCAGATATGGGTATTGGGAAATCATCTTTGGGACACGCTTTATTCATATCCCTGAAATCTACACATATGCGTGTTTGACCATTCTTCTTTTTAACGGGTACAATACTAGAGACCCATGTGGAGTATTTGACTTCTCTAATGAACCCTGCGGCTATGAGTTTGTGGAAGTATTTCAGGCCGGTACTTTCTTTGAGCTTGCTTCACTGGTGTGGCATCATCTCGCACAGCAAGGCGATGGACAGCTATGTTTGGGTCCAACCCCGGCATTTCTTCATAAGTCCAAGCGAATACATCTCTATTTGCACGCAAGAACTCATGATATTTTAGTTTATTTTCTTGGGACAAATGTTTGCTAATAAAAATTGGACGAGGATCATCAGCCGTACCAATATTTATTTCTTCCAAGTCATCCACGGTGCACTGGTTGCCATCCTCCATTTCTGGAGATGCTTCCGTCATGTCCATATACTCAGCCGAAGCCATACAAACCTCATATCCCAACCCATGCTTCATTTCTTTTAAAACATGGTCTTCGTGCAGAGCTTCGAGTTGTTCTTGAGATAACACCTTTTCGAATGGTGCTAGCTCTCCCCGGCCATCACATAGGGACGGGCCGGTGGCGATGTCATAACCCATTTGCTGCATCATGTACAAGACCCTGTTATCATACAAAGAAATGGGTAAAGATTTCATCATCTTTGTTAAACACAGATATTTGTGTTGTATTTTTATTTTCACTTTCACCAACGTTTGAACGGCGTGGCTTTTTTGGGATTGCTTAATTCTATATTGTACCAAAGGAGGTAAAGGCGTAGGGAAATTAGTACCTTTCAAGTCATGGGATTTGTCTATGACACGAAATATTGGGTCACCCTTCTTCCTTTGGTTGCTTGGTATATACTGATAGGTCTTTTTCTTTGATGAGGATTCCGCGACCTCCTTTTCTACCACAATTGACTCGGGAATTTTCAAGGATTTTGGCTTCTGCACCTTATCAACAGGCTTGAAGTAGAACTTTGCATCAGCATAGAAAGATTCAGCTATTGTGAATGACTTCTTATCAGCAAATATTCTGACTGTATCACCTGTCTGATCCATATATTTGATACACTGATGTAAAGTGGATGGCACAACTTGATTCTCATGTAACCATAGGCGTCCAAGCAATGCATTATATGATGTGGCTGCATCAATCACGTGAAACTTCACGTATGTGGATAGTGTATCCAATTTTAAAACCAACAAAATGGTACCATAGCTTCTTGCCCTGATTGGTTAAATCCATGTATAATCACGTTAGACTTGCTCAGATCTCCCTTGGAATATCCAATATTTTTGAGTGTACGCAATGGTAGCAGATTTATAGCTGACCCACCATCTATCATTATGCGATTTATCGGCAATACATCAATTTCGCCAAACATGAGAAGAGGTCTGTTGTGCTTCTTGGATCCTAACAACATATCATCATCTGTGAATGTCATATTTAGGATTTCAGATTCTTCTACCTCCGTTTTAGATACTTCTACTCTGTAGTCTTCTAGAAACGTGAGTGCCGTGGCAAGAGCTTTACGCATATCAGATGAAAGACACAAAGCAACATACACAGAAAGCATAGCTGGTATTTTCTTCAAATGTGCGATTACATCATACTTGACTGGCACCCTACAGGCAGGGTCCGTCGAATCATTTGGAACTGCGTCCTTGCTTTTTGGTTCCTTTCTAGGTGGAGGATGAGGGTCTGCTAATTGATGACCTGATCTAAGATGAACCTGATCAACTTCTAATGGTTCTTTGTCAGGGAAGCATAGAGACTCGCCATCATCCTCGAACACACCAATAGTGAGAATGTTGAATTCTTCACTTGGTATTCTCATGCGCTTCGTGGTGTGCTGATATATCTTCGGTGCGAAGCGCAGAGGAGGAGCTCCTTCCATCACTGGGGGTAGTACACGGCGTTTTGACCGTCGTGGCCCCCAACCTTGGGCTGCACCATTGCTGAAGGGAATGTAAGCCTCTCCTTTATGCTGATCTTGCGATTTGGCAAGGCCTGGAATTATCATAGGAGAACATCCATATTTGGAAATTAGTACTGCATCATCATAAGTACCCTTCATATTTGAAGACGCAGAACTCACCGCATCATCCTGGAGGGTGGCGACATTTGCTGAAGCCTTTTTCTTTCCCTTTGTCATGCTTTTGAGGAGATCCGCATCAATAGTCCCCTCATCGATCATTTTCTGGATGATATTCTTCACAACAAAGCAATCTTTGAGTGTATGGCCCAAAATGCGATGGTAGTGACAGAAATTTGGGTCATTAAATTTTGAAGCTTGTTCTGGCCTTTTGGGCTTGGGAAGTTCTATTAGACTCAACTCCTTTAAACCAGTGAAAAGGTCATCAATTTCTTCTACAGGAAAAGAATACTCCCTGTTTTGCCGTTCGCTAAGAGTCGGCCTCCTACCAACCTTTGCATCTCGCTGCCCTTGATTTCCTATAGGTGCTCTTCCGGGCTGAAACTGAGGTTTTACCGCCGTTGTCTCCATGGCTTGTGCAGACTTGGGTTTCATCGGCAACTTTTCACGCTGACCACCTTTGTCTGTAGGCTTGTTGAACGTCGTTTTTGTTCGACGAGCGACAAGCTGCATAAAATTTTCTATATCCGTGGATTTTGAAGCTAACTCTTAAAATGTGAGGGGTCTCACTCCTTGTAACTAGACAGCCACTTCCGAGCGGAGATTGTTCATGCACATACGCACTGCTTCTGGCTCAGTGATTGGCTGTGGGCAATGAAGACTTAGGTTTCTCCATCTATTTATGAAATCAGCTGCCCTCTCGTTGAACCCTTGTTCAGTTTGGGTCAATTCAGTTATGCCTACCGTCCTCTGCGTGCTATAAAACCGCTCGAGGAATGAGTTTTGCATTTGTTCCAATGTTTTTATAGAGCTTGGAGGTAGCTTGTTGTACCAGGTGAAGGCAGGCCCAGACAATGTCTGTACAAACTGCCTAAGGAGAAGTGCTCCGTTGTTAGCTGTATCCTGACAAGCAGCAAGGAAGTGTGCTATGTGATCATGGGGAGATCCACTCCCGTTGAACTTACTAAACTGCGGCTGCCTGTAATTTGTTGGGAAAGCAACTAAGTCCACATCAAGTGGGTACGGCTTAACATACCCTGGCCTCAACGAGTACTGAGTTTGCATCAACTGCGACTTTACCCCTTCAGCGATCATTCTTTGGATCGCCTCAAGGTTAAGCCCTGCTCCTCCATGTTGGCTGCTAGCACTTGCGCCACCATCCCCTTCATTTCCTTTATTCTGGTTATTGCTCATCTGAATTCGAAGGGCTGCGAGCTCGTCTTCCTTTTGCTGAAGTGCTGCCGTAAGGTTGGCTAATTGCTCTTCAACCGAACAAGTTTCATTCGCGGCTAGGACTTGTTCTGTATGCTCTGCACTATGGTGGAGTTCTATCTCATTTTCGGAAGGACAAGGGGTACTGTCCGATAGGGGATTATAAGACCCGCCATAGCTAGACCCAAGCTCTTCATAATCTGAACCTTTTTGGCTTCGTGTCTTACGACGAGGACCTTCTACGATAGTTTTGCGTGCCTTCTTCCTCTTGAAATGTGTTGATGTGGAGGATGTTTCACTGGTCTTGTCTGACGCCGCCCTGACACCAATTGGCATTGCTTGGAACACTTCGAATGATTTATTCTTGGTATGCTTACAAGAGGGCCATGGAGACAAGCTCATGGCCACCTCATTCGATGGGTTTGATAGCCACTTGCTCACTTTAGCCCGACTGCCCTCATCTGATGGAGCGTGTTCTGCCCCTTGGACTCTGCTTGACCCAGACCTGGCCCATACTGCCCTTTCTCTTTCTTTGTACGCCGCCCTTCTTGAACGGACATGAGCAGTTTGGTTCACATACTCTTGATGTTTAGGATGTTGCTGAATGAACTCTTGGTACTCAGGTCGTTGGGCCAGGGCCTCCGCCAGTCGCATGATGGCGCCGCCCTCATCATTTTGTGATGTGGATGCACCGGGAAGCTGTGACCTTATTGCTTGACATATGCATTTAACAACATATGAGTCATCTGGATTCTGAACTTGGATCTTTGGACGAGTGTTTTTCCATCTCCCCTTGACAGACTTGCTCACATGAGAACGGTGTCGGCTCGCCGCATCTTGATCTACGGCAGCTGGAAGATCAATCCAAGATCAACAGACATTTCTCTGTCGCCGTTGATGTCGCACTGGATCAAACGAACCTTCAAAGGACTCTCGTAAGATGGGTGCTTCTTCAAACAGAGGAACTGATAGTGCAGATGTTGGATTTATATGGCTTGTTTTGAGGTCATCAGATGTAAGGCATACTCCCTTCCATTCCATGGAACGTTTTTGCATTATTCCCAAGCGTTCCTCACTAGGTTTATGGGCCGGTGAGGGGACAAACTCAGGAGCATCGGCTCGAAGTATATTCCGGGCGTTGGTGGGCCTTCCTGTTGAAGACTACGCTGACGGCAATATGACCGCAACGCCGGCTCTTTTCCCAAGTAGCTTGGAGTTGGGTGTCTCCACCATCTTCTCTTTTCCCTTGTAAACAAGTGGCGGAAACTCGGATTTCTCAAACACTACTTTCTTTCCCTTGTCCTTGGACTGCTGGCGGATGGATGGCCCTACTTCAACAATCTTTCCTTTCATCACTGACACTGGAGCATGAGTAACCCCTCTTGCAGAACTCTGAGCAACCCTCTTTCTAGCAGCCCTCATTTTCCTCTTTGCAGACTTTGACAAAACAGGTGTGAACCCCTCCATTGGTGGAGAAGTGACTTCTTCTTGATCTGGTGCAACTGGAGATGCAGCAGTAGTCTTCCAACTTTCACTTAGTGAGGTCACAATAGGACCAATTGGCACATCAAGCCAAAGGTCACCGAAGCGAAGGGTCAAAAACTGCTGCACTTGGCCCTCCATACCTTCAAAATAAAGAAAACCATATATTAGTTTTCTTTGACTTTTTTTTGTATATGGGTACAGAATGTTTTATGCTTTATGTACTATGGGAATTCATATGTTGCAATCCTATGTTGGAATTCAAAGATGAGGGGAGAAATATGTCCCACCGGGCGTGCCAGAATCTGATGACGGGAAAATGGTGGGCGTGAAAATACGCATCCAGGTCATTGATACAGAATGAATATATTTAAATGCGTAAATAAAATGGAAATCAAACATTGCAGGTACATATTTCCAGAACTCTTACATTTACATAAAACTTCTGTTAATTATATCTCTGAAGAGAAAACCCCTGATTAAGAATTCCAACTATCCTATTACATAGAATTGCAACACATGACTACTACAAAATGATAAAGAAAAATCGCTCCTCCTCGCTGTCGTTGACGCCGGTGTGCTCGGGGGAGCATTCTTGATCTTCTTCAAGTTATCATGTGTCTTGTTCATTTATATTTTTACCCTTGTACTATTACGAGTAGTACATAGAGTACGAGTGCAATGTGTGCTTTTTGCATCGGACACCTAATTTGTATAGTCGACTTAACCAACATATGTTAGTATGACCATGCGGCTATCTCAATCAGTTTTCAGGTCATTTCATTTTAACGAGTGATGAGTCGACTAAGACTATATCCACTTAATATATGCATGTTACATCTTTTATTGATGCATATATGACCATGCATGAGATGATGGAGCATATGATTTAGTTCATGTTGGATCTATGCATGAAAATTTAATATAAGGAGAGGTCATCATATCAGAACCATCCCATATATGTTTAATTTTGTTTGGTATGTTTGATGACAGCATCTACTAAGCAAATTAGTCTGTTTTGGTTAGGACTAAAACCAACTAGATGCGATATCTTTTATTTTATTATGGGTCACATGCATATACTCTAACCATCGGTGGGCAGTACACGCGTGTTGCACAGAGTCTGTACGCTCTAGATTTCGTATTTTAGATATGTAGGATTACATTTTTAACTTGACCTACACGCATTCACTTTCTTTTATGGGCATATTTTATTGAAGTGTGGACCGAGATAACTAGTATTTTCATTACCTCATGTCTACACATTGGATTTCACTTAGCACATTTTATATGCATTAGAGTATGCTCATTTAACCATATATATGACAGATGTATATGCATGACATTTGTACCTCCCTGTTTGTATTACTACTGACGTGGCATAGCAAGTATGTCCGCAGTGTAACCAACAAGAGGCTTCCAACATAATTTGGCAAGCACCTAATTTATACATTTTTATGCCCTAGATCTGGAGGTACATGCACAATTTACATGGTCTTGTTTTATGCAACAAATGAAGAGTGCATTTTTTTATAGGCACATGTACGTTTTATGATTTTATGTAGATAGTCATCTAGGATTCGTGTATGTATCATATTTGTTTTCCCCTGAGCTTTACCTTTGCGTCGCTCTCAATTATGATGGAAAGGAAGATATGTCCTCCTCAGTTTGGGTTGCCATGATCAACCAAGGAATGTAATTTATCATCTTTGACATAATAGCACTTTGGCTCGTATCACAATGATCAACCAAGGCAAAAATGACAAGATGAAATTATATGTTGTATGCTCCTTGGCTTGTATCATGATGATCAGCCAAGGCAAAATGTCAAGACGGGGCCATATGGAGGATGCTCCTTGGTTTGTATCACAATGATCAACCGAGGACAAATTTTCCTTTCCTAAACATATTCGCACTTGGGCTTGTATCATGATGATCAGCCAAGGCAAAAAAATGTCAAGATGAAAATATGTGAGATATGTTCCTTGGTTCGTATCGCGATGATCAACCAAGGACAAATTTTCCTTTCCTGAACATAATTGCACTTTGGCTCGTATCGCGATGATCAGCCAAGGCAAGATGTCAAGATGAGGACACATGGGCATTGTTCCTTGGTTTGTATCACAATGATCAACCAAGGAAAAAGACGATCATGATGAGAGATATAGGGAGGAGCAAGAAGATTAGAGGAGGATCATGATTTCCACCTTGTCTACCTTCCTCTGGCTCCTGACTGGACGGCGGCCTTGCAGCAGCAGCAGCAGCAACGTATATGTGGATGAGAGCAACAGCGTGAGGCCAGAGATCAAGAATATGAGCAGGGAAAGTAGCAGCAGAGCAGCAGCGCAGCGGAGCGATTAGGAAAAAGGGGAGCCAAGAGTAGCCGAGCGGCCATGTATTTATATGGAGCAGAGGAGCGCAGCGCCAGGCTCCGGCCGCACGCGCGCACAGCCATCCACGTCCTGGATCGTGAGATCGTGTGAGATCGTGCATGGGAGCGGGGCTGCTCCCTTTTTCTTTTTATTTGTTTAATCACTAATCAACCGGCAACGTCCCATCAGTACGGGCTTAATTAGGCCACATTCAGTCAATGTGTGGGGTTTTACTCCAATTCTTTAGTTAGGGCCAAATACATGTACGCATGAAGCTAGCTAGCGTGGGGCCATATGGGCCATGATACATACAGATGCCATGCGTGTACGCTCGCTTAGCCTGCATGCATTAGCACATATGCAAGCATGTGCCAACTAAATTTAATTGATACTAATATTTTCTTTAATTATATTCTATATACATTTGGTTAATAGGCAGTGATATTTGATGGAGGAATATACTGCACGATGTTTTGACAACTTTGGCGCCGCCTCTGACGGTGAAATTTTAGATCAGTGTCCGTCGGCAACGGTGCGCGTATATATGAACCGTGCGTCCCCATTTTTTCATATATTCTTCTTTTGTCAGCGACGGTGCACGCACATATAAACCTTGTGCTCTCCATTTTCTAATAGTTGAAAACTTAATGGATGTTTATTTGTTTTATGACTGTCCGTTTAATGCATGCATAATCGACATTCAAATATATATCATAGCCCTATTTTATTTTTCTCAGTCATCAATTTTAGCGGTTGATTATAGTTGATTATTTTTCATTATAAAACAAAATTTTGCCGTTTTGTGTTTATATTTTATGAGGCTTATTCATTTTACTTATCTTGGTCAAAATCCATGTCAACACAACGACACTATCATCTGGAAGATTAACTCCCAGTTGAATCAAGTGATTGTTATACCCAGACATTCTGACTATATGTTCACTGACAGAACTATTCTCCTCCATCTTACAACTATAGAACTTATTGGAGACTTCATATCTCTCAATCCGGGCATTTGTTTGAAATATTAACTTCAACTCCTGGAACATCTCATATGCTCCATGACGTTCAAAATGTCACTGAAGTCCCGGTTCTAGGCCGTAAAACATGGCACACTGAACTATCGAGTAGTCATCAGCTTTGCTTTGCCAGACGTTCATAACATCTGGTTCAGCTCCAGCAGCAGGTTGGGCACCTAGCGGTGCTTCCAGGACGTAATTCTTCTGTGCAGCAATGAGGATAATCCTCTATTTATGGACCCAGTCTGTATAATTGCTACCATCATCTTTCTACTTTGCTTTCTCAAGGAACGCATTAAAATTCAACGAAACAACAACATGGGCCATCTATCTACAACAACATAGACAAGCAAAATACTATCAGGTATTAAGTTCATGATAAATTAAAGTTCAATTAATCATATTTTAGAACTCCCACTTAGATAGACATCCCTCTAATCATCTAAGTGATCACGTGATCCAAATAAACTAAACCATGACAGATCATCACGTGAAATGGAGTAGTTTTCAATGGTGAGCATCATTATGTTGATCATATCTACTATATGATTCACGCTCGACCTTTCGGTCTCAGTGTTCCGAGGCCATATCTGCATATGCTAGGCTCGTCAAGTTTAACCTGAGTATTTCTGCGTGTGCAAAACTGGCTTGCACCCGTTGTATGTGAACGTAGAGCTTATCACACCCGATCATCACGTGGTGTCTCGGCACGAAGAACTTTGCCAACGGTGCATACTCAGGGAGAACACTTGTACCTTGAAATTTAGTGAGAGATCATCTTATAATGCTACCATCAATCAAGCAGAATAAGATGCATAAAGGATAAACATCACATGCAATCAATATAAGTGATATGATATGGCCATCATCATCTTGTGCCTGTGATCTCCATCTCCAAAGCACCATCATGATCACCATCGTCACCAGCGCGACACCTTGAACTCCATCGTAGCATCGTTCTCGTCTCGCCAATTATTGCTTCTACGACTATCGCTACCGCTTAGTGATAAAGCAAAGCAATTACAGGGGAGATTGCATTGCATACAATAAAGCGACAACCGGCTCCTTCCAGTTGCCGATAACTCTGTTACAAAACATGATCATCTCATACAATAAAATTTAGCATCATGTCTTGACCATATCACATCACAACATGCCTTGCAAAAACAAGTTAGACGTTCTCTACTTTGTTGTTGCAAGTTTTACGTGGCTGCTACGGGCTGAGTTAGAACTGTTCTTACCTACGCATAAAAACCACAACGATAGTTCGTCAAGTTCGTGCTGTTTTAACCTTCACAAGGACCGGGCGTAGCCACACTCAATTCAACTAAAGTTGGAGAAACTGAAACCCGCCAGCCACTTGTGTGCGAAGCACGTCGGTAGAACCAGTCTCGCATAAGCGTGCGTGTAATGTTGGTCTAGGCCGCTTCATCCAACAATACCGCCGAATCAAAGTATGACATGCGGGTAAGCAGTATGACTTGTATCGCCCATAACTCACTTGTGTTCTACTCGTGCATATAACATCTACGCATAAACCTGGCTCTGATGCCACTGTTGGGGAACGTAGTAATTTAAAAAAAATTCCTACGCACACGCAAGATCATGGTGATGCATAGCAACGAGAGGGGAGAGTGTGTCCACGTACCCTCGTAGACCGAAAGCGGAAGCGTTATGACAACGCGGTTGATGTAGTCGTACGTCTTCACGATCGACCGAACTCAGTACCGAACGTACGGTACCTCCGTGTTCTGCGCAAGTTCAGCTCGGAGACGTCCCGCAAACTCACGATCCAGTAGAGCTTCGCCGGAGAGTTTCGTCAGCACGACGGTGTGATGACGTTGATGATGATGCTACCGACGTAGGGCTTCGCCTAAGCACCGCTATGATATTACCATGGTGAATTATGGTGGAGGGGGGCACGGCACACGGCTAAGAGATCAATGATCAATTGTTGTGTCTCCAAGGGGTGCCCCCCCTCCCCGTATATAAAGGGGTGGGGGAGAGGGAGGGGGCCGGCCTCCTATGGTGCGCCCCATGAGGAGTCCTACTCCCACCGGGAGTAGGACTCCCTCCTTCCAAGTAGGAGTAGGAGAGGAGAAGGAAGGGAGAGAAGGAGAGAAGGAAAGGGGGGCGCCACCCCCCTCCTTGTACAATTCGGACTAGCGGCGGAGGGGACAAGCGGCTGCCCTGGCCGCCCCTCCTCTTCTCCCACTAGGGCCCATTAGGCCCAATATACTCCCCGGGGGGTTACGGTAACCCCCCGGTACTTCGGTATATGTCTGAAACCTCCCGAAACACTCCCGGTGTCCGAACATAGTCGTCCAATATATCAATCTTTACGTCTCGACCATTTCAAGACTCCTTGTCATGTCCGTGGTCATATCTGGGACTCCGAACTACCTTCGGTACATCAAAACACAAAAACTCATAATACCGATCGTCACCGAACTTTAAGCATGCGGACCCTACGGGTTCGAGAACTATGTAGACATGACCGAGACACGTCTCCAGTCAATAACCAATAGCAGAACTTGGATGCTCATATTGGCTCCCACATATTCTACGGAGATCTTTATCGGTCAAACCGCATAACAACATACGTTGTTTCCTTTGTCATCGGTACATTACTTGCCCGATATTCGATCGTCGGTATCTCAATACCAAGTTCAATCTCTTTACAGGCAAGTCTCTTTACTTGTTCCATAATACATCATCCCGCAACTAACTCATTAGTTACATTGCTTGCAAGGCTTATTTGATGTGCATTACCGAGAGGGCCCAAATATACCTCTCCGACAATCGGAGTGACAAATCCTAATCTCGATCTATGCCAACTCAACAAGTACCTTCGGAGACACCTGTGGAGCACCTTTATAATCACCCAGTTACGTTGTGACGTTTGGTAGCACACAAAGTGTTCCTCCGGTATTCGGGAGTTACATAATCTCATAGTCATAGGAACATGTATAAGTCATGAAGACAGCAATACCAACATACTAAACGATCAAGTGCTAAGCTAACGGAATGGGTCATGTCAATCACATCATTCTCTAATGATGTGATCCCGTTTATCAAATGAAAACTCATGTCTATGGTTAGGAAACATAACCATCTTTGATCAACGAGCTAATCAGGTAGAGGCATACTAGTGACACTTTGTTTGTCTATGTATTCACACAAGTATTATGTTTCCGGTTAATACAATTCTAGCATGAATAATAAACATTTATCATGAAATAAGGAAATAAAAAATAACTTTATTATTGCCTCTAGGGCATATTTCCTTCAGAGGAGCCACTAGAGAGGTCTTTCAAGAAGACCATGGCGACCCCGGTGGTAGGATGCGAGACGGCGAGAGCGAGGAAGCAAGCGAGCAAGCGGCTATAGTTTAGGAAGGAAGGAAGGAAGGAAGGAAGGAGGAAACAGGAGAAATGCGACTTGTGGTCGGGTAGAAAAGGGGGTGGGGAAGGGGGGAGGGGTGGGGTTAGATATTTTTGCGGTAGGCGAAAATTTTGGAAATGTGGAGGGAAACATTGCGCGCGGTGCCGCCAGACACCATTCACTTTGAACGATTGTGTGCATCGCAAACGATTCTTCTGCTTTACGCGCATGCGATGAGTTTGATAATTCAAATTTTGGTGGAAATTTCCCCGGGTACGTCATTGCATAATTTAACATCGCTTGCTAATTTGGGCACACAAAAGAGCGTACAACAGACAGACCACACATACTGAATCGTGCAATTTTAGTAATTAAATAGAGCTACTTGATCTAAACATTTCTCTAACAAAAGACCAGCATTAAAAACAAAGCCTAAGTACACATAATTTTAATAAATCCGTCGCCGCGCAGGCCTATGCATTGCCGGTGTGAGATGAGACATCGATGACTTGTCCTGGCGACATGCCACCGTGGTGGACTCCGCGTCCCCCTTGTTGAATTCGACCGCGTCCTCGTCCTCGTCCTCATTCTCGCCCTGGGCGCCGCCTTCAAGGTTGTAGTACTTGTAGTAGTGGCTGCGCCAGAGCTCGCGTTGGTACTCCACCGCTGATTCCTCGACGGACAGACTCTTATCTATCTTGACCTTAGCTACACACAACTCCTCCTCCCGGCGCTCCTTGATCTCCGCCGCCTCCTACATCTCCATCTCCCGCTTGGCGACCTCATGACGAAGCAGGTGCTCCATGGCCACCGCCACCTTTTCGGACATGGGTTGCATGCTGGATTCCGAGGTGGCATGGAATATCTTGGCATGGATGGCCTCGACCCGGGCCAGGGCGACATCGGCGGCACGGACGGCATCTTGAGCACTCTCGGCGTTTGTAGCCGCCGTCGCAGCTGCAGCTGCAGCCGTCTCGGCTGCTGGAGCTGCCCTGTCAGCTGCCGCAGATGCCCTCTCGGCGGAAGTGGCCGCGCTTAATGCAGATGCGGCAGCACTCTCGGCGGAAGTGGTCGCGCTAAATGCGGATGCAGTGGCACTCTCGGCATTGGCAACCGCGCTCTTAGTGTAGGCGGCGGCGCTCGGAGGGGGGACGCGACCATTGTATGTGCCTTCATGAAGCATTTCCACGGCGTCATCTTTGCAAGAAGGGGGTGCGGGAATGGGGATCAAGATTCATGGATTCGGGGGTTGCCGGCACTGGAGCAGACGAGCCGGCGAAGCTGAAGGAGGAAGACTTAAATAGACCCAGAAATTTTCATCGCAAACAGTTCCTAAAAAACAAATGTGTGTGATGTTCTAGATATTTTTTATTAGCTGAGAAAGACGAATTTGGAGTGAAGTGGCACCAGATGGTGTTTTAGATGTACGAGAAAATTTGTAGTACTAATACAACTGTCATGTCAAATTTTGGTAAATTTCAGGGGTCATTTAACATTTCAAGACATTTAAGTGATTTTCTAGCCATTTAATGACCGTAATAGAAATTGGCACTACATGTACATGCAACAGCTAACCATAACGGTTTAAAAAAAAATCATATTTTGTGTACTTGTGTGTGATTTAATTCCATGTGCAGTAAATTGGAAGGAATTTTCAAACATATTGGTCTAACGGCTATGACACAATTAAGCATGGAGTGCCATGGCATTTAAATTCCAAAAAATTAAAAAAAGATCGGAAACACATGAAACCTTGCACTAAAAAAAATACACTTCTGTGATGATACGTGTTTGTCATAGTAGGTCACATTTTCTGTCATGCATGTACATCCATGACTATTTTATGACAGAATCAAGATAGTCATACCTGTCCTGTCGTAGAAGTGTTCCATAACATTACCAAAATTATCATCACGGAAGTGTCCACTTCCATGACGATAAATCGCGCGTCATAGAAGTGCTTTCGTCAAGGGTGACCGACACGTGGCATCCACCATAACAGGTCGCCATTAAGCTACCAGGTCCGGTTTTGGATCCGATAACCCGTTAACAACCCAGACCAATGGGGATTTTCCACGTGTAAAATTCTCATTGGCCATAGGAAACACGTGTTGGCTCACCGTTGGGACAGATGTCATCCACTCATTGGACAGGAGGCGCCTGTCTGTGTCAAAACCGGCGGATCTCGGGTAGGGGGTCCCGAACTGTGCTTCTAAGGCGAATGGTAACAGGAGGCAGGGGACACAATGTTTACCCAGGTTCGGGCCCTCTCGATGGAGGTAATACCCTACTTCCTGCTTGATTGATCTTGATGATATGAGTATTACAAGAGTTGATCTACCACGAGATCGTAGAGGCTAAACCCTAGAAGCTAGCCTATGGTATGATTGTTGTTGTCCTACGGACTAAACCCTCCAGTTTATATAGACACCGGAGGGGGCTAGTGTTACACAGAGTCGGTTACAATGGGAGGAGATCTACATATCCGTGTCGCCAAGCTTGCCTTCCACGCCAAGGAGAGTCCCATCCGGACACGAGACGAAGTATTCAATCTTGTATCTTCATAGTCCAACAGTCCGGCCAAAGGATATAGTCCGGCTGTCCGGATACCCCCTAATCCAGGACTCCCTCAATAGCCCCTGAACCAGGCTTCAATGACGATGAGTCCGGCGCGTAGATTGTGTTCGGCATTGCAAGGCGGGTTCCTCATCCGAATACTCCATGGAGGATTTTGAACACAAGGATAGTGTCCGGCTCTACAAAACAAGTTCCACATTCCACCGTAGAGAGAATAATATTTCCACAAATCTAATCTGCTGACGCATTTCGTAGCATGAAATCACACCATGGCCCGGTCATTATTCGAACCGTTCTTCACAACCAGCCTTGGCGCATATTGCGAGGCGGTTTCCTTGGCACGTCCTGTCGAAGCAGAGATCGTGTCCCCTTATCACGGGATTCTCATCAATACGGACGTGGGTAACCCAGCCGCGCCTTCAATTACGGCGTTTGGGGAGTAAGAGGTTTTACCAGGCAAGTGGGTAGGCGCATCACATCTTCCGTCCTTATAAGGGGACAGGGATTTATCCTTCTAACCCACGCCTTCCTCCTAGCTCGTTCCCTTCTGTTCAAGCTCCAACGCTCAAGCGCTCCTCTTCCCTGCCCACAAGAGGTCCTCCGAAGATGTCCAGATTCGGAGCAAGAGGCAAATGGATGGCCTCTACCGTCCAAGAGAAGGATATTAAAAAGTTTCGGAAGGCCGGGTACCTGGCCAAGAAAATCAGCCACCGTCTTCCGACGGCGGGACAAATCGTCTCTACTCCGGAACCCCACGAGAGGGTTGTATTCCTCCCTCATTTCGTCCGCGGGCTGGGGTTTCCCTCCACCCGTTTGTTCGGGGCATCATGTATAATTATGGGATCGATCTTCACGATCTGTCCCCTAATTCCTTCCACAACATCTCGACATTCATTGTCGTGTGCGAGGCTTTTCTCCGCATCTCGCAACACTTCGGCCTAAGGCTGAAGATTTTTAATGTGAAGCCCAAGGTAGTGGGAGCTGAGCACGCCGAGTGTGGGGGTGCTATGGTTAGCAAGATGCCCAATGTCATATGGCCAACATGCACCTTCAATGATTCTGTCAAGGAGTGGCAACAGCAGGTTTTATGTCATTGAGCCGCGCAACACGGAATCGGCTGCTACTCCCGAATTTCGATCCGGTCCCCCCTTGCGGCTTACATCCTGGGTCAAAAAGGGCTTGAACTGGTCCTCGCCCGACGAACTATCGGCTCTCAACCAGATGCTTTGTTGGTGGCATTGAAAGACGCCTCCATCATTGACGAACACCGTGCCCTTATGGGTGCGGTGATTGAGAAGATTCAGTCAACTGAGAGTGGACTGAACGAAGCATGTATCAGCCTTATAAGAGGTTTTGAGGTATGTTTTATGGGTTGTCGAAGAGTGTCATAGTATAGATAGTAGCCCCTGATACACTGTTCGGTGAAAGAAATAACCAGACAGGGGGTCGAATTTATGGTCGCGGGGAGACGCGGTGAATGACATAATCATCTCTTATGTTATAAGTAGGCATCTGTAGCGGCTGCTAGTTCTCATACTGCGGAGATCTCCGGGCTGAATCAAAGTCTGCAGCGGGCCAGAGAAGAACTTGGCCATGTGACAATGCAGTTGAGGGATAAAAAAGGTACGCACCCATCAAATTCGCGTTAATTGCGAATGAATGTTTAGTATGATTTGAGCTTGATGACTTGCGCTAGGGGGTGTGACCGAAGTCAAAGCCCTTAAGAAGGCTGTGGCCGAGGCCGAGAAGAAGGCAACAACTGAGCAGGCTCTTCGTGAGAAGCATGAGGCCAGGGCCATTAAGGCCGAGCAAGAGCTGCAAGAGGCCGTGACAAAGTGCGAGACCTTGGAGCAGAGTTTAAACGAGAAGGAATCCGAACTTACCAAGGCTCATCAAGCCCTAAGCGAGACCCAGGAGGAAACCCAGGGTGTCCGGCAGGAGATCCAAGAGGCGCGGAAGATCGTGGCGGGTAAGGATTTTTCTCTGTAAAACAAGTACTTGCGGAGAGAATTGTCTTTCTAGTTTTAAACTTGGAATTCTTAGGGGTATTTGCGTTGCTGCCCCGGAGCATATCAGATGCTGCCTATTTCTACCGAGCCGAAGAAAGGAACACTGCAGATAAGCTCTTCTGGTCGCAGTATTTGGCACCGAATTATCCGGTGCCTTTTTCCGATCAACTAAAACAGCTGATCGAACTGCAGAAGGCGGCGGAGCTAGCCATAAAGGATTTGATTATCCGGCTATGGCCTGCCGAGCCAATTCCGAACAGCTACTTTGGGCTCGTAAAGTGGCTTGTAAATGCCTGCTCTCGACTTGACGTCATCAAGCGGTCGGTCTGTATTGAGGGTGCGAGAATGGCCTTCGCCTGCGCAAAAGTGCATTGGGGGAAGATGGATGCTGAAAAGCTGATGACCGAAGGACTGCCGGAGGGAAAGGAGCACCACAAGCCCAAATTATATTATGAAGGAGTCCGGAAAGGATCCTACCTTGAGGCAGAGCAATGTGCCAAGGACATTATATTTCCATGAATGTCAATCATGTTGTCCTTTGTAAAATTGGAACGAGGTCATTTATTTATTGCCTGTTGTATAAATGTTTACCCTCCTATGCGGCCGTTTGATATGTTAATCCTGAGAGTTGGCTAGCCGTCGGCTTCGGCCCTCACGTAAAAATACGGGGGTGTTTGGGATAAACCTGAGCACTCTTTATCCCAATTTTGGATCCTTCGAAGGAGGTGCTCAGCACAACGAACTAGGCAATTGGACTATACGGCTTTGTCACTCTCACTTAGCCATAGGAGCTTTAGTATGGTGGGCGCAGCCCCTGGTGTTCGGAAGACATCAGGAGGGGCTCTATAGGCGCCTGATCAGAAGAAAAACCGATCCATTGCACGCTGCATTGGTTATGGCATTGTGTCAAAGAAATCCTTAAAGATTTTGCAACCTCTCGAACACCTGACCAGCTCTCACCGTATCATGACAGTCAGTTTTGGCTTTCTCTACTGAGGTGCTCGTCCTGAAGAATCGGGACACAATCGCAGTAATTCTCCCAGTTCTACCTTAGCCGATATAGCGGAACGTAAGGTACCAAAACATGGGAGCCGGGCAAACCCAACTATTGACCCAAGACATGATTCGGAGCTGATGCATATAGTGCTATAAGTTCGGGGTGCCGAACTTCCATGAAGGTGTTCAGACTTTACTGCCGTATAATGGGTAAAACGTAGCCCCTGGCATATTTTAAGGCGTAACGCTATTTGCAGATGCCACTTTGACAAAAGGATTTCAATAAGAAATGACAGCAGATAAGCGTCATATAAATCCACATGTTGTATTTAGGTGGTACGTCTATGCGTATAGGTACAAATAATGTGACATATAAAAGAAAGGAATATGTTTGCGGAACCTGCTGAAACCAGGTGGAAGAGGCTGGGTGCGGATCCGTAGTATAACTGGATGGTCATTGCGGGGAATGTCTATGGATTCCTTTACGTGTTCAGGCTGCCTTCATGTAGTCCATCCTGGTCGGCGCAAAGGTGAACCTGCGAGGGAAATGTAAGAAATATTTATGTGCCGCAGGGCGGTTGAGCCACCGAGTGTGGCCTGTCCTGGCCTTCACCGGAGCGTTTAGTTGAGCCCTGGACGGGCCGGGCTATCCTTCCGTGAAGTAGGTCGGAGTCCCCTGACGGTGTCCGGAAGCCTGGACGTCCGCTTGAGGTTTGGCTGCAAGGTGATGCTCGTTGTTTCTGTTACTAGGGTCGTGGTGAGTATTTTGGGGCCGAGGGAATGCTCGGCCCTGCCATTAACCGTTATGACGCCACGTAGACCGGGCATCTTGAGCTTACGGTAGGCATAATGTGGCACCGCGTTGAACCGAGCGAATGCGGTTTGTCCGAGAAGTGCTTGATAGTTACTGCGGAAGGTAACGATTTCAAAGACTAACTCTTCGATACGGTGATTTTCTGGTGGTCCGAAGACTACCTCAAGGGTAATGGAGCCTGTACAGCAAGCCTCCTCACCTGGGATGATGCCTCGGAAAGTGGCTTTAGTGGGTTTGATCGCTGACTGATCGATGCCCATCTTGCGCACTGTGTCTTGGTAGAGCAGATTTAGACTGCTTCCGCCGTCCATGAGGACTCGAGTGAGGTGGAACCCGTAAATTATTGGGTCCAGGACTAGTGCGGCTGGGTTGCCCTGACTGGCATTTACCGGACAATCCGTGCGGTTGAAGGTAACTGGCCCTAGTTTATATTGTGGGACGACAAGTTCCGTTGATGCGCCATCCCGAAGGATGGATATTCGGTCCGAGTTTGTAATTTGGGTGGTATGTACCACGTTTACCGATTGAATATGCGGGGGAAATTTCTTTTGCCCTCTGTTCGGTGGTCTGGGCTCTTTGTCACTATTGTCGCTTTGAGACTCCCCTTTGTCTCTGACGCCTGCCCTGCCGGCTTGTTTGAAGACCCAACATTCTCTGTTGGTATGGGTGGCTGGTGTTTCTGGGGTGCCATGAATTTGGCATTGGCGATCGAGTATGCGGTCCAGACTGGAAGGACCCGGATTTTTATTTTTGGGTTGCCCATTCCGCTGACCGGACTTTGAGCCCCTGAACCCGGCATTAACTGCCATGTTTTCGGCGTTTTCACCATATTTGCGGCGCTTATGTTTGTTGCATCGCGGTTTGACGTTGCCATCCCTTGCTTCTGATGTGTCATGTTTGCTTGCTGTATTAGAACTACGAGCCAACCAGCTATCTTCGCCCGCACAAAAGCGGGTCATGAGTGTCGTGAGGGCTGCCATGGATTTCTGCTTTTCTTGGCCGAGGTGTCGGGCGAGCCATTCGTCACGGATGTTATGCTTAAATGCCGCTAAGGCCTCTGCATTCGGGCAGTCAACAATTTGGTTTTTCTTGGTTAGAAACCGTGTCCAGAATGTCCTGGCTGATTCCCCTGGCTGCTGAATTATATGACTTAAGTCATCAGCGTCTGGTGGTCGCACATAAGTGCCTTGGAAGTTGTCGAGGAATGCCTCTTTGAAATCCTCCCAACTACCGACGGATTCTGCTGGCAAGCTATTCAACCAATGCCGAGCTGGTCCTTTGAGTTTCAGTGGGAAGTACTTGATGGCGTGTAGATCATCACCGCGGGCCATGTGGATGTGGAGGAGGAAATCCTCTATCCATACCGCAGGGTCTGTAGTACCATCATATGATTCAATATTTACGGGTTTAAAACCCTCTGGGTATTCGTGATCCATCACTTCATCAGTGAAGCATAGGGGGTGGGTGGCGCCTCTGTGCCGGGCTATATCGCAACGCAGTTCATATGAGTATTGTCTGCCGTCTTCGGCTTGGCGGATTTACATTTAGTGTATCCGCCATGACGATCATCGTCACGTGTTGGTGCACGCCCCCTTGATCCGTAGATCGATCTTGCATATTTTGCCTTGTTTTCCAGTACACCTCGCAGGTCTCGTGTGTTGCCCCGTGCCATGGTATTTTTGTTTGACTGGCGGCGGGGTGTGGGCTGAGCTTCAGGCTGGAATGCCTCTCTGTCTCGGCCATGAGGTGGCCGATCAGCCGCATCATAAGCTGGTGATGTAGGTTTAATGCTTCCTCCTCAAGTCGGGGTAGCAACCTACGCTTTGGGTAACCCTTGGAAGGGCATTCGAGTTCATATTCCTCGGCCGCAAGGACTTCACTCCATCTGTCTGCTAGTGAATCCTGATCAGCTCGAAGCATTTGTTGCTTTTTCTTCGGGCTATTTGTTGTGGCTATAAGCCGGCGCATAAAGCGCTCCTTTTCGACGGGATCCTCAGGTACGGCAAATTCTTCGTCGCCGAGGCTCACTTCGTCTTCGGAGAGAGGCATGTAATTGTCATCTTCCGCTTCTCCCTCTGCCGCTCGCTCGGGAGGGTTGGTTTGTTCATCCTCCGGCCCTAAATCTTGCTGGAGGGGATTGTCGTTGTCTTCGGCACTGTCCGGAGTGCTATTATCTCCTGTGCCGCTTTTGTTGTGGCGAGACTTAGAGCGGCGCCGCTGTCATTGGCGCTTGGGTTGCTTCTTGGAGGGGTCATCCTCCGTTGTCTTGTCGCCATTGACTTCTTTGGGTGTATCCACCATGTATATATCATATGATGAGGTGGCGGTCCAGTGCCCTGTGGGAAGTGGTTCCTGTTCGTCTCCGGCATCGTTGTCCATACCATCGATGTTTTCGGAGTCGAAGTCGAGCATGTCGGTTAAATCGTCGACAGTGGCTACTAAGTGGGTGGTGGGTGGGGAGTGAATTTCTTCGTCATCCGCATCCCATTCTAGCCGGACACAGTTCGGCCAAGGTTATCCTGACAAGGGGAGAGACCTTAACGATTTTAGCACATCGCCGAAGGGCGAGTGCTGAAAGATATCTGTGGAGGTGAACTCCATGATCGTTGCCCAATTGGATTCGATAGGGATGGGCGCAGGCGGTTCGGAGTCCGTGGCCGGAGATGAATCCAGTGGTTGAGCGTCACGGCTCTCTTGAGGGGTAAGGTAACTATCCAGCTCTATCGCCGCTGAGAGTGCAACCTCCAAGGCTGGGTCTATCCGCCCGTCCTCGGATGGCGCAATTTGCTCGGGATTGAAGGCCGAAGTAGTTGCCGGGGTGATCTCCCGAACACTGTCCGACGGCAGAGCTATATCATGCTCGTCGTGATCGTGCGGCACACCTAGCATGGGCTCGAATCCGTCGAAGATCAAGTCTCCGCGGATGCCAGTAGCGTAATTCAAGTTTCCAAACCTGACCGGATGGCGAGGGGCGTAGCTCTCGATCTGCTCCAGATGGCCAAGCGAGTTGGCCCGCAGTGCGAAGCCGCCGAGTATAAAGATTTGTCCGGGGAGGAAGACCTCACCCTGGACCGCATCGCTACCAATGATCGAAGGAGCCATGTAGCCTTACGGTGATGGCACAATGGAACTCTCAATGAAATCACCAATGTTGGTGTCAAAACCGGAGAATCTCGGGTAGGGGGTCCCGAACTGTGCGTCTAAGGCGGATGGTAACAGGAGGCGGGGGACACAATGTTTACCTAGGTTCGGGCCCTCTCGATGGAGGTAATACCCTACTTCCTGCTTGATTGATCTTGATGATATGAGTATTATAAGAGTTGATCTACCACAAGATCGTAGAGGCTAAACCCTAGAAGCTAGCCTATGGTATGATTGTTGTTGTCCTACGGACTAAACCCTCTGGTTTATATAGACACCGGAGGGGGCTAGGGTTACACAGAGTCGATTACAATGGGAGGAGATCTACATATCCGTATCGCCAAGCTTGCCTTCCACGCCAAGGAGAGTCCCATCCGGACACGAGACGAAGTATTCGATCCTGTATCTTCATAGTCCAGCTGTCTGGCCAAAGGATATAGTCTGGCTGTCTGGATACCCCCTAATCCAGGACTCCCTCAGCGCCTATGATACATCGACACATGGCACGACCCAACAGAGGCCCATTCCAGTGAAAAGGCCGGCCTGTTTTGACGTGCTCAAAAAGGTAATGGGCCAGCCCACGGAAAGCCTGTTAACGGCATGTTCGTATATCTCCCATTTATGGCCCACTAACTCCCGGCCCGTTACAGCCTATCGGAATTAAGGCCAGTAGCTTCATCTGGGCCGTCCAATATGATTCCAGCCCATTAACTTCCGGCCCATGTATGGCCCATGATGTCTTTCGGTCCATATTAGGCCCTTCGTAACTCTGGGCCCATTAAAGACCCGAAATGAAACTGGCACATAATGAACAGTGTATCACTTTATACCCTTTAACAACCCATTATTCCATCGGCCGTTTCCAGCCCATGTTAACTTTTGGCCTTCTGAGGGCCCATTTATTCTTGGGCTCATTTCTAGAATTCGGTTAGTTACGGTTCGTTACTGGCCTGTTCCGTTTGTGTGCCAAATTCAGCCCATGGTTACATTCGGCCTGTTTGTGAACCGTTAACCCGTTGGGTTGTTTTCATAGCATTATCAAATACGGCCTATTAACGGCCCATTATGGTCCACGAATAGTATGGCCCATGTTTGGCAAAATGATGATACGCCCCGTACAAGGCCCATGGATCCTATGGCCCGTAGAAGACCAATAGATCCTACGGCCCGTAGAAGGCCCATGGATCATATGGCCCGTAGAAAGTCCATGGGTCCTACAGCCCGTAGAAGGCCCATGGATCCTACGACCCGTAGAAGGCCCATGGATCCTACGGCCCGTAGAAGGCCCATGGATCCTATGGCCCGTAGAGGCCCATGGATCCTACGACCCGTAGAAGGCCCATGGATCCTACGGCCCGCAGGAGGCCCATGGTTACAATAGTCCGTGTGTTGCCATGATTATTGTGGCCTAGTTACCAAAAATAGGTTATTGTGGCCACTAGAAAAACGCGGAAAAAGAACTGCAGTGACTACAAGCAAACAACTAAACAAAGACAATAAGGAAACGAATAAGCAAGCAACTAACGCTAGGCTATTACAGCTATTACACATATTACATCCATTGGGCATCAAAGTTCGCCACCAGTACAAATATAGGGAACAAAGCAGCATATTACATACACTGGCCGTCAAAATTGGGCACCAGTGCAAATAAACGCGACAGCAAAACAAGAGCATAACTGAAACAACTTCAGAGGAGCTCAAGAAACGTTATCCTGGGTATCCACCATGATGGCAATAAGCTTAGCAAGCTTATTAGCTTTGTCCTGTTTGGGGCTAAAATCCTCCAACGCTTGTTGTTGCACCAGAAATTATGCATCTGAATGCTCCAGGGACTTCCCAGTCCTTCTACTTCTTGTCGCAGCACAACTGATCGATGTCTTTCAGCTTGTAGTTGAGACTCAAGAAACCAAACTGATTCAAATAGTGAGTTTGAATAGCTTGTCCAAGCGGTAGTGGCCAGTAACTCGAACACTAAACCAAGACAGGACTTGGGGGTTCCCTCACTGTCTTCAAGATAGTCTTCCTTAGCTATTTTATCAGCTTTGTTGGAGACCAACAAGGATGTCTCACTATCCTGAACCTTATCTGCATTACTTCCTTTACCATTGCTTAATAAGGCACTCTTCCCCAATATTCTGTCAGCATTCTAAAATAAGAAACAAGCAGACACATAACAGGTTTAGCATGTACTAGTATATGAAACTCATTTCGGTGAACCAGTTCATTAGTAAGGTGGACATGATTAAACTACCAAGTCTTCTATTGCCAAGTACTAGTACATAATAAAAGCATCAAACAAATATATATCTATGTCCTATATGGTCACCGCATTGTCTTGCCAAATCAAAATAGAGACACGGTTCAAATCATATCAGTTCAAGACAAAGTAGCAGTGAAAGAATACAAAGCGTGGGAAACTACATAGCACAACAAGATTTCATATGGGTACCACGGGTCTACATGTACAACAACACTATTGGCTCTGTTGTGATGCTAGTAATGTGCATGATATGAGAAGTCAATTGTATACACAATTGAAATTGAAATCAACAGAGCTATTGATAAGAGCAAACCTGTTAAAGAAACATGTGTGAACATACCTGCTGTGCCATTGAAGTTTCGATTGGATCCTTCAATTTAAAAATTAAGTTTGTATGAATAAATACAGTGATACAAGAGCAAAGCAGTGTGCACAATAGCAATGGAATCTTAAATTAGAGAAGTTGTTCTTCAGGTTTAAGCACTTGTTCTACATGAACAAAGTATAGTAAGACGCAAGAATATAGTACTTGAAAATAGAAAATGAGCTCATAGACCTTACCACATTCTTGGTTCGGGACCAGTACAGAACAAGGCATTCCCACTCATCGTCCAATAAATGTGTCTCAGGAGAACATAAGGGAATTTGATGAGTTTCTTTGCCAGTGAAGTACGTTTTCTTCAGGTGAGGGAGTCCTGGATTAGGGGGTGTTCGGATAGCCGAACTATACCTTCAGCCGGACTCCAGGACTATGAAGATACCAAGTTGAAGACTTCGTCCCGTGTTCGGAAGGGTCTTCTCTTGGCGTGGAAGGCAACCTAGGTGTGCGGATATTCAAGATCTCCTACCAATGTAACCGACTCTGTGTAACCCTAACCCTATCCGGTGTCTATATAAACCGGAGGGTTGTAGTCCATAGGACAACCATCATCATACACAATCATACCATAGGCTAGCTTCTAGGGTTTAGCCTCCTTGATCTCGTGGTAGATCTACTCTTGTACTACCCATATCATCAATATTAATCTAGCAGGAGTAGGGTTTTACCTCCATCGAGAGGGCCCGAACCTGGGTAAAATAAAGTGTCCCTTGTCTCCTGTTACCATCCGACCTTGACGCACAGTTCGGGACCCCCTACCCGAGATCTGCCGGTTTTGACACCGACATTGGTGCTTTCATTGAGAGTTCCTCTGTGTCGTCGCTTTTAGGCCCGATGGCCCCTTTGATCATCAACAACGATGAGGTCCAGGGTGAGACTTTCCTCCCCGGGCAGATCTTCGTCTTCGGCGGCTTCGCTCTGTGGGCCAATTCGCTTGGTCATCTAGAGCAGATCGAAAGCTACGCCCCTGGCCATCAAGTCAGGTTTGGAAGCTTAAACTACACGGCGGATATCCGCGGAGACTTGATCTTCGACGGATTCGAGCCACAGCCAAGTGCGCCGCACTGTTTCGAGGGGCATGATATAGCTCTGCCTCCGAACAGTACCCTGGAAGCCGCACACGCTCCGGCCCCGATCCTTGACTCGGGGCCTGCTGCGTACTCTGAGGATGAATGGTTGGACGTCACCTCGGGGGCTGCGATCTCATAGGAGATCGAGCCGAACGCTAGCCCCGCACTCCGCACGGCCAAGGACTCCAAGGAGCCGGACTCTTTTCCGAACTCCGAGCCTTCCGCGCCCCTGTCGATCGAATCTGATTGGGCGCTTGTAATGGAGTTCACCGCCGCGGACATCTTTCAGTGCTCACCTCTCGGTGATATCCTGAATTCTCTCAAGTCTCTCTCTTTATCAGGAGAGCCCAGGCCGGACTATGGCCCGCGAGGTTGGGATGCGGACGACAAAGAAATTCAAAGCCCACCCACCACCCACTTAATAGCCACTGTCGACGATTTAACCGATATGCTTGACTTCGGCTCCGAAGACTTCGACGGTATGGACGACGAAGGAGGAGACGAACAAGAACCAGCACCTATAGGGCGCTGGACCGCCACCTCGTCATATGATATATACATGGTGGATGCTCCAAAGGATGGAGAAGGCGAGGGAACTACGGAGGACGGCACCTCGAAAAAGCTGCCAAAACGCCGGCGCCAACAGCGCCGCTCTAAATCCCGCCACAGCAGAAACGGTGATTCCGGCACGGGAGATAATGCTACCCCGGACAACACCGAAGAACACCAAAACCAGCAAGATTCGGCGCAGGAAGATGAAAAAGCCAGCCCACATGAGAGAGTGGCAGAGCAAGAGGTTGATGGCGATAATTACATGCCTCCCTCCGAAGACGAGGCAAGCCTCGGCGACGATGAATTCATCGTACCATCAGACCCCGCCGAACAAGAGCGCTTTCAACGCAGGCTTCTAGCCACGGCGAACAGCCTAAAGAAAAAGCAGCAACAACTTAGAGTTGATCAAGATTTGCTAGCTGACAGATGGACTGAAGTCCTTGCGGCCGAGGAGCATGAGCTCGGGCGCCCCTCCAAAAACTATCCTAAACGCAGGCCGCTACCCCAATCAGAGGAGGAAGCTCATGACATGGCAGACCGGCCACCCCGCGGCCGCGACAGAGAGGCCTACCGAACCTCCAAACAAGCCATGCCCCGGTATCACTCAACTAAGGCACGGGAAAACGAGCCAGACCTTTGAAACGTCCTGGAGGATAAAGCAAGGCAAACAAGGTCGATCTACGGATCGCGCGGATGCCCGATGACACGTGATGATTTTCACCCCAGACACAATAAACCCGGCCGAGCCGAACACAACAGGCACAGATCTTCCGAACTGCGTTGTGACCTAGCCCAGTACAGAGGCGCCGCACATCCACTATGCTTCACAGACGAAGTAATGGATCATAGAATCCCAGAGGGTTTCAAACCCGTCAATATCGAGTCGTACGATGGTACGACAGATCCGGCAGTATGGATTGAGGACTATCTCCTTCACATCCACATGGCACGTGGCGATGACTTGCGCGCCATCAAATATTTGCCCCTTAAGCTCAAGGGACCAGCCCGACACTGGCTCAATAGATCCCAGCAGACTCAATCGGTTCTTGGGAGGACCTGGAGGCCGCATTCCTCGACAACTTCCAGGGGACCTATGTGCGACCACCGGACGCCGACGACCTAAGCCACATAATCCAGCAGCCAGAAGAATCGGCCAGACAATTCTAGACACGGTTCCTGACAAAGAAAAATCAGATAGTCGATTGTCCGGATGCAGAGGCCCTAGCAGCCTTCAAACATAACATCCGCGACGAATGGCTTGCCCGGCACCTGGGACAGGAAAAGCCGAAATCCATGGCAGCCCTCACGACACTCATGACCCGCTTTTGCGCGGGCGAAGACAGCTAGCTGGCTCGCAGCAACAACTTATCGAAGAAGCACGGTAATTCGGATACCAAGGATAAAAGTGGCAGGTCACGCCGGAATAAGCAAAAGCGCCGCGTCAGCAGCGACAGCAATGAGGATACGGCAGTAAATGCCGGATTCAGAGGCCAAAAATCCGGTCAGCGGAAAAAGCCATTTAAAAAGAATACCCAGGGCCCGTCCAGTTTGGACCGGATACTCGACCGCTTGTGCCAGATTCACGGCACCCCGAAAGGCCAGCCAATCACACCAACAGGGACTGTTGGGTGTTCAAGCAGGCAGGCAAGTTAAGAGCCGAACACAAGGACAAGGGGCTGAACAGCGACGACGAGGAGGAGCCCAGGCCGCCGAACAATAGTGGATAGAAAGGGTTTCCCCCACAAGTGCGGACGGTGAACATGATATACGCAACACACATTCCCAAGCGAGAGAGGAAGCGTGCGCTACGGGACGTATACGCTATGGAGCCAGTCGCCCAAAAGTTCAACCCATGGTCCTCTTGCCCGATCACCGTGCATTGAAGGGACCACCCCACTAGCATCCGTCACGGCGGTTTCGCCGCATTGGTTCTTGACCCAATCGTGGACGGATTTCACCTCACAAGAGTCCTCATGGACGGCGGCAGTAGTCTGAACCTGCTTTATCAGGATACAGTGCAGAAAATGGGCATAGATCCTTCAAGGATCAAGCCCACAAGGACGACCTTTAAAGGCGTCATCCCAGGTGTAGAGGCCAATTGCACAGGCTCGATAACACTTGATGTGGTCTTCGGAACTCCGGATAACTTCCGAAGCGAAGAGTTAATCTTTGATATAGTCCCGTTCCGCAGTGGCTATCACGCCCTGCTTGGACGAACCGCATTCGCTAAATTCAATGCGGTGCCGCACTATGCATATCTCAAGCTCAAGATACCAGGCCCTCGAGGAGTAATTATGGTCAACAGAAACACCGAACGCTCCATCCATACAGAGGAGCACACGGCGGCTCTCGCGGCGGAACTACAAAGCAGCCTCTCAAGGCAACACTCCAGTCCGGCCGTTAAAAAACCGGACAATGCAAAGCCCGCCCGGAGTAACCTGCAACACGACCGTCTGGCATGTTCGGAGCAAGCGTAGCAATTCGTCCCGAACCCCAGCCATCGCACCATAACGGAGCCAGTACCTAGAGTACACAATTATGCCCTTAAAATTGCATGGCCACAGGGGGAGGGGCACATTAATGGCATGCCTACAACACGGCGTCAAACGTACTAGGGGTTGCCGGATTTTTTTCTTTTTTTCAGGACTCCATACTCTGGATACCTGTCCGGCAGTGTTGCCGCACAGACGATGCAAGACCCAGGAAAGCAGACAAAGCTATGCCGCACTCTGAAATTCTCAGGTGGTCTCTATTTCGAGCGATATATCTGTTTCTAAACTTCGCGGCCTGCGCCTGGTCAGGACATGTTAAATAGTCTAATATCTTCTTGCTTATCGCACTACTTGTATCGTCCGGCTTTGATAAATAGCCTCCTTATAAACAATGCATAGCTTTTTGTCTATCTTTTGCATTATCCTGTTTTTTATATATATGTTTATTAAATAACATAATCGCACCCGTATACCATGGTACGGCAAACCACGCCAGGGGCTCCATTACCCTTCAATCTGGTTGTGAGAAGTCCGTACACTTTCACAAGTGCGGCACCCCGAACTTATAGCACTATATGCATCGGCTCCGAGTCATGATTTTGGTCACATGTTGGGTTTGCCCGGCTCCTATGTTTTGGTGCCTTACGTTCCGCTATATCGGCTAAGGTAGCACTAGGAGAACCACTGCGATTGTGCCCCAGTTCAGGTGGGTTGAGCACCTCAGTGGAGAAAGCTAAAACAGACTGTCATGATAAGGCGTGAGACCGGTCGCTGTTCGAGAGGTTTTCGAGTCCTTAAAGACTTATGCCGCTTCGAGCGAGGAGCTGGTTATGTCCGGCCAAAGGCGTGTATAGCGCCCCGAATTCGGCCTTCCGAACTAGGGCCTTCGCCGAAATTTAAAATTATAAGGTTCTATGGCTAAGTGAGAGTGTTCAAGCATTATAGTCCGATTGCCTGGTTCGCTGTGCTGAGCGCCTCCCTCGAAGGACCCAACTATGGGAACAAGAGCCCTTAGGTTTATCACGAACACCCCAGCACTAGTGGCATGGGGGCAGAAGCCGACGACTGGCCATCCCTCAATTTTTTGATAAACGGCCGCACAGAAAATAATATTTTAAATTCAATAAGCATTGCTTAGCGCATATGAACAAGTTTTCAGCGCACAGGATACAAACGAGCGAGTTCATTCAAATATTACGTCTTCAGTACATTCATTCGTGAGAAGGCGGGATCCGGCAAGGACTTCCTTGTAGTAGTTCTCGGGCTTGCGATGCTCCTTCCCCTGCGTCGGCCCGTCCTTCACCAGCTTCTCTCCGTCCAGCTTCCCCCAGTGTACCCTTACACGGGCAAGGGCCCTCCGGGCACCTTCAATGCAGACGGAGCGCTTGATGACCTCAAGCCGTGGACAGGCCTCCACCAGCCGCCGCACAAGCCCGAAATAGCTCCCAGGCAGTGCCTCTCCAGGCCACAGCCGAACTAGTAAGCCCTTCATGGCCTGTTCGGCCGCCTTGTGTTGCTCGGCCAGCTGTTTCAGCTGATCGCTCAAGGGCACAGGGTGTCCGGCCTCAGAATACTGAGACCAAAACACACTCTACGTTGAGCTGCCCTCTTCAGCTCGATAGAACGCGGCGGCGTCGGATGCGCTGCGGGGAAGATCGAAGAACGCCCCTGGAGAACTCCGGATTCAGGTTAGTAATAGGTACTTTACTTTTATATTCCTACTTTGCATTGAGAATGCCTTACCCGCTGCTATCTTTTTCACATCCTCCAACTCTTGGAGGGCCTTCTGGGCTTCGGCCTTGGCACTCTTGGCGGTCTCAATGGCCGAGGCGAGCTCGGATGCTTGCGTTTTCGCCTCAAGCTCCAAACCCTCAGGTTTTTTCATGAGAGCTTGCAGCTCTTGCTGCACCTCGCCGGCTTGAACCCCAAGCTTTTCTCGCTCGGCGTGCTCCTCGGCCGTTTTCTTCTCAGCCTTAGCCAGCGCCTGCTTCAGGGTTGTCACCTGGCTGTGGCCCCTACAATAAGCAGCACAATCCTATTATCTCTTTTTGCAATCAAGCCTCTCTATAGGCACCTTTTCTTTTCCTTTTAGGGTATTTCTTACCTTGTTTCTCCTCGAGCTGCCGTTTGGCAAGGCCGAGCTCTTGCTCGGTCCGCCCGAGGTCCTTTTTTAGGACTTCCACCTGCGCAGTCAGTGCGGCGGCGGAAAGCAGCGAAGCCTGCATACGCATATTTGACTTTTTTTGTTAGACTCCTGCGAAAATTACTAGATCCTCTATCCGGCTTTTCTTTCCGAACACCGAACAGAGCATCAGGGGCTACTGTCTATGCGGTAAATAATTCGACATATTTTTACTTACCTCGAAGCCTGTTAGAAGGCTAGCGCAAGCTTCATTCAGTCCGCTCTTGGCGGACTGAACCCTTCGGAGTACCGTACTCATAACAGTACGGTGCTCCTCATCGATGGCGGCGCCCTTAAGCACCTCCACCAGATTGTCCGGCGCCTCCAGTTGGACGGAGGCGGCCGGCTCAGATGGCTTACTCCTCTTGGAAGGAGTTCGCCCACCGCGGACCGGGACTGTCGAGTCCGGCGCGGTGTCCGGCACAAAGCCGGACTTGGAGCCCTGGGGGGTTTCGTCCCCTTCACTCCTGGGGTCCGGAGGATTGCCTTGTGGCTCCTCCAGGACCACCTCCTCCTGCCTCGGAGCTTGTCGCGATGCCACTTCGGCGTCATTTGCGGTGCGGGGGGAGACAGCAGGCGGAATTGAGTTCACGTCCGACGAATCCAGGGAGCCACTCGACGAATTGATGAGTTCGGCCCAGGGCGGGCTACATAAAGCACAGGCGATGTTAGGAAAAGCCGCATATTAAAAGAATATCATGAGTCACTCTGGTATGCAAACACTTACGATTTCGCCGGACGCTTGGTTCTGTACGGCAGCTCCTCTCCGCCCTCTTCGGCGTCGAGGGAGTAGTCCGGCGGAGGGGTCTTCCTTTTCCTCGACCCCTCGGCCTCCCCAGTTGGGGCGGCCTTCTTCTTCTTTGCTCCCCTCGCTGGAGGGGGAGAGCTTCCTTGTTCCTCCTCCTCATTTTCATGAGAAGAGGGCGTTGCGGACTCATCAGATGACGAGTCCGACACCACCATGTTGCGGGAACTCTTTCGAGTCCCGGTGGTTTTCTTCTTCTTGGCCTTCCTCTCCGGCACCACGTAAGGTGCCGGAGCTAGCAGCTTCTCCAAGAGAGCTGGGGCTTAGTCTTCGGGCAGGGGAGCCGGACAGTTAATTGGTCCGGATACCTCCTGCCAAGCCTGTTAAAGGTAAAGGGAGTTTAGATCCCGCATAGAGTTAATCTATGTAGAAGAGCTTAACGAACCTGTCAAAGGTATAGATAGCTTACCTCGCCAGCGTTGCGCTGCGAGCTGTATCCGCGATCCTCGGAGGCGGATGTGGGGGACTCGGCGCCTTTGGTCAACACCTTCCAGATATCTTCATACGTCGTGTCGAATAGCCTACTGAGGGTTTGGGGCTGTGCCGGGTCAAATTCCCACAAAGTAAAATCCCGTTCTTGACACGGGAGGATCTGGCGAACGAGCATGACCTGGACTATATTGGCAATCCGGATTGGCTTGTCCACCAGGGACTGGATGCATGTTTGCAAACCAGTCACTTCCTCCTCGTTACCCCACGACAGGCCTATCTCTTTCTAGGACATGAGCCACGTGGGGGTCCGGATCTGAACTCTGGGGCCGCGACCCATTTCGGATCGCGGGGCTCGGTGATGTAAAACCACCCAGCCTGCCACCCCTTTAGGGACTCCACGAGGGAGCCATCGAACCAGAGGACGTTGGCTATCTTGCCAACCATAGCGCCTCTGCACTCTGCCTGGGTGCCGGACACCACCTTGGGCTTGACGTTGAAGGTCTTGAGCCAGAGGCCGAAGTGGGGGCGGACGCGGAGAAAGGCCTCACACACGACAATAAACGCCGAGATGTTGAGAACAAAGTTCGGGGCCAGATCGTGGAAATCCAGGCCATAGTAGAACATGAGCCCCCGGACGAATGGGTGAAGTGGAAAGCCCAGTCCGCGGATGAAGTGGGGAAGAAAAACTACCCTCTCATGGGGCCTTGGGGTAGGAAGAAGCTGCCCCTTATCAGGAAGCCGATGCGGGATGTCCTTGGACAAGTATCCGGCTTTCCTTAGCTTTTTGATCTGAGCCTCCGTCACGGAGGAAGCCATCATCCACTTGCCTCCCGCTCCTGACATTACTGGAGAAGGTCGAGGAAGGAAGAGCGGACTTGGGCACTAGAGCTTGAGTGCGCAAGAGATGGATGGGCAAAGGAGGAAGAAGGCGTAGGTAAAAAGGCGGATTCTTATCCCCTTATATAGGCGGATGCGGTTATGCGTCCCCACCTACCTAATAAAACTCACTTGCCCTTCGAGCGCCGTGGTAAATGGCGCGGTTGGGTTACCCACGTCTGTATTAATGAGAATCCCGCTAAAGGGGGGCACATGATCTCTGCTTCGACAAGAGGTGCCAAGGAAACCGCCTCGCTAAACGAGCTGAGGAAAACAATTTATGTAGAAGGCTTGGCCGCAGTGTTATGACGCACTGCGGGATAAGTCAGCAGATTTGTTTTGTGTTAATATTATTCTCTGTATGGCAATATGTGGAAACTTGTTTTGCAGAGCCGGATACTATACTTGGTGTTTACAATCTTTTTGAAGAATTTGGACGAGGAACCCGCCTTGCAATGTTGAAGACAATTTGCGCGTCGGACTCGTCGTCATTGAAGCCTGGTTCAGGGGCTACTGAGGGAGTCCTGGATTAGGGGGTGTTCGGATAGCCGAACTATACCTTCAGCCGGACTCCAGGACTATGAAGATACCAAGTTGAAGACTTCGTCCCGTGTCCGGAAGGATCTTTTCTTGGCGTGGAAGGCAAGCTAGGTGTGCGGATATTCAAGATCTCCTACCAATGTAACCGACTCTGTGTAACCCTAACCCTATCCGGTGTCTATATAAACCGAAGGGTTGTAGTCCGTAGGACAACCATCATCATACACAATCATAAGATAGGCTAGCTTCTAGGGTTTAGCCTCCTTGATCTCGTGGTAGATCTACTCTTGTACTACCCATATCATCAATATTAATCTAGCAGGAGTAGGGTTTTACCTCCATCGAGAGGGCCCGAACCTGGGTAAAATAAAGTGTCCCTTGTGTCCTGTTACCATCCGACCTTGACGCACAGTTCGGGACCCCCTACCTGAGATCCACCGGTTTTGACACCGACATCAGGTAATTATGATACTGCCACCAAGCATTCTTGAAGATAGCAGAGGTATTAGCACAGGTTACCTCATCCTGATTTTCCAAATCGGTCCTTATCTATAGAGAAAAATGGGAAAATTTGCTGTATTATAACCATCATGGAGGTAGAATGTATGGGACAAAGCAAAGTAATTTCCATGAATAACATTACTCACACATAACTCCTGGACATACACCTGCAACTGGCATTTTCCTTCATCTTCAGTATGATATTTCCAAGATGGGAAGATACGTACATAGGGTTTAACAACATGAAATGCGATAGATGCTAAACTACGACTGGCTGGTTGTGCTTCCTGAAGGAAATATGCCCTAGAGGCAATAATAAAGTTATTATTTATTTCCTTATATCATGATAAATGTTTATTATTCATGCTAGAATTGTATTAATTGGAAACATAATACATGTGTGAATACATAGACAAACAGAGTGTCACTAGTATGCCTCTACTTGACTAGCTCATTAATCAAAGATGGTTATGTTTCCTAACCATGAACAAAGAGTTGTTATTTGATTAACGAGATCACATCATTAGTTGAATGATCTGATTGACATGACCCATTCCATTAGCATAGCACCCGATCGTTTACTATGTTGCTATTGCTTTTATCCATGACTTATACATGTTCCTTTAACTATGAGATTATGCAACTCCCGTTTACCGTAGGAACACTTTGTGTTCTACCAAACGTCACAACGTAACTGGGTGATTATAAAGGTGCTCTACAGGTGTCTCCGAAGGTACATGTTGGGTTGGCGTATTTCAAGATTAGGATTTGTCACTCCGATTGTCGGAGAGGTATCTCTGGGCCCTCTCGGTAATGCACATCACATAAGCCTTGCAAGCATTGCAACTAATGTGTTAGTTGTGAGATGATGTATTACGGAACGAGTAAAGAGACTTGCCGGTAACGAGATTGAACTAGGTATTGGATACCGACGATCGAATCTCGGGCAAGTAACATACCGATGACAAAGGGAACGACGTATGTTGTTATGCGGTCTGACCGATAAAGATCTTCGTAGAATATGTAGGAGCCAATATGGGCATCCAGGTCCCGCTATTGGTTATTGACCGGAGACGTGTCTCGGTCATGTCTACATTGTTCTCGAACCGTAGGGTCCGCACGCTTAAGGTTTCGATGACAGTTATATTATGAGTTTATGAGTTTTGATGTACCGAAGGAGTTCGGAGTCCCGGATGAGATCGGGGACATGACGAGGAGTCTCGAAATGGTCTAGACGTAAAGATCGATATATTGGACGACTATATTCGGACATCGGAAAGGTTCTGAGTGATTCGGGTATTTTCGGGAGTATCGGGGAGTTACGGGATTACGGGAGAAGTAATGGGCCTTGATGGGCTTTAGTGGGAAGAGGAAAAGGCTGCTGCGCCCCCCCTCCCCTCTAGTCCGAATTGGACTAGGGAAAAGGGGGCCGGCCACCTTTCCTACTCCTACTATTCCTTCTCCCTTCCTCCCCTCTTGGTGGACTCCTACTAGGACTTGGAGACCTAGTAGGACTCCACACCCTGGCGCGCCAAACCCTAGGCCGGCCACCCCCTCCCTTGCTCCTTTATATACGGGGGCAGGGGGCACCCCATGACACACAAGTTGATCTACGGACCGTTCCTTAGCCGTGTGCGGTGCCCCCTTCCACCAAATTCCACCTCGGTCATATCGTTGCAGTGCTTAGGCGAAGCCCTGCGCCGGTAACACATCAAGATCGTCACCACGCCGTCGTGCTGACGGAACTCTTCCCCGAAGCTTTGCTGGATCGGAGTCCGGGGATCGTCATCGAGCTGAACGTGTGCCAAGAACTCGGAGGTGCCGGAGTAACGGTACTTGGATCGGTCGGATCGCGAGGAGAACGTACGACTACTTCCTCTACGTTGAGTCAACGCTTCCGCTTCGGTCTACGAGGGTACGTAGACAACACTCTCCCCTCTCGTTGCTATGCATCACCATGATCTTGCGTGTGCGTAGGAATTTTTTTTTGAAATTACTACGTTCCCCAACACTTCCTCCATAGGAATAGGCGTACTAACTGGTGGAGTTGGGGTTTGCCGTGGTAGTAGTGTCCCTTTGGGCACTGGAGCTGCCTTACTAACTGCTCTTGTTTGGGAGCTCTATGGTGGAGATGGTGATGTGTCAACATGAACTGGATTACTATCTGCTCGGGTTGAGGTTAGATTGGGTGAAGCTAGTTCTCTGTCCATCACAGTAGGGGTACAATCTGCGAGAGTCTGGGTTATGTGTGGTAGGGCTGGTTCTTGTGCATGTACAACCGGGGTGCTATCTCCACCAAGAGGTAGCACTGTTTTATTTGAAGACCGTGTTTTTACTCTGATAGATACTGGCATCACCCGCTCCAATTCAAATGGTTGATAAACAAGAAACATAGTTGAATGTACAGACATTGTATGAGATACAGATGCAATAGATAGTGTGGAAAAAAGAGGGTATGAAATAGTTGACATGTATATTATTTAACTAAAATGGATAGCATGACATAATTTCACATATATGATGTCTATATAAACTGGATAGCATAGCATAACATAATTCGAAGGTATGATGAATAACTAAACAGGATCGCATGACATAATTCACATACATGTTATCTAAGTAATTAGGATCGCATGATTTAATTCACATATGTGATTTACTATCAAGATGCCCATGCATTGCATGGAACATCAAGATGCATTTATATGAGTAGTTTATCTTGTGAGAGAAAAGGATGAACGAGGGAAGGCCTTATTTTCAAATGTGGAGAGGGGTGTGGGTATCTTTTTGCAAAATTGCCATAGTTTCCTTCCTATCCGACAGATATAAGTCGGACGACCTATATTGCAGGATGGCAGGCACACCATCAACACCAACTCTGTTTTTATAAGAGTAGAGATATGCTAAACAGAGGGCATTCGATATGATGTCTGAACTGAGAACAAGGTGTTGAATATTGTGTATATGATGTCTAAACTATGCGATGCAAGACAACATATGCATGATATGAGCAGTATAACCGTGCCAAGTTAGAGCATACACCTCGGTGTGGGAATAGGACTGGTCATCTGTCTCTGAATCCATCTCTGAGGAGTTATCGTGACCCAACAAAAGATCTGCTTCGACAGGTAGCACTGTCTGTTCTGAAGGCCTTGTTTTCACTCCAGATTTTTCCATCTCCCACCCAAATGGCTAATTCATAGGAAGAGTAGTTTAATGTACAAACATTGTCGACAAATGGAAATGTAATGAAGAAAAGGATGGGCAAGATATCATTCAAATATATGATGCTTGGTTAAACAGGATGGAATTGCACATTTCACATATATTATGGCTGGCTAAAAGACATGAGACTGCATAATTCCCATATATGATATAGAAACTAAACAGGTGGCACTACAGAACATGTCTAAACTAAGCAGATCACATATATGATGTCAAAAGTAGGCACTGCAAGGCAACATATGCATGATATGACTAACATCATCATGCCAAGGTAGAGCAAACACCTTTGGGGGTAAATAAGAGTGGTCAGCTACGTCTGAATCCGACTCAGAACATATATCTTCCTCTGGATTACAATCTGGAGAGGGGGAGTGGGTTTGCCATTGAACCCACCATGGAGCGATGTCTGCATGACATTGTATTGCCGTGCAAAACTCTTCTCTTTTTCTCTACATGTTCAGCATAACTGTGTACAATATCTGACATGCATACGAAAAAATATGGTGAGATTATTTAAGGAGGGCATGTAGAAATCTAGAGTGATGGTAACAACTAGTGGATGGATCCAAAAATAATGATAGCAGGCTGATGATTTCTTTAATTTAATAAAAAGACAGATGATGATTGCTTTACTATTTGTTTCCCACCCAAGATGAACAACATAGGCATACCCTAGGTGAACCAGATATTAGACAGAGATGCTATTCATTACTGCCTCGATATGTGCCCCACAATTAATTTAGAACTCAAGTTTGAACATTAATTTGGACTTGACATGGAGTCTAAGAGGTGATGATAAAGTAGCAGGTAATTTTAAGAAATGCATAACATAAGCAGAAACAGAAGAGTGCGACCTCTCTTGTGGACCCGTGTACTTCTTAGGTTCATCTGCTGAGTCGATGATGGTGATGCCGTTGCGGTGGGTGACGGCAGAAGGGAAGGAGATCTGAGGCAGCGGAAGACGGCCATGAGTCGTGATGTCTGGTTTGGGGATGCTTCTGTCAATGGAGAAGCTCAAGTGAGGTGGACGACGTCGTGGCAGGAGCAGGACAAACCACACAAAGTTTCCTTCGACACCTACCTGTAACTGAAGTAATTCTGTAAGGGCTCATTTGGCTTGCATGATTCTAAAAACGCAGGGATAGGAAAAATACCGGAATAGGATAGGAATCCACATGGTAAACAAAGCATTTGTAAGCACATGATTTCTATCAACTTGGGTGTTTGGTTCACAGGAATTGGAAGGGCATAGGAATGCAAAGAAACATGGCCAAAATAAAGTGAAACCATATGAAAGCGTGTACAGTTAGAATGTTATTCTGCCACTAGTGCACGTGCACTGGTATGCATTGGTCCTAAACAAATGGTTTTTACCCCTTTCCTCGACGGCATTTGGAACCATCGCCAAGTGAGCGTGGGCGATAGGGGGGTTGAGGGAGTCCTAGATTAGGGGGTGTTCGGATAGCCGAACTATACCTTTAGCCGGACTCCAGGACTATGAAGATACAAGATTGAAGACTTCGTCCCATGTCCGGAAGGATCCTTTGTTGGCGTGGAAGGCAAGCTAGGCGTGCGGATATTTGAGATCTCCTACCATTGTAACCGACTCTGTGTAACCCTAACCCTATCCGGTGTCTATATAAACCGGAGGGTTGTAGTCCGTAGGACAACCATCATCATACACAATGATACCATAGGCTAGCTTCTAGGGTTTAGACTCCTTGATCTCGTGGTAGATCCACTCTTGTACTACCCATATCATCAATATTAATCTAGCAGGAGTAGGGTTTTACCTCCATCGAGAGGGCCCGAACCTGGGTAAAATAAAGTGTCCCTTGTCTCCTGTTACCATCCGACCTTGACACACAGTTCGGGACCCCCTACCCAAGATCCGCCGGTTTTGACACCGACATTGGTGCTTTCATTGAGAGTTCCTATGTGCCGTTGCTTTTAGGCCAGATGGCTCCTTTGATCATCAACAACGATGAGGTCTAGGGGAGACTTTCCTCCCTGGACAAATCTTCGTCTTCGGCGGCTGTGCTCTGCGGGCCAATTCGCTTGGTCATCTGGAGCAGATCGAAAGCTACGCCCCTGGCCATCAAGTCAGGTTTGGAAGCTTAAACTACACGGCTGATAACCGCGGAGACTTGATCTTCGATGGGTTCGAGCCACAGCCAAGCTCGCCGCGCTATTCCGAGGGGCATGATATAGCTCTGCCTCCGAATAGCACCCTGGAGGCCGCACACGCTCCGGCCCCGATCTTTGACTCGGAGCCCGCTGCATTCTCTGAGGATGAACGGTTGGACGTCACCTCGGGGGCTGCGATCTCAAAGGCGATCGAGCTGAACGCCAGCCCTGTACTCCGCACGGCCAAGGACTCCAAGGAGCCGGACTCTTCTCTGAACTCCGAGCCTTCCGCGCCCCCGCCGATCGAATCTGATTGGGCGCCTGTAATGGAGTTCACCGCCGCGGACGTCTTTCAGTGCTCACCTTTCGGTGATATCCTGAATTCTCTCAAGTCTCTCTCTTTATCAGGAGAGCCCAGGCCGGACTATGGTCTGCGAGGTTGGGATTCAGACGACGAAGAAATTCAAAGCCCACCCACCACCCACTTAATAGCCACTGTCGACGATTTAACCGACATGCTTGACTTCGGCTCCGAAGACTTCGACGGTATGGACGACGAAGGAGGAGACGAACAAGAACCAGCACCTGTAGGGCGCTGGACCACCACCTCGTCATATGACGTATATATGGTGGATGCTCCAAAGGATGCGGATGGCGATGGAACAGCGGAAGACGATAACTCGAAAAAACCGCAAAAACGCTGGCGCCAACGGCGCCGCTCTAAATCCCGCCACAGCAGAAACGGTGATTCCGGCACAGGAGATAATACTACCCCGGACAGCGCCGAAGAACACCAGAACCAGCAAGATTCGGTGCAGGAAGATGGAAAAGCCAGCCCTCAGGAGAGAGCGGCAAAGCAAGAGGTTGAGGATGATAACTACATGCCTCCCTCCGAAGACGAGGCAAGCCTCGACGACGACGAATTCGTCGTACCATCAGACCCCGCCGAACAAGAGCGTTTTCAACGCAGGCTTCTAGCCACGGCCAACAGCCTAAAGAAAAAGCAGCAACAGCTTAGAGCTGATCAAGATCTGCTAGCTGATAGATGGACTGAAGTCCTTGCAGCCGAAGAGTATGAACTCGTGCGCCCCTCCAAAAATTATCCTAAGCGCAGGCTGCTACCCCAATCAGAGGGGGAAGCATATGACATGGCAGACCGGCCACCCTGTGGCCGCGACAGAGAGGCCTGTCGAGCCCTTAAGCAAGCCATGCCCCGATGCCGCTTGAATAAGGCATGGGAAAATGAGCCAGACCTGCGAGACGTATTGGAGGATAAAGCAAAGCAAACAAGATCGATCTATGGATCGCGCGGACGCCCGACGACACGTGATCATCTTCACTCCGGACACAATAAATCCGGCCGGGCCGAACACAGCAGGCACAACTCTTCCGAGCTGCGTCGCGACATAGCCCAGTACAGGGGCGCCGCACACCCACTATGCTTCTTAGACGAAGTAATGGACCATAAAATCCCAGAGGGTTTTAAACCCATCAATATCGAGTCGTACGATGGTACGACAGATCCGGCAGTATGGATTGAGGATTATCTCCTTCACATCCACATGGCACGTGGCGATGATCTGCACGCCATCAAATACCTACCCCTTAAGCTTAAAGGACCAGCTCGGCACTGGCTTAACAGCCTACCAGCGGACTCAATAGGTTCTTGGGAGGACCTGGAAGCCGCATTCCTCGACAACTTTCAGGGGACCTATGTGCGGCCACCGGACGCCGACGACCTAAGCCACATAATTCAGCAGCCAGAAGAATCGGCCAGGCAATTCTGGACACGGTTCCTAACAAATAAAAATTAGATAGTCGATTTTCTGGACGCAGAGGCCTTAGCAGCCTTCAAACATAACATCCGTGACGAGTGGCTTGCCCGGCACCTGGTACAGGAAAAGCCGAAAACCATGGCAGCCCTCACGACACTCATGACCCGCTTTTGCGCGGGCGAAAATAGCTGGCTAGCTCGCAGCAACAACTTATCGAAGAAGCCCGGTAATTTGGATACCAAAGACAAAAGTGGCAGGTCACGTCAAAATAATCAAAAACGCCGCGTTAGCAGCGACAGCAATGAGGATACGGCAGTTAATGCCGAATTCAGAGGCTATAAATCCGGTCAGCGGAAAAAGCCATTTAAAAAAATACCCAGGGCCCGTCCAGTTTGGACCGGATACTCGACCGCTCGTGCTAGATTCATGGCACCCCTGAAAGGCCAGCCAATCACACCAACAGGGATTGTTGGGTGTTCAAGCAGGCAGGCAAGTTAAGAGCCGAACACAAGGACACGGGGCTGAACAGCGACGACGAGGAGGAGCCCAGGCCACTGAACAACAATGGACAGAAAGGGTTTCCCCCACAAGTGCGGACGGTGAACATGATATACGCGACCCACATTCCCAAGCGGGAGAGGAAGCGTGCGCTACGGGACGTATACGCGATGGAGCCAGTCACCCCAAAGTTCAACCCATGGTCCTCCTGCCCGATCACTTTCGATCGAAGGGACCACCCCACTAGCATCCGTCACGGCGGTTTTGTCGCACTGGTCCTCGACCCAATGATGGACGGATTTCATCTCACAAGAGTCCTCATGGACGGCGGCAGTAGCCTGAACCTGCTTTATCAGGATACAGTGCGGAAAATGGGCATAGATCCATCAAGGATCAAGCCCACAAGGACGACCTTTAAAGGCGTCATACCAGGTGTAGAGGCCAATTGCACAGGCTCGATAACACTTGATGTGGTCTTCGGATCTCTGGATAACTTCCGAAGCGAAGAGTTAATCTTCGATATAGTGTCGTTCCGCAGTGGCTATCACGCCCTGCTCAGACGAACTGGATTCGCTAAATTCAATGTGGTGCCGCACTACGCATATCTCAAGCTCAAGATGCCAGGCCCTCGAGGAGTAATTACGGTCAGCGGAAACATAGAACGCACCATCCGTACGGAGGAGCACACGGCGGCCCTCGCAGCGGAAGTACAAAGCAGCCTTTCAAGGCAACTCTCCAGTCTAGCTGTTAAAAACCCGGACAATGCAAAGCACGCCCGGAGTAACCTGCAACAAGACCACCTGGCACGATCAGAGCAAGCTTAGCAATACGGCCCCGACCCCAGCCATCGCAACATAGCGGAGCAAGTACCTCGAGTACACAATTACGCCCTTAAAATTCCATGGGCACAGGGGGAGGGGCACATTAACGGTATGCCTACAACACGGCGTCAAACGTACTAGGGGCTGCCGGATTTTCCTTTTTACTTTCAGGACTCCATACTCTGGATAACCTGTTTGGCAGCGTTGCCGCACAGACGATGCAAGATCCAGGAAAGCAGACAAATCTATGCCGCATTCCGGAACTCTCAGGTGGTCTCTATTTCGAGCGATATATCCGTTTCTAAATTCCGCGGCCTGCGCCTGGTCAGGACATGTTAAATAGTCTAATATCTTTTTTGCTTATCGCACTACAGGTATCGTTTGGCTTTGATAAATAGCCTCTTTATAAACAATGCATAGCTTTTCGTCTATTTTTTGCATTGTCCCCTTTGAATATATATGTTTATTACATAACATGATCGCACCCGTACACCATGGTACGGCAAACCACGCCAGGGGCTTCATTACCCTTTTATCTGGTGTGAGAAGTCCGTACACTTTCACAAGTGCGGCACCCCGAACTTATAGCACTATATGCATCGGCTCCGAGTCATGATTTTGGTCACATGTTGGGTTTGCCCGGCTCCTATGTTTTGGTACCTTACGTTCCTCTCTATCGGCTAAGGTAGCACTAGGAGAACCACTGCGATTGTGCCCCAGATCAGGTGGGTTGAGCACCTCAGTGGAGAAAGCTAAAACAGACTGTCATGATAAGGTGTGAGACCGGTCGCTGTTCGAGAGGTTTTTCGAGTCCTGAAAGGCTTATGCCGCTTTGAGCAAGGAGCTGGCTATGTCCGGCCAAAGGCATGGATAGCGCCCCGAATTCGGCCTTCCAAACTAGGGGCTTCGCCGAAATTTAAAATTATAACGTTCTATGGCTAAGTGAGAGTGTTCAAGCATTATAGTCCGATTGCCTGGTTCGTTGTGCTGAGCGCCTCCCTCGAAGGACCCAACTATGGGTACAAGAGCCCTCAGGTTTATCCCGAACACCCCAGCACTAGTGGCATGGGGGCAGAAGCCGACGACTTGCCATCTCTCAATTTTTTATAAACGGCCGCACAGAAAATAATATTTTAAATTAAACAAGCATTGCTTTGCGCATATGAACAAGTTTTCAGCGCACAGGATACAAACGAGCGAGTTCACTCAAATATTACATCTTTAGCACATTCATCCGCGTCAAGGCAGGCTCCGGCAAGAACGTCCTTGTAGTAGTTCTCGGGCTTGCGATGCTCTTTCCCCTGCGGTGGCCCGTCCTTCACTAGCTTCTCTCCGTCCAGCTCACCCCAGTGTACCCTTACACGGGCAAGGGCCCACTGGGCACCTTCAATGCAGACGGAGCGCTTGATGACCTCAAGCCGTGGACAGGCCTCCACCAGCCGCCGCACCAGCCCGAGATAGCTCCCAGGCAGGGCCTCTCCAGGCCACAGCCGAACTAGTAAGCCCTTCATGGCCTGTTTGGCCGCCTTGTGGAGCTCGACCAGCTGTTTCAGCTGATCGCTTAAGGGCACAGGGTGTCCAGCCTTAGAATACTGAGACCAGAACACACTCTTCGTCGAGCTGCCCTCTTCAGCTCGGTAGAACGCGGCGGCGTCGGATACGCTGCGGGGAAGATCGGCGAACACCCCTGGAGAACTCCGGATTCGGGTAAGTAATAGGTAGTTTACTTTTATACTCCTACTCTGCATTGAGAATGCCTTACCCGTTGCTATCTTTTTCACCTCCTCCAACTCTTGGAGGGCCTTTTGGGCTTCGGCCTTGGCACTCTTGGCGGTCTCGACGGCCGACGCGATCTCGGATGCTTGCGCCTTTGACTCAAGCTCCAAACCCTCATGTTTTTTCATGAGAGTTTGCAGCTCTTGCTGCACCTCATCGACCTGAACCCCAAGCCTTTCTCGCTCGGCGCGCTCCTCGGCCGTTTTTCTCTTCGGCCTCTGCCAGCGCCTGCTTCAGGGTTGCCACCTCGGTGGCGGCCCCTACAATAAGTAGTACAATCCTGTTATTTCCTTCTGCAATCAAGCCTCTCTATAGGCACCTTTTTTCTTCTTTTTTTTAGGTATTTCTTACCTTCCTTCTCCTCGAGCTGCCGTTTGGCAAGGCCGAGCTCTTGCTCGGTCTGCCCGAGGTCCTTTTAAGGACATCCACCTGCGCAGTCAGTGCGGCGGTAGACAACAATGAAGCCTGCATACGCATATTTGACCTTTTTTGTTAGACTCCTACGAAAATCACTAGATCCTCTATCCGGCTTTTCTTTCCGAACACCGAACAGAGCATCAGGGGCTACTGTCTATGCGGTAAATAATTTGACATATTTTCACTTACCTCGAAGCCTGTTAGAAGGCTAGTGCAAGCTTCATTCAGTCCGCTCTTGGCGGACTGAATCCTTTGGATCACCGTACTCATAACAGTACGGTGCTCCTCATCGATGGCGGCACCCTTAAGCACCTCCAGCAGATTGTCCGGCGCCTCCGGTTGGACGGAGACCGCCGGCTCAGATGTCTTGCTCCTCTTGGAAGGAGTTCGCCCACCGCGGACCGGGACTGTCGAGTCCGGCGCGGTGTCCGGCACAAAGCCGGACTTGGAGCCCTGGGGGGTTTCATCCCCTTTACTCCTGGGGTCCGGAGGATTGCCTTGTGGCTCCTCCAGGACCATCTCCTCCTGCCCCGGAGCTTGGCGGGGCGCCACTTTGGCGTCGTCCGCCCCGCGGGGGGAAACCGCGGGCGGAACAGAGTTCACGTCCGATGAGTCCAGGGAGCCGCTCGATGAATCATCGAGTTCGGCCCGGGGCGGGCTGCATAAATTACGTTCGATATTAGGGAAAGCAGCGCATTAAAAGAATATCATGAGTCACTCTCGTATATAAATACTTACGATTTCGCCGGACGCTTGGTTCTGTCCGGCCACTCCTCTCTGCCCTCTTCGGCGTCGTGGGAATAGTCCGGCGGAGGGGTTTTCCTTTTCCTCGACCCCTCGGCCTCCCCTGTTGGGGCGGCCTTCTTCTTCTTTGCTCCCCTCACTTGGGAGGAGAGCTTCCTTGTTCCTCCTCCTCGTTTTCACGAGATGAGGGCGTTGCGGACTCGTCGGATGACGAGTCCGACACCACCATATTACGGGAACTTTTTCGAGTCCCGGTGGTTTTATTCTTCTTGGCCTTCCTCTCCGGCACCATGTAAGGTGCCGGAGCCATTAGCTTCACCAAGAGAGCTGGGGCCGGGTCTTCGGGCAGAGGAGCCGGACAGTTAATTGGTCTGGATATCTCCTGCCAAGCCTGTCAAAGGTAAAAGGGAGTTTAGATCCCGCATAGAGTTAATCTATGAAGAAGAGCTTAACAAACCTGTCAAAGGTATAGATAGCTTACCTCGCTAGCGTTACGCTGCGAACTGTATCCGCGATCCTTGGAGGCGGATGTGGGGGACTCGGCGCCTTTGGTCAGCACCTTCCAGACGCCTTCATACGTCGTGTCGAAGAGCCTACTGAGGGTTTGGTGCTGCGCCGGGTCGAATTCCCACAAAGTCAAATCCTGTTCTTGGCACGGGAGGATCAGGCCAATGAGCATGACCTGGACTATATTGGCAAGCCGGATTGGCTTGTTCACCAGGGACTGGATGCATGTTTGCAACCCAGTCACTTCTTCCTTGTTGCCCCACGACAGGCCTGTCTCTTTCTAGGACATGAGCCGCGTGGGGGGTCCGGATCTGAACTCGGGGGCCGCGACCCATTTCGGATCGCGGGGCTCGGTGATGTAAAACCACCCAGCCTGCCACCCCTTTAGGGACTCCACGAGGGAGCCATCGAACCAGAGGACGTTTGCTATCTTGCCAACCATAGCGCCTCCGCACTCCGCCTGGGTACCGGACACCACCTTGGGCTTGACGTTGAAGGTCTTGAGCCAGAGGCCGAAGTGGGGGCGGACGCGGAGAAAGGCCTCACACACGACGATAAACGCCGAGATGTTAAGAACAAAGTTCGGGGCTAGATCATGGAAATCCAGGCCGTAGTAGAACATGATCCCCCGGACAAATGGGTGAAGTGGAAAGCCCAGTCCGCGGAGGAAGTGGGGAAGAAAAACTACCCTCTCATGGGGCCTTGGGGTAGGAAGAAGTTGCCCCTTATCAGGAAGCCGATGCGGGATGTCCTTGGACAAGTATCCGGCTTTCCTTAACCTTTTTACTTGAGCCTCCGTAACGGAGGAGACCATCCACTTGCCTCCCGCTCCGGACATTGTTGGAGAAGGTTGAGGAAGGAAGAGCGGACTTGGGCGCTAGAGCTTGAGTGCGCGAGAGATGGATCGGCAAAGGAGGAAGAAGGCGTAGGTTAAAAAAGGTGAATCATTATCCCTTTATATAAGCAGGTACGGTTAGGCGTCCCCACCTACCTAATAAAACTCACTTGCCTCCCAAACGCCGTGGTAAATGGCGTGGTTGGGCTACCCACGTCCGTATTAATGAGAATTCCGTTAAAGGGGGCACATGATCTCTGCTTCGACAAGACGTGCCAAGGAAACTGCCTCGCTAAACGAGCTGAGGTGGAACAATGAAAACAATTTATATAAAGGGCTTGGCCACAGTGTTATGACGCACTGCGGAATACGTCAGCAGATTTGATTTGTGTTAATATTATTCTCTATATGGCAATATGTGGAAACTTATTTTGCAGAGCCGGACACTATTTTTTGGTGTTTATAATCTTCTTAAAGAACTTGGAGGAGGAACCCGCCTTGCAATGCCGAAGACAATCTGCGCGCCGGACTCATCGTCATTGAAGCCTGGTTCAGGGGCTACTGAGGGAGTCCTGGATTAGGGGGTGTTCGGATAGCCGCACTATACCTTCAGCCGGACTCCAGGACTATGAAGATACAAGATTGAAGACTTCGTCCTGTGTCTGGAAGGATCCTTTCTTGGCGTGGAAGGCAAGCTAGGCGTGCGGATATTCGAGATCTCCTACCATTGTAACCGACTCTGTGTAACCCTAACCCTATCCGGTGTCTATATAAACCGGAGGGTTGTAGTCCGTAGGACAACCATCATCATACACAATCATACCATAGGCTAGCTTCTAGGGTTTAGCCTCCTTGATCTCGTGGTAGATCCACTCTTGTACTACCCATATCATCAATATTAATCTAGCAGGAGTAGGGTTTTACCTCCATCGAGAGGGCCTGAACCTGGGTAAAATAAAGTGTCCCTTGTCTCCTGTTACCATCCGACCATGACGCACAGTTTGGGACCCCCTACCCGAGATCCGGCGGTTTTGACACCGACAGGGGTCCTTCCCACATGACCCAGAAACCGTTGGGGATATGCCCTCCTGGCACACATGCTCGGCAAAGTGAGGTCGTGTGCGACCCGCGAGCACTCAAATACAGAAATACGTACAGTAGTGCTCAAAAAATACAATTATACAGGCAAAATCATTTTTGGTCGTAAGTACATTCCACACAGTCAGTCACCACTAAACGTTTCCGTTCGTATATACATCCCACATGGTCACTACAAGGAAAACATTTGCGCAAGGTGGCATAATGCAAAAAGTTTTGAAGAGAATGTCGTGTGTGATTCTTCATTGATCCAACACGGTTTATTCCTATAAACTGTGTGCGTTTCCCTAGGTCATCGCCCATGGTGTTTCCTCATTAACCATTTGCAATAGGAAAACCCAATTAGCAAGCTAATTGGCCTATTATTAATAATCCATTTACTAATCTAATTGACATTCATATTAAGCACATAATATATTCCATTTCAATTTTAAGGAAGCATGATTTCATAATTGAAATACATCGGAGTACAACATGATATAGCTTCAGCACTCAGCTACCCCATTACACAACTGCACCAGCAACAAGTTTCACATGCAACATCTAGAACCTTTCAAAATTAGCATGTCGGTGTACTAAAATAGGGGTACCTTAGTACCCCGAACTTGTGCACGGGCAGTCGTAGCACCCCGCGGCAAGGCTTGCCAGGCGATCGCCAAAACTCTCCATGGTCCCTTTTTGGGCCATCCAAGAACAAAGTATTTAAGCCAAGGCCCCGGCAGGAGGAGCTTACCGGGAAGACCACCCGAAGAGAGCAAGACCCCGACAAGAGGAGCTTGCCGGGACGGCCGCTCAGAGCACAAGGCCCCAGCAAGAGGAGCTTGCCGGGAAGGCCGACCAGGGCATGACAAGAGACTTGCTGCAACGCGCCACGCGTCCTGGCAAGGACCGGTGAGCAACAAGCTCCCGGGCGTGACAAGGCATCAACCGCGGCAAGGCGCTTGTCGCGGCAAGTCACCACCCCGCGCCTGCGTTCCAGCTCATCCACCCACGCGTCGCTCTGGGGCCATTCTAGGCGTACGTGGCGAGAGGCTGCGCAGCCAGGGGCATGCGGTGACGAAGCAACGCTGACAGGGTAGCCGTCGTGGCAAATGGTGGCGCCCCTGACAGTCCCTTTTCTGCACTGTTTGGGCGACCCAGACGGGCATTTAATGCCCTTGTCCCCTGCCGTCAGAGTTAGGTATGATAGCACTGTGCAAACAGCTGTACCCAACACAGCGTTTTCCAGTTTTACCCCCGCCTACGTTGCCACCTGTGGGTAACCCCTTGCGCATATAAAAGGAGGCCCCATGCGCAACGTGGAGGGGAGGAGGGAGGAGACCCCTCACGCTCGGTCTGATTAGTTGCCTGAGTGTACTGTAGCACTCAGCGCTCCCAAGAACACAATACAAACCACAAAGTAGCAGTAGGGTTTTACGCATCCGTGCGGCCCGAAGCTGGGTAAACCCCTTGTGCGCATCGCCTCGATCCGCTCTTCGCGCGACCTCCACCCCCCGCCGAACCAGAAAGGGGCTCGGTCCCCATAGGTGTTCGTGGAGGCAGATTTCCCCCGACATCTTTGGCGTGCCAGGTAGGGGGCGTCGAGGTTGTGTGAACCTGATCCGGCGTCTGCACAGGCTAGATCTCCATCATCTTCATCGACATGCCACCGAAGAAGAAGGCACCGGAGGTGGCTGGTCCGTCCGCGTCGAACCCGCCGCCCCTGGAGCAAACGGGTGGTGGGGACGGCACCGGCGGCGGAACGGGCGTCACCGAGCCAGCTCATGGTGCCACGGCGTCCGAACATGCACCGCGCCCCTCTCAGGAGGCACGGGACCAGCAGCGTCTTGGCACCCACGGTACCATACGCTCGCTGGACCTAGATCGAGCTGGCGGATCCCAGGGTGCTCAAGGCCAGCATACACACCAACGTGCTGGCGCGAGCGTGGCGCGACTGCCTGGTCCGGGTGTCGCTCCTTCTAACGTAGTTAGAAGTTCGAGCACATCCCGTTCCACGCGCCGCTCGCAACCGCTGCCTGGCACTCCAGCAGAAGCTCTAGCACAAGCTCAACTGCTCCTAGACTACCCTCCAACGGCGGACAAGCTCGACGACTGGAGGGCCACGATACAGAGTCTCATCGGCTTCGCTAACGGCGACACCCCGCGGCAGCACAGTGTGCTGCAGCCGCGGCAGGTCGGCCAGGCGAGAACCGATGGGGCCAAGACCGGTGGGGGTGCGACCACCGTGCATTCCCGCGCCGGGGGGACCAGGCGACCTGCCGTACGCGGTAGGCTGCCCTGCGTTCACCCGTGAGCTGCGGCAAGTCCAGTGGCCCAGCACGAAGAATTTCAAGCTAGACGTACCAGAGAAGTACGACGGCAAGTCGCATCCGTCGGAGTTCCTCAGCATCTACACCATTGCGGTGCAGGCTGCTGGAGGGCGAGACGACAAGATCCTTGCCAACTACTTCCCGCTGGTACTCAAATCCAACGTCAGATCCTGGCTCATGCACTTGCCGGATAACTCCATAACCTCCTGGACAGACTTGTGCCATCAGTTTATTGGCGCCTTTACGGGCGGCCACAAACCCCATGGCCAAGCGAGCGAGCGACCTTCATTTGCTCGTCTAGAAGGAAGGGGAATCCTTGCGCAAATTCATCCAGAGATTCGGCCGCGTACACTACAACATCCCAGACGTCCAGCCTGCCGCGGTCATCAGCGCGTTCCATCAGAACGTGCGTAACCGCAGGATGCAGGAGGAGATGGCGATGTGCAAGATCAAAGACGTCAGCGAACTATATGCCCTGGCCAACAAGTGTGCACGTGCTGAGGAAGGAAGGAAACTACCCGGAGAGAACACTGGAGCAGGAGAATCTCACAGTGAGGATACCGCCCCGGCAAGGAAGAACCGGCGGCGGAGCAACAGGAAGAAGAAGAGCCAGGAAGTACTGGTTGTTGAGCAGTCCGGCGATGAAGGCGCCGCCAAGAAGGCCCAGGCTAGTAGCTCCGGCAAGGAGGTTGCCGGATGCGCCAACTGCCAGGCTGTGGCGGTCGCCGACAAGCGGGACGGCACCAACAAACAGTACTGCAAGATCCACCGCACCAAGGGCCATGACCTCCAGAGCTGCAAGCAGGTCGAGCGGCTCGTCGAGCTGCAAAAGGCCGAGTACGAGCGGCGCGACAAGGAGAAAGCCCGAGGAGGTGGCGGAGGATCAGGCACGAAGCTCCCCGGCCAGGGAGGACGCCGCGACAAGGACAAGCAGCGGCAAGCGGACAAACCTCCCCGCGGCCGCGACCAGAACGAAGACGACGACGAAGACAAGACATGGATGATGTCGAGACCAGTGAGCAGGAGTTTCAGAAAGCCACAGAGGTCTTGTGCGTAGCCGGCGGTGCTTCTCTGCATACTTCTCACCGCCAGCTCAAGCAGTGGGCGCGAGAAGTCAATGCAGCGAAACCACCTGTCGAGTCGCGCAAGCCTCTGAAATGGTCCAGCACGCCTATCATCTTGGATATTGAGGACCACCCTGACCGCACAACTGCGATCGGGTGCTTGCCGATGTTGGTCTCACCAACAGTCCGCAACCTCAAGGTCACTAAGATGCGAGTCGACGGCGGGGCCGGCTTGAACCTGATCTCCTCCGCTGTACTCCAGAAACTCCAAGTCCCCGACGGCAAGCTCGAAGAGACCGGCACGTTCCAAGGAATCAACCCGGGAAGGAGCAAGTCGAAGGGGAAGATAACGTTGCCAGTGACATTTGGCAGCAAGCTGAACTTCAGGACAGAGAGGATCACTTTTGACGTTGCCGATTTTCCATTGCCCTACAATGGAATTCTCGGCCGTCCAGCGCTCGCCAAGTTCATGGCGGCCTCTCACTACGCATACAACATGCTCAAGATGCCAGGCCCGATAAGTGTCATCTCTGTCCCCGACGACAAGAAGGATGCCCTTATCTGTGCCGACAAGATCTACCGAGAAGCAGCAACCGCGACGGATCACAAGCCACTTGCCGCTGAAGCTCCCGGAGGGAAGAAGAAGACCAAGCCCGGCAAGTGCTCTGGTGCCCACTCCGGCAAGCGCACCTCTTTGGAGTGCTGCGCTACCGTCGAGGACGCGCCATCGAGCTCCACCGGCAAGAGTAAGAAGTCAATGGCAGCCTCGCCAACGACCAAGAAGGTGTCCGCCAAGGAGGACGGCACTGGTGGTACCTTCACCATCAGTGCCACTCTCGACCCCAAATAGGAAGGCGCGCTCGTTGCTTTCCTGCGGGCGAATGTCGATGTGTTTGCCTGGCAACCATCTGACATCCCCGGCGTTCCCAGGAAAGTGATTGAGCACCACCTCGCCGTCTGTCCTCATGCACGGCCCGTCAAGCAGAGAGTTAGGAAGCAAGCGGTGGAGCGCCAAGAGTTCATCGCAGAAGAGATCAAGAAGTTAGAAGCAGCAGGCCTTGTCAGAGGCGTGCTCCATCCGACGTGGTTGGCCAATCATGTTGTCGTGCGCAAAGCAAATGGGAAATGGAGGCTTTGCATCGACTTTACTGATGTTAATAAAGCTTGTCCCAAAGATCCCTTTCCCCTGCCGCGCATTGACCAGATTGTTGACTCCACGGCCGGATATGACCTGCTTTCATTTCTTGACGCATACTCAGGGTACTATCAGATCTTCATGGCTGAAGAAGATGAGGAAAAGACCGCATTCATCACTCCATGTGGCACGTACTGTTTTGTACGGATGCCTTTCGGTTTGAAGAATGCCGGTTCGACGTTTGTGAGGGTTGTCCATACCGCTTTTGAGCCGCAAATCCACAGAAATGTGGAAGCCTACATGGATGACATAGTGGTCAAAAGCAGGAACAGGGCAACCCTGATTCAAGATTTAGAAGAGACCTTTGCGAACCTGCGCAGGATCAGCCTCAAGCTCAACCCCGAGAAGTGCGTGTTTGGACTCCCTTCCGGCAAGCTTCTCGGGTTCTTCATGTCTCAGCGAGGAATCGAAGCCAATCCAGACAAAATCAAGGCCATCGAGCAGATTGAAGAACCAACACGCGTCAAGGATGTACGAAGGCTTGCCGGCTGCGTCGCGGCTCTCAGCAGGTTTATTTCCAAGTCTGCAGAACGCGCCCTGCCATTTTTCAAAGTTTTGAAAAAGGCGGGTCCAGTAAAATGGACTCCGGAAGCGGAGGCTGCGTTGCAGGACTTGAAGAAATACCTGTCCTCCGCTCCAATACTTGTCGCGCCTAAACCACAAGAGAAGTTGCTGTTGTACCTGGCGGCAACCAATCAAGTGGTTAGTGTTGCGTTAGTAGCGGAGAGGGAGGCGGATGATGAGCTAGCAACCGCGGCAAGCGCGTCCAGCAACAAGCAAGAGGCTTCCCCGACAAGCTCTGGCCCCGACAAGGACGAATCTGCGCAGGAGCAAGTGGAGGTGCAGAAGAAGAGAATGGTGCAGCGCCCAGTTTACTTTGTCAGCTCCCTTCTGCAGGGGGCTAGGTCAAGGTACTCTGGTGTGCAGAAATTGCTTTTCAGCCTTCTCATGGCCTCGAGAAAGTTGCGCCGTTACTTCCAAGCACATGAGATTACAGTTGTCACCCGCTTTCCGCTGAAGAGGATACTGCAGAATCTAGAAGCAACATGCAGGATTGTCGAGTGGGCACTGGAACTGTCAAGCTTCGGTCTCAAATTCGAGAGCACTTCAACTATCCAGAGCAGAGCATTGGCGGAGTTCATAGCAGAGTGGACACCGACGCCAGACGAAGAGATCCTAGAGACGAGCATCCCCGTCAAAGAAGCAAGCAAAGAGTGGCTGATGTATTTTGATGGTGCTTTCTCGCTGCAAGGCGCCAGTGCTGGCGCGTTGCTTATCGCGCCCACCGAAGAGCATCTCAAGTACATAGTCCAGATGCACTTCCCCAAGGAGCAAGCAACCAACAATACTGCAGAGTATGAAGGTTTGCTCGCCGGTCCCAGGATCGCGGCAGAACTTGGGATCAAGAAGCTCATTGTCAGAGGAGACTCGCAGCTTGTCGTCCGCCAAGTGAACAAAGATTACCAGAGTCCGTTGATGGAAGCGTACATTGATGAAGTGAGGAAGCTAGAAGAGCGCTTTGACGGCCTGCAAATGGAACACATTCCAAGAGCTGAGAACGACATCGCTGATGGCCTGTCAAAGTGCGCAGCACTTAGGTTACCTATGGAACCAGGAACCTTTGTGCTCAAGCTGACTCAGCCATCCGTAACACCATCAACCGGACAGAGCAAGAAGAGGAAGCTGGTCTCCGGCGACTATCTTCCGGCAGAGCTCCCCGGAGCCGCCGCCAAGAAGGTCCCCAAGATCGACGCCAAGAGCGCTGAGGAGCCGTCTGCTCCGGCAAACCCCAGGGTTTGTTCCGTAGAAGCAGGCGATCCTGACAAGTTTTGCCCCGGCAAGCTTGCCGGGGAACGTCAAGCTCTGGCTGAGCCCCAGATCCTCGCCGTAGAAGCGGATGTTCCCGCAGCAGCAGATGTGCCTTCAGTCCTTGTTGTTGAGCCACAGGCTCCAGCATGGGCGCAGCAGACTGTCCATTTCCTCCAGAACGGAGAACTTCCCGAAGAACAAGAAGAAGCGGAAAGAGTAGCCCGGCGCTCAAGTATGTACCAGTCCGTCGACAACACGCTGTACAGAAGGGGGCGCAACGGTGTGAAATTGAAGTGTATTTCCCGGGAAGACGGACAAAAGCTGTTGGCAGAGATACATGGAGGCATATGTGGCCACCACATTGGCGCAAGAGCACTTGCCGGCAAAGTGTTCCGGCAAGGTTTCTTCTGGCCGACAGCCCTCCAGGATGCAACTGCACAAGTAACCAAGTGTGAAGCGTGCCATTTCCATTCCAAGCAGATACACCAGCCAGCTCAAGCTCTCCAGACGATCCCTTTATCCTGGCCATTTTCGGTCTGGGGGCTCGACATCCTCGGCCCCTTCCCCCGAGCTGTCGGGGGCTTTGAGTACTTGTAAGTTGCAATCGACAAGTTCACAAAGTGGCCGGAAGTGGAACCAGTGAGGAAGGTGACAGCACAGTCAGCAGTCAAGTTCTTTAGGTCGATTGTTTGCCGCTTCGGGATCCCCAACAGGATCATCACCGACAACGGTACACAGTTCACGAGCCGCGCCTTCATGCAATACGTCCAAGATCTCGGCGCCAAGGTCTGCTTCGCTTCTGTTGCTCATCCCAGGAGCAACGGTCAAGCGGAGAGGGCCAATGCCGAAGTGCTGCGCGGGCTCAAGACCAGAACTTCCGACAGGCTGCACAAGTGCGGAAGAAACTAGATCGAGGAGCTGCCGGTGGCTCTTTGGTCGATCAGAACGACGCCAAATCGAGCCACTGGCCAGACACCATTTGCTCTAGTCTATGGAGCAGAAGCAGTTACCCCCACGGAACTCGTATACGGGTCACCTCGAGTGCTCGCCTATGATGAGCTTGAGCAAGAGCGGCTGCGTGAAGATGACGCGCTGCTCCTTGAGGAAGATCGTCTTCAGGCTGCTGTGCGAGCCTCTCGCTACCAGCAAGCTTTGCTTCGCTACCATAGCCGCAAAGTTAAAGCCAGAAGCTTCGAGGAAGGCGACCTTGTTCTTCGGCGCGCTCCGTTCACCAAGAATCATAACAAGTTGACGCCGAAGTGGGAAGGCCCTTACCGGGTGAGACGAGTCACGAGGCCCGGCGCTGTCCGCCTCGAGACTGAAGATGGCACTCCGGTGAGCAACTCCTGGAATGTTGAGCATCTTCGTAAGTTTTACCCGTAAGGCGCGGTTGTCGGACCCCATCCGGCAACCACCCTTTTGTACAAGTCTTGCCGATGTTGCATGTAATCCTTTGTACAAAGCCAGGCGCAGACCCTGAGCAGCAGTAAATGAAGCGCTGGCGCCCTAAGTTTTAGCATGCATGCTGAGTCGAGTCTCATCCTTGGTTAGGGTTGTTAGTGCCTAACAGCTGCTAACCCCTAGCTTAGAGGTCGGGTCTGCGTCCTTTTTTCCTGTTCTTTCATTTCCTTTGGTTCGCAGGGTTTTGCATATCCTGGCCAGACCGCTTAAGGACGAAGAAGAGAAGAAGGGCCGGCCAGCCTTTGGTCCCCGGCCAACCAGTGTTGCCGGGGGCTGCAAGTACAAAGATTCGCTCGCGACAAGCCAAAGTTGTCGGGGGCTGCAATCCCAGATAAGTTTTTCATCCCTTATCATGCATTCTCTTATGGACTGAGGAATGCGAAAACCTTGTTTCTTCCCAAAATCTGCCGTGCTCCCTTAACTCTGGGCCCCGGAGCGTGTTCCTGGGGCCAGTTTTGGTAGTAGCCGTGGCGGCAAAGGAACGGAATGAGGAGCCCAAACCCGCCTCATCCCTACCTCCGCCAAAGGCGTGAGGAAGGTTGAGTGGCGCGGGAAGACGGTAGGGCCTGTTGCTCGGCAAGGAAGTGTCTATCTTAACGATATAAAGGATTCTCTCCTTGGCGTGGGTTTTACCCGCGAGACAAATGGCCCGGCAAACATCCCCTTTTCATTAAAAACATTCCTCTTAGGTACAGTTCAGAGAGAATGAAAAACATGAGAGATGGGATTACAAGATTTAAATGCAACTAAGGCCCGAAGGCTTACAAGTTAAAAAGAGATAAGGTGCCCGTAATCCCTTTCTTGTCTCTCTCCTCAGGAGGTAGGACAAGGAGGCGAAAAGGCAAAAGGGGCGCCTAGACAAGCTACGGGTGGAAGAAGACACCAACAGAACGCCCCGGGGACCGTCTGAAGGCTAGGTGGTGGCGGCAGCTCCGGAAGCAGGGCTCGACGGGGCGGCAGGACGTTAGCACGCTGTCGAGGGCACCTCGCCCTCGTACTCCGACTTGACGGCCTTGCCGCCAACCCTCTTCCTCTTCCGCAGCCTCGCCACGCTAGCCGCCAAGGAGACGACCCCGGGAAGCTCAAGGAGCCGGCGACACGGATGATGGGGTCGCCGGTGCCACGTGGAGCCGCGACCGACGCCTAGTCGGACCCGTCATCCCGACGACCGCTACCCTCGTCGTCGCTGTCGCTCCCCTCCTCGTCACTCTCGCTCGAGGAGGAGCTTTCGCTGTCGGAGGAGCTATCCACGCAGCACCAGGCCCGGGTCCCGAAGCACCCGAAGACCTTGACGGAGAGGAGATCGCCCTCCATCAACTTAAAATGGAGGGTGAACCCCTCCATCAAGCTGTGGATACGGGCGAACGTCTTCCACCCTCGACCAAGATACGCCACGCCGGGGGCTGGGGACTCAACGTGGACCCGCGTGCCGCTGATCCCGCAGCCCCTCATGCGCAGTCTTAGCGTCTCGGGTTGTTCCATCTCCATCACGCTTGCGAAGGGGGCCGAGAGACGGAGGCGACGACGAGGCGCCTGGCGCAGCCTGACGAAGAACTCGCAAGGGTCGTCCCCGAAGTGGACTGCCGCGGGAAGAGGGGCCGCTGGCGGAGGCGAGGCCGGCGCGTCGCCCCGTCCGCCTCGTCCCCGAGCGCCTCGGCCTCGTCCACGACCTCGTCCATGACCTCGCCCCCTCCCCCTTCCCCTTACGGTTGGCTCTGCCTCCGCGGGTGCGAGGGGAGGAGGGGCGCTTTGCCTAGCGGCGACCCTCGCCGCCACCGATGAAGGACCAGGATTCCCTTTCTCCTTGGCGAATGGAGAGAGGGGATCAGAAGCTGAAGAGAAGCAAAGATGAAGGAGTGTGGGTTTTTGTCGCCCCCCTCTTGCTCTTTATAAAGGAACAGGGTGGGGGCTCGGCTGCCCCGCTCAGCCAATCAAGACGCAGGGAGAGCAGGCGACTGGGACCGGCCTGCTGCCTCGGCCCATGACGGCCCGGTTTCCTGCCTCCACCGTCCGCAGCTCCAGGTGCATGGAAGCCGCGTGGCTGGCGTGCAGGACAGAGGCGACGGATGAGGCGACCTCCCCTCGCCCCGTGATCGTGGGGAGCGGGCGCCTCAGAAATCGTGCCTTGGCCCCGTCCAGCAAACGAGCCGCGCCTCCACGCCTCCCTCCACTTATGGGGATAGCGCGAACCGTCCCCCTTTATTGCGACGTGACGCATGCCTGCGGGGCTCAGCCCCGCGCACGCCGCCCACGACACGCACGCCTCTCCCCACGATGCCGCGTTCGACGCGTGCCGTTCGGGGAGGACGTGGTGGATGCAGAAGAAGATGCAGCGTGACCCAGGCCGCGCGTGCCCGTGCACTGTTTTGGGCCTGGCCCAACAGCGCTCGGCACCGTGTATGGCCCAGGCCCGGGGGCTCCTGTCGCTGTACTAAAATAGGGGTACCTTAGTACCCCGAACTTGTGCACGGGCAGTCGTAGCACCCCGCGGCAAGGCTTGCTAGGCGATCGCCAAAACTCTCCATGGTCCCTTTTTGGGCCATCCAAGAACAAAGTATTTAAGCCAAGGCCCCGGTAGGAGGAGCTTGCCGGGAAGACCACCCGAAGAGAGCAAGGCCCCCGGCAAGAGGAGCTTGCCGGGACGGCCGCTCGGAGCACAAGGCCCCGGCAAGAGGAGCTTGCCGGGAAGGCCGACCAGGGCACGACAAGAGACTTGCTGCGACGCGCCACGCGTCCCGGCAAGGACCGGTGAGCAACAAGCTCCCGGGCGCGACAAGGCATCAACCGCGGCAAGGCGCTTGCCGCGGCAAGTCACCACCCCGCGCCTGCGTTCCAGCTCATCCACCCACGCGTCGCTCTGGGGCCATTCCAGGCGTACGTGGCGAGAGGCTGCGCAGCCAGGGGCATGCGGTGGCGAAGCAACGCTGACAGGGTAGCCGTCGTGGCAAACGGTGGCGCCCCTGACGGTCCCTTTTCTGCACTGTTTGGGCGACCCAGACGGGCATTTAATGCCCTTGTCCCCTGCCGTTAGAGTTAGGTATGATAGCACTGTGCAAACAGTTGTACCCAACACAGCGTTTTCCAGTTTTACCCCCGCCTACGTTGCCACCTGTGGGTAACCCCTTGCGCATATAAAAGGAGGCCCCATGCGCAACATGGAGGGGGAGGAGGGAGGAGACCACTCACGCTCGGTCTGATTAGTTGCCTGAGTGTACTGTAGCACTCAGCGCTCCCAAGAACACAATATAAACTACAAAGCAGCAGTAGGGTTTTACGCATCCGTGTGGCCCGAAGCTGGGTAAACCCCTTGTGCGCGTCGCCTCGATCCGCTCTTCACGCGACCTCCGCCCCCCGCCGAACCAGAAAGGGGCTCGGTCCCCATAGGTGTTCGTGGAGGCAGATTTCCCCCGACATAGCATCATAGACGGTACATAGAGAGATGCATCTCATCTAGAAAACTGCTGAAGCGGAAGGCGAATATTGAGCCTTCGTTCATGTTGAAGGTCTTTGCAACTTTAGGACAGTGCCTGTGGATGATTGACCGTCCATCCTTCGACCTCTTCAGGAACACTTCAATATTGAACCGTGGGTGTTGTATGAAAACTTTCCTCGCCTCCTGACCACAGTGGTGGTTTGAGAGGTAATCATCAGTGAAGCCTGAAAACAAGGATGTGCATAAATATCTTCTCTATATTGGAAATAGGATAAAGGAATACAAAAAGGCAAGGTATAATAGTTAGTACCATCTTGTAAACCTCAGTGCCTCCCATTGTTTCACTGCAACACATATAACATAGTTAGTCATCAGGTTAAGTAAGGGTTCACATGCTATCAGTAAAATATGTTGATGATAAATAAGCACATTGCAGATTCATCAGATTAATTCAAGCCACATGGAAAACCTATTTATCCAAACCAAGCATGATTAGGAACTAGGAAATATAGCACCTGTATATGTTTCTCATGTATTAAGTGCAGCCAAATTTGATTTATTCCTCACATGGTATACAATAACAGAATGCAACCACAACAATTGAACATCGCATTGCGGAAATGAACCAAGCAGTTAACTAAACACCACAACAAATAAATGCTACCTCTTGAGCACTGTGTTGGTTTTTCCTTGAAGAGGAAAGGGTGATGCAGTAAAGTAGCGTAAGTATTTCCCTCAGTTTTTGAGAACCAAGGTATCAATCCAGTAGGAGACCACACTCAAGTCCCTCACACCTACACAAACATATAAGAACCTCGCAACCAACACGATAAAGGGGTTGTCAATCCCTTCACGGTCACTTACGAGAGTGAGATCTGATAGATATGATAAGATAATATTTTTGGTATTTTTATGATAAAGAGAAATAAGGATGCAAAGTAAAATAAAAGGCAATGAAAATAGCTAAGTGTTGGAAGATTAATATGATGGAAAATAGACCCGGGGGCCATAGGTTTCACTAGTGGCTTCTCTCAAGATCATAAGTATTACGGTGAGTGAACAAATTACTGTGGAGCAATTGATAGAATTGAGCATAGTTATGAGAATATCTAGGTATGATCATGTATATAGGCATCACGTCCGTGACAAGTAGACCGACTCCTGCCTGCATCTACTACTATTACTCCACAAATCGACCGCTATCCAGCATGCATCTAGAGTATTAAGTTCATAACAACGGAGTAACGCTTTAAGCAAGATGACATGATGTAGAGGGATAAACTCATGCAGTATGATATAAACCCCATCTTGTTATCCTCGATGGCAACAATACAATATGTGCCTTGCTACCCCTACTGTCATTGGGGAAGGACACCGCAATATTGAACCCAGAGCTAAGCACTTCTCCCATTGCAAGAAAGATCAATCTAGTAGGCCAAACCAAACTGATAATTCAAAGAGACTTGCAAAGATAACCAATCATACATAAAAGAATTCATAGAAGATTCAAATATTGTTCATAGATAAACTTGATCATAAACCCACAATTCATCGGCCCCGACAAACACACCGCAAAAGAAGATTACATCGAATAGTTCTCCACAAGAATCATGGAGAACTTTGTATTGAGATCCAAAGAGAGAGAAGAAGCCATCTAGCTAATAACTATGGACCTGAAGGTCTGAGGTAAACTACTCTCACATCATTGGAGAGGCTATGGTGTTGATGTACAAGCCCACCGTGATCAATGCCCCCTCCGGCAGGATGCCGGAAAAGGCCCCAAGATGGGATCTCACGGATACAGAAGGTTGCGGCGGTGGAATTAGGTTTTCATGGATGCTTCTGTTGGTTTGGGGGTACATCAGTATATATAGGAGTAAGAAGTCCGCCGATGGAGCAACGTGGGCCCCATGAGGGTGGAGGGCGCGCCCAGGGGGCACTACAAAGCAAAGACACATCTGTGACATTTTGGGCCGAACGGAAAAAATTTCTGTCATACATATGACACTTCTATGATGATAATTGTAACAAAACCCGGTATCATCATAGATGTGATGGGCTCCTATATATGACAAAAAATCATGACAGAAAATGGGATTTTCGTCCTGGGCGGGCCGGAGACGCAGCTGCATGACATTCTTTGGGCCGTCCATGACGGAAAAAACCATGGTAGAAGCGAGGGGGAGGAAAATTTCGGGGAGTTCCCGATTACGGTGGGAGGTCGGGACCCGGGCGATGCGCGTTTCTCTCGTACATGTACGCGCGTGTGTACGAGGCGTTGGCTCTAACTGAACCCGAGCGAGGCGTTGGGCTCTAGCTGAACCTGAGTGATTGCATTGCAGGCTACGCGTTACTGAACCCGAGCGATCGATCGATGGCTGTTAACTGTACCCGATCGAGCGATTCCTTCGCTACTGGTGCTAACTGAAGCCGGTCGATGGGATGAACAGTGAGCGTTGTGGGGGGGTTTGGATGAACAGTGAGAGGTGGCGTTGCCTCTGGATGAACAGGACCCCGTGGTGTGGTGGAGGGTTGGATGAATGGTAGATGGTGGAGGGGTACCCGTGGAGGGGTGGTTGAACAGGACCCCGTGGTGTGGATGGCTGGATGAACAGTAGACGGTGGAGGGGTGCCCGTGGAGGGGTGGTTGAATAGGACCCCGTGGTGTGGAGGGCTGGATGAACAGTAGACGGTGGAGGGGTGGTTGAACAGTAGCCGGTGGAGTAGCGCGCGGTGGAGGCTGGATGAACAGGAGCCCGTGGAGGCTGGAGGAGGTCGACGTGGAGATGAACAGTATCCCGTGGAGTCCCGTTTTGCAGTACGCCACACCCTTCCCGATGAACAGGACCCCCGTTTCGATCGTAGCGCTCCAACACAAGTCCGTTTCCTCCGTTTTGCGGTACGCCACACCCCTTCCGATCAACAGGACCCCCGTTTCGACTGTAGGAGGTCCATTTCCTCCATTTTGCGGTACACCACACCCCTCCCGATCAACAGGACCCTGTTTCGACCGTAGGAAGTCCGTTTCCTCCGTTCTACAGTATGCCAGGCCTCGTTTCCATCGCCTGTTCCGTCCAAGCCCTCCCGATGAACACGACCACGCATTTCGTTCCGACCCTGCCGGTTGGCTCCCACGCGTTCCGTTGCCTCCCGATGAACACGACGCGTTCCGTTGCCTCCCGATGAACACGACGCATTTCGTTGCCTCCCCATGAAAACGACGCATTTTGTTGCCTCCCCATGAACACGCGACGACGTTGTTTCTCCATTCTGACCCAGCCATGTACACGAGCCCTCGCCGTACGTATGCGCGAGTAGGCGTTCGAGACCCTGCCCGTATGTACACATACGTGGACGTATTTTCTTTCTTGCACCCTGGCCGCTGTACGTACGTGTACATGCTACATGCGCGCCTCTATATCGACCAGTATGTACGTACACGTTCGCGACCAGAAGGACAACGCTACGTACGCTTCGACCAGGTGGGTCCTGACTGTCAGGCACTTCCTTGCGTGCGAAGATGTAGCTGGTGGGTCCCTGCAGTCAGGGGGCGAATCATTTTTTTGCCCGGACGCACTTCCTTGCGTGCGAAGACGTAGCTAGCGGGTCCCAGCAGTCAGGGGGAAACGTTTTTTTCACATAATACAGTGGCCCGTCTGGTGGGTCCCGACTGTCAGGTGGAGGAATCATTATTTTCCGCGTAATAATGAGGCACTTCCTTGTTGAGGCCGTGGACCGAGCTGTCAGCCTCTCCACGTACAGTCCATGTCCGATGGAAGTCATTCCTTGACCACGTTGACCATGCCGCCCCGAGAGCACCGTGGCGGTGGACGATGGCGAGGCCTAGGAAGGGGACGGCGGGGAGCCGGGGAAGACGCGGCAGTGGAAACCCGCGCGGAGAGGAGTACGAGGGTTCACTGGTTCGGCTGTGGTGTGAGGCTGTCGTCGCCGCAGAATAACAGGGGGAGTGGGTGAGTAGAGGGATGGCCTGGCTAGCGGTGGGAGTAGTACGAGGCGGTGAGGCCTCCGCGGCATCACAGCCGGCCACGGGAGGCAGGAGCACGCGACATGACCGGCGCTGCTTTGGGCGGCTGGAGCAAGAAGACCAGAGGTTGAAGAAGCACTACGGCCGTTGGATGGACATCGTACGATCACTGCAGCTAGAATTGTTTATATTGACTAAGTAGACAAATCCCTTGATACGCGTCAACTTAGTAGGCCCACAGCTCGGATTTGGCAGAGAACATATAGCCCAATTGCGATTTGTAAGAATGTACAACCCATTTTTTAATTCTTGGAATTTACTACAGCCCATTTACAGTTTGTTAAAAGTACAACCCAACTTCTAGCTAGGACAACGATTAATAATTTCAAACAACCGCTCAAAACAGAATTCAAAAAAAAATTCCCACATTTTGATGGGATCTGAAATATTTTTATCCGAAATTTCTAGTCAGGTTAAATGTAATTTCAAAATAAAGTTGTATTACGTTAAAATCCAACAAAATATTGTGCGCGCAACAAGTAATGAAATTAAAATTTTCAAATACAAAAATAATATATTTTTCAAACTAATTACGTGTTTGGTGCATAGTAACTGTCCAGTTATTATAATTACATCCCATTTATTATTTCTTAAAGTCCATTTTCTTGTTAAGCCTAATGCATACCTCCTAGTAAAGTTTGCAGCCCAGCAGGGCGGAGAATAACAAGTTGACCCGGATATTGTGTACAACTGTCGGCCCAGTTGCATTGCTGATGTTGAAAAAAAGGCCTGTGTAGTACCGTACAACCTAACATGGTTACTCAGCCCACATTCAGTGACGCCGGAAAGGCCCAAATAAGGCTTCTGTACAACTTTTTGAAGTCACTGAGCTCAATTAATAACTTAAGAAAAAAGTTAGATTACAGTGGAACCTAATTAAAAGCTGTCACGAGCAAATAAATAATTCAACGGGTCCCACTTGTGCGTGTGCGTGTGTGTGTGTGTGTGAGAGAGAGAGACCCATCGGTCGATGCTCGTAAATACATCTTTCAGCCATATGCATTGCTGATGCTCAGTAAAAACTTATATAGTTGACAGAATCATATAGAAAATCATAGCACTAAAGTTGCATACAAAAATTTCACGCAGGCGGCACAATCATGATGGAAGCAGTGGATCGCTACGGGAAGGGATATGTTGAAACCAACGAAGTCGTACATAACGATTCATCGTCTTTATCAATGACGGGAAAATATCTTGAATGTTGTGCAAAGAAAACAGACAGACAACACAATAAGTTCTGCTAGCACATTAAGTTGACATACAGCCCTTTCTAAAAAAAGTTCAGGTACAAAATTAGAACAGGTCACAATCAAATGTACTGGCATATCAGTGCTTCACACCCATAGCTCGGATTTAACTAGTATCTGACAAGATTCAGTTGTTGCCTCAAATTAGAGCACATCCAGGCAGCCAGCCCTACCTCTTCTCCCAAAGAAGCAGTGGCCTCCGCCGCGCGATGGAGTAGGCCCTGTGCCATCCATCGTTTCGAGCAACACGGGGAAAGTCTGAAATTAACTCCTGTAATGGACGTCGTCGACGGACCCTGGCACCAGCGTTGGCGGTAGGACTTCGATTGATGGATTGACCACTTCTTCGACATGCACGAACACTCGATACAGGTACATCCCTAACGTGGTCCGCGGCGGCCTTGGTGGCAACGAATAGTACAACCCCAGTTCCTGCACCGGTATGGTGGACGGCTTCTTCATCCATGCCATAACCATCAGAGCCCAGCTGTCTGGAGGAACAAACATACTTACGAGCTCACCTCCAAGGTCGTTGATAAGTTCGTTCATGGACTCGCTGTTCCAAGCACGTCGAGGCATGCCGTGCAAGGTAAGCTTTGTTAAAAACTCAAGCTCAGAGGGCACCAAGCCCCATCCTGGGTGCCATCGTTCAAAGCTCACCAGCGCGCCATCGCAGAACAAACGCCGGGAAGGTTCGAACACACGACTGCAGTCGAAAGTTGTCCGGAACCCGACGAAGAAATCAGCCGGTGGCGGACAGACTTCGACGAGCAAGTCACTTATTTGGATGCCGTGCGCAATGCCAAGAGCATTGACAAGATCGTCCGGCGAGACGGGAGGCCGGTCGCCGTTGGTGGTAACCATCAGCACTTTGTTGGCAAACAGGTCGTCAAGCGCCGCCATGCCACTGTTGAGCGACAGCATGCAGCGACCGAAGGCATGACGGAGCTCAGGATCTCCGGCTCGGAGATCCGCGTTGACAGGCGACATGATAGTGCGCTTGAGTACAGGGAGTACAGGAGGGGTATTTGGGGGAACTGGAGTAGGAATCGAGATTCTAGAGGCGGGGGAGGGGCGGGAGACTGGGGATGAAAAGGTAGCATGAATTTCGAGCATGTGCCAATATGCTCTCGGCGCGCAAGCGCATGAAAACACCAGTGGCGCCCACATGTCGGCCAAAGAGTCCTTATTGTTTCTTTTTTGGAGAGCCCGACCTTTTTTTCCAGGATCTTTTGAGAGCCCGGCCTGAGAGTCATAATTGACCTGTTTGGCATTGCGTTACTACTCGGCCCATATTCAACGACACCTCACTGGCCCAAACAAGTGTACATCATCGAAAAGACACTGAGCTCAAATTATATAACTTGAAAAAAGGAGATATACTCTGAACACTGGAGAATGGTCATGCCCTCATTTAGCCCACCAATAGTTCGAGACAATAAACTGTTCGAAACAATGATATATACAACATTCAAGCACTGACTAGTGACTACTACTGACATAAACAACATGACATGATAGTTCATAAGAAGTCTTGCTACACCACCAAAACGCACCCATCTACAGCGCTCAGACTCTCATGATCCAGACGAGAATGACATTCTAAACAGAAGCAACTATTACATAGTAAGAGTGACATAGACGAGGATGACCAAATGACAAGGAATATGCATAACAAAAGAAAGAACTACCCATCCAGAACCAGCATCAAAGACAACAATGTCATTCAAAGAGATGATCCAACACCATCATAATTTGCAGCCCCACTTCAGCGACCAGTGATCCGGAGACACCAGTACTCCACCCTTTCGATGCAACAACCCAATTACCTATCAACTTGAAGGCTTGAACCACATCACTGCCTGTCGTAATTGAGAGATCCAAGGATCAAAGTTAATCCAGATGCCTTTGTCATTCTCACCTTCTTTTGGCTGGAGGCTGTATCGTTGACAATCAGGGGAGTTTGCTCCCGAACTCCTAGGGCTCGCAATGATGGAAGGGTGAGAGTGCGTAGAGGCTAGCAATGATGGAAGGGTGAGAGTGCGTATAATCCATGGACTCAACATTAGTCATAAAGAACTCATATACTTATTGCAAAAATCTACAAGCCATCAAAAACCAGAGTATTATGCGCATGCTCCTAGGGGGATAGATTGGTAGGAAAAGACCATCGCTCTTCCCCGACCGCCACTCATAAGGAGGACAATCAAATAACACCTCATGTTTCAAATTTGTTACATAACGTTCACCATTCGTGCATGCTACGGGACTTGCAAACTTTAACTCAAGCACTTCTCAAATTCACCATTACTCTACTAGCATGACTTTGATATTACTACCTCCATATCTCAAAACAATTATCAAGCATCCAACTTTTTTTAGTATTCAACGCACTCAAAAGAAAGTTTCACAAATCTTGAATACCAAGCATGTTATTATTAAGCAAATTACCATGCTATTAAGACTCTCAAAATAATTTAAGTGAAGCATGAGAGATCAATAGTTTCTTTAAAACAAACCACCACCGTGCTCTAAAAGATCTAAGTGAAGCACATAGAGCAAAATTATAACGCTCAAAAGATATAAGTGAAGCACATAGAGCAAAACTGTATAGCTCAAAAGATATAAGTGAAGCACATAGAGTATTCTATCAAATTCTATTTCATGTATGGCTTTCTCAAAAGGTGTGTACAGCAAGGATGATTGTGGCACACTAACAAACAAAGAAACAAATAATACAAGACGCTCCAAGCAAAACACATATCATGTTGGTGAATAAAAATATAGCTCCAAGTAAATTACCGATGGAAGTGGACGAAAGAGGGGATGCCTTCCGGGGCATCCCCAAGATTTGACTTTTTGGTGTCCTTCGATTATCTTGGGGGTGCCATGGGCATCCCCAAGCTTATGCTCTTGCCACTCCTTATTCCATAATCCATCAAAAGAATTCACCCAAAACTTGAATACTTCACAACACATAACTCAATAGAAATCTCGTGAGCTCCGTTAGAGAAAGAAAACAAAAGACCACTTCAAGGTACTGTAATGAATTCATTTTTTATTTATATTGGTGTTAAACCTACTGTATTCCAACTTCTCTCTGGATTATAAACTATTTTATTAACCATAGATTCATCAAAATAAGCAAACAACACACGAAAAACAGAATCTGTCAGAAACAGAATAGTCTGTAGTAATTTGTAACTAACGCAAACTTCTGAAACCCAAAAATTCTACCAAAATTAGAAGACCTAGAAAATTTGTTTATTGATCAGCTGCAATTGGAATCAGTAATTTATCACTTTCTGGTGATTTTTAACAATTCGGCCACTAAACGCAAAGTTTCTGGAAATTACAGCAAGATCAAATAACTATCATCCAAGAAGATCAGATAGGTCTAGCTTGGCACAAACACTAATTTAAACACAAAACCACATCCAAACAGAAGGTAGATGGGTTATTTATTCCCTAACAGAAGAATGACACAGAAAAAACTAAAATTAAAATTGGTTTGCCTCCCAACAAGCGCTACCGTTTAACGCCCCTAGCTAGGCATAAAAGCGAGGATAGATCTAGGTATTGCCATCTTTGGAAGGCAATCCATAAGTGGCTCTCATGATAGTTTCATATGGAAATTTTATTTTCTTTCTTGGAAAGTGTTACATGCCCTTTTTTAATGGAAATTGAAATCTAATATTCCCTTCCTTCATATCAATAATCGCACCAACCGCCCTAAGGAAAGGTCTACCAAGAATAATAGGGCAAGAAGGATTGCAATCTATATCAAGAACAATGAAATCTACGGGCACATAATTCCTATTTGCAACAATAAGAACATCATTAATCCTTCCCATAGGTTTCTTAATAGTAGAATCCGCAAGATGTAAGTTTAAAGAGCAATCATCAAAACCGCGGAAATCTAGCAAATCACACAAAGTTTTGGGGATAGTGGAGACACTAGCTCGCAAATCACACAAAGCATAAAACTCATGATCTTTAATTTTAATTTTAATAGTTGGTTCCCACTCATCATAGAGTTTTCTAGGGATAGAAACTTTCAACTCAAGCTTTTCTTCATAAGATTGCATCAAGGCATCAACAATATGTTCGGTAAAGGCTTTCTTTTGACTATAAGCATGTGGAGAATTTAGCTCGGATTGCAACAAGGAAATACAATCAATCAAAGAGCAAATTTCATAATTAAATTCCTTGAAATCCAATATAGTGGGTTTAGCAACACCTAGATTTTTATTTCTTTCAATCCCACTTTCATCAATTTCATCATAAAGATCTAAATACTCTGAATTTTTAGAACGCCTTCTAGGTAAAGGAAGATCATATTCAGTTTCATCAAGATTCATATTGCAAAACAAAGATTTGATAGGATACACATCAATAACTTTTAGATCTTCATCTTGATTTTCATAGGAATTCGGTTTAGCGGCCATCTTATTGACTAAGGTGGCTTGCACATCCAAAATTTCAGTAGTCATCTTTTCTAGACGAGCAATTTGGGATCTTATACCATCAAATTATTTAGACATATCATCAAGCTCTTCTTTCATATAACTCATAAAACTATTTTGTTCCTTAAGCTCGTTTCTAAAGAAATTATTATGCTCAAATCGCAAAACCATAAACTTCCTAACGTTTTTTCGATCTCCTCTAACCTTTTAAGGTGAAGATCACCAAATTTCTATTGAGCCATCGCGACAAACAAGCAATCCAACACACGAGCAAACAAAAGGCAACCAAAAAAAAGGCAAACGGAGAAAGAGAAGGAGAAGGAGAAGGAGATTGGGAAAGAGAGGGCGAATAAAACGGCAAGGGTGAAGTGGGGGAGAGGAAAACGAGAGGCAAATGGCAACTAATGTAATGCGAGAGATAGGGATTGTGATGGGTACTTGGTATGTTGACTTTTTGCGTAGACTCCCCGGCAACAGCGCCAGAAATTCTTCTTGCTACCTCTTGAGCTTGCGTTGGATTTCCCCGAAGAGGAGAGGATGATACAGCAGAGTAGCGTCAGTATTTCCCTCAGTTTTTGAGAACCAAGGTATCAATCCAGTAGGACGCCACGCTCAAGTCCCTTGTACCTGCACAAAACGATAGCTACTCGCAACCAACGTGATTAGGGGTTGTCAATCCCTTCATGGTCACTTACGAGAGTGAGATCTAATAGATAATATTTTTCGTAGTGAAAAGTAAAAAGCAAAGCAAAATTAAAGTGATGGAGATTGATATGATGAGAATAAACTCGGGGGCCATAGGTTTCACTAGTGGCTTCTCTCAAGAGCATAAGTATTCTACGGTGGGTGAACAAATTGCTGTTGAGCAATTGACAGAATTGAGCATAGTTATGAGAATATCTAGGCATAATCATGTATATAGGCATCACGTCCGTGACAAGTAGATCGAAATGATTCTGCATCTACTACTATTACTCCACTCATCGACCGCTATCCAGCATGTATCTAGAGTATTAAGTTAAAAACAGAGTAACGCTTTAAGCAAGATGGCATGATGTAGAGAGATAAATTCATGCAATATGAAATAAACCCCATCTTGTTATCCTTGATGGCAACGATACAATACGTGCCTTGCTGCCCCTTCTGTCACAGGGAAAGGACACCGCAAGATCGAACCCAAAGCTAAGCACTTCTCCCATGGCAAGAAAAACCAATCTAGTAGGCCAAACCAAACTGATAATTCGAAGAGACTTGCAAAGATAACCAATCATACATAAAAGAATTCAGAGAAGATTCAAATATTATTCATAGATAAACTTGATCATAAACCCACAATTCATCAGTCTCAACAAACACACCGCAAAAAGAAGAAGATTACATCGAATAGATCTCCATAAGAGAGGGGGAGAACTTTGTATTGAGATCCAAAAAGAGAGAAGCCATCTAGCTAATAACTATGGACCCGAAGGTCTGAGGTAAACTACTCACACTTCATCGGAGAGGCTATGATGATGTACAAGCCCTCCATGATGACGGCCCTCTCCGGCGGAGCTCCGAAACAGGCCCCAAGATGGGATCTCGTGGATACAGAAAGTTGCAGCGGTGGAATTAGGTTTTTGGCTCCGTATCTGTTCGTTTGGGGGTAAGTGGGTATATATAGGAGGAAGAAGTACGTCGGTGGAGCTTCGGTGGGCCCACGAGGGTGGGGGTGCGCCTGGGGGTGTAGGGCGCGCCCCCCTACCTCGTGCCCACCTGGAAGCTTCCTTGGCGTAGGGTCCAAGTCTCCTGGGTCATATTCGGGAAGAAAATCACGTTCCAGAAAGGTTTATTCTGTTTGGACTCCGTCTGATATTCTGTTTCTCCGAAACACTGAAATAGGCAAAAAAACAGCAATTCTAGGCTGGGCCTCCGGTTAGTAGGTTAGTCCCAAAAATAATATAAAAGTGGAAAATAAAGCCCAATATAGTCCAAAACAGTAGATAATATACCATGGAGCAATCAAAAATTATTGATACATTGGAGATGTATCAGCAGGCTGTGGCCCGTCTAGCCCAGGCCAGATATCCAGCCTGGATATTAATTTTTTAAGCTGAAAATGGCTAGCCCAACTATTTTTTGAGGAATAGCCAGGCAAGGTCAACTTGTTATTCTCCGCCCCGATGGGCTGCAAATCTTTCCTACGAGGGATGGATTAGGCTTAACAATAAAATGGGCTTTAAGAAATAATAAATGTGATGTAATTATAAAAATTGGGCAATAACTATAAAAAATGCAACCAACACGTAATTAGTTTGTAAAATATTAATTTTGGATTTTGAAAATTTTAATTTCATTAATTGTTGCACACGCAATTTTTCGTTGGATTTTTACGTAATACAAATTTATATTGAAATTGTATTTAATCTGAATAGAAATTTTGGGATAAAATATTTCGGATCCCATCAAAATGTGGGAAATTTTATTGAATTCTGTTTTGAATGGTTGAAATTATTAATCGTTGTCCTAGCTAGAAAATTGGTTGTACTTTTAACAAACTGTAAATGGGTTGTAGTAAATTCCATTAGAATTCTAAAATGGGTTGTACATTCTTACAAATCGCAAATGGGCTATATGTTCTCTACCACACACTTGTGGGCCTACTAAGTTGACGCGTCCCCTAAAAAAACTAAGTTGACGCATATGCAAGGCTTTGTCAAATTATAGTCAACACACGGTTCTAGCAGTAGTGGCCGTTGGATGTCCGTCCAACGGATGTCATGCTTCTTCTTCAATCTCAGATTTGTAGCTTCAGCAGCACAAAAAATGATTCTTCCTCCTAACATCTAGGGCGCACAGTTTCGAAGGCTGACCTGTGGGCCTACTAAGTTGACGCGTACCAAGGGATTTGTCAACTTAGTCAATATAAAAGATTCTAGTTGCAGTGACCATACAATGTGCATCCAACGGCCGTCGTGCTTCTTCAACCTCTAGTCTTCTTGCTCCAGTTGCCCAAAGCAGTGCTGGTCGTGTCGCCTGCTACTGCCTCCCGTGGCCAGCTGTTTTGCCGCAGAGGCTTCACCGCCCCTACTACTCCCACCGCTGGCCAGGCCATCCCTCTACTCACCCACACCCCCTGTTATTCTGCGGCGACGGCAGCCTCACACCGCAGCCGAACCAGTGAACTCTCGTACTCCTCTCCGCGTGGGCATCCACTGCCGCGTCTCCCCCGGCTCCGCGTCGTCCCCTTCCTAGGCCTTGCCGTCATCCACCAGCCCTTGTGCTCTCGGCGCGGCGTGGTCAACGTGGTCAAGGAACGACTTCCATCCGAAGAGTACTGTACGTGGAGAGGCTGACAGCTAGGTCCACGGCTGCAGCAAGGAAGTGCCTCCTTATTACACGGAAAATAATGATTCCTCCACCTGAATGCAGGGACCCACCGGATGGGCCACCGTATTTCGCAAAAAAGAGTTCCCCCTAACTGCTGGGACCCACCAGCTATATCTTCTCATACAAGGAAGTGCGTCCATATTACGGGCAAAAAAAATGATTCTCCCCATGACTGCTGGGACCCACCAGCTACATCTTCGCACGCAAGGAAGTGCCTCACAGTCGGGACCCACGTGGTCGAAGCGTACGTAGCATTGTCATTCTGGTCGTGAACGTGTATGTACATACTGGTCGATGTAGAGGCGCGCACGTGTCATAGTAGAGGCACGCACATAGCATGTACATGTACATACAGCGGCCAGGGTGCAAGAAAGTAATTACGGCCATGATCGCAGGAGGAACTACGTCAGTATTTACCCGGAGAATGAGGGATGATGTAGCACAGCGATGGTAGGTATTTGCCTCAGTTATGAAGCCAAGGTATCGAACTAGTAGGATAACCAAGCAACACAATGTAAACAACACCTGCACACAAACAACAATACCTCGCAACCCGACGAGTTAAAGGGGTTGCCAATCCCTTCCGGGGTAGGGCGCCTCAAGATAGGCAAGCGGACGTGTGTAAATTGTAGTAGATTGATAGAATGAACGCCAAATAAAATAAATAAATATAAAATACAACAAGGTATTTTTGTATTTTTTGGTTTAATAGATCTGAATAAAAATGCAAAGGAAAAGTAGATCGCAAGGAAAGGAAGACCCGTGGGCCATAGGTTTCACTAGTGGCTTCTCTCGAGAAAAATAGCGAATGGTGGGTAAACAAATTACTGTTGGGCAATTGATAGAACTTCAAATAATTATGACGATATCCAGGCAATGATCATTACATAGGCATCACGTCCAAGATTAGTAGACCGACTCCTGCCGGCATCTACTACTATTACTCCACACATCGACCGCTATCCAGCATGCATTTAGTGTATTAAGTTCATGGAAAAACGGAGTAATGCAATAAGAACGATGACATGATGTAGACAAGATCCATTTATCTATATGGCGGTAGATATAGATCCCGTCTTTTTATCCTTAGTAGCAACGATACATACGTGTCGCTTCCCCTTCTGTCACTGGGATCGAGCACTGCAAGATCGAGCCCACTACCGGGCACCTCTTCCCATTGCAAGATAAATAGATCAAGTTGGCCAAACAAAACCCAAATATCGGAGAAGAAATACGAGGCTATAAGAGATCAAAGAAACTCAAATAACTTTCATGGATATAAAAAAGATATGATTGATCATAAACTCGAAGTTCATCAGATCCCAACAAACACACCGCAAAAGAGTTACATCATATGGATCTTCAAGAGACCATTGTATTGACAATTCAGCAAGACAGAGAGAGAAAGCCATCTAGCTACTAACTACGGACCCGAAGGTCTACAAAGAACTACTCACGCATCATCTGAGAGGCACCAATGGAAGTGGTGAACCCCTCGGTTATGGTGTCTAGATTGGATCTGGTGGTTCTGGACTCTGCGGCGGCTGGATGAATATTTCGACGCTTGTTCTAGGGTTTGTGGAATATTGTGGTACTTATAGAGCAAAGTGGCGGTCCGGGGGGCACCCGAGGTGGGCACAACCCACCAGGGCGTGCATGGGCCTCCTGGCGCGCCCTGGTGGGTTGTGCCACCCTCGGGGCACCCCCCCAGGTGCAACCAGGGCCCGTTGACTTCCTTCTATCCCATAAAAAATCATCGTGGAGTTTCGTGGCATTTGGACTTCGTTTGATATTGATTTCCTGCGATGTAAAAAACATGGAAAAAACAGCAACTGGCACTTGGCACTATGTCAATAGGTTAGTACCAAAAAATGATATAAAATGACTATAAAATGATTATAAACATCCAAGATTGATAATAAAACAGCATGGACAATAAAAAATTATAGATATGTTGGAGACGTATCAGCATCCCCAAGCTTAACTCCTACTCGTCCTCGAGTAGGTAAGTGATAAAACAGAATTTTTTATGTGGAGTGTTGTTCATCAAGTCATATCATATTCTTTTCTTTATAGCATGGACATTTGGACTTTTATGTGATTCAAAGCAATAGTCTAGTTTTGACGTAATAATTTAGATACTCAAGCATATCAACAAGCAACCATGTCTTTCAAAATATCAATGCTAAAAGAAGTTATCCCTAGCCCATCATGCTCCAACATTGATCCATTCATGAAACACACTCAAATATTAACTACACCCAATACTTGAGCACGATCATATTGCCTCCTAGTTGGTGCTTTTTATGAGAGAAGATGGAGACTCAAATTTAAAAATAAAAATTGCATAAAGTAAAAGGAAGGCCCTTCGCAGAGGGAAGTAGGGATTGGTAGATGTGCCAGAGCTCAAAGCGAAAAATTAGAGATAAAAACATTTTGGTAGGTGTATCCATCCCACCAGCGAAAACGACTTAGAATTCCCAACACTTTCCATGCTAGATATGCCATAGGCGGTTCCCAAACAGAAAATAAAGTTTATTCCCTTTTCCACCATTGTTTCACTTTCCATGGCTAGCCATATTCACGGGTGCCCTCCATACCAACACTTTCCAAGGAATTTATTATTTGACAACATAAGGTAAATTCATTTTTTTGCATTTCGGGACTGGGCATCCCTAAAACCTTTGCCTTACTCTCGTGCAATGACAAGTGAATAAACACTCATCTTGAGAATAACACATCCAACATGGAAAATATTAGCCATCCGTTACCATTCCGCGAGCGAAATAAACACACAAAAGATAAGTTTATTTTGAAAATTAGAGATGGCACATGCAAATTAGCTTAGAACGACAAAAGAGTACCGCATATAGGTAGATATAGTGGACTCATGTGGCAAAACTGGTTTAAAGGATTTTGGATGCACAAGTAGAGGTCATACTTAGTGCAAAATCAAGGCTAGCAAAAGATTGGGAAGCGACCAACCAAGAAACGAATAATCTCATAAGCAAGCATTAATCATAATTAACACTGAATAGTGCACCACAAGTAGGATATAATTTTCATTGCATGATTATTGACTTTCGTGCATGCATAGGGAATCACAAACCCTAACACCAATATTCTTACTAGAGCACAATTACTCATCAACATAACTCACATATCACATCATCATATCTCAAAACTATTACTAAGAATCAAGTTTATTTTGTCCAATGATCTTCATGACATTTTCTTTTACTTTATCCTTCTTGGAGATCTATCACTTTGGGACTAATTTTCATGTGTTGCTTTTCATTAGCTCAAACAAATATAAGTGAAGATCATGAGCATAACAAATTTTCTTTCTCTTAAAATAATTGAAGTGAAGCAAGAGAGAATTTCTTCAAAAATTTACTAACTCTCAAATAAATCTAGGTGAAGCAAGAGAGCATTTCTTCAAAAATAACAAAGCATACCATGCTAAAAAATATATAAGTTAAGCACTAGAGCAAGCCCTAGCTCATAAAAGATTTATGTGAAGCATCGAGAGCAATTCTAACAAGTCATGATATAATTTTGGCTCTCTCAAAAAGGTGTGTCCAGCAAGGATTGATGACGATAGTTGTTGGAAGAAAGCGGGGATGCCACTCGGGGGCATCCCCGAGCTTAGTTGGTTGCTCATTCTTGGATAATAGCTTGGGATGCCGGGGCATCCCCAAGCTTAGGCTCTTACATCCTTCCTTCATCCATCGTAAGATAACCCAAAACTTGAAAACTTCAATTACACAAAACTCAACAAAACCTTCGTGAGATCCGTTAGTGTAGGAAAAATAAACCACTACTATAAGTGATGTATGAAACCAATTGATATTTTGTTTTTGTATTATATCTACTGTATTCCAACTTTTCTATGGCAAAAACTCATCAAATAAAACCATAGAGCCATCAAAATAAGCACACAACACAAAGAAAACAGAATATGTCTGAACAGAACAGTCTGTAGAAATATGATTTGTTAGAATACTTATGGAACTCCAAAAATTCTGTAAAACTAGGAAAACCTGTATAATTTGTATATTGATCTTCTGCAAAAAAGAATTAACATTTTATCACTTTCTGGTGAATTTAACAATTATTTTCGTGAGCATAAAGTTTCTGTCTTTTTCAGCAAGATCAAACAACTATCACCCAAGACGATCCTATTGGTTCTACTTGGCACAAACAATTATTAAAACACAAAAAACAGAATCATAACAGTAGCATAATTTTGTTAACACTAAAGAATAGAAAGCAAAAAGAAAAATAAATTTTATTCATTGGGTTGCCTCCCAACAAGCGCTATTGTTTTACGCCCTTAGCTAGGCATAACGCAAGGATCTAAGTTTCATCATCTTTGGTTAGAGATCCATAAGATGCCCTCATGATTGATTCTTAAACTGGATTAATTATAGCTCTAGGAAAGTGTTCCATCCCTTTCCTCAAAGGAAATTGGAACTTAATATTGCCTTCTTTCATATCAATCACGGCACCGATAGTGCGTAAAAATGGTCTACCAAGAATAATTGCACAAGACGGATTGCAATCAATATCAAGAACAATAAAATCTATGGGCACATAATTCCTATAAGCAAGAATAAGAACATCATTAATTATTAGAATCCGCCAAGTGCAAATTCAAAGAACATTCTTCAAGATTAGTAAGACCAAGCACATCACATAAAGATTTCAGTTGTAGAAACACTAGCACCCAAGTCACATAAAGCAAAACACTCATAATTTTTAATCTTGACTTTGATAGTAGGTTCCCATTCATCATGTAATTTTCTAGGAGTTGAAACTTCCAATTCCAATTTTTCTTCTAAAGCTTTCATCATAGCATCAACAATATGTTTAGTAAAAGCTTTGTTTTGTTCATAAGCATGGGGTGAATTTACCATGGATTGCAACAAAGAAATACAATCGATCAAAGAGCAACTATCATAATTAAAGTCTTTGTAATGCAAAAGAGTGGGCACATCACTAGTTAAAGTTTTGACCTCTCCAAACCCACTTTCATCAATTTTCTCAACAAGATTTTCACCCTCCGAAATATTGGGACGCCTTCTACCTAAAGTTGAATCTTCTCCAGTCCCTTTTTCATCTTTCTTAACTTTACTAAACAAGGAATCAATAGAAGAAACACCAATCATTTTAGGATCTTCAGCACTTTTGCAAGAATAATAATTAGAAAAGGCTTTTTCTAAGAATTCTATTTTAGCTCTAAGCATAACAGTTCTTTTCTTACTTCCATCCATAGATACATAAAGAGCTTTGATTGATTCATCTACTTTAGGCACAAAAAATTTCATCTTGAGATTTTCCACATCATGAGCAATTCTATCAACACTTTTAGACAAATCATCAATCTTATTCAATTGTTCTTCTATGGAAGTGTTGAAAACTTTTTGTGTATTGATGAATTCTTTAATATTTTTCTCAAGATCAGAGGTGTTCCTATTATTATTGTAAGATTGATTTCCATAGGAATTACCATAATTATTAGAGGAATTACTAGGAAAAGGCCTAAGATTAAAATTACCTCTATAAGCATTGTTGTTGGAATTATTTCTAGAGATAAAATTCACATCAATGGCATCACAATTTTTCTCAATCAAAGTAGAAAAAGTCATATCATTAAAATCAATAGGAGCACTTTTACTAGCAACCAATTTCATAAGAGCATCAACTTTTTCACTCAAAGAAGAAATTTCTTCAACCTAATTAACTTTTTTACTAGTAGGAGCTCTTCCGGTATGCCATTGTGAATAATTTGCCATGATATTATCAAGCAATTTGGTGGCTTCACCCAAAGTAATTTCCATAAAGGTACTGCCCGCGGCAGAATCTAAAAGATTACGAGAGACAAAATTCAACCCAGCATAAAAAATTTGTATGATCATCCAAAGATTTAACCCATGAGTTAGGCACGTTAGCATCATTTTCATCCTTTCCCAAGATTGTGCAACATGCTCATGTTCAAGTTGCTTGAAATTCATGATCTGGGTTCTAAGGGAAATAATTTTTGCGGGAGGAAAATACGTAGTGATAAAAGTAGCTTTGCACTTATTCCAAGAATCAATACTATTTCGAGGCAAAGAAGAGAACCAATTTTTTGCAGAATCATGCAAAGAGGACGGAAATAATTTCATCTTGACCACATCATTCTCCACATCTTTTTTCTTTTGCATATCGCATAATTCCACGAAGGTATTAAGATGGGACGCGTCATCCTCATTACGAGTACTGGAAAATTGGTCTTTCATAACAAGATTCAGCAAAGTGGTATTAATATCACAATTCTCCGCACTAGTGGCGGGAGGAGCAAGCGGAGTGCCAATAAAATCATTGTTGTTGGTATTTGATAAATCACATAACTTGGTGCTCTCTTGAGTCATGTCGACCACACAACAGGATTGCACTCAAAAACAGATCCATCAAGAAAATGGCGAACGGAAAAAGAGAGGCGAATATAACGGCAAACTTTTGTGAAGTGGGGGAGAGGAAAACGAGAGGCAAATGGCAAATAATGTAAATTGCAAGGAGATGAGATTTTTGATTAGGAACCTGGTTATGTCAAAGATGCTCCCCGGCAATGGCGCCAGAAATTCTCCTTGATGGCAGCTGGAACTACGTCGGTATTTCCCCGGAGAGGGAGGGATGATGTAGCACATCTATGGTAGGTATTTACCTCCGCTATGAAACAAAGGTATCGAACCAGCAGGAGAACCAAGCAACACAACGTAAATAGCACCTGCACACAAACAACAACACCTTGCAACCCGATGAGTTAAAGGGGTTGTCAATCCCTTCCGGGGTACGGCGCCTCAAGATAGGCAAGCGGACATGAGGTAAATTGTAGTAGATTGGTAGATTGACCGCCAAATAAAATAAATAAAGATAAAACACAACAAAGTATTTTTGTATTTTTGGTTTAATAGATCTGAATAAAAATACAAAGGAAAAGTCGATCGCAAGGCAAATATATGAGAAAGAAGACCCGGGGGCCATAGGTTTCACTAGTGGCTTCTCTCGAGAAAAATAGCAAACTGTGGGTAAACAAATTACTGTTGGGCAATTGATAGAACTTCAAATAATTATGACGATATCCAGACATAGGCATCACGTCCAAGATTGGTAGACCGACTCCTGCCAGCATCTACTACTATTACTCCACACATTGACCGCTATCCAGCATGCATCTACTGTATTAAGTTCATGGAAAAACAGAGTAATGCACTAAGAATGATGCCATGATGGCGAAAAAATCCATTTATCTATATGGCGGTAGATATATATTCCGTCTTTTTATCCTTAGTAGCAACTATGCATACGTGTCGTTTCCCCTTCTATCACTGGGATCGAGCACCGCAAGATCGAGCCCACTATCGGGCACCTCTTCCCATTCCAAGATAAATAGATCAATTCGGCCAAACAAAAAGCAAATATCGGAGCAGAAATGTGAGGCTATAAGAGATCATGCATATAAGAGATCGAAGAAACTCAAATGACTTCCATGGATATAAAAAGATATGACTGATCATAAACTCGAAGTTCATCAGATCCCAACAAACACAAGGCAAGAGAGTTACATCATATGGATCTCCAAGAGACCATTGTATTGAGAATTCAGCGAGAGAGAGAAGCTATCTAGCTACTAACTATGGACCCGAAGGTCTACAAAGAACTACTCACGCATCATCTGAGAGGCACCAATGGAAGTGGTGAACCCCTCCGTTATGGTGTCTAGATTGGATCTGGTGGTTCTGGACTCTGTGGCGGCTAGATGAATATTTCGACGCTTGTTCTAGGGTTTCTGGAATATTGTGGTATTTATAGAGCAAAGAGGTGGTCTGGGGGGCACCCGAGGTGGGCACAACCCACCAGGGCGCGCCTGGGCCTCCTGGCGCGCCCTGGTGGGTTGTGCCCCCGTCGGGGCACCCCCAGGTGCAACCAGGACCCATTGCCTTCCTTCTGGCCCATAAAAAATCATCATGGAGTTTCGTGGCATTTCGACTTGGTTTGATATTGATTTCCTGCAATGTAAAAAAAAAGGAAAAAACAACAACTGGCACTTGGCACTATGTCAATAGGTTAGTACCAAAAAATGATATAAAATAACTATAAAATGAGTATAAAACATCCAAGATTGATAATAAAACAACATGGAACAATCAAAAATTATAGATACATTGGAGACGTATCAGCCTACATACGTACATACATGCGGGGTCTCGAATGCCTACTCGCGCATACATACGGCCAGGGCTCGTGTACATGGCTGGGTCAGAATGGAGAAACTGTGTCATCATCATGTTCATGGGGAGCCAACCGGCTGGGTCGGAACGGAATGCGTCGTCATGTTCATCAGGTGCCAACCGTCCTGGACAGAACAGCCGATGGAAACGAGGCCTGGTGTACCGCAGAACGAAGGAAACAGCCTTGTGTTCGACCGGCCACGGTCGAAACGGGATCCTGATCGGGAGGGGTCTGGCGTACCGCAAAACAAAGGAAACAGACATCTCTTGGTCGAAACGGGGTCCTGTTGAGCGGGAGGGGTGTGGCGTACCGCAAAACGGAGGAAACAGACTTGTGTTGGAGCGCTACGGTCGAAACGGAGGTCCTGTTCATCGGGAGGGGTGTGGCATACCGCAAAACGGGACTCCACGGGATACTATTCATCTCCACTGTCGACCTCCTCCATCCTGCACAGGCTACTGTTCATCCACCGTCGACCTCCTCCAGCCTCCTCCTACGACTGTTCATCCACGACGTCTCTCCTCCTGCCTCCACCAGCCACTATTCATCCACGGGCTCCTGTTCATCCAGCCTCCACTGCTCCTCCACCTGCTACTGTTCAACCAGCCCTCTCAACGGGGTCCTGTTCATCCACACCTCCACGGGCTACTGTTCATCTAGCCCTCCACCGGCTACTATTCAACCAGCCCTCCACGGGGTTGTCCTGTTCATCCAACCCTCCACGGGGTCCTGTTCATCCACCCCTCCACCGGCTCGATCGGGGTCCTCTTCATCCAGTGGCAACAACCTCTACTACCATGGGGTCCTGTTCATCCAACACCCCATCGGGAACTGTTCATCCAAACCACCCCAACAACGCTCACTGTTCATCCAGAGGCAGCATCGATCAACTCCAGTTAGCAGCAGTAGCGAAGGAATCACTCGGGTTCAGTTAACAGCAAGGGATCGATCGATCGCTCGGGTTCAGTAACGTGTAGGCTGCAGTGTAATCGCTCGCGTTCAGTTAGAGCCCAATGCCTCGCTCAGGTTTAGTTAGAGTGCAACCCCTCGCACACACACGCGTACATATGAGAGAAACGCGCATCGCTCGGCCCCCGACCACCCACTGTAACCAGGAACTCCCCTGATATTTTCCTAGCCCTTGCTTCTACAACAGTTTTTTTTTTGTTATGGACGGCCCAAAGAATGTCGTGCAGTTGCGTCTCTGGCCCGCCCAGGACGAAAAGCCCATTTTCTGTTATGATTTTTTGTCATAGAAGTAGGAGCCCACCACATCTATGATGATACCGGGTTTTGTCACAATTATCCTCATAGAAGTGTCATAAGCATGACAGAAAAAAATTCGTTCGGCCCAAAATGTCACGGATGTGTCTTTTTTTTGTAGTGTTGGTTGATGTAATGTCATGCCACCAAGATGATGTGGTAGAAAAATTGGCATGTTTGACGAAAGTTTGGACACACACCCCTCACAAACCGGAGCAACTCACTAGAAGGCTCGTGGTTCCGAGAGGGAACAATGCATGTTTGATGACGAACGGGAGATAGCTTCCTCTTACAGCCTTCAAATTTTTCTACGTGTAACATGCACTAATACAACTATCATGTCAAATTTTGGAAAATTTCAGGGGTCATTTAACCTTTTGAAGACATTTAAGTGATTTTCTAGCCATTTAATGACTGTAATTCAAATTAGAACTAGATGTACATGCAACGGCTAACCATAACGGTTTGAAAAATCATATTTGTGCAGTTATGTGTGATTTAATTCCATGTGTAGTAAATTGGAAGTAATTTTCAAACATATTGGTCTAATGCTATGACACGATTAAGCATGGAGTGCCATGGCATTTAAATTCCAGAAAATTAAAAAAATATCAGAAACACATGAAACCTTCGTTGATGTAATGTCATGCCACCAAGATGATGTGGTAAAAAATTTGGCATGTTTGACGAAAGTTTGGACACACACCCCTCACAAACTGGAGCAACTCACTAGAGGGCTCGTAGTTCCGAGAGGGAACAATGCATGTTTGATGACGAACGGGTGATAGCTTCCTTTTACAGCCTTCAAAATTTTTCTACGTGTAACATGCACTAATACAACTGTCATGTCAAATTTTGTAAAATTTCAGGGGTCATTTGACCTTTTGAAGACATTTAAGTGATTTTCTAGCCATTGAATGACTGTAATTCAAATTAGAACTAGATGTACATGCAATGGCTAACCATAACGGTTTGAAAAATCATATTTGTGCACTTATGTGTGATTTAATTCCATGTGTAGTAAATTGGAAGTAATTTTCAAACATATTGGTCTAATGCTATGACACGATTAAGCATGGAGTGCCATGGCATTTAAATTCCAAAAAATTAAAAAAATATCAGAAACACATGAAACCTTCGTTGATGTAATGTCATGCCACCAAGATGATGTGGTAAAAAATTTGGCATGTTTGACGAAAGTTTGGACACACACCCCTCACAAACTGGAGCAACTCACTAGAGGGCTCGTAGTTCCAAGAGGGAACAATGCATGTTTGATGACGAACGGGTGATACTTTCCTTTTACAGCCTTCAAATTTTTTCTATGTGTAACATGCACTAATACAACTGTCATGTCAAATTTTGTAAAATTTCAGGGGTCATTTGACCTTTTGAAGACATTTAAGTGATTTTCTAGCCATTGAATGACCGTAATTCAAATTAGAACTAGATGTACATGCAACGGCTAACCATAACGGTTTGAAAAATCATATTTGTGTACTTGTGTGGGATTTAATTCCATGTGCAGTAAATTGGAAGGAATTTTCAAACATATTGGTCTAACGGCTATGAAACAATTAAGCATGGAGTGCCATGGCATTTAAATTCCAAAAAAAATCAGAGACACATGAACCCTTGGTTGATGCAATGTCATGCCACCAAGATGATGTGGTAAAAAAATTGGCCTGTTTGACGAAAGTTTGGACACACACCCCTCACAAACAGGAGCAACTCACTAGAAGGCTCGTGGTTCCGAGAGGGAACAATGAATATTTGATGACGAACGGGTGATAGCTTCCTTTTACGGCCTTTAAAAATTTTCTACGTGTAACTTGCACTAATACAACTGTCATGTGAAAAATTGGAAAATTTCAGGGGTCATTTGACCTTTTGAATACATTTAAGTGATTTTCTAGCCATTTAATGACCGTAATTCAAATTTGAACTATATCTACATGCAACGGCTAACCATAACGGTTTGAAAATTCATATTTGTGTACTTGTGTGCAAGTTAATTCCATGTGTTGTAAATTAGAAGGAATTTTCAAACATATTGGTCTTACGACATGGACACATATGTATCCATGGAGTGCCATGGCATTTTGTTTCCAAAAAATAAAAAAATGATCAAAAAAACATGAAACCTTACTTGATGTAATGTCATGCCAGCAAGATGATGTGGTAAAAAATTGGCATGTTTGACGAAAATTTGGACACACACCCCTCACAAACTGGAGCAACTCACTAGAAGGCTAGTGGTTCTGAGAGGGAACAATGCATGTTTGATGACAAACGGGAGATAGCTTCCCCTTACGGCCTTTAAATTTTTTATACGTTTAACATGCACTAATACAACTGTCATATGAAAATTTGGAAAATTTCAAGGGTCATTTGACCTTTTAAAGACATTTAAGTGATCTTCTAGCCATTTATTGACTGTAATTCAAATTTGAAGTACATCTGTATGCAACGGCTAACCATAACGGTTTGAAAATTCATATTTGCGTACTTGTGTGCGAGTTAATTGCATGTGCAGTAAATTTGAAGGAATTTTCAAACATACTGGTCTCATGGGATGGACACATGTACATGCATGGAGTGCCATGGCATTTAAATTCCAAAAAATTAAAGAATGATCAGAAAAACATGAAACCTTGCTTGATGTAATGTCATGCCACCAAGATGATGTGGTAAAAAATTGGCCTGTTTGAAGAAAGTTTGGACACACACCCCTCACAAATCGGAGCAAGTCACTAGAAGGCTAGTGGTTCCGAGAGGGAACAATGCATGTTTGATGACGAACGGGAGATAGCTTCCCCTTACGACCTTCAAATTTTTCTATGTTTAATGTGCACTAATACAACTGTCATGTGAAAATTTGGAAAATTTCAAGGGTCATTTGACCTTTTGAAGACATTTAAGTGATTTTCTAGCCATTTAATTATCGTAATTAAAATTTGAACTACATCTACATGCAACAGCTAACCATAAAGGTTTGAAAAATCATATTTTTGTGTACTTGTGTGCGAGTTAAAAAATCTTCAGACGATGTAAATATATGGTGTTCAAAAAAGAAAATGTAAAGATCTGGCAAGACAACCGACCCCCACACTATTGCCATTCTATTTCGCGCCTCGAGGTTTGGAAGGTGAATGGCGGGGATTATTAATCAGACATGGTTCTGTATTGGAAACTGTCATCTATTATGTTCACACACGGATTCTAATGCGGTAATCGTGTGCAAGTCAAACTACAGTACTCATAAATTTCGGCGACCGGCCTGTGTACTATTCCCGTCTATCTAGATTCCGGCCGCCATTAAATACTACCTTGCTGTAGGATCGAAAGTATGTCTAGAGGGTGGTGATTAGACTACTTGACCAAATAGAAATCTAGCCTTTTCCCAATTTTAGTTCTTGGTAGATATTAGCAACTTTGGACAAGTCAAGAAATCTTAACACAATTCAAGCAAGCATGCAAAGAGTATATGAGCAGCGGAAAGTAAAGCATGCAACTTGCAAGAATGTAAAGGGAAGGGTTTGGAGGATTCAAACGCAATAGTAGACACGGATGTTTTTGTCGTGGTTTCAATAGGTGGTGCTATCGTACATCCATGTTGATGGAGACTTCAACCCACGAAAGGTAACGGCTGCGCGAGTCCACAGAGGGCTCCACCCACGAAGGGTCCATGAAGAAGCAACCTTGTCTATCCCACCATGGGCGTCGCCCACGAAGGACTTGCCTCACTAGCAGTAGATCTTCATGAAGTAGGCGATCTCCTTGCCCTTAAAAACTCCTTGGTTCAACTCCACAATCTTGTCGGAGGATCCCAAGTGACACCTAGCCAATCTAGGAGACACCAGTCTCCAAGAAGTAACAAATGGTGTGTTGATGATGAACTCCTTGCTCTTGTGCTTCAATTGATAGTCTCCCCAACACTCAACTCTCTCTCTCTCTCTCTCTCACAGGATATGGATTTTGGTGGAGAGAAGATTTGAGTGGAAAGCAACTTGGGAAGGCTAGAGATCAAGATTCATATGGTAGGAATGGAATATCTTGGCCTCAACACAAGTGTAGGTGCTTCTCTCTCAGAAAAGGTAAGTTGTAAGTGTAGGTTCGTTCTGATGGCTCTCTCCACGAATGAAGAGGAGGTGGAGGGGTATAAATAGCCTCCACACAAAATCTAACCGTTACACACAACTTGCCAATCTTGGTGGGACCGTATTGATAAACTTTGTCGGGCTCTTTCAACAAATCTAGTGACCGTTAGGATTTTCGGTGGGACCGACATGCAACTCGGTAGGATTGATATGGTTAGGGTTAGGGCATAACGTAATCTTGGTGAGATCGATTACACAAACTCGGTGAGACCAATTTTGGTAATAAGCTAACGAGAGAGTTGGTCAGGTAAACTCGATGGGACCGATTCGCTCATTTCAGTGAGACCGAAATGTTACGAAGGGGAAACAGAGAGTTTACATTGCAATCTCGGTGGGACCGATCGCTCATCTCGGTGGGACCGAAACGTTACGAAGGGAAACAAAGAGATTACAATCCCATGTTGGTGAGATCGAGGTCCTTATCAGTGAGACCGATTTGCCTAGGGTTTGTGGCAGTGTCTATGACATCTGAACTCGGTGGCGCCGGATAGAAAGAATCGGTGGGGCCGAGTTTGACTTTTGGTTTAGGTCATATGTGGATGTGAGAAAGTAGTTGAGGGCTTTGGAGCATATCACTAAGCATTTTGAGCAAGAGCCTCATTAAGCAACACCTCATCGCTCCTTGATAGTATTGGCTTTTCCTATAGACTCAATGTGATCTTGGATCACTAAAATGGAAAATGTAGAGTCTTGAGCTTTGAGCTTGAGCCAATCCTTTTGTCCTTAGCATTTTGAGGGGTCCACTTTTCTCATCCATGCCATGCCAATCATTGAGCTTTCCTGAAATATTAATCTTGAAATAGCATTAGCTCAGTGAGCTATATGTTGTTGGGTATTACCAAAACCACCTAGGGATAGTTGCACTTTCAATCTCCTCCTTTTTGGTAATTGATGACAACATATAGATCAAAGATTCGACAAATGATAATAAGAGTGAAAAACATTGTCGCTTTGAGAAGTATGTGAAAAGCAAGAGCTCCCCCTAAATTTGTGCATAGTTTAAGATTTGCTTTGGACTACAAATGCATAATGATTTAGGATCATGGGTTACTCTTCCATGTCACATACATCTTGGTGGAGCGCTCAAAATGATAATAATTAAATACATGCACTCATCACCAAGCAAAGTGAATGATCATATGGGGATATAAAAGGATAATGTCATCCAACAAGCATTAAGGTAGCATATGATCAAACACATGATCATCCAAGTATCACACAAAAGCATAAAGTATCTCAAACAAGCAAATAACAAAGTTCAACCACCAAAAACAAGAGAGAGCAAAGAGCAACACTCTCTCTCTCGAAGCCTATGATCTATACATTTTCTCCCCCTTTGGCAACAAGTTACCAAAAAGTTCATAAAAAATGCATAGTGCTAGATCGACTCTCAGGCTTGGTCTTCAAGTGGTGGTGTAGATAAAACTCCAAGGAAGAAGGCATCAGTTGATGTAGATGGAGCTGGTGGAGTGGGTGCTGGAGCTGGTGGCACTGAAGTTGTAGCTGGTGCAGATGAAGTTGCTCTAGTGTCTGTAACTGGCATTGCAGCAGATCTCTGTCCTCTGGGCACTCTAGCAAAAGCATCAGTGGTAGACTTGCCCTTCTTCTCCTGCACTTCATTCTGAAGTTGCTCAACAACTGACTGTATCTCAGTGACCTTCACATCTAAATCATAGAACTTCTGCTCCATGATCCTCTCCAAGCTCTCCTGGTTTTGAGTCAGGGTGGCCAATCCCTTCTCAATCCTTAGAGTGGAGGCAATCAAGTAGCCAAGCTGGTCTTGCTTACTCTTCAGAAGATACTGAGATGCCTCATCAATGGTTGTCATCTTTGCAGCCTTTTCAGTCCTTGCCTTCTCCCTCTTTGCTTGTGCTTGCACAGAAGATGGTTCATTCTCATTCATTACCACAGTGTTGTCCTCAAAGTCTGGGTAGATGGGCATATGTTCCTTATCCAAGAGATATGTGCCAGTGCCCATCTTGGAGTTGATTAGCTCCTGGATCTGTGGGGCATACCCACAACTTCTCTTCTGATCTGCAGTTGTTCTCTTTATAGTTTCCACAATTAGGCTTATGACTTTGAACTTTTGAGGAACATCAAATATATGCAGCAAGTTGATGGAATGTCCTCTGATCATTCTGTGATCTCCTGATTTTGGTAGCAATGTGTGCCTTAAAATCCAATTGATTGTAGGCAGGCCTGATAGCAAGTGTTTCACAGAACCAAATTGGTGAGTCTCAAGATCTGCATCAGGAATCTCCTTGTACATGCTAGCGATTGAGTTGTGATCCTTCTTCTTCTTGGCATAGACATCCAAGTCATCTTCATTCTCCTCAGGAGCATTGACCAATTTTGCCCATTCTTCAACTGTTGACTGGTACCTAGTACCTTCAGACATCCAGACAATCCTTCCATCTGGGTAGAAATGAGCTGTGGAGTAGAACTGCATAATAAGCTCAGCATTCCACTTTGTGAGCTTCTGCCCAACAAAGTCCTCTACTCCACAAGACTTGAAACTATCATAGACGGCAATATAGTGTTCTTCATTTTCCTTGATGTACTTCCAGTCCACCCATCTCATATCACAGACTATAGGCTTCTTGTCAAGCAACACTATCTCATAGAAGTCCTGCTGTTCCTTTGTATGAAACATGTAGTCCACAACAGTTCTTCTCCTGACTGCATAGGGATAAGTCAATCTCCATTGTCTGAGTCCTGCATCCTTCCTGAGCTTCATGTGCTCAGCTACTGGATGAGCATCATCGTGATCTGGAATTTTGGGCTTCAACTTCCTCAAGATATGTGACTCATCATCTTCTTCTTCTATAGCAGCTTCAGGCACTGGGGCCTTGTTCTTCTCTGCAGCTGGAATATTCCTTGTACTCCTCTTGGGTGCAGTTTTGGGTTTTGGAGCAGCTGCATTGGGAGTTTCTTTGGGCTTAGATGGAGCAGCCCCTGATCTTATAGCATCTCCCATAAGCTTTTGAGCTTTAGGTGCTGGTGCAGCAACCTCTTCCTCTTCCATCATTGAGGGCTTCCCAATTACTCTGGCCATGGTCTTCTTGACCCTTTCTTTCCTTTTCTTCTCTGCCACAACCTGTTCTTTGGGTGGAGATCCCAAAGTTTCTTGAGTGGATGTTCTGGCCTTTGACATAGGAACTCTCTTGGCAGGAACCTTTGTCTTCATTCCTGGCTTAGTTGCAGCAGTTGTGCCATATTCTTTCTTCAGCACTTTCTTCTTTGAGGTGGCCTCTTCCTCAACAGCCACATAGTTCTCATCCTCAGAATCTGAGCTTCTCTTCTTTCTGGCCCTGGTGGCTGCCTTAGGCAAGTTGTTGGGTGTGCTCCTGATGCCCTCATCATAGCTGCTAGAGGGACTAGTGCCCTCACTCATGTGAACTTGCTCCTCAGACTTGTTCTGACTATCACTCTGATCTGACATGATGCAAACACTAACAGCAGACCCTGTGAATAGATTATAGATAAGGTAGATTGGATGAGCATCACAAAGTACAGAGGTTTTTGAAAAAAGAATGAGTCAAAAACTTAGTTTTAGTTTTCCATAGAAAGCATTTCGGATCTACCGATTTGAAAACTAGGTGATACCAAAGCAGCTTTTGGAACCTAAACTAGTGAACTCGGTCAGACCAAGTCACAGTTCGATGGCACCGAGACTGCTAGGGTTTCACAAAGATTTGAACTCGGTCACACCGATTTGCAATTCTCGGTCAGACCGAGAATCACATGTGCAATGGCCTTAGCCAAATCGGTGGAGCCGATTTCAACAACTCGGTTGGTCCGAGATGATTTCGCCGGAAACCTAACCCTAAATTTTCAATCCACAACTTACGGAGTGATTTCGCTGGATAGAGTGATCTCAATCGTGGCAAGATACATGGCAAAACAATGTGCTAGGAATCAGAGTGAGATTAGCACAAGGATCAAGTCCATACCCTAAGTGCGGCGATGGACCTGCTATGGCGGCAACGGCGGAGACGATATCCGTTGACGGCGGCAGAGACCAGCGGCGGGAGGCAGCTGGCGATGAGGAGGACGATCCAGAGACCCAGGGAGGCAGAGCAGGCTGAGCGCGGGCAAAGGGGTTCGGAGAATTTTCCAAATTTTGGCCCGGGGATATATATAGCCTGACACTATCGGTGTGATCAAGTGTAACAACTCGGTGGCACCGAGATGCATAACTGCAAGCAGTTACTTCAACTCAGTGTGACCGAAAAGTTCAAATCGGTTGCACCGAGATTGAAAACCTAGATCGACTTAGTGATCTCGGTATGACCGAAATGGATGAATCGGTCAGACCAAAACGCACAAAGAAGTTTTGGAAGTTTAAGTCTATGACGAATCGGGGACTCCGAGTGCTCCTCACACAGAGTGGTTCGAATCTGACTTGATCAAACTTTGTGATGTAGCATGAATAGAGTTTGAGACAAGAAGAGCACAGATAGCTAGAGAAGGTTCTTAGGTATTCTTGTCCATCCACTTGGCAAAAGAAAAAGGAACCAAACAATCAAAACAACAAGTGGATGTCCTCGAATGAGTAAATTATGCAACCAACATGCTCACACAATAAAATGGCAAATGAAATATGTGGCAAAGCATGCACAACCAATTCTAGCATCTATCAAGCCATTGGCGATGACTAGGTCATCTATATATGAGTATATTGACTTAGGAGTCAAATGAGAACATTTGATCATAGGTCATACTCATCGTTTAAGCACAAGTGGGGTTACCACTTTTTCATAAAGTGTTGTTGGGTTCACATCATTAGAGTTGCTTTAGCTCAATTCTTAGAGTAAATCTCCCCCTAGATGTGAGATCCCCCCCTAAGAGGGATGAACTAACCTAGGGTTTTGTCGATGATGACTTCATGTAGGTGTTGAAGATGTGGATGCTCAATGTTGATGTAGATCATTTGGAGCAATCCTTTGGAGTGAGTTGCACTTTCAATACCTACACGGGTTAGTCCCACGAGGAACAAACAAGGATATCCATAGACATAGAGTGATGCACACGCAAGATGATGTCTATGAAAGCATTAGGTTACCTTGTCCCTTGTCTTACCAACAAGAGGGTTTGTGACTCCTTGATCTAGCGCAAGATGTGGAAGTTGATTGCACTTGTTCTTGCCAAAATGATAAGAGTGAAGTATGTTGGCGGATTCACCCTCGAGAACTCTTTAGTTCTTCTTCTTCTGGATCCACACCATCTTGATGGGAATCCTTGGAGTTGTAGTTGTACTTGATCGAGTAGGACTTGATGTAGTCTTGGGAACCAACTTGACCAAGGCCTTAGGAGCTTCTTCAAATGCATCAATTTCCTCTTGAAGCTTATCCTTGCCTTTTTGCTTGTGGTCTTGTGGTGGAAGATCATCTTGAGCTTGTGTCCCTTTGAAGGAAGTAGGATCATACTTCTCTTGTTGAGGAACAAACTTTGTCTTGGGGTATTGATCTTCTTCCCACTCAACTCCATTGGCATTGAACTTTCGTTCAAAACCAACACCTTGGTTCTTCCGGTGCCTTCCTTGCTTGCGTACAATCTCCTCGAATTGCTTAATCCCGGCAAGGCTCTTGTAAACACCTTTCTCTATAATTCCCTTCAATAAGCTATTTTCTTGCTCAAGTTTAACTTGGCTAAGAGAATCATTAGTGGAATCAAGAGAACTACTAGAAGCAACAACATTAGATTTAGCATGAGTATTGTTACTACTAGAGGAAGAATCTTTCTTGTTCTTGTTACTAGTCTTGACTTGAGGCATGTAAGTGGATAAGAGTAAACGCTTGGCAATGTAAGAAGAACTTTTCTTGCGAAGATCATCATTGATTGCCTTTAAGAACTCATGCTCTTGCTCAAGGTTGAGCTTTTCAAAACGTAATTTCTCATGAGTCCTTAAAAGTTCTCAATGATCTCCTAAGATAGTTTCATGAGCTAACTTAAGAGTGTTTAGTTCTTTAGTTAGAAACTCAATCTTCTCCTTATCATTGTCATTCGTTTTATCTTGATTAGCTTGATTAATTGACGTTTCATCATAGTATTCATCACTAGAGTTGTCAACAAGTAAATCATCATCACCTAACAAGTCATCTTCATCACTATTGAAATCAACATACTCGGGGTGTGATACCTTTGGGCGTTTAGCCATGAAGCATCTTCCAAGTCCTTCATTTGGTGAATCAAATATGTCGTAGGATTTGGTTGACACAAGTGCTAGACTGGCAACACCTTCATCTTGAGTATATTCGGAGTCGGAGTGATAGCTTCTCTCGGAGTGATTGTCGGAGTCGAAGCCGGATACCCGTTCACCAACATGAGCTTGATGTCTTCGTTTTGTGTAGCTCCTTGATGACTTGTCATTCCTTTCCGAATCATTGCTTCTCCGGGATGTTCTTCATTCATAACGATCATCTCTACTCCTTCTCTCTCTTGATGGTGATTCTTCTCTTCTACTTCTTCTTTTTGGAGAATCTTCTCTTCTCTTGTAGGTTGCCGTACACTCATTGGAATAGTGTCCGGGTCTTCTACAATTGTAGCAATTTCGCTCTCGACAAGAAGATCTTTTGTCATTGTAGGACCTTGACTTGGAACTTCTCTCTTTGCTTCTACTCTTGTAGAACTTGTTGAAGTTCTTCACCATTAGGCTCAATTCTTCATTGAAGGTTTGTTTCTCACTTGATGATGTGGGAGCTTCACATGAGGCTTTGTAAGCACCACTTGACTTGTTATGGAGCTCCTACTTATCCTTGAGTGACATCTCATGAGCAAAAATTCTTACAATGACTTCCATTGGCTTGAGATCTTTGTAATTGGGCATCATTTGGATCAATGTGCATACTGTATCATATTTTTCGTCCAAAGATCTTAGGATCTTCTTGATGATGAATTTGTCGGTCATCTCTTCACTTCCTAAGCCAGCGATCTCATTTGTGATAAGATCAAGCCTAGAGTACATTTCAGCGAAACCTTCACCATTCTTCATTTTGAACTTGTCAAGCTGACTTTGAAGCACATCCAACTTGGATTCCTTGACGGAGTCGGTACCTTCATGCATATTAATAAAAGTATCCCAAATTTCCTTTGCATTTTCAAGACGGCTGATTTTGTTGAATTCTTCGGGGCACAATCCGTTGAAGAGGATATCACAAGCTTGAGCATTGTATTGCAACATCTTCAACTCTTCCGCGGTAGCTTCACGGTTCGGTTCTCTCCCATCAAAGAATTTACCTTGCAAGCCAATACACACAATAGCCCATACGGCGGGGTTATGTCCAAGAATATGCATTTTCATCTTATGCTTCCAACTAGCAAAATTAGTACCATCAAAGTAAGGACCTCTATAGTGGTAATTTCCCTCGCTAGATGTCATACTCTCCTAGGTTGTGAAACCAAGGCTATGACTACCAAAAGCTATGGAAATCAAAGCAAATGGAGACCAAAGCTCAGATAGCACTTGTAGGATCGAAAGTATGTCTAGAGGGGGGTGATTAGACTACTTGACCAAATAAAAATCTAGCCTTTCCCCAATTTTAGTTCTTGGCAGATTTTAGCAACTTTGGACAAGTCAAGCAATCTTAACACAATTCAAGCAAGCATGCAAAGAGTATATGAGAAGCGGAAAGTAAAGCATGCAACTTGCAAGAATGTAAAGGGAAGGGTTTGGAGGATTCAAACACAATAGGAGACACGGATGTTTTTGTCATGGTTCTGATTGGTGGTGCTATCGTACATCCACGTTGATGGAGAATTCAACCCATGAAGGGTAACGGCTGAGTGAGTCCATGGAGGGCTCCACCCACGAAGGGTCCACGAAGAAGCAACCTTGTCTATCCTACCATGTCTGTTGCCCACGAAGGACTTGCCTCACTAGCGGTAGATCTTCACTAAGTAGGCGATCTCCTTGCCCTTACAAACTCCTTGGTTCAACTCCACAATCTTGTCGGAGGCTCCCAAGTGACACCTAGCCAATCTAGGAGACACCACTCTCCAAGAAGTAACAAATGGTGTGTTGATGATGAACTCCTTGCTCTTGTGCTTCAAATGATAGTCTCCCCAACACTCAAATCTCCCTCTCGCAGGATATGGATTTTGGTGGGGAGAAGATTTGAGTGGAAAGCAACTTGGGAAGGCTAGAGATCAAGATTCATATGGTAGGAATGGAATATCTTGGCCTCAACACAAGTGTAGGTGGTTCTCTCTCAGAAAAGGTAAGTTGGAAGTGTAGTTTCGTTCTGATGGCTCTCTCCATGAATGAAGAGGAGCTGGAGGGGTAAATATAGCCTCCACACAAAATCTAACCGTTACACACAACTTGCCAATCTCGGTGGGACCGAATTGGTAAACTCGGTCGGACCGATTCAACAAATCTAGTGACCGTTAGGATTTTCGGTGGGACCGACATGCAACTCGGTAGGATTGATATGGTTAGGGTTAGGGCATAACGTAATCTTGGTGAGATCGATTACACAAACTCGGTGAGACCAATTTTGGTAATAAGCTAACGAGAGAGTTGGTCAGGTAAACTCGATGGGACCAATTCGCTCATTTCAGTGAGACCGAAATGTTACGAAGGGGAAACAGAGAGTTTACATTGCAATCTCGGTGGGACCGATCGCTCATCTCGGTGGGACCGAAACGTTACGAAGGGAAACAAAGAGATTACAATCCCATCTCGGTGAGATCGAGGTCCTTATTGGTGAGACCGATTTGCCTAGGGTTTGTGGCAGTGGCTATGACATCTGAACTCGGTGGCGCCGGATAGAAAGAATCAGTGGGGCCGAGTTTGACTTTTGGTTTAGGTCATATGTGGATGCCAGAAAGTAGTTGAGGGCTTTGGAGCATATCACTAAGCAGTTTGAGCAAGAGCCTCATTAAGCAACACCTCATTGCTGCTTGATAGTATTGGCTTTTCCTATAGACTCAATGTGATCTTGGATCACTAAAATAGAAAATGTAGAGTCTTGAGCTTTGAGCTTGAGCCAATCCTTTTGTCCTTAGCATTTTGAGGTGTCCACTTTTCTCATCCATGCCATGCCTATCATTGATCTTTCATGAAATATTAATCTTGAAAGAGCAGTAGCTTAATGAGCTATATATTGTTAGGAATTACCAAAACCACCTAGGGATAGTTGCACTTTCACTTGCTCACGTCGTCTCGCCTGCATTCTCATCTACATCCTCCCCTCTCTCGCCCTATCTCTCTCTCCCACCCTCTTTCTCCCTCTCTCTCAAAGCTCTGCCATGGCGTCGCCGATCTGCCTACACGCCGACGAGGAGTCGCCGCCCCCAAGGACGTTCAGTCAAAGAGCTGCAACAAGGAGGACCCCTACGTGCCGATGGACGAGGTTGTGCCAGACCCCCCAACATTGGATTGCTTTTGGGGCCAGTACAATCTTTTTTGGTGGAAGTCACTGCTACCTCTTGAGCTTGCGTTGGATTTCCCCGAAGAGGAAAGGATTGAAGGAAATATGCCCTAGAGGCAATAATAAAGTTATTATTTATTTCCTTATATCATGATAAAGGTTTATTATTCATGCTAGAATTGTATTAACCGGAAACATAATGCATGTGTGAATACATAGACAAACAGAGTGTCACTAGTATGCCTCTACTAGACTAGTTCGTTAATCAAAGATGGTTATGTTTCCTAACCATGAACAAAGAGTTGTTATTTGATTAACGAGGTCACATCATTGGTTGAATGATCTGATTGACATGACCCATTATATTAGCTTAGCACCCGATCGTTTAGTATGTTGCTACTGCTTTATTCATGACTTATACATGTTCCTATGACTATGAGATTATGCAACTCCCGTTTGCCAGAGGAACACTTTGGGTACTACCAAACGTCACAGCGTAACTGGGTGATTATAAAGGAGTATTACAGGTGTCTCCAATGGTAGATGTTGGGTTGGCGTATTTCGAGATTAGGATTTGTCACTCCGATTGTCGGAGAGGTATCTCTGGGCCCTCTCGGTAATGCACATCACTTAAGCCTTGCAAGCATTGCAACTAATGAGTTAGTTGCGGGATGATGTATTACGGAACGAGTAAAGAGACTTGCCGGCAACGAGATTGAACTAAGTATTGGATACTGACGATCGAATCTCGGACAAGTAACATACCGATGACAAAGGGAACAACGTATGTTGTTATGCGGTCTGACCGATAAAGATCTTCATAGAATATGTAGGAGCCAATATGAGCATCCAGGTCCCGCTATTGGTTATTGACCGGAGACGTGTCTCGGTCATGTCTACATTGTTCTCGAAACCGTAGGGTCCGCACGCTTAACGTTACGATGACAGTTATTATGAGTTTATGCATTTTGATGTACCGAAGGTTGTTCGGAGTCCCGGATGTGATCACGGACATGACGAGGAGTCTCGAAATGGTCGAGACATAAAGATTGATATATTGGAAGCCTATGTTTGGACATCGGAAGTGTTCCAGGTGAAATCAGGATTTTACCGGAATACCGGGTGGGTTACCGGAACCCCCCGGGAGCGATATGGGCCTTAATGGGCCTTAGTGGAAAGGAGAAAGGGGCAGCCCTAGTGGCCACGCGCCTCCCCCCTTCCCTAGTCCTATTAGGACTAGGATAAGGTGGCCGGCCCCCCTCTCTCTCTCCCCCCTTGAGGAATCCTATTCCAACTAGGATTGGGGGGGGGGGGAATCCTACTCCCGGAGGGAGTAGGACTCCCTGGCGTGCCACCCCTTGGCCGGCCAGACCCTCCCCCTTGGCTCCTTTATATACGGGGGCAGGGGAGCACCCTAGGACACACAAGTTGATCTACGGATCGTTCCTTAGCCGTGTGCGGTGCCCCCTTCCACCAAATTCCACCTCGGTCATATCGTTGCAGTGCTTAGGAGAAGCCCTGCGCCGGTAACACATCAAGATCGTCACCACGCCGTCGTGCTGATGGTACTCTTCCCCGACGCTTTGCTAGATCGGAGCCCGGGGATCGTCATCGAGCTGAACGTGTGCTAAGAACTCGGAGGTGCCGGAGTAACGGTGCTGTGATCGGTCGGATCGCGAGGAGAACGTACGACTACTTCCTCTACGTTGAGTCAACGCTTCCGCTTCAGTCTACAAGGGTATGTAGACAACACTCTCCCCTCTCGTTGCTATGCATCACCATGATCTTGCGTGTGCGTAGGAATTTTTTTGAAATTACTGCGTTCCCCAACAAGGATGATGCAGCAGAGTAGCGTAAGTATTTCCCTCAGTTTTTGAGAACCAAGGTATCAATCCAGTAGGAGGCCACGCTCAAGTCCCTCGTACCTGCACAAAACGATAGCTACTCGCAACCAACGTGATTAGGGGTTGTCAATCCCTTCACGGTCACTTACGAGAGTGAGATCTGATAGAGATAATATTTTTGGTATTTTTGGTATAAAGATGCAAAGTGAAAAGTAAAGGCAAAGTAAAAAAGCAATGCAAGATTAAAGTGATGGAGATTGATAAGATGAGAATAGACCCGGGGCCATAGGTTTCACTAGTGGCTTCTCTCAAGAGCATAAGTATTCTACGGTGGGTGAACAAATTACTGTTGAGCAATTGACAGAATTGAGCATAGTTATGAGAATATCTAGGCATGATCATGTATATAGGCATCACGTCCGTGACAAGTAGACCGAAACGATTCTGCATCTACTACTATTACTCCACTCATCGACCGCTATCCAGCATGCATCTAGAGTATTAAGTTAAAAACCGAGTAACGCTTTAAGCAAGATGACATGATGTAGAGAGATAAATTCATGCAATATGAAATAAACCCCATCTTGTTATCCTCGATGGCAACGATACAATACGTGCATTGCTACCCCTTCTGTCATTGGGAAAGGACACCGCAAGATCGAACCCAAAGCTAAGCACTTCTCCCATGGCAAGAACTACCAATCTAGTTGGTCAAACCAAACGGATAATTCGAAGAGACTTGCAAAGATAACCCATCATACATAAAAGAATTCAGAAAAGATTCAAATATTATTCATAGATAGACTTGATCATAAACCCACAATTCATCGGTCTCAACAAACACACCGCAAATAGAAGAATATTACATCGAATAGATATCCACAAGAGAGGGGGAGAACATTGTATTGAGATCCAAAAAGAGAGAAGAAGCCATCTAGCTAATAACTATGGACCCGAAGGTCTGAGGTAAACTACTCACACTTCATCGGAGAGGCTATGCTGATGTAGAAGCCCTCCGTGATGAAGGCCCTCTCCGCGGAGCTCCGGAATAGGCCCCAAGATGGGATCTCGTGGATACAGAAAGTTGCGGCGGTGGAATTAGGTTTTTGGCTCCGTTTCTGTTCGTTTGGGGGTACGTCGATATATATAGGAGGAAGAAGTACGTCGGTGGAGCTTCGGTGGGCCCACTAGGGTGGGGGCGCGCCTGGGGGTGTAGGGCGCGCCCCCTACCTCGTGCCCACCTGGAAGCTTCCTTGGTGTTGGGTCCAAGTCTCCTGGGTCATATTCGGGAAGAAAATCACGTTCCAGAAAGGATTATTCCGTTTGGACTGCATTTGATATTCCGTTTCTTCGAAACACTGAAATAGGCAAAAAAACAGCAATTCTAGGCTGGGCCTCCGGTTAATTGGTTAGTCCCAAAAATATTATAAAAGTGGAAAATAAAGCCCAATATAGTCCCAAACAGTAGATAATATAGCATGGAGCAATCAAAAATTATTGATACGTTGGAGACGTATTAGTCACTGCCGCCGGCTGAGAAAGCCAGGCAAGTGGCGTTCCAGAAAGAGATGGCGGAGGAGGAAGCTAGGTACCAGGCGGCCCGTGAAGCCCGTGATGCCACCTGGGAAAAGGAGAAGGTGGAGCTTTTGGGGCGGGCGTGTCATCGTGCGGAGGAGGTGTACGAAGATGGGTACTTCACGAGGAAGGTCAAAGGCGCTAGCCGCCTCATCACTGCATGGAGGTGGGCCAAGAAGCTCCAGCATGCCACCGACGAGGAGTTCCAGTGGGCACCCAACGAAATGGCAGGATCGTCTGCGCTCGCGCCAAGAAGAGGCAGATCGGTATGTTAAGCGATGCAAGGCGGAGGAGGCGGAGTACTGTCTCCGCGCTGGGAAGACGCCACGCATCAGGAGGGATTATTAGTTTTAGTATTGTTCGTTTTCAATTTTATGCATTGTACCTAGTAGTTAAGTATCATCACACATGTGTAATGATATTATATATATTCTGTGATAGTAATGAACAATTTATATATATATGTATATATATTATGAATTCCATTTTCTATCTGTTTTTGTATACTAATTTGAATCTAGCTGTTATCATCCACATATACAGAATGGAAAGCGTATATAGACACATTGAAACAGAACATATAACAACGGAAAACATAGTACACACATTGAAGCAGAGCAATAAACAGAGCAATACTATGATTGTTGTGAATACATAACTATCCACGTCCAAACGACTCAACCAAATAAAACGCGTCCATGAGACCATGACCAACAACCCTTGCCTACGGTAGCTCTTGGCTCTGCCTGAACTCGTCGTTCGTCCAAGCGGTCGACACGCTCGCGGTACATCTGGAGCTCGATCTCGAGCTCCAAGTTGGCTATTTCATGGATATCACCACCTCGAGGATGCGACGGCCATGTTCCTCTATTGCGCCCAGGTGGAAACTTGGGCCATGAAGGCGGTCGAGCCTACTGACCAGCACATTGGCATTGAGCGGGCCACAGACAAGGAGAATGGCGCGACCCATGCGAACGGCGCGGAGGACGTCCGGTGCAAGTACGGGGCGGCCGGCCTCTGGTGCAAGTACGGGGCGGCCGGCCTCTGGTGCAAGTACGGCGCAGACGGCCTCTGCCCACATCTGGTGAGGAATGGGGGTACTGACAAGACGTGTACCCAGCTGATACGCCGTGTCGACAGCAGGCAAGCACCGATGGATCCACTCTTGCTGTGCGGCGTGCCGCGCCTCTTGCTCTGCAGCGCTCCAACGGTCTCGCCGTGCGGCGAGCCGCAACCTATCGACGCGGAAGTGCCTAGCTTGCTCTGCGACGTGCCATCGATCATGTTGTGTGGCGAGCTGCAGCCTATCGGCGCTGACATGCCTATCTTGATCGCGGCGGTGAAGTGCCATGCGCCAAGGCTCTGCTCAACCCTGGTGATGACGCGCATCACAGCGTCGTCCATCGCGTTTCCGGGGAGTGCCTCGGCCTCGACGGGCCGTGGCGCCTGCTCGTTTTCCTCGTCAACGAGGTTGATGGAAGAGGCGGCGCTTTGGTGGGTTGGCATGCTTGGAAAAGATGGATTTGCTACAGGCTGCGCTTGTTGCCTTCGTGCGTCGCGCGCCGCCTAGGTTTATGCGCAATATCGCTGGGTGGCGGGAAACCGGTGAGGAAATGGTGGCGTGTTCATAAAATGCCATCAATTAATGGAAACTTAGCATAGAAGGAACATCGAGCTAGCACAAGAAGTAGATGATAATCAGATGATCGTTTATTCTAGTTAATTATGCATGTAATAGTTTACTTTAGTGTGTGGAAATGTCATGTGTCTATTAGCCACCTATGTAATTGGATGTTTGCCGCGTATTACACACATCTTGTTTATGTAAAATGTTCCTGTTCTCTTGGCTCAACACAAACAGTTTATCGGAATGAACTGTATGCCCTCCATTGCACACACCTTGATCTGGTTGAACTATTTCTGTTGTGTTGCCTAATCAAACATAGTTCATCTGAGTGAACCGTATGCTGTATATCACACACACCTTGATCCGGCTGACTGTTTCTTTTGTGTTGCCTAATCACAAATAGTTCATCCGAGTGAACCGTATGCTGTATATCACACACACCTTCATCAAGCTGCCCGTTTCTTCTGTTCCTCCTCATTGAAAACAGTTCATTGAACTGAACCGTATGCCCTGCATCGCACAAGCAACTAAAATCTGAACCGTGTGTTGATGCATCCGTGATCGCAAATGTTTTGCACCTTTTTTGACGGTTTTTTACACCACTGATTGTGGTTATTGCATCGCACACAATTTCGTTGAAGGGTCTCTGATCGTAGTGTCGCGTTAGCAGCATCCTGCAGTATTGTATATTGATATCAATAAAGCTTGTCCAAAAGACCCTTTTCATTTGCCACACATCAATCATATTGTGGACTCCACTACCGGCTGCGATTTACTCTCTTTTCTTGACACCTATTCTGGTTATCATCGGATCTTTATGGCCAAGGAAGATGAGGAGAAAACCGCATTCATCACTCCATGTGGCACATACTATTTCATACGTATGACTTTTGGATTGAAGAGTGCTGGTTCAACATTTGCAAGAGTAGTCCAGATTGGTTTTGAACCTCAGCTGCACAGAAATGTAGAGGCATATATTGATGATATATAGTGGTCAAAACCAAGGACAAATTAACACTTATACAAGATTTGGAAGAGACATTTGCAAATCAGTGCAAGATCAACTTGAAGCTCAACCCCGAGAAGTGTGTGTTTGGCGTTCCGTCCGGCAAGCATCTCGGGTTCTTTGTGGAATTAAAGCCAATCCCTACAAGATCAAAGCAATTGAGCAGACTGAAGCACACAAGCGCGTTAAGGATGTGCGGCGTCTTGCCGATTGTGTTGCTATACTAAGTAGGTTTATCTCCAAATCAGCTGAGCGCGCCCCACCATTTTTCAAAATTTTGAAAAAGTCAAGACCAATGAAATGGACTCCGGAAGCAGAGGCCGCGCTGCAAGATTTGAAGAAGTACCTGTCACTACTTCAGGATGCTCATAACACGACACTACAATCAGAGACTGATGACCCACATGTATAGGGGATCAATTGTAGCTCTTTTCGATAAGTAAGAGTGTCGAACCCAACGAGGAGCAGAAGGAAATGATAAGTGGTTTTCAGCAAGGTAATGTCCAAGTTCCGCCTCAAGACAGCGGAGCTCCATCCTAGAAGTCATGTCCTTCTTTTTTCTAGTTCAAAATAACTTATATACCAGAAGATGGGCACCGGAGGTGGGCCTGGGTGAGCACACCTCACCAGGGCGCGCCTGGGCTCCCTTGATAGAGGCGAGGGTGTCCCGATCTTTCGATGAGATGATAACTATCGATTTGGTGGAGACGACTTTGGCGATCCGACTACAAACATGCACGACGTTGCACCTTAGCAATTGCTAAACCAACTCCGAGAGGTTATTGACCACGCCGGAGCACAATCAACCTGACCACGAAGGTCAATTCCTGCAAGCAATCGAAGAACAAGCAAGAATATGATAAAGCAATCTGAATATTGCGAATATATATGAAGTATTGATAATGGTGGGGATCCGTAAGCGGTCTTGGTCTGGTCGTTGGACACAAACGAAGTACACGAAGTTGCAATGGCTAACTTTTAACTAAACAAATCCCAAGGAAAAAGCTACTAAGTGGATCTACTTATATAGGATCAAGGGGTGGCGGCCAAGGAGGTGGGAGGACGTCCCAAGGCAGCCTAACACCAACCATAGGTCATACAAGGCTCATGGGCCCAAGTGGAGGTGATGCAACACCTTTGGACTTGTTGTTTGGCTCGGATTCTGCTGCAGTGTCAGATTGTTTCGTCCATATCTTAATGCTCCGGACGAATTTAAGGGTGAATCCAATTAGAGTGGAAAGAGGACAAAATCTACTTTCCAACAAAAAAAGAATCACCCAATTCAGAGTCCGTATGAAAAAGTTTTTGCCGTTGTGAGTCAGGTATGTCTGTGCAGTCCGAATCTGAATCCAGAACGTGAGAGACTTGGACTCTATCTTCTCTTGGCCCAAAAGTGACGTGAAGGGACCTTTTGAACAGCACCTAAACTTCTCTTTTTCCATTATCTTCATATGTGGATTGTACAAATGTCCCATACACCTGCAATTAGACAAAACACAAAAGTGTGTGAAGTATTTTTGTTCTGGATAATATAAATAAATTATTGAATAGTTGACACTAGAAATCACCTGACAAATATGTATGTATGCAATATTTTTGGTCGTATCCAAGGTAGTCATGTCCTCATCATCCTCCCCTTCTTGAAAATAAAGCCGTCCTTGGCGTTGCTTTATCTGAAATGTGGCTAACAAAAGAGACAAGGTGTACATGTTGTATATGTATATGTCATCAATTTTTACTTCCCGTGGATTTTGCACATATGACACATGTATACATTAGTAACTTTCATAGTGAATAAAATATAAAGCCAAAATATTATCACAAGAAGTAGAAGGCATGAAAGTATTCCAACTCAGTTTGCACATATAAGTGAAGCTCTTATTCATATGAAAAGATTGACAATATTCATCATTAAACCATCCCAATATTGGTGAATAAACCTTACTTGCGTCAAATTTAGATGCTACAACATGCTTAAATAAGCAAACATGCAATAAGTCATTTGACACAGAATCATCACCAAGATTAGAGGTCATATCAAAATGATTAAACATTGGTTCTTTTGCATCAACAGTTAATTCATTGGGTGCACTCAAAATTGTTGGTATTTTAGTTGTTTGATCACATGACGCATTCATGACAGTAACATGATTCTCTAAAATAGGCGATGCTCTCAAATCAACAGGTAACTCAACACATAATGTATTCAAGTTAACTAGGCATGCATCATTCTCATGTGAAGTTATATCATCAATACCTTTATAGTTACCTTGTCACAAAGATGTAGCTGATCTAGGTACGGATGATGGCAATGTACCATACTCTTGAGATGATGTCGCGCTCACAATCTGAGGTGTGGCTGCTCTAGTAGGTGCAACGGTGGAGGAACCAAGCGGTGGTGGTGAGCATGAACTAGAATAGTAGTTGTTGTAGTCACCCAATGCATCCTCCTGTAACTGTCTCTCAAAGGTACAAGCACGAACATACATACCAGTAATGCAACGAGGAATATACTGAAAGTGTGCCTGAATATCATGGTTCAAACCACCAAAAAATCTATTCATTGTATCATCCTCAGATTCTTCTATGTCACAATGATGCATATAAGATTTGAACTCTTGGTAGTAAGCATGAACAGTGTTACTGCCTTGTTTTAATTGTTTCAATTTGCGAAGCAATTCACGACGATAGTAAGGAGGAAAAAATTGTTGTCTCATTACAGCTTTCAAATCTTTCCAAGTTGCGGGTTGGTTATCAATGTTTTTCTTACAATGCACACTCCACCAAGCAGAAGCAAAACCAGTAAATGCTCTAGTGACAGCTCATACTCGCTCAAGTTCAGAAAAGTCATGGTGAATAAAAACTTGTTCTACTTCAAGCTCCCAAGCTAGATAAATAGCAGGATTAAATCTACCCTCAAATAACGGTAAAGAGATAACCTGACCATGTGCTTGTGTGTGTTGTCCCAACTCTCGTGATGGTGATGATGTGTCCGTCGTCCAAGAACTTCTGTCTCCGGAACCTGTCATGAGTAGTAGAAACAAGAAACAAAATTCGAGAATAATGTTCCTATGAACTACTAGGATGTGGTTGTAAAGTGCTCACAGTAAAGCAAATATCAATATCTTACAAGTTCTTACCATGCGGCAGGTGGTGACAGGCAACCAGCGGTGTCAAATAACTCTGAAGATTGTGTAAAGCGATTGCCAGGGGAACATACGTATACACGGTGTAGAAATATGTGGAGCTGGGTTGGCTATATATGGTAGCAAAAGATTAGCAACAATCAATTCAAAGATGCAATGTTGAATAAACGCTCAACGACGGTACTGTGCTGGTCCTAGGCTAGACCGGACTAGAGACGCGAGCCTAGAACACTAATAAGGTCACGGTGTAGCACAACTAGCATCAATAAAGGATATGAAGTAGCTCTGGACAGCAAGATATAAGTGAAGATCACAATAGCAGTAAAGATAATGATGTGAAACAACTGCCAAGCAGGATATACAACAACTCTCTCTCCAACTTTCCTCTTGAAAAGTTTGAGCAAATTTTCTGATAATTTTTTTCAAAGAATGCTACTAGCTTAAGCTTTCCAATGCAAAAAGAATCACTCAATTCCGAATTGATATGAGGAGTCAAAGAATTCAAAAACTGGCCTGAAAAACTGGAATAAGCTGTGTCCGCGAACTTCGGAGGACAAAAAGACCTATTTAGAAGACGATTTTGAGGTGTCAAATATTGAACTATCTTCTGCAACTATTTAGATGCGGCTCGTCGCTAGCTTTCATTTGAGTACTTGCGGAGCCAAAACGAACTTCGTATGAGGAAGTTATGCCTGTTTTACTGAACAGTGCACAAAACAGATTCCAATCCGAATTCAACTACGAGATTGAGTCTAGATAGATCCGATTTTTTTTTCTTCTCTCTTTTTTTTCCTCACACTTTTTTTTCTTTTTCTTTCTCTCTTTTTTTTCTTTTTTTTCCTTTTTTTTTCTCTGTCTTTTTTTTTCTCTCTCTCTCTTTCCAAGACAAACTAGATAAGATGCAGATTGGATCAAGCGAAGATGTGAGCGACCTCAACTATGATTGTGATAATGAACTATGGGTAACATGTGGTGGAAATTGATGGATGATGTGGTGGACAGCGGAAGGGATAACGATGCAGCGGCGACGTGACTAATGTGAACAGAACTCGAAACTCTAAACGAACTAGACACTAAGACCAGCAACTCGACACGACGATGCAACCGATAATTCAATAATGTAAACAATGAAAATAAAATTGCAAAGGCTCAGACTGGCTTGGACAAAAAGGATGAATAGATCTAACTATTTGTGGCTTTTTCTTGGACAATAGGTAAGAAAATAAATCTAATCTAGGGGAAACTGGAAATTCTCACCGAGCAACCTGGCTCTGATACCACTTGATAGAGGCGAGGGTGTCCCGATCTTTCGATGAGATGATAACTATCAATTTGGTGGAGACGACTTTGGCGATCCGACTACAAACATGCACGACGTTGCGCCTTAGCAATCGCTAAACCAACTCCGAGAGGTTATTGACCATGTCGGAGCACAATCAACCTGACCACGAAGGTCAATTCCTGCAAGCAATCGAAGAACAAGCAAGAATATGATAAAGCAATCTGAATATTGCGAATATATATGAAGTATTGATAATGATGGGGATCCGTAAGCGGTCTTGGTCTGGTCGTTGGACACAAACGAAGTATACGAAGTTGCAATGGCTAACTTTTAACTAAACAAACCCCAAGGAAAAAACTACTAGGTGGATCTACTTATATAGGAGAAAGGGGTGGCGGCCAAGGAGGTCGGAGGACGTCCCAAGGCAGCCTAACACCAACCCTAGGTCGTACAAGGCTCATGGGCCCAAGTGGAGGTGATGCAACACCTTTGGACTTGTTGTTTGACTCGGATTCTGCTGCAGCATCAGATTGTTTCGTCCATATCTCAATGCTCCGGACGAATTTAAGGGTGAATCCAATTAGAGTGGAAAGAGTACAAAATCTACTTTCCAACAAAAAAAGAATCACACAATTCGGAGTCCGTATGAAAAAGTTCTTGCCGTTTTGAGTCAGGTATGTCTGTGCAGTCCGAATCTGAATCCAGAACGTGAGAGACTTGGACTCTATCTTCTCTTGGCCCAAAAGTGACGTGAAGGGACTTTTTGAAAAGCACCTAAACTTCTATTTTCCCCTTATCTTCATATGTGGATTGTACAAATGTCCCATACACCTGCAATTAGACAAAACATGGAAGTGTGTGAAGTATTTTTGTTCTGGATAATATAAATAGATTATTGAATAGTTGACACTAGAAATCACCTGAAAAATATGTATGTATGCAATATTTTTGGTCGTATCCAAGGTAGTCATGTCCTCATCACCCTGGCACGCCCATGTGGGTTGTGCCCACCTGGTGGGCTCCCTCTGGTAGTTATTTGCTCCAATATTCATCATATATTCCAGAAAATTTCTCCGTGAAGTTTCAACTTGTTTGGAGTTGTGCAGAATAGGTAGCCTGACGTAGCTGTCGGTGGGAAACGACACCTATGGGATCACAAGAATCCCTACTACGGTTGCGGGGCGCGGGGTCGCAAGAAGAGCGGATCAAACAGATAGCACACGGTTCCTTTATCTAGGTTCGGGCCGCGAGGATGCGTAAAACCCTACTCCTGCTTTGGTGGATTGCTTTGCTCTATTCTTGAGCTAGCAATGCGTGTCAAGAGCTCCAAAAAGCCGAATCCTCCTCCTGGTCGCCTCGGGCCTCCTTTTATAGGAAAGGGGTTGCCACAGTGGCACACAGGAGGTGGAAAGGGTACAGTAATGCGAGGCTATCCCTCGCATTACATGACAAGGCGCATTTAATGCGCCTTGCTTAGGTGTCCTTGCTTTATCGGGGACGGGGGGGGAGCCTCGTCTCGTCCGTCGCCACTCCCTCTTGCGTCGACACGCGCCCTGACCAGCGGTGCTTGTGGTGCCATGTAGGCAGGCAGGCAGCTGAGGTGGCGCAGTGGTGGGTCTCCACGAAGATCTGTTCGCCGCCATGCAGGTGCCTGCCCAACTGGTTGGGTCGGCAGCTGCATGTGAACGGCGGTGGGGGTGCGACTGGTGCGGGCCTGATGGTGGCCCCATGGGCGTCCTTGGCAAGGGCCTTGCCGGGGCCCCGCCAAGGCTCTTGCCGGGGGCCTTGTGGTCCTCCTTGGCTGGGATCCTGCCAAGGATCATCACTTTCTTAAGTGGGTATCTGATCTTGAATGTCTTCACAAAGATCTGCATGCCACCGCGGGGATGTCTCCCGAATCCTTGCCCCATGGGGGCAGTGGACTCGAGGGTGACTTCGCTCCGTAGGTGTGGGGCGAGCTGCCACGGCAAGGATCTTGCCGGGTTAGCTAAAGCTGCCCCCCGACAAGGATCTTGCCGGGGGGGTCTGCTCTGTCCCCTTTGCTCTTTGTGGTCTTGGTCTTGGCGATGTTCTACTTCTCTTCAGCTTCGGCCTTACCTTGGCTTACCTCCCTTGCCTTGCTCGGTGTGGCGGCGCCCGTGGCTCAGACTGCTCGTGCACAGTTATAGGGGTTCAAAAAGTGTACCCCCCTTTTTGTACACCGACAGGAGCCCCTAGGACTGGGCCACACATAAGCGCAACGCGTTGTTGGGCTAGGCCCAAAAACGGTGCGCGGGCAGGCGGGGTGGTTTTTACCGCGGTAAGTTCCTTCGCGCGCTGTGCTTCCCACGCTTCCCGCGCGTGGCGCGGCGTGGGGAGGCATGCGTGACGTGGGCGGCATGCGTGGGGCTGAGCTCTACACACATGCGTCACGTCGTAGTAAAGGGGGCGGTTCGCGCCTTCCCCATAAACGAAGGGAGGCGTGGAAGCGCGGCCCATTTACTGAACGGGGCCGAGGCGTGGTCTTCAAGGCGTCCACTCCCTGCAATCACGGGGTAGGGGGAGGTTGCCTCACCCGTCGCCTCGGTCCTGCACGCCTGCCACGTGGCTTCCATGCGCTTGGGGTGGCGATCGGTGGAGGCGGGAAACTGGGCCGCCGCGGGCTGGGGTAGCGGGTCGATCCCAGTTCCCTCCGCCTTCTGCGTCTTGGTTGGCGAAGTGGGGCGGCCGAGCCCCCACCCCGTTCCTTTATAAAGAGCGGGAGGGGGATGGCGTCCCGCATTCCTTCATCTCCTTCTTCCTTCAGCTTCTGCTCCCCCCTCCATCCACCATGGAGAGAGGGAACCCTGGTCCTTCAACGGTGGCGGCATGGGTCGCCGCTCGACAACGCGTCCCTCCTTCTCCTACACCCGCGGTGGCAGAGCCAGCCGCAAGGGGAAGGGGGAGGGGGCGAGGCCGAGGCGCTCGGGGAAGAGGAGGACGGGGCGGCGCGCCGGCCTTGCCTCCGCCAGTAGTTCCTCCCCCCATGGAGGGCCATGTTGGGGACGACCCTTGTGAGTTCTTCGTCAGGCTGCGCCGGCCGCCTCGCTGTCGCCTTCGTCTCCCGACCCCATTCGCGCGGGAGATGGAGCTGGATCCACTGGAATCACTGCGGCTGCACATGAGGGGCTATGGGATCAGCGGTACGCGGGTTCGCGTCGACTTCCCAGCCCCTCACGTGATGTATCTTCGTTGGGGATGGAAGATATTCGCTCATATCCACCGCTTGACGGAGGGCCTCACTCTCCATTTCAAGCTGATGGAGGGCAGCCTCCTCTCTGTCAAGGTCTTCGGGTGCTTCGAGACCCGGGCAAGGTGCTGCGTGGAGAGCTCTTCTGATAGCGAAGACCCCTCCTCGGGCGGGAGTGACGAGGAGGACAGCGGCAGCGATGACGAGGGTAGTAGGCGGCAGGATGACGGGTCCGACTAGGTGTCGGGCACCGCCCCGTGCGGCACCGGCGACCCCATCATCCGTGTCGCCGGCTCCCTGAACTTCTCGAGGTCGTCTCCTTGGGCGGCTGGCGTTGGGAGGCTGCGGAAGAGGAAGAGGGCGGGCGGCAAGGCCGTTAACTCAGAGTACGCGGGCGCTGACGCCTTCGACGCGTGCTGACGTCCTGCCACCTCGTCTTCGAGCTCTGCCCCCGGCGTCGCCATCACCATCCAGCCTTTGGACGGCCACCGAGATGTTCTCTTGGTGTCTTCTGCCACCCGTAGCTTGCCTAGGCGCCTCTTTTGCCCTTTTCGCCTCCTTGACCTGCCTCCTGAGGAGAGGGACAAGAAAGGGATTACGGGCACCTTATCTCTTTTTAGTTTGTAAGCCTTTGGGCCTTAGCTGAATTTAAAACTTGTAATCCCATCATTCATGTTTTTCATTCCCCATGGACTGTACCTGAGTGGAATGTTTTTAATGAAAAAGAGATGCTTGCCGGGTCATTTGTTTGCATGTAGAACCCACGACAAGGAGTAAATCCTTGATATCTTTAAGATAAACATTTCCTTGCCCGGCAACAGGCCTTGCCGTCTCCCCACTTCACTCGACCTTTCTCACGCCTTTGGCGGAGGCAGGGATGAGGTGGGTTCAGGCTCCTCGTTTCATCCTTTCGCTGCCGCGACTATGACCAAACCTGGCCCCAGGAACGAGCCCTAGGGCCTAGAGGGAGCACGGTAGTTTTTAGGAAAAACGAGGTTTCACATACCTCAGTCCATAAGGGAATGCATGATAAGGGATGAAGAACTTATCTGAAGCTGTAGCCCCCGGCAACTCTGGTTTGCCGTGGGTGAATCTTTGCGCTTGCAGCCCCCGGTAATACTGGCTTGCCGGGGTCTAGATGCTGGTCTGTCCTCCTTCTCTCTTTCGTCCTTAAGTGATCCGGCAAGGATATCTATGAGTCTTGCGAACCAAAGAAGACGAAAGAACGGCAAAGGGACGCACACTCGACCTCTAAGCTAGGGGTTAGTCGCCGCTAAGCACTATCAACCCTAACCAAGGACGAGACTCGACCTAGCATGCATGCTATAACTTAGGGTGCCAGCGCTTCATTTATTTATGCTCAGGGTCTGCGCCTGGCTTTGTACAAAGGGTTACATGCATCATCGGCAATGCTTGTACAAAAGGTGGCTTGCCAGGGGGCCCGGCGGCAAGCCGCGCCTCACGGGTAAAACTTGCGAAGATGCTCAATGTTCCAGGAATTACTCACCAGAACGGCATCTTCGGTCTCCAGGCGGACTGCGCCGGGCCTGGTGACTCGTATTACCCGATAAGGGCCGTCCCACTTTGGCGTCAACTTGTTGGCATTCTTGGCCGATTGAACGCGCCGAAGGACAAGGTCGCCTTACTCAAGGCTTCGGGCATGAACCTTGCGGCTATGGTAGCAGCGCAAGGCTTGCTGGTAGCATGCTGCTCTCACAGCCGCCCGAAGACGATCTTCCTCAAGGAGCAGTGCGTCATCTTGCCGCAGTTGCTCTTGCTCAAGCTCATCATAAGCGAGCGCTCGAGGTGACCCGTATATGAGTTCAGTGGGGATAACTGCTTCTGCCCCGTATACCAGGTTAAAGGGTGTCTGGCCGGTGGCTCGATTTGGCGTTGTCCTGATCGACCAAAGAACCATCGGCCATTCATCAAGCCAGCGCCTTCCGCTCTTGTGCAGCCTGTCAAAGTTCTTGGTCCTTAAGCCTCGCAGCACTTCAGCATTTGCCCTCTCAGCTTGACCATTGCTTCGCGGGTGAGCAACGGAAGCGAAATAGACTTTGCTGTCGAGGTCTTGAGTATATTGCATGAAGGTGCGGCTTGTGAACTGTGTGCCGTTGTCGGTGATGACCCTGTTGGGTACACCGAAACGGCACACTGGCCCCTTGAAGAACTTGATGGCTGACTGAGTTGTGACCTTCCTCACTCCTTCCATCTCCGGCCACTTTGTGAACTTGTCGATTGCAACGTACAAGTACTCAAAGCCCCCGACAGCGCGGGGGAAAGGGCCCGGTATGTCGAGCCCCCAGACCGAGAAGGGCCAGGAGAGAGGAATGGTTTGAAGGCCTTGAGCTGGCTGATGAAGCTTCTTTGAATGGAACTGACACGCTTCACACCTGGTGACTAGTGTCGTCGCATCCTGGAGGGCGGTGGGCCAGAAGAAACCTTGCCGGAATGCCTTGCCGGCAAGGGCCCTTGACCCGATGTGGGATCCACATATGCCTCCGTGTATCTCCGCCAACAGCTCTAGTCCTTCCTCTCGAGGGATACACTTCAATTTCACACAGTTCGGCCTCTTCCTGTATAGGACGTCATCGATGAACTGGTACATGGTAGAGCAACGGGCTACTTTTTCCGCTTCTTCCTGCTCCTCATGAAGTTCCCCTGTCTGGAGGAATCAGACGGTATGTTGTGCCCACGCCGGAGCCTGGGGCTCGACGACGAGGACTAAAGGCATTTCCTCCGCCATAGGAGCGGCTGTCTCGGCAACATCCTTGCCAGTGGCTCCGGGGAGCTTGGCGGGAAGGTACTTGCCGGGCCCTGATTTCCTCCTCTTGTTCTGCTCTTTTGATGGATCAACGGATGGCTGAGTCAGCTGAAGCACAAAGGTACCTGGTTCCACAGGTAGCTTCAGGGCAGCGCGTTTCGACACGTAGTCGGCGATATCATTCTCCGCTCGGGGAACATATTCAGCCTGTATACCGTCGAAACACTCTTCCAGCTTTCTCACTTCATCGACGTAGGCCTTCATCAACGGGCTCTGGTAATCCTTGTTGAATTTCTTGACGACAAGCTGCGAGTCTCCCCTGACGATGAGTTTCTTGATTTCGAGGTCCGCCGCGATCCTGAGACCGGCAAGCAGCCCTTCGTACTCCGCCGTATTGTTGGTTGACGCCTCCCTGGGGAAGTGCATCTGGACCACGTACTTGAGGTGCTCTCCGGTGGGCGCGACAAGCAGTACGCCAGCCCCGACGCCCTGCAAGGAGAAAGCTCCATCAAAGTACATGATCCAATCTGTAACGCCCCGAGACCGACGCTCCAGATGCCTGCCTTGTTTTGCGAGTCAGTTGTGTTATTTATTTGCTTGTTGCATTCAGCATTGCATCATCCGCATTGCATCGGCACTCGTTGCCGTCATTGTTTTTAAAACTCATAGCCGTTCGCAGTTGCCCTTTCTCTCTTTGCCTCCGTTGTCTTTTTGTCAGGCCCTTGTCCTCGTTGACCTCTCTTGACCTCTCGCGCGCGTCCAAAACTTCCCCGAACCCGAACCGCACGGTCATGATCAGTGGGTCCGGAGCAATCCCGGGATATCCTAAACATCATCCGTCCTTTGTTTAGACCATCCGAAGCCGTCCGATCAAAATCTAGAGGCTCAAATCCCCTCTCATTTTAGCCACCTACTATATATAATGGGCAGCCCCTAACCAAATCAGACCAAACCCTAGATTTTAGGGAGATGTCCCATCCATCTTTTCTCAGCCGCCGCCACCCCGTGTCTCCTCTCCCACATCGGGATCCCCTCCCGATCCAAAATCCTTCCTTGATTTTCCAATCGGGCCCTCCACTCATCGCCCCCAATTCCATCGATCCTTCCCCTCCAACCAGAGATCCCCACAGCCCTCCTCGACCAGCAGAAACCAGGAGCTCGAGCTCCTTCTCCACGCCCGCATGCCCGAGGAAACGCACGAGGCTGTGCCTCCTCCTCACTGCGCCTCCTCCCCTCTTCCTGTGCCTCGATCCAGGGTGGACCGAGAGCATCACCGTCCGGCCCCAACCAGCACCACGCCATGGCCCGCCGTCAAGCCGCTCCGACCCGCAGGTCCTCCTCACCGCGTCTCCTCTCCGTTTCTCGTTGTTCTTCTCCTACTTCTGCCGCTAACCGCGTGGTCGCCGTGTTTCCCCTACAAGGGCTGCGCCACCAAGTCAAGAACGTCGTCGGCCTCGTCAACTCTCCTTGCTGCCTCCATTTCGAACCGCCTCTCGCCTTCGTCTGCTCGCCCTGAGTCAAGGGCCCCGACGACCTGCTTGACCTTCAGCCGCTGCGTCCCTCTGCTTCGTCAGAACACGAGGGCACCGCCTCTGCTTCAAACCAGAGGGTCGACGCCTCCGGCGCCCGTGTTGACCGAGCACAGCGCCTGCCGGGTCTGCCTCCCTCTGCTCGTCCCTCTCCTGCTCCGATCTCCTTCCTCTGTGTCGCTTCTCTGAATTTGTTCCCCTGCCATGTCCTTGCAGCTCCTCCGCCGCCCTGCTCCGTTCGTCGCCGTCTCTGCCAGATCCGGCGAGTCCCTACACCCCGGCCTTGTCCCTGGCTCCAGGTCGCCGCGCCGACCCACCGGAGACCGCCAAGTCCATCACCGACCTCCCTTGCTTCTACGTGCGAGCACGCGAGAACGATGACCGCAGCGCCAAGTCCCGCTCGGTTCAGCCCGCTCCGTTGACCGCGCCTTCCTCACCCGCGTGGACCGCGCCATGCCTCCAGGCTCAGCTGGGCTTGGCCCAATGTGAGCAACCCTCGCCCAGATCCACATGCAGCCAAGTGCATGTTTTTTTCCTGCCTGCGAATTTAGCATTATCCAGTGATTTACTGTTTTGCAGAAAAACCCTCATATTCACGCATTTAACAACTCAACAAACCGTGCATCGGATTAAAATGATTTAAACATGTAAAGTGCTTAGATTTTCATCTAGTTTCATAATATCAAACTCTCATCCATGTTTAAAATGATTAAACTTGCTGTTTGTTTAAATTTGTATAAATGTCATGTTAAAATGATTTATTTCATAACTAATTAACCGTAGCTCCGATCTTAATAAACTTTATATGTAAATGGGGTGGAAAAATGCCTAGTTTATCATGGTGTATTTTATTTTGCTGTTTAACAACATTAAAATATGGTTTAGGGCAGAACAGTACCAAATCTAACATATGCACATGAGGATTTTCCGGAATTGTTGTTTGTTGCTCCGGCCTCATTTAAACTTGCCTAAATAGTTAGTTTACTTATGCTTCACCCCTTTCCATGTTTAATTACATTTAATATTGTTGGGTACATAACCGAGAGAGAACTAAATAATTGTTGTGGTGTCTCGTCAATATGCAACTCGTTGCATATTGAGCTCCACTTAATTTGTAGTGTCGTTTGTTGCACTTTGCCATGCCATGCCTCATTAAATTGGACATGCATCTTACTTGTTTGTGCATCATGCCATGTGTATGTGGTGATTGTTTACTATGTTGTTTGTTTGTTTCCGGGTTGCTTCTCTCGTTAGCTTCGGTTTCGGTCCGGAGTTGTGAGGATTCGTTCGACTTCGTCCGTTTGTCTCCTTCATGGACTCGTTCTTCTTCCTTGCGGGATTTCAGGCAAGATGACCATACCCTCAAAATCACTTCTATCTTTGCTTGCTAGATGCTCGCTCTTTTGCTATGCCTATGCTGCGATACCTACCACTTGCTTATCATGCCTCCCATGTTGCCATGTCAAGCCTCTAACCCACCTTGTCCTAGCAAACCGTTGTTTGGCTATGTTACCGCTTTGCTCAGCCCCTCTTATAGCGTTGTTAGTTGCAGGTGAAGATGAACTTTGTTCCTTGTTGGAACATGGAGATGTTGTTCCTTGTTGGAACATGTTTACTTGTTGGGATATCACAATATATCTTATTTAATTAATGCATCTATATACTTGGTAAAGGGTGGAAGGCTCGGCCTTATGCCTGGTGTTTTGTTCCACTCTTGCCGCCCTAGTTTCCGTCATATCGGTATTATGTTCCCGGATTTTGCGTCCCTAACGCGGTTGGGTGATTTATGGGACCCCCTTGACAGTTCGCTTTGAATAAGACTTTTCCAGCAAGGCCAACATTGGTTTTGCCATTTGCCTCACCACCACCTACTTTCCCTTGGGAGTAATTAACCCAAGGGTCATCTTTATTCAGCCCCCCCTGGGCCAATGCTTGTCTAAGTGTTGGTCCAAAACAGAGCCACTTGCGGTGCCGCCCCTAGGCAACTTGGGGTATCGTCGGTTGCCGTACGTACTGCTCATCCGGTGTTGCCCTGAGAACGAGATATGTGCAGCTCCTATCGGGATGTCGGCGCATCGGGCGGTCTTGCTGGACTTGTTTTATTACTGTCGAGATGTCTTGTAGCCGGGATTCCGAGACTGATCGGGTCTTCCCGGGGAGAAGGAATATCCTTCGTTGATCACGAGAGCTTATCTTGGGCTAAGTTGGGACACCCCTGCAGGGTTTGAACTTTCGAAAGCCGTGCCCGCGGTTATGTGGTAGATGGGAATTTGTTAATGTCCGGTTGTAGAAAACCCGAAGTTGATCTTAATTAAAATACATCAACCGCGTGTGTAACCGTGATGGTCTCTTCTCGGCGGAGTCCGGGAAGTGAACACGGTGTTGGAGTTATGCTTGACGTAAGTAGTTTCAGGATCACTTCTTGATCATAGTTGTTCGACCGTGCTTTTGCCTTCTCTTCTCGCTCTCATTTGCGTATGTTAGACACCAGATATGCTAGTCACTTGCTGCAGCTCCACCTCACTACCCTGTCCTACCTTTAAGCTTAAATAGTCTTGATCTCGCGGGTGTGAGATTGCTGAGTCCCTGTGACTCACAGATACTTCCAAAACCAGTTTGCAGGTGCCGATGAAACCGTGCAGGTGACGCATCCGAGCTCAAGGAGGAGCTTGATGAAGATCTTGTTCTTTGTGTTGTTTCATTTCAGTTGATCAGTAGTGGAGCCCAGTTGGGGTCGATCAGGGATCTGTGTAGCATTTGGGGTAGTCTTCTTTTATTTTGGTTCCGTAGTCGGACCTTGATTGTATCTGTTTGATGTAATGCTTTACTCATGTATTGCGTGAAGTGGCGATTGTAAGCCAACTATGTATCTCTTTCCCTTATGTATTACATGGGTTGTGTGAAGATTACCTCACTTGCGACATTGCTTTCAATGCGGTTATGCCTCTAAGTCGTGCTTCGACACGTGGGAGATATAGCCGCATCGTGGGCGTTACAAGTTGGTAATCAGAGCCATCCCCGACCTTAGGAGCCCCACTGATTGATCGTTTTTAGCGGCCGAGTTGTGTTTAGAAAAATGTTTTGAGTCATTCAGGAATTATGTATCGGAGAGTTTAGGAATTCTTTTTACTTCCCAGTCTCCTCATCGCTCTGGTAAGGCATCCTCACGTAGAGTTTTGACTCTTCTCTTCTCAAATTTCACTAAAAAAAAATTTAGGATCTCGCGGGTATCTTAGAATCGTTCCGATGGTTTTGTGATGACAACATTGTCTTGGTGCCTCCTGTCAGCAGGGATTTAGTGGAAGTGTCCCGAGGAGTTGAGCTCTGAGGTGTTGTCATCATAATTTTATCGTTGCAGTTCTGGAATACCTGAGTTTAGTACGCCGACATCGAAAATCTCTTTTGTACAGTTGTTGGTGAGATAACCCTGATAGCCCAGTACTGAGGCGAGTGCGGGAGTATTGCCATAGCTTGTATAACGGATGCTTTTCGAAGGTTGAGGTACACGATTTCCGGAGTTTTTCTTGGTTATGTGCTGAAGGATGGATACAGCTGGATCTAGGTATTGTTAGTTTGGGTGATATATTTTGTGTCCCCTGTATCCCCAACACCTGATTGCATAACCAGAAAGTTTCGGGAGTTTATAGGTGGGAATTCAAGTAGCTCCTAGAATATCTTTACGACAAATGCATGATATGGGATTGGGTAAATATCTATCATATGTATTTGTTCCGGCTTATTCTACAAGCCAAATCCATTGTTTTGTTTTATTTGTGGTATTCGAGTTGCTTCGATGTCAAGTGTTGAATCCATACCTTTCCTAAACGGTGTTCTCATATTTCTATGTGAATACTAATCCTTCTTGATCACTGAGGTTGTCTTTTCAATTCTTTTCAACTGGTGTGCTTCTCTTCAAGTGGATCCGATCATTTCAACATCCACAAGATCACCTCTTAGTTTTTTTCCCAACATTGCTTGTTTCATCCGTCCCAAATTGTCTTTGTTTTTCCCGCCCTCCCACCCTCCTTCTTGAAGGACTCATATATCTTAATCAAGCATCCATTTTGTTGATGTGAAGTCTCTTCATTCTTTTCCTCCATGTTCTTATCCGGTGATTTTCTATGAAGATGCGCAACAACTTCAAGTTCATCATTCTTTGTTATTTTTTCTTCTCCGGTGGATTCAGTTCAAGCTTCCGGTGTCGATCATATCTTTTCCTCGTTTCAAATGCTTTCTCGTACTGGTGCACCTCTTAATCATCCACTTCTCGCTATTCATTTGTTTCGAAGTGCTGAAGATATCTATGAAGATTCGTGTTTTTCACTCTGCATCAATTCTTACTATTTCGAGATTGTTATCTTATTCAAGCCATTTAAATCAACCGGTGCAACCTCCCTGTCAAGTAATCTTTTCCAACGGTGTTTTCTTTTTTCAGTGGGCCCTAACCCACAGGTCTTTTCCCAGGCTCTTACCTGACTCTTCTAATTTTCCCAGAGTTATTCTCAAATTCTTTTCCAATTCTGACGTAAGAATGAATTATCATCAGTCATATGTCTTTCTCCAAGATCTTTCAAATTCTTTCATCGTTAATTCAACCTTTCTATTCTTCATTGTTCCGGAGTGCCTCAATAATTCATGGTGGTGTTTCTCATCGTCATTCTCAACATTTGAAGACCGAAGAAGAGTTTCTCTTAAATCTTGCTCCATTCTCTTCAAGATTAATGGTTCTAGCTTCATGCCATCCTCTCATAATTGTTTTCAATTGTGAGAATTATTTTCACCCATCCGAAGCAATTCAGGAGTCTTTTCAGTTTGATTCTCCGGAGCCCATCATCTCAGAATTATTCATCCTCAGCTTTCAGCTCTCGTTCTCCAAATCATACCGGTGCATCATTCAAGTATTCTCTAACCAGCTCGTGATCTATTCGTTCATTTGTATCTAAATACCCTCAAGTATCTTCATTCATTTTGCAATTCTTCCCGGTGATTTGTGCATTTGCTACGTTCAATTTCAGTTCTTACGGTGGGTCGTTCAAGATTCCTCTTTCTTTGTTACCGTATAGAGTTATTCGTTGTTTCAATCCTACCGGTGGTCCGTTGAAGACCTTCTCAAGTTTGCGCCATATCTATCTTAATCCTTTCTACGAGAATAAGTAGTATGCCAAATCCGTTGCTTGTCATCAATTTAATTTGATGAGGGATAAACATACAATAAATCTTATTCTTGTTTCATCCAAGTGATTAATTCCTTATTCCGGAGATTATCAAAATTCGTGATCTCATTTGTTCATTTTTTTCTTTCCGGAGCTCCAAGTTATTTCAATTACATCATTTCAAAGCTTCATCTCATCATTTCAAGGCTCCTCCCGGTGTTCTTTTCAACTTCTCGTGTCTTTATCATCCTTTTATTACCGGAGTTCTTCGTGGAGGCTCTACATGGTGGTTCGTCAAGGATTCCTTTCATTCTTTAATTGTCCTTAGGTTTTCTCTCGAAGGTAAGATCAGCCAAGCGTTACTCTAAAAATAAACATGGTGCTCAATACATGTTTTGTTTTGTGGAGTCCAAGCATTCTTCATCTTGCATTCTGAAGTGCAATCTTTCTACCTTATCTTTGAGATGGCGTTATATCACTCTTGACAATTTTCATTCATGTTTCGTGATTCATATGTTGTCAAGAATGAGGTATTTTAAATCCATCAATCTCTTTGTTGGAGTTATCTTGGGATATATTTCACCTAAACCCTTCCATTGGGAATGTTGCTATCTGTGGTGCTTATCAATGTTTCAAGTTATCTCTCTATCATCTCGGTGAAGAAGTTTTTTTTTCATCTCTTTGGTGCTCTCAATCAAATCAATGGTTTCCATTAGTGGCCGGTTGTCACCTCATCATTTTGAGATGTTTGCCATAAGCCCACTACAAGCTTATTCGTTTCGTTGTTGGTTTTCCAACAACTCCGTTCTAACCTTCTTGGAAGGGTACTTTCCAAGCTCACTTGTGGCAAAAGTTGTCATTTTCTTCTCCGTCCCTTTATCCCAACGATCTAACTTCTATTCTTTCGTTACGGAGGCATTGTGATGTTGTACTCTTTCTTTTAAATTGCTCAACCTCTCAAGGTTCGTGGTTTCACTCGTTCGTCAAAGAAGCAACTTAGTTTTACCTCTTCTCTTCCTCTTCCGTTTCCCTCCGGTGCCATCCTAGATCTCGGGACGAGATCCTCTTGTAGTGGTGGAGTGTTGTAACGCCCCGAGACCGACGCTCCAGATGCCTGCCTTGTTTTGCGAGTCAGTTGTGTTATTTATTTGCTTGTTGCATTCAGCATTGCATCATCCGCATTGCATCGGCACTCGTTGCCGTCATTGTTTTTAAAACTCATAGCCGTTCGTAGTTGCCCTTTCTCTCTTTGCCTCCGTTGTCTTTTTGTCAGGCCCTTGTCCTTGTTGACCTCTCTTGACCTCTCGCGCGCGTCCGAAACTTCCCCGAACCCGAACCGCACGGTCATGATCAGTGGGTCTGGAGCAATCCCGGGATATCCTAAACATCATCGGTCCTTTGTTTAGACCATCCGAAGCCGTCCGATCAAAATCTAGAGGCTCAAATCCCCTCTCATTTTAGCCACCTACTATATATAATGGGCAGCCCCTAACCAAATCAGACCAAACCCTAGATTTTAGGGAGATGTCCCATCCATCTTTTCTCTGCCGCCGCCACCCCGTGTCTCCTCTCCCACATCGGGATCCCCTCCCGATCCAAAATCCTTCCTTGATTTTCCAATCAGGCCATCCACTCGTCGCCCCCAATTCCATCGATCCTTCCCCTCCAACCAGAGATCCCCACGGCCCTCCTCGACCAGCAGCAACCAGGATCTCGACCTCCTTCTCCACGCCCACGTGCCCGAGGAAACGCACGAGGCTGTGCCTCCTCCTCACTGCGCCTCCTCCCCTCTTCCTGTGCCTCGATCCAGGGTGGACCGAGAGCATCACCGTCCGGCCCCAACCAGCACCACGCCATGGCCCGCCGTCAAGCCGCTCCAACCCGCAGGTCCTCCTCACCGCGTCTCCTCTCCGTTTCTCGTTGTTCTTCTCCTACTGCTACCGCTAACCGCGTGGTCGCCGTGTTTCCCCTGCAAGGGTTGCGCCACCAAGTAAAGAACGTCGTCGGCCTCGTCAACTCTCCTTGCTGCCTCCGTTTCGAACCGCCTCTCGCCTTCGTCTGCTCGCGCCTGAGTCAAGGGCCCCGACGACCTGCTTGACCTTCAGCCGCTGCGTCCCTCTCCTTCGTCAGAACACGAGCGCACCGCCTCTGCTTCAAACCAGAGGGCCGACGCCTTCGGCGCCCGCGTTGACCGAGCACAGCGCCTGCCGGGTCTGCCTCCCTCTGCCCGCCCCTCTCCTGCTCCGATCTCCTTCCTCTGTGTCGCTTCTCCGAATTTGTTCCCCTGCCATGTCCTTGCAGCTCCTCCGCCGCCCTGCTCCGTTCGTCGCCGTCTCTGTCAGATCCGGCGAGTCCCTGCACCCCGGCCTTGTCCCTGGCTCCAGGTCGCCGCGCCGCCCCACCGGAGACCGCCAAGTCCATCGCCGACCTCCCTTGCTTCTACATGCGAGCACGCGAGAACGATGACCGCAGCGCCAAGTCCCGCTCGGTTCAGCCCGCTCCGTTGACCGCGCCTTCCTCACCCGCGTGGACCGTGCCATGCCTCCAGGCTCAGCTGGGCTTGGCCCAATGTGAGCAACCCTCGCCCAGATCCAGATGCAGCCCAGTGCATGTTTTTTTTCCTGCCTGCGAATTTAGCATTATCCAGTGATTTACTGTTTTGCAGAAAAACCCTCATATTCATGCATTTAATAACTCAACAAACCGTGCATCGGATTAAAATGATTTAAACATGTAAAGTGCTTAGATTTTCATCTAGTTTCATAATATCCAACTCTCATCCATGTTTAAAATGATTAAACTTGCTGTTTGTTTAAATTTGTATAAATGTCATGTTAAAATGATTTATTTCATAACTAATTAACCGTAGCTCCGATCTTAATAAACTTTATATGTAAATGGGGTGGAAAAATGCCTAGTTTATCATGGTGTATTTTATTTTGCTGTTTAACAACATTAAAATATGGTTTAGGGCAGAACAGTACCAAATCTAACATATGCACATGAGGATTTTCCGGAATTGTTGTTTGTTGTTCCGGCCTCATTTAAACTTGCCTAAATAGTTAGTTTACTTATGCTTCACCCCTTTCCATGTTTAATTACATTTAATATTGTTGGGTACATAACCGAGAGAGAACTAAATAATTGTTGTGGTGTCTCATCAATATGCAACTCGCTGCATATTGAGCTCCACTTAATTTGTAGTGTCGTTTGTTGCACTTTGCCATGCCATGCCTCATTAAATTGGACATGCATCTTACTTGTTTGTGCATCGTGCCATGTGTATGTGGTGGTTGTTTACTATGTTGTTTGTTTGTTTCCGGGTTGCTTCTCTCTTTAGCTTCGGTTTCGTTCCGGAGTTGTGAGGATTCGTTCGACTTCGTCCGTTTGTCTCCTTAATGGACTCGTTCTTCTTCCTTGCGGGATTTCAGGCAAGATGACCATACCCTCGAAATCACTTATATCTTTGCTTGCTAGATGCTCGCTCTTTTGCTATGCCTATGCTGCGATACCTACCACTTGCTTATCATGCCTCCCATGTTGCCATGTCAAGCCTCTAACCCACCTTGTCCTAGCAAACCGTTGTTTGGCTATGTTACCGCTTTGCTCAGCCCCTCTTATAGCGTTGTTAGTTGCAGGTGAAGATGAACTTTGTTCCTTGTTGGAACATGGAGATGTTGTTCCTTGTTGGAACATGTTTACTTGTTGGGATATCACAATATATCTTATTTAATTAATGCATCTATATACTTGGTAAAGGGTGGAAGGCTCGGCCTTATGCCTGGTGTTTTGTTCCACTCTTGCCGCCCTAGTTTCCGTCATATCGGTATTATGTTCCCGGATTTTGCGTCCCTAACGCGGTTGGGATTTATGGGACCCCCTTGACAGTTCGCTTTGAATAAGACTTTTCCAGCAAGGCCCAATATTAGTTTTGCCATTTGCCTCACCACCACCTACTTTCCCTTGGGAGTAATTAACCCAAGGGTCATCTTTATTCAGCCCCCCCTGGGCCAATGCTTGTCTAAGTGTTGGTCCAAAGCAGAGCCACTTGCGGTGCCGCCCCTAGGTAACTTGGGGTATCGTCGGTTGCCGTACTCATCCGGTGTTGCCCTGAGAACGAGATATGTGCAGCTCCTATCGGGATGTCGGCGCATCGGGCGGTCTTGCTGGACTTGTTTTATTACTGTCGAGATGTCTTGTAGCCGGGATTCCGAGACTGATCGGGTCTTCCCGGGGAGAAGGAATATCCTTCGTTGATCGCGAGAGCTTATCATGGGCTAAGTTGGGACACCCCTGCAGGGTTTGAACTTTCGAAAGCCGTGCCCGCGGTTATGTGGCAGATGGGAATTTGTTAATGTTCGGTTGTAGAAAACCCGAAGTTGATCTTAATTAAAATACATCAACCGCGTGTGTAACCGTGATGGTCTCTTCTCGGCGGAGTCCGGGAAGTGAACACGGTGTTGGAGTTATGCTTGACGTAAGTAGTTTCAGGATCACTTCTTGATCATAGTTGTTCGACCGTGCTTTTGCCTTCTCTTCTCGCTCTCATTTGCGTATGTTAGACACCAGATATGCTAGTCACTTGCTGCAGCTCCACCTCACTACCCTGTCCTACCTTTAAGCTTAAATAGTCTTGATCTCGCGGGTGTGAGATTGCTGAGTCCCTGTGACTCACAGATACTTCCAAAACCAGTTTGCAGGTGCCGATGAAACCGTGCAGGTGACGCATCCGAGCTCAAGGAGGAGCTTGATGAAGATCTTGTTCTTTGTGTTGTTTCATTTCAGTTGATCAGTAGTGGAGCCCAGTTGGGGTCGATCAGGGATCTGTGTAGCATTTGGGGTAGTCTTCTTTTATTTTGGTTCCGTAGTCGGACCTTGATTGTATCTGTTTGATGTAATGCTTTACTCATGTATTGCGTGAAGTGGCGATTGTAAGCCAACTATGTATCTCTTTCCCTTATGTATTACATGGGTTGTGTGAAGATTACCTCACTTGCGACATTGCTTTCAATGCGGTTATGCCTCTAAGTCGTGCTTCGACACGTGGGAGATATAGCCGCATCGAGGGCGTTACACAATCGCAACTTGCCTCCTTGCCGGGGAGAGCAGTCTCTTGGGCTTCTTCGTCAGGCGTCGCGGTCCATTCTGCAATGAACTTCGCCAGGACTTGGCTCTGGATCGTCGAAGTACTTTCAAACTTGAGGCCAAAGCTGGACAGCTCCAGTGCCCATTCCACAATCCTCCCTGTTGCATCTGGATTGTGCAATATCCGTTGCAGAGGGAGGCGAGTGACGACAGTGATCTCGCGTGCCTGGAAGTAGTGACGCAGCTTCCTCGAGGCCTTTAGAAGGTCGAAGAGCAGTTTCTGCACACCGGAGTACCTTGATCTAGCCCCCTGCAGGAGGGAGCTAACAAATTAGACCGGGTGCTGCGTCATTTTCTTCTTCGGCAGCACTTCGACTGGTTGTGTCGTCTCCTCATTGGTGGTGTCGGGCTCTGTCGCTGCCCTCACCTCGTCGTCAACCTCTCTCTGGGCCACTAGTGCGATGCTGACCACCTGGTTCATTGCCGCCAGGTATAGCAGCAATGGCTCATGTGGCCTAGGCGCAACTAGTATTGGCGCGTAGGAGAGGTACTTCTTCAAATCTTGCAATGCTGCCTCGGCTTCTGGCATCCACTCCATCGGGCCCGCCTTTTTCAGGATCTTGAAAAAGGGAAGGGCGTGCTCGGCAGACTTGGAAATAAATCTGCCCATGGCGGCAACGCAACCAGCAAGCCGACGCACATCCTTGATTCACTTGGGTGCCTCAATCTGCTCTATAACTTTGATCTTGTCCGGATTGGCCTCTATCCCACGCTGTGACACAAAGAACCCGAGAAGCTTGCACGACGAGACGCCAAAGATGCACTTCTCACGGTTCAGCTTGAGATTGATCTTTCGCAGGTTTGCAAATGTTTCTTGCAAATCTGGTATGAGGGTTGCCCTGTCCTTGGTTTTGACCACTATGTCATCCATATAAGCTTCCATATTTCTATGGAGCTGGGGTTCAAAACCAATCTGGACCGCCCTTGCAAACGTCGAACCAGCACTCTTCAACCCGAAAGGCATCCGCATGAAACAATACGTGCCACATGGGGTGATGAATGATGTTTTCTCTTCGTCTTCTCTTGTCATCAAGATCTGGTGGTAGCCGGAGTAGGCATCGAGGAATGACAACAGATCACACCCAGCCGTGGGGTCAACAATCTAGTCGATGCGCGGCAATGGGAAGGGGTCTTTAGGACAAGCCTTATTGATATCTGTGTAATCATTACAAAGCCTCCACTTCCCATTTGCCTTGCGCATTACGACCGGATTGGCCAACCACGTTGGATGGAGCACTCCTCTTACCAAACCCGCTACTTCCAGTTTCCGGATCTCTTCTGTGATGAACTCTTGTCGTTCCAAAGCTTGCTTCCTGACCTTCTACTTGACGGGTCACGCATGAGGACAGACAGCAAGGTGGTGCTCAATCACCTCCCTGGGAACGCCGGGGATGTCGGAAGCTTGCCATGCAAACACATCGACATTCGCCCGCAAGAAGGTGACGAGCGCGTCTTCCTATTTGTCGTCAAGGGTGGAGCTTATGGTGAAAGCTCCTCCCGCGTCGTCCTCATTGACGGAAACCTTCTTGGTTCCCGGCGGTATGGCCCTGGACTTCTTGTTCCCTCCGGTGGAGCTCTCTGGCACGTCCTCGATGGCAGTGCTACACTCCGAAGAGGTGCGCTTGCCGGAGTGGGTGTCCGAGGTCTCACCAGTCTTCTTCTTCTTCTTCTTACCTCCCGGGGTCCCGGCGGCATGAGCAAGTGCCTTAGTGGCGGCAGCTGCTGCAACTGGTTGCTGGTATAGTTAGTCAGCGCAAATCAGCGCATCTTTCTTGTCGGAGGGGATGGTGATGATCGCCACGGGCCCTGGCATCTTCAGGGTGTTGTATGCGTAGTGTGACGCCGCCATGAACTTGGCCAGCGCTGGGCGGCCAAGGATCCCGTTGTAGGGCAAGGGGATCTTGGCAACATCAAACACGATCCTCTTCGTCCTGAAGTTCAGGTCGCTTCCAAAAGTCACGGGCAGCGTGACCTTTCCCTTGGGTTGGCTTCTTCCCGGGTTGACCCCTTGAAACGTGCCCGTCTCTTCGAGGTCTCCATCAGGAATCTGCAGTTTCTCGATCACGGCAGGCGAGATTAAGTTCAGACCGGCCCCGCCATTGACTAGTATCTTTGTCACCTTGAGGTTGTGTATTGTTGGTGAAACCAACAACGGCAAGCACCCGACCGCAGTAGTGTGATCAGGGTGATCCTCAGTGTACAAAATGATAGGTGTGCTGGACCACTTCAGCGGCCTTTGGGCATCAAACGACGGCTCTACCGCTGTAATCTCTCGCGCCCACTGTTTAAGCCGACGGTGAGAAGTATGCAACGAGGCGCCGCCGTCGACGCACATGGCCTCTGTAGCTTTCTGAAACTCTTGGTGGCCGGATTCGTTGTCCTCTTCGTGATCGTCGCCTTCTGGCTTTCTGTCACGGCCCCGGGCGGGCCTCTCCTGTTGTTTATCCTTGCCACAACGGCCCGCCTGGCCGTCACGCTTCTTGCCGGACCCCTCAGCACCGTATTGGCCCTTCTCCTTGTCCCGCCTCTCATATTCAGCCCTCTGCTTCTCAGCGAGGAGCTCAACCTGTCGGCAGTCTTGGAGAGCATGGCCTTTGGTGCGATGGATCTTGCAGTACCGCTTGTCGGAGTTCCCTGACTTCTCGGCAGCCGCCAAGGCCCGACAGACGACACATCCGGCAATTTCCTTGCTGGGGTCATCTGCCTTGGTTTTCTTGGTGGAGCCGATGTCATCAGATCCCTCGACGGCAAGCACGGCTTTCCCTTTGCGCTTGTTGTTGCGGCGCCGGCCTTTCTTCACCGGGGCGGCAGTATCCTCATCTGAGGAATCGGTTTCCACGCCGGTATCTTCGCCAGGGTACTTCCTTCCCTCTTCAGACCGGGCACATCTGTCAGCAAGAACATAGAGTTCTGCTACATCTTTCACCTTGTTCATCACCAGCTCTTCGCGCATCTTGCGGTTACGCCCGTTCTGATGGAACGCGCTGATGATGGCGGCAGGGTGAACATCAGGAATATTGTACTGTATCCGGCTGAACCTCTGTATATACTTGCGGAGACTCTCGTCTCCCTTCTAGGGAATGACGTGCAGGTCGCTCGCCTGGCCATGGGCTTGGTGGCCTCCAGTAAAGGCGCCCACGAACTCATGGCACAAATCCGACCAGGAGGAAATGGAGTCTACCGGCAAGTGCATCAACCATGACATGGCATTGGGTTTAAGAGCCAACGGAAAGTAATTCGCAAGCACCTTATCGTCGCGGGCTCCGGCAGCTTGCATCGCGATGGTGTAAATGCTGAGGAACTCGGACGGGTGGGTCTTGCCGCTGTACTTTTCGCCCATGTCAGGTTTGAAAGTGCGGTGAGTGGGCCACTGGAACTGCCGCAGCTCAAGGGTAAAAGCCGGACAGCCTACCTCGTAAGGTAGGCCTCCAGGGCTCTCCGGTGCCGGGTGGTTCACAGCAGGCCCTGCTCGCCTGTCTGATTGGTGGCGCGCTCCACGCCGGCGCTCGATAGTGGTTCGAGCGTCTTCATGTTCTCGTTCCCGAAGGACTTGGCGCTGGTCACAGTGGGTCCGCGGGTCGTACGACGCTATGGAGATTTTGTCGCCCGTGACTTCACGACGGGCTGGCGTCCGCGGCGCCGGGCGAGGAGGGGGCAAGTGCACCGTGGTCGCGGCGCCGCCGGCTCTCCTGCCACTAGTGCATGGGACTCCGTCGGAGCGTCGACCCGGGGGCTCCACCGAACTCAGTTCGTCTTTGTTGGCCACCGCAACAAGGCTTCGGATAGTGGCTCTCCATTCGTCGAGTTTCCCCGTAGTGGGAGGGAAATCGAGGAGCAACTGCGCGCGCGCCAGGGCTTCTGCTGGCGTTGGTGTCAGCGAAACCTGCACGGATTGCGATGCGCTTCGACTTCTGACCATGTCAGAAGGAGCTCTATCACGACCCCGCGGTCGCATGCCATCTTCGCCAGCGCCTCGACGAGCGGGCATGTCTTCTACATCCCGGGAGGGGCGCTCTGGGCTCTTCCCACGGCGACGCCTGGGGTCTTCGATGTGATTACGCCGTTTGTCGCGCGCCACTTGAGAGGAGCGTGCCGTCAGCGCCGGCGTGGGAGTCTGGGAAGCCCTCGCGTCGCCTTCGGGAGGGGTGGCAGCGATCTTGGAAGGCCCCGTGCCACCCGCGGAGGGCCTGGCTCCGTCTTTGGATTTGGCGGCGTGCAACCCGTTACCAGGCGCACGAACATCGCCGCCTCCCAAACTCCGGCTGCTGGGACGGTGTTGGTGTTCGCTAACGGCGCCCCGGGTCCTTTCGCGATCGGTTCGCTGCTCGCCCGCGTCGGGACGAGATATCCGGCTTCCGACGGGCCAACCGCCACCGTCGTCTTCTTCTTGGGCGCCATGATGATGAAGGAGCGTCGAACTAACTGCTAAAGCTAATTCTCACAACTGCGCTTCCCCCTACCTGGCGCGCCAAAGATGTCAGTGGGAAACGACACCTATGGGATCACAAGAATCCCTACTATGGTTGCGGGGCGCGGGGTCGCGAGAAGAGCGGATCAAACAGATAGCACACGGTTCCAGGTTCGGGCCGCGAGGATGCGTAAAACCCTACTCCTGCTTTGGTGGATTGGTTTTCTGTGTTCTTGAGCTAGCAATGGGCGTCAAGAGCTCCAAAAAGCCGAATCCTCCTCCTGGTCGCCTCGGGCCTCCTTTTATAGGAAAGGGGTTGCCACAGTGGCACACAGGAGGTGGAAAGGGTACAGTAATTCGAGGCTATCCCTCGCATTACATGAAAAGGTGCATTTAATGCGCCTTGCTTAGGTGTCCTTGCTTTATCGGGGACGGGGGAGAGCCTCGTCTCGTCCGTCGCCGCTTCCTCTTGCGTCGACACGCGCCCTGGCCAGCGGTGCTTGTGGTGCCATGTAGGCAGGCAGGCAGCTGAGGTGGCGCAGTGGTAGGTCTCCACGAAGATCTGTTCGCCGCCACGCAGGAGCCTGCCCAACTGGTTGGGTCGACAGCTGCATGAGAACGGCGGTGGGGGTGCGACTGGCGCGGGCCTGATGGTGGCCCCATGGGCGTCCTTGGCAAGGGCCTTGCCGGGGCCCCGGCAAGGGTCTTGTCGTGGCGCCCGCTGTCATCCCCGGCAAGGCTCTTGCCGGGGGCCTTGTGGTCCTCCTTGGCTGGGATCCTGCCAAGGCTCATCACTTTCTTAAGTGGGTATTTGATCTTGAATGTCTTCACAAAGATCTGCATGCCACCGCAGGGATGTCTCCCGAATCCTTGCCCCATCGGGGCAGTGAACTCGAGGGTGACTTTTCTCCGTAGGTGTGGGGCGAGCTGCCACGACAAGGATCTTGCCGGGTTAGCTAAAGCTGCCCCCCGGCAAGGATCTTGCCGGGGGGTCTGCTCTGTCCCCTTTGCTCTTTGTGGTCTTGGTCTTGGCGTCATTCTGCTTCTCTTCAGCTTTGGCCTTACCTTGGATTACCTCCCTTGCCGTGCTCGGTGTGGCGACGCCCGTGGCTCAGACTGCCCGTGCACAGTTATAGGGGTACAAAAAGTGTACCCCCCTTTTTGTACACCGACAGTAGATTTTTCAGGTCCAGATTTCCAGCTGCCGAAATTCTCCCTCTTAGTGTGTACCTTGCAAATTATGAGAGAAAACGCATTAGAATTACTCAAAAAAGCATTATTATGCATAAAAACATCATAAATAATAGTAAGAAAACATGATGCAAAATGGACGTATCAACTCCCCCAAGCTTAGACCTCGCTTGTCCTCAAGCGAGAACCGAAATCAAAAAACATGTCAACATGCTTTGAGAGAGAGGTGTCAATAAAAACAAAATATATTTTGTAACATCCCAAAATTCTAAATTTTGGAATGTTATATTAAATAAATAGATTTGATTGTTTGTTTGATTGTTGTGTGATTGATTGACTCAAAGTGAGTGAAATTCGAAACTTTTTGAAAGTTAAATGAGAGGGAATAAAAGGACATTCCCAAACTTTCATATTTTTGCATTTATGATCTCCATGAATTCAAATTCTTTTCAAATACAAAACCCTAGAGAGAAGATGACATGACTTCTTCCAGTTAAATAAATGAAAAGGGTTTTTGAAAATATTTGAATTTCATTTAGAACTATTTCAAATTCAGAAACTTCAAGCAACTCAATGATTTTCATGAGAGAAGATAAAATGACTTCTTCAAAATATATGAAATATGAGTTGGAAGTTTCAAAGAATCAAATTTAAAGTTATTTTGAAATTATTTTCAATTTGGAGTTATTTGGATTTTATTCAAATTATTTTTCTCCAAAAATAAAATATATGGAAAATAGGGTAACATGATTCCCTACAACAGAAAATTGGAGAGAAATAAATTTGAAATCATTTTAGTATTTTTGAAATGATTTTTAGTGGGTTTTATTGCACTAGAAGCACTCTTTGCTTTATTTGAACTTTTGTGTATTTTATTTGACGTTAGTAAAATGTTCAGTTTGTAGGAAATATTTTTTTGAAAATTCTGATATATTATATGCCTATATAATATATTTTTATTTAATTTGTTTTCTATTTTTGTTTGTCTAGAAAAAAATGTAAAAAAAAACTTTCTCCTGTCGAACTGGGCCGGCCCAGCTAGTCAGCCAGGCCAAGCCTAGCCTAGTCGACCGCGCCGTCTCCCTCCTCGCGTAGGAGACCGGCCGCCGCACGCCTCCCTAGCGCTAACCTCGGCGTTCGTGTTTGCCCCGGCCTCCTCCTACCCCTTCCCCAAGCCGCGCTGCCCCCTGCCCTCCTTAAAAGCCACTGCCCGGACCCCTCTTCTCTCCTGCCAAGTCGCCGCCACCCTCGCCTCTTGCAACCGCCGCCGCCAACGAGCTCCGCCGCCCGGAGCCGCCGCTCTCGACGTCGCCAACCACCGTCGTCTCCACCATTGACTCCGCCGCAGCGCGCCGACCCTCCCCGACCTCTTCGCCGGCCTCAACGACCGCCGGAGCCGCCGCTCCGATCGGACCCGAGCCGCCTGCCGCCGTCTTCTCCGATGCCGACGACCGCGCCACCGTCTTCTCCGACGCCGACGACCGCACCACCGTGGTAAGCCCCGGGCTCCCCTCGTCAATTAGATCGAAGACCAACGGCTCAGATTAGATCTAGGTTTTTTTTCTTTTCAAAACGTTTTCTTTTTAGTTAGTGAACGTTCGCTGGTTAGGTCATTGCAGCGAACACTTTCACAGCTTAGGTCTCTGTAGCGAGCGTTCGCTCGATAGATTCTTTTCTTTTTAATTACTGCCAGGGACCTAACCGTAGTTTTATTTTTACAGATTAGCCCCTAATTTTCAAACCTTAGCTACTTTTATCTCGTTTATCCAAATCCAATGAAACCAGTGCCCACTTCTTCGTCTTGATCCCCTCTATCCAGTAAAGCAACTTAAATACATTTCTGAAAGTTTTAAAATTTGAATTCAAACAGATTTGTATTTGAATCTTCTTACGATCGTAACTTGAGTTTTTTAGCTCCGTTTGAGTTGATTCTTTTTGCAAATTAAAGCTCTTGACCTAAACTTTCTGATAAGGCCAAATTCACATAATTTTGGTACTATTAGAAATTGTTTTATGTTGCAAGAGTTATCTTCTTGGTTTTGATGTTTTCCGAATTGTCTTCTTCATTCTTTCCGATCTTTTGAGTGATTACTTATGTGTGGTTACTATTGCTTGCTTACGATAGATTGACCGGAGTGTGACGTGTAGAACTATCAGGAGTTATGAGTGCGAATCATCTTCATCAATAGTACAAGGCAAGTTCACACTTTGATCATACCCCTTTACTACCCAGTTGCATGAGTAGGATTGATAACATGTGGGTATTGGGAAGTAGTTGATGAGGTAGGAGCCTATTGTCTTGCATTCAATCCCTGGGAGTTACTACGTTATGCTTATACTGCTATGCTATGCTCGTAGACGTGGATTGGGTTTGAGTGTATCCATGACAGATGTGAGATTATTATTTAATGGTTAACTTAAGGTGGCTACTTTAATACACATCTGGGTGGATTGGTTGGGGCACCCTGGAGCACCCAGTGGTTTGCCCGGACACCTGGAGAACCCAGTGCTTGCCCAAAGGGATCCCGGAGGACCCGTGTGATCACCCTATGGAATGCCACCCAGGCTCAAAGAGATCATAAGATTATTCATGCTAGAAACTTCCGTGTGCAGCCACAAGCTATTATGAGCTCTCGCATAGTTGAGTATGTTGCATGACCTCTTTCAGTGGTGGGCTAGCAGATGTAGAGGGAAAGTAGGTGTAACTATCCACCCAGAGTAAAGAGTTAGTGCTTCTGAAAGACTGTGTCTTGTTCATCCGTGTCTCAAACACCATGTAGTGCGAGAATATATATTCCTTTGATGCAGGAAAAAATTGGCTTTTCGCAAAAACATTATAACCATAGAGCTTTCCACGAGCCAAATATGCATGTAGTGATAGTCTTTATTCATCATTATCCTATGGTGTGAATTTGCTGGTACATTCAATGTACTGACCCTTTGTGGCTGCAACGTCTCATGGTGCAGGAATCTTACGACGAGTAAGTGATACGTTAGGGTTATGATTCCTACACTCAAATTTGCCATTGGTGTTGATGGGAATCCACAACCTTGTTTTTACTTCCGCTATTTGGACTGAGGTAATAGTATTTGCGTTACTTTATACATGTGATTTACCTCTGTTATAAATCCTCGAGTACTGTGTGTGTCAGCATACCGATCCAGGGATGGCACTTAAGCACAGAGACTTGACCGTCTGAGGTCAGGTCGCTACAAGATGGTATCAGAGCACATGTTGACTGTAGCACGTGACCCCTAGAAACTGCCAAGCCCATAGAAAAGATTTTCTCTAAAAACTTCATTTTCAAAAAGATCTTTTATCTCTCTTCTCTTATGAGCTTATTCAAATATTCCCTTTTAGTGAGACCATACCCCTTTCCCTTTTGACCACGAAGATTCGACTGATGAGACCTCTCTAAGAAGTACAAGATATCAGACAACTAAGACCACTTTGGAATGAAGAGGATTTTACCGTGCATTATAATAATGGAAACTGCAACGGTTGTAGACTCCGAAGACTAGGAGAATTTGGAGGCTATGAAGAATTTCCAGATTTAGTATGACCTAGTAAGACTACCTTTATGGAACTTGTCAGACTATTTGAAACTATCAATACCCGAGATCAAGGTGTATCGGAGAAAGACCGGAACATGGAGCACTAAAAAATTCAAAGTTTGGTCAAGAAAACCCAAAGGCAGGAAATATCAACTATGGAATGATAGCTCATGGAAATGACAAGAGCAGAAACATGGATATTCATGATGTTATCATTCGCCTGTGCTATTGTCACCGCGCTGAGTTAAGAATGCATTTCGTAGGAAGGATTGAATGACAAAAGGGGTGATGGAGCACCTATCAGTAGGATGAAGGTTTAACCTTAGCTGGTGTATCACCAGGATTTGGAGTATTACATCAAGAATTATAAGATGGATCTTTAGGAAGTCGTATTTGACAAAGAAGCATTTTCGTGAAGAACTCAGGACCCCAGAAGCTGAAAGTAGCCAGGTGTAACACGACACCGAGGCCTTGAAGAGAAGCATCACAAAAAACTTCATAAGGCTTGGAATCGTCAGGAGGAGTCAACACTGGATCAGTGACAAGTTTCTCTTTGACAGTGTTGAAAGCAACGTCACACTCAGGAGACCAGACATACTTCACATGCTTCTGGAGGAGGTTGGAAAGAGGCTTTGCAATCTTTGAGAAATTCTCAAGGAATCTTCGGCAATAGCTTGCAAGTCCAAGAAAACTGCGAAGCTGCTTGACATTCTGAGGAGGTTCCCAATTCACGACTGCAGACACCTTCTCAGGATTAACAGCAATGCCCTTGGCAGAGATGATATGCCCAAGGTAAAGAACTTCATCAAGCCAAAATTCACATTTGGAGAACTTCGCATATAATTGATACTCTCTGAGCTTGTCGAGCACCAATCGCAAATGTATGGCATGATCCTTCTTATTCTTGGAGAAGACCAAAATATCATCGAGATAGACCAAGACAAATTCATTGGTGTAGGGGTTGAAGATGAAATTCATCAAGCGAGTGAATGTTGGAGGAGCATTGACAAGGCCGAATGACATGACAGTATATTCATAAGAACCAAAGCTTGTTCTGAATGCTGTCTTGGGAATATCTTCTTCACGAATGCGAATCTGATGATACCCCATACGAAGGTCAAGCTTGGAGAACACCTTAGCACCTTTAAGTTGCTCAAATAGCTCATTGATGTTGGGAAGTGGGTACTTGTTCTTGATTGTCTTCTTGTTCAATGGACGGTAATCGATGCAAAGTCGGTCCGTGCCATCCTTTTTCTGGAAAAAAAGAACACCACAACCCCAAGGAGAAGAACTCGGTCTGATCAAACCCAGATGCTCTTGTTCATCGAGCTGTTTCTTCAATTCCTTCAGCTCTTTAGGTCCAAGCTTGTATGGACGCTTGCAAACGGGTTCCGTGCCAGGCTCAAGATCAATAACGAACTCAACTGGCCGGTGAGGAGGCATACCCGGAAGCTCTTCTGGAAAAACATCTGGGTACTCACAAACGACTGGAATCTGAGAGATAGGATCCAATTCACCCTTCTCATTGAGAGAAAACAACCGAATGGTATCATCACGAGCGGCATAAATGATCACATCGTCAGAAGAGTGAGTCAATTGAATTTCCCTGGCAGCACAATCAAGCTGAGCCTTGTGCTTAGAAAGCCAGTCCATCCCGAGAATAAGATCAATATCAGAGTCACCAAGAACCATAGGTTTAGCCAGAAATCTATAGTCGCCCATCTTGATAGAAACATCCGGAGCCATCATCTTGGTATTCATGAACAAACCCGGAGAGGAAACCGCCATTGGCTTGGGCAGATCGACAGTATGCAAATTGTTCATGGATGCAAAAGGTCTTGAAATGAACGAATGCGATGCACCAGTATCAAATAAGACTTTTGCAGGAATATCATTAACAGGAAGATTACCCATGATCACTTCTGAAGAATCCTCTGCTTGAGATGCATTCAACATGTTCACCTTTGCAGACTTAGGATTATGCTTGACCACTGCATTGCTGGAAGATTTCACAGAAGGAGGAGGCGGAAGGCGCCTTTGGTTGAAGCACTTGTTCGCATAGTGACCCTTCTGCTGACATTTGTTACAAGTCACCTCTGAGAGCGGACGATGATAATGAGCATTTGGCCTTGGAACTTGGTTCTGAGACTTGTTCTGATATCCAAGGTTGGGTGGGTGGGAAGATCCACGACCACCTGAGTTCTTCTGCTGATAAGGCTGACGGAACGGAGGAGGAGGAGGCAACCAGAACTTCTGTTGCTTAGCTGCCACAAGTGAGGAAGAAGAAGACTGAACTGCGTCTCTGACTCTCTTCTTAGATGCCTCACACTTGAGCTGAGCAGCTTCTTGTTTCAGCGCCATGTTGTAGAATTCATCATACTTTAACGGCTCAAAAAGCACGAGAGCTAGTTGCAGATCTTCTCTGAGACCACGCCTGAATTGGTAGATCATGCTCTTCTCATCAAGGATGTCTTGCTTAGCAAAACGAGAGAGCTTCTGGAACTGAGTGTTGTATTGATACACGGACATGTTGCCTTGCTTGAGATTGCGGAACTCCTCACGCTTACTCTCAACAACACTTTCTGGAATGTGATGAGCTTTGAAGTCACCGCGGAAATCATCCCAGGTAATCTCACGACCTCCTCTGGAATCTTTGTATTGCTGGAACCATTCAGCAGCTTGATCCTTGAGTTGAAAAGAGGCAAACTTGACAAAGTCCTCAGGTCTGACATTACTGCATTCGAAATGCTTGCTGATGTCGACGAGCCAATCATCTGCGTCTGTGGCCTCGACACAGTAGCTGAAGGTCTTTGGCTGATTAGCAAGGAACTGATTGAGGGTAGCAAAATGCGGCTGATTGTTGCCTTGGCCTTGATTTCCCTGATTACCTTGCCCTTGGTTGCGATCTTGCAAGAGCTGAATCAGAATCTGAGCATTGGCATTTGTGGCAGTCATCAGGGCTTGCCATGCCTCCGGAGGCGGAGGTGGTGGCGGAGGATTAGCCTGACTTCCTTCATTGCGTTCCGGATTCTGACGCGTTAGCGGAGCCATCCTGAAGAGGGTGACATCCATTAGCATCTTGAAAAGATATATATTCAAGCTGAATCAAAGGATCGAAATTGCAACATATAGTCTTCACAATAAACATCCGAACAAGAATGAACGAATGAATTCCAAAGTAAAGCATAACACTTCCATAAGTTGAGAGGCCACTTAAAAAAAGGTATGGAATAAAATCAACAAGGTACGGATGTGAACAAATACTTGGTAAGGATTACCCAATCACGAACCAAATATCTGCGGGAAGAAATACTAGAGCTACATGAATTCCCACTTATAAACTCCCGAAACTTTCTGGTTATGCAATCAGGTGTTGGGGATACAGGGGACACAAAATATATCACCCAAACTAACAATACCTAGATCCAGCTGTATCCATCCTTCAACACATAACCAAGAAATCCTCGGAAATCATCTACCTCAACCTTCGAAAAGCATCCGTTATACGAGTTATGGCAATACTCCCGCACTCGCCTCAGTACTGGGCTATCAGGGTTATCTCACCAACAACTGTACAAAAGAGATTTTCGATGTCGGCGTACTAAACTCAGGTATTCCAGAACTGTAACGATAAAACTATGACGACAACACCTCGGAGCTCAACTCCTCGGGACACCTCCACTAAACCCCTGCTGACGGGAGGCAACCAAGACAATGTTGTCATCATAAAACCATCGGAACGATTCTAAGATACCCGCGTGATCCTAAAATTTTTTTTTAGTGAAATTTGAGAAGAGAAGAGTCAAAACTCTACGTCGGCATGCCTTACCAGAGCGATGAGGAGACTGGGAAGTAAAAAGAATTCCTAAACTCTCCGATATATAATTCCTAAATGACTCAAAACATTTTTCTAGACACAACTCGGCCGCTAAAAACGATCAATCAGTGGGGGCTCCTAAGGTCGGGGAAGGCTCTGATTACCAACTTGTAACGCCCTCGATGCGGCTATATCTCCCACGTGTCGAGGCACGACTTAGAGGCATAACCGCATTGAAAGCAAATGTCGCAAGTGAGGTAATCTTCACACAACCCATGTAATACATAAGGGAAAGATACATAGTTGGCTTACAGTCGCCACTTCACACAATACATAAAGAAACATTCATCATCCAGAGTACACTCAAGGTCCGACTACGGAACCAAAATGAAAGAAGACTACCCCAAATGCTACACAGATCCCCGAATCACCCCAACTGGGCTCCACTACTGATCATCAGGAAAAGACACATAGTAACGACCACGTTCCTCGTTGAACTCCCACTTGAGCTCGGTTGAATCATCTGCACTGGCATCGTCGACACCTGCAACTGTTTTGGTAGAATCTGTGAGTCACGGGGACTCAGCAATCTCACACCCGCGAGATCAAGACTATTTAAGCTTAAAGGTAGGATAGGGTAGTGAGGTGGAGCTGCAGCAAGCGACTAGCATATATGGTGGCTAACAACGCAAAAGAGAGCGAGAAGAGAAGCAAAGCACGGTCGTGAAGCTAGAAGTGATCAAGAAGTGATCCTAGAACAACCTACGTCAAACATAACTCCAACACCGTGGTCACTTCCCGGAACTCGCCGAGAAGAGACCATCACGGTTACACACGCGGTTGATGTGTTTTAATTAAGGTCAACTTCGGGTTTTCTACAACCGGACATTAACAAATTCCCATCTGCCTCATAACCGCGGGCACGACTTTCGAAAGATAATACCCTGCAGGGGTGTCCCAACTTAGCCCATTATAAGCTCTCACGGTCAACGAAGGATATTCCTTCTACCGGGAAGACCCGATCAGTCTCGGAATCCCGGACTACAAGACATTTCGGCAGTAATAAAACAAGTCCAGCAAAGCCGCCCGGATGTGCCGACAAATCCCGATAGGAGCTGCACATATCTCGTTCTCAGGGCACACCGGATGAGCAAGACGTCGGGTTGGCATAGACCCTGGTTGCCCAAGGGGCGCCGGACATCGCTCGGTTTGGACCAGCAATCGAAGGAGAACTGGCCCGGGGGTTAAAATAAAGATGACCCTCGGGCTCGCGAAAACCCGGGGGGAAAAGGCTTAGGTGGCAAATGGTAAAACCAAGTTTGGGCCTTGATGGAGGAGTCTTATACAAAGCGAACTGTCAAGGGGGTCCCATAAATCACCCAACCGTGTAAGGAACGCAAAATCAAGGAACATAACACCGGTATGACGGAAACTAGGGTGGCAAGAGTGGAACAAAACACCAGGCATAAGGCCGAGCCTTCCACCCTTTACCAAGTATATAGATGCATTAATTAGATAAGAGGTATTGTGATATCCCAACAAGTAAACATGTTCCAACAAGGAACAACATGTCCATGTTCCAACAAGGAACAAACTTCATCTTCACCTGCAACTAGCAACGCTATAAGAGGGGCTAAGCAAAGCGGAATCATAGCCAAACAACGGTTTGCTAGGACATGGATGGTTAGAGGCTGACATGAAAATATGGGTGGCATGATATAGCAAGTGGTAGGTATCGCAGCATAGGCATAGCAAAAGAGCGAGCATCTAGCAAGCAAAGATAGAAGTGATTTCGAGGGTATGGTCATCTTGCCTGCAAGGTTCTCAGAGTTGTCGAAAGCTTGGTCCTCGTAAGCGTTCTCAACAGGTTCCTCGTTCACGTACTCGTCTCCCGGCTCTACCCAAAACAAGAGCACAAACAAAGTAACAACTATCAACCACGATGCAATGCGCAAGCAACATGATGCAAAACATGACATGATATGCGAGATGTGGTATGCAATGCATATGCGAGCTTCGGAAGGAAAAAGATGAACAAGGCATAATCTTGGCAAACCAAGTATTCCACTGGAAAGATGAGGTGATTTCGGTTGAAATCGATATAAAGATCACCGGAATCGGATGCACGGTTTGCAAATGGCAAGCAAAACAAGAATGACAAGATTCTGCCATTAACAGCATGATGCTACTTAGCAAGCAATAAGAAATTAAGCTACTGCACCCAAACATATCAACAAAGCATATGACAGTAATCTACTCAAGATGCTTGACAAAATATGAACACTGAGATACGGCTAAATCACAACATAACAGGTTCAAACAAGCATGGCAAAAGAGCAAAAGATAACAGGTTCACAGACTTTGTGAAAATAACATGCCAGAAATTAACATCAGGATGACATGTTTAGAGCAATGAAACAACATGCTAAAAGATCAGTACATAGCAAAATAAGGCATGGCATGAATCTACTCAAAGCACTTAACAAAAGTCCCTTACTGACCATGAGTAAAAAAGGATCAAAAAATATAATAGCACCCATGTCAATTAAGCAAGTTTCGTTACAGGTTTCAGACTTAGCAGAAAACTGGACATGTCAAAAACAGATAACAAGTAGGCACGTTTACGAGCTCGATGCGCTCACTATAGAGCATTGCATGATAAACTAAGCATACATACATCAACTACAACAAGCTTGGCAAAATCGAATAACATGTAAACGATCTGCCAGGAAACATTTTATAGCAAAAGTAGAGCTCGATTGACTCAAGCTATGGCACTCCATAATTACAAACAAAGGCATGGATGGATAGAGCAAATCCATATGCTCAAAACACTATTACTGATCATGCTCAAAAGAGGCATAGATATCTCTGAAACAACATGAACACGTGGCATAAAAATAACAGCAGAACATGACTTAGTGAAAATACTAAGTCCCTGAAATCAGCAACATTATGTACCCTAGTTTGCATGCTTGTGCTAGTCACCACAAAGATCACAAAAATACATGGTATAAACCTCTGGAAAGATAGCATGGCATATTTCAAAACACATGTAGGTCTCCAATTCATAGGGTGCACACATCAATCATGGCAAAAATGACAAAAGTGCATGATCTGATAATAATCTGGAACTAACATCACATAGCCCTCTTCCAACACCATTTCGGGCATCAAGATGAGCTCAAATGAAAATGATGCAATGAGATGAAATGATGCACTCATCGAGGCGAACAATTTGACATATTATATGCACGAAATGGAGCAATATACAGCAAGTTATGATGCGACGAACATGAGACAAATATGCAAATATTTCGAGACTTCGGGAAATTTCCGGGGTCAACCTCTGTCAGATCTGGATCGAGATCCCGGCGTGCGGATCGAGGTTCGTCGGCCGACGAGGGGGTGCGGCCGGAGGGATGGCGGAGGGACGGCACGGGGCACCATGGCGGAGGGCGCCGGCAACGAGGCGCGGTGGCGCGGCGTGGTGCGGCGGCGGGCGGCGCGCCGCGGGAGAAGGCGGCGGGGTCGCCGGCGTCAACGGGTGGCGGCGGAGGCGGGAGCCAGCGCGGCGGCGGGAGCCGGGAGGCGGCGGGGCGCGGCGGCACGGGGGAGCGGGCGGCGGCCGGCGGGATGGGCTCCGCGGGCCCGATCCGGGCCCGGCGGGCCTGGCGCGATGGAGGAGAGAGAGAGTGCGACGTGGCGGCGTGGGATTCGCCGGGGACGGCGGCGCGGACACGTCCGGTCCGAGACGGACACGTCCGGCGGCGGAGAGGGAGCGGGGCTAGGGTTTGGACTGCGGGATTTCGGGGGAGGCCACATATTTATAGGTAGAGGGGGCTAGGAAGCTCCAAATGGAGTGCGGTTTTCGGCCACGCGACCGTGATCGAACGGCGATGGACATGGGAGTGTCTTAGATGGGTTATTGGGCTGATTTGAAGGGGTTTTGGGCTGCAACACACACGAGGCCTTCACGGTTACCCGGTTAACCGTTGGAGTATCAAACGACCTCCGAATGACCCGAAACTTGACAGGCGGTCTACCGGTGCTATACCAAGGCCGCTTGACAAACCTCGGTCCATTCCGAGAAGGTTTAATACCCGCTCACGGAAAAAGGTAAAAGAGGACGCCGGGGGACATAGGAGCGCCGGATTGCAAAACGGACAACGGGGAAAATGCTCAGATTCATGAGACGAACACGTATGCAAATGCGATGCACATGATGACATGATATGAAATGCATGACATGAACAAAAATGCAAAACGACAGTTAACCCAACCATGGAGGGAATATCATAACACATAGCCGAAAATGGCAAGAGTTGGAGTTACAAATATGGCAAGATACATCCGGGGTGTAACACCAAGCGAGAGGTGCAAAACCTCGAGAATACCGGAGGTTTGTCAGGAACTGAAGGACAGTAGGACCATGGCTCATGTCAAGGGTGTTGAAACCCAGAAGTTTGGAATGCAACTCCAGAATATTCAAGGATGTCATGAGAGACTTTGCGACAACAGAGATCAGCTGGCAAAAAGGATTTGAGAAGCACAAGCACGATCGGATGAAGCCATCAAAGACATGAACAAGACTTGAAGAGTTTGGAGAAGATTTATTGACCTTTAGAAGACCAAACCCCTGTTATACCTACGTTAGGTGCGAAGTTTGTGAGCTGTCATTTGTTTGATGTTTTTCCGACAGTCACAAAAAAATCTATCTTTTCAAAACTATTGTTTGTATTGTGTGCATCCCTCTCTATCTCTCTTATCTCACCCCAAACCCATGGACCCAATAGAGGATGAATGGAGATGAACTCACATCCCCGGGACTGATAAGTCAATTGGAGACGGACCGATGGATTCAAAACATGGAGGATCACATGAAGAATAACCCTATAGTCGGAAAGGATATGACCCAGCATGCTCTTCAGTGGCTTGAAAGAGGTGCCGCTACTTGGTGGAGGATGTACCAAACCATCAATGGATGGCAAGGAGTAACCACTTGGAAAGAATTTAAGTTGACTTTGCTAAAGTCTCTGTTTGTGTCCCAGAAATTGAAGCCTTCTGGAAAGGATATGAAGAAACCCTATGCATGCAAGCTTTGTGGTGAAATAGGACACAACCATAAAGAACACAAGGATTAATGCCCTAATTGTGAAGGAAGTCACCCAGCTGAAGAATGCCCAACTAGGCAGATCACTTGTTTCTTGTGTGAAGGGACTACCCACTACCCTGCTAAGTGTCACATTTACCCCATGGTACAAAGAACCATCCAGCAAAAGAAAGAAGCAATGAAAGGAACCCTCATGGAAATTTTAGAAGAACCTGTTGAAAGATCGTGGATGTCGCCTAGAGGGGGGGTGAATAGGCATTTTAAAATAATTACGGTTTAGGCTTGAACAAATGCGGAATAAACCTAACGGTTAATTTGTCAAGCACAAAACCTAAAACGGCTAGGCTCACCTATGTGCACCAACAACTTATGCTAAGCAAGATAAACAACTATGTGATAGCAAGATATATGACAAGAAACAATATGGCTATCACAAAGTAAAGTGCATAAGTAAAGGGCTTGGGTAAGAGATAACCGAGGCACGCGAAGACGACTATGTATCCCGAAGTTCACACCCTTGCGGATGCTAATCTCCGTTTGGAGCGGTGTGGAGGCACAATGCTCCCCAAGAAGCCACTAGGGCCACCGTAATCTCCTCACGCCCTCGCATAATGCAAGATGCCGTGATTCCACTAAGGGACCCTTGAGGGAGATCACCGAACCCGTACAAATGGCAACCCTTGGGGGCGGTCACCGAACCCGTACACTTTAGCAACCCTTGGGGCGGTCACCGGAACCCGTCAAATTGCTCGGGGCGATCTCCACAACCTAATTGGAAACCCCGACGCTTGCCCGAAGCTTTACACCACAATGATTGAGCTCCGAACACCACCAACCGTCTAGGGCGCCCAAGCACCCAAGAGGAACAAGCTTCAGGGCACCAAGCACCCAAGAGTAATAAGCTTCTCAACTTGTAACTTCCACGTATCACCATGGAGAACTCAAACCGATGCACCAAATGCAATGGCAAGGGCACACGGAGTGCCCAAGTCCTTCTCTCTCAAATCCCACCGAAGCAACTAATGCTAGGGAGGAAAATGAGAGGAAGAACAAGAAGAAGAACACCAAGAACTCCAAGATCTAGATCCAAGGGGTTCCCCTCACCTAGAGGAGAAAGTGATTGGTGGAAATGTGGATCTAGATCTCCTCTCTCTTTTCCCTCAAAAACTAGCAAGACTCCATGGAGGGATTGATAGTTAGCAAGCTCGAAGAAGGTCAACAATGGGGGAAGAACACGAGCTCAAGAGATAAGGTTCATTGGGGAAGAAGACCCCCTTTTATAGGTGGGGAAAAATCCAACCGTTATGCTCACAACCCGCACCGAGCGGTACTACCGCCCGTCCTGACGGTACTACCGCTAGACCTAACGGTACTACTGCAAATGGTAGCGGTACTACTGCTTGCGAGCAGTACAAAAAAATACTTTCGTGCCTACTTCCGTAGGACTTGGGACGAGTTTTTTGGTCCGGAGCGGTACTACCGCTGTAGGAGCCACGGTAGTACTGCTCTGGAGCGGTAGTAAAAAATTACATCTGCTCCAATTCGCGGTAGTACCGCTGCAGCCTTTTCAGAACACCAAAATTGCCATAACTTTTGCAAACGGACTCCGAATTCGATGAAACCAAGTTTGTTGGAAAGCTAGCGACAAGGGCTAACACAGTCTTGATAGAAATATCAATAAGAAGCAAATGATAAAATGCCCAAAAGAAAATGGTGAGAACCCTTCCTCGGAAAAGACCAGTAAAACCTCCAACACCGAAAACATCATAGAAGATGCATGCGAACTCCGTTTTCGATGAACTCAAGCTTGTCATCAAGATGACCATAAGCTCTAAGACTCACAAAGAGAACCAAACAAGAACCAAGAAAGATGATGCAAGGATGCAATGGTTTGAGCTCTCTACGAATGATACGATCAAGCTACTCATCGAGAGCCCCCCTTGATAGTACGGCAATCGATCCTATAACCCGGTCTCCCAACTACCATCATGAGACTAGTAAAATAGAAAACCTATCAAGGGCAAACCTTTGCCTTGCACATGGTCCACTTGAGCTAGATGATGACGATCTTGACTCCCTCAAGTTGGACCACCTTTCTTGATTACATTGGCTAGATGATTGCTCCCCCATACTCCACTATGGGTGAGTCACTCTTCGGTACACCTTCACAAGTGATTGCGTTGGCTCGATGAAGGCTAGTTGGTTGCTCCCCCATACTCCACTATGGGTGAGTCACTCTTTGGTACACCTTCACAAGTCCATTGTCACCACAATGGACGGCAAGCTACAAGCATGATTTCTTCATGATGCTCCACTTGAACTTGCACAACACAATCTTGATTACGATCACCACTTGATGTCATCCTTTCCATGGGTTGTATGATATCTTCCTCTTGACACAATCCCATGGACACGTACCTAACCCCACATAGAACTCTCACATAGACCATGGGTTAGTACACAAAGCACAATGGACAATGCTTATCATACCATGGGATCACTTGATCCCTCTCGGTACATCTTCTACGCTTTATGAGTTGATAGACTTGATTCACTCTTGACTTAGTCTTGATCAACCTTGAATATTTCCAACTCTCTTCATTTGGATGATGTCTTGAAGGTAAACATTAATGATCCCACAATCTTCTTCTTCAAGACATGCTTGCAATAAGCTCAACTCTCACATGACCAATCTTTGGATAATTCCTTAATAGCACCTTGGTCAACATAAACTCTCCTTGAAACCAACACATGTACTCTAAGAAAAGCCTATGGACAAAACCTTCAAATATAACTCAAGGCAACCATTAGTCCATAGAGATTGTCATCAATTACCAAAACCAAACATGGGGGCACCGCATGTTCTTTCAATCTCCCCCATTTTGGTAATTGATGACAATCACTTTCAAGAGAGTTTATATAAGGAATTATGCATCACCATGCAATGCAACAACCAATGATGCATGAGTAAGAGATGCAAATGCTTAGGAACAAAACCAAAGCAAGAGGAGAGAATTCTCTAAACTTCTCCACAAAACTCTCTGAAACTTCTCCCCCATTGGCATCGATTGCCAAAATGGGTGAAAAGCTTAGAAGGCCAATATAAAAAGTGTTCCTCCATAAATTGTGTATAAGAGAGTGGAATGCAATACACATGTCCAAGGGTAAATACTTGGAGGAAGATAAACTATATTGAGGCCCAAAGATTGCAGAAGAATGATATGCCACAAAGGCATAACAAAGAGAGAAACAAGCAATCAAGCAATCAAAAGATACCAATTGAACCAAGCAATCAACAGATATCAATTGAGCCAACTAGACCAATGATCCTACGTGCCATATGAATGAAATAAATTATGATATGAGCAAAGGAGTGTTCTAGAGAAACTAGAGAAGCTCCCCATGATTTGTGCACAATTTAGTTTTGTAATTGGATACAACGAGCACAAAATAGGATCGTCACTCCCCGAAGATCAATAGAAACTCACAACAAGTGCAAGTGAGCATGTAGGAAACAAAGCCTAGCACTTGCAACGAGCAAATAGTTGAGCAACATATAAAAGAGGCAACTTAAGAGTAGGCTCAACCAAAATGATGTGTGTGAGTCATGGCAAAGCACTTGAGAAGACTAATGTACGGATGAGCATTAAGCATCAACATAGTCTTGGAAGAATGAGGCACATGATGCAAGGCCTATCATTCCCACACACAACTAGCAAATGGGTTCACAAGCTTACTACTAAGCACATAGAGAGCCTATGCTTGTGACAACCCGTGGTGATGATAGAAGAAGAAAGCCTCATCAAGATGAGGGATACCAATTAAGATGGCAAAAGCCTCGTAAAGATAAGCATGAGGAAAAAATCTTCACCACACAAGAGTGCATCAAGATGCAACGAGATATGACACGCACTCAAGGCAAAAGATTTCACGGAGCCACCAAAGAAATAACAAAAGAGAGACAAGGTGGACGTGAAAGAAAGGATATCATCTAGAGATGTAGTTTCTCTCAAGTGTATAAGGTTCTAGGTAGACGAAATCATGATGATATATATCTACATAGAAGGATGTACACCCGAAATAGTTACAACATGAAGGAACAAGATATCCAAAAGGAAGTCATACATATACCAATAAGATATTTGCTTGAGAACATAGCACATGACTAGATATGATCTTATTGTATATAAATGAATTCCAACCACACAAACATCAAAGACATCACAACTAGCAACAAGACATCATTGTTGGGATGCTTTGAGAAAGGAAACAAGTATCACAAGAAAGAATGGATAACATGCCATGATACAACCTACACATGGTTGATGCAAGAAATGTGAGCATGAAGTATATGAAGATACTTGTTACCAAGATAACATTGGAAGGATGTAGTAGATACCAGTTGAAGGTACAAAGTAGTTCATTGATCATCCTAGCTTGACTCCAATAAGCACATGGTGACAACACCTTCCTTGTGAGTGAGCCGAGCATCCAATGCATCTCCACTTGTTCCTAGAACAACAACACAAACAAAATGGTACCCAAATTCATTGGGACCAAAGAGTTAGAGAACCAACAATACATAGGACAAACTCCACATAAATATGTGCATATAGATATGAAAATGAATTTCATGCACATCTCATCCAATTTGAGACTTGGTGGAGTTCCGCCCATATATTGGATCAAAGAAAGAAAGCATGTCAAAGAAACTACAAGAAGTAAATATGCATGCTCAAGACTTTCAAGAACCGAGACCAAAAGACAAAAAAATACCAAGTGAAGAAAAGATACCAAATGAATAAATCATCACTTGGAGGATACCCATAAAAGATACATCAAGGAATGAGATACCCATTGATACACTCAAAAAGAAAGATGTCAAACTCCCAAAAGAGAGAATGGTTCCAAACAAACCAAGCCCTCTACAAATTTTCATGATGGCACAAAGTACCAAAAAGAAACGGCTTGCCTTCCACAAACACACACTTGATAAGGATCACAAGATGAGTGTTTTATAGAGAATAGGATAGCTCCCCAAGACTAGTGCATTATAGAGAATTTGCATTTGAATACAAAATGCACAAGGTGGGATCACCACTTTCACTATATCTCGAAAACACTAGACAAGATCAAGAAATAAACAAGATCCACAAGTGGTATGGAAGACAATGGGACTTGATACATTCCTTGGCAAGAGAAAAGGCAAATAAAAGCAAAAGCCAATGTAAAGATGATCAAATAAAATCTACCACACAAGTGAGTACCAATTGTCAAAAGACAAGAAGTAAATGGAAATAATTCCCGGTGGTAGATAGCAAGGATATCCGACATCATATTCACACCAAACAAAAAGCAACTTGCAACTTGTAGAGCTAACGTGCCACCTAGGAACAAGATAATTTACAATATCAACTCTAGGTGACAATATCTCAAATGTACACCTTTTCTAGGCTAGTAATATACACATAGCATATTACTCCCCCATAATGTGATACCAATTAAGGATAAACAAGAGGCAAATAAAAAGATCCAACAAGAGATAATTAATGGACTATTTAGAATTTGAATTTCTCATGAGAAGACATACCACATAGCGACTAGATAATCTTGAAATATCAATACTATATGGTATTACTCATGTACACACATTTATAGGATTGTGAGGTGCACAAAGCACATCACTCCCCCATAATGGGATATTCCATTAATCTCTCACAAGAGCCAACTAAGAAATAAACAAGATGCAAAAGGTTCAAGGCATGAAACACACATACATTATGTGCAAACCAACACACACATACTTGATTGCTCTAGATAATCAAGTTGGAAGCACAACATATACAAACACATGCAAGGAACGAAACCAAACATGCAAAGGGGCAAGTGACTATCAAAGTAGACACTTTAAGAACGAGTTACCGCAGGGAGGAACATTGGATATATGATAGAAACTTGATAATCCGAATGACTTGGCTTGAGACAATAAGAATGATGAAGTCCCCTTAATTCTTCATAATGTAGCCAAGTCTCCAATGACCTCCAACCACACCTATTGATCAAGTATGAGCTAGTTGGTCCCCAACCAAGTTGGGTCCTAAGAGGTTAGTCACAATTGGCTTGGCTACCCAAATGGTTCTTTTCTTGACACCAGTTTGAGCACCAACAAATTTGGCAAACACATTGCCAACCTTATCCTTCCCAAGAGAATAAATATCATCAATTAGAATAGGGTTGGATAAGGTACCATTTGTGCATGAAGAAGCGACGTGACCTTTTTCACGACATAGGTAACAACGTCTACTCTTTACTTTCTTCTCACTTGATTTCTCAACTTGAGAAGAATTAGCTTGAGTTTTCTTGGGAAGAGGCATTTCTTCAACTTGAGGTTGAGAATGAGAGTGAACTTGTGGACGCTTCCCTTTTTGCTTGTCACTAATGTCCTTCTTCTTCAAAGGGCAAGATCTAACATGATGCCCTTCAATTTTGCACTTGAAGCAAATAATCTTGGCCGAATTCTTGAGTTGTTCTTGGCCCTTATTTTTGATGCTCTTGGACTTCTTATTCTTATTGGAGTTGAATACAAGTCCACCATTGTCATTGCGGGATTTTTGCACACTCAACATATTGTTGAGTGTGAATTTCCCTTCATGACTCTTTTCCAAGTCTTTCTTCAAAGAAGTGACTTGGGCCTTGAGCTCTTTGATTTCCTCTACATGGTTAGTCTCAACACAAGTACTAGAGGAAGTATAAGCTTCATTGTTAGAGCAACAAGGCAAGAAAGCAATTCATCACAAGATGTACCAATGTTATGCATGGATGAATCGCGAGGGCTAGCACAAGGCAATATAGCATTTTGAATAAAAGTACTGCTAGTATCCACATGAGGCTCACTAGATGTTACCTTAGCAAGCATGGCCTCATGAGCTAACTTTAGCACATTATGGGATACTAGAAGATCATCATCAGAGCTTGTGAGCTTTACATGATTTTCTTCCAACATCCCATACTTGCTAGATAGCAACTCAAGTTGAGCCCTTAGCTCAACATTCTCCTTCAATATGGATGCTTCACAAGAGATAGAGTTAGTAGCACAAGCATCATCATTAGCAACAAGAGGAGAAGACAACTTGGCAAGCTCTTTTGAATATGAAGCTTTAAGTTGAGCATGAGACTCGGTGAGTTTGATGAGCTCACTCTTAATGACCCTTGAGCCATTTTCGAGGTGCTCAAAGTCCTCAAGGAGTTTAGCATGAGCAACTTCAAGCTCCTCATTTTTAGTTTCAAAATTATTGGCCACCTCAAGAGCTCTGTCACGAGATTCCCTCACTCTAGATAATTCTAGAGCAAAAGTCTCCTCAAGAGATTCCTTGGTGGTTTGTTCAAGTTCAAGAGCTTGAGAGAGGTCCGCAATCTCATTAGCGTAATCACGCTCATGAACTTCCATTTTCTCAATGGTGACCTCATGCTCCTCAAGACGAGATTCCAACTCATCAATAAATTTCTTGCCCTCGATAGCAATAGACATGATTTCCATGAAGTTGGAGCGAGCAATTCTATTCTTATGAAGAGCTTTAAAAATCATTTCTCCCTTAATTTTTAAGGAAGCAACATTATCATTCTCTTCATCATTATCCTCATCATCATTAGCATCAACATCATCATCAGGAGACATATTGGGGTTCAAAGTAGAAGGTACCTTTGAAGCCTTAGCCATTAGGCAAAAAGCAATAGATGATGGTGTAGGATCCCTTGAAGCACCATTCAAGACCACATCTTGTTCCATGGAGTGTTGGGTTTCCTCTACATTTTTAGCACAACAACTCGAGGAAATACACGCATTTTTATCATGGCAACAAGATATAGCAAGCATATCATCATGAGATTTAGTCAAGCAATTTCTACATGATATGCAAGGACTATCAACACAAGCATGTGAAACATTTGGAGTGCTCGAAGTGCTAAAGTCCAAAGATGAAGCATTGCAATAAGAAAGTGATGAAGGACTATCAACAATAAGCCCACTATCATCATTGCAATGAACACCACTACTCACCATGTCATTACCTTGTGGCAAACCACACGTAGGTGATGTAGAAGAAGTTGAGAACACAACACGGCTGGAGGTGGAGGGAGAACAATCATCCCCACAAAACTTGGACACACTATATTTATCTTGAAGCTTTGTCCACAACTCATGAGCATCCCGGAACGGCATGAGTTGAAATATAACTACATTGCTCAAAGCATCGAAAAGCACATTAGAAGCTTGAGCATTGAGATAAGAGTTTTTCTCATCCTCTAAAGATAATCTTTGGGGATCCTTTGGAGGAGAAAAACCCATATCTACAATTCGCTCTAAATTTGGGTCCATGACCCTAAAGAGATTAAGCATGCGAATTACCCAAACATCAAAATTTGTGCCATCAAAACTAAGAGTGTTAGAGAAACCTAATCCCCTAGTCGACATCTTTACTCTCTAGGCAGTTAAGCCTAACAAAGAGAGACGAGGCTCTGATACCAATTGAAAGATCGTGGATGTCGCCTAGAGGGGGGGTGAATAGGCGTTTTAAAATAATTACGGTTTAGGCTTGAACAAATGCGGAATAAACCTAACGGTTAATTTGTCAAGCACAAAACCTAAAACGGCTAGGCTCACCTATGTGCACCAACAACTTATGCTAAGCAAGATAAACAACTATGTGATAGCAAGATATATGATAAGAAACAATATGGCTATCATAAAGTAAAGTGCATAAGTAAAGGGCTCGGGTAAGAGATAACCGAGGCACGCGGAGACGACTATGTATCCCGAAGTTCACACCCTTGCGGATGCTAATCTCCGTTTGGAGTGGTGTGGAGGCACAATGCTCCCCAAGAAGCCACTAGGGCCACCGTAATCTCCTCGCGCCCTCGCACAATGCAAGATGCCGTGATTCCACTAAGGGACCCTTGAGGGCGGTCACCGAACCCGTACAAATGGCAACCCTTGGGGGCGGTCACCGAACCCGTACACTTTGGCAACCCTTGGGGGCGGTCACCGGAACCCGTCAAATTGCTCGGCGCAATCTCCACAACCTAATTGGAGACCCTGACGCTTGCCCGAAGCTTTACACCACAATGATTGAGCTCCGAACACCACCAACCGTCTAGGGCGCCCAAGCACCCAAGAGGAACAAGCTCCAGGGCACCAAGCACCCAAGAGTAATAAGCTTCTCAACTTGTAACTTCCATGTATCACCGTGGAGAACTCAAACCGATGTGCCAAATGCAATGGCAAGGGCACATGGAGTGCCCAAGTCCTTCTCTCTCAAATCCCACCGAAGCAACTAATGCTAGGGAGGAAAATGAGAGGAAGAGCAAGAAGAAGAACACCAAGAACTCCAAGATCTAGATCCAAGGGGTTCCCCTCATCTAGAGGAGAAAGTGATTGGTGGAAATGTGGATCTAGATCTCCTCTCTCTTTTCCCTCAAAAACTAGCAAGAATCCATGGAGGGATTGAGAGTTAGCAAGCTCGAAGAAGGTCAACAATGGGGGAAGAACACGAGCTCAAGAGATAAGGTTCATTGGGGAAGAAGACCCCCTTTTATAGGTGGGGAAAAATCCAACCGTTATGCTCACAACCCGCACCGAGCGGTACTACCGCCCGTCCTCACGGTACTACCGCTAGACCTCACGGTACTACTGCAAATGGTAGCGGTACTACTGCTTGCGAGCAGTACAAAAAAATACTTCTGTGCCTACTTTCGCAGGACTTGGGACGAGTTTTTTGGTCCGGAGCGGTACTACCGCTGTAGGAGCCGCGGTAGTACTGCTCTGGAGCGGTAGTAAAAAATTACATCCGCTCCAATTCGCGGTAGTACCGCTGCAGCCTTTTCAGAACACCAAAATTGCCATAACTTTTGCAAACGGACTCCGAATTCAATGATACCAAGTTTGTTGGAAAGCTAGCGACAAGGGCTAACACAATCTTGATAGAAATATCAATAAGAAGCAAATGAGAAAATGCCCAAAAGAAAATGGTGAGAACCCTTCCTCGGAAAAGACCGGTAAAACCTCCAACACCGAAAACATCATAGAAGATGCATGGGAACTCCGTTTTCGATGAACTCAAGCTTGTCATCAAGATGACCATAAGCTCTAAGACTCACAAAGAGAACCAAACAATAACCAAGAAAGATGATGCAAGGATGCAATGGTTTGAGCTCTCTACGAATGATACGATCAAGCTACTCATCGAGAGCCCCCCTTGATAGTACGGCAATCGATCCTATAACCCGGTCTCCCAACTACCATCATGAGACCGGTAAAATAGAAAACCTATCAAGGGCAAACCTTTGCCTTGCACATGGTCCACTTGAGCTAGATGATGACGATCTTGACTCCCTCAAGTTGGACCACCTTTCTTGATTGCATTGGCTAGATGATTGCTCCCCCATACTCCACTATGGGTGAGTCACTCTTCGGTACACCTTCACAAGTGATTGCGTTGGCTCGATGAAGGCTAGTTGGTTGCTCCCCCATACTCCACTATGGGTGAGTCACTCTTTGGTACACCTTCACAAGTCCATTGTCACCACAATGGACGGCAAGCTACAAGCATGATTTCTTCATGATGCTCCACTTGAACTTGCACAACACAATCTTGATTACGATCACCACTTGATGTCATCCTTTCCATGGGTTGTATGATATCTTCCTCTTGACGCAATCCCATGGACACGTACCTAACCCCACATAGAACTCTCACATAGACCATGGGTTAGTACACAAAGCACAATGGACAATGCTTATCATACAATGGGATCACTTGATCCCTCTCGGTACATCTTCTACGCTCTGTGAGTTGATAGACTCGATTCACTCTTGACTTAGTCTTGATCAACCTTGAATATTTCCAACTCTCTTCATTTGGATGATGTCTTGAAGGTAAACATTAATGATCACACAATCTTCTTCTTCAAGACATGCTTGCAATAAGCTCAACTCTCACATGACCAATCTTTGGATAATTCCTTAATAGCACCTTGGTCAACATAAACTCTCCTTGAAACCAACACATGTACTCCAAGAAAAGCCTATGGACAAAACCTTCAAATATAACTCAAGGAAACCATTAGTCCATAGAGATTGTCATCAATTACCAAAACCAAACATGGGGGCACCGCATGTTCTTTCACCTGTGATGAAGGACGAGGTGGAGGACACACCCGAAGAAGGCCCAATTAAACCCTGCACCAAGTCTTGCTATTCATGTGGTGAAGAAGGACACATCTCCCAGAATTGTCTGAATGGGGATCTAGTAGAATTCCAAACAGAGGAAGTGGAGTATGACCCACAGGAAATAGAAGCCCTGATTGGACCGAAAAGTCCAGGAAGAGAAGTAGATTGGGTACCAGGAAGGACCGGAGTCATATCACCTGCTACAGGTGCAAGGAATCAGGGCACTACTTCAGCAGTTGCCCAAAAAGCAAAACGAGACTTGTCGGAAGTAATATGTTTTTGTTGTAATGAAGTAGGGAACTTTGCTAGGGATTGTCCCAAAGAGAAGGAGGCTTGCTTTAAGTAGTGGAGTTTGCAGCAAAAGGAATATAGTAGTAGTAGTAGTAGTAGTAGTAGTAGTAGTAGTAGTAGTAGTAGTAGTAGTAGTAGTAGTAGTAGTAGTAGTAGTAGTAGTAGTAGTAGTAGTAGTAGTAGTAGTAGTAGTAGTAGTAGTAGTAGTAGTAGTAGTAGTAGTAGTAGTAGTAGTAGTGCGAACAATTCTTTTTCATTGAAGTGTTGAGTTGAGGCATGTAATGGATATACAGGAGATTTTCATAATTTGAGGATCAATAAAGTTAGCATCATTGGTACTGATTTGGATTTTATGAGTTGTTACTCTATGAAGAAAGATTTTTGACCATTTTCGAGGATATGAGAAATATGGTCTATGGATGAATTTGTGCATTTCAAGGGTGGTAGTACCCTGCGAGGACATTTGGCCCCTGGAGAAGATAACAACATTCCACGGAGTGGACTTTGGACAAAATAAGTATGAGTTTTAACTCTATATGTGGGATACCCAAGAAGTATGAAGGGATGAAGTATTATTGGATATAAAGGAGGTAGAATGTTGGTTATGGAGCAATTGTAACTCCATGATGAGTCTAACTAATCATGTCTTAGTTTGGCACCAATAGAAGGAAGGGAAACAATACAACTAGATGGATTTTAAGAATGCTAGGAAGCTGGATGTTGGAATAACGAGCAGTTGCCCCGATGATGAGTTCAAGGTTTACAAGTGATGAGATGGGCCATAACCCACAGCCCCAGGACCTGCCAAGAAACAAGCACACTCTTGCTGAAGGAAAAAACCTGGAAGAAGATATACCTTTGTTAACAGATGATTTTATAGGAGTTTACGCTAAACCTGAGAGTTGTGAAGGAATGATAGATGTTTGTTTGGCTTGCAGAATCAATAGATTTTTCCGAACTTAGTTCATCGACAAGGGAAATTCTGCAATGCCTGTGAGGATGATTGAGTGTTAGAATGCGAGATTCGCTAAACCGCATACAAGGTAATGATTTGGGTGCGGGATGGATTGATCACCATACCGACTGTCGGTGTACTAGAGTAGGGGTACCCTAGTATCTCGAACTTGTGCACGGGCAGTCGCAGCGTCCCGCGGCAAGGCTTGCCAGGCGACCGCCAAAGTCCTCCATGGTTCCTTTGGATCCATTCAAGAACAAAGTATTTTAAGCCAAGGAGACAAGTCCCCGGCAAGAGGAGCTTGCCGGGAAGGCCACTCAAGGCACAAGACCCCGGCAAGAGGAGCTTGATTGGAAGGCCAACCAAGGCATCTCAAAGAACTTGCCGCGACGCGCCACGCGTCCCGGCAGGACCCGGCGAGCGACAAGCTCCCGGACGCGCCAAGACAACGGCCGAGGCAAGGCATTTGTCGCGGCAAGCCACCACTCTGTACCTGCGCTCCAGCACACCCACCCACGTCTCGCTCTGGGACCCCTCCAGGCGTACGTGGCGGGAGGCTGTGCAGCCAGGGGTACACTATGGCATGCAGCGCTGACAAGATCGCCATCGTGGCGAGCGGTGGCTCCCCTGACGGTCCCTTTTCTGCACCGTCTGGGCGACGTAGATAGGCATTTAATGCCTTTGTCCCCTGCCGTCAGGGTTAGGTATGATACACTGTGTAGGTAGCTGTACCTACCGTAGCACCTTTCCGTTTTTGCCCTTGCCTACGTTGCCACCTGTTGGAGACCCCTTGAGCATATAAAAGGAGGCCCATGCACAACGTAGGGGGGATCGCCCCCAGGAGGACGAACAGTAGAACACTCCCGCTCGGTCTCGTTAGCTGCTGGTGTGTACTGTAGCACTCCGCGCTCCCGAGCAAGAACTCAATACAATCCACAAAGCAGCAGGAGGAGTATTATCTCTCCGGAGAGCTCCGAAGCTGGGTAAAAACCCCTCGCGTGCCTCGCCTCGATCCGCTCTTTGCGCGACCTCCGCCCCCCGCCGAACCGAGAAGGGGCTCCGTCCCCATAGGTGCTCGAGGAGCCAGATTTCCCCGGCATCTTTGGTGCGCCAGGTAGGGGACGTCGAGGTTGTGTGAACCTGATCCGGCGTTCGCACGAGCTAGATCTTCATCGACTTCATCGACATGCCGCCGAAGAAGAAGGCCTCGGAGGCGGCTGCTCCGTCCGCGTCGAACCCACCGCCGCTGGAGCAAACGGCTGGTGGGGAAGACGTCGGCGGAAGAACGGGCATCGACGAAGAAGCCCACGGTGCCACCAGGTCCAAGGACAAGGCTACGCTGCCCGTCGGCGGTGTAGCAGGCTCCCATGACGACCGGGCGTCGATGGATGCTCCGCGCCCATCTCAGGAAGCGCGGGACCGACAGCGTCGTGGTACTCACGATACCATACGTTCGCTCGACCCAAATCGAGCTGGCGGATCTCGAGATGCTCAAGGCCAGCATGCACGCCAACGTGCTGGCGCAAGAGAGGCACGGTCACCTGGACGGAATACTGCTCCTTCTAACGTCGTTGGAAGTCCGAGCATATCCGGCTCCTCGCACCGTTCGCCACCGCTACCCGCCACTCCAGCAGAAGCTTTGGCGCGAGCTCAACTGCTCCTAGACTTCCCTCCAACGCCAAACAAGATCGACGACTGGAGGGCCACCATTCAGAGCCTCATCGGCTTCGCCAACGGCGACACTCCGCAGCAGCCAACCACATCGCAGCCGCGGCAAGCCAGCCAGGTGCGAGCCGATGGCGACAAGACCGGTGGGGGTGCGACCACCGTGCACTCCCCGCCCCGAAGGCCAAGATCGCAGACTCGCCGGGTCCACCGCGACAGCGACTCCACCGCTTCATCAGATCCGCGAACTCGTCGCGATCAGCGCCACGTTCTTCACGAACGGCAGCAAGAAGACGCTCGTACCCGCATCGAGCGCCGAAGAGAAATGCGGCGTCAATCAGACCGACGCGCTGGGCCCACTGTCGACATGCATGCGCCAGGGGAACCAGGCGACCTGCCGTATGCGGTAGGTTGCCCTGCGTTTACTTGTGAGCCGCGGCAAGTCTAGTGGCCCAGCACGAAGAATTTCAAGCCAGACGTGCCCGAGAAGTACGACGGCAGGTTGCATCCGTCGGAGTTCCTCAGCATCTACACCATCGCAGTGCAGGCTGCCGGGGGCGAGACGACAAGATCCTTGCCAACTACTTCCCGCTGGTGCTCAAACCCAACGTCAGGTCCTGGCTCATGCACTTGCCTGAAAACTCCATATCTTCCTGGGCAGACCTATGCCATCAGTTTGTCGGCGCCTTTACGGGCGGCCACAAACCTCATGGCCAGGAGAGTGACCTTCACTTGCTTGCCCAGAAGGAAGGAGAGCCCTTGCGCAAGTACATCCAGAGATTCAGCCAAGTGCAACGCAACATCCCAGATGTCCACCCTGCCGCGGTCATCAGCGCGTTCCATGAGAACGTGCGTAACCGCAGGATGCGGGAGGAGATGGCGATGTGCAAGATCAGAGATGTCAGCGAGTTGTATGCCCTGGCCGACAGGTGTGCACGTGCTGAGGAAGGGAGGAAACTCCCCGGAGAGAATGCAGGAACAGGAGGATCTGACAGCGAGGATGCTGCCCCGGCAAATAAAAACCGGCGGCGGAACAACAAGAAGAGGAAAGGCAAAGATGTGCTAGTTGTTGAGCAGTCCGGCAGCGACGGTGGCACCAAGAAAGCCAAAGATGCAGCTTCGGCAAGGAGGTTGCCGCATGCGCCAACTGCCAGGCTGTGGCGGCCGTCGACAAGCAGGACGGCACCAACAAACAGTATTGCAAGATCCACCGCACCAAGGGCCATGACCTCCAGAGCTGCAAGAAGGTCGAGCAGCTTGTCGAGCTGCAAAAGGCCGAGTACGAGCGACACGACAAGGAGAAAGCCCAAGCAGGTGCTGGAGGATCCGGTACAAAGCGCACCGGCCGGGGAGGACGCCGCGGCAAGGCCAATCAGCGGCAAGGAGACAGACCTCCCCGCGGCCGCGACAAAGATGAAGACGACGACGATGAAGACATGGATGATGACGAGACCAGTGAGCAGGAGTTTCAGAAAGCCACAGAGGTCTTGTGCGTTGACGGCGGTGCTTCTCTGCATACTTCACACCGCCAACTCAAACAGTGGGTGCGGGAAGTCAATGCGGCAGAACCACCCGTCGAATCACGCAAGCTTCTGAAATGGTCCAGCACGCCTATCATCTTTGATATTGAGGACCACCCTGATCGCACAACTGCGGTCGGGTGTTTGCCGATGTTGGTCTCACCAACTATCCGCAACCTCAAGGTCACTAAGATGCTAGTTGACGGCGGGGCCGGCTTGAACCTGATCTCCTCCGCTGTGCTTCAGAAACTCCAAGTCCCTGACAGCAAGCTCGAAGAGACCGGCACATTCCAAGGAATCAACCCGGGAAGGAGCAAGCCGAAGGGGAAGATCACGCTGCCGGTGACATTTGGCAGCGAGCTGAACTTCAGGACTGAGAGGATCACTTTTGACGTTGCTGATTTTCCATTGCCTTACAATGGAATTCTCGGCCGTCCAGCGCTCGCCAAGTTCATGGCGGCCTCTCACTACGCGTACAACATGTTGAAGATGCCAGGCCCGATAAGTGTCATCTCTGTCCATGGCGACAAGAAAGATGCTCTTATCTGTGCCGACAAGATATACCGGGAAGCAGCAGCCACGGCGGATCGCGAGACACTTGCCGCTGAAGCTCCCGGGGGGAAGAAGAAGACCAAGTCTGGCAAGAGTTCTGATGCCCACTCCGGCAAGCGCACCTCTTCGGAGTGCTGCGCTACCGTCGAGGACGCACCATCGAGCTCCACCGGCAAGTGTAAGAAGACGATGGCAGCTCCGCCAGCGACCAAGAAGGTGTCCGCCAAGGAGGACGGCACAGGTGGTACTTTCACCATCAGTGCCACTCTCGACCTTAAATAGGAAAGCGCGCTCGTTGCTTTCCTGCGGGCGAATGTCGATGTGTTTGTGTGGCAACCATCTGACATCCCCGGCGTTCCCAGGAAAGTAATTGAGCACCACCTTGCTGTCTGTCCTCATGCGCGGCCCGTCAAGAAGAAAGTCAGGAAACAAGAAGTGGAGCGCCAAGAATTCATCGTAGAAGAGATCAAGAAGCTGGAAGCAGCAGGCCTTGTCAGAGGAGTGCTCCATCCGACGTGGTTGGCCAATCCTGTAGTCGTGCGCAAGGCAAACGGGAAGTGGAGGCTTTGTATTGACTTCACCGATGTCAACAAAGCTTGTCCCAAACATCCATTTCCCTTGCCGCGCATTGACCAGATTGTTGACTCCACGGCCGGATGTGATTTGCTTTCATTTCTTGACGCATACTCAGGATATCATCAGATCTTCATGGCAGAAGAGGATGAGGAGAAAACCGCATTCATCACTCCATGTGGCACGTACTGTTTCGTACGGATGCCTTTCGGTTTGAAGAATGCTGGTTCAACATTTGCAAGGGTAGTCCATACTGCTTTTGAACCGCAAATACACAGAAATGTGGAAGCCTACATGGATGACATAGTGGTCAAGAGTAGGGACAAAGCAACTCTGATTCAAGATTTAGAAGAGACTTTTGCAAATCTGCGCAAGATCAGCCTCAAGCTCAACCCCGAGAAGTGCATGTTTGGAGTCCCTTCCGGCAAGCTTCTCGGGTTCTTCGTGTCTCAGAGGGGAATTGAAGCCAATCCCAACAAGATCAAGGCCATTGAGCAGATCGAAGAACCGAAGCGCGTCAAGGATGTGCGGAAACTTGCCGGCTGCATGGCGGCTCTCAGCAGGTTTATCTCTAAGTCTGCTGAGCGCGCCCTGCCGTTTTTCAAAATCTTGAAAAAGGCAGGTCCAATGAAATGGACTCCGGAAGGGGAGGCTGCGCTGCAAGACTTGAAGAGATACCTGTCCTCCACTCCAATACTTGTCGCACCTAAGCCACAAGAGAAGTTGCTGCTGTATCTGGCGACAACCAATCAAGTGGTTAGTGCTGCGTTAGTAGCGGAGAGAGAGGCAGATGATGAGCCAGCGACCGCGGCAAGCACATCCAGCGACAAGCAGGGGGCTTCCCCGACAAGCTCTAATCCCGACAAAGATGGATCTGCGCAGATGTGCGAAGGAATACAGCAGAAGAAAATGGTGCAGCGCCCAGTCTACTTTGTCAGTTCCCTTCTACAGGGGGCTAGGTCAAGGCACTCTGGTGTGCATAAATTGCTTTTCGGCCTTCTCATGGCCTCGAGAAAGCTGCGCCATTACTTCCAGGCACATGAGATCACAGTTGTCACTCGCTTTCCGCTGAAGAGGATACTGCAGAATCCAGAAGCAACAGGCAGGATTGTTGAGTGGGCACTAGAACTGTCAAGCTTTGGCCTCAAGTTTGAGAGCACTTCAACTATCCAGAGCAGAGCATTGGCAGAATTCATAGCAGAGTGGACGCCAACACCAGACGAAGAAATTCCAGAGACGAGCATCCCCGTCAAGGAAGCAAGCAAAGAGTGGTTGATGTACTTTGATGGTGCTTTCTCGCTGCAAGGCGCCGGTGCTGGCGTGCTGCTTGTCGCACCCACCGGAGAGCACCTCAAGTACGTGGTCCAGATGCACTTTCCCAAGGAGCAAGCAACAAACAATACTGCAGAGTATGAGGGATTGCTTGCTGGTCTCAGGATCGCGGCAGACCTTGGGATCAAGCAGCTCATTGTCAGGGGTGACTCGCAGCTTGTCGTCCACCAAGTGAACAAGAATTATCAGAGTCCGTTGATGGAAGCTTACGTTGATGAAGTGAGGAAGCTAGAAGAGCGCTTTGTCGGCCTACAAATGGAACACGTTCCAAGAGCTCAGAACGACATTGTTGACGGCCTGTCAAAGTGCGCAGCACTTAAGTTACCTGTGGAACCAGGGATCTTTGTGCTCAAGCTGACTCAACCGTCTGTGACGCCATCAACTGGACAGAGCAAGAAGAGGAAGTTGGTTTCTGGTGACTATTTTCCGGCAGAGCTTCCCGAAGCCGCCACCAAGAAGGTCCCCAAGATCAACGCCAAGTGTGCTGAGGAGCAGTCTGCTCCGACAAGCCCCAGGGCTTGTTTCGTTGTAGCAGACGCTCCCTACAAGTTTTGCTCCGGCAAGCTTGCCGGGGATCGCCAAGCTCCGGCTGAGCCGCAGGTTCTCATCGTGGAAGCGGATGTTCCCGCAGTAGCAGATATGCCTTTAGTCCTTGCTGTTGAGCCACAGGCTCCAGCATCGGCACAGCAGATCGTCCGTTTCCTCCAGACAGGAGAACTTCCCGAAGAGCCAGAAGAAGCGGAAAGAGTAGCCCGGCAGTCTAGTATGTACCAGATCGTCGACAACGCACTGTATAGAAGAAGACTCAACGGTGTGAAATTGAAGTGTATTCCCCGGGAAGATGGACAGAAGCTGTTGGCAGAGATACGTGGAGGCATATGTGGTCACCACATTGGCGCAAGAGCACTTGCCGGCAAAGCGTTCCGGCAAGGTTTCTTTTATCCGACAGCCCTCCAGGATGCAACTGCACAAGTAACCAAGTGTGAAGCGTGCCAGTTCCATTCCAAGCAGATACACCAGCCAGCTCAAGCTCTCCAGACGATCCCTTTATCCTGGCCATTTTCGATCTGGGGGCTCGACATCCTCGGCCCCTTCCCCTGAGCAGTCGGGGGCTTTGAGTACTTGTACGTCGCAATCGACAAGTTCACAAAGTGGCCGGGAGTGGAACCAGTGAGGAAGGTGACAGCACAGTCAGCAGTCAAGTTCTTCAGGTCGATTGTTTGCCGCTTCGGGATCCCTAACCGGATCATCACCGACAACGGTACGCAATTCACGAGTCGCACCTTCATGCAGTACGTCCAAGATCTTGGCGCCAAGGTCTGCTTCGCTTCTGTTGCTCACCCCAGGAGCAACGGTCAAGCGGAGAGGGCAAATGTTGAAGTGTTGCATGGACTCAAGACCAGGACTTTCGACAGGCTGCACAGGTGCGGAAGAAACTGGATCGAGGAGCTGCCGGTGGTTCTTTGGTCGATCAGGACGACGCCAAATCGAGCCACTGGCCAGACACCTTTCGCTCTGGTCTATGGAGCAGAGGCAGTTATCCCCACGGAACTCGTATACGGGTCACCTCGAGTGCTCGCTTATGATGAGCTTGAGCAAGAGCAGCTGCGACAAGATGACGCGCTGCTCCTTGAGGAAGATCGTCTTCAGGCTGCTGTGCGAGCTGCTCGCTACCAGCAAGCTTTGCGCCGCTACCATAGCCGCAAAGTTAAAGCCAGAAGTCTCGAAGAAGGCGACCTTGTTCTTCGGCGCGTTCATTCCGCCAAGAATTCCAACAAGTTGATGCCGAAGTGGGAAGGCCCTTATCGGGTGAAACGAGTCACTAGGCCTGGCGCTGTCCGCCTTGAGACCGAAGATGGCATTCCGTGAGCAACTCCTGGAACATCGAGCATCTTCGTAAGTTTTGCCCATAAGGCGCGGTTGTCGGACCCTGTCCGGCAACCACCATTTTGTACAAGTCTTGCCGCTGTTGCATGTAATCCTTTGTACAAAGCCAGGCGCAGACCCTGTGCATAAATAAAGCTCACGTGCTCCGCACACCTTGTCAATTTCATGCTTTTCGGCATGAATTATCTGACACTTTGTGCAGCGAACACCCCCGGTAAGCAATAACGAGCCATAAGGCTCCATATCATTATTTCCTCTACTTTCTTTTTTCTCAAGGAAATGAAGGCTCCTTCGCCCACAAGTTTGCCGGAGGGGAAGGGGAAGATAATGGTATGGACCGGGCATCGTTCAAGAAAAGTTTCGCCTTGCCGGGAAGCAAACAACAGAAAAGCTAAGTACCAAAGTTTGAGCAATCAGATTTTTTTTATTTTAAGTTATTTTCCTTGAACGACCATGCTTTGTATGGAAAACTTGTGCGCGAAGGAACTGGCTCGTGGCTAGTTGCGCCCTTACTTTGTTTCGAGTTCGCTCAACAGTTTAAGTGTGCTGCGACTAGAGTCGCACCCTTACTTTGTTTCGAGCCCGCTCAACAACTTAAGCGAGCTGCGACTAGTTACGACAAGGTTTCTTGTCGGCAACGGCACTGCCAGCAGGCTGCTGACGTCCCGCACTCAGCGCTCGCGGCAAAAGTGCCTACGCCGGCAAGTTCCTTAAGAGCGTAGGGCAAAAACATACAAAGGAAGGAGTAAAGTAAAGGAAATAACATTGCAATCACTACCCAAAATAAAGTCATATATTACAAGATAGCTTGTCGCGGCTCTAATAGACTGCTTTCATAACATGATTAGCAGTGACAAGAAAAGAAGAAAACGGGCGGCCTAGTCCACACGATCGCCCTCAACCCTCTTGATCCCGCTCACCTTGTCCACAATGGGTGCGACAAGGTCCTTGAGCGCCTCCAGATCAGCTTCCGCCGGTAGGGATCTGAGGACATTGGTGAGGTTGAGGCCCGGGTTGCGGAAGGCTACCTTCACCAACACCTTCTGAAGAGCTCCCGCGTAGATCTTGCGCGACTCGTCGGCCAGCTGCTTTGGGATCCTTTCCCGGAGTCGCTGGAGGGCCGTCGCCACGCCTTTGAAGAACAGAGTGAGCTTGGCGCTGGATGGGAGGGTCTCATCGGAGGGATACCCGAGATCCCCCATCCCCTGCTGCGTCAGCTCCTTGTCAATGTCTGCGGCAGCATTCACAAGACCCTCCGTCCACTGCTCCACAGTCTCTCTAAAATCATTCTGGGTGGCGGCAATGCTCTCCAGCAGCGCCTTGTCAGCCTTGATCTCCTTCTTCAGGGACACCTCCTGCTCCCTGGCGCTGTCCAGCGTCTTGGTCAAGGCAGCCAGCTTTAGCTCAAGATTGGTGTTGGAATCCTTGGCGGCGCTAAGCTCCTTGACCTTCTCGGCGAGACGACCCTGCAGCTCACCAAAAGTGTAGGCGTCCTTATCGCGCTCATGCTTGAGCGCGGCAAGCGCTAAACCGCTTGCCTTAAGATCAGCCTCCAGCTGCGCCACCTTCGTCTCTAGCTCCTTCTTGGCGGCCTCGGCAACTGCGGCGGCGTCCTTTGTTTCCTTGAGAGCTCCGCTGAGTGTTTGCTCGCGCGCAGCAAGCTCCTCTTCATGGCTGTTCAGACTGGCTTCCTGCTGCACCAATTCGCCCTCCCGCGCAGATATCTCCTCGGCGGCAAGCCGCTGTTGCTCTGCAACTTCTGCCTTCTCGAGGATGAAGGCCTTCTGTGCCTCATCAAGCTGCACACGCTCCGCCGCCAGCGACTGGAGAGCTGCCTGGTTGAGACCCCGGAGCTCCTCCGCGCGCTTCTCCATGTCCACCCCCGCCTTCGCGACAAGCGCTTCGCGGGACTCCAGTTTGGCTTGTCGAGCGCGGTAGAGCGACACCAGCTTCCACAGCAGTCGCTCTTCCTCAGGCTCGTCGCTGCTACTGCCTGGCTCGTCGACCAGCGTCAGCCCAGCGGAGGCGAGCACCTCCACGTCAAAGCTTTCTCCTTCGACCGGCGCCCTGGACATTGACGCCCAGGGGAGGTTGATGAAGACGCCATCGCCGGCCTTCAAGTAGACGCCTGGCTGGGGCTCTTCGGAGCCTGGCGCTGCGGCAGCGGCGGGAGGATCGGCGGTCGGTGTAGCGCCTATCGCTCCTGCGGCCTCAGGGTCATCAGTACGATCGCCGGACCCCCCGTCGGCTGCTGCGGCGGCAGCCCTGGCGGCCTCTTCGCCAGCGGGATCATCAGCGCCGGACGCTTCTTCGGTGGCGGCGGCATCGTCAACAGCGACCTCAGTCTCCATCGGCTCCACAGTAGATGGATCTGACGGCCGGAAAAGGAAGAAAAGTCAAGCAAATACCCAAAAAGAAAAACCCAAGGGAAGTTTAGAAGCAAGGAGTACCTGTACCAGGCTCGGTAGTTGGGATCTCCGCTGCCGGGGGGTCGCTGGTACTGTCCCTTGCCGGAGACTTCTCCCTTGCCGGGGAGCTCTCCCTCGTCGGAGACTTCTCCCTTGCCGGGGAGCTCTCCCTTGTCGGAGACTTCTCCCTTGCCGGGGAACTCTCCCTTGCCGGAGTATTCTCCTTTGCCGGAGAACTCTCCCTTGGCGGCGTAGTCGAAGCAGATGGCATGTCAGGGGCGGCGTCCGGACGCTCCTGGTGGGGCTGCTCTGCTCCTACACAAGCCAACAGTCAGATATCAGCAAGCAAAGAGTATCCATGCGCGCCTAACTGCGGGAAGTAAACCATATACTTACGCTGGGGGCTGCGCTGGGGGCTGCTCTGAAGAACAGCTGTCGGGTCCGGCAAGTCTGTCTCCGGCGCACCCCCTGCTGGCATGGAGAGATCATCCTTGATGACAATCACCGGGACCTTGGCTCTCTTTGCCATTCTCTGGGCCAGAGTCCTAAAAAGGAATAAGTTCAGAGTGAAGCAACTGAGATACAAGACAAGACAACAAGTATTGAAGACATACAAGTACAACCAGAATCTTACTCTTCTTCTTCCTCATCGGAGCTGAGCGCAGAGAAGTCAAAGCCCGGCCCACCTCCGGCGCGAGGAGGCGAAGGAGTAGGATCTCTTGGCCGCTTGGCGGGAGCTGGAGCAGCGGACCGGGAGGACCCCGCTCCAGTTGCCGCTGCAGCGTGAGGTGCTCCCGCGACAACAGAACTTGCCGCGGTGGAGCGTGTCGTGCGGCGCGGCGGGGGTTGACTCGTCCGCTGCTCCGCTACGTCCCCGGCCTTGCGAAGATGCCTTCTTGATGGAGCCGGGGGCTCCGCTTGTGGAGCCAGGGGCTCTGCTTGTGGAGCCGGGGGCTCTGCTTGTGGAGCCGGGGGCTCTGCTTGCGGCAAGCTGTCCGAGGACGAAGAGGAAGAGGAGCCGATATCCAACGAGCCGATCGTATCCTCGGCGGGCCCGCTCGGCCCGACGTCATGCCCGGCGGACCTCTTCTCGCCGGCAAGCTCCTCTCGATCGGCAAGGCTTGCCACCTCAGCTGCATCCGCCTCCGCCACGGTGAACCCAAACTCGCCCGCGGCTGCGGCTGCCGCCGCCTCCTCCAGCCTGGTGGCGATGCGCTTGATCTCATCTTCGGTAGTGTCCCGGGTGAGGCCCCTCTTCTCATCGGCGTCGACCGGCACTTCTATCAAGTTATCGAAGAACGCCCGCACGACATCATCTGCAGGCTCTATCCAGGCTGGATCAATTCCGCGCGAGTCGCACAGCGGCATCATCGCACGGATGCGGTCGAGTGCGGAGTTGTTGCATAGTGGAACGACACCCCTCGGCAACCTGAACACTTCGGGGTGCTGTGGGTCGTGCTTGAATAGCTCCTGGAGCATCGCATTGAGCTCCATGACAGTGAAGTTGAAGTTGAGGCCCGGCCGCAACCTCATGATGTCCGCCGCATTCTGGAACTCCCAGGCGGATCTCCTCCTCTCCTGCAGGGGGGCAATGCGGCGGCGGAGGAAATCTGCGCCAACCGCTCCTACAGTAAGCCCGGCAAGCCTGAGGCGTAGGATCCGGGCGACGGCAATCTTCAGTCTGTCGTCTTCCGGGGCCAGGCTACTCCAATCACTGTCGCGCACTACTGGGGTTTCGCGCAGAGCAGTAAACGGCTGCGGATTCTCCTCGACAATCAGGCACCAGTCCGCCCTCCACTCCTCCCACTTGCTGCGGAACTCTCCTTCCAGATAAGCATCCTTCTTGCCGGCTTTCGAGATCCAGGCGATTCCGCCGGATAAAGGCTCTCCTTTCTCAACCCGAGGCGAAAAGAAATGGCGGAAAAACGTTTGGATGGATCCCGACAGAGTTTTCGCAGAGATGTGCGAAAACTGCCATGGTCAGGACAGCATTGGGGGTGAAGTCAAGGAGGTGGAGCCCGTAGGTGTTCATGGTATCACAAAAGAATTCAGAAAAGGGCGGGCAGAGCCCGCAGTAGAAGAACAAGGCGAAGAAGGGATACCCAGTGAGATACTTATCCCAAGCAGTGGCTGGGAGTACCTTCGTGCGCGGATGCGCTCGCGTCCCCGTCGACCAGAAGAGGTAGAAGTCCTCCTTCAGCTCTGCCGCCTCGAGCCTCGGAGGGAAGATTGCCCGCTCCTTTCGCAGTGCCGCAAGCCGCTGCGCCTCGGCCGACTTCGCCTTCTTGGCTTTCGAAGCCATGGCGGGAATGGTGAGGGAGGACGACGGCGTTGGTGGTGCTGGTGGCGATGGGGGCGGGGCGCTGCTATCCTTCGGCTTTGGGAAGAAGGGGAGTGGCGGAGATTCTCGAGGAGGGAATAGCAACAGGCAGATGGGCGAACTGCCCCTGTTCCCCCTGCTTATAAGGAGGGAGGGGGCAGACGGTCCGCCTTTCCGAATAAAGAACCACCCACGACCTCTCCCACGACGCCGCAATCAACGCGTGCCGTTCGGGGAGGGCGTGGTGGATGCGGAGTAAGGTACGACGTGACCCAGGCCGCGCGTGCCCGTGCCCTATTTTGGGCCTGGCCCAACAGCGCTCGGCACCGTGTATGACCCAGGCCTGGGGGCTCCTGTCGGTGTACTAGAGTAGGGGTACCCTAGTATCCCGAACTTGTGCACGGGCAATCGCAGCGTCCCGCGGCATGGCTTGCCAAGCGACCGCCAAAGTCCTCCATGGTTCCTTTGGAGCCATTCAAGAACAAAGTATTTTAAGCCAAGGAGACAAGTCCCCGGCAAGAGGAGCTTGCCGGGAAGGCCAACCAAGGCATCTCAAGGAACTTGCCGCGACGCGCCACGCGTCCCGGCAGGACCCGGCGAGCGACAAGCTCCCGGATGCGCCAAGACAACGGCCGCGGCAAGGCATTTGTCGCGGCAAGACACCACTCTGTACCTGCGCTCCAGCACACCCACCCACGTCTCGCTCTGGGACCCCTCCAGGCGTACGTGGCGGGAGGCTGTGCAGCCAGGGGTACACTAAGGCATGCGGCGCTGACAAGATCGCCATCGTGGCGAGCGGTGGCGCCCCTGACGGTCCCTTTTCTGCACCGTCTGGGCGACGTAGATAGGCAATTAATGCCTTTGTCCCCTGCCGTCAGGGTTAGGTATGATACACTGTGTAGGTAGCTGTACCTACCGCAGCACCTTTCCGTTTTTGCCCTTGCCTAGGTTGCCACCTGTTGGAGACCCCTTGAGCATATAAAAGGAGGCCCATGCACAACGTAGGGGGGGATCGCCCCGAGGAGGACGAACAGTAGAACACTCCCGCTCGGTCTCGTTAGCTCCTGGTGTGTACTGTAGCACTCCGCGCTCCCGAGCAAGAACTCAATACAATCCACAAAGCAGCAGTAGGAGTATTATCTCTCCGGAGAGCTCCGAAGCTGGGTAAAAACCCCTCGCATGCCTCGCCTCGATCCGCTCTTTGCGCGACCTCCGCCTCCCGCCGAACCGAGAAGGGGATCCGTCCCCATAGGTGCTCGAGGAGCCAGATTTCCCCGGCACTGACTTACTCTTATTATTCGCCTTGCTATATGGGATGGTAAATCTGAGTGACTTGCCTATAGTAGAGAGACGACGATATTAAACCTTGTTTGAACCTTAGAACGGTATAGCAATTTTCCCTTGTACAAGGCAGCTGCTGCCAATCGTAGGTCATACGGTGAGGTTCAACCCAGAGCCATTTCCTGCAGGAGAAACCATAAATGGTTGACCACCATGAGATATCAACAGTTGCTCAGTATTGGCGCCAGACCCGTCAGCTAAGAAGAACCAGTCACAGAAGAACCTTACCAAGATGAAAGGACAGACTGAATTGCAGTAAAGGTTATGCCACTACCGGAAGAGCCCATAGAAGGAATTTTCCCGAGAATCTGAGAAGACCAATCCTGTCAACAAATAAGGATGGAGTATATGAATTTTGATGGAACCGTATCAATGCTTCTAAGGGTGGTAGCACCCGAGACCCCGGGGACGATCGATGGATTTTGAGAAGACTCCGACCCTAACCTATTTCTTTCTAGCCTCTCTGAATCTCGAGGAAGAGATTCATTCTAAGGGTGCTAGGTTTGTAACATCCCAAAATTCTAAATTTTGGAATGTTATATTAAATAAATAGATTTGATTGTTTGTTTGATTGTTGTGTGATTGATTGACACAAAGTGAGTGAATTTCGAAACTTTTTGAAAGTTAAATGAGAGGGAACAAAAGGACATTCGCAAACTTTCATATTCTTGCATGTATGATCTCCGTGAATTCAAATTCTTTTCAAATACAAAAACCTAGAGAAAAGATGACATGACTTCTTCCATTTAAATAAATGAAAAGGGTTTTTGAAAATATTTGAATTTCATTTGGAACTATTTCAAATTCAGAAACTTCAAGCAACTCAATGATTTTCATGAGAGATGATAAAATGACTTCTTCAAAATATATGAAATATGAGTTGGAAGTTTCAAAGAATCAAATTTAAAGTTATTTTGAAATTATTTTCAATTTGGAGTTATTTGGATTTTATTCAAATTATTTTTCTCCAAAAATAAAATATATGGGAAATAGGGTAACATGATTCCCTACAATAGAAAATTGGAGATAAATAAACTTGAAATCATTTTGGTATTTTTAAAATAATTTTTAGTGGGTTTTATTGCGCCAGAAGCATTCTTTGTTTTATTTGAATTTTTGTGGATTTTTTTTGACGTTAGTAAAATGTTCAGCTTGTAGGAAATCTTTTTTTGAAAATTTTGATATATTATATGCCTATATAATATATTTTTATTTAATTTGTTCTCTATTTTTGTTTGTCTGGAAAAAATGTTAAAAAAAACTTTCTCCCGCCGAACTGGGCCGGCCCAGCTAGCCAGCCAGGCCAAGCCCAGCCCACCCGACCGCGCCGTCTCCCTCCTCACGCAGGAGACCGGCCGCCGCATGCCTCCCGAGCGCCGACCTCGGCGTTCGTGTCCGCCCCGGCCTCCTCCTACCCCTTCCCCAAGCCGCGCTACCCCCTACCCTCCTTAAAAGCCGCTGCCCGGACACCTCTTCTTTCCTCCCAAGTCGCCGCCACCCTCGCATCTCGCAACCGCCGCCGCCGATGAGCTCCCCGCCCGAAGCCGCCGCTCTCGACGTCACCGACCATCGCCGTCGCCACCATTGATCCGCCGCACCGCACCGCGCCGCCACTCCCCGACCTCTTCGCCGGCCTCAACGACCGTCAGAGTCGCTGCTCTGATCGGACCCGAGCCGCCCGCCGCCGTCTTCTCTGACGCCGACGACCGCACCGCCGCGGTAAGCCCCGGGCTCCCCTCGTCCGTTAGATCGAAGACTAACGGCTCAGATTAGATCTAGGTTTTGTTTTTTTCTTTTCAAAATGTTTTCTTTTTAGTTAGTGAACGTTCGCTGGTTAGGTCATTGCAGCGGATAGTTTCATCACCTAGGTCTCTGTAGCGAGCGTTCGCTCGAAAGATTTTTTTTTCTTTTTAATTACTGCGAGGGACCTAACCGTAGTGTTATTTTTACAAATTAGCCCCTGATTTTCAAACCTTCGCTACTTTTCGCTCGTTTATCCAAATCCAATGAAACCAATGCCCACTTCTTCGTCTTGATCCCCTCTATCCAGTAAAACAACTTAAATATATATTTGAAAGTTTTAAAATTTGAATTCGAATAGATTTGTATTTGAATCTTCTTACGATCGTATCTTGTGTTTCGTAGCTCCGTTTGAGTTGATTCTTTTTGCAAATTAAAGCTCTTGACCTAAACTTTTTGATAAGGCCAAATTCACATAATTTTGGTACTGTTAGAAATTGTTTTATGTTGCAAGAGTTATCTACTTGGTTTTGATGTTTTCCGAATTGTCTTCTTCGTTCTTTCCGATCTTTTGAGTGATTTCTTATGTGTGGTTACTATTGCTTGCTTACGATAGATTGACCGGAGTGTGACGAGTAGAACTATCAGGAGTTATGAGTGTGAATCATCTTCATCAATAGTACAAGGAAAGTTCACACTTTGATCATACCCCTTCACTACCCAGTTTTTATGCATTAGTTCCAACCCTCAAAACATTGCATGAGTAGGATTGATAACATGTGGGTATTGGGAAGTAGTTAATGAGGTAGGAACCTATTGTCTTGCATTCAATCCCTGGGAGTTACTACGTTATGCTTATACTGCTATGCTATGCTCGTAGACGTGGATCGGGTTTGAGTGTATCCATGACAGATGTGAGATTATTATTTAATGGTTAACTTAAGGTGGCTACTTTAATACACATCTGGGTGGATTGGTTGGGGCACCCTGGAGCACCCAGTGGTTTGCCTGGACACCTGGAGAACCCAGTGCTTGCCCAAGGGGATCCCGGAGGACCCGTGTGATCACCCGATGGAATGCCACCCAGGCTCAAAGACATCATAAGATTATTCATGCTAGAAACTTCCGTGTGCAGCCACAAGCTATTATGGGCTCTAGCATAGTTGAGTATGTTGCATGACCTCTTCCAGTGGTGGGGTAGCAGATGTAGAGGGAAAGTAGGTGTAACTGTCCACCCAGAGTAAAGAGTTAGTGCTTCTGAAAGACTGTGCCTCGTTCATTCGTTTCTCAAACACCATGTAGTGCGAGGAGATCGAGTCTTGTGGGGAAAAGTGTGCAAACCTCTGCAGAGTGTACAAACTAATCATGATTAGCCGTGTCCCCGGTTATGGACATCTTGAGTATCTGGTTCTTGGATTATCATATGGATCTTATTATTGTACTTAATTAAATTGTTGGGTTAATGATTATTAATTTGGGATTGAGTTGGAGGAACCTTCTCAATAAAAAAAATTCAGCCAACTTGTAGTTACATAAAATATATTCCTTTGATGTAGGGAAAAATTGGCTTTTCGCAAAAACATTATAACCATAGAGCTTTCCACGAGCCAAATATGCATGTAGTGATAGCCTTTATTCATCATTATCCTATGGTGTGAATTTGCCAGTACATTCAATGTACTGACCCTTTGTGGCTGCAATGTCTCATGTTGCAGGAATCTTACGACGAGTAAGTGATACGTTAGGGTTACGATTCCTACACTCAACTTTGCCGTTGGTGTTGATGGGAATCCACGACCTTGTTGTTACTTCCGCTATTTGGACTGAGGTAATAGTATTTACGTTACTTTATACATGTGATTTACCTCTGTTATAAATCCTCAAGTATTGTGTGTGTCAGCATACTGATCCAGGGATGGCACTTAAGCACAGAGACTTGACCGTCTGAGGTCGGGTCGCTACATATTTGGACACAGAAGCATCATGTAGATTATTATAACAACAACAAATTTAAACATAAGACTTTTATCATAGACTTCTCATGAATAAGTAACAGTTCATCACACAATCGAAGTATAAAGCATAAACTCTATTAGAAACTAACAAACTATGTTCTCAGTCAACTTCGCAACTACAATTCATCATCTTTTCAGGAAGGGTCACGTATCAGAGCCTTTAGGCAAGTCCACATACTCAACCATCTCATAGTCTTCTATGATTGCTAACACTCACCGCATACACATGAGCAAAACGTTTCAACCGGACACATAGAAAGACAGGGGCTTATAGTTTCGCCTCCCAACGTATTTACCTCAAGGGTGATGTCAACAATAATAACTCATGGCACCCATATTCAATTGGACATACGTGCCTAGATCTTTTCTCACCACATGATGCTTGCCAAAGGAGAAAAATAAAAAGGAGTATAGATAAAACTTTGACTCTTTGCATAAAAGTAAAAGATAGGCCCTTCGCAGAGGGAAGCAGAGGTTGTCGTGCGCTTATTTGTCTGTATGCTCAACCCCTTAGTGCAAAAGAACGTCACGTTGCACTACCCCTTGTGATAGCGACCTTTATTATGCAGTCTTTCGCTTTTATTCTTCACCATCACAAGTTCATGCAACGCTCAATTTTATCTTACACTAAATGATCGCACATATTTAGAAGAAATTTTTATTGCCTTTTTGCACCAATGACAACTTACTTGAGGGATCTTGCTCAATCCCTAGGTAGGTATGGTGGACTCTTGAAAATAAGATTTGGGTTTAAGAGTTTTTGGATGCACAAGTAGTATCTCTACTTAGTGCGGAATTTTTGGCTAGCAAAGATAGGGCAAGCACGCCATGTTAAAGGATTTATGACAATATGACTTCTATGTGAATATGAACAAACATAAATCATTAAGTTGTCTTCCTTGTCCAACGTCAATAATTTTGGCATATAATATTTTAATGGGGCCTCACAATCACAAAAGATTTCTAGGATAGTATATTTATATGTGAATCCTCTCTTCCCTTATTAATTCTTACATGAGTTGCATCATTGACCAATGCTATGTTTGACAATCTCTAATAAAGTTTTCTACTAATACTTTTCCTTATGTGGTGTCATCACCTACCAAAGGATCAGCATATTATCTTCTTGATTTATTCCTTTGCCTTTTATTTATTTTTTTTCTTTTTATTGCAACATGAAAGTAAAGAAAGCAAAAACTCAAACTAAACTTTATTATATATCTTGCACAAGATTACAAGGGTAGATCACTAAGCAATCTCTCAAAAAGAAAGGATCGAACTAAATTTTTATTCATCTAAAGCAAAAGATCGAACTAAAATAAGTAAAAGCAAAGGTCTTCAACGAACCACCGGTAGGATTGGAAAGAACGAATGAGTTGACATGATAACCAAGGAAGGGAACTCTTGAACGAACCACCGTAAAAATTGAAAATGAAAGTAGTAAAGGCACAATACACCGGGAAGAATTAGAAAATTAATGAAGATACTTGACAGAATTTAGATACAAGAGAACAAAGAGATCATGAGCTGATTAGAGGATATTTGGACGATGCACCGGTAAGATTTGGAGAATGAGAGCTGGAGGCTTGAATGAATAATTCTGTGATGATGGGCTCCGAAGAATCAAACTGAAAGACTCCTAAAATGCTCCGGATGAGTGAAAAGAATTCTCGCACTCGAAAACAATTATGAGAGGATGGCAACAAGCTAGAACCATGAATCATCAAGAGAATGGACAAGATTTAAGAGCAATTCTTCTTCGGTCTTCAAATGTTGAAAATGACGATGAGAAACACCATGAATTGTTGAGGCACTTCGGAATGAAAATTAGAAAAGGTTGAACCAACGATGAAAAGAATTTGAAAGATCTTGGAGAAAGGCATATGACTGTTGATAATTCATTCTTACGTCAAACTTTTAAATGAATTTGAGAATAGCTCCGGGAAGATTAGAAGAGTCAGGTAAGATCCTGGGAAAAGACCTGTGGGTTAGGGCCCACTCAAAAGAAACACCTTCTAATGATTACTTCAAAGGGAGATTGCACCGGTTGATTTAAATGGCTTGAATGAGATAACAATCTCGAAATAACTTGAACGGATTAAGAATGGAAACGCAAATCTTCTGAGTTATCTTCAGCACTCCGGATACAAGTATCGCAATGTTAATGATCAAGAGATGCTTGGATAAGAACTTCCGACATGAGAAAGCATTTGAAACAAGGAAAAGGGTATGATCAACATCAAAAGCTTGAGCTGGATTCACCGAAGAAGAAAAAGAACGAATAATGATGAAGTTAAGGCTCCGTTAGTATCTTCCTGAGAATCACCAGACAAGAAACATTGACGGAAAAGAATGGAGAGACTTCACATCAATAAAAAGGATGCTTGATTAAGATATATGAGTCCTTCAAGAAAGAGGGCGGGAGGGCGGGAAAAACAAAGACAACTTGGGACGAATGAAACAAACACCGTTGAGAATACTTAGAGTTGATCTTGAGGATGTTGAAAATGATCAGATCCTCTTGAAGAGAAAACATCGGTTGAGAAGGATTGACATGACAATCTCGATTATCATGAAGGATTAGTATTCACATAGAAATATGAGAACACCGTTTAGGAAAAAGGTATGGAATCAACACTTGACATTGAAGCAACTCGAATACCACAAAACAAAACAAAGGATTGGCTCAGGAAATAAGCCGGAACTAACATATGATAGATCCCATATCATATCATGTGTCTGTTGGAAAGATATCCTACGAGATACTTGAATTCCCACTTATAAACTCCCGAAACTTTCTGGTTATGCAATCAGGTGTTGGGGATACAGGGGACACAAAATATATCACCCAAACTAACAATACCTAGATCCAGTTGTATCCATCCTTCAACACATAACCAAGAAACCTTCGGAAATCGTCTACCTCAACCTTCGAGAAGCATCCGTTATATGAGTTATGGCAATACTCCCGCACTCGCCTCAGTACTGGGCTATCAGGGTTATCTCACCAACAACTGTACAAAAGAGATTTTCGATGCCGGCGTACAAAACTCATGTATTCCAGAACTGCAACGATAAGATTATGACGACAACACCTCGGAGCTCAACTCCCTGGGACACCTCCACTAAACCCCTGCTGACAGGAGGCACCAAGACAATGTTGTCATCATAAAACCATCGGAACGATTTTAAGATACCCGCGTGATCCTAAAAAAAATTTAGTGAAATTTTAGGAGAGAAGAGTCAAAACTCTACGTTAGGATGCCTTACCAGAGCGATGAGGAGACTGGGAAGTAAAAAGAATTCCTAAACTCTCCGATACATAATTCCTAAATGACTAAAAACATTTTTCTAGACACAACTCGGCCGCTAAAAACGATCAATCAGTGGGGGCTCCTAAGGTCGGGGAAGGCTCTGATACCAACTTGTAACGCCCTCGATGCGGCTATATCTCCCACGTGTCGAAGCATGACTTAGAGGCATAACCACATTGAAAGCAATGTCGCAAGTGAGGTAATCTTCACACAACCCATGTAATACATAAGGGAAAGAGATACATAGTTGGCTTCCAATCGCCACTTCACACGATACATGAGTAAAGCACTACATCATACAGATACAATCAAGGTCCGACTACGGAACCAAAATAAAGAAGACTACCCCAAATGCTACACAGATCCCCGATCGACCCGACTGGGCTCCACTACTGATCAACGGAAATGAAACAACACAATGAACAAAATCTTCATCGAGCTCCTCCTTGAGCTCGGGTGCGTCACCTGCACGGTTTCATCGGCACCTGCAAACTGGTTTTGGAAGTATCTGTGAGTCACGGGGACTCAGCAATCTCACACCCGCGAGATCAAGACTATTTAAGCTTAAAGGTAGGACAGGGTAGTGAGGTGGAGCTGCAGCAAGCGGCTAGCATATCTGGTGTCTAACATATGCAAATGAGAGCGAGAAGAGAAGGCAAAAGCACGGTCGAACAACTATGATCAAGAAGTGATCCTGAAACTACTTACGTCAAGCATAACTCCAACACCGTGTTCACTTCCCGGACTCCGCCGAGAAGAGACCATCACGGTTACACACGCGGTTGATGTATTTTAATTAAGATCAACTTCGGGTTTTCTACAACCGGACATTAACAAATTCCCATCTGCCACATAACCGCGGGCACGGCTTTCGAAAGATCAAACCCTGCAGGGGTGTCCCAACTTAGCCCATGATAAGCTCTCGCGATCAACGAAGGATATTCCTTCTGCCCGGGAAGACCCGATCAGTCTCGGAATCCCGGATACAAGACATCTCGACAATAATAAAAACAAGTCCAGCAAAGCCGCTCGATGCGCCGACATCCTGATAGGAGCTGCACATATCTCGTTCTCAGGGCAACACCGGATAAGCTAAGCGTACAGGTACCAACATAACCCAAGTTGCCAAGGGACGGTCCCGCACGGTGCTCTAGTTTGGACCAACACTTAGACAAGCATTGGCCCGGGGGGCTAAATAAAGATGACCCTCGAGAGAGCGACTCCCTAGGGAAAAGTAGGTGGTGGTGAGGCAAATGGTAAAACCAAGGTTGGGCCTTGCTGGAGGAGTCTTATTCAAAGCGAACTGTCAAGGGGGTCCCATAAATCACCTGACCGCGTTAGGGACGCAAAATCCGGGAACATAATACCGATATGATGGAAACTAAGGCGGGAAGAGTGGAACAAAACACCAGGCATAAGGCCGAGCCTTCCACCCTTTACCAAGTATATAGATGCATTAATTAAATAAGAGATATTGTGATATCCCAACAAGTAAACATGTTCCAAACAAGGAACAACATCTCCACGTTCCAACAAGGAACAAACTTCATCTTCACCTGCAACTACCAACGCTACAAGAGGGGCTGAGCAAAGCGGTAACATAGCCAAACAACGGTTTGCTAGGAAAGGATGGTTAGAGGCTTGACATGGCAATATGGGAGGCATGATAAGCAAGTGGTAGGTATCGCAGCATAGGCATAGCAAAAGAGCGAGCAACTAGCAAGCAAAGATAGATGTGATTTCGAGGGTATGGTCATCTTGCCTGAGATCCCGCTAGGAAGAAGAACGAGTCCATGAAGAAGACAAGCGGACGTAGTCGAACGAATCCTCACAACTCCGGAACGAAACCGAAGCTAACGAGAGAAACAACCCGGAAAGAAGCAAGCAACATAGTAAACAACCATCACATAAACATGGCATGATGCACAATCAAGTATGATGCATGTCCGGTTTAATGAGGCATGGCATGGCAAAATGCAACAAACCATAACACAAATTAAGTGGAGCTCAATATGCAACGAGTTGCATATTGACGAAACTTCACAACATTATTTAGTTGTCTCTCGGTTATGTACCCAACAATATTAAATGTAATTAAACAGGGCAAGGGGTGAAGCATAAGTAAACTAACTATTTAGGCAAGTTTAAATGAGGCCGGAACAACAAACAACAATTCCGGACAATCCTCATGTCCATATTATGAATTTGGTACTGTTCTGCCCTAAACCATGTTTTAGAGTTTTAAACATGCAGAGTAATGGCGCCATGTTAAACTAGGCATTTTTCCACCCCATTTACATATATAAATTGTTAAATTCTGAGTTACGGTCATTTAGTTATGAAATAAATCATTTTAGCATGGCATTTAAGCAAATTAATGCAAACAACAAGTTTAAGCATTTTTAACATGGATGAAAGTTGCAAATTATGAAACTAGATGAAATTCTAAGCATTTTACATATACAAAGTATTTACATATGATGCACGGTTAGTGAGATATTAAATGCATGATGTTCGAGGGTTTTTCTGTAAATCTGTTAAACACTGGATAATAGACAAAATCGCAGAATAGGAAAAAAAAACATGACACGGGCCAAATCCACTGGAACTGGGCCGGACTAGTGAGCGCTGGATCTGGGACTGCTCACCAAGTGGCCTTGGGCCGTTCGGTGTAGAGGCCAACGCAGGCCGGGGGCGGCGTTGGGCCCGATCTGGAGGCAAACGACGCGGTCAACGCGAGTGCTGCCCTCGCTCGCGCGATGCAAACGAAGGAGAGGCCACGGCAGGGGATTTGGCGAAGCAGGGAGGTTCAGGCGGTGATGAACTTGGCGGGGCGGCATGGAGGAGCTTGGGTCTTCGGCGAAGGGCGGCGCGACGGGGAGGCTACGGGCGAGGGAGGCCCGGATCTGGCAGCGCGACGGGGACGGCGCTGCGGTTGGAAGCAGGCGGTCAGGGCGGCAACGAGATGAAGGGCGAAGAGGCACGGGGGCGCAGGTGCTTACCACCAGAGGCGGGGCGAGGTCGACGGGAACCGATTCCCGACAGTGGGCGGCGGATCCAGCGAGGCAAGGTTTGGCGGCGCCAAACTTGGACTTGCGGCTTCATGACTGACGAGAGAAAGCTCCTGCGAGAGAGAGAGAGGGCGATGAGTGTGTGAGAGAGAGAGAGCTGGAGAAGGAAGGACGGGGAGGAGGGACCGAGGGAGAGGGCGCGGGGTCGGCCTGGTGTTGCTGCGGTGGCCGGCGAAGCAGAGCCCGACGGGGGCTCCAACGGTAGAAGGCGAGGCCGGTGGGGTGCGGAACGGACGAGGCGGAGGCAGGGAGCTGGGGCGCTGCGGGAACGAGAGGAGAGGTGCTCGGGGACGCGGGGGCTTGTTGGTGGATCGAGGGGATCCAGAGGAGAGCGCTGGTTGGGGGGGATCGATGGTGGCTGAAATCGAGGGGAGGGATCCTGATGTGGATTCGGTGGAGTGGCGGCGGCGACGAGTGGATGGGACAAGATCCCTAGGTTTTAGGTTTTGGGTACTAGGGTGAATATATATACGAAAATGGGATGATTTGGAACCTTCGATCATGATCGGACGGTTCGGAATAAAAGGGTTAGGGAGTCCAATTAACAAAACGGAGATGTTTTGTAGATGTTAGGGGATGATCTGGACACAACGGTAGCGACAGTCTGGTTCGGGTCCGGGACAACTTTCGGACGTGCGCGCAAGGAGGTCCGCGGGCTGACGAGAGAGGTTAGGTTGGGTCTGGCGGATTGTGAAGAGCGGGTTGGTCTGAGAGAAGAGGGGAGAGATGCAGCCCGGCACGGTTTACGGAGACCGAAAACGTCCGACGTTAGACCGGCTATAATGCCGCTATATTTATCCGTTGGGGCGTCAAACGAACTCCGAATGCGATGAAACTTGGCAGGCGGTCTACTGACACCAAAACAACACCGCACGCCAACTTTCATCCCATTCCGAGAACATTTTCTGGCCACTTATAAAATACTATTTCGGACATGCCGCGGGCGCGTGCAAGTGTGGTTGGTCTCAGAACGGACAAGGGAGAGAACTCGGAGAACCCGGACGGATGGAAGTTTCGAAAACATGATGATGCAATGCGGATGGTGACATGGCAAGATGCGACACGCAAGCAAATGACAAAGCAACAACAGCGAATAACGGGAGGACAACTGGCACATCGGTCTCGGGGCGTTACAACACTCCACCACTACAAGAGGATCTCGTCCCGAGATCTAGAATGGCACCGGAGGGAAAACGGAAGATAAAGAGGAGAGGTAAAAGTAAGTTGCTTCTTTGACAAAAGAGTGAAACCAAAGAACCTTGAGAGGTTGAACAAAATGAAAGAACGAAAACAACGAAGATGGACAAAGTTGAAAACACTCCGTTAGGAAAGAGGAACATGGGATATGACGAGAACCCAGCGGTTAAGTGACAAGATAGATATTGAAACCACTCCGGTTAAAACAAGATAGAGAAGGAATAAGAATGATGTAATTTGGCAGCACTCCGACTGAAAATGGAAGGAATTAGAATCATGAACTTGGCAAGATGAGAGGATACTTGATGAGATCAACAACACTCTGCCTCCGAAACTATTGGAAGAATGGCACAAGGGGTAAGAAAGATTTCAGACAGCACTCCGGTTAAATGGATAAGCAAAAGGGAAGAACATGATCCTCACAATTCGAGATGAAGAGTGAAGAGAGCAACATCACAATGCTTCCGGAACAAAAGAATAGTAGATAGATTGTTGGGATAAAGGGACAGAGAAGAACAAATGACAACTTCCACCACAATTGAATTTCAAGAGCATCCTTGCAAGGAAGGATTGGACGGAGTTGTTGGGAAATCAACAACGAAAAGCGCAAGCTTGTTGTGGGCTTATGGAAAACATCTCAAAATTATGAGGTGACAACCGACCACTAATGGAAACAATTACTTTGATTGAGAACACCAAAGAGATGAAAAACTTCTTTCACCAAGATGATAGGAGAAAACTTGGGTCATTGATAAGCACCACAAATAGCAACATTCCCAATGGAAGGCTATAGGTGAAATATAATCCAAGATAAGTCCAATGAAGAAACGATGGGTTTAATTATCTCATTCTTGACAACATGTGAATCATGAACCACGAAGAGAAGTTGTCAAGAGTGATATAACACCACCTCAAAATAAGGTAGAAAGAATTGCACTTCAGAATGCAAGATGAATAATGCTTGAACTCCTCCAAACAAAACATGTGTTGAACCCCATGTTTATTTTAGAGTATAGCTTGGCGGATCTTGACTCCGAGAGAAATCTTGAAGGACAATTAAAGAATGAAAGGAATCCTTAACGAACCACCATGTAGAGCCTCCATGAAGAACTCCGGTAATAAAAGGATGATCAGATGAAATGAAGGATGAAAAGAATAAGGTTGAAGCCTTGCAATGATTAGATGGATCTCCGTGGTGATATAATTGCGAGAGCTTGGAACTCCGAGGAAGACAAGATGAAACAATTGAAATCAAGAATTTTAATGAATCTCCGGAATAAGGAATTAATCACTTGAATGAAACAAGAACAAGAATTGTGTTATGCGTATCCTTCACCAATTTAAATTGATGACAAGCAATGGACTTGGCATACTACTTATTCCCGTAGAAAGGATTAAGAGAGATATAGCGTAAACTTGGAGAAGGTCTTCAACGAACCACCGGTAGGATTGGAAAGAACGAATGAATTGACATGATAACCAAGGAAGGGAACTCTTGAACGAACCACCGTAAAAATTGAAAATGAAAGTAGTAAAGGCACAATACACCGGGAAGAATTAGAAAATTAATGAAGATACTTGACAGAATTTAGATACAAGAGAACAAAGAGATCATGAGCTGATTAGAGGATATTTGGACGATGCACCGGTAAGATTTGGAGAATGAGAGCTGGAGGCTTGAATGAATAATTCTGAGATGATGGGCTCCGAAGAATCAAACTGAAAGACTCCTGAAATGCTCCGGATGAGTGAAAAGAATTCTCGCACTCGAAAACAATTATGAAAGGATGGCAACAAGCTAGAACCATGAATCATCAAGAGAATGGACAAGATTTAAGAGCAATTCTTCTTCGGTCTTCAAATGTTGAAAATGACGATGAGAAACACCATGAATTGTTGAGGCACTTCGGAATGAAAATTAGAAAAGGTTGAACCAACGATGAAAAGAATTTGAAAGATCTTGGAGAAAGACATATGACTGATGATAATTCATTCTTACGTCAAACTTTTAAATGAATTTGAGAATATCTCCGGGAAGATTAGAAGAGTCAGGTAAGATCCTGGAAAAAGACCTGTGGGTTAGGGCCCACTCAAAAGAAACACCTTCGAATGATTACTTCAAAGGGAGATTGCACCGGTTGATTTAAATGGCTTGAATGAGATAACAATCTCGAAATAACTTGAACGGATTAAGAATAGAAACGCAAATCTTCTGAGTTATCTTCAGCACTCCGGATACAAGTATCGCAATGTTAATGATCAAGAGATGCTTGGATAAGAACTTCCGACATGAGAAAGCATTTGAAACAAGGAAAAGGGTATGATCAACATCAAAAGCTTGAGCTGGATTCACCGAAGAAGAAAAAGAACGAATAATGATGAAGTTAAGGCTCCGTTAGTATCTTCCTGAGAATCACCAGACAAGAAACATTGACGGAAAAGAATGGAGAGACTTCACATCAATAAAAAGGATGCTTGATTAAGATATATGAGTCCTTCAAGAAAGAGGGTGGGAGGGCGGGAAAAACAAAGACAACTTGGGACGAATGAAACAAACACCGTTGAGAATACTTAGAGTTGATCTTGCGGATGTTGAAAATGATCAGATCCACTTGAAGAGAAAACATCGGTTGAGAAGGATTGACATGACAATCTCGATTATCATGAAGGATTAGTATTCACATAGAAATATGAGAACACCGTTTAGGAAAAAGGTATGGAATCAACACTTGACATTGAAGCAACTCGAATACCACAAAACAAAACAAAGGATTGGCTCAGGAAATAAGCCGGAACAAACATATGATAGATACCATATCGTATCATGTGTCTGTTGGAAAGATATCCTACGAGATACTTGAATTCCCACTTATAAACTCCCGAAACTTTCTGATGATGCAATCAGGTGTTGGGGATACAGGGGACACAAAATATATCACCCAAACTAACAATACCTAGATCCAGCTGTATCCATCCTTCAATACATAACCAAGAAACCTTCGGAAATCGTCTACCTCAACCTTCGAGAAGCATCCGTTATATGAGTTATGGCAATACTCCCGCACTCGCCTCAGTACTGGGCTATCAGGGTTATCTCACCAACAACTGTACAAAAGAGATTTTCGATGCCGGCGTACAAAACTCATGTATTCCAGAACTGCAACGATAAGATTATGACGACAACACCTCGGAGCTCAACTCCCTGGGACACCTCCACTAAACCCCTGCTGACAGGAGGCACCAAGACAATGTTGTCATCATAAAACCATCAGAACGATTCTAAGATACCCGCGTGATCCTAAAAAAAAATTAGTGAAATTTTAGGAGAGAAGAGTCAAAACTCTACGTCAGGATGCCTTACCAGAGCAATGAGGAGACTGGGAAGTAAAAAGAATTCCTAAACTCTCCGATACATAATTCCTAAATGACTCAAAACATTTTTCTAGACACAACTCGGCCGCTAAAAATGATCAATCAGTGGGGGCTCCTAAGGTCGGGGAAGGCTCTGATACCAACTTGTAACGCCCTCGATGCGGCTATATCTCCCACGTGTCGAAGCACGACTTAGAGGCATAACCGCATTGAAAGCAATGTCGCAAGTGAGGTAATCTTCACACAACCCATGTAATACATAAGGGAAAGAGATACATAGTTGGCTTCCAATCGCCACTTCACACGATACATGAGTAAAGCACTACATCATACAGATACAATCAAGGTCCGACTACGGAACCAAAATAAAGAAGACTACCCCAAATGCTACACAGATCCCCGATCGACCCGACTGGGCTCCACTACTGATCAACGGAAATGAAACAACACAATGAACAAAATCTTCATCGAGCTCCTCCTTGAGCTCGGGTGCGTCACCTGCACGGTTTCATCGGCACCTGCAAACTGGTTTTGGAAGTATCTGTGAGTCACGGGGACTCAGCAATCTCACACCCGCGAGATCAAGACTATTTAAGCTTAAAGGTAGGACAGGGTAGTGAGGTGGAGCTGCAGCAAGCGGCTAGCATATCTGGTGTCTAACATATGCAAATGAGAGCGAGAAGAGAAGGCAAAAGCACGGTCGAACAACTATGATCAAGAAGTGATCCTGAAACTACTTACGTCAAGCATAACTCCAACACCGTGTTCACTTCCCGGACTCCGCCGAGAAGAGACCATCACGGTTACACACGCGGTTGATGTATTTTAATTAAGATCAACTTCGGGTTTTCTACAACCGGACATTAACAAATTCCCATCTGCCACATAACCGCGGGCACGGCTTTCAAAAGATCAAACCCTGCAGGGGTGTCCCAACTTAGACCATGATAAGCTCTCGCGATCAACGAAGGATATTCCTTCTGCCCGGGAAGACCCGACCAGTCTCGGAATCCCGGATACAAGACATCTCGACAATAATAAAAACAAGTCCAGCAAAGCCGCTCGATGCGCCGACATCCTGATAGGAGCTGCACATATCTCGTTCTCAGGGCAACACCGGATAAGCTAAGCGTACAGGTACCAACATAACCCAAGTTGCCAAGGGACGGTCACGCACGGTGCTCTAGTTTGGACCAACACTTAGACAAGCATTGGCCCGGGGGGCTAAATAAAGATGACCCTTGAGAGAGCGACTCCCTAGGGAAAAGTAGGTGGTGGTGAGGCAAATGGTAAAACCAAGGTTGGGCCTTGCTGGAGGAGTCTTATTCAAAGCGAACTGTCAAGGGGGTCCCATAAATCACCTGACCGCGTTAGGGATGCAAAATCCGGGAACATAATACCGATATGATGGAAACTAAGGCGGCAAGAGTGGAACAAAACACCAGGCATAAGGCCGAGCCTTCCACCCTTTACCAAGTATATAGATGCATTAATTAAATAAGAGATATTGTGATATCCCAACAAGTAAACATGTTCCAAACAAGGAACAACATCTCCACGTTCCAACAAGGAACAAACTTCATCTTCACCTGCAACTAACAACGCTACAAGAGGGGCTGAGCAAAGCGGTAACATAGCCAAACAACGGTTTGCTAGGAAAGGATGGTTAGAGGCTTGACATGGCAATATGGGAGGCATGATAAGCAAGTGGTAGGTATCGCAGCATAGGCATAGCAAAAGAGCGAGCAACTAGCAAGCAAAGATAGATGTGATTTCGAGGGTATGGTCATCTTGCCTGAGATCCCGCTAGGAAGAAGAACGAGTCCATGAAGAAGACAAGCGGACGTAGTCGAACGAATCCTCACAACCGGAACGAAACCGAAGCTAACGAGAGAAACAACCCGGAAAGAAGCAAGCAACATAGTAAACAACCATCACATAAACATGGCATGATGCACAATCAAGTATGATGCATGTCCTGTTTAATGAGGCATGGCATGGCAAAATGCAACAAACCATAACACAAATTAAGTGGAGCTCAATATGCAACGAGTTGCATATTGACGAAACTTCACAACATTTATTTCCTTCTCTCTCGGTTATGTACCCAACAATATTAAATGTAATTAAACATGGCAAGGGGTGAAGCATAAGTAAACTAACTATTTAGGCAAGTTTAAATGAGGCCGGAACAACAAACAACAATTCCGGACAATCCTCATGTCCATATTATGAATTTGGTACTGTTCTGCCCTAAACCATATTTTAGAGTTTTAAACATGCAGAGTAATGGCACCATGTTAAACTAGGCATTTTTCCACCCCATTTACATATATGAATTGTTAAATTCCGAGTTACGGTTATTTAGTTATGAAATAAATCATTTTAGCATGGCATTTAAGCAAATTAATGCAAACAACAAGTTTAAGCATTTTTAACATGGATGAAAGTTGCAAATTATGAAACTAGATGAAATTCTAAGCATTTTACATATACAAAGTATTTACATATGATGCACGGTTAGTGAGATATTAACTGCATCATGTTCGAGGGTTTTTCTGTAAATCTGTTAAACACTGTATAATAGACAAAATTGCAGAACAGGGAAAAAAACATGACACGGGCCAAATCCACTGGAACTGGGCTGGACTAGTGAGCGCTGGATCTGGGACTGCTCACCAAGTGTCCTTGGGCCGTTCGGTGTAGAGGCCAACGCAGGTCGGGGGCGGCGTTGGGCCCGATCTAGAGGCAAACGACGCGGTCAACGCGAGTGCTGCCCTCGCTCGCGTGATGCAAACGAAGCAGAGGCCACGGCAGGGGATTTGGCGAAGCAGGGAGGTTCAGGCGGTGATGAACTTGGCGGGGCGGCCTGGAGGAGCTTGGGTCTCCGGCGAAGGGCGGCGCGACGGGGAGGCTACGGGCGAGGGAGGACCGGATCTGGCGGCGCGACGGGGACGGCGCTGCGGTTGGAAGCAGGCGGTCAGGGAGGCAACGAGATGAAGGGCGAAGAGGCACGGGGGCGCAGGTGCTTACCACCGGAGGCGGGGCGAGGTCGACGGGAACCGATTCCCGACAGTGGGCGGTGGATCCGGCGAGGCAAGGTTTGGCGGCGCCAAACTTGCACTTGCGGCCTCATGACTGACGAGAGAAAGCTCCCGCGAGAGAGAGAGGGCAATGAGTGTGAGAGAGAGAGCTGGAGAAGGAAGGACGGGGAGGAGGGACCGAGGGAGAGGGCGCGGGGTTGGCCTGGTGTTGCTACGGTGGCCGGCGAAGCAGAGCCCGACGGGGGCTCCAACGGCAGAAGGCGAGGCCGGCGGGGTGCGGAACGGACGAGGCGGAGGCAGGGAGCTGGGGCGCTGCGGGAACGAGAGGAGAGGTGCTCGGGGACGCGGGGGCTCGTTGGTGGATCGAGGGGATCCATAGGAGAGCGCTGGTTGGGGGGGGTCGATGGTGGCTGAAATCGAGGGGAGGGATCCCGATGTGGATTCGGTGGAGTGGCGGCGACGACGAGTGGATGGGACAAGATCCCTAGGTTTTAGGTTTTGGGTACTAGGGTGAATATATATACGAAAAGGGGATGATTTGGAACCTTCGATCACGATCGGACGGTTCGGAATAAAAGGGTTAGGGAGTCCAATTAACAAAACAGAGATGTTTTGTAGATGTTAGGGAATGATCTGGACACAACGGTAGCGACAGTCCGGTTCGGGTCCGGGACAACTTTCGGACGCGCGCGCAAGGAGGTCCGCGGGCTGACGAGAGAGGTTAGGTTGGGTCTGGCGGATTGTGAAGAGCGGGTTGGTCTGAGAGAAGAGGGGAGAGATGCAGCCCGGCACGGTTTCCGGAGACCGAAAACATCCGACGTTAGACCGGCTATAATGCCGCTATATTTATCCGTTGGGGCGTCAAACGAACTCCGAATGCGATGAAACTTGGCAGGTGGTCTACTGACACCAAAACAACACCACACGCCAACTTTCATCCCATTCCGAGAACATTTTCTGGCCACTTATAAAATACTATTTCGGACATGCCGCGGGCGCGTGCAAGTGTGGTTGGTCTCAGAACGGACAAGGGAGAGAACTCGGAGAACCCGGACGGATGCAAGTTTCGAAAACATGATGATGCAATGCGGATGATGACATGGCAAGATGCGACACGCAAGCAAATGACAAAGCAACAACAGCAAATAACGGGAGGACAACTGGCACATCGGTCTCGGGGCGTTACATTCAACAATCATCAAAAGACTTCCCATAAACAGAGAAGTCATCCATGAAAACTTCAACAATCTTTTCACAAAAGTTAGCGAATATAGCAGTCATACATCTTTGAAAGGCAATAGGTGCATTGCATAAACCAAAAGGCATATGTCTATAATCATAAGTTCCAAAGGGACAAGTAAAAGTGGTATTTTCTTGATCAGGTTGAGAAACAGGTATTTGCAAAAAATAGAGTATCCATCAAGTAAGAAAAAAGTGTGTGTGCTTAGATAATCTTTCTAGCATTTGATCAATAAAAGGCAGAGGGTAATGATCTTTTCTAGTTGCTTTATTTAATTTTGTAAAATCAATTACCATTCTATAGCCTGTAACAATTCTTTATGGATTAAGTTCATTCTTATCATTAGGAACAACAGTAATACCTCCCTTCTTAGGAACACAATGAACATGCCTTACCCACTACTATCAGCTATAGGATAGATTATACCTGCTTCCAGAAGTTTTAATATTTCCGTACTTACCACCTCTTTTATCTTCGGATTTAACCGACGTTGGTGATCAACAACAGGTTTAGCATCAGGCTCCATATTAATCTTGCGCTGACATAGAGTGGGACTAATGCCCTTTAAATCATCAAGAGTATATCCAATAGCAGCTCGGTGCTTCCTTAGAACTTTCAACAATCTTTTTTCTTGATGTTCTGAAAGGTTAGCACTAATAATAACAGGACATATCTTATTTTCATCAATATAAGCATATTTCAAAGTGTCTGGCAATTGTTTTAATTCAAACACATGATCACCTTTAGGGAGGAGGACCTCCTAGAGTTTCAACAGGCTAATTGTGTTTAAGCAGAGGACGTTGTTCAAAGAAAATATCATTTATTTCATTTCTTTCATGCATATGTAAATCATTTTCATAGTCTAGCAAATATTGTTCTAGAGGATCAGTAGGAGGCACAGCAATAGAAGCAAGACCAATTATTTCATCCTTACTAGGATATTCTTTTTCATGAAGCTTTCTACTAAACTTGGAGAAATTAAATTCATGAGACTCATCACCAACACTAACACCGACAGTTTCTTTCTCACAATCTATTCTAGCATTAACGGTGTTCAAGAAAGGTCTACCAAAGATAATGGGACAGAAGTCATCTTATGGGGAACCAAGAACAAGAAAATCAGTAGGGTATTTTATTTTCCCACACAAGACTTCAACAACTCTAACAATCCCAATTGGTGATATAGTATCTCTATTAGCAAGTTTAATAGTAACATCTATGTCTTCTATCTCTGCAGGTGCTATGTCGTTCATAATTTCTTCGTATAAGGAGTAGAGAATAGCACACATGCTAGCACCTATGTCACATAAACCATGATAATAGTGATCCCCTATTTTAACTGAGACAACGGGCATGCCAACAACAGGTTTGTGTTTATCCTTTTTATCAGGTTTGGCAATTCTAGCAGCTTCTTCACAGAAGTAAATAACACGCCCGTCTACATTTTCTTCCAATAGATCCTTAACCATAGCAATACTAGGTTCTACTTTAATTTGTTCATCTGGTTTAGGTGTTCTAATATAAGTTTTGTTAACCACAGTTGAAACTTTAGCATGTTCCTTTATCCTAACAGGGAAAGGTGGTTCTTCAATATAAGCAGTAGGAACAACTGGATCAACATTATAAAGTATAATTTCTTCCTTAGCTAGTACTGGTTCTTTAATTTCTTCTTTAATAGGTGGGTGATATTTTAAACCACTTCTCTTTAGGGAGATCAACATGAGTAGCAAATGATTCACAAAAGGAGGCTACTATCTCAGAGTCAAGTCCATATTTAGTGCTAAACTTTTGAAAAGCATCAGTATTCATAAAAGATTTAACACAATCATACTTAAGCTTAATACCTGACTCTTTACCTTCGTCGAGTTACCGATCTTCAGAGTTGCATTTAATTCTTTCCAAAAGATCCCACCAGAATTCAATAGTCTTCCTCATGAAGGAACCAGTACAAGAAGTATCGAGCATGGATTGATCATTACGAGAAAGCCGAGCATAAAAATTCTGAATAATAATTTCTCTTCAGAACTCATGATTGGGGCATGAAGATAACATTGACTTAAGCCTACCCCAAGATAGAGCGATACTTTCTCCTTCACGAGACTAGAAATTATATATGTAATTCCGATCACGATGAACTAGATGCATAGGATTTTTTTTGGGTGAAACTCCAATTTCAACCGATTCTAGTTCCAAGCTCCAATATCATCGCATAGCCTATACCATGCCAATGCTTTTCCCTTCAAAGATAAAGGGAAAAACTTTTTCATGACTTCATCTCCAGGTAAACCTGCAAGCTTAAACAATCCAAAATTTGTTCAAATATATCAAGTGCATATCAGAATGTTCGGTTCTGTCTCCTGGATAAGGATTAGCTAGCAGTTGTTCTATCATACCCGAAGGAATTTCATATTCAATATTTTTAGTAGGTGCAGGGTTGAGGGGTAGCTAATTGTAGTTCCGGTCGAGGTGAAGATACCCCGAACAAACCCCTCAAAGGATTGTTCTCCATAGTAACAAGTGACAATAAATTTCAACACACTATATGAATATTTCCTTACCAAATTCTACTTACCAAAGGCGCTTCACTCCCCGGCAACGGTGCCAGAAAATAGCCTTGATGACCCACAAGTATAGGGGATCAATTGCAGCTCTTTTTGATAATTAAGAGTGTCGAACCCAATGAGGAGCAGAAGGAAATGATAAGTGGTTTTCAGTAAGGTAATGTCTGCAAGTGCTGAAATTGTAAGTAACAGAGTAGTTTGATAGCAAGATATTTTTGTAACGAGCAAGTAATGATAGTAGTAACAAAAGTGCAGCAAGGTAGCCAATCCTTTTGAGGCAAAGGACGGGCCAGAACGGTCTCTTATAATGAGCAAAGCGTTCTTGAGGGTACACGGGAATTTCATCTAGTCACTTTCACCATGTTGGTTCGATTTGTGTTCACTACTTTGATAATTTGATATGTGGGTGGATCGGTGCTTAGGTGCTATTCTCACTTGAACAAACCTCCTACTTATGATTAACCCTCCCGCAAGCATCCGCAACTACGGGAAAAGTATTAAGAATAAATTATAACCATAGCATTAAATTTTGGATCCAATCGGTCCCTTACGGAATAGCGCATAAACTGGGGTTTAAGCTTCTGTCACTCTCGCAACCCATCATCTAATTACTACTCCACAATGCTTTCCGTTAGGCCCAAATATAGTGATGTGTCATGTATCGACGTTCACATGACACCACTAAGGGAATCACAACATACATACTATCAAAATATCGAACACACATCAAGTTCACATGATTACTTGTAACATGATTCCCCCGTGACGTCAAGAACAAAAGTAACTACTCACAAATGATAATCATGCTCAAGATCAGATGAGTATTAAATAGCATAATGAATCTGAATATATAATCTTCCACCAAATAAACCATATAGTAATCAACTACAAGATGTAATCAACACTACTAGTCACCCACAAGCACCAATCTATAGTTCCGGTCACAAGATTGAACACAAAAGATGAACTAGGGTTTGATATGATATGGTGTTGTTGAAGATGTTGATGGAGATAGCCCTACCGAAGATGGGAGGGTTGTTGGTGATGATGATGATGATGTTTCCCCCTCCGGGAGGGAAGTTCCTTCGGCGGAATCGCTCCGCCGGAGGGCAAAAGTGCTCCTGCCCAAGTTCCGCCTCGAGACGGCGACGCTCCATCCCGAAAGTCCTCTCATTATTTTTTTCTAGGTCAAAATGACTTATATACTAGAAGATGGACACCGGAGGTGGGCCTGGGTGAGTACAACCCACCAGGGCGCGCTTGGGCTGCCTGGCGCGCCCAGGTGGGTTGTGCCCACCTGGTGGCCCCCTCTGGTAGTTATTTGCTCCAATATTCATCATATATTCCATACAAATTTTCCGTGAAGTTTTAGCTTGTTTGGAGTTGTGAAGAATTGGTAGCCTGACGTAGCTTTTTCAGGTCCAGATTTCCAGCTGCCGGAATTCTCCCTCTTGGTGTGTACCTTGCAAACTATGAGAGAAAAGGCATTATAATTACTCCAAAAAGCATTATTATGCATAAAAACATCATAAATAACAGTAAGAAAACATGATGCAAAATGGACGTATCAGAGACCCTTCGACAAAGTTGTGTGCGATGCAATAATCACAAACGGTGATGTAAAAAAACCGTCAAAAAAGATGCAAAACATTTGCGATGATGGATGCATCAGACATGGTTCGGAATTGAGTTGCGTGTGGGATGAGGTGCATACGGTTCAGTTCAATGAACTGTCTGCGATGAGGCAAAAGAACAGAAACGGGCAGCCAGATGAAGGTGTGTGTGATATACAGCATACGGTTCACTTGGATGAACTATTTGTGATTAGGCAACACAAAAGAAACGGTCAGCCAGATCAAGGCCTGTGCGATATACGGCATACAGTTCACTCGCATGAACTGTTTGGTTGATCCAATAGAACAAAAACGGTTCAATTTAACAAGAGATGTGTCATATGTGGCAAACAAGCCTGTAATCAGTAATGTGTGCAAAGGCCGATAATAACACAGAGGATTGCTGCTAATAAGATGTGTGTGTTGTGCCTTGGGAATGCATACAGAACAAGAACATACACACACACACACTTTTATAAGGACATGGTTGCATAACCAAATTAAACATCGAATTACATAGGTGGCTACTACACACATGACATCATCTACTTCTTGGGACGCTTGCTCTGCTTGTGGCTCGATCCGGCCTCGTCGATTTGGGTAATGAGGCACCTCCTCATGTCAATGATCCGCCTTTGCATCTCGTAGCATGTGTACACGCTCTTGGCCGTGAACCTGAGGTGAGGTTCATCCAGTTGCCGCATCCAGGCCCCGTGCCAGGATACGGGACATGTTTTGTTGGCATCCTGCTTCATCTTTTCGTAGTATGGGTCGATGATGGCCAAGGCGAGTTCAACCAGGGAGTCCTTATTCATGCTGCCCTAGACCCTGTAGTGCTCACAGATTTCGAACAAGGTTCTCGCAGGGCAAGCCCGTAACCCTGAGCGCTTTTAGATCGTTGGTGGTTTCCACCGTAGCGAACTTGTAGTCGATGCTGTTGACAAACCTGGTGAAACGGTCGGAAGGCTCTCTGGCCATGAAGTAGTGGTATATGAGGACATGATGGCGCACACACAACTGGGCGGCGGCAACCTTCTGATCTATGTTGGGACGACTGACGATGTACTGGAGGTCGATGCCGACCACCTTGTACTTGTCTCGAGCAAGCAATTGCTCAATGGTGTTGATGTAGTCGTCCACCATGTTCAGGTTGATGTTGTACACCACTAAGAGATCCGTCTCCCACGCGTGGGTCTCCACTTTATGCTCAACGAACTCCATTGGAGCGCCGCTAGACATCCCCTCTCTATGTGTCATCGTGGGTGTGCTTCTTGTGTTGTGGGGCGCGATCGAAAGGGTTGAAGAGACTGAGGTTATAATGGCTGCGAGAATTAAAGGGGAAACCGGACAACCTAGAATATTGGCATGCCCTGATGGCAGTTCTAATTTGCAGCGCGTACCTCCATCGTGTTGCACGTAACTACATTGCGTGGCGATGCGTGCTGTGCAACCGCATGCATATGGGGGTCCTGACATGATCGTGCGACTGTTGGCGTCCTTGGAACGGGGGTACCCAGACTTACCTGCCTACGGCCTAGGTTGTGGCTCCACCGGCGGCCTAGTACAACCCATATTCATCAACAACCACTTAATACCCTCGCGAGGGGCCAAGCCTCGTGAGGCGGGCGACACCAAGACCTCCCCTGGGGCGGCCTCGCTAGGCTGGCTCCCTAGGAGCGGAGATATCTATGCAAGGGGCACCTCGCGAGGAGCGCGCGACGTGAGCCATGATGACCAAGGCCAGGCGGACGCCAGTGGGCGCAGAGTACCCGTTGCCTCTTTGGTGCTAAAGGGGAAAGCACAGATGAGGAGTCCCGAGGCGTCAGGCAAAGGTTTCCATATCGGTGCAACAAGACCAAGACCAGCAGGACGGCATGACAGAGGTCATCGCGGAGCCCACAATAGTGTCACCACTAGAGCCTTTGGTAGGTGAAGACCACCTTTTGTCAGGATAGCTTTTAGTAGTTGTCTCCCTTCAAAATTGGCCGTTGTGGGATCCCTTCCCACCTAATATTTGAGGAGAGGACCCGGGCCTCTATAAATAGGACTAGCCACCACCGTGGGAGCGGGGTCGGATCTTTGATGGATCATTCAGTCCATCCTCACACACACAAGCTCATCGAGGTCAAGTACACCTCTCCTCAGGAGGCTGTTCATCCCTTGTACTATTCATCCTCAGCCTACAAGGCAATCCACCACACCACACTGGAGTAGGGTATTACACCACAACGGTGGCCCAAACCAGTATAAACTCTCGTGTCCCTTGTTCCTTGGGTTAGGCGGTCTAGGCCTTGACATCGTTGCAAGAGTGAGCTTCGGAGAGAGAGATCTTTGTGCGCACCCCAGTGTTCGAACCTCAAGGGTCTGCCAGAACCTAGAATCTGACATTTGGCACGCCAGGTAGGGGTGCGCTGAAGCCTTTCTTCCATTTATCCGTGCTCCATTGCTCCACCGGATCCATGGCTGACGCTCGCCGAGCTCATGCTGAGCACCTCGCCGCCCTCGTCGCCCGCGTCGCTCAGACGGCTCCCGTTGGCAGACCTCTCTGCCGTTCTCCATCACCTGCTGCCAACGCAGCCACCGGCCCGGCCGGGAACGAGCAGCAAGCTTCGTCGCTGCACCACTTCGTGCGATGAGACGGACGCACTGCCTCCCCGTCGCTGACTCTGGCCGGCTCATCGTCCCACCTTCTTCGCGCTCCCACGGACGCTCAGGCTGCGCTGCTCATGGTACACGAGTTCCTGCATTACCGCCCGGTCAACGACCTCTACGACGACTGGCTCGACCGCATCACTGAGCTCGCCAGCGCCGCTGGGGGCTCACCTGCGCCATCCCTCTCGCTACCACGACCACCTCCAGCAGCGGGCGATGTCGCCCACGGAGCGCCTACACCACCTCCGCATCAAGACGCTTCCCTCACACCAAGACGCGCGGTCCCGCGGTGTGACCCGCCACGCCGAGCGCCTGTGCACGAAGAAGGAAGCTGCCAAGAAGTCCCTGCTACCTCTTGAGCACTGTGTTGGTTTTCCCTTGAAGAGGAAAGGGTGATGTAGCAGAGTAGCGTAAGTATTTCCCTCAGTTTTGAGAACCAAGGTATCAATCCAGTAGGAGGCTACGCGCGAGTCCCTCGCACCTACACAAAACAAATAAATCCTCGCAACCAACGCGATAAGGGGTTGCCAATCCCTTCACGGTCACTTATGAGAGTGAGATTTGATAGATATGATAGGATAATATTTTTGGTATTTTTGTGATAAATATGCAAAGTAAAATAAAAGCAAAGTAGAAAATCAAAGGAAATAACTAAGTGTTGGAAGATTAATATGATGAAGATAGACCCGGGGGCCATAGGTTTCACTAGTGGCTTCTCTCAAGAGCATAAGTATTTTACGGTGGGTGAACGAATTACTGTTGAGCAATTGACAGAATTGAGCATAGTTATGAGAATATCTAGGTATGATCATGTATATAGGCATCACGTCCGAGACAAGTAGACCGACTCCTGCCTGCATCTACTACTATTACTCCACTCATCGACCGCTATCTAGCATGCATCTAGAGTATTAAGTTCATGAGAAGAGAGTAACGCCTTAAGCAAGATGACATGATGTAGAGGAATAAATTCATGCAATATGATAAAGACCCCATCTTGTTATCCTCGATGGCAACAATACAATACGTGCCTTGCTGCCCCTACTGTCACTGGGAAAGGACACCGCAAGATTGAACCCAAAGCTAAGCACTTCTCCCATTGCAAGAAAGATCAATCTAGTAGGCCAAACCAAACTGATAATTCGAAGAGACTTGCAAAGATAACCAATCATACATAAAAGAATTCAGAGAAGATTCAAATATTGTTCATAGATAAACTTGATCATAAACCCACAATTCATCGGTCTCAAGAAACACACCGCAAAAGAAGATTACATCGAATAGATCTCCACGAGAGAGGGGGAGAACATTGTATTGAGATCCAAAAAGAGAGAGGAAGCCATCTAGCTAATAACTATGGACCCGAATGTCTGAGGTAAACTACTCACACTTCATCGGAGAGGCTGTGGTGTTGATGTAGAAGCCCTCCGTGATGGATGCCCCCTCCGGCGGAGCTCCGGAACAGGCCCCGAGATGGGATCTCGTGGGTACAGAAGGTTACGGTGGTGGAATTAGGTTTTTGGCTCCGTATCTGATCGTTTGGGGGTACGTAGGTATATATAGGAGGAAGAAGTACATCGGTGGAGCAACAGGGGGCCCACGATGGTGGAGGGCGCGCCTTGGGGGGGTAGGTGCGCCCCTACCTCTTGGCTTCCCTATTGGTTGCTTGGCGTAGGGTCCAAGTCTCCTAGATCTTGTTCGTTCCAAAAATCACGTTCCCGAAGGTCTCGTTCCATTTGGACTCCGTTTGATATTCTTTTCTCCAAAACTCTGAAATAGGCAAAAAAAAGCAATTCCGGGCTGGGCCTCCGGTTAATAGGTTAGTCCCAAAAATAATATAAAAGTGAATAATAAAGCCCAATAATGTCCAAAACAGTAGATAATATAGCATGGAGCAATCAAAAATTATAGATACGTTGGAGACGTATCAGTCCCTTAGCCGCAAGAAAATGCTCCTGCGCTACCAGCACCACTATGTCAAGACCGCGCGCCGCCTACTGCGGCGGCGCATGGAAATCAAGATCAGGCTCCGCCCCCGCGATGGGCTCCGGTGACCACAGCAGGCTACCGTGCCTTCACTCCCGAACTGCACAGCGTCGTCTGGCCCGGTAAGTGCAAGCCAGACCTGCCTCCACGCTACGACGGCACCCCTGACCCCGCGGAATTCTTGCAGCTCTATGAGCTAAGCATCAAAGCGGCCAACGGCGACGAGAAGGTCATGGCGAATTGGTTCCCCATGGCCCTCAAGGATGGCACGCGCTCGTGGCTCCTGAACCTGCCCGCAGGATCGATCTCCTCCTGGGGTGAGATTCGCGAGAGTTTCGTCGCCAACTTCGAGGGCACTCATGACCGCCCGGTGGCCGCAGGCGACCTGCGGCACATCAAGCAGCAGCCGGGGGAAACGCTGCAGAAGTACATCCAGCGCTTCAACAACATCCGTCTCAAGATCCCCAAGGTGACGGACGAGGCCATCATCTCCGCGTTCTCCGATGGTGTCCGCGACTTCAAGATGAAGGAGGACCTCGCCATTCACGAGGAACTATGCATGGCCCTGGAGATGTTCAACATGGCAACCAAGTGCGTGAGGGCTGAGGAGGGGCGCCTCTCCCTCCTCGAGCTCCCAGCTGCGGATCAGGAAGACAAGAAGGCCAAGATCAAGGACGTGAAGCGCAAGGGGGCTACCGTGCTCGCGGCGGAGCCAAAGACGAAGCGCGGTCGCGACCACCCCGAATCATCCAAGGCCAACTGCCCATTCTGCGCCTTCCACAACGTACCCACCCACAACACCAGTGACTGTCAGGAGCTCAGGGCCATCCGCGATGGGCGCTTCGGTCGACGCCTCGACCGCAACGGCCGAGGCTACGACCGAGGAGAAGGACGAGATGGAGGACGCTGGAACGACCGCAGCCCCCGCCAGGAGTGGCGCGACCGACCTCGTGAGGACCGTTGGCAGGACCAGCCTCGCGAGAGCGCCTGGAGAGACCTGCCTCGTGAGGACCGACCTCAGGGCAACTCAGGCCTCCCTCCGCTGCCACCACCACCAAGAAGGAACGATGATCATCATCAGGACGAGGGGGCTAGGGGCTTCCAGGAGCCGCGCGCCATCACCTATATCTTGGGTGGCGCTCAAACCCCAGCCTCTCAGCGTATCTTCAAGCAGTTTGCTTGAGAGGTGAACGCGGCCCTTCCCAGGCTCGAAGCCACGCGCCCGCTCAGGTGGTCCAAGTGCACCATCACCTTCAGCTCGTCAGACCAGCTCAAGTGCGCAGCAACAGCTGGCGCCCTCCCGATGCTCTGCTCACCCGTCATCAGCAATGTCCAAGTCACCAAGACCCTCATCGACGATGGCGCATGGCTCAATGTCCTACCCGCCGAGACATTCGACAGCCCCCAAGTTCCATACGATCAGCTGTAGCCTGCCAAGCCCTTCTCAGGAGTGACCGAAGGCTACACCACCCCGATAGGGCACGTCCGCCTCCCTGACACCTTCGGCCAGCGTGACAACTACCGTACCGAGATCATCGACTTCGATGTCGCCCACATCCGCCTGGCGTACAATGCCATCCTTGGGTATCCAGCCTTGGCCAAGTTTATGGCGGTGACCCACCACAGCTACAACATCCTCAAGATGCCAAGGAGCAGCGGCATCATCACGGTCCCCTATGAAGAAAGAGATGCGGTGTGCTCCCTCGAGTGTGCCTATCAAGCTGTAGCGACCGAAGACCCCGACAACGAGGCACCCGATGCACTCCTGAGGACATCTTCAAGAAGAAGTAGCTACCCTACCCAGGGCCTCAGGAGAGCGGCGTTCCCAGCGGCACCACCTCTGGATCTACGCCCGCAGCAGGGGCGCCTCCCTCCCTCGCATAGGAAGGCACGTCTGGCACCCTCCTCAGGCTAGGCTCGGGGGCTCTCTTTTGGAGGGCCTCAGACCTAGCCAATGTCACGAGGGAGGCGCTCGGGCACCATGTGGAGGCGTGCTTCGCTGCACATTTCCCTCAAGAGGGCACGAGGCGTGGAGCGCCTAGTGCTCAGGAGTTCATCACCAAGGCATCCAGGAGCTTCAAGAGGCAAGGACCATAAGTGGCGACCGTCACCCACCACCGGCTTAGCTCGCCATCCTAGCGAGGACGGCAGGCTGTGCGTCTGCATCGACATTCCAGGGCTCAACAGGGCCGCATCTCAGGGGCATTTCTGGCCTTCGCGCGTTGGACGGTGCGAGGGTCCACCTCACAGCTACGTTCGCATGCCATTCGGCTTGCCGAACGCAGCTATCACCTTCCAGTGCCATATGCGGAGCATCCTGGCGGCTCAGGAGGCCAGGCATCACGCCGTCCTGGAGGAAATCACGACGGTTCTCCAGGAGCCACCTGGGCCCGCGGAGCCTCCCGAGGCTTAGGACCCTGGCGGCTCGTGAGGAACAACCCTTCGGCACACATCTTCAGCTACTCCAACATCGCTCCAGCTACAGCATCAGGTGATTCTTTCCAGTTCATTCAGTTGGGGCGCCCCTTGGGCAGCATTATCCCCAAGTCGCACGGGTCTGTCCCCGCGACGTGTATCCTTTTGCATCTTTAGCTCACTCTGTTGGGGGCGCCCCTCGGGCTGCATTATCCCCAGGCTGCCCGAGTCCGTCCCAGTGGCATGTATCGTTCTTGCATCTATCTGAGATAACCTATTTCATTGCTTGAGTCATTTCATAGTTATCACCTGCTTACCTGTTGCCCTTCGCGGCCACCCGTGTTGCTGACCGACCCCCTGCTCATCCCGCAACAGGGGCTACACATACTGGCACGACACTTGTGCTTGGGTCCATCCCTGCAACGCTGACAAACCTGAGATGTCGACCTCTGGCTCGCGGCACGCCCCGCGCACATCACCTCACTAGGCCCTCAGTGCCTTCGTCTCCTGCGGAACAACCAATGGCAGACCAGCAAGCATGGTCGCAATCTGTGTTCCTCCCCCGTGCTAACCTGCAGGAACTTCCGGAGGCAAGCGATGGACGGCATCGCAGACTCCCTCCTTTTTTCACGCAATCCGCTTGCACGTTAAAGGGGGGCTCCTGAGCATCGCGTCTCAAGAGCTCCTACTGACTCTCCAGCCCTCACCCCCTAGCCTTGACCACGGCAACGCGACCTGGCATACCAGCGGCGGCTGAGCTCGCTCAAGGGTCGGGACCCGAGGACGCAGAGCACCTAGGGAGAGCATGAAAAAGGGAAGGAGGCCAGCGCGAGCCTAACCCAATCGTCTCGCAGCCGCTGATGCACAAATCTGGCGCTAAACAAGGGATCGACTCTGGACCGCTAAGATAAGTCTCGCACTTGAGGCAACCTAGCGCAGCGGCACAGGATTCCCATCTCTTGCAGCCCGCGGCCTTCCTTTCCTACCCTCAGGTAGTTGCTTGCATGCTAAAGGGGACCTCTCGAGCATTACGCCTCGGGAGCTCTTAGTGGACCTCGGGTCGCTCACCTCCTAGCCTTGACCACGACATCGCGACCTGGCATACCAGCGACGGCTGCAGCCGGCCTGGGGACTGGGACATGTCGGCGTAGAGCACTAAGCTACCGTGGGATAGGAAAGGGGGGACCGAGACAAAGCAAGACACGCAGTTGTAAATCCTCATAATAAGGATGGTATTAACGCAAAAGGCACTACAGAACCTTTACACGCCCCCATGGGGTTCATCTCGATTCCTCGTAGGGAACAAAAGAAGAAGGTTTATAGGAGCCCTATCTACAGGCGTCGCCGCCAATGTCATCATCAACAGTGGGCCATGGGAGGCCGACACCAACCCCATCCAGATCAATGGCGGCCACGGGCGGACGCCGCTGCCGCGCTCTAGGCACGGCGAGAGCTCGGGGGCACGTAGCTGTCGTCGCTTGTCTCCTGAGTCTCGTAGGGCTCGTGACAGTCACCGGACTCCGAAGAGTTGTCGCTGTTGTCGGGGGAACTATCGGCGAGGGCAGCGGCGGGCCCCGCGCTAGCCGCAGCACCGTCTCGACGATCCCCTTCGGGGCAGCGTTCCAGGCGATGGCCTTCCTCGTCGACGACCTTGAAGAACATCGTGGAAGCACCGTCGTATTCGAAGTGGATGGCGAGGGCGCCCTCCGCGCGGCAAGCGCGGGCGACCTCGCCCCATCCGCGGGTCATGAAGATCTTGCCCGGGGAAACGACCTCAACCTCTGCCCCTGTTCCCGGGGCGTCGCACTTAGCATGCTGCAGCCACAAGTCGAGTGGCCCCCTCGGCGGCATCTCTGTAGAGAAGAACTGCGGGAATCGGATCCAGGAGCGTGGTGGCATCATCGCCCACACCACAAGTTCGCGCGAGGAGCCCTTGGCAAGGGTTCGCTGGGCAGCGGCGCGCACCGCCACAGCACGGCCACCGCTGCCACGGCGCGATCAGTGCCGGTTGCTGCCTCCTCCTCCGGAGCCCTCTGCCTGGGCGTACAAAGGCAGTGGATAGCCGGGGGGAGGCCGTTCATGCCGAGGCTTCGTCACCTCCGGCCTCACGACGACATCGCGGGAGCGGGCCGGCCTCTTCTTCGGCGGGAGTGGCCCTGGCTCTTCCCGAGGATTTTTCCCCTTTCAGCAGCGGAGAACCTCCATATCGGCGCCATGAGTATCACAGTAAGGAGGAGGAAGAAGAAGCGGGCGGAGTGGAGGAAGAGATGAGCAACGGAGGCTCCGCCCCCTCCCCATTTATAGCCAGAGGGAGGCCAACCGCCGACCTCCACGATCGCAGGTAATGATGTTTTTTCTGCATGCAGCAGGGACTCCTCAAGTCGGGCAGTTGCCGAGGCAGCGTGGGGAAGCAGAGATGCCCACGTCCAGTCAATCGCCATGCGTCGATCAGGGCCGCAGGCTGTTGGGGCCCGCGGCGCTCTGCACTTTCCCTTTGGCTTTGCCTCGAAGCCAAGTACGAGCGACCTTGGGCCCGGGGGCTACTGTCGGCGTCCTGGGAACGGGATACCCAGACTTGCTTGCCTGCGGCCCAGGGCATGGCTCCACCGGCGTCCTGGTACGGCCTATCTTCATCAACAACCACTCAAGACCCTCGCGAGGCGGGCGGCACCAAGACCTCCCCTGGGGCGGCCTCGCTAGGCTGGCTCCCGAGGAGCGGAGATATCTATGCAAGGGGCACCTCGCGATGAGTGCGTGGCATGAGCTATGAGGACCAAGGTCAGGCGGGCGCCAGCGGGCGCAGAGTACCCGTTGCCTCTTTGGTGCTAAAGTGGCAATCGCAGGCGAGGACACCCGACGCGTCAGTAAAAGGTTTCCATATCGCTGCAACAAGACCAAGACCAGCATGACGGCAGGACGGAGGTCATCGCGGAGCCCATGACAGCATTACCACCAGAGGCTTTGGCAGGCGAAGACCACCTTTTGTCAGGATTGCTTGTACTAGTTAGTTCCCTTCTAAATTGGCCGTTGTCGGATCCATTCCCGCCTAATATTTGGGGAGAGGACCTGGGCCTCTATAAATAGGACTAGCCACCACCATGGGAGGGGGATCGGATCTTGGACAGATCATTCAGTCCATCCTCGCACACACAAGCTCACCACGCTCAAGAACACCTCTCCTCAGGAGGCTGTTCATCCCTTGTACTATTCATCCTCAGCCTACAAGGCAATCCACCACACCACACTGGAGTAAGGTATAACACCACAACGGTGGCCCGAACCAGTATAAACTCTATCTTCGTCCGGACCCTAGTGTTCGAACCTCAAGGGTTTGCCAGAACCCAGAATCTGACACCAACCGCTGGTAGAGCACGCGCGGAGGGATGCGAGTAGAGTGCTCCGTGGTCGCCTCAATGGCGAGCAACCATATATATGCATATATCGGTTGTACACGCAAGGAAAAGCTGTCCACAAGCTGAGCGCGCCGACGAACGCGAGCAGAGTGCGTCGCGGCGCCTAACGGCGAACAGAGCTTGCCGAGGGACACGAGCAGAGGCCAGCACAGTGATACGTGGAAAATAAGACAAACTGTGGGCAAACGCTTGCTGGTATATAACCGTTTTGCGATTGATGAATTCATCGTTGACGAGTTACCTAGTGAGGTCCGTGTGCGATGTGATATGCTCTGTCAGCAGAATATCTATGCTCTGTGTACAGACGAACAACATATTTGAGAGATGCAGATCCAGGCATTCGATGTGATTGTCGTTATAGACATTATCCACCTCTGGGCCTATTATTATCAGCAAAAGAAGAGAACGCGTTAGTGCCTACATGCAGTTTTGAACACTACTACACGCCTATTTGGTTTGCAGAATTTGTAAAATGCACCAACGTTCCACCTTCGATCTAACATGATTAACATGGGCATTTGATTACAATCTAGAAAAATGTAGCCTTCTTCACAACAGGTTGGATTGGATGAAAAATTCCCTAAGAAAACTAGTACAGATGAATCCAAAGGAGAATGCTTATGGATTGTAACCATATGAATTAAGCAACCAATATGGGGTGGGGGTGTATGTCCTGAAATCCTCCAAAATTCCTTTAGAAATCATAGTACATTGTCATTGTAAACTTGGGAAAACATGCAAAAAATTTAATTCCCTTATGGTTAACATTTAATAGGAACGGAACATCACCTCTATATACAACTTCTTCAGGCACGGAAAGCATCTCAGGCACCTGACAACTTGGTCCAAGTTGGGGCCGATAGATTCTAGTGCCAAGACCTTCACTGTGCCCTGAATCTGGGTGAAGCTTTGTTGGATGACAGACGAAATACATCTTCAAAACTAGAAATAATGTTGATATCAAGAAGGAGAGGTATAAGGCGATTGTTGTACCTGAAAGTAGTAGTATTTGACAGACGAGTTGCCCACCGCTGTCAATTTCGGCACAGAAATGACATTGATTCTTGTTGGACATTGTTGATCAACTACATGTAATCTCTCAAGTGAAGGTGTGTCCTCAATGACCATATTGTGGTCCACCTTTTGTGATCTCTCGTTGCAGCGCCAGCAACACACATAAATAGTCCGGAGAGTCCTAGAGGTGATGTGCTAGGTACTCGACCAATTCATGGCCTAAAAACGAAGGAACTCGAGTGCAGTACAGCCGCGGAGCAGCCGCTCCATATCATCCTTTGGGATGAGACGGCGACGAGCTCGAGGTGCTTTAGTCATGGTAGAAAAAGAGCGAGTGCATCATTAAAGGGGGATGGCAGTTCATGGACTTGGCGAGGCGCAACATGGGCGCGAAGCGGAGCACGGATGTTGGTAGCGAGCGCATATGCCCATCATTAAAACTGAGTTGGTCTATGGAAGGGGATCGGAACCACCCATCAAGCTTGGCTCGGTCCTTGCCATGGGAATGGAACTTGCCCGTGATAAGGCCTATGATTGGGCCATGGTGACTGTCGAGGATCTGGGAGAACGCATCCAAGATTTTGCGATAGCCATGGCAGAGCTCGTGGGCGTCGAGGAGGTTGACAAGGGTGAGGAGCCATAGGGGGCGCCACTGCCGGGAAAGGGCCGTTGTCCTTGCCCCATATTTGATTGGGAGGAGGGATATGATGACTGTCAACATATCATCGGGGAGGTTGCTGATGAAGTCTAGGCCTGCTGGAGTCGCTTGCGTTTCTTTCTCGACCCGCCTCCGCTTGTTGGCAGCCTCGTTCTCCACCATGTCGGTGGCGACAGAAACCTCTTTCTCCATATTCACGCCGTGCTCCGGTGCTTCAGCAGCCCCACGTCGCCACTCCCTCCGATGGGGCGCTTCAGTGGCATCCTCATACACTGATGGCTTTGAGGACTGAGAGCGGCGTCGAGGATGCGGGCAGAGAGAGAGGATTATGTGTGTGGCGAGGATGGGGGTGCCGGCTTTGAGGAGTGAGAGTAGTGTCGAGGATGCGGGCAGAGAGAGAGGATTGTGTCTGTGGCGAGGATGGGAGGGTACGGCCGCTCGGGCGCGCCATTAATACAGACCAGTGGGAGTGAGGCGGGCGGCGGTCAAAGGCTGTCTCGCTTCCCAGTGAGAACGACTGCATAATATATGAATGAAAATATATGCTTAATTACTGAATTTTAGTTGCAAAAATTAGATAGTGCTAGTGATTTTTAGCTGCATTGAAGAGATACCGTATTCAATCTGAACCGTTTCAGTTGAAGAGATGCACAAATCCTGCGTTGAATAGCTCGCATGCTCCCCGACGAGCCTGCGCATTGGCGGACAACTTGCACGCCTCTCGGTCAGCCTGCGCACCCGACTGCGCTCGCACGTCTCCCGTTCAGTCAAGCAGCTGTCCGCACGACACCTCCAATAGCCTTAAAACCAAGACACAAGGCGTCACGTGAATGGTTAATGACACACACACAATTTGAATTATACAAACATTTGAGATATTAAAGCGGCAACTATTTTTCAAAATGCCTTTGTTGGTTGTTATTCGAGTGCGCCTTCTCTCAAAATGGACACAAAAAATACCACAACATGTCGGGTGCCATTCCATGATAGCATGCCAAGTTTCATGAATTTCATACGAGTTTTGGATTTACTAGAATTTAAAAACAAAGTATCTCAACATTTTGCCGGCAGTCAACAGCGAACTGGTGTTTGAAATTCATTCCAATTTATTGCATGGGACCTAAGCATGCACCCAAGGACACATATTTGATTTTTCAACCAATTTATGTGCCTAGAAAACCCAGTTAATGTATAAAAATGTCCAAACGAACCCCAAAAAATTCCAAAATTTAACACAACACTCATGTTCTTCTATGTTGACACTAGAAATTTTTTGAAAGCAATAAGAGGCAAGGAATATTGTTTCGTCCCCAAAGGTGGCAGGTTCCCTACCGAAACCATCACGCTTGTTGTGAGAAGCTCTAGTCTGTGAGAAGCTTATACCCAAACCTGCCTCAAATCGGACAAAAAAATTACCATGGCATGTTGATGCCGCTCCATGATAATATTCCAAGTTTCATGAATTTCAGACGAGTTTTGGATTTACTAGAATTTAAAAAATAGGTATCTCAATGTTTGCGGCCAAGTGACGGTGGCAGGGTGTTTTCCATTCATTCCCATTTCTTGCATGGGACCTAAGCATGCAACCAAGGACACAAATTTGAATTTTTAAAGAATTTATATGCATTAGAGCATGTGCCTGTAGTTCAAATTTGAATTATGCACATAAATGCATTGAAAACTCATTTAATGTATAAAAATGTCCAAACGAACCTCAAAAAATTCCAAAATTTAACACAACACTCCTATTGTTCTATGTTGACACTAGAGAAAAAATTGAAATCAAGAAGAGGCAACGGATATATGTCGGTGTACTAGAGTAGGGGTACCCTAGTATCCCGAACTTGTGCACGGGCAGTCGCAGCGTCCCGCGGCAAGGCTTGCCAGGCGACCGCCAAAGTCCTCCATGGTTCCTTTGGAGCCATTCAAGAACAAAGTATTTTAAGACAAGGAGACAAGTCCCCGGCAAGAGGAGCTTGCCGGGAAGGCCACTCAAGGCACAAGACCCCGGCAAGAGGAGCTTGCCGGGAAGGCCAACCAAGGCATCTCAAGGAACTTGCTACGACGCACCACGCGTCCCGGCAGGACCCGGCGAGCGACAAGCTCCCGGACGCGCCAACACAACGGCCGCGGCAAGGCATTTGCCGCGGCAAGCCACCACTCTGTACCTGCGCTCCAGCACACCCACCCACGTGTCGCTCTGGGACCCCTCCAGGCGTACGTGGCGGGAGGCTGTGCATCCAGGGGTACACTATGGCATGCGGCGCTGACAAAATCGCCACCGTGGCGAGCGGTGGCGCCCCTGACGGTCCCTTTTCTGCACCGTCTGGGCGACGTAGATAGGCATTTAATGCCTTTGTCCCCTGCCGTCAGGGTTAGGTATGATACACTATGTAGGTAGCTGTACCTACCGCAACACATTTCCGTTTTTGCCCTTGCCTACGTTGCCACCTGTTGGAGACCCCTTGAGCATATAAAAGGAGGCCCATGCACAACGTAGGGGGGGATCGCCCCCAGGAGGACGAACAGTAGAGCACTCCCGCTCGGTCTCGTTAGCTGCTGGTGTGTACTATAGGACTCCGCGCTCCCGACCAAGAACTCAATACAATCCACAGAGCAGCAGTAGGAGTATTATCTCTCCGGAGAGCTCCGAAGCTGGGTAAAACCCCTCGCGTGCCTCGCCTCGATCCGCTCTTTGCGCGACCTCCGTCCCCCGCCAAACCGAGAAGGGGCTCCGTCCCCATAGGTGCTCGAGGAGCCAGATTTCCCCGGCATCTTTGGCGCGCCAGGTAGGGGGCGTCGAGGTTGTGTGAACCTGATCCGGCGTTCGCACGAGCTAGATCTTCATCGACTTCATCGACATGCCGCCGAAGAAGAAGGCCTCGGAGGCGGCTGCTCCGTCCGCGTCGAACCCACCGCCGCCGGAGCAAACGGCTGGTGGGGAAGACGCCGGCGGAAGAACGGGCGTCGACGAAGAAGCCCACGGTGCCACCAGGTCCAAGGACAAGGCTGCGCTGCCCGTCGGCGGTGTAGCAGGCTCCCACGACGACCGGGCGTCGATGGATGCTCCGCGCCCATCTTAGGAAGCGCGGGACCGGCAGCGTCGTGGTACTCACGGTACCATACGTTCGCTCGACCCAAATCGAGCTGGCGGATCTCGAGATGCTCAAGGCCAGCATGCACGCCAACGTGCTGGCGCAAGCGAGGCACGGTCGCCTGGACGGAATACTGCTCCTTCTAACATCGTTGGAAGTCCGAGCATATCCCGCTCCTCGCACCGTTCGCCACCGCTACCCGCCACTCCAGCAGAAGCTTTGGCGCAAGCTCAACTGCTCCTAGACTTCCCTCCAACGCCAGACAAGATCGACGACTGGAGGGCCACCATTCAGAGCCTCATCGGCTTCGCCAACGGTGACACTCCGCGGCAGCCAACCACATCGCAGCCGCGGCAAGCCAGCCAGGTGCGAGCCGATGGCGACAAGACCGGTGGGGGTGCGACCACCGTGCACTCCCCGCCCCGAAGGCCAAGATCGCCGGGTCCACCGCGACAGCGACTCCACCGCTTCATCAGATCCGCGAACTCGTCGCGATCAGCGCCACGTTCTTCACGAACGGCAGCAAGAAGACGCTCGTACCCGCATCGAGCACCGAAGAGAAACGCCTCGTCAATCAGACCGACGCGCTGGGCCCACTATCGACATGCATGCGCCAGGGGAACCAGGCGACCTGCCGTATGCGGTAGGTTGCCCTGCGTTTACTCGTGAGCTGCGGCAAGTCCAGTGGCCCAGCACGAAGAATTTCAAGCCAGACGTGCCCGAGAAGTACGACGGCAGGTTGCATCTGTCGGAGTTCCTTAGCATCTACACCATCGCGGTGCAGGCTGCCGGGGGGCAAGACAACAAGATCCTTGCCAACTACTTCCCGCTGGTGCTCAAACCCAACGTCAGGTCCTGGCTCATGCACTTGCTGGAAAACTCCATATCTTCCTGGGCAGACCTATGCCATTAGTTTGTCGGCGCCTTTACGGGCAGCCACAAACCTCATGGCCAGGAGAGTGACCTTCACTTGCTTGCCCAGAAGGAAGGAGAGCCCTTGCGCAAGTACATCCAGAGATTCAGCCAAGTGCAACGCAACATCCCAGATGTCCACCCTGCCGCGGTCATCAGCGCGTTCCATCAGAACGTGCGTAACCGCAGGATGCGGGAGGAGATGGCGATGTGCAAGATCAGAGACGTCAGCGAGCTGTATGCCCTGGCCGACAGGTGTGCACGTGCTGAGGAAGGGAGGAAACTCCCCGGAGAGAATGCAGGAACAGGAGGATCTGACAGCGAGGATGCCGCCCCGGCAAATAAAAACCGGCGACGGAACAACAGGAAGAGGAAAGGCAAAGATGTGCTAGTTCTTGAGCAGTCCGGCAGCGACGGTGGCGTGAAGAAAGCCAAAGATGGCAGCTCCGGCAAGGAGGTTGCCGCATGCGCCAACTGCCAGGCTGTGGCAGCCGCCGACAAGCAGGACGGCACCAACAAACAGTACTGCAAGATCCACCGCACCAAGGGCCATGACCTCCAGAGCTGCAAGAAGGTCGAGCAGCTTGTCGAGCTGCAAAAGGCCGAGTACGAGCGACGCGACAAGGAGAAAGCCCAAGCAGGTGCTGGAGGATCCGGTACAAAGCGCACCGGCCGGGGAGGACGCCGCGGCAAGGCCAATCAGCGGCAAGGAGACAGACCTCCCCGCGGCCGCGACAAAGATGAAGACGACGATGATGAAGACATGGATGATGACGAGACCAGTGAGAAGGAGTTTCAGAAAGCCACAGAGGTCTTGTGCGTTGACGGCGGTGCTTCTCTGCACACTTCACACCGCCAACTCAAACAGTGGGTGCGGGAAGTCAATGCGGCAGAACCACCCATCGAATCACGCAAGCTTCTGAAATGGTCCAGCACGCCTATCATCTTTGATATTGTGGACCACCCTGATCGCACAACTACGGTCGGGTGTTTGCCGATGTTGGTCTCACCAACTATCCGCAACCTCAAGGTCACTAAGATGCTAGTTGACGGCGGGGCCGGCTTGAACCTGATCTCCTCCGCTGTGCTTCGGAAACTCCAAGTCCCTGACAGCGAGCTCGAAGAGACTGGCACATTCCAAGGAATCAACCCGGGAAGGAGCAAGCCGAAGGGGAAGATCATGCTGCCGGTGACATTTGGCAGCGAGCTAAACTTCAGGACTGAGAGGATCACTTTTGACGTTGCCGATTTTCCGTTGCCTTACAATGGAATTCTCGGCCGTCCAGCGCTCGCCAAGTTCATGGCGGCCTCTCACTACGCGTACAACATGCTGAAGATGCCAGGCCCGATAAGTGTCATCTCTGTCCATGGCGACAAGAAAGATGCTCTTATCTGTGCCGACAAGATTTACCGGGAAGCAGCAGCCACGGCGGATCGCGAGACACTTGCCGCTGAAGCTCCCGGGGGGAAGAAGAAGACCAAGTCTGGCAAGAGTTCTGATGCCCACTCCGGCAAGCGCACCTCTTCGGAGTGCTGCGCTACCGTCGAGGACGCACCATCGAGCTCCACCGGCAAGTGTAAGAAGAAGATGGCAGCTCCGCCAGCGACCAAGAAGGTGTCCGCCAAGGAGGACGGCACTGGTGGTACTTTCACCATCAGTGCCACTCTCGACCCTAAATAGGAAAGCGCGCTCGTTGCTTTCCTGCGGGCGAATGTCGATGTGTTTGTGTGGCAACCATCTGACATCCCCGGCGTTCCCAGGAAAGTAATTGAGCACCACCTTGCCGTCTATCCTCATGCGCGGCCCGTCAAGCAGAAAGTCAGAAAACAAGCGGTGGAGCGCCAAGAATTCATCGTAGAAGAGATCAAGAAGCTGGAAGCAGCTGGCCTTGTCAGAGGAGTGCTCCATCCGACGTGGTTGGCCAATCCTGTAGTCGTGCACAAGGCAAACGGGAAGTGGAGGCTTTGTATTGACTTCACCGATGTCAACAAAGCTTGTCCCAAAGATCCATTTCCCTTGCCGCGCATTGACCAGATTGTTGACTCCACGGCCGGATGGGATTTGCTTTCATTTCTTGACGCATACTCAGGATATCATCAGATCTTCATGGCAGAAGAGGATGAGGAGAAAACCGCATTCATCACTCCATGTGGCACGTACTGTTTCGTACGGATGCCTTTCGGTTTGAAGAATGTTGGTTCAACATTTGTAAGGGTAGTCCATACTTCTTTTGAACCGCAAATACACAGAAATGTGGAAGCCTACATGGATGACATAGTGGTCAAGAGTAGGGACAAAGCAACTCTGATTCAAGATTTAGAAGAGACTTTTGCAAATCTGCGCAAGATCAGCCTCAAGCTCAACCCCGAGAAGTGCGTGTTTGGAGTCCCTTCCGGCAAGCTTCTCGGGTTGTTCGTGTCTCAGAGGGGAATTGAAGCCAATCCCGACAAGATCAAGGCCATTGAGCAGATCGAAGCACCGAAGCGCGTCAAGGATGTGCGGAAACATGCCGGCTGCGTGGCGGCTCTCAGCAGGTTTATCTCTAAGTCTGCTGAGCGCGCCCTGCCGTTTTTCAAAATCTTGAAAAAGGCAGGTCCAATGAAATGGACTCCGGAAGCGGAGGCTGCGCTGCAAGACTTGAAGAGATACCTGTCCTCCACTCCAATACTTGTCGCACCTAAGCCACAAGAGAAGTTGCTGCTGTATCTGGCGGCAACCAATCAAGTGGTTAGTGCTGCGTTAGTAGCGGAGAGAGAGGCAGATGATGAGCTAGCGACCGCGGCAAGCACATCCAGCGACAAGCAGGGGGCTTCCCCGACAAGCTCTGATCCCGACAAAGATGGATCTGCGCAGATGTGCGAAGGAATACAACAGAAGAAAATGGTGCAGCGCCCAGTCTACTTTGTCAGTTCCCTTCTATAGGGGGCTAGGTCAAGGCACTCTGGTGTGCAGAAATTGCTTTTCGGCCTTCTCATGGCCTCGAGAAAGCTGCGCCATTACTTCCAGGCACATGAGATCACAGTTGTCACTCGCTTTCCGCTGAAGAGGATACTGCAGAATCCAGAAGCAACAGGCAGGATTGTTGACTGGGCACTGGAACTGTCAAGCTTTGGCCTCAAGTTTGAGAGCACTTCAACTGTCCAAAGCAGAGCATTGGCAGAATTCATAGTAGAGTGGACGCCAACACCAGACGAAGAAATTCCAGAAATGAGCATCCCCGTCAAGGAAGCAAGCAAAGAGTGGCTGATGTACTTTTATGGTGCTTTCTCGCTGCAAGGCGCCGGTGCTGGCGTGCTGCTTGTCGCACCCACCGGAGAGCACCTCAAGTACGTGGTCTAGATGCACTTTCCTAAGGAGCAAGCAACAAACATTACTGCAGAGTATGAGGGATTGCTTGCCGGTCTCAGGATCACGGCAGACCTTGGGATCAAGCAGCTCATTGTTAGGGGTGACTCGCAGCTTGTCGTCCGCCAAGTGAACAAGAATTATCAGAGTCCGTTGATGGAAGCTTACGTTGATGAAGTGAGGAAGCTAGAAGAGCGCTTTGTCGGCCTACAAATGGAACACGTTCCAAGAGCTCAGAACGACATTGCTGACGGCCTGTCAAAGTGCGCAACACTTAAGTTACCTGTGGAACCAGGGATCTTTGTGCTCAAGCTGACTCAACCGTCTGTGACGCCATCAACTAGACAGAGCGAGAAGAGGAAGTTGGTTTCTGGTGACTATTTTCCGGCAGAGCTTCCCGAAGCCGCCGCCAAGAAGGTCCCCAAGATCAACGCCAAGAGTGTTGAGGAGCAGTCTGCTCTGACAAGCCCCAGGGCTTGTTTCGTTATAGCAGACGCTCCCGACAAGTTTTGCTCCGGCAAGCTTGCCGGGGTTCGCCAAGCTTCGGCTGAGCCGCAGGTTATCGCCGTGGAAGCGGATGTTCCCGCAGCAGCAGATATGCCTTTAGTCCTTGCTGTCGAGCCACAGGCTCCAGGATGGGCACAGAAGATCGTCTGTTTCCTCCAGACAGGAGAACTTCCCGAAGAGCCAGAAGAAGCGGAAAGAGTAGCCCGGCAGTTTAGTATGTACCAGTTCGTCGACAACGCACTGTACAGAAGAAGACTCAACGGTGTGAAATTGAAGTGTATTCCCCGGGAAGAAGGACAGAAGCTGTTGGCAGATATACATGGAGGCATATGTGGTCACCACATTGGCGCAAGAGCACTTGCCGGCAAAGCGTTCCGGCAAGGTTTCTTTTGGCCGACAGCCCTCCAGGATGCAACTGCACAAGTAACCAAGTGTGAAGCGTGCCAGTTCCATTCCAAGCAGATACACCAGCCAGCTCAAGCTCTCCAGACGATCCCTTTATCCTGGCCATTTTCGGTTTGGGGGCTCGACATCCTCGGCCCCTTCCCCCGAGCAGTCAGGGGCTTTGAGTACTTGTACGTCGCAATCGACAAGTTCACAAAGTGGCCGGAAGTGGAACCAGTGAGGAAGGTGACAGCACAGTCAGCAGTCAAGTTCTTCAGGTCGATTGTTTGCCGCTTCGGGATCCCTAACCGGATCATCACCGACAACGGTACGCAATTCACGAGTCGCACCTTCATGCAGTACGTCCAAGATCTTGGCGCCAAGGTGTGCTTCGCTTCTGTTGCTCACCCCATGAGCAACGGTCAAGCGGAGAGGGCAAATGCTGAAGACGCCAAATCGAGCCACTGGCCAGACACCTTTCGCTCTGGTCTATGGAGCAGAGGCAGTTATCCCCACGGAACTCGTATACGGGTCACCTCGAGTGCTCGCTTATGATGAGCTTGAGCAAGAGCAGCTGCGACAAGATGACGCGCTGCTCCTTGAGGAAGATCGTCTTCAGGCTGCTGTGCGAGCTGCTCGCTACCAGCAAGCTTTGCGCCGCTACCATAGCCGCAAAGTTAAAGCCAGAAGTCTCGAGGAAGGCGACCTTGTTCTTTGGCGCGTTCATTCCGCCAAGAATTCCAACAAGTTGACGCCGAAGTGGGAAGGCCCTTATCGGGTGAAACGAGTCACTAGGCCTGGCGCTGTCCACCTTGAGACCGAAGATGGCATTCCGGTGAGCAACTCCTGGAACATCGAGCATCTTCGTAAGTTTTACCCGTAAGGCGCGGTTGTCGGACCCTGTCCGGCAACCACCATTTTGTACAAGTCTTGCCACTGTTGCATGTAATCCTTTGTACGAAGCCAGGCGCAGACCCTGTGCATAAATAAAGCTCACGTGCTCCGCACACCTTGTCAATTTCATGCTTTTCGGCATGAATTATCTGACACTTTGTGCAGCGAACACCCCCGGTAAGCAACAACGAGCCATAAGGCTCCATATCATTATTTCCTCTACTTTCTTTTTTCTCAAGGAAATGAAGGCTCCTTCGCCCACAAGTTTGCCGGAGGGGAAGGGGAAGATAATGGTATGGACCGGGCATCGTTCAAGAAAAGTTTCGCCTTGCCGGGAAGCAAACAACAGAAAAGCTAAGTACCAAAGTTTGAGCAATCAGATTTTTTTTAATTTTAAGTTATTTTCCTTGAACGACCATGCTTTGTATGGAAAACCTGTGCGCGAAGGAACTGGCTCGTGGCTAGTTGCGCCCTTACTTTGTTTCGAGTTCGCTCAACAGTTTAAGTGTGCTGTGACTAGAGTCGCACCCTTACTTTGTTTCGAGCCCGCTCAACAACTTAAGCGAGCTGCGACTAGTTACGACAAGGTTTCTTGTCGGCAACGGCACTGCCAGCAGGCTGCTGACGTCCCGCACTCAGCGCTCGCGGCAAAAGTGCCTACGCTGGCAAGTTCCCTAAGAGCATAGGGCAAAAACATACAAAGGAAGGAGTCAAGTAAAGGAAATAACATTGCAATCACTACCCAAAATAAAGTCATATATTACAAGATAGCTTGTCGCGGCTCTAATAGACTGCTTTCATAACATGATTAGCAGCGACAAGAAAAGAAGAAAACGGGTGGCCTAGTCCACATGATCGCCCTCAACCCTCTTGATCCCGCTCACCTTGTCCACAATGGGTGCGACAAGGTCCTTGAGCGCCTCTAGATCAGCTTCCGCCGGCAGGGATCTGAGGACATTGGTGAGGTTGAGGCCTGGGTTGTGGAAGTCTACCTTCACAAACATCTTCTGAAGAGCTCCCGCGCAGATCTTGCGTGACTCGTCGGCCAGCTGCTTTGGGATCCTTTCCCGGAGTCACTGGAGGGCCGTCGCCACGCCTTTGAAGAACAGAGTGAGCTTGGCGCTGGATGGGAGGGTCTCATCAGAGGTATACCCGAGATCCCCCATCCCCAGCTGCGTCAACTCCTTGTCGATGTCTGCGGCAGCATTCACAAGACCCTCCGTCCACTGCTCCACAGTCTCTCTAAAATCATTCTGGGTGGCGGCAATGCTCTCCAGCAGCGCCTTGTCAGCCTTGATCTCCTTCTTCAGGGACGCCTCCTGCTCCCTGGCACTGTCCAGTGTCTTGGTCAAGGCAGCCAGCTTCAGCTCAAGATCGGTGTTGGAATCCTTGGCGACGCTAAGCTCCTTGACCTTCTCGGTGAGACGACCCTGCAGCTCACCAAAAGTGTAGGCGTCCTTATCGCGCTCATGCTTGAGCGCGGCAAGCGCTTCACCGCTTGCCTTAAGATCAGCCTCCAGCTGCGCCACCTTCGTCTCTAGCTCCTTCTTGGCGGCCTCGGCAGCTGCGGCGGCGTCCTTTGTTTCCTTGAGAGCTCCGCTGAGTGTTTGCTCGCGCGCAGCAAGCTCCTCTTCATGGCTGTTCAAACTGGCTTTCAGCTGCACCAATTCGCTCTCCCACGCAGATATCTCCTCGGCGGCAAGCCGCTGTTGCTCTGCAACTTCTGCCTTCTCGAGGATGAAGGCCTTCTGTGCCTCATCAAGCTGCACACGCTCCGCCGCCAGCGACTGGAGAGCTGCCTGGTTGAGACCCCGGAGCTCCTCCGCGCGCTTCTCCATGTCCACCCCCGCCTTCGCGACAAGCGCTTCGCGGGACTCCAGTTTGGCTTGTCGAGCGCGGTAGAGCGACACCAGCTTCCGCAGCAGTCGCTCTTCCTCAGGCTCGTCACTGCTACTGCCTGGCACATCGACCAGCGTCAGCCCAGCGGAGGCGAGAACCTCCATGTCAAAGCTTTCTCCTTCGACCGGCGCCCTGGACGTTGACGCCCAGGGGAGGTTGATGAAGACGCCATCGCCGGCCTTCAAGTAGACGCCTGGCTGGGGCTCTTCGGAGCCTGGCGCTGCGGCAGCGGCGGGAGGATCGGCGGTCGGTGTAGCGCCTGTCGCTCCTGCGGCCTCAGGGTCGTCAGTACGATCGCCGAACCCCCCGTCGGCTGCTGCGGCGGCAGCCCTGGCGGCCTCTTCGCCGGCGGGATCATCAGCGCCGGCCACTTCTTCGGTGGCGGCGGCATCGTCAATAGCGACCTCAGTCTCCATCGGCTCCACAGTAGATGGATCTGACGGCCGGAAAAGGAAGAAAAGTCAAGCAAATACCCAAAAAGAAAAACCCAAGGGAAGTTTAGAAGCAAGGAGTACCTGTACCAGGCTCGGTAGTTGGGATCTCTGCTGCCGGGGGGTCGCTGATACTGTCCCTTGCCGGAGACTTCTCCCTTGCCGGGGAGCTCTCCCTCGTCTGAGACTTCTCCCTTGCCGGGGAGCTCTTCCTTGTCGGAGACTTATCCCTTGCCGGGGAACTCTCCCTTGCCGGAGTATTCTCCTTTGCCGGAGAAGTCTCCCTTGGCGGCGTAGTCGAAGCAGATGGCATGTCAGGGGCGGCGTCTGGACGCTCCTGGTGGGGCTGCTCTGCTCCTACACAAGCCAACAGTCAGATATCAGCAAGCAAAGAGTATCCATGCGCGCCTAACAGCGGGAAGTAAACCATATACTTACGCTGGGGGCTGCGCTGGGGGCTGCTCTGAAGAACAGCTGTCGGGTCCGGCAAGTCTGTCTCGGGCGCACCCCCTGCTGGCACAGTGGGATCATCCTCGATGACAATCACCGGGACCTTGGCTCTCTTTGCCATTCTCTGGGCCAGAGTCCTAAAAACGAATAAGTTCAGAGTGAAGCAAATGAGATACAAGACAAGACAACAAGTATTGAAGACATACAAGTACAACCAGAATCTTACTCTTCTTCTTCCTCGTCGGAGCTGAGCGCGGAGAAGTCAAAGCCCGGCCCACCTCCGGCGCGAGGAGGCGGAGGAGTAGGATCTCTTGGCCAATTGGCGGGAGCTGGAGCAGCGGACCGGGAGGACCCCGCTCCAGTTGCCGCTGCAGCGTGAGGTGCTCCCGCGGCAACAGAACATGCCACGGTGGAGCGTGTCGTGCGGCGCGGCGGGGGTTGACTCGTCCGCCGCTCCGCTACGTCCTCGACCATGCGAAGACGCCTTCTTGATGGAGCCGGGGGCTCCGCTTGTCGAGCCAGGGGCTCTGCTTGTGGAGCCGGGGGCTCTGCTTGTGGAGCCGGGGGCTCTGCTTGTGGAGCCGGGGGCTCTGCTTGTGGAGTCGGGGGCTCTGCTTGCGGCAAGCTGTCCGAGGACGAAGAGGAAGAGGAGCCGATCTCCAACGAGCCGCTCGTATCCTCGGCGGGCCCGCTCGGCCCGACGTCATGCCCGGCGGACCTCTTCTCGTCGGCAAGCTCCTCTCGATCGGCAAGGCTTGTTGCCTCAGCTGCATCCGCCTCCTCCACGGTGAAACCAAACTCGCCCGCGGCTGCGACTGCCGCCGCCTCCTCCAGCCTAGTGGCGATGCACTTGAGCTCATCTTCGGTAGTGTCCCGGGTGAGGCCCCTCTTCTCATCGGCGTCGACCGGCACTTCTATCAAGTTATCGAAGAATGCCCGCACGGCATCATCTGTAGGCTCTATCCAGGCTGGATCAATTCCGTGCGAGTCGCACAGCGGCATCATCGCACGGATGCGGTCGAGCGCGGAGTTGTTGCACAGCGGAACGACACCCCTCGGCAACCTGAACACTTTGGGGTGCTGTGGGTCGTGCTTGAACAGCTCCTGGAGCATCGCATTGAGCTCCAGGACAGTGAAGTTGAAGTTGAGGCCCGGCCGCAACCTCATGATGTCCGCCACATTCTGGAACTCCCAGGCGGGTCTCCTCCTCTCCTGCAGGGGGGCAATGCGGCGGCAGAGGAAATCTGCGCCAACCGCTCCTACAGTAAGCCCGGCAAGCCTGAGGCGTAGGATCCGGGCGACGGCAATCTGCAGTCTATCGTCTTCCGGGGCCAGGCTACTCCAATCACTGCCGCGCACTACTGGGGTTTCACGCAGAGCAGTAAACGGCTGCGGATTCTCCTCGACAATCAGGCACCAGTCCGCCCTCCACTCCTCCCACTTTTTGCGGAACTCTCCTTCCAGATAAGCATCCTTCTTGCCGGCTTTCGAGATCCAGGCAATTCCGCTGGATAAAGGCTCTCCTTTCTCAACCCGAGGTGAAAAGAAATGGTGGAAAAGGGCTACGTTTGGATGGATCCCGACAAAGTTTTCGCAGAGATGTGCGAAAACTGCCATGGTCAGGACAGCATTGGGGGTGAAGTCAAGGAGGTGGAGCCCGTAGGTGTTCATGATATCACAAAAGAATTCAGAAAAGGGCGGGCAGAGCCCGCAGTAGAAGAACAAGGCGAAGAAGGGATACCTAGTGGGATACTTATCCCAAGCAGTGGTTGGGAGTACCTTCGTGCGCGGATGCGCTCGCGTCCCTATCGACCAGAAGAGGTAGAAGTCCTCCTTCAGCTCTGCCGCCTCGAGCCTCGGAGGGAAGATTGCCCGCTCCTTTCGCAGCGCCGCGAGCCGCTGCGCCTCGGCCGACTTCGCCTTCTCGGCTTTCGGAGCCATGGAGGGAATGGTGAGGGAGGACGACGGCGTTGGTGGTGCTGGTGGCGATGGGGGCGGGGCGCTGCTATCCTTCGGCTTTGGGAAGAAGGGGAGTGGCGGAGATTCTTGAGGAGGGAATAGCAACAGGCAGATGGGTGAACTGCCCCTGTTCCCCCTGCTTATAAGGAGGGAGGGGGCGGACGGTCCGCCTTTCCGAATAAAGAACCACCCACGACCTCTCCCACGACGCCGCAATCGACGCGTGCCATTCGGGGAGGGCGTGGTGGATGCGGAGTAAGGTACGACGTGACCCAGGCCGCGCGTGCCCGTGCCCTGTTTTGGGCCTGGCCCAATAGCGCTCGGCACCGTGTATGGCCCAGGCCCGGGGGCTCCTGTCGGTGTACTAGAGTAGGGGTACCCTAGTATCCCGAACTTATGCACGAGCAGTCGCAGCGTCCCGCGGCAAGGCTTGCCAGGCGACCGCCAAAGTCCTCCATGGTTCCTTTGGAGCCATTCAAGAACAAAGTATTTTAAGCCAAGGAGACAAGTCCCCAGCAAGAGGAGCTTGCCGGGAAGGCCAACCAAGGCATCTCAAGGAACTTGCCGCGACACGCCACGCGTCCCGGCAGGACCCGGCGAGCGACAAGCTCCCGGACGCGCCAAGACAACGGCCGCGGCAAGGCATTTGCCGCGGCAAGCCACCACTCTGTACCTGCGCTCCAGCACACCCACCCACGTGTCGCTCTGGGACCCCTCCAGGCGTACGTGGCGGGAGGCTGTGCAGCCAGGGGTACACTGTGGCATGCGGCGCTGACAAGATCGCCATCGTGGCGAGCGGTGGCGCCCCTGACGGTCCCTTTTCTGCACCGTCTGGGCGATGTAGATAGGCATTTAATGCCTTTGTCCCCTGCCGTCAGGGTTAGGTATGATACACTGTGTAGGTAGTTGTACCTACCGCAGCACCTTTCCGTTTTTGCCCTTGCCTACGTTGCCACCTGTTGGAGACCCCTTGAGCATATAAAAGGAGGCCCATGCACAACGTAGGGGGGGATCGCCCCCAGGAGGATGAACAGTAGAGCACTCCCGCTCGGTCTCGTTAGCTGCTGGTGTGTACTGTAGCACTCCGCGCTCCCGAGCAAGAACTCAATACAATCCACAGAGCAGCAGTAGGAGTATTATCTCTCCAGAGAGCTCTGAAGCTGGGTAAAACCCCTCGCGTGCCTCGCCTCGATCCGCTCTTTGCGCGACCTCTGCCCCCCGCCGAACCGAGAAGGGGCTCCGTCCCCATAGGTGCTCGATGAGCCAGATTTCCCCGGCAATATCGTTTCGTCCCCAAAGGTGAAACGTTTCGTACCACCATCAGGATTGTTGTGAGAAGCTCTGGTTTGTGAGAAGCTTATACCCAAACCTGCGCCAAATGGGACAAAAAATTTACCACGACATGTTGATGCCGCTCCATGATAGCATGCCAAGTTTCATGAATTTTAGACGAGTTTTGGATTTACTAGAATTTAAAAACCATGTATCTCAATTTTAGCGGCCGAGCGACGGTGGCAAGGTGTTTGACATTCATTCTCATTTCTTGCATGGGACTTAAGCATGTAACCAAGGACACAGATTCCAATTTTGAACCAATTTATATGCACTGGAGCATGTGCATGTAGTTCAAATTTGAATTATGCACATGATTGCATAGAAAACTCAGTTAATGTATAAAAATGTCCAAGCGAACCCCGAAACATCCCAAAATTTGACACAACACTCGTGTTGTTCTATGTTGACAAGAGAAAAATTTGAAAGTAAGAAGACGCAACAGATATCATTTCCTCCCCAAGGTGGCACGTTCCCTACCGAAACCATCAGGATTGTTGTGAGAGAAGCTCTGGTTTGTGAGAAGCTTATACCATAAACTACCCCAAATTGGACAATATTTTTTACCCCAGCATGTTTATGCCATTCCATGATAGCATGTCAAGGTTCATGAATTTCAGACGAGTTTTGGATTTACTAGAATTACAAAAACAAGTACCTCAACGTTTGCCGGAGAGCCGCAATGCCGTGGTGTTAGAAATGCATCCCCATTTATTGCATGGGACATAAGCATAAACCCATGGACACATATATGATTTTACAACCCATGTTGGTGCACCGGAGCATGTGCATGTAGTTTAATTTTGAATTGTGCACCTGAAATGGCTAGAAAACCAATTTAATGTATAAAATGTCCAAACGAACCCTGAATAATTCCAATTCTTTTACGACACACATATATTTGCATGTTCACTGTAGATAAAAGTTCTAGCAATTCAAACACCGTCCACTGCCGCCGTGACCCCATTATGTAAGTCAAATCAAGATGAAAAATCAAGTAGATCCCACACAGTTTATTATCACCAACCGTGTGAGATGCAGTGCCAAATATCCTTGAGCACTGTCTGGTGGCACTTTGCATGCCAATTTTTTAGCTGAAGCGATTCAAAATTTCCGGCTTCCGCGGAAATATCTACCTCCCCGCCCCCTCCCCTTTACCAAAGCTACATTTCCCCTGTTTCCGCCTTACATTCCAAGTTTAAACCTTCACTCCTTGCTTGTAGCACTGCCTCCTCACCGGCGACCCTCCTTCACGCTACTCGGCCTCGTCTATCCAGGCAGGTAATCCACACCCGACCCCCATCCTCCTCCTCCTTCCACATCCCACATGCCCCGACCGCCGGCAAGACACCTTCCACCCAAATGATCGACCCCTCTACCAAATAAGCGCCGCCCTAAGCCATGGTACATGTAGTATAGCCAGGAGCTCAAGGAGCATTTGGCAGCAGAGAAGAAAATCGCGGCCGCACGTGCGGATGAGGTCGCAATGGCTGACATTCGTGCTGACCCCCAGATCTTGGAGGAGCACCTCGCCGTCGAGGCCACCGTCGACGCCTCACACGGCAACGCCGCGACGCGGTTGGCTGCTTTAAATGAAAGTTCATGGCATTTTATCGACGCCACCCTCTGTGCCTTCGACGAATACTACGAGGTGTTTTCTCAGCATGTAGGTGCTTACCTCAACTCGAGAGCCAGCAGGTTGGTGCCCGGAGCGGCTCAGGCAACTCACCACTACGACAAGGGCACCGATGATGCGGAGGCCGCGCTATCTTCCACGTCCAAGGAGCCAATCTTCATTGATATCTCCGACAATGAGGAGTAGCTTGTATTATTATCTCACTATAAGGACCCATGTTTAGTTTGCTAGCTACTGCCTTTCCTTAAAAAATTCTAGTGAATTGTGCTATCTACTTTTATCATGCAATCTGTTGCTCTAGTGTATATGTTCTATATGTCGTGCAATGTGGTGCTCACTTATTAACTGTTTGGTTAATTAGTTGTCGTGTTCAGTTAACTTTTTGGTTCAATTCTGCAAATGTGATGTTCAATTCTTCAGGGTGCAATGTGGTGCTCAGTTAACGTTTGGTTTATTTGTTGTGGTGTTTAGTTAACTGTTTGGTTCAATTCTGCAACGCGGTGTTCAATTGTTGTGGGTGCATTCTGTTATTGTATACCATGTGAGGAATAAATGGAATTTGGCAGTACTAAATACATGAGAAACAAATACAATTGCTATATTTCCAAGTTGTTAAGCATGCTTGGTTTGGTTAACTGTCTGATCTTCTATTAGGAGTATGTTATATTGTGCAATGTGGTGCTCAGTTAATGTTTGGTTCATTTGTTGTGGTGTTTAGTTAACTACTTGGTTCAATTCTGCAATGCGACGTTCAATTGTTTTGGGTGCATTCTGTTATTGTATACCATGTGAGGAATAAACTGAATTTCGTTGGACTAAATACATAAGAAACAAATACAATTGCTATATTTCCAAGTTGTTAAGCACGCTTGGTTTGGTTAATTGTCTGATCTTCTATTAGGAGTTTGTTATATCGTGCAATGTGGTGCTCAGTTATTGTTTGGTTCATTTGTTGTGGTGTTTAGTTAACTGCTTGGTTCAATTCTCCAATGGGATGTCCAATTGTCGTGTGTAGAATTTTGTATTGTTGTGCATGTGAGGAATAAATTGAATTTGGTTGCACTTAATACATGACAAACATATACAAGTGCTACATTTCCTAGTCCTTAATCATGCTTGGTTTGGATAAATGGGTTTTCCATGTGGGTTGAATTAATCCGATGAATCTGCAATGTTCTTATTTTTCATCAACATATTTTACTGAGAGCACATGTATGGTCCGTTGTCAAATAGCACACCATGCAATCTGTTGCTCTAGTGTATATGTTCTATATGTCATGCAATGTGGTGCTCACTTATTAACTGTTTGGTTAATTAGTTGTCGTGTTCAGTTAACTGTTTGGTTCAATTCTGCAAATGTGATGTTCAATTCTTCAGGGTGCAATGTGGTGCTCAGTTAACGTTTGGTTTATTTGTTGTGGTGTTTAGTTAACTGTTTGGTTCAATTCTACAATGCAGTGTTCAATTGTTGTGGGTGCATTCTGTTATTGTATACCATGTGAGGAATAAATGGAATTTGGCAGGACAAAATACATGAGAAACAAATACAATTGCTATATTTCCAAGTTGTTAAGCATGCTTGGTTTGGTTAACTGTCTGATCTTCTATTAGGAGTATGTTATATTGTGAAATGTGGTGCTCAGTTATTGTTTGGTTCATTTGTTGTGGTGTTTAGTTAACTACTTGGTTCAATTCTGCAATGCGATGTTCAATTGTTGTGGGTGCATTCTGTTATTGTATACCATGTGAGGAATAAATTGAATTTGGTTGTACTAAATACATGAGAAACAAATACAATTGCTATATTTCCAAGTTGTTAAGCATGCTTGGTTTGGTTAATTGTCTGATCTTCTATTAGGAGTATGTTATATTGTGCAATGTGGTGCTCAGTTATTGTTTGGTTCATTTGTTGTGGTGTTTAGTTAACTACTTGGTTCAATTCTGCAATGCGATGTTCAATTGTCGTGTGCAGAATTTTGTATTGTTATGCATGTGAGGAATAAATCGAATTTGGCTGCACTTAATACATGACAAACATATACAAGTGCTATATTTCCTAGTCCTTAATCATGCTTGGTTTTGATAAATGGGTTTTCCAGGTTGCTTGAATTAATCTGATGAACCTGGAATGCTCTTATTTTTCATCAACATATTTTACTGATAGCACATGCATGGTCCGTTATCAAATAGCACACCATGCAATCTGTTGCTCTAGTGTATATGTTCTATATGTCATGCACTGTGGTGCTCACTTATTAAGTGTTTGGTTAATTAGTTGTCGTGTTCCGTTAACTGTTTGGTTCAATTCTGCAAATGTGATGTTCAATTCTTCAGGGTGCAATGTGGTTCTCAGTTAACGTTTGGTTTATTTGTTGTGGTGTTTAGTTAACTGTTTGGTTCAATTCTGCAACACGGTGTTCAATTGTTGTGGGTGCATTCTGTTATTGTATACCATGTGAGGAATAAATGGAATTTGGCAGTACTAAATACATGAGAAACAAATACAATTGCTATATTTCCAAGTTGTTAAGCATGCTTGGTTTGGTTAACTGTCTGGTCTTCTATTAGGAGTATGTTATATTGTGCAATGTGGTGCTCAGTTAATGTTTGGTTCATTTGTTGTGGTGTTTAGTTAACTACTTGGTTCAATTCTGCAATGCGATGTTCAATTTTTGTGGGTGCATTCTGTTATTGTATACCATGTGAGGAATAAATTGAATTTGGTTGTACTACATACATGAGAACAAATACAATTGCTATATTTCCAAGTTGTTAAGCACGCTTGGTTTGGTTAATTGTCTGATCTTCTATTAGGAGTATGTTATATTGTGCAATGTGGTGCTCAGTTATTGTTTGGTTCATTTGTTGTGGTTTTTAGTTAACTGCTTGGTTCAATTCTGCAATGGGATGTCCAATTGTCGTGTGAAGAATTTTGTATTGTTGTGCATGTGAGGAATAAATTGAATTTGGATGCACTTAGTACATGAAAAACATATACAAGTGCTATATTTCCTAGTCCTTGATCATGCTTGGTTTGGATAAATGGGTTTTCCATGTGTCTTGAGTTAATCTAATGAATCTGCAATGTTCTTATTTTTCATCAACATATTTTACTGATAGCATGTGCATGGTCCATTGTCAAATAGCACATTATTGTGCAATTGCAGGAACCATTCTAATATTTAGGTTTTTAAAAATTTGGTCTTGCACATGTAGGACCTGTTGTCAGAGGTTTTGACCCACTGTTCGACCCTTTTTGCATATGGGGAAATGAGTTTTCCATGAATATCAATCAAGTCAAGAAACTGAGAAAGATTGTTAGGATAAAGAATTTAGCGACAAAAAACAACAACATCTTTGTCTGCACAATGAAGAAGACATCGGTTCACTACAAGATGGTACTAACTATTATACCTTGCCTTTTTTTATTTCTTTGCCCCATTTCCAATATAGAGAAGATATTTCTGCACATCCTTGTTTTCAGGCCTTTCCTAAGTAGTTCACTGATGATTACCTCTCAAACCACCTCTATGGTCAGGAGGCGAGGAAGGTTTTCATACAACAACCACGGTTCAATATTGAGGTGTTCCTAAAGAGTACGAAGGATGTACGGTCAATCATCCACAGGCCATAGAAGAAACTGTGTGCCAAAGGTTGTCCATCACACACAGTTTTTATGTGGTAAACGTTCGCGAAGGTGGCCTAATGCAAACAGTTTTCAAGAGAAAGTCGTGTGTGATTGTTCATTGATCGAACACGGTTTATTCCTACAAACTATGTGCATTTCCTTAGGTCATCGCCAACGGTGTTTTTTCAATAACCGTTTGCAATAGCAAAACCCAATTAGCAGGCTAATTCACCATTAGCAGGCTAATTGCCCTATTATTAATAATCAATTTATTAATCTAATTGACAATCATATTAAGCACATAATATATTTCATTTCCATATTAAGGAAGCAAAATTTCATAATGGAAATACATCAGAGCACAACATGATATAGCTTCAGCTCTCAGCTACCCCATTACACAACTGCACCAGCACCAAGTTTCACATGCAACATGTAGAACCTTTCAAAATTAGCATCATAAACAGTATATAGACAGATGCATTTCATCTAGAAAAATGCTAAAGCGGAAGGCGAATATTGAGCCTTCATTCATGTTGAAGGTCTTTGTAACTTTAGGCCAGTGCCTGTGGATGATTGACCGTCCGTCCTTCGTCCTCTTGAGAAACACTTCAATATTGAACCGTGGGTGTTGTATGAAAACCTTCCTCGCCTCCTGACCATAGAGATGGTTTGAGAGGTAATCATCAGTGAACTGCTTTGGAAAGGCTTGAAAACAAGGATGTGCACAAATATCTTCTCTACATTGGAAATGGGGCAAAGGAATAAAAAAGGCAAGGTATAATAGTTAGTACCATCTTGTAGTGAACTGATGTCTTCTTCGTTGTGCAGACAAAGATCTTGTTGTTTTTTGTCGCTAATTTCTTTATCCTAACAATCTTTCTAAGTTTCTTGACTTGATTGATATTCATGGACAACTCACTTCCCCATATGCAAAAACGGTCGAACAGTGGGTCAAAACCTCTGACAACAGGACCTACATGTGCAAGACCAAATTGTTAAAAACCTAAATATTAGAATGGTTCCTGTAATTGCACAATAATGTGCTATTAGAAAACGAACCATGCACGTGCAGTTAACTAAACACCACAACAAATGAACTAAACGTGAACTGAGCACCGCATTGCACAATACAACATACTCCTAATAGAAGATCAGACAGTTAACCAAACCAAGCATGCTTAACAACTTGGAAATATAGCAATTGTATTTGTTTCTTATGTATTTAGTACAACCAAATTTGATTTATTTCTCACAGGGTATACAATAACAGAATGCAGCCACAACAATTGAACATAGCATTGCAGAATTGAAACATGCAGTTAAGTAAACACCACAACAAATGACCAAATGTTAACTGAGCACCATATTGCACAATATAACATACTCCTAATACAAGATCAGATAGTTAACCAAACCAAGCATGTTTAACAACTTGGAAATATAGCAATTGTATTTGTTTCTCATGTATTTAGTACAACAAAATTTGATTTATTTCTCACATGGTATACAATAACAGAATGCAGCCACAACAATTGAACATCGCATTGCAGAATTGAACCAAACAGTTAACTAAACACCACAGCAAATGAACCAAACGTTAACTGAGCACCACATTGCACAATATAACATACTCCTAATAGAAGAGGACCGGGAAAACAGGCAGCACGATGTGAATGCAACGCAGTTTGCCCTCATATCAAGGTGCCCCTCCATTCCAATGCATCTACCACATTCTACGCACATAAGCATTTCCCTAAGCACCTACACTAATAAGCGCAAAAGTGATCACTCCAGACCCATGGCGGCGAGTCGGGCGAGACGGACGACGAACTCGGGGGAGGTCGGTGACGAGCAGGACGACGAGGGGGATCTCCGGCGGACGAACGGCGAGGCAAGGTCGGGGAAGCATCTCCGGGGCGTGCGAGCGCTCGGGGCTCGGCTGGCTCGGTGCAGTGGACGACGGGGAAGTTCGTGGGCACGTCCAGGCGACGAGGGAGCAGCGGTGGCTGTGGCTTCAAGGCCGCGAGCGGTCGGTAGCGTCGGCCATGGCGATCAGAGGAGAGAGAGGGCGAGGGGGGAGGAGTGAGGTGTCCAGGAGGGTCAGGGCGTCTCCATGGCGCGCGAAGGGAGCTCAGGAGTGCCTCGGTGGCAAGCAGGAGGTGGCTAGGGCGGCGCGCGCGGCCGACAGGTAGCTGCCTGCCTGCTCTGGCGGGAGGTGGCTGATGACTGGCAGGGGGGCAGTGGGATGGGTCGGCTGGCCTGCGGGTAAGTTGCCACGTAAAGTGGCCCAGGTGTTGTTCTATCTCTCTCTCTCTCTGTTAATTTTGTATCGGTTTTCTATTTTTCTGTAAACTTTAGTGCTTTATTAAAAATACCTATGCACTTTCAAAAATCATGAGACTGCTTGTGGCCACTGTTTGGATTATTTCCAACAGCCAATATTTCAGTTCATGAATATTTGGACATTTAAAATAATATATAAAATTTAAATGCCCAAATGCAAATAAGGTATGATTTAATTCAGTGACCCAATGTTGTCCTAGAAAAATGTGAACCATTTTTTCCAGAAGTTCTAGACCAAGGCAAAGATGATGAACATTTTAGAAGGGCATTTCAGGTTCATTGAAAAAGTATTTTAGTAACCCTAGTTGGATTAAGTGGTGTTGGGGTTTCTGTCATCCCCATTTCAAGTTTCTGAGAAATTTAAACATGAGGCAAACAATCTAATGCATGCACTGACTAGGGTTGTGACAACTCACCCCCACTAAACAATAATCTCGTGCCAAGATTCAAGACATGAGGTAAGAAGACAGAGGGGACACAAACTATCACAATCTTCACGATCCAACTGTCCTCATCGAAGATATTGATTCATTGCATCATCTTGATCTTGACTTCCTTGCTTTCGAGATCTTCACCCAACACATTTATGACAAAAGAAATTCAACATGAATTGATCTTCTCGAAGATCGAGCAACTCAAGATCAACTCATGGAATGAGATATATAAAAAAACATCTTTTGAGCCGAGACACGAAACACACATCAGGGTGATGGAAAGAAGCGGATGACAAATGTTCAAATTGGTAGGTAACAGTTCCACGCTTAGATAAGATGGTGCATGGGTTGCAAAGTAGCGAGGAGTTCACTGCCATGATTCCATAATGAGGCACCTCAGGGAAGGTGACTCATAGAATTATTCCCTTAAGTGGCAAAAGAATTACTTTTCATATGGAGATCATTGGGACTCTCTAAACCAGCCTAAGGAAAATGACGAACGGTCGTTTGAAAGAGTTCGGAAATATGGCATACTCAGCTTGGAAATAAGAACTAGAGTTACAACACAACTCAGCAAATGGAAAGTACATTCCAGATGATGTCGAGGATATAACCCAGTGACTGAGCATGCTCTCAAGAACTTGAGCATTTCCTTACTCATCAAGGTCTTATGTAGCGAGGATCTTGGCAACACATCATACTACCATGATGAATAGTGATGGATGATGTAGATGCAAAGGAAGACATCATGTACTCAGATTTCACCTTAGCGATGCCAAGGAAACGAAATCTGGATGATCGACCGAGAGACATTTAACACTCCGCTTCTAATGTTCTCCTTGATGTGCTAGCGTAACCCATTTATAGATATGGTTTGTGTTGGGGAACGCAGTAATTTCAAAAAAATTCCTACGCACACGAAAGATCATGGTGATGCATAGCAACGAGAGGGGAGAGTGTTGTCTACATACCCTTGTGGACTGAAGCGGAAGCGTTGACTCAACGTAGAGGAAGTAGTCGTACGTTCTCCTCGCGATCCGACCGATCACAGCACCGTTACTCCGGCACCTCCGAGTTCTTAGCACACGTTCAGCTCGATGACGATCCCCGGGCTCCGATCCAGCAAAGCGTCGGGGAAGAGTACCGTCAGCACGACGGCGTGGTGACGATCTTGATGTGTTACCGGCGCAGGGCTTCGCCTAAGCACTGCAACGATATGACCGAGGTGGAATTTGGTGGAAGGGGGCACCGCACACGGCTAAGGAACGATCCGTAGATCAACTTGTGTGTCCTAGGGTGCTCCCCTGCCCCCGTATATAAAGGAGCCAAGGGGGAGGGGCTGGCCGGCCAAGGGGTGGCGCGCCAGGGAGTCCTACTCCCTCCGGGAGTAGGATTCCCCCCCCCCCCAATCCTAGTTGGAATAGGATTCCTCAAGGGGGGAAAGAGAGAGAGGGGGCCGGCCACCTTCTCCTAGTCCTAATAGGACTAGGGAAGGGGGAGGCGCGCGGCCACTAGGGCTGCCCCTTTCTCCTTTCCACTAAGGCCCATTAAGGCCCATATCGCTCCCGGGGGGTTCCGGTAACCCACCCGGTATTCCGGTAAAATCCTGATTTCACCTGGAACACTTTCGATGTCCAAACATAGGCTTCCAATATATCAATCTTTATGTCTCGACCATTTCGAGACTCCTCGTCATGTCCGTGATCACATCCGGGACTCCGAACAACCTTCGGTACATCAAAATGAATAAACTCATAATAACTGTCATCGTAACGTTAAGCGTGCGGACCCTACGGTTCGAGAACAATGTAGACATGACCGAGACACATCTCCGGTCAATAACCAATAGCGGGACCTGGATGCCCATATTGGCTCCTACATATTCTACGAAGATCTTTATCGGTCAGACCGCATAACAACATACGTTGTTCCCTTTGTCATCGGTATGTTACTTGTCCGAGATTCGATCGTCAGTATCCAATACTTAGTTCAATCTCGTTACCGGCAAGTCTCTTTACTCGTTCCTGTAATACATCATCCCGCAACTAACTCATTAGTTGCAATGCTTGCAAGTCTTAAGTGATGTGCATTACCGAGAGGGCCCAGAGATACCTCTCCGACAATCGGAGTGACAAATCCTAATCTCGAAATACGCCAACCCAACATCTACCATTGGAGACACCTGTAATACTCCTTTATAATCACCCAGTTACGTTGTGACGTTTGGTAGTACCCAAAGTGTTCCTCTGGCAAACGGGAGTTGCATAATCTCATAGTCATAGGAACATGTATAAGTCATGAATAAAGCAATAGCAACATACTAAACGATCGGGTGCTAAGCTAATATAATGGGTCATGTCAATCAGATCATTCAACCAATGATGTGACCTCGTTAATCAAATAACAACTCTTTGTTCATGGTTAGGAAACATAACCATCTTTGATTAACGAACTAGTCTAGTAGAGGCATACTAGTGACACTCTGTTTGTCTATGTATTCACACATGCATTATGTTTCTGGTTAATACAATTCTAGCATGAATAATAAACCTTTATCATGATATAAGGAAATAAATAATAACTTTATTATTGCCTCTAGGGCATATTTCCTTTAGTCTCCCACTTGCACTAGAGTCAATAATCTAGATTACACTATAATGATCCTAACACCCATGGAGTTTTGGTGCTGATCATGTTTTGCTCGTGGAAGAGGCTTAGTCAACGGGTCTGCAACATTCAGATCCGTATGTATCTTGCAAATCTCTATGTCTCCCACCTGGACTAGATCCCGGATGGAGTTGAAGCGTCTCTTGATGTATTTGGTCCTTTTGTGAAATCTGGATTCCTTTGCCAAGGCAATTGCACCAGTATTGTCACAAAAGATTTTCATTGGACCCGATGCACTAGGTATGACACCTAGATCGGATATGAACTCCTTCATCCAGACTCCTTCATTTGCTGCTTCCGAAGCAGCTATGTACTCCGCTTCACATGCAGATCCCGCTACGACGCTTTGTTTAGAACTGCACCAACTAACAGCTCCACCGTTTAATGTAAACATGTATCCGGTTTGCGATTTAGAATCGTCCGGATCAGTGTCAAAGCTTGCATCAACGTAACCTCTTACGGTGAGCTCTTTGTCACCTCCATATATGAGAAACATATCCTTAGTCCTTTTCAGGTATTTCAGGATGTTCTTGACCGTTGTCCAGTGATCCACTCCTGGATTACTTTGGTACCTCCCTACTAAACTTATAGCAAGGCACACATCAGGTCTGGTACACAGCATTGCGTACATGATAGAGCCTATGGCTGAAGCATAGGGAACATCTTTCATTTTCTCTCTATCTTCTACAGTGGTCGGGCTTTGAGTCTTACTCAATCTCACACCTTGTAACACAGGCAAGAACCCTTTCTTTGCTTGATCCATTTTGAACTTCTTCAAAATCTTGTCAAGGTATGTGCTTTGTGAAAGTCCAATTAAGCGTCTTGATCTATCTCTATAGATCTTTATGCCTAATATGTAAGCAGCTTCTCCGAGGTCTTTCATTGAAAAACTTTTATTCAAGTATCCCTTTATGCTATCCAGAAATTCTATATCATTTCCAATCAGTAATATGTCATCCACATATAATATTAGAAATGCTACATAGCTCCCACTCACTTTCTTGTAAATACAGGCTTCTCCGAAAGTCTGTATAAAACCAAATGCTTTGATCACACTATCAAACGTTTATTCCAACTCCGAGAGGCTTGCACCAGTCCATAAATGGATCGCTGGAGCTTGCACACCTTGTTAGCTCCCTTTGGATCGACAAAACCTTCCGGTTGCATCATATACAATTCTTCTTCCAGAAATCCATTCAGGAATGCAGTTTTGAGATCCATCTGCCAAATTTCATAATCATAAAATGCGGCAATTGCTAACATGATTAGGACAGACTTAAGCATCGCTACGGGTGAGAAAGTCTCATCGTAGTCAATCCCTTGAACTTGTCGAAAACCTTTTGCGACAAGTCGAGCTTTGTAGACAGTAACATTACCATCAGCGTCAGTCTTCTTCTTAAAGATCCATTTGTTCTCAATTGCTTGTCGATCATCAGGCAAGTCAACCAAAGTCCATACTTTGTTCTCATACATGGATCCCATCTCAGATTTCATGGCTTCAAGCCACTTTGCGGAATCTGGGCTCACCATTGCTTCTTCATAGTTCGTAGGTTCATCATGGTCTAGTAACATGATTTCTAGAATAGGATTACCGTACCACTCTGGTGCGGATCTCACTCTGGTTGATCTACGAGGTTCAGTAGTATCTTGATCTAAAGTTTCATGATCATCATCATTAGCTTCCTCATTTATTGGTGTAGGTGTCGCAGAAACAGTTTTCTGTGATGTACTACTTCTCAATAAAGGAGTAGGTACAGTTACCTCGTCAATATCTACTTTCCTCCCACTCACTTCTTTCGAAAGAAACTCCTTCTCTAGAAAGTTTCCGAACTTAGCAACAAAAGTCTTGCCTTCGGATCTGTGATAGAAGGTGTATCCAACAGTTTCCTTTGGATATCCTATGAAGACACATTTCTCCGATTTGGGTTCGAGCTTATCTGGTTGAAGCTTTTTCACATAAGCATCGCAGCCCCAAACTTTAAGAAACGACAACTTTGGTTTCTTGCCAAACCATAGTTCATAAGGCGTCGTCTCAACGGATTTAGATGGTGCCCTATTTAACGTGAATGCGGCCGTCTCTAGAGCTCATCCCCAGAACGATAGCGGTAAATCAGTAAGAGACATCATAGATCGCACCATATCTAGTAAAATACGATTACCGCGTTCGGACACACCATTACGCTGTGGTGTTCCGGGTGGCGTGAGTTGCGAAACTATTCCACAATTTTTCAAATGTACACCAAACTCGTAACTCAAATATTATCCTCCACGATCTGATCGTAGAAACTTTATTTTCTTGTTACGATGATTTTCAACTTCACTCTGAAATTCTTTGAACTTTTCAAATGTTTCAGACTTGTGTTTCATTAAGTAGATATACCCATATATGCTCAAATCATCTATGAAGGTGAGAAAATAACGATATCTGCCACGAGCCTCAACATTCATCGGACCACATACATCCGTATGTATGATTTCCAACAAATCTGTTGCTCTCTCCATAGTTCCGGAGAACGGTGTTTTAGTCATCTTGCCCATAAGGCACGGTTCGCAAGTGCCAAGTGATTCATAATCAAGTGACTCCAAAAGTCCATCAGTATGGAGTTTCTTCATGCGCTTTATACCGATATGACCTAAACGGCAGTGCCACAAATAAGTTGCACTATCATTATCAACTCTGCATCTTTTGGCTTCAACATTATGAATATGTGTATCACTACTATCGAGATTCATCAAAAATAGACCACTCTTCAAGGGTGCATGACCATAAAAGATATTACTCATATAAATAGAACAACCATTATTCTCTGATTTAAATGAATAACCGTCTCGCATCAAACAAGATCCAGATATAATGTTCATGCTCAACGCTGGCACCAAATAACAATTATTTAGGTCTAATACTAATCCCGAAGGTAGATGTAGAGGTAGCGTGCCAACTGCGATCACATCGACTTTGGAACCATTTCCCACGCGCATCGTCACCTCGTCCTTTGCTAGTGTCCGCTTATTCTGTAGTTTTGAGTTGCAAATATTAGCAACAGAACCAGTATCAAATACCCAGGTGCTACTGCGAACATTAGTAAGGTACACATCAATAACATGTATATCACATATACCTTTGTTCACCTTGCCATCCTTCTTATCCGCCAAATACTTGGGGCAGTTCCGCTTCCAGTGACCAGTCTGCTTGCAGTAGAAGCACTCAGTTTCAGGCTTAGGTCCAGACTTGGGTTTCTTCTCTTGAGCAGCAACTCGCTTGCCGTTCTTCTTGAAGTTCCCTTTTTCTTCCCTTTGCCCTTTTTCTTGAAACTAGTGGTTTTGTTAACCATCAACACTTGATGCTCCTTCTTGATTTCTACCTCCGCAGCTTTTAGCATTGCGAAGAGCTCGGGAATAGTCTTGGTCATCCCTTGCATATTATAGTTCATCACGAAGCTCTTCTAGCTTGGTGGCAGTGATTGGAGAATTCTATCAATGACGCAATCATCTGGAAGAGTAACTCCCAATTGAATCAAGTGATTATTATACCCAGACATTTTGAGTATATGCTCACTGACAGAACTGTTCTCCTCCATTTTGCAGCTATAGAACTTACTGGAGACTTCATATCTCTCAATCCGGGCATTTACTTGAAATATTAACTTCAACTCCTGGAACATCTCATATGCTCCATGACGTTCAAAATGTCGTTGAAGTCCCGGTTCTAAGCCGTAAAGCATGGCACACTGAACTATCGAGTAGTCATCAGCTTTGCTCTGCCAGACGTTCATAACTTCTGGTGTTGCTCTAGCTGCAGGCCTGGCACCTAGCGGTGCTTCCAGGACGTAATTCTTCTGTGCAGCAATGAGGATAATCCTCAAGTTACGGACCCAGTCCGTGTAATTGCTACCATCATCTTTCAACTTTGTTTTCTCAAGGAACGCATTAAAATTTAACGGAACAACAACACGAGCCATCTATCTACAATCAACATAAACAAGCAAGATACTATCAGATACTAAGTTCATGATAAGTTTAAGTTCAGTTAATCAAATTAATTAAGAACTCCCACTTAGATAGACATCCCTCTAATCCTCTAAGTGATCACGTGATCCAAATCAACTAAACCATAACCGATCATCACGTGATATGGAGTAGTTTTCAATGGTGAACATCGTTATGTTGATCATATCTACTATATGATTCACGCTCGACCTTTTGGTCTCTGTGTTCCGAGGTCATATCTTATATGCATAGCTCGTCAAGTATAACCTGAGTATTCCGCATGTGCAACTGTTTTGCACCCGTTGTATTTGAACGTAGAGCCTATCACACCCGATCATCACGTGGTTTCTCAGCACGAAGAACTTTTGCAACGGTGCATACTCAGGGAGAACACTTCTTGATAATTTAGTGAGAGATCATCTTATAATGCTACCGTCAATCAAAGCAAGATAAGATGCATAAAAAGATAAACATCACATGCAATCAATATAAGTGATTATGATATGGTCATCATCATCTTGTGCTTGTGATCTCCATCTCTGAAGCATCGTCATGATCACCATCGTCACCGGCGCGACACCTTGATCTCCATCATAGCATCGTTGTTGTCTCGCCAATCTTATGCTTCCACGACTATCACTACCGCTTAGTAATAAAGTAAAGCATTACATCGCGATTGCATTGCATACAATAAAGCGACAACCATATGGCTCCTGCCAGTTGCCGATAACTCGGTTACAAAACATGATCATCTCATACAATAAAATTTAGCATCATGTCTTGACCATATCACATCACAACATGCCCTGCAAAAACAAGTTAGACGTCCTCTACTTTGTTGTTGCAAGTTTTACGTGGCTGCTACGGGCTTAAGCAAGAACTCATCTTACCTACACATCAAAACCACAACGATAGTTTCTCAAATAGACTCCGACCAATTTCTTTGACCAACACTTGCCTGAAGTTTCTGACTAAGCTGCTTGCAAACCGTCTTCAGAAAGCGATCCTTCGCTGCATCCACCGTAATCAATATGGCTTTCTTCGGTCTCGTTCTATACAAGATTGCCTAGCCTGGTGCTTTGAGTATATACATCAATGCAAAGCTTCCAAACGTCCCATTGTCTTACTCAAGTTGGATTTCACGAAAGCCTTTGATACAATTGAACACGATCTAATTCTCAAATTTTTGCAATACAAGGGTTTTGACTCCAGGTGGACTGGGTGGATCAATTCTATTTTATCCACAGGATCTTCTTCTGTTCTTCTAAACGGCGTACCAGGGAAGCACTTTGTTTGCAGAACAGGAGTGCACCAAGGAGACCCCCTATCTCCGTTACTCTTTGTGATTGCAGTTGACTTGTTGCAGTCTGTTGTTAATGAGATGTGCGCCAGGAGTATCCTTACTCTCCCAATTCCACCCAACTCAAATGATTACCCAATAGTGCAGTATGCCGATGACACACTAATTGTGTTGCCGGCGGTTGATGATCAACTCATTGCCTTGAAGGAGATGCTTGGAACTTTTGCGGAGTCAACTGGCTTGCGAGTCAACTTCACCAAATCTTCACTCATTCCAATAAATATGAGCGATGAAGAAGGAGCAAGAGTGGCTGCTTTGCTGGGGTGCGATGTTGGCACGCTGCCATTCACATATCTTGGTTTGCCCATGGGAACTTCAAGGCCCACCATTTACGAGCTGACGCCTCTGGTGGATCGCATTGAGCGCCGTTTGTCTGCATCTTCCTGTTTGCTCAATCAAGGTTGTCGCTTGCAACTTGTTCAGTCCGTGTTGTGCTCCATGCCAATATATTTTTTGTGTACCCTTTCACTTCCAAAGGGCATTATTCAGCAGCTTGAGAGGATCATGCGACAGTGCCTGTGGAGGGGTAATACAGATAACCCACGTCAATCTTTGGCTGCTTGGGATCTTGTCTGTCGTCCTAAGGGTTTTGGTGGTCTGGGTGTTATGGACCTGACCATCCAAAATGAAGCTTTGCTCATTAAACACCTCTTCAAGTTCTTCAACAAAGTGGACGTGCCTTGGGTTTCTCTAATCTGGGATACCTATTACGCATCTTCTCCACCCCAAAGCACCAGGGTCGGTGGTTCCTTCTAGTGGCGCGATATTATGCGCTTATTCCCAAAATTCTCCAACCTGGCAGTTCCCCAAGTTCATGCTGGTGATACGGTCCTTTTTTGGCTTGATCGTTGGCAGCTGGGAACTCATGTTGTGTTGTTGCAGGACTCTTTCCCAAGGCTCCACTCATTTGCCGTGGACAATGCTGTTACCATCAAAGAGTTCCTTGTGCGGCCTGACATCTTGGAGAATTTTCATCTACCATTATCGCAAGAGGCTTTTTCTGAGCTCATATAGTTGCAGGCACTTATGACTTTGGTCACTTTGAATGGGGAGATCAAGGATGTGTGGAAGTGGCCTTCCAAGTCTGGAGATTATATGCCAAAGATATACTATAACTCTTGTTTCTCTCAGCTTGTGGTGGATCCACTTTTCAAGTGGATTTGGAAGAGTTCTTGCACGCTAAAGATAAAGGTTTTTGGCTGGCTTTTGTTAATGGATCGTTTGAACACCAGAGATATGATGCAACGAAGACATTGGATCATCCAGGATGACACCTGTGTGCTTTGCAATCTTGCTCATCATGAGGATCGGGCTCACCTTTTCTTTGCTTGCAACTATAGCCACAGGGTTTGGAACTATCTTGGGATATCTTGGACGCCACAACCAAACCAAACCACATATGATTTGGCTCACGCAGCTAGGAAGGATTTTGGACACCCTTTTTTCTCTGAGGTGGTTTTCACCGCTACATGGAATATTTGGACACAAAGGAATGGGAAAATATTCAGGAATGAGCAACCTTAATTTCGAGCTTGGAGAAGGAACTTCATTCATGACATTTCTCTTCTGTCTCACAGGGTTAAATGTAAATATAAGGATAGTTTAATTTCTTGGATAGCTGACCTCTCATAGTTTTTAGTTGTAAGTTTTTTCTCCTTTCTTGTTTCTTCTGTTAGTTGTAACTAAGACTCTATTATTTTATTTAATAAAACACTGTGAGGCTGTTGCCTTGCAGTAAATAGTTTCAAAAAAAAATAGACTCCGTTTTAACCTTCTCAAGGACCGGGCGTAGCCACACTCGGTTCAACTAAAGTTGGAGAGACAGTCTTCCGCAAGCCATCTATGTGCAAAGCACGTCGAGGGAACTGGTCTCGCGTAAGCGTACGCGTAAGGTTGGTCCGGATCGTCTCGTCCAACAATACCGCTGAACCAAAGTATGACATGCTGGTAGGCAGTATGACTTGTATCGTCCACAACTTACTTGTGTTCTACTCGTGCAAATAACATCAAACCATAAAAACCTAGGCTCGGATGCCACTGTTGGGGAACGCAGTAATTTCAAAAAAATTCCTATGCACACGCAAGATCATGGTGATGCATAGCAACGAGAGGGGAGAGTGTTGTCTACATACCCTTGTAGACTGAAGCGGAAGCGTTGACTCAACGTAGAGGAAGTAGTCGTACGTTCTCCTCGCGATCCGACCGATCACAGCACCGTTACTCCGGCACCTCCGAGTTCTTAGCACACGTTCAGCTCGATGACGATCCCCGGGCTCCGATCCAGCAAAGCGTCGGGGAAGAGTACCGTCAGCACAACGGCGTGGTGACGATCTTGATGTGTTACCGGCGCAGGGCTTCGCCTAAGCACTGCAACGATATGACCGAGGTGGAATTTGGTGGAAGGGGGCACCGCACACGGCTAAGGAACGATCCGTAGATCAAATTGTGTGTCCTAGGGTGCTCCCCTGCCCCCGTATATAAAGGAGCCAAGGGGGAGGGGCTGGCCGGCCAAGGGGTGGCGCGCCAGGGAGTCCTACTCCCTCCGGGAGTAGGATTCCCCCCCCCAATCCTAGTTGGAATAGGATTCCTCAAGGGGGGGAAAGAGAGAGAGGGGGGCCGGCCACCTTCTCCTAGTCCTAATAGGACTAGGGAAGGGGGGAGGCGCGCGGCCACTAGGGCTGCCCCTTTCTCCTTTCCACTAAGGCCCATTAAGGCCCATATCGCTCCCGGGGGGTTCCGGTAACCCACCCGGTATTCCGGTAAAATCCTGATTTCACCTGGAACACTTCCGATGTCCAAACATAGGCTTCCAATATATCAATCTTTATGTCTCGACCATTTCGAGACTCCTCGTCATGTCCGTGATCACATCCGGGACTCCGAACAACCTTCGGTACATCAAAATGCATAAACTCATAATAACTGTCATCGTAACGTTAAGCGTGCGGACCCTACGGTTCGAGAACAATGTAGACATGACCGAGACACGTCTCCGGTCAATAACCAATAGCGGGACCTGGATGCCCATATTGGCTCCTACATATTCTACGAAGATCTTTATCGGTCAGACCGCATAACAACATACGTTGTTCCCTTTGTCATCGGTATGTTACTTGTCCGAGATTCGATCGTCAGTATCCAATACTTAGTTCAATCTCGTTACCGGCAAGTCTCTTTACTCGTTCCTGTAATACATCATCCCGCAACTAACTCATTAGTTGCAATGCTTGCAAGGCTTAAGTGATGTGCATTACCGAGAGGGCCCAGAGATACCACTCCGACAATCGGAGTGACAAATCCTAATCTCGAAATACGCCAACCCAACATCTACCATTGGAGACACCTGTAATACTCCTTTATAATCACCCAGTTACGTTGTGACGTTTGGTAGTACCCAAAGTGTTCCTCTGGCAAACGGGAGTTGCATAATCTCATAGTCATAGGAACATGTATAAGTCATGAATAAAGCAATAGCAACATACTAAACGATCGGGTGCTAAGCTAATATAATGGGTCATGTCAATCAGATCATTCAACCAATGATGTGACCTCGTTAATCAAATAACAACTCTTTGTTCATGGTTAGGAAACATAACCATCTTTGATTAACGAACTAGTCTAGTAGAGGCATACTAGTGACACTCTGTTTGTCTATGTATTCACACATGCATTATGTTTCCGGTTAATACAATTCTAGCATGAATAATAAACCTTTATCATGATATAAGGAAATAAATAATAACTTTATTACTGCCTCTAGGGCATATTTCCTTCAGTTTGGTATCTAGAACATCAAGTAAAAGGTCAGACTTCGGGAGAACAAGAATCCATAAGGAACAACTACTGGAGTAAATCCTATGGAATCCTTATGGGGAGGTGGCCAACTTCCTCAATCAAGATACTACAATAGTAGGTCTTCCGGCTGGGTGTGTTGGCCACGACATCCACTTTATCGGGTTACATAGAGACCAATATTATAGTTCTTGGGAAACGTTCCTGTTGGGGAACGTAGTAATTTCAAAAATATTCCTACGCACACGCAAGATCATGGTGATGCATAGCAACGAGAGGGGAGAGTGTTGTCTACGTACCCTCGTAGACTAAAGCGGAAGCGTTGACGCAACGTAGAGGAAGTAGTCGTACGTCTTCCCGATCCAACCGATCCAAGTACCGTTACTCCGGCACCTCTGAGTTCTTGGCACACGTTCAGCTCGATGACGATCCCCGGGCTCCGATCCAGCAAAGCTTCGGGGAGGAGTTCCGTCAGCACGACGGCGTGGTGACGATCTTGATGCACTACCGGCGCAGGGCTTCGCCTAAGCACTGCAACGATATGACCGAGGTGGAATATGGTGGAGGGGGGCACCGCACACGGCTAAGGAACGATCACGAAGATCAACTTGTGTCTCTGGGGTGCCCCCTGCCTCCGTATATAAAGGATCCAGGGGGAGGGGCTGGCCGGCCAAGCCCTTGGCGCGCCAGGAGAGTCCTACTCCCTCCGGGAGTAGGATTCCCCCCCTAATCCTAGTTGGAGTAGGACTCCTCAAGGGGGAGAGGGAGAGAGGGGGCCGGCCACCTCTCCTAGTCCTAATAGGACTAGGGGAAGGGGGGAGGCGCGCGGCCACCTAGGGCAGCCCCTTTTCTCCTTTCCACTAAGGCCCACTATGGCCCATTTGGCTCCCAGGGGGTTCCGGTAACCCTCCCGGTATTCCGGTGAAATCCTGATTTCACCTGGAACACTTCCGATGTCCAAACATAGGCTTCCAATATATCAATATTTATGTCTCGACCATTTCGAAACTCCTCGTCATGTCCGTGATCACATCCGGGACTCCGAACAACCTTCGGTACATCAAATTGCATAAACTCATAATAACTGTCATCGTAACGTTAAGCGTGCGGACCCTACGGTTCGAGAACAATGTAGTCATGACCGAGACACGTCTCCGGTCAATAACCAATAGCGGGACCTGGATGCCCATATTGGCTCCTACATATTCTATGAAGATATTTATCGGTCAGGCCGCATAACAATATACGTTGTTCCCTTTGTCATCGGTATGTTACTTGTTCGAGATTCGATCGTCAGTTTCCAATACTTAGTTCAATCTCGTTACCAGCAGGTCTCTTTACTCGTTCCGTAATACATCATCCCGCAACTAACTCATTAGTTGCAATGCTTGCAAGGCTTAAGTGATGTGCATTACCGAGAGGGCCCAGATATACCTCTCCGACAATCGGAGTGACAAATCCTAATCTCGAAATACGCCAACCCAACATCTACCATTGGAGACACCTGTAATACTCCTTTATAATCACCCAGTTACGTTGTGACGTTTGGTAGTACCCAAAGTGTTCCTCTGGCAAACGGGAGTTGCATAATCTCATAGTCATAGGAACATGTATAAGTCATGAATAAAGCAATAGCAACATACTAAACGATCGGGTGCTAAGCTAATATAATGGGTCATGTCAATCAGATCATTCAACCAATGATGTGACCTCGTTAATCAAATAACAACTCTTTGTTCATGGTTAGGAAACATAACCATCTTTGATTAACGAGGTAGTCTAGTAGAGGCATACTAGTGACACTCTGTTTGTCTATGTATTCACACATGCATTATGTTTCCGGTTAATATAATTCTAGCATGACTAATAAACCTTTATCATGATATAAGGAAATAAATAATAACTTTATTATTGCCTCTAGGGCATATTTCCTTCAGTCTCCCACTTGCACTAGAGTCAATAATCTAGATTACACTGTAATGATCCTAACACCCATGGAGTCTTGGTGCTGATCATGTTTTGCTCGTGGAAGAGGCTTAGTCAACGGGTCTGCAACATTCAGATCCGTATGTATCTTGCAAATCTCTATGTCTCCCACCTTGACTAGATCCCGGATGGAGTTGAAGCGTCTCTTGATGTGTTTGGTCCTTTTGTGAAATCTGGATTCCTTTGCCAAGGCAATTGCACCAGTATTGTCACAAAAGATTTTCATTGGACCCGATGCACTAGGTATGACACCTAGATCGGATATGAACTCCTTCATCCAGACTCCTTCATTTGCTGCTTCCGAAGCAGCTATGTACTCCACTTCACATGTAGATCCCGCTACGGCGCTTTGTTTAGAACTGCACCAACTGACAGCTCCACCGTTTAATGTAAACACGTATCCGGTTTGCGATTTAGAATTGTCCGGATCAGTGTCAAAGCTTGCATCAACGTAACCTCTTACGGTGAGCTCTTTGTCACCTCCATATATGAGAAACATATCCTTAGTCCTTTTCAGGTATTTCAGGATGTTCTTGACCGCTGTCCAGTGATCCACTCCTGGATTACTTTGGTACCTCCCTGCTAAACTTATAGCAAGGCACACATCAGGTCTGGTACACAGCATTGCATACATGATAGAGCCTATGGCTGAAGCATAGGGAACATCTTTCATTTTCTCTCTATCTTCTACAGTGGTCGGGCTTTGAGTCTTACTCAATCTCACACCTTGTAACACAGGCAAGAACAGTTTCTTTGCTTGATCCATTTTGAACTTCTTCAAAATCTTGTCAAGGTATGTGCTTTGTGAAAGTCCAATTAAGCGTCTTGATCTATCTCTATAGATCTTTATGCCTAATATGTAAGCAGCTTCTCCGAGGTCTTTCGTTGAAAAACTTTTATTCAAGTATCCCTTTATGCTATCCAGAAATTCTATATCATTTCCAATCAGTAATATGTCATCCACATATAATATTAGAAATGCTATAGAGCTCCCACTCACTTTCTTGTAAATACAGGCTTCTCCGAAAGTTTGTATAAAACCAAATGCTTTGATCACACTATCAAAGCGTTTATTCCAACTCCGAGAGGCTTGCACCAGTCCATAAATGGATCGCTGGAGCTTGCACACTTTGTTAGCTCCCTTTGGATCGACAAAACCTTCCGGTTGCATCATATACAATTCTTCTTCCAGAAATCCATTCAGGAATGCAGTTTTGACATCCATCTGCCAAATTTCATAATCATAAAATGCGGCAATTGCTAACATGATTCGGACAGACTTAAGCATCGCTACGGGTGAGAAAGTCTCATCGTAGTCAATCCCTTGAACTTGTCGAAAACCTTTTGAGACAAGTCGAGCTTTATAGACAGTAACATTACCATCAGCGTCAGTCTTCTTCTTAAAGATCCATTTGTTCTCAATTGCTTGCCGATCATCAGGCAAGTCAACCAAAGTCCATACTTTGTTCTCATACATGGATCCCATCTCAGATTTCATGGCTTCAAGCCACTTTGCGGAATCTGGGCTCACCATTGCTTCTTCATTGTTCGTAGGTTCATCATGATTTAATATCATGACCTCCAGAACAGGATTACCGTACCACTCTGGTGCGGATCCCACTCTGGTTGATCTACGAGGTTCAGTAGTATCTTGATCTAAAGTTTCATTATCATCATCATTAGCTTCCTCATTTATTGGTATAGGTGTCGCAGAAACAGTTTTCTGTGATGTACTACTTCTCAATAAAGGAGTAGGTACAGTTACCTCGTCAAGTTCTACTTTCCTCCCACTCACTTCTTTCGAAAGAAACTCCTTCTCTAGAAAGTTTCCGAACTTAGCAACAAAAGTCTTGCCTTCGGATCTGTGATAGAAGGTGTATCCAACAGTTTCCTTTGGATATCCTATGAAGACACATTTCTCCGATTTGGGTTCGAGCTTATCTGGTTGAAGCTTTTTCACATAAGGATCGCAGCCCCAAACTTTAAGAAATGACAACTTTGGTTTCTTGCCAAACCATAGTTCATAAGGCGTCGTCTCAACGGATTTAGATGGTGCCCTATTTAACGTGAATGCGGCCGTCTCTAGAGTGTACCCCCAGAACGATAGCGGTAAATCAGTAAGAGACATCATAGATCGCACCATATCTAGTAAAGTACGATTACGACGTTCGAACACACCATTACGCTGTGGTGTTCCGGGTGGCGTGAGTTGCGAAACTATTCCACAATTTTTCAAATGTACACCAAACTCGTAACTCAAATATTCTCCTCCACGATCTGATCGTAGAAACTTTATTTTCTTGTTACGATGATTTTCAACTTCACTCTGAAATTCTTTGAACTTTTCAAATGTTTCAGACTTGTGTTTCATTAAGTAGATATACCCATATTTGCTCAAATCATCTGTGAAGGTGAGAAAATAACGATATCCGCCACGAGCCTCAACATTCATCGGACCACATACATCCGTATGTATGATTTCCAACAAATCTGTTGCTCTCTCCATAGTTCCGGAGAACGGTGTTTTAGTCATCTTGCCCATGAGGCACGGTTCGCAAGTGCCAAGTGATTCATAATCAAGTGACTCCAAAAGTCCATCAGTATGGAGTTTCTTCATGCGCTTTATACCGATATGACCTAAACGGCAGTGCCACAAATAAGTTGCACTATCATTATCAACTCTGCATCTTTTGGCTTCAACATTATGAATATGTGTATCACTACTATCGAGATTCATCAAAAATAGACCACTCTTCAAGGGTGCATGACCATAAAAGATATTACTCATATAAATAGAACAACCATTATTCTCTGATTTAAATGAATAACCGTCTCGCATCAAACAAGATCCAGATATAATGTTCATGCTCAACGCTGGCACCAAATAACAATTATTTAGGTCTAATACTAATCCCGAAGGTAGATGTAGAGGTAGCGTGCCAACTGCGATCACATCGACTTTGGAACCATTTCCCACGCGCATCGTCACCTCGTCCTTTGCTAGTGTCCGCTTATTCTGTAGTCCCTGTTTTGAGTTGCAAATATTAGCAACAGAACCAGTATCAAATACCCAGGTGCTACTGCGAACATTAGTAAGGTACACATCAATAACATGTATATCACATATACCTTTGTTCACCTTGCCATCCTTCTTATCCGCCAAATACTTGGGGCAGTTCCGCTTCCAGTGACCAGTCTGCTTGCAGTAGAAGCACTCAGTTTCAGGCTTAGGTCCAGACTTGGGTTTCTTCTCTTGAGCAGCAACTCGCTTGCCGTTCTTCTTGAAGTTCCCTTTTTCTTCCCTTTGCCCTTTTTCTTGAAACTAGTGGTTTTGTTAACCATCAACACTTGATGCTCCTTCTTGATTTCTACCTCCGCAGATTTTAGCATTGCGAAGAGCTCGGGAATAGTCTTGGTCATCCCTTGCATATTATAGTTCATCACGAAGCTCTTGTAGCTTGGTGGCAGTGATTGGAGAATTCTATCAATGACGCAATCATCTGGAAGAGTAACTCCCAATTGAATCAAGTGATTATTATACCCAGACATTTTGAGTATATGCTCACTGACAGAACTGTTCTCCTCCATTTTGCAGCTATAGAACTTACTGGAGACTTCATATCTCTCAATCCGGGCATTTGCTTGAAATATTAACTTCAACTCCTGGAACATCTCATATGCTCCATGACGTTCAAAATGTCGTTGAAGTCCCGGTTCTAAGCCGTAAAGCATGGCACACTGAACTATCGAGTAGTCATCAGCTTTGCTCTGCCAGACGTTCATCACTTCTGGTGTTGCTCTAGCAGCAGGCCTGGCACCTAGCGGTGGTTCCAGGACGTAATTCTTCTGTGCAGCAATGAGGATAATCCTCAAGTTACGGACCCAGTCCGTGTAATTGCTACCATCATCTTTCAACTTTGTTTTCTCAAGAAACGCATTAAAATTTAACGGAACAACAGCACGAGCCATCTATCTACAATCAACATAAACAAGCAAGATACTATCAGATACTAAGTTCATGATAAGTTTAAGTTCAGTTAATCAAATTAATTAAGAACTCCCACTTAGATAGACATCCCTCTAATCCTCTAAGTGGTCACGTGATCCAAATCAACTAAACCATTAACCGATCATCACGTGATATGGAGTAGTTTTCAATGGTGAACATCGTTATGTTCATCATATCTACTATATGATTCACGCTCGACCTTTCGGTCTCTGTGTTCCGAGGTCATATATTATATGCATAGCTCGTCAAGTATAACCTGAGTATTCCGCGTGTGCAACTGTTTTGCACCCGTTGTATTTGAACGTAGAGCCTATCACACCCGATCATCACGTGGTGTCTCAGCATGAAGAACTTTTGCAACGGTGCATACTCAGGGAGAACACTTCGTGATAATTTAGTGAGAGATCATCTTATAATGCTACCGTCAATCAAAGCAAGATAAGATGCATAAAAAGATAAACATCACATGCAATCAATATAAGTGATTATGATATGGTCATCATCATCTTGTGCTTGTGATCTCCATCTATGAAGCACCGTCATGATCACCATCGTCACCGGCGCGACACCTTGATCTCCATCATAGCATCATTTTCGTCTCGCCAATCTTATGCTTCCACGACTATCACTACCGCTTAGTAATAAAGTAAAGCATTACACCGCGATTGCATTGCATACAATAAAGAGACAACCATATGGCTCCTGCCAGTTGCCGATAACTCGGTTACAAAACATGATCATCTCATACAATAAAATTTAGCATCATGTCTTGACCATATCACATCACAACATGCCCTGCAAAAACAAGTTAGACGTCTTCTACTTTGTTGTTGCAAGTTTTACGTGGCTGCTACGGGCTTTAAGCAAGAACTCATCTTACCTACGCATCAAAACCACAACGATAGTTTGTCAAATAGACTCCGTTTTAACCTTCTCAAGGACCGGGCGTAGCCACACTCGGTTCAACTAAAGTTGGAGAGACAGTCTTCTGCAAGCCATCTATGTGCAAAGCACGTCGAGGGAACCGGTCTCGCGTAAGCGTACGCGTAAGGTTGGTCCGGATCATCTCGTCCAACAATACCGCTGAACCAAAGTATGACATGCTGGTAGGCAGTATGACTTGTATCGTCCACAACTTACTTGTGTTCTACTCGTGCAAATAACATCAAACCATAAAAACCTAGGCTCGGATGCCACTGTTGGGGAACGTAGTAATTTCCAAAAATTTCCTACGCACACGCAAGATCATGGTGATGCATAGCAACGAGAGGGGAGAGTGTTGTCTACGTACCCTCGTAGACCGAAGCGGAAGCGTTGACGCAACGTAGAGGAAGTAGTCGTACGTCTTCCCGATCCGACCGATCCAAGTACCGTTACTCCGGCACCTCCGAGTTCTTGGCACACGTTCAGCTCGATGACGATCCCCGGGCTCCGATCCAGCAAAGCTTCGAGGAGGAGTTCCATCAGCACGATGGCGTGGTGACGATCTTGATGCACTACCGGCGCAGGGCTTCGCCTAAGCACTGCAACGATATGACCGAGGTGGAATATGGTGGAGGGGGGCACCGCACACGGCTAAGGAACGATCACGAAGATCAACTTGTGTCTCTGGGGTGCCCCCTGCCTCCGTATATAAAGGATCCAGGGGAGGGGCTGGCCGGCCAAGCCCTTGGCGCGCCAGGAGAGTCCTACTCCCTCTGGGAGTAGGATTCCCCCCCCCCCTAATCCTAGTTGGACTAGGACTCCTCAAGGGGGAGAGGGAGAGAGGGGGCTGGCCACCTCTCCTAGTCCTAATAGGACTAGGGGAAGGGGGGAGGCGCGTGGCCACCTAGGGCAGCCCCTTTTCTCCTTTCCACTAAGGCCCACTATGGCCCATTTGGCTCCCGGGGGGTTCCGGTAACCCTCCCGGTATTCCGGTAAAATCCTGATTTCACCTAGAACACTTCCGATGTCCAAACATAGGCTTCCAATATATCAATATTTATGTCTCGACCATTTCGAAACTCCTCGTCATGTCCGTGATCACATCCGGGACTCCGAACAACCTTCGGTACATCAAAATGCATAAACTCATAATAACTGTCATCGTAACGTTAAGCGTGCGGACCCTACGGTTCGAGAACAATGTAGTCATGACCGAGACACGTCTCCGGTCAATAACCAATAGCGGGACCTGGATGCCCATATTGGCTCCTATATATTCTACGAAGATCTTTATCGGTCAGACCGCATAACAACATACGTTGTTCCCTTTGTCATCGGTATGTTACTTGTCCGAGATTCGATCGTCAGTTTCCAATACTTAGTTCAATCTCATTACCGGCAAGTCTCTTTACTCGTTCCGTAATACATCATCCCGCAACTAACTCATTAGTTGCAATGCTTGCAAGGCTTAAGTGATGTGCATTACCGAGAGGGCCCAGAGATACTGTCGAGGGATATCTGGCCTCCACGAGCACCTATGGGGACGGAGCCCCTTGTCGGTTCGGCGGGGGCGGAGGATGCACAAAGAGCAGATCGAGGCGACGCACACACACAACGATTTTACCCAGCTTCGGGCCGCATGGATGCGTAAAACCCTACTGCTGCATGTCTGGTTGATTCGGGTTCTTGCTCTGGAGCGCAAGAAGCTACAGTAAGTTGGAGCTGGACGTAGGCGAGGGCCTATTGGGTCCGATCCCCCCTCTACGTGCGCATGGGCCTCCTTTTATATGCCAAGGGGTTTCCCACAGGGAGCGACGCAGGTGAGGGTAAAAATGGCAAGGGATTGTGTGAATAGTGGCCGCACTGTGCTATCGCACCTAACTCTGACGGCGGGGGACAAAGGCATTAAATGCCCGTCTGGATCGCCTGAACAGTGCTGAAGCGGACCGTTAGGAGCGCCTCCGCTCGCCACGGGGGCGACTCTGCCAACGTCGCATGCCACCGCGCGTCTCAGGTTGCGCGGCGTCCCGCCACGTGCCTCCGAGGAAGCCCCAGAGCGACGCGTGGGCAGGTGAGCTGGAGCGCGGGCCTGATGTGGTGGTTTGCCACGGCAAGTGGCCTGCCGCGGTAGTTGCCTTGCCGCACCTGGGAGCTTGCCGCTCGCCAGGCCTTGCCGGGGCGCGCGGTGCGCCGCGGCGGGCTTCTCTTGGGGTGCCTTGGCTTGGCCGTCCCGGCGAGCTCCTCCCGCCGGGGCCTTGGTGCTTCGGCTTAGTCGTCCCGGCAAGCTCCTCTTGCCGGGGCCTTGTCGCCTTGGCCCGGCAAGCTCCTCTTGCCAGACCTTGCCTTCTCGACCCGGCAAGCTCCTCTTGCCGGGGCTTGGTCTTCTAGGCTCGATCACTTGGCCTTCGTCCGGCCCGGAACGGGCCGTGGAGACTCTTGTCGCTCCCCTGGCAGGCCTTGCCGCGGGAGGCTACTACTGCCCGTGCACAAGTTCGGGGTACTAAGGTACCCCTACTTTAGTACACCGACAGGAGCCCCCGGGTCTGGGCCATACACGGTGCCGAGCGTTGTTGGGCCAGGCCCTAACAGTGCACGGGCACGCGTGGCCTGGGTTGCGCTGCTCCTTAACTCCGTGTTCGTTGCGCCCTTCCCAAGTGGCGCGCGCTTAACGCGGCGTCGTGGGGGAGGCGAGGCGTGCGAGGCGTGCGTGACGTGGGTGGCGTGCGCGGGGCTTGAGGCCCGCAGGCATGCGTCACGTCGGGCACGATCTCTTTTATTTGGAGAAGCGAAACGTCCGCCCCCACTTTCAAGTGGGGGGGAGAGAGGTCGCCTCATCAGTCGCCTCGGCTCTGCTCGCCCGCCACGCGTCCTCCATGCGCTTGGGGTCGCGGTGGTGGAGGCAGGAAGCCGGGCCGACGCGGGTCGAAGTAGAGGGTCGGCCCCGTCGCCTGCCCTTCCTCTGCTTTGATTGGTTGGGCGGGGCGGCCGAGCCCCCACTCCGCCCCTTTATAAGGAGCGGAAGGGGATGACGAGGGTCCGCACTCCTTCCTTCTTCCTTCTCTTAGATCCCTGGTCCCTTCTCCCCAGCTGTCATGGAGGAAGGGAACCCTGGTCCTTCTTCGGTGGCGGCAAGGGTTGCCGCCAGGCAGCAAGCCCCTCCTCCCCTTGCACCCGCGGTGGCGGAGCCAACCGTAAGGGGAAGGGGGAGAGGGCGAGGTCACGGACGAGGCCGTGGACGGGGCCGAGGCGCTCGAGGCGGGCAGGACGGCGCGCCGGCCTCGCCTCCGCCGGCGGCTCCGTTTCCCCCGGCGGTTCATCTCGGGGACGACCCCTGCGAGTTCATCATTAGGCTGCGCCGGGCGCCTCGCCGTCGCCTCCGCCTCCCGGCCCCCTTCGCGGACGTCTTGGAGGCGGAACAACACGAGACGCTGAGGCTGCGCATGAGGGGCTGTGGGATCAGTGGTACGCGAGTCCACGTCGAATCCCGAGCCCCCGGCGTGATGTGTCTGGGCCGAGGGTGGAAGTCGTTCGCCCGGATCCACAGCTTGACGGCGGGGTTCACCCTCCATTTCAAGCTGATGGAGGGCGACTTGCTCTCCGTCAAGGTCTTCGGGGACCTCGGCACCCGGGCCCGGTGCTGCGTGGATAGCTCCTCCGACAGCGAAGGCTCCTCCTCGAGCGAGAGTGACGAGGAGGGGAGCGACAGCGACGACGAGGGCGGGCGGTCGCCGGGGTGACGGGCACGACTAGGCGCTAGTCGCAGCTCCGCGTGGCACCGGCGGCCCCCATCGTCCGCGTCGCTGGCGCCGTGAACTCCCCGGGGTCGTCTCCTTGGGCGGCTGGCGCAGGGAGGATGCGGAAGCGGAAGAGGACGGGTGGCAAGGCCGCTGCCTCGTCTTCCAACCTCGCCCCAGACGCCGTCACCACCCCTGCTCACGGCGACGACCACCGGGGTCTTCTCTCCGGCCCGGCAAGCTCCTCTTGCCGGGGCTTCGTCTTCTCGGCCGGAGTGGCGAGGCTGCGGAAGAGGCTGGTGGCAAGGCCGTCAACTCGTAGTATGAGGGCTAGATGCCCTCGACAGCGTGTTGACGTCTCGCCGCCTCCTTCTCGAGCTCCGCTTCCGGCGTCGCCGTCTTCTTCCGGCCTCCGGAGCTCCGGGGTGGGGCCTCGGACGCTCTCTTGGCGTCTTCTGCCACCCGTAGCTCGTCTAGGCGCCCCTTTTGCCCTTCTCGCCTCCTTGCCGTACCTCCTGAGGAGAGAGACAAGAAAGGGATTACGGGCACCTTATCTCTTTTTATCTTGTAAGCCCTCAGGCCTTAGTTGCATTAAAATCTTATAATCCCATCTTTCATGTTTTTCATTCTCTCTAAACTGTACCTGAGTGGAATGTCTTTAATGAAAAGGGGTTGTTTGCCGGATCATTTGTCTCGCGGGTACATCCCGCGGCAAGGGGCGGACCCTTTGCACCGTTAAGATAGACACTTCCCCGTCCGGCAACGGACCCTGCCGTCCCCCGCGCCCCTTGGCCCTCCCCCGCTCTAGGCGGAGGTAGGGAGAAGGCGGGTTTTGGCCCCTCGCTTCCTCCCCTTGCCGCCGCGGCTACTATCTGAAGCGGGCCCCGGGAACGCGCTCGGGGGTTTGCCGCTTAAGAGAGCACGGCAGCTTTTTTTTTGGAGGAAGCAAGGTTTTCACATTCCGCAGCTCACGTGAGAATGCATGATAAGGGATGTAAAGACTTATCTGAGGTTGCAACCCCCGGCAACTCTGGCTTGTCGGGAGGCGGGTGCTGGCTCGTCCTTCTCCCTTTCTTCGTCCTTGAGCGGCTCGGCAAGGGTAGGAAGTTCCCGCGAGCCAAAGGGAAAGGACGGGAAAAAGACGCGGACTCGACCTCTAAGTTAGGGTTTAGCGACTGTTAGGCACTATCAACCCTAACCAAGGACGAGACTCGACTCAGCATGCATGCTAAAACTTGGGGGGGGCAGCGTGTAATTGCGGCCAGGGTCTGCGCCTGGCTTTGTACAAAGGATTACATGCGTCTGCGGCAAGACTTTTTTACAAAGAGTTGGTTGCCGGACGGGGTCCGACAACCGCGCCTTATGGGTAAAACTTGCGAAGATGCTCAATGTTCCAGGAATTGCTCACCGGAGTACCATCTTCGGTCTCGAGGCGGACGGCACCGGGCCTCGTGACTCGTTTCACCCGGTAAGGGCCTTCCCACTTCGGCGTCAACTTGTTGTGTATCTTGGCCGACTGAACGCGCCGAAGAACAAGGTCGCCTTCCTCGAGGCTCCTGGCTTTAACTTTGCGGCTATGATAGCGACGCAGAGCTTGCTGGTAGCGAGCGGATCGCACAGCGGCCTGGAGACGATCTTCCTCGAGGAGCAGTGCGTCATCTTCACGCGACCGCTCTTGCTCAAGCTCATCATAAGCGAGCACTCGAGGTGACCCGTATACGAGTTCCGTGGGGGTAACTGCTTCTGCTCCATAGATTAGAGCAAATGGTGTCTGGCGGGTGGCTCGATTTGGCGTCGTCCTGACCGACCAAAGAACCGCCGGCAGCTCCTCGATCCAGTTCCGTCCGCGCTTGAGCAGCTTGTCAAAACTTCTGGTCTTGAGCCCGCGCAGTACCTCGGCGTTGGCCCTTTCCGCTTGACCGTTGCTCCGGGAATGAGCAACAGAAGCGAAGCAGACCTTGGTGCCGAGATCTTGGGTGTACTGCATGAAGGCGTGGCTTGTGAACTGCGTACCGTTGTCGGTGATGATCCTGTTGGGGATCCCGAAGCGGCAAACAATCGACCTGAAGAATTTGATCGCGGACTGGGCAGTCACCTTCCTCACTAGTTCCACTTCTGGCCACTTTGTGAACTTGTCGATGGCAACGAACAAGTACTCAAAGCCCCCGACGGATCGGGGGAAGGGGCCGAGAGTGGCACTGATGGTGAAGGTACCACCAGCGCCGTCCTCCTTGGCGGGCACCTTCTTGGTCGCGGGTGGAGCAGCCGTCGTCTTCTCGTGTTCGCCGGCGGGGCTCGATGGCACGTCCTCGACGGTAGCGCAGCACTCCGAAGAGGCGCGCTTGCCGGAGTGGGCACCAGAGCATTCGCCGGGCTTGGCCTTCTTGCCGGCGGGGCTCGATGGCACGTCCTCGACGGCAGCGCAACACTCCGAAGAGACGCGCTTGTCGGAGTGGGCGCCAGAGCATTCGCCGGGCTTGGTCTTCTTGCTGGCGGGGCTCAATGGCACGTCCTCGACGGCAGCGCAGCACTCCGAAGAGGCGCGCTTGCCGGAGTGGGCGCCAGAGCACTTGCCGGACTTGGTCTTCTTGCCGGCGGGGCTCGATGGCACGTCCTCGACGGCAGCGCAGCACTCCGAAGAGGCGCGCTTGCCGGAGTGGGCGCCAGAGCACTTGCCGAACTTGGTCTTCTTGCCGGCGGGGCTCGATGGCACGTCCTCGACGGCAGCGCAGCACTCCGAAGAGGCGCGCTTGCTGGAGTGGGCGCCAGAGCACTTGCCGGACTTCTTCTTTCCCCCGAAATCTCCGGCGGCGAGCGGACCGCGGGCCGTTGCCGCTGTTGCGTCCCGGTATAATTGGTCGGCGCAGATAAGGGCATCCTTCTTGTTGGCAGGGACAGAAATGACGGTTATCGGGCCGGGCATCTTGAGCATGTTATACGCATAGTGAGAGGCCGCCATGAACTTGGCGAGTGCTGGTCGGCCGAGGATCCCGTTGTAAGGCAACGGAAGGTCGGCGACGTTAAAGGTGACCTTCTCAGTTCTGAAATTCAGCTCGCTGCCAAATGTTACCGGCAGCGTGATCTTTCCCTTCGGCTTGCTCCTTCCCGGGTTGATTCCTTGGAATGTGTCGGTTTCTTCGAGCTCGTTGTCGGGAACTTGGAGTCTCCGAAGAACAGCAGAGGAGATCAGATTCAAGCCGGCCCCGCCGTCAACTAGCATCTTAGTGACCTTGAGGTTGCGGATCGTTGGGGAAACCAACATCGGCAAGCACCCGACCGCGGTTGTGCGATTAGGGTGGTCCTCAATGTCGACGATGATAGGCGTGCTGGACCATCTCAGGGGTCTGCGTGACTCGACGGGTGGCTCCACTGCATTGACCTCCCGCACCCACCGTTTAAGCTGGTGGTGGGAAGCGTGCAGGGAGGCACTGCCATCCACACACAAGACCTCAGTGGCTTTATGAAAATCCTGCTCGCTGGTCTCAGGGTCTTCCATGTCTTCGTCTTCGTCTTCGTCTTCGCTCTTATCGCGGCCCCGGGGAGGTCTGTCTGCTTGCCGCTGCTTGTCCTTGCCGCGGCGCTCCCCCGGGCCGGGACGCTTCGTGCCGGATCCCCCGCCACCTGCTTGGGCCCTCTCCTTGTCGCGTCGTGCGTACTCGGCCTTTTGCAGGTCGACGAGTCGCTCGACTTGCTTGCAACTCTGGAGGTCGTGGCCCCTGGTGCGGTGGATCTTGCAGTACTTCTTGTCGGTACCGTCCCGCTTATCGGCAGCTGCCACCGCCCGGCAGTTGGCGCACCCGGCAACCTCCTTGCCGGGGCCTCCCGCCTGGGCTTTCTTGGCGAAGCCCTCGCTGCCGGACTTCTCGACAACCAGTACCTCTGGGTTTTTCTTCTTCTTACCGTTCCGCCGCCGGCCTCTCCTTGCCGGGGCGGTACCTTCACTGTAGGAGTCTCCTTCTCCAACACTTTCTCCGGGGAGCCGCCTCCCCTCCTCAGCGCGTGCACACTTGTCGGCCAGGGCGTAAAGCTCGCTGACCTCCTTGATTTTGCACATCGCCATCTCCTCCCGCATCCTGCGGTTACGCATGTTCTGGTGGAACGCGCTGATCACCGCGGCGGGGTGGACGTCTGGGATGTTGTAGTGCACACGGCTGAACCTCTGGATGAACTTGCGCAAAGGCTCCCCCTCCTTCTGAACAAAGCAGATGAAGGTCGCTCGCCTGGCCATGAGGTTTGTGGCTGCCCGTGAAGGCGCCCACGAACTGATGGCATAGATCTGGCCAGGAGGAGATGGAGCCGTCCGGCAAGTGCATGAGCCAGGATCTGACGTTGGGCTTGAGTACCAGCGGGAAGTAGTTGGCAAGGATCTTATCGTCCCGTCCCCCGGCAGCCTGCACCGCAATGGTGTAGATGCTGAGGAACTCAGACGGATGCGACTTGCCGTCGTACTTCTCGGGCACGTCGGGCTTGAAGTTCTTTGTGCTGGGCCACTGGACTTGCCGTAGCTCGCGGGTGAACGCAGGGCAACCTACCGAATACGGCAGTTCGCCTGGTTCCCCCGGCGCGTGCATGTCTCCAGCGGGCTCAACGCGCTGGTCTGATTGACGCCGCGCCTCTCTTCTGCGCTCGATGCGGGTTCGAGCGTCTTCTTCCCTTCGTTCGTGAAGGACTTGGCGTTGGTCGCGGCGAGTTCGCGGGTTCGATGACGCGGTAGAATCGTCGTCGAGGTGAGCCCGGCGAGTCGGCGACCATGGCTTCTGGGGCGGGGAGTGCACGGTGGTCACTCCCCCGCCATGCTTGGCGCCATCGGTTCTCGCCTGGGTGACTGGCCGCGGCTGCGACGCGCTGTGTTGCCGCGGAGTGTCACCGTTGGCGAAACCGATGAGGCTCTGGATGGTTGCCCTCCAGCCATCGATCTTGTCTGTCGTTGGAGGGTAGTCTAGGAGCAGCTGAGCTCGCGCGAGAGCTTCCGCTGGGGTGGCGGGCAGAGGCGGCGAGCGGCGCGAGGAGCGGGATGTGCTCGAACTCCTAACCACGTTAGAAGGAGCAGCACCCGGTCCAGGCAGCCGCGCGACGCTCGTCCCGGCACGTTGGATCGCATGCCGGTCCTGAGCGCCCTGGGATCCACCAGCGTGGCCCGGGTCCAGCGAGCGTATGGTACTATGGGTACCATGATGCTGCTGGTTTCGCGCCTCCTGAGCGGGGCGCGGGGCGAGCTCGGACGCCGCGGGAGCAAGAACTGGCTCGACGGTGCCCGTTCCTCCGCCGGCGTCCTCCCCACCACCCGTCTGCTCCATGGGCGGTGGGTTCGACGCTGACGGGCCGGTCACCTCCGGAGCTTTCTTCTTCGGCGCCATGCCGGCGCAAACAATGAGAGTCTGGCTCACGCGGGCGCCGGATCTGATTCACACAACCTCGACGCACCCCCTACCTGGCGCGCCAAAGATGTCGGGGGATATCTGGCCTCCACGAGCACCTATGGGGACGGAGCCCCTTGTCGGTTCGGCGGGGGCGGAGGATGCACAAAGAGCGGATCGAGGCGACGCACACACACAACGATTTTACCCAGCTTCGGGCCGCATGGATGCGTAAAACCCTACTGCTGCATGTCTGGTTGATTCGGGTTCTTGCTCTGGAGCGCAAGAAGCTATAGTAAGTTGGAGCTAGACGTAGGCGAGGGCCTATTGGGTCCGATCCCCCCTCTACGTGCGCATGGGCCTCCTTTTATTTGCCAAGGGGTTTCCCACAGGGAGCGACGCAGGTGAGGGTAAAAATGGCAAGGGATTGTGTGAATAGTGGCCGCACAGTGCTATCGCACCTAACTCTGACGGCGGGGGACAAAGGCATTAAATGCCCGTCTGGATCGCCTGAACAGTGCCGAGGCGGACCGTTAGGAGCGCCTCCGCTCGCCACGGGGGCGACTCTGCCAACGTCGCATGCCACCGCGCGTCTCAGGTTGCGCGGCGTCCCGCCACGTGCCTCCGGGGAAGCCCCAGAGCGACGTGTGGGCAGGTGAGCTGGAGCGCGGGCCTGATGTGGTGGCCTGCCGCGGTAGTTGCCTTGCCGCACCTGGGAGCTTGCCGCTCGCCAGGCCTTGCCAGGGAGCGCCGTGCGCCGCGGCGGGCTTCTCTTGGGGTGCCTTGGCTTGGCCGTCCCGGCGAGCTCCTCCCGCCGGGGCCTTGGTGCTTCGGCTTAGTCGTCCCGGCAAGCTCCTCTTGCCGGGGCCTTGTCGCCTTGGCCCGGCAAGCTCCTCTTGCCGGACCTTGCCTTCTCGACCCGGCAAGCTCCTCTTGCCGGGGCTTGGTCTTCTAGGCTCGATCACTTGGCCTTCGTCCGGCCCGGAACGGGCCGTGGAGACTCTTGTCACTCCCCTGGCAGGCCTTGCCGCGGGAGGCTACTACTGCCCGTGCACAAGTTCGGGGTACTAAGGTACCCCTACTTTAGTACACCGACAGATACCTCTTCGACAATCGGAGTGACAAATCCTAATCTCAAAATACGCCAACCCAACATCTACCATTGGAGACACCTGTAATACTCCTTTATAATCACCCAGTTACGTTGTGACGTTTGGTAGTACCCAAAGTGTTCCTCTGGCAAACGGGAGTTGCATAATCTCATAGTCATAGGAACATGTATAAGTCATGAATAAAGCAATAGCAACATACTAAACGATCGGGTGCTAAGCTAATATAATGGGTCATGTCAATCAGATCATTCAACCAATGATGTGACCTCGTTAATCAAATAACAACTCTTTGTTCATGGTTAGGAAACATAACCATCTTTGATTAACGAGCTAGTCTAGTAGAGGCATACTAGTGACACTCTGTTTGTCTATGTATTCACACATGCATTATGTTTCCGGTTAATACAATTCTAGCATGAATAATAAACCTTTATCATGATATAAGGAAATAAATAATAACTTTATTATTGCCTCTAGGGCATATTTCCTTCAGTTCCAACCATCATATCTGCCTGAGATTCAGATCTGGTTGGTGTGAGGATATTTCAGACGTCATGTCTGGAAAAGAAAGTTTGCAACACAAACCAACGAGATGACGTTGCGAGATTCTCGGGAGATGAACTACGATAGCAAGCTCCAAAACATGAGCTGGTTCTGCTACACACATGTGAACACGCTGTGCCAGACAAGCATGACCACGTAGTAGTCTTACAACAAAACACTACAGAGTTCTGGTTGGGAACCATCACCAAGGATATTGAAGTCCTTTCATAAGTCCAGATTAGCTCTTATGAAGGAACTCCTTCTCCTTGAACAAATCAGTCAGTGGCTTGGTGTACTAGGAGATACATATGGAATGGAGGTAGTGAACCCGTCAAACCATAGCATACTTCGCACATGCATGACTAACTTGGGATGGTACCAGAGGAAACAAAAACAATCTTTCTCGAACTCACAGTGGCAACTTGCACCAAATGCACGTGAATCAGAGAAAGTCACTTCTTTCATCCAACATATGCTTCATGAATGAGACATGAAGATAATGCTTTTAAAAGTTTCCAACACTACTTAGATGTTCAACATGAATCATGGACAAGATGGAAATTTTGTCAATGGGTTCAACAACAATCCATCCATGCTTCCATATAGATGGAATTCCACAGTTAAGTGAACACGGTGATAGCATTGGTCAGGCCAAAAGATATAATGGTGTATGCTCGAGGGATCAACCACGAGTAAGACAACATTATGAACATCGTTGGTTCTGATTTGATTTGAGGATATAGCCCACACTCAAATCAAAGTTTGGACAAGACAATAGATCCAATAACTGATCACGAGGACCAATCGATGAAGATATCATCTTTCTTCAACACACACACTCAAAAGATATCCCTTTAGAATGAACTAAGTAAGGCAAAGCTTTATCTGCCAACTCTCCAAGTTGCTGTTTAGCTTAACCAACTAGCTCAGGGATATCCAACACAGATTCTTGGAGAATGGGTGGTTTGGAGGAAAACCAACATGATCACGAACTCAACATAGCGGCTAGGTGACAACCTGGTAATACTTCCGAGAAGATAATCGGAACATCACGAACCACCGATATGTTACTAAGCTCGAGAACAATCTTGCTTTTCAGAGCAAGACGATATGATCAAATAAGCAAGGGATTGAGTAATCCTAACTCTTTGATCGAAGAGTGCACCAGGAAATATGGACTAGGTAGCACGATCAATCTTAGGACGAGGATTCAATAACCAGCACGCTAAGAGTGAGAGTATTGTCCATTAACTACCAAGAAACGAGGTTGCTAGGAGTATTGATTTCACACATCACAGTTCACTTGTCGGCATTCCGGTTACAACAACACGGAACCTAGGAATGAATAATGATGGCGAGAAGTATCACAACCTCAAGAATTCATAAGAGGTGGTGCAATTCTCATGACATTCTTGACATAAATATGGTAACACTCCAAGGTAGAACAGACCAAAAGCTGGATTGGCATTTTGATCCACGGAATACAACTACTTCGACCCAATCCTAGAAATGGATAAGGTACTGGAATTTGTTTCTCCTAGTCATTCTGGAATAGAATGAACCGACGGACCATAAAAATAATAGGCATCGATGAGCATCAATGCATGACATGCTCTTGCCCATCAATTGACAGACGGAGGTCAGAATACAACTAAAGAGAGGGACAACTCAAAGGAGCATATATCTTTTTGAGTTGTGGATGCATAGATTAGTATGTCGAGCAAAGCTCAACATTTCTTCCAGATAACCCATGCAGAATAGTAGAACTGGCTGATTCACAATATAGAATGGAGAACTCATCAAGATCGCTCTGATTGTGATCTGTTGGTTCAAAAGAACTTCTGCCATAAGTAGTTCATGGTATTTGGAAGAAGGAAATACCACGGGCCTCGAGGACTATCGCAAGGGTTACTAATATCGTAAAGGTACGAGCAACACTATCAACATGAGGTAAGTAGAGTGAATCTTGGGCTTAAGAACCCATAAATAGAAGGCCTACTAACTAAATAGCATCAAGGGACGCTTGCGGGAATGGTGGCCAGAAGCATCACACTGGGAACACAAAACATGGCTAGATTACTAGGTGACTCCCTAAAACACCTAGGGTCATAATAATAGCTCCAACATATATGTCGAGGCAACAGAGTACCTCAACTCACCGACTAGTGTGGTTAAACTGGCCCAAAGAAACATCGGGAACGAAAAGAAAGGGAGTTGCAAATGCATCAGACTATTTCGAAACCTGGGACGACTCGGACAGCATAACGACTGTAAATGCTCAAAAAGATTTGAGACATCCCGCAAAAAGGTGGTATAACCACTCAACATCACAATATCAAGGTTCTGAAACCAGCTATGAACACGCAGAAGTAGTAAAGACTAAACTGAGGCTTGAATCCATCAGTCCTATAAGTCTACGGATTAGTAACACGTGATCCTGATAAAAAGATGAGAAGCCTAGTTCTTAATCCTCGTAGAAAAGAAGAGGTTGACTCAGATCAGAAGGGCATAAGGTAAAGGAGTAAAAAGAGCCTTACGTTCCCTTCCACAATCAATTCCCTTATATAACTAAAGCATTTCTAGACTCAACTTCCACCAGTTTGGCTTGGTAATCCTACAAGCAGTCAGGCTCTGTTACCAAAGCTATCAGGACCCCGATCCTAAGTCACACCAATCTAGCATGTAACACATCATATCACTTTGCGGCCTCACGCACGGTATTCCCACGGGTGCCACCTTACCTGGCCCGGGACCATTTGCGCCTTTTGGCTCACATGTATGATAGTGTCGCTAGCACCCATATCACAGAGAACCCGGGCCGACATGACTAGTCGTGAATCCAAAGTGGCACTAACTTACAGGGATAGGAATACATGACCCAGCAATGAACGTGTCGGTCATCAACATATGAACCCAAGTCGTAGCAAGCTACAAGGACTTAAGGAACAACGCGTGACATTTCCCCGAAGGGACAAACACAGGAATGGAGAAGGACACATGCCGGCCAGCCTAAGTGTTCTGGAGCAGTAGCAAGCTACCATGGCTCAGTGGAAGCACTAGGAGACATTTCCCGGTAAGAGAGGCTACCAAGGATAAAAAACTAGGTTGTTGGATCCCACACATACCAAGCATATCAATAACATACACACAATATGCTCGATATGTGCAAATACAACATGGCATCACAACAAAACTCTATGACTCAAAATATTTATTCATTAGGCTTCGAGGAGCCAAGTATTACAAACATGGGTCTCATGACCCAACATACAGAGCATACAAGCAACAAGCGGAAGCATAAACATGTCTGAGTACAGACAACTACAAATGAAAAAGGCTAAGAAGCCTGACTATCTACAAGACCCTCCCAAGATACAAGATCGTAGCTGAGGTAACAAGCTAAACGTCGAAGTCCACGCGGAACTACTAGTGAGACTGAAGTCTCTATGCAAAAACATAAATTAAGCAAACGTGAGTACAAATGTACCCAGCAAGACTTACATCAGAACTAGCTACATATGCATCAGTATCAATAAAGGGGTGGTGGAGTTTGACTGCAGCAAGCCAGCTTTGACTCGTGGCTATCCTGAACTATGACTGCAAGTAACTCTTTTGAGGTGGCGCACACGAGTCCACATATTCACCAAATCAATACACCATTATGGATCCGCTCCCATCTCCCTACAAGAACGCCATCCATAGCACTCACGCTTATCTTGCGCATTTTAGAGTATCGACTTTCACTTGTCTATGAACTATATAGGCAACCCAGAAGTCATTTACCGTGGACGTCTCTATTCGAATAGATCATTTATAACCCTGCAGGGGTGTGCTTCTTCACGCATGTTTCCACCACTTAGCGTCTGCACACGACATGTGCTCGACAGACTTCGTGCGGAAGCCGACGTGGGTGTAGACCATGACCTGACTAACCACACAAGTCCCTAGTATAGGTTTATCGCCTATTCAGGTTCCATCCGAAGGGAGGCGGGCCGAGGTTTCCACTTACGGCCCCGAACGATGTTTGCAGGGTTCCCGAGGCACCAAACGAGCGACTCGGTACACCGGGCCACGTGCCTACCGCATCAGAGCCCACCCCTCGGGTCAGCTCTGTGCACGGCCTCCAGCATACTACAAACACCAGAAACTACTTGGAACTCCTGGACAGAGGACAGGGGCGGTTAATAAGTCAAGCGGGGTCATGTTTCAGGGCCCAACATGTGGTAGTAGTTGTTCATGGATCACAAACACAGAACTTAGTTCCTGAGGACGGCTTCAATGAGACAACCCACCATGTACTCCTACATGGCCTCTCACCGCTACCTTTACTAAATCGTGTTCACACACTTAGCTCTCAACAGTAGGACATGTTCACCACATTCCAATTCATCCCCGATGAATCGGACCTGACTCAACTCTAAGCAGTAGCAGGCATGACAAAAAAGCATGAATGAGTAGGCACATCAGGGCTCAAACAACTCCTACTCATGCTAGTGGGTTTCATCTATTTATTGTGGCAATGACAGGTCATGCAGCGGAAAGGGGTTCAACTACCACAGGATGTAACAGTAGAATCGTTGTTGTCGTAGTGCAATAAATGGGAGCAGAAGCAAGAGAGTGAGATTGTATCGGAATGAACAAGGGGGTTTTGCTTGCCTGGCACTTTTGAAGATAGTATAGCTCTTCATCGGTGTCATCGAACTCATCATCGGAACCACGTCTACTGAGAGGGGGCAAATACCGGCAACAGAGAAGGAACCCAATCAATGCAATGCGTAATATGCTGCATGATCATGACATGTCAACATGCTGTGATTTGAGCTAATGCAACTAGAACAGAAGGGTTTGAGCTTATTTGAACCAAGGGTTCAAATTCAAACTCAAGTTATGAGCTCATATAATGCATTATCACGTTTTGATCTAAACAGCAAGGTTAAGTTTCTTTGTCATGCATGAAACCAGTACCAATGGATAGACTGGATTTTTCTGATCATTTTTCATATATAACTTATTTCATTTGGAGTTACAGTTGATTTTATATGATTTTTAGAAGTTTATAACATTTTCTGAAATAAATAAACCATTTAAGATTTATTTAAATTCCAAAAAAGAATTAGTCCTTTAGGATGACGTCATTGTGATGTCAGCGGTCAACAGGGCCGGTCCAGGTCAAACCTGACGTGTGGGGTCCACACGTCGGTGACTAACTAACTAATCTAAGTTAATTAGTGTTAAACTACTACTCACTAAAAATGTCAGTGGAGTTAATTAAACTTAATTAAGAACTAAACTAGGATTAGCTGGGGCTAGGGCCCACTTGTCAGCGACCAAGGGGAGGTCAAACCCTGGTCAGCGGGGTCAAACCCGCCGGCGTCTCGACGCCGACGACGGCAGATGTGGCGGAGGGCGCGGGCTCGCTGCTCCGGCGACCAAACGGACGGCGGAGAGCGGCTACGGGGAGTTGAGGCTCACCCGCGCCCGCTGCAGCAAGCAGCAGCAGCTAGGGCGGTCGGAGCTCGCCGGAAACGAGCTCGAGGCGGCCGCCGACGTTCTGGTGTGAGTGGCGTGTTCTTCTAATTTTTATGAGAATAAAGATGAAGATCTAAAAATGAATCGTGTTATTAAATCCTTGTTAAATCCTTGTTTTGCAATATGAATCTTGATAATGATGGGACTGAATATGATCCACCTTTACCTAGAAGGCGTTCCAAAAATTCGAAGTTTTTAGATCTTGATGCTAAAATTTGTAAAAGTGGGATTGAACTGGTTAAAACTTTAGATAGCAATGAACCCACTATTTTGGATTTCAAGGAATTTAATTATGATAATTGCTCTTTAATAGATTGTATTTCCTTGTTGCAATCCGTGCTAAATTCTCCTCATGCTTATAGTCAACATAAAGCTTTTACCAAACATATCGTTGATGCTTTGATGCAATCTTATGAAGAAAAACTTGAGCTGGAAGTTTCTATCCCTAGAAAACTTTATGATGAATGGGAACCTAATATTAAAATTCAAATTAAATATCATGAATGCTATGCTTTGTGTGATTTGGGTGCTAGTGTTTCCACGATTCCAAAAACTTTGTGTGATTTGTTAGGTTTCCGCGAATTTGATGATTTCTCTTTAAACTTACACCTTGCGGCTTCCACTATTAAAAAACCTATAGGAAGAATTAATGATGTTCTTATTGTTGCAAATAGGTATTATGTGCCCGTAGATTTTATTGTTCTTGATATAGATTGCAATCCTTCATGTCCTATTATTCTTGGTAGACCTTTCTTTAGAACGATTGGTGCAATCATTGATATGAAGGAAGGGAATATTAGATTCCAAATTCTGTTAAGGAAAGGCATGGAACACTTCCCTAGAAATAAAATAAAATTACCTTATGAATCTATTATGAGAGCCACTTATGGATTGCCTACCAAAGATGGCAATACCTAGATCTATCCTTGCTTTTATGCCTAGCTAGGGGCGTTAAACGATAGCGCTTGTTGGGAGGCAACCCAATTTTATTTTTAGTTTTTTGCTTTTTTCTTATGTTTAGGAATAAATCTTTGATCTAGCCTTTGATTTGTTTTTATGTTTTAATTAGTTTGTGTCAAGTTAAACCTATAGGATCTTCTTGGATGATAGTTATTTGATCTTGCTGTAAATTCCAGAAACTTCCTGTTCACGAAAACAATTGTTAAAAATTACCAGAATATGATATAATATTGATTCCAATTGCAGAAGATCAATAAACAAATTACTTAGGTCGTCCTATTTTTTCTGAATTTTTAGAGTTCCAGAAGTTTGCGCTAGTTACAAATTACTACAGACTATTCTATTTTTGACAGATTCTGTTTTTCGTGCGTTGTTTGCTTATTTTGATGAATCTATGGCTAGTAAAATAGTTTATAAACCATAGAGAAGTTGGAATACAGTAGGTTTAACATCAATATAAATAAAGAATGAGTTCATTACAGTATCTTGAAGTGGTGTTTTGTTTTCTTTCGCTAACGGAGCTCATGAGATTTTCTGTTAAGTTTTGTGTTGTGAAGTTTACAAGTTTTGGGTAAAGATTTGATGGAGTATGGAACAAGGAGTGGCAAGATCCTAAGCTTGGGGATGCCCATGGCACCCCAATATAATCTAAGGACACCCAAAAGCCAAAGCTTGGGGATGCCCCGGAAGGCATCCCCTCTTTCGTCCTCATCCATCGGTAAATTTACTTGGAGCTATATTTTTATTCACCACATGATATGTGTTTTGCTTGGAGAGTCTTGTATTATTTGAGTCTTTATTTGTTAGTTTGCCACAATCATCCTTGCTGTACACACCTTTTGAGAGAGACACACTTGATTCGGAATTTGTTAGAATACTCTATGTGCTTCACTTATATCTTTTGAGCTATATAGTTTTTGCTCTAGTGCTTCACTTATATCTTTTAGAGCACGGCGGTGGTTTCGTTTTATAGAAACTGTTGTTCTCTCATGCTTCACTTAGATTATTTTGAGAGTCTTAAATAGCATGGTAACTTGCTTAAATCGGGAAATTAGTCCTAATATGCTAGGTATTCAATACTCAACCTCAGGGCACTCGGAGATTTTTGGAAGTGGAATCCGCTGACGAGTGTATAGATTCACAAGTTCCCACTCGCAATTGTACCCAATATAAACAACCCAATCTCCATTTGCGCCAGCCTAGGCCTTACCCTGAAGCGATGGCATCTTGACATCACACGTATCGTTATCAAGTGGCATCAACTTGCACAAGGCGAGGCCTCTGTCGTCCGCGCCCATGCAAACAGGCTTATAGCAAAGAAGATAAGGGAGATCAAACCGCTCCTGGACCCTTGGGTTCCTTGTAATGATGTTATTAATTGAGTCGAGAATGGTCTTGAACGAACCTGCCATGCTAGCCCAGGTGATGGCGTTGCACCGATCAATGAGTTCCCCCACCATGTCATCTTTCAGATCAGGGAAAGAATACCGGGATCATTTTCGGCTTGTTCCCTCCTTGGAGAAGACGATCGAACAATGGCATAAGGAAGGGTGAAGGCAAATGGAGGAGGGAGGAAGAGCGTGCGACAGCAGTTCCAAATCGAGAGGGAAAGGCGAAGAGTCGGTGGACGGTTGCCAATTTGCCATGGTACACGAAGAGGCGCCCCGGCCTACACGTCCTTTCGGAAATTGTACAAGAAGGACTTGTCGTTGTCTCACTGAAATATTGGAACGGGAACACATGTCAACGAAACATGGTGTGTAATTTCTCGTGCAAAATGCGATCTGGCCGCGTTGGCCCGAGGTGCGCATTAGTTATCGACCTTTATTTTTTAATGGCGTGCCGTTCAGTTTTGAAGCACGACTAACTGGTACTATTTGCAGAGAAAATATAAACTACGCTACCACTACTCCACCTCTAGTACTAGTAGTATAAAAAAGATATATAGGCCTATGTTTAACATTAGGAGCATGTTTTCTTCCAAACCTTTATATCCAATTGGTGGCACTATGAGATGTTCATTACGAAGGTACATGGTTTGCTACTATCTTGCTACTCTTTTTGTACTGTCATTAGATAGTAATACTAGTGGTTTGCATGTGAATTTATTGGCGGGGTGGACCTACATTGGAGGTGCAGGACAGGATTCAATGATTGGATGCTCAATTTCGATTGTATTGATTTCACCTCTTCCATTAGTGCGAACATGGATATCCTTGGTCTGGTGAAGAATAGGCACTATATTTCTGCTCTGAACCAGCAAATCAATTCAGTATGAAATTATCCAGGGAAAAACATGACTGTATCAAATTGTCCAGTGCAAAACATGACAGATGCTAAGCGGAAGAGACATGGCTCACGCTCATGTATTGCGTGAAAATTGAAAAAGTTTGAGAACATCAAAAGTATGAAACAATTGCTTGGCTTGTCATCGGGGTTGTGCATGATTTAAATATTTTGTGTGATGAAGATAGAGCATAGCCAGACTATATGATTTTGTAGGGATAACTTTCTGTCGGGGGATATCGGCCTCCACGAGCACCTATGGGGACAGAGCCCCTTGTCGGTTCGGCGGGGGGCGGAGGTTGCACAAAGAGCAGATCGAGGCGACACACACACACAACGATTTTACCCAGCTTCGGGGCGCACGGATGCGTAAAACCCTACTGCTGCTTGTCTGGTTGATTCGAGTTCTTGCTCTGGAGCGCAAGAAGCTACAGTAAGTTGGAGCTGGACGTAGACGAAGGTCTACTGGGTGTCCTCCTTCCGGGTTCCTCCTCGGTCCCCCCCCCCCCTACGTGCGCATGGGCCTCCTTTTATATGCTAAGGGGTTTCCCACAGGTAGCGACGCAGGTGAGGGTAAAAATGGCAAGGAACTGTGCGAACGGTGGCCGCACAGTGCTATCGCACCTAACTCTGACGGCGGGGGACAAAGGCATTAAATGCCCGTCTGGATCGCCCGAACAGTGCCGAGGCGGACCGTTAGGGGCGCCTCCGCTTGCCACGGGGGCGACTCTGCCAACGTCGCATGCCACCGCGCGTCCCAGGTTGCGACGCGCCCCGCCACGTGCCTCTGGGGAAGCTCCAGAGTGACGCGTGGGCAGGTGAGCTGGAGCGCATGCCTAAGGTGGTGGTTTGCCGCGGCAAGTGGCTTGCCGCGGTGGTTGTCTTGCCGCACCTGAGAGCTTGCCGCTCGTCAGGCCTTGCCGGGGCGCGCGGCGCGCCGCGGCGGGCTTCTCTTGGGGTGCCATTGGTTTGGCCGTCCCGGCGAGCTCCTCCCGCCGGGGCCTTGGTGCTTCGGCTTAGTCGTCCCGGCAAGCTCCTCTTGCCGGGGCCTTGTCGCCTTGGCCCGGCAAGCTCCTCTTGCCGGACCTCGCCTTCTTGGCCCGGCAAGCTCCTCTTGGCGGGGCTTGGTCTTCTAGGCTCGATCACTTGGCCTTCGTCCAGCCCAGAAAGGGCCGTGGAGACTCTTGTCGCTCCCCTGGCAAGCCTTGCCGCGGGACGCTACTACTGCCCGTGCACAAGTTCGGGGTACTAAGGTACCCCTACTTTAGTACACCAACAGGAGCCCCCGGGTCTGGGCCATACACGGTGCCGAGCGTTGTTGGGCCAGGCCCTAACAGTGCATGGGCACGCGTGGCCTGGGTTGCGCTGCTCCTTAACTCTGTGTCCGTCGCGCCCTCCCCAAGTGGCGCGCGCTTATCGCGGCGTCGTGGGGGGCGAGGCGTGCGTGACGTGGGTGGTGTGCGCGGGGCTTGAGGCTCGCAGGCATGCGTCACGTCGGGCACGATTCCTTTATTTGGAAAGGCGAAACGCCCCCCCCTTTATAAGCGGAGGGAACAAGGGCAGCTCGCCATTCTGCCGGTTGCTGTTCCTCGAAAATCTCCGCCACTTCCTCCTTACTAGAGAAAGCGGCGATTCGCCCTCGCAGCCCCCGGCGCCGCCAACGCCGACAACTCCCCCTCCCCGTTTCTGCCATGGCCCCGAAGAGCGACAAGGCGAAGGGGAAGGTCGTGAAGTCGGCCGAGGCGCTGCGGCTGGAAGCGCTTCGGAAGGAGACGGCGACGTTTCCCCCTCAGCTCGATGCGCTGAGGCTGGAGAACGGATACCGCCTCTTCTGGTCGACGGCGACGCGAGCGCATCCGCGCACGCGAGTCCTTCCCGCCATCGCCCAGAAGCTGTACCCGACCGGGTACCCTTTCTTCGCCGTGTTCTTCTATTGCGGGCTCTGCCCGCCTTTTTCCGAGTTCTTCTGCGACATCATGCACACCTACAACCTCCACCTCCTTGACTTCACGCCCAACGCCGTTCTGACAATGGCGGTTTTCGCACACCTTTGCGAGAACTTTGTCGGAGTCCGCCCCAACGTAGCCCTCTTCCGCCACTTCTTTACTCCTCGGGTGGAGAAAGGAGAGCCGCTGTCCGGCGGAGTCGCCTGGGTCTCCAGGACCGGCAAGAAAGAGGTCTACTTGGAGGGGGAACTACGTGGCAGATGGGAGGAGTGGAGGGCCGAGTGGTGCCTGATCGTCGAGGAAAATCCACCGCCGTTCACCGCCGTGCGCCGAACCCCAGTGGTGCGCGGCCGTGACTGGAGCGACCTAGCCCCGGACGACGCCAAGCTGAAGATTGCCGTCACCCGAATCCTGCGCCTCAGGTGCGCCGGGCTCACCGTCGGCGCCGTCGGCGCGGATTTCCTTCGCCGGCGTATCGCCCCCCTGCAGGAGAGGGGGAAGCCGGCTTGGGAATTCCAAAACGCGGCGGACATAATGAGGCTGCGCCCGGGCCTTAACTACAACTTCACCGTTCTGGAGCTCGTCGGAGTGTTGAAGGAGCTGTTCAGGTACGACTCCGAGCACCCAGAATGGTTCAGGTTGCCGCCGGGCGTCGTCCCCCTGTGCAACAACTCGGCGCTCAGCCGCATCCTCGCGATGATGCCACTGTGCGACTCGCACGGGATCGACGCGACCTGGCAGGAGCCGGCGGACGAAGTCGTGCAGGCCTTCTTCGACAACTTGGAGGAGGTGCCGGTCGACCCCGACGAGAAGAGGGGCCTCACGCGGGACACCACCCCCGAGGAGCTAGCTTACATCGCCTCCAGGATGGAGTAGGCGGCGACCGCCGCGGCCACGGGCGAGTCTGGCTTCACCTTGGCCGAAGCAGACGCGGCGGAGGCGGAGAGCCTCGCCGGCCAAATGGAGTTCGCCGGCGCGGAGGAACCAGCCGAGCACGGCGGCGCGGGCAAGCCCGCCCAGGACGCGAGCGGCTTGCCGGAGGTTGACGCGCCCTCCTCGCAGCTCCCGGGCAGCTCGTCGCAGGCGGAGCCCCCTGCCCAGCCGAGGAGGCGTCTCCGCAGGGCCAGAGAGGTGGTGCGGCAGGCCGACCAGCAACCGCAGCCCCGCGTGACGCGCGCCTCCGAAGCAGCGGGAGCAGGGTCCTCACAGGCCGCGGCTTCTGCTCCTGCCGCTCCCCGTACCGCGGCGGCAACGGGGGCGGGGTCGTCCACCGTCCCCGCCAAGCGGTCCCGGGAACCCACTCCCCTGTCTCCTCGCGCCTGGAGCAAGCCGGTTTTTGACTATTCCGCGCTTAGCTCCGACGACGAAGAGGAGGACGAAGAGTAAGTTCCTGGTAGAGCTTGTATCTTCTTGATTTCTGTTGCTTCGTCTTGTTTCGCAGCCCACTCATCCTCCCCCGAAACCGTTCCCATTCAGGAGCCTGGCCCAGAGGAGGGCGAAGAGGGCCAAGATCTCGCTGGTCGTCCTTGAGGGCGAATCTCCCCCGGCAACTGGGGAGGTGCCGGAGACGACCTTGCTGGACTTGGCAGCGGGTCCCCAGGGCAGCCCACAGCGCAGCCCCCAGGGTGAGTGCATGGCTAACTCTTGCTGTTTGGCGCGCGCGTGAGCTCCCCTTATCTTTGTGGTTGACATGTGGCTGTTGTTGTTGTTGGGTAGGAGCAGAGCAGCCCCAGCAGGCGACCCCGGGGGGCACTCCTGCCGCACCGTCTGCGTCGACCACCCCGCCTAGGGAGAAATCTCCGGCAGGGGAGACCTCCCCGTCAAGGGAGGAGCCCCCGGCAAGGAAGACCTCTTCGGCAAGGGAGGGATCTCCGGCGAGGGACGCGGCCAGCGATCCCCCGGCAGCGGAGGCCGCGGCCATGGACCCTGCCACCGGTAAGCCCCCCTGCACGGAAAACTTCCCCTGGTTATCTTTCCTTATGAGCCTTTTTGTCGGCTGTTTGGTTGACTCTTCTCCCCTCTTCCGGCCATCAGACCCGCCCACCGCGGACCCGATGGAGACCGAGGTCGTCGTCGGGGAGGGCGCGCGCGGCGACGCCGACGACGTCGTCGTCATCGAGGAGGCGGACGGCACCGACGACCCCGCAGGCGGCGGGGAGGCCGAAGCCGCCAAGGCCGCCGCGGGGGCAGACGGCGAGGGGACCGGCGACCGTGCCGACGGCCCCGGGGAGGCAGGGGCGTCAAGCACTCCACCGTCCGGTGATCCCGCTGCTGCCGCCGCGTCGGGCCCCGAGGAGCCCCCGGCGGGTGCCTACCTGAAGGCCGGCGATGGCGTCTTCATCAGGCTCCCCTGGGAGCCTAGTTCCAGGGCGCCGGTCAAGGGGGAGGCCTTGGACGGAGAAGTGCTCGCCTCCATCGGGCTGACAGTGGTCGACGCGCCAAGCACCAGCAGCGGCGAGCCCGAGGAGGAGCGGCTGCTCCGGAAGCTTGTGTCGCTCTACCGCGCCCGGCAGGCTAAGGTGGAGCGCCAGGAGGCACTCGTCGCGAGGGCCGGCGCGGACATGGAGAAGCGTGCCGGGGAGCTCCGGGAGCTCAACCAGGAGGCTCTCCGGTCTTTGGCGGAGGAGCGGAGGCTGCTCGACGAGGCGCGGACGGCCTTTCTCCTCGAGAAGGCAGAGGCCGAAGAGCAGCAGAGGCTTGCCGCTGCGGGGCTATCTGCGCGGGAAAGCGAACTGGTGCAGCAGAAGGCCAGCCTCGCCAGCCACGAGGAGGAGGTTGCCGCGCGCGAGCAGGCGCTTGGCGGGGCCCTGCAGAAAGTGCAGGACGCCGCCGCGGCCGCCGAGGTCGTCAAGGGGGAGCTGGAGACGAGGGTGGCGCGGCTCATCAGCGACCTCAAGGCGAGCGGCGAAGAGCTTGCCGCGCTCAAACAGGAGCGCGAGAAGGGCGCTCACACCCTTGGCGAGCTGCAGGGCCGCTTCGCCGAGAAGATCCGGGAGCTCGACGCCGCCAAGGATTCCAAGGTCGACCTCGAGCTGAAGCTGGACACCCTGGCCAAGGCGCTGGAGAGCGCCAAGGGGCAGGAAGCGACCTTGCGGAAGGAGGTTGCTGGCAACGAGGAGCTATTGAAGCGCGCCGCCGTTACCCAGAACGCCTTCCAGGAGACGGTGGAGCGGTGGACCGAAGGCCTCGTCGACATCGCCACCACCATCGACAAGGAGCTGAAGCTGCTGGGGATGGAGGGCCACGAGTACCCCTCCGGCGAGAACGTCTCACCGAGCGTCAAGCTCACTTCCTTCTTCAAGGGCTTGGTGGGGGTGCTCCAGCATCTCCGGGAAACGATCCCAGAGCAGCTGGCCGAGGAGACGCGGGAAGCCGTCTCCGGGGCCCTCGAGAGGGTGCTGGTGAAGATCGTCTTCTGCAACCCCACCATCAGGCTTACCAACGTCCTCAGGCACCTGCCGGAAGACGCCGACCTGACGGAGATCAGGGCCCTCGTCACCCCCATTGTGGAAAGGGTGGCCGGGATTAGGAGGGTCGAGGGCGACCGCGCGGATTAGGCCGCCCACCTCTTTCTTTTCTTCCCTTGTCGCTGCTGAGCATGTCATAGAAACAGCTGATTAGAGCAGCGGCAAGTCGTTTTGGAATATAACTTTTATCTTAGGCAGTTCATTGCGCTGTTATCTCCCTCGTTCGACTTTGTGCTTCGTACGTTTGCGCCCTACGCTCCCGGGAACTTGTCGGCGCAAGCCTCCGCCTTGCCACGGGTGCCGAGTGCGGGACATCAGCAACCCGCTGGCGGTGCCTCCACCGGCAAGAAACCTTGCCGCGGCTGGCGCAACTCACTTAAAATGTTGAGCAGGCTCAGGGCGAGGTAAGCGTTGCGACTGCAGTCGCAGCACACTTAAGCTGCCGAGCAAGCTCGAAACAAAGTAAGGACGCCACTTTGGATGTAGCACACTTAAGTCGTTGAACGGACTCGAAACGAAATAAGGGCGCAACCAGCCACGAGCCGGCCCCTCCGCGCACAGGTTTCCCATACGAAGCTCGGCCGTTCGAGGAAGATAACTTAAGGATAAAAAGGAGCTTAATTGCTCAAACTTTGGCAACTTAGCTTTTCTGTTGTTCGCGGTCCGGCAAGGCGCAGCTTCCTCGGGTGACGCCCAGCCTATCCTGTCATCCCCCCTTCTCGAGGTAAGGGAATAACGAGGGCTCGGGGCTTCACGGCCTGCCATCGCTTGCCGGAGTCGAGTGCTGCACAATCGTGTCAAATAATGCATGCGCAAAGCGGAGAGGCGCAAAATCGACAAGATGTGCGGGGCACATAAGCTATGCTTGGGATCTGCGCCCGTCTCTGTACCAAGGATTACATGCAACTGCGGCAAGACATGGACAGAGAGGATGGCCGATGGAACGGGTTCCGACGGCCGCGCTGGCAAGGTCCCTCCCACGGTCGGCGTTGATTCGTTTGGATCTTGGCGGCCTGGGCGCGCCGAAGAACGAGGTCACCTTTCCCGCAACTTCCGGCGCTAACTTCTGTGGCTACGGGAGCGGCGCAGAGTTTGCTGGAGGCGAGAAACTCGCTCAGCAGCCGGAAGGCGGTCCTCCTCAAGGAGCAGCTGCTCTTGCCGGGGCTCTGCGTGAGTGGGTACTCGAGGAGGGCCGTGCACGAGTCCGTGAGGAGGAATGCCTCCGCTCCGCGGGTTGGAGCGGAAAGGTACCTGGCCATACCTGAGCTTACCTGTGGTCGCCAAATCTGGTTCGCACAACCTCGACGAAGCCCCCTACCTGGCGCGCCAAAGATGTCGGGGGATATCGGCCTCCACGAGCACCTATGGGGACGGAGCCCCTTGTCGGTTCGGCGGGGGGCGGAGGTTGCACAAAGAGCAGATCGAGGCGACACACACACACAACGATTTTACCCAGCTTCGGGCCGCACGGATGCATAAAACCCTACTGCTGCTTGTCTGGTTGATTCGAGTTCTTGCTCTGGAGCGCAAGAAGCTACAGTAAGTTGGAGCTGGACGTAGACGAAGGTCTACTGGGTGTCCTCCTTCCGGGTTCCTCCTCGGTCCCCCCCCCCCTACGTGCGCATGGGCCTCCTTTTATATGCTAAGGGGTTTCCCACAGGTAGCGACGCAGGTGAGGGTAAAAATGGCAAGGAACTATGCGAACGGTGGCCGCACAGTGCTATCGCACCTAACTCTGACGGCGGGGGACAAAGGCATTAAATGCCCGTCTGGATCGCCCGAACAGTGCCGAGGCGGACCGTTAGGGGCGCCTCCGCTTGCCACGGGGGCGACTCTGCCAACGTCGCATGCCATCACGCGCCCCAGGTTGCGCGGCGCCCCGCCACATGCCTCTGGGGAAGCTCCAGAGTGACGCGTGGGCAGGTGAGCTGGAGCGCATGCCTGAGGTGGTGGTTTGCTGCGGCAAGTGGCTTGCCGCAGTGGTTGTCTTGCCGCACCTGAGAGCTTACCGCTCGTCAGGCCTTGCCGGGGCGCGCGGCGCGCCGCGGCGGGCTTCTCTTGGGGTGCCATTGGTTTGGCCGTCCCGGCGAGCTCCTCCCGTCGGGGCCTTGGTGCTTCGGCTTAGTCGTCCCGGCAAGCTCCTCTTGCCGGGGCCTTGTCGCCTTGGCCCGGCAAACTCCACTTGCCGGACCTCGCCTTCTTGGCCCGGCAAGCTCCTCTTGCCGGGGCTTGGTCTTCTAGGCTCGATCACTTGGCCTTCGTCCGTCCCAGAAAGGGCCGTGGAGACTCTTGTCGCTCCCCTGGCAAGCCTTGCCGCGGGACGCTACTACTGCCCGTGCACAAGTTCGGGGTACTAAGGTACCCCTACTTTAGTACACCGACACTTTCTTTGGCCATGTTATTTTGAGAAGACATGATTGCTTTTTAATATGCTTGAAGTAGTATTGTTTTCATGTCAATATTAAACTTTTCTTTTGAATCTTATGGATCTGAATATTCTTGCCACAATAAAGAAGATTACATTGATAAATATGTTAGGTAGCATTCCACATCAAAAATTCTGTTTTTATCATTTACCTACTCGAGGACGAGCAGGAATTAAGCTTGGGGATGCTTGATACGTCTCCAACTTATCTATAATTTTTGATTGTTCCATGCTATTATATTATCAATCTTGGATGTTTTATATGCAATTTTATATGATTTTTGGGACTAACCTATCAACCTAGAGCCCAGTGCAAGTTTCTGTTTTTTCATTGTTTTTGAGTATCGCAGAAAAGGAAAACCAAACGGAGTCCAATTGACCTGAAAACTGATGGAGATCGTTTTTGGACCAGAAGAAGCCCACGGAGCACCGGAGATGGGCCAAAAGATTCCTGAGGAACCCAGGAGGGTGGGGGCGCCCTACCCCCTGGGTGCGCCCCCTACCTCGTGGCCGCCTCGGAGACCCCCCTGACTTGTTCCCGACACCAAAACCTCTTACATATACCCAAACTTCCAAAACATAACCTAGATCAGGAGTTCCGCCGTCGCAAGCCTCTATAGCCACCAAAAACAAATCGGGACCCTGTTCTGGCACCCTGCCGGAGGGGGGATCCATCAGCGGTGGCCATCTTCATCATCCCGGCGCTCTCCATGACAAGGAGGGAGTAGTTCACCCTCGGGGCTGAGGGTATGTACCAGTAGCTATGTGTTTGATCTCGCTCTCTCGTGTTCTTGGTTTGGCATGATCTTAATGTACCGCGAGCTTTGCTACTATAGTTGCATCTTATGATGTTTCTCCCCCTCTACTCCCTTGTAATGGATTGAGTTTTCCCTTTGAAGTTATCTTATCGGATTGAGTCTTTAAGGATTTGAGAACACTTGATGTATGTCTTGCATGTGCTTATCTGTGGTGACAATGGGATATTCACGTGATCCACTTGATGTATGTTTTGGTGATCAACTTGCGAGTTCGGTGACCTCGAGAACTTATGCATAGGATTGGCACACGTTTTCGTCTTGACTCTCCGGTAGAAACTTTGCGGCACTCTTTGAAGTTCTTTGTGTTGGTTGAATAGATGAATCTGAGATTGTGTGATGCATATCATATAATCATACCGACAGATACTTGAGGTGACATTGGAGTATCTAGGTGACATTAGAGTTTTGGTTGATTTGTTTCTTAAGGTGTTATTTTGGTATGAACTCTATGATAGATCGAACGGAAAGAATAGCTTCGTGTTATTTTACTACGGACTCTTGAATAGATCGATCAGAAAGGATAACTTTGAGGTGGTTTCGTACCCTACAATAATCTCTTCATTTGTTCCCCGCTATTAGTGATTTTGGAGTGACTCTTTGTTGCATGTTGAGGGATAGTTATATGATCCAATTATGTTATTATTGTTGAGAGAACTTGCACTAGTGAAAGTATGAACCCTAGGCCTTGTTTCCTAGCATTGCAATACCGTTTACGCTCACTTTTATCACTTGCTACCTTGCTGTTTTTATATTTTCAGATTACAAAAACCTATATCTACCATCCATATTGCACTTGTATCACCATCTCTTCGGCGGACTAGTGCACCTATACAATTTACCATTGTATTGGGTGTGTTGGGGACACAAGAGACTCTTTGTTATTTGGTTGCAGGGTTGCTTGAGAGATACCATCTTCATCCTACGCCTCCCACGGGTTGATAAACCTTAGGTCATCCACTTGAGGTAAATTTGCTACTGTCCTACAAACCTCTGCACTTGGAAGCCCAACAACGTCTACAAGAAGAATGTTGTGTAGTAGACATCAAGCAGTTTCTGGCGCCATTGCCGGGGAGGTGAGTGCTTGAAGGTATATCTTTACATCTTGGAATCGAATCTTTTTGTTTCTTGTTTTACCACTAGTTTAGTCTCTAAAATAAAACTACAAAAAATGGAATTAAGGGTGCCTCATATACTTCATCTTCTTAATATCTTTGGTGAAAATGATGGAAAGGAAAATTGTGCTCAAGTGCTAGAAGAAGAATGCATTAAAATGTTTGGCACGAAATATTTGAATGGTGAGCATGATTGCAATGTTGTTAGTATGAACTCCTTGAATATCCATGATGCTAATGATATGCAAAGCCACAAGCTTGGGGAAGCTATGTTTGATGAAGATGATATTTTTAGTCCCCCAAGTTTTGATGAGCAAATTTATTATGATGAAAGCATGCCTACTATTTATGGTGATAATATTGATCAAAGTGGGTTTGGAAGAGTGTCAACTTTAGGAAGTAATGATCCCACTATTTTGGAGGATGTTGAGTATTATTGTGATAATTATGAAAGTGGATTTGGAGAGGTCATGAATTTATTTAGTAATGAATCCACTATTTCGGAAGAGGTTCCAATTGATTATGAGAACAAAGTTGCTATCTATGATGATTATTGTGATGACTTGTATGCTATTAAGGATAATGATAACCATGAAACTTGTCATCGTTATTTTAGTTTTCAATTGGATTATGCCTCACATGATAATTATTTTGTTGAGTTTGCTCCCACTATTATTCATGAGAAGAAATTTGCTTATGTGGAGAGTAATTAAAATTCTATGCTTGTGGCTCATGAAAAGAATGCTTTATGTGATAGCTATATTTTTGAATTCATCCATGATGCTACTGAAAATTATTGTGATGGAGGAACATATGCTTGTAGGAATTGCAATAATATCAAGTTTCCTCTCTATGTGCTTAAAGTTTTGAAGTTATGCTTGTTTTGCCTTCCTATGCTAGTTGATTATTGTTCCCATAAGTTGTTTTCTCACAAAATCCCTATGCATAGGAAGTGGGTTAGACTTAAATGTGCTAGTCATATTCTTCATGATGCTCTCTTTATGTTTCAATTCTTATCTTTGATGTGAGCATCATTGAAATCATCATGCCTAGCTAGGGGCGTTAAACAATAGCGCTTGTTGGGAGGCAACCAAATTTTATTTTTGTTCTTTGCCTTTTGCTCCTGTTTAGTAATAAATAATTCATCTAGCCTCTGTTTATATGTGGTTTTGTTGTAGTGTTTGTTCCAAGTATAACCTTTGGGAAGACTTGGGTGAAGTCTTTGCGATCTTGCTATAAAAAACAGAAACTTTTGCGCTCATGAGATTACTGCCATTTTTTACTGGAGAGTGCTTTTAGGTTGATTATTTTTGCAGATGATTAATAGAAAATTTCCTCATGTCCACCAATTTATTTCAGAATTTTTGGAGTTACAAAAGTATTCGAATGATACAGATTACTACAGACTGTTCTGTTTTTGACAGATTCTGTTTTCATTGTGTTGTTTGCTTATTTTGATGAATCTATGAGTAGTATCGGAGGGTATGAACCATAGAGAAGTTGGAATACAGTAGATATTACACCAATATGAATTTAGAATGAGTTCACAACAGTAACTAAGTGGTGATTTATTTTCTTATACTAACGGAGCTTACGAGTTTTCTGTTGAGTTTTGTGTTGTGAAGTTTTCAAGTTTTGGGTAAAGATTCTATGGATTATGGAATAGGGAGTGGCAAGAGCCTAAGCTTGGGGATGCCCAAGGCACCCAAATGTAATATTCAAGGACAACCATCAGCCTAAGCTTGGGGATGCCCCGGAAGGCATCCCCTCTTTCGTCTTCGTTCATCGGTAACTTTACTTGGAGCTATATTTTTATTCACCACATGGTATGTGTTTTGCTTGGAGCGTCATTTTATTTTATTTTGTTTTGCTTGCTGTTTGAATAAAATACCAAGATCTGAAATTATTAAATGTTAGAGAGTCTTCACATAGTTATATAATTATTCAACTACTTATTGATCTTCACTTATTTCTTTTGGAGTAGTTTGTTGTCATTTGCTGTCGGTGTACTAAAGTAGGGGTACCTTAGTCCCCCGAACTTGTGCACGGGCAGTCGCAGCACCCCGCGGCAAGGCTTGTCGGGCGACCGCCAAAACTCTCCATGGTCCCTTTCGGGGCCATCCAAGAACAAAGTACTTGAGCCAAGGCCCCGGCAGGAGGAGCTTGCCGGGAAGGCCACCCGAAGAGAGCAAGGCCCCGGCAAGAGGAGCTTGCCGGGACGGCCGCTCGAAGCACAAGGCCCCGGCAAGAGGAGCTTGCCGGGAAGGCCGACCGAGGCATGACAAGATACTTGCTGTGACGCGCCCCGCGTCCCGGCAAGGACCGGTGAGCGACAAGCTCCCGGGCGCGACAAGGCACCAACCGCGGCAAGGCGCTTGCCACGGCAAGTCACCACCCCGCGCCTGCGCTCCAGCTCATCCACCCACGCGTCGCTCTGGGGCCATTCCAGGCGTACGTGGCGAGAGGCTGCGCAGCCAGGGGCATGTGGTGGCGAAACAACGCTGACAGAGTAGCCATCGTGGCAAACGGTGGCGCTCCTGACGGCCCCTTTCCTGCACTGTTTGGGCGACCCAGACGGGCATTTAATGCCCTTGTCCCCTGCCGTCAGAGTTAGCTATGATAGCATTGTGCAAACAGCTGTACCCAACACAGCGTTTTCCAGTTTTACCCCCACCTACGTTGCCACCTGTGGGTAACCCCTTGCACATATAAAAGGAGGCCCCATGCGCAACGGGAGGGAGGAGGAGGCCATTCACGCTCGGTCTCGCCAGCAGCTCGCGTGTACTGTAGCACCACACGCTCCCGAGCAAGAACACAATACCAAACCACAAAGCAGCAATAGGGTTTTACGCATCCGTGCGGCCCGAAGCTGGGTAAACCCCTTGTGTGCATCGCCTCGATCCGCTCTTCGTGCGACCTCCGCCCCCCGCCGAACCAAGAAAGGGGCTCGGTCCCCATAGGTGTTCGAGGAGGCAGATTTCCCCCGACATCTATGGTGCACCAGGTAGGGGGCGTCGAAGTTGTGCGAACCTGATCCGGCGTCTGCACAGGCTAGATCTCCATCATCTTCATCGACAATCCACCGAAGAAGAAGGTTCCGGAGGTGGCTGGTCCGTCCGCGTCGAACCCACCGCCCCTGAAGCAAACGGGTGGTGGGGACGGCACCGACGGCGGAACGGGCGTCGCCGAACCAGCTCATGGTGCCGCGGCGTCCGAACATACGCCGACACCTCTCGGCGCAGGTAAGCCCTGGTATGACCAGGCAGCCTCTCGCTCCATTCCATGGGGCCGTGACAGTTAGCCCCACGGATCTCGCATACGGGCCACCTCGAGTGCTCGCTCACGCTGAGCTCGAGCGAGAGCAGCTGCGACGAGATGGCGCGCTGCTCCTCGAGGAGGACCGTCTTTAGGCCGCTGTGCGAGCTGCTCGCTACCAGCAAGCTTTGTGCTGCTTTTATAGCCGCAAAGTTAGTGCCAGAAGTTCTGAGGAAGTGGGAAGGCCCTTACCGGGTGAAACAAGTCGCTAGGCCTGGCGCTGTCCGCCTTGAGACCGAAGATACCACTCCGGTGAGCAACTCCCAGAACGTTGGGCATCTTCGTAAGTTTCGCCCGTAAGGCGCGGTTGTCGGACCCCGTCCGGCAACCACCCTTCTGTACAAAGTCTTGTCGCTGTTGCATGTGATCCTTTGTGCAGAGCCAGGCGCAGACCCTGTGCGCAGATTGAGTTCATGTGTTCCGCGCATCTCGCTGATATCATGCTCTTTATTCTTTGCATGCATTATCTGACACTCTGTGCAGCACTGACCCCCGGTAAGCAATGGCGAGCCCCATGTTTCGCCTTGCTAGAAAGCGACCTTGCCGGGCAGCGAGCCACGGAAAAGCTAAGTTGCCAAAGTTTGAGCAATCGAGTTTTTAAATTTTTGAGTTATCCCCCTTGAACGACCGTGCTTTGTGTGAAAAACCTGTGCGCGGAGGGACCGGCTCGTGGCTAGTTGCGCCCTTACTTCGTTTCGAGTCCGCTCAACGACTTAAGTGTGCTACAACCAGAGTGGCATCCTTACTTTGTTTCGAGCTCGCTCGGCAGCTTAAGTGTGTTGCGACTGCAGTCGCAACACTTACTTTGTTTTGAGCCTGCTCAACAATTTAAGTGAGCTGCAGCTAGCCGCGGCAAGGTTTCTTGCCGGTAATAGCGCCGCTGGCGGGCTGCTGATGTCCCGCACTCAGAGCCCGCGGCAAGGCGGAGGCCTTTGCCGGCGAGTCCCCGAAAGCGTAGGGCAAAAACATACAAATCACGGAATCAAGTAGAGGAGATAACAGTGCAATCACTACCTAAGATAAAGTTATATTACAAGATAACTTGTCGCAGCCCTAATGAATCGTTTTCATAACTCGGCCAGCGGCGACAAGAAAAGAAAAGGGCAGGCGGCCTAATCCACGCGGTCGCCCTCGATCCTCTTGATCCCGGCCACCCTTTCCACGATGGGCGCGACGAGGGCCCTGATCTCCTCGAGGTCAGTGTCTGCCGGCAGGGATCTGAGGACGTTGGTGAGCTTGAGGCCTGGGTTGCGGAAGGCGATCTTCACCAGCACCTTCTCGAGGGCTCCGGCGATGGCCTCGCGCGTCTCGCCGGCCAGCTGCTCTGGGATCGCGTTCCGGAGATGCTGAAGGGCCGCCGCCACGCCTTTGAAGAACGAAGTAAGCTTGGCACTGGGTGGGAGGTTCGCGTCGGAGGGGTACTCGTGACCCTCCATCCCCAGCAGCGACAGCTCCTTGTCGATGGAGGCGGCGATGTCCACCAGACCCTCCGTCCACTGCTCCACCATCGCCCTGAATTCGTTCTGGGTGACTGCGGCGCTCTCCAACAGCGCCTCATTGTCCGCGACCTCCTTCCGCAAGGCCGCCTCTTGCTCCTTGGCGCTGTCCAGCGCCTTGGACAAGGTGTCCAGCTTCAGCTCGAGATCAGCGTTGGAGTCCTTGGCGGCATCAAGCTCCTTGATCTTCTCGGCGAAGTGGCCCTGCAGCTCGCCGAGGGTGTGGGCACCATTCTCGCGCTCCTGTTTGAGCGCGGCGAGCTCCTCACCGCTCGCCTTGAGATCAGCGTCGAGCTGCGCCACCTTCGCCTCCAGCGCCTTCTTGGCAGCCTCGGCGGCCGCGGCAGCATCTTGTGCTTCCTTGAGGACTCCGCCAAGCGCTTGCTCGCGCGCGGCGACCTCCTCCTCGTGGCTGGCGAGGCTGGCTTTCTGCTGCACCAGCTCGCCCTCCCGCGCGGCCAGCCCCGCGGCGACAAGCCTTTGCTGCTCTTCGGCTTCTGCCTTCTCGAGGATGAAGGCCGTCCGCGCCTCATCGAGCTGCCTTCGCTCCTCTGCCAAGGATCGGAGGGCCTCCTGGTTGAGCTCTCGGAGCTCCCCAGCGCGCTTCTCCATGTCCACTCCCGCCTTCGCGACAAGCGCTTCCCGGCGTTCCACCTGGGCTTGTCGGGCGCGGTAGAGTGACACCAGCTTCCGGAGCAGCCGCTCCTCCTCAGGCTCGCCGCCGCTGCTGCTTGGCGGTCAACCAGCGTCAGCCCGGCGGAGGCGAGCACCTCTCCATCCAAGGTCTCCCCCTCGACCGGCGCCCTGGAAGTCGACTCCCAGGGGAGCTTGATGAAGATATCATCGCCGGCCTTCAGGTAGACGCCTGGCTGGGGCTCCTCGGGGCCCGACGCTGCTGCGGAGGCGGGATCGGCGGTCAGCGCAGCGCTTGGCGCTCCTGCGGCCCCAGGGCTGTCAGTACGATCACCGACCCCCTCGCCCGCGGCTGCTGCGGCGGCCTTGGCGGCCTCTTCATCGGCCGAATCCTCAGCACCGTCCGCCCCTCTGGTGGCGGCCACGTCGTCGGTATGGCTGCGCGCATCCTCCTCGCCGACGACCTCGGTCTCCATCGGGTCCGTGGCGGGCGGGTCTGAAGGCCGAAAGAGGGGGGGAGAAGTCAAGCAACTATCCAAAGAAGAAGAACCCCAGGGGAGTTTCGAGGCAAGAAGGTTACCTAGGCCAGGGTCTGCAGTCACAGTCTCCGTCGCCAAGGGGTCGCCGGTGCCATCCCTCGCCAGAGACTGCTCCCTTGCTGGGGACTGCTCCCTCGCCGGAGGCTGCTCCCTTGCCGGAGACTGCTCCCTTGCCGGAGATCCCTCCCTTGCCGGGGAACTCCCCCTTGGCGGTGTGGTTGTAGCGGGTGGCGCATCAGAGGCGGTCTCCGGACGCTCCTGGTGGGGCTGCTCTGCTCCTACGCAAATCGTCAGCCAGATGTCAAGAAAAACGAAGGGTACCCGGGCGCGCCCAACGGCACAAAGCAAGCCATATGCTTACGCTGGGGGCTGCGCTGGGGGCTGCTCAGAGGATTAGTTGGCGGCTCCGACAAAGTCATCTCAGACGCACCCCCTGCCGTCACGGTGGGCTCGTCGTCGAGGATGACCACCAGGACCTTGGCTCTCTTTGCCGCCCTCTGAGCCAGAGTCCTGAAAAGGAATAAAATCAGAGGAAAGCAAATGAAATGCGAGACACAACTGCAAGAATTGAAGAAACATAAGTACAGCGGAGATCTTACTCCTCTCCCTCTTTCTCGTCGGAGCTAAGCGCGGAGAAGTCGAAGACTGGCCCGCTTCTGGCGCGAGGAGGCGGAGGAGTAGGCTCCCTCTGCCGCTTGGCGGAGGCAGTGGTGGCACTAGCCTGAGATGGCTTTGCCCCGGCCGCCGCCGTGGCACGAGGGGCGGCAGGAGCAGAGGCCGCGGCCCGCGAAGACCCCGCTCCTGCTGCCACAGCGGAGCGTGTCACGCGGCGCTGCGGTTGTTGTCTCGCTTGCCGTACCACCTCCCCGGCCTTGCGGAGACGCCTCCGTGGTTGAGTCGGGGGCTCCGCTTGCGACGAGCTGCCCGAAGGTCGGGAGGAAGAGGCGTCAACCTCCGGCAAGCCGCTCGTGCCCTCGGTGGACTCGTCCTGTAACGCCCTCGATGCGGCTATACGTCCGCCCCTGCGCCGTGCCCGGCAAGCTCTTCCTCGCCGACAAACTCCACTCGGTCGGCAAGGCTTTCCGCCTCCGCTGCGTCCGCCTCCGCCAATGTGAAGCCAAACTCGCCCGCGGCCGCGGCTGCCGCCGCCTCTTCCATCCTGGAGGCGATGCACGCCAACTCCGCGTCGGTGGTGTCTCGGGTGAGTCCCTTCTGCTCGTCGGCGTCGACTGGCTTCTCCACCAAGTCGTCGAAGAACGCCCGCACGACATCGCCGGCGGGCTCCTGCCCAGTGGAGTCGATCCCGTGCGAGTCGCACAGTGGCATCATTGCAAGGATGCGGCTGAGCGACGAATTGTTGCACAACGGGACGACGCCTCGCGGCAGCTTGAACCATTCGGGGTGGTCGGGGTCGTGCTTGAACAGCTCCCTGAGCGTCCCGTCAAGCTCCAAGACGGTGAAATTGAAGTTGAGGCCAGGGCGCAGCCTCATGATGTCCGCCGCATTCTGGAACTCCCAGGCGGGTCTCCCTTTCTCCTGCAGGGGAGCGATGCGGCGGCGGAGGAAATCTGTGCCAACGGCGCCAACTGTGAGCCCGGCACGCCTGAGCCGCAGGATCCGGGTGACGGCAATCTGCAGCTTGTCGTTGTCCAGAGCCACGTCGCTCCAATCCCTGCCGCGCACCACAAGAGTTTGGCGCACGGCAGTGAACGGCTACGGGTTCTCCTCGACGATCAGGCACCAGTCTGCCCTCCATTCCTCCCATTTGCTGCGGAGCTCTCCCTCCAGATAAGCATCCTTCTTGCCGAGCTTCGAGATCCAGGCGATCCCGCCGGAGAGGGGCTCCCCTCTCTCTAATCGAGGCGTGAAGAAGTGGCGGAAGAGGGCTACGTTTGGATAGACTCCGACGAAGTTTTCGCAAAGATGTGCGAAAATTGCCATGGTCAGGACAGCATTGGGGGTGAAATCAAGGAGATGGAACCCGTAGGTGTTCATGATGTCACAGAAAAATTCAGAGAAGGGCGGGCAGAGCCCGCAATAGAAGAACAGAGCAAAGAAGGGATACCCGGTCGGATACTCCTTCTGGGCGGCGGCGGGAAGAACCCTCGTGCGCGGATGCGCTCGCGTCCCCGTCGACCAGAAGAGGTAGTATTCCTCCCTCAGGACCAACGCGTCGAGCTCAGGGGGGAAGGTCGCCTGCTCCTTTCGCAGCGCCTCAAGCCGCTGCACCTCGACCGACTTCACGGCCTTCCCTTTCCCCTTGTCGCCCTTCGGGGCCATGGTGGAAGCAGGGAGGGAGGTCGGCGGCGTCGGTAGCACTGGTGGCGACGGAAGGGGCGGAACGCTGCTTCTCTTGGGAAGTGGCGGAGATTTTCGAGGAATCACAACTGGCGGGTGGGCGGTCTGCCCCTGTTTCCCCTGCTTATAAGGGGGAAGGGGGCGTTTCGCCTTTCTGAATAAACAAATCACCTGCGACGTGACGCACGCCCGCGGGGCTCGGCCCCGCGCACGCCGCCCATGTCACGCACGCCTCTCCCCACAATGCCGCGTTCGACGCGTGCCGTTCGGGGAGGACGTGGTGGACGCAGAAGAAGATGCAGCGTGACCCAGGCCACGCGTGCCCGTGCACTGTTTTGGGCCTGGCCCAACAGCGCTCGGCACCGTGTATGGCCCAGGCCTGGGGGCTCCTGTCGGTGTACTAAAGTAGGGGTACCTTAGTCCCCCGAACTTGTGCACGGGCAGTCGTAGCACCCCGCGGCAAGGCTTGCCGGGCGACCGCCAAAACTCTCCATGGTCCCTTTCGGGGCCATCCAAGAACAAAGTACTTGAGCCAAGGCCCCGGCAGGAGGAGCTTGCCGGGAAGGCCACCCGAAGAGAGCAAGGCCCCGGCAAGAGGAGCTTGCCAGGACGGCCGCTCGAAGCACAAGGCCCCGGCAAGAGGAGCTTGCCGGGAAGGCCGACCGAGGCACGACAAGATACTTGCTGCGACGCGCCCCGCGTCCCGGCAAGGACCGGTGAGCGACAAGCTCCCGGGCGCGACAAGGCACCAACCGCGGCAAGGCGCTTGCCGCGGCAAGTCACCACCCCGCGCCTGCGCTCCAGCTCATCCACCCACGCGTCGCTCTGGGGCCATTCCAGGCGTACGTGGCGAGAGGCTGCGCAGCCAGGGGCATGCGGTGGCGAAACAACCCTGACAGAGTAGCCATCGTGGCAAACGGTGGCGCTCCTGACGGCCCCTTTCCTGCACTGTTTGGGCGACCCAGACGGGCATTTAATGCCCTTGTCCCCTGCCGTCAGAGTTAGGTATGATAGCACTGTGCAAACAGCTGTACTCAACACAGCGTTTTCCAGTTTTACCCCCGCCTACATTGCCACCTGTGGGTAACCCCTTGCACATATAAAAGGAGGCCCCATGCGCAACGGGAGGGAGGAGGAGGCCATTCACGCTCGGTCTCGCCAGCAGCTCGCGTGTACTGTAGCACCACACGCTCCCGAGCAAGAACACAATACCAAACCACAAAGCAGCAGTAGGGTTTTACGCATCCGTGCGGCCCGAAGCTGGGTAAACCCCTTGTGTGCATCGCCTCGATCCGCTCTTCGTGCGACCTCCGCCCCCCGCCGAACCAAGAAAGGGGCTCGGTCCCCATAGGTGTTCGAGGAGGCAGATTTCCCCCGACATTTGCTCTAGTGCTTCACTTATATCTTTTTAGAGCATGGCGGTGGTTTTATTTTGAAGAAATAGATGAACTCTCATGATTCACTTATATTATTTTGAGAGTCTTTTTAGAACAGCATGGTAATTTGCTTTGGTTATGAAACTAGTCCTAATATGATAGGCATCCAAGATGGGTATAATAAAAAACTTTCATATAAAGTGCATTAAATACTATGAGAAGTTTGATTCCTTATGATTGTTTTGAGATATGAAGATGGTGATATTAGAGTCATGCTAGTTGAGTAGTTGTGAATTTGAGAGATACTTGTGTTAAAGTTTGTGATTCCCGTAGCATGCACGTATGGTGAACCGTTATGTGATGAAGTCGGAGCATGATTTATTTTTTGATTGTCTTCCTTATGAGTGGCTGTCGGGGATGAGCGATGGTATTTTCCTACCAATCTAGCCCCCTAGGAGCATGCGCGTAGTACTTCGTTTTGATAACTAATAGATTTTTGCAATAAGTATGTGAGTTCTTTATAACTAATGTTGAGTCCATGGATTATACGCACTCTCACCCTTCCACCATTGCTAGACTCTCTAATGCCGCGTACCTTTCGTCGGTATCATACACCCACCATATATACATTCCTCAAAACAGCCACCATGCCTACCTATTATGGCATTTCCATATCCATTCCGAGATATATTGCCATGCAACTTCCCACCGTTCCGTTTATTATGACACGCTCCATCATTGTCATATTGCTTTGCATGATCATGTAGTTGACATCGTATTTGTGGCAAGGCCACCTTCACAATTCTTTCATACATGTCACTCTTGATTCACTGCACATCCTGGTACACCGCCGGAGGCATTTACATAGAGTCATATTTTGTTCTAAGTATTGAGTTGTAAGTAAATAAAAGTGTGATGATCATCACTATTAGAGCATTGTCCCAGTGAGGAAAGGATGATGGAGACTATGATTCCCCCACAAGTCGGGATGAGACTACGGATGAAAAAATAAATAAAATAGGCCAAAGAAGCCCCAAAAAAGAGGTCATAAAAAAGACCCAAAAAACAAAAAAACAAAAAAAATGATGAGAGAAAAAGAGAGAAGGGGCAATGCTACTAACCTTTTACCACACTTGTGCTTCAAACTAGTACCATGATCTTCATGATAGAGAGTCTCCTATGTTGTCACTTTCATATACTAGTGGGAATCTTTCATTATAGAACTTGGCTTGTATAGTCCAATGATGGGCTTTCTCAAAATGCCCTAGGTCTTCGTGAGCAAGCGAATTGGATGCACACCCACTTAGTTTCTTTCGTTGAGCTTTCATACACTTATAGCTCTAGTGCATCCGTTGCATGGCAATCCCTACTCTCTCACATTGATATCTATTGATGGGCATCTCCATAGTCTGTTGATACGCCTAGTTGTTGTGAGACTATCTTCTCCTTTTTTGTCTTCTCCACAACCACCATTCTATTCCACATATAGTGTTATGTCCATGGCTCACGCTCATCTATTGCGTGTAAATTGAAAAAGTTTGAGAACATCAAAAGTATGAAACAATTGCTTGGCTTGTCATCGGGGTTGTGCATGATTTAAATATTTTGTGTGATGAAGATAGAGCATAGCCAGACTATATGATTTTGTAGGGATAACTTTCTTTGGCCATGTTATTTTGAGAAGACATGATTGCTTTGTTAGTATGCTTGAAGTATTATTGTTTTCATGTTTATATTAAAATTTTCTTTTGAATCTTCTGGATCTGAATATTCTTGCCGCAATAGAGAAGATTACATTGATAAATATGTTAGGTAGCATTCCATTTCAAAAATTCTGTTTTTATCATTTACCTACTCGAGGACGAGCAGGAATTAAGCTTGGGGATGTTTGATACGTCTCCAACGTATCTATAATTTTTGATTCTTCCATCCTATTATATTATCAATCTTGGATGTTTTATATGCATTTATATGCTATTTTATATGATTTTTGGGACTAACCTATTAACCTAGAGCCCAGTGCTAGTTTCTATTTTTTCCTTGTTTTTGAGTATGGCAAAAAAGGAAAACCAAACAGAGTCCAATTGACCTGAAAATTGACGGAGATCGTTTTTTGGACCAAAATAAGCCCACGGAGCACCGGAGATGGGCCAGAAGTGTCCCGAGGCACCCACGAGGGTGGGGAGCGCCCTACCCCCTAGGTGCGCCCCTTCCTCGAGGCTGCCTCGGAGACCCCCCTGACTTGTTCCCAACGCCAAAACCTCTTATATATACCCAAACTTCCAGAACATAACCCAGATCGGGAGTTCCACCGCCGGAAGACTTTGTAGCCACCAAAAACCAATCGGGACCCTCTTCCGGCACCCTGCCGGAGAGGGATCCATCACCGGTGGCATCTTCATCATCCCGATGCTCTCCATGACGAGGAGGGAGTAGTTCACCCTCGGGGCTGAGGGTATGTACCAGTAGCTATGTGTTTGATCTCTCTCTCTCTCTCTCTCTCTCTCTCTCTCTCGTGTTCATGATTTGGCATGATCTTGATGTACCGCGAGCTTTGCTACTATAGTTGGACCTTATGATGTTTCTCCCCATCTACTCTCTTGTAATGGATTGAGTTTTCCCTTTGAAGTTATCTTATCAGATTGAGTCTTTAAGGATTTGAGAACACTTGATGTATGTCTTGCATGTGCTTATCTGTGGTGACATTGGGATATTCACGTGATCCACTTGATGTATGTTTTGGTGATCAACTTGTGAGTTCCATGACCTTGTGAACTTATGCATAGGGGTTGGCACACATTTTCGTCTTGACTCTCCTGTAGAAACTTTGGGGCACTCTTTGAAGTTCTTTGTGTTGGTTGAATAGATGAATCTGAGATTGTGTGATGCATATCGTATAATCATACCCACAGATAGTTGAGGTGACATTGGAGTATCTAGGTGACATTAGGGTTTTGGTTGATTTGTGTCTTAAGGTGTTATTCTAGTACGAACTCTATGATAGATCAAACGGAAAGAATAGCTTCGTGTTATTTTACTACAGACTCTTGAATAGATCGATTAAAAGGATAACTTTGACATGGTTTCATACCCTACAATAATCTCTTTGTTTGTTCCCCGCTATTAGTGACTTTGGAGTGACTCTTTGTTGGATGTTGAGGGATGTTGTTGAGAGAACTTGCACTAGTGAAAGTATGAACCCTAGGCCTTGTTTCCTAGCATTGCAATACCGTTTACGCTCACTTTTATCACTTGCTACCTTGATGTTTTTATATTTCAGATTACAAAAACCTATATCTACCATCCATATTACAATTGTATCACCATCTCTTCGCCGAACTAGTGCACCTATACAATTTACCATTGTATTGGGTGTGTTGGGGACACAAGAGACTCTTTGTTATTTAGTTGCAGGGTTGCTTGAGAGAGAGCATCTTCATCCTACGCCTCCCACGGATTGATAAACTTTTGGTCATCCACTTGAGGGAAATTTGCTACTGTCCTACAAACCTCTGCACTTGGAGGCCCAACAATGTCTACAAGAAGAAGGTTGTGTAGTAGACATCAAGGAACCCACCTTGCAATGTCGAAGACAATTTGCTCGCCGGACACGTCTTCATTGAAGACTGGTTCGGGGGCTACCGAGTGAGTCCTGGGTTACGGGGTCCTCGGGCGTCCGGGCTATGTGACGTGGGCCGGACTGATGAGCCGTGAAGATACAAGACGAAAGACGTTCCCCCATGTCCGGATGGGACTCTCCTTGGTGTGGAAGGCAAGCTTGGCATGCCGATATGAAGATTCCTTTCTTTGTAACCGACTCTGTACAACCCTAGCCCCCTCCGGTGTCTATATAAACGGGAGGGTTTAGTCCGTAGAGGCAATCATAATCAGACAGGCAAGACATCTAGGGTTTAGCCATTATGATCCCGAGGTAGATCAACTCTTGTAACCCCTATACTCTTCAAAGTCAATCAAGAAGGAAGTAGGGTATTACCTCCATCGAGAGGGCCCGAACCTGGGTAAACACCGTGTCCCTGCCTCCTGTTACCTTTGATCCTTGGACGCACAGTTCAGGACCCCCTACCCGAGATCTGCCGGTTTTGACACCGACAGTAGGTATTTCCCTCAGTTATGAAACCAAGATTACCGAACCAGTAGGAGAACCAAGCAATACAACATAAACAACACCTGCACACAAATAACAACTACTCGCAACCCGACATGTAAAAGGGGTTGTCAATCCCTTTCAGGTAACGGCGCCTCAAGATAGGCAAACAGACGTGAGGAAATTGTAGTAGATTGATAGATCGAACGCCCAATAAAATAAATAAGAATAAATTGCAGCAAGGTATTTTTGTATTTTTGGTTTAATAGATCTGAAAATAAAACGGCAAAAAAGAAGATCGCAAAGGCAAATAATATGAGAAAGAGACCCGGGGGCCGTAGGTTTCACTAGTGGCTTCTCTCGAGGAAAATAGCAAACAGTGGGTAAACAAATTACTGTTGGGGAATTGATAGAACTTCAAATAATCATGAAAATATCTAGGCAATGATCATTATATAGGCATCACATCCAAGATTAGTAGACCGGCTCCTGCCTGCATCTACTACTATTACTCCACACATTGACCGCTATCCAACATGCATCTAGTGTATTAAGTTCATGGAGAAACGGAGTAATGCAATAAGAATGATGACATGATGTAGACAAGATCTATTTATGTAGAAATAGACCCCAATATTTAATCCTTAGTAGCAACGATACATACGTGTCGGTTCCCCTTCTGCCACTGAGATCAAGCACCATAAGATCGAACACACTACAAAGCACCTCTTCCCATTGCAAGATAAATATATCAAGTTGGCCAAACAAAACCTAAATATCGGAGAAGAAATGCGAGGCTATGAGCAATCATGCATATAAGAGATCAAAGAAACTCAAATAACTTTCATGGACATAAAAAGATAGAATTGATCATAAACTCAAAGTTCATCAGATCCCAACAAACACACCGCAAAAAGAGTTACATCATATGGGTCTCCAAGAGACCACTGTATTGAGAATCCAGAGAGAGAGAGAGAGAGGAAGCCATCTAGGTACTAACTACGGACCCGAAGGTCTACAAAGAACTACTCACGCATCATCGGAGAGGCACCAATGGAAGTGGTGAACCCCTCCGTGATAGTGTCTAGATTAGATCTGGTGGTTCTGGACTCTACGGCGGCTGGAATTGATTTTCGTCGACTCCCCTACGGTTTCTAGAATATTGGGGTGTTTATAGAGCAAAGACTCGGTCCAGGGGCCACCCGAGGTGGGCACAACCCACCAGGGCACGCCTGGGCCTCCTGGCGCGCCCTGGTGGGTTGTGCTCCCCTCGGAGCACCCCCCAGGCGCTACCTTGGCCCATTAGGTGTCTTCTGGTCCATAAAAAATCTCTGTGAAGTTTCGTTGCATTTGGACTCCGTTTGGTATTGATTTCCTGCTATGTAAAAAACATGTAGAAAATAGCAACCGGCACTTGGCACTATGTCAATAGGTTAGTGCCAAAAAGTGATATAAAATGACTATAAAATGATTATAAAACATCCAAGATTGATAATATAACAACACGGAAAAATAAAAAATTATAGATACTTTGGAGACGTATCAGCATCCCCAAGCTTAACTCCTGCTCGTCCTCGAGTAGGTAAGTGATAAAAACAGAATTTTTGATGTGGAATGCTGCCTAACATGTCATATCATATTCTTTTCTTTGTAGCATGGACATTTGTGACTTTTATATGATTCAAAGCAATAGTCTAGTTTTGACATGATGACTTAAATACTCAAGCATATCAACAAGCAACCATGTCTTTCAAAATATCAACGCTAAAATAAGTTATCCCTAGCCCACCATGGTCAATCATTGATCCATTCATGAAACACACTCGCATATTAGCTACACCCAATACTCAAGTACGGTCATATTGCCTCCTTGTTGGTGCTTTTATAAGAGAAGATGGAGACTCAAATTCAAAATAAAAAATTGCATAAAGTAAAAGAAAGGCCCTTCGCAGAGGGAAGTAGGGATTTGTAGAGGTGCCAGAGCTCAAAGCGAAAAACTTAGAGATAAAAACATTTTGGGAGGTGTGCCTTTCCCACCAACGAAAACGACTTAGAGTTCCCAACACTTTCCATGCTAGATATATCATAAGCGGTTCCCAAACAGAAAATAAAGTTTATTCCTTTTTCCACCATACTTTCACTTTCCATGGCTAGCCGTATCCACGGTTGCCTTCTATACTAACACTTTCCGTGGAATTTATTATTTGATAACATAAAGTAAATTCATTTTTCATTTCAGGATTGGGCATCCCTAATACCTTTGCCTTACTCTCGTGCAATGACAAGTGAATAAACACTCATCGTGAGAATAACACATCTAGCATGGAAAATATTAGCCACCCCTCACCGCTCCGCGAGCAGTACGAACACACAAAAGAGAAGTTTATTTTGAAAATTAGAGATGGCACATACAAATTTGCTTAGAACGACAAAAGAATACCGCATATAGGTAGATATAGTGGACTCATGTGGCAAAACTGGTCTAAAGGATTTTGGATGCACAAGTAGAGATCATACTTAGTGCAAAATGAAGGCTAGCAAAAGATTGAGAAGCGACCAACCAAGAAACGAATAATCTCATAAGAGAGCATTAAGCATAATTAACACCGAATAATGCACCACAAGTAGGATGTAATTTCATTGCATGACTATTGACTTTCGTGCTTGCATAGGGAATCAGAAACCTTAACACCAATATTCTTACTAAAGCATAATTACTCATCAACATGACTCACGTATCACACCATCATATCTCAAAACTATTACAAGGAATCAAGTTTATTTTGTCCAATGATCTTCATGAAAGTTTTTATTATATCCTTCTTAGATATGTATCACTTTGGGGCTAATTTTCATGTGTTGCTTTTGATAAGCTCATACAAATATAAGTGAAGATCATGAGCATAAAATTTCTTTCTCTCAAATTAATTTAAGTGAAGCAAGAGAGAATTTCTTGAAAATTTTACTAACTCTCAAATAAATCTAAGTGAAGCAAGAGAGAATTTCTTCAAAAATAACTAAGCACACCGTGCTCAAAAAGATATAAGTGAAGCACTAGAGCAAATCCATAGCTCATAAAGATTAAAGTGAAGCATAGAGAGCAATTCTAACAAGTCATGGCATAATTTTGGCTCTCTCAAATAGGTGTGTCCAGCAAGGAATCAAAACTTAAAACACAAAATAAAAAAAGCAAAGACTCATATCATACAAGATGCTCCAAGCAAAACACATAGTATGTGACGAATAAAAATATAGCTTCGAGTAAAATACTGATGGTCGTTAGAAGAAAGAGGGGATGCAACTCGGGGCATCCCCAAGCTTAGTTGCTTGCTCTTTTGGATAATAGCTTGGGATGCCGGGCCATCCCCAAGATTAGGCTCTTCTTACTCCTTATTCCTTCATCCATCGTAAGATAACCCAAAACTTGAAAACTTCAATCACACAAAACTCAACAAAACCTTCGTGAGATCCGTTAGTATAAGAAAGCAAATCACTACTATAAGTACTATATCAAACCAATTCATATTTTATTCTTGCATTATATCTACTGTATTCCAACTTTTCTATGGCAAAAACTCATCAAAGAAACATATAGAATCATCAAAACAAGCACACAACACAAAGAAAACAGAATCTGTCAAAAACAGAACAGTCTATAGCAATCTGACTATTTAGAATACTTCTGTAACTCCAAAAAATTTCAAAAATTAGGACAACCTAAGCAATTTGTATATTAATCTTCTGCAAAAAGAATTCGTATTTCATCACTCTCTGGTTAAAAATTAGAATTGTTTTTGTTAGCGCAAAAGTTTCTGTTTTTCAGCAAGATCAAACAACTATCACCCAAGAAGATCCTAAAGGCTTTGCTTGGCACAAACACTAATTAAAACACAAAAACACAATTATAGCAGCAGCATAATTGTGCAAACACTCAAGAACATAAAGAAAAAAGCAAAAGTAAAATTTATTCATTGGGTTGCCTCCCAACAAGCACTATCGTTTTATGCCCTTAGCTAGGCATAAAGCAAAGGATCTAAGTATTGTCATCTTTGGTTCGAGATCCATAAGATGCTCTCATGATTGATTCATAAGGTGGCCTAATTCTTGTTCTAGGGAAGTGTTCCATTCCCTTCCTTAGTGGAAACTGAAATTTAATATTGCCTTCTTTTATATCAATCACGACACCAATAGTGCATACAAACGGTCTACCAGGAATAATTGGACAAGACAGATTGCAATCAATATCAAGAACAATAAAATCTATGGGCACATAATTCCTATTTTCAAGAATAAGAACATCATTAATTCTTCCCATAGGCTTTTTAATAGTAGAATCCGCCAAATGCAAATTCAAAGAGCATTCTTCAAGATCGGTAAGACCAAGCATATCACATAAAGATTTCGGAATTATAGAAACACTAGCACCCAAGTCACACAAAGCAAAACACTCATAATTTTTAATCTTGACTTTGATAGTAGGTTCTCATTCATCATGCAATTTTATAGGAATTGATACTTCTAATTCCATTTTTTCTTCAAAAGCTTTCATATAGCATCAACAATATGTTTAGTAAAAGCTTTATTTTGTTCATAAGCATGGGGTGAATTTATCATGGATTGCAACAAAGAAATACAATCAATCAAAGAGAAACTATCATAATTAAAGTCTTTGTAATCCAAAAGAGTGGGTACATCACTAGTTAAAGTCTTCACCTCTTCAAACCCACTTTTGTCAATTTTCTCAACAAGATATTCACCCTCCGAATTATTGGGACGCCTTCTAGCGAAAGTTGACTCTTCTGCAGTCCCTTTCTCATCAATCTTAACTTTACTAAATAAGGAATCAATAGAAGAAATGCCAATCACTTTAAGATTTTCATCATTTTTCTCTTCTAACGAGACATTTGATTTACTAAGGTAGCTTGTGCATCGGATATTTTTCCTAGCAAACTTTCAGCAAAAGCATACTTAGATTGGAGATTGCAAACTTCTCCACTAATATCATCAAGTTGTTTTGTTATAGCATCAAGCACAACGGAGTGCTCCTTGAGTTCTTCGGTAAAATACTTATTATGCTCAAATGTGTAGTCATATATTCCTTAGTACTTTTCTCAATTTCAAGCAAAATATTGGGGTAAGGAACATCATAATATTTTCTTTGAGGCATCATGACTACGCAAACAAGAACGCACACGAAAACATATCTGGCAAGAAAACGGCGAATGGAAAAAGAGGGCGAATAAAACGGCAAATTTTTGTGAAGTGGGGGAAAGGAAAATGAGAGGCAAATGGCAAATAATGAAAATTGCAAGGAGATGAGATTTGTGATTAGGAACCTAGTATATGTTGAAGATCCTCCCTGGCAATGGCGCCAGAAATTCCTTTTGATTGCGGCTTAAAGCTACGTCGGTATTTCGCCAAAGAGGAAGGGATGATGCAGCACAGCAGCGGTAGGTATTTCCCTCAGTGATGAAACCAAGGTTATCGAACCAGTAGGAGAACCAAGAAACACACTGTAAACAGCACCTGCACACAAGTAACAACTACTTGCAACCCGACATGTAAAAGGGGTTGTCAATCCCTTTCGGGTAGCGTCGCCTCAAGATAGGCAAACGGACGTGAGGAAATTGTAGTGGATTGATAGATCGAATGCCAAATAAAATAAATAAGAATAAATTGCAGCAAGGTATTTTTGTATTTTTGGTTTGATGGATCTGAAAATAAAAAGGCAAATAAAATAGATGGCAAAGGAAAATAATATGAGAAAGAGACCCGGGGGCCATAGGTTTCACTAGTGGCTTCTCTCAAGAAAAATAGAAAATGGTGGGTAAACAAATTACTGTTGGGCAATTGATAGAACTTCAAATAATGATGACGATATCCGGGCAAAGATCATTATATAGGCATCACGTCCAAGATTAGTAGACCGACTCCTGCATGCATCTACTACTATTAGTCCATACATCGACCGCTATCCAACATGCATCTAGTGTATTAAGTTCATGGAGAAACGGAGTAATGCAATAAGAATGATGACATGATGTAGACAAGATCTATTTATGTAGAAATAGACCCCATCATTTTATCCTTAGTAGCAACGATACATACGTGTTGGTTCCCCTTCTGTCACTGGGATCAAGCACCGTAAGATCGAACCCACTACAAAGCACCTCTTCCCATTGCAAGATAAATAGATCGAGTTGGACAAACAAAACCCAAATATCAGAGAAGAAATACAAGGCTATAAGCAATCATGCATATAAGATATCAAAGAAACTCAAATAACTTCCATGGATATAAAAAGATATAACTGATCATAAACTCAAAGTTCATCAGATCTCAACAAACACAACACAAAAAGAGTTACATCATATGGATCTCCAAGAGACCATTGTATTCAGAATCCAGAGAGAGATAGAGAGAGAGAGAGGAAGCCTTCTAGCTACTAACTACGGACCCGAAGGTCTACAAAGAACTACTCACGCATCATCGGAGAGGCACCAATAGAAGTGGTGAACCCCTCCGTGATGGTGTCTAGATTGGATCTGGTGGTTCTGGACACTGCGGCAGCTGGAATTGAATTTCGTCGACTCCCCTAGGGTTTCGGGAATATTGGGATATTTATGGAGCAAAGATGCGGTCCGGGGGGACCCGAGGTGGGCACAACCCACCAGGGCGCGCCTGGGCCTCATGGCGCGCCCTGGTGGGTTGTGCTCCCCTCGGAGAACCCCCAGGCGCTGCCTTGGCCCAATGGGTGTCTTCTGGTCCATAAAAAATCTCCGTGAAGTTTCATTGCATTTGGACTCCGTTTGGTATTGATTTCCTACGATGTAAAAAACATGCAGAAAACTGCAACTGGCACTTGGCACTATGTCAATAGGTTAGTACCAAAAAATGATATAAAATGACTATAAAATGATTATAAAACATCCAAGATTGATAATATAACAGCATGGAACAATCAAAAATTATAGATACATTGGAGACGTATCAACGCCCAGCTCGTGGCGGTCACCGCACAAATCGAACGAAACTTTCTTTGACAACAGTCGACAACCCACGGCCAAAGAGTTGGCAATGGCCGAGAGTGTTCGAGCAGCCGACCGTTCCTCTGCGGCATACCTTGCCACGATGGAGCCCGTCCAAGCCCAGACCGCGGCCACCCACGCCCAGCTCGTGGCGGCCTTTTCCAAAGAGATGGTGAACACGGATGGCGAGATGCTTGCGGAGTATGGTGCGATGGATGCCATGGAACCCCTTCCCCAAGAGATCGTTGGGCGCGAGCTGGACATGGAGGAGGCGGCGGAGATCGACGAGCACCAGCCGTAGTAGTACTCTTTGTTTTGTTTAATTAAGAGTGTCGGCCTTTAATTTGTTAGAGTAATTTTTAGGTCAGCTAGCTCTGTTTAGTTGCTGAACTTGCTCGATTAAGAAGTGTGGGTGTGTTGTAGTCTCCTTTGTGTACCCAAAGTATGCAATGACGTGGATGGACACTGTAAACAGGGAAATTCGAACCAAAATTTTTGACGTTCAAACTCATCACACACGGGTTAAGCTATATGAATCATTTGTGATGTTCACTTATCGCACACAGTGCTGAATAAGGGACCGTGTGTGATGACACTTTGCGCGCCAGTTTTTTCGCTGCACCGATCCAAAAAATTTGGCTTCCGGGTAAATATCTGCCTCCCCGCCCCCTCCCCCTTACCAAAAGCCATATTTTCGCCTTCCTTTCCAAGTTGAAACCTCTACTCCTTGCTTGCAGCGCCTCCTCCTCACCGGCGACCCTCATTCACGCTGCTCGGCCTTGTCGATCCAGGTAGGTAATCCACATCGACCCCCATCCTCCTCTTCCCTCCACATCCCACATGCTCCGACCGCCGGCGTGACACCTTCCACCCAAATCACCGACCCCTTCCCCAAATAAGCATCACCCTAAGCCATGGTGCACGCAGTATAGCTAGAAGCTCAAGGAGCATTTGGCAGCAGAGAAGCAAATCGCGGTCGCATGCGCGGATGAGGTCACGATGGCTGCCATTCGTGCCAACCCCCAGATCTTGGAGGAGCACCTCACCGTCGAGGCCACTGTCGACGCCTCGCGCGCCAACGCCACAATGTGGTTGGCTGCTTTAAACGATAGTTCGTGGCGTTTTCTCGAGGAGACCGTCGGTGCCTTCGACAAAGACTACGAGGTGTTTTCTCAGCGTGCCCGTGCTTACCTCAACTTGAGACCCAGCAGGTTGGTGCCCGGAGTGGCTCAGGCAACTTACCACTACGACGAGGGAACCCACGATGTGGAGGCCTCGCCCTCTTCCATGTCCAAGGAGTCAATCATCATCGATATCTCCGACGATGAGGAGTAGCTTGTCTTATTAGCTCACTATAAGGACCTATGTTTAGTTTGCTAGCTATGCCGGCTAAGCATGCTCGATTTATCCGTTCCATGTGCTGCTCCCTCCTTTCCTTAACGAATTCTAGTGAATTGTCCTATCTACTTTTACCATGCAATATGTTTCTCTAGTGTATATGTTCTATATGTCGTGCAATGTGGTGCTCACTTATTAACTGTTTGGTTAATTAGTTGTCGTCTTCAGTTAACTGTTTGGTACAATTCTGCAAATGTGATGTTCAATTCTTCAGGGTGCAATTTTGCATTGTCTTCCATGTGAGAAATAAATCGAATTTATCTTTACAAAATACATGAGAAACAAAGATATATTTCAAGTTGTCAAGCATGATTGGTTTGGTTAATTGTCTGATCTTCTATTAGGAGTATGTTATATTGTGCAATGTGGTGCTCGGATAATGTTTGGTTCATTTTTTGTGGTGTTTAGTGAACTGCTTGGTTCAATTCTGCAATGCGATGTCCAATTGTCGTGGGTAGAATTTTGTATTGTTGTGCATGTGAGGAAAAAATCGAATTTGGCTGCACTTAATACATGAAAAACATATACAATTGCTATATTTCCTAGTTCTTAATCATGCTTGGTTTGGATAAATGGGTTTTCCATGTGGCTTGAATTAATCTAATGAATATGCAATGTGCTTATTTTTCATCAACATATTTTACTGATAGCATGCAAACCCTCACTTAACATGATCACTAACTACCTTATATGTGTTGCAGGGAAACAATGGGAAGCACCGAGGTTTACAATCGAGGTTTGCACAAGCATGGTCCTTTGTCTAATAGCACATTATTGTGCAATTGCAGGAACCATTCTAATATTTAGGTTTTTATCAATTTGGTCTTGCACATGTAGGTCCCGCCGTCAGAGGTTTTGACCCACTGTTCGACCCTTTTTTCATATGGGGAAATGAGTTGTCCATGAATATCAGTCAAGTCAAGAAACTCAAAATTATTGTTAGGATAAAGAAATTAGCGACAAGAAACAATAAGATCTTTGTCTGCACAATGAAGAAGACATCAGTTTAGTACAGGATGGTACTAACTATTATACCTTGCATTTTTTATTCCTTTGCCCCATTTCCAATATAGAGAAGATATTTATGCACATCCCTGTTTTCAGGCCTTTCCAAAGCATCTCACTGATGATTACCTCTCAAACCACCTATATGGCCAGGAGGCGAGGAAAGTATTCATACAACACCCACGATTTAATATTGAAGTGTTCCTAAAGAGGACGGAGGATGGATGGTCAATCATCCACAGGCACTGGCCTAAAGTTGCAAAGACCTTCAACATCAAAGAAGGCTCAATATTTTCCTTCCGCTTCAGCAGTTTTTCAAGTGAGATTCATATGTCTATGTACCATCTATGATGCTAATTTCAAAAGGTTGTAAATGTTGCATGTGAAACTTGGTGCTGGTGTAGTTGTGTAATGGGGTAGCTGAGTGCTGAAGCTATTTGATGTTGTACTCTGATGTATTTCAATTATAAAATCATGCTTCCTTAACATGAAAATGAAATATATCATGTGCTTAATATGAAATGTCAATTAGATTAATAAATGGATTATTAACAATAGGGCATTTAGCCTGCTAATTGGGTTTTTCTATTGCAAACGGTTATTGAGAAAACACCGTGGGCGATGACCTCAGGAAACGCACACAGTTTTTAGGAATAAACCGTGTTGGATCAATGAACAATCACACACGACTTTCTCTTGAAAACTATTTGTGTTAGGCCACCTTGCGCAAACGTTTACCACATAAAAACTGTGTGTTATGGACAGGCTATGCCACAAAGTTTGTTCTACGCATCGTGTGTAATGCATTCAATAACACAAACGGTAAAATTGTTAATATCATGTGCAATGGCAACGTTATCACAAACGATTTAATGGGGAAAATTGTGTGTGATGCACATGCGAACGAAAATGTTTTCCTTGGAGTGACTGTGTGGGATGTATATATGAATGGAAACATATTTCTTGGATTGACTTTGTGGGATGTACATACTAACGAAAACGTATTCCTTGGATTGACTGTGTGGAATGTACATACAAACAGAAACGTTTAGCCGGGACTAACTGTGTGGGATGTACTTACGACAGGAAATGATTTGGCATGTATAATTGTATTTTTGTTAGCACAACTGTACGTATAACCATATATCGCACACAACCTCATTTTGCCTAGTGTGTGTGCTAGGAGGGCCTATCCTTGATGGTTTCTGGGTTGTGTGGGAAGCACCCCCCCTATCGCACACACTCACTCGGCGACGGTTCGGAATGTCGTCGCGGAAAGGGGTTAAAAATCGTTTGTATAGCACCTCGCTACACCAGTGCATGTGCTTAGTGGAAAGTGACTCTCCTGGATATTCAGCAACCCACTTCACCTCAATCAACTTCAAAAGATAAGGGCCATAGATGGGCACCTTTTGGTCAAGAACGGCAGACCTAAGCTCGCGCCACATGATGTGGGAGATGTCCAAACTAGAATTCTTGCCTTGCTCCTTGATTCACATCAACAGAAGACCCACTAGGTAAGAGGGCACCATATCCAAGTTCCCAATGCGAGGGAACAGAGTGTTACGGAAGATACGGTGCATGCTGTCCAAAAAGGGAATGAGCTCCATGTCAGTAGCCCCCTTGAGTGTCTTCATGGTCCTCAAGTACCGGATAAGCTTGGACTTGTGAGACGGAGGACCTTCCTTGTGAGGCCGAAGACCAACTGGATTTTCTTCTCCCTCATCGACAACACCCAGGCAATCCATGAAGTCCTTCCAATCAACCCTGAACCTTTGCCCACCAGTCATACATGACATAGGTATCTCCTTATTGACATGAAAGTGAACCGTGGCATAAAATTGAGCCACAATCTCTGGATCATAGTCCTTGTTGTAGGTGACGAAGGGAATGATCCCCCACTGTTAACAAAGAGCCAGGACCTCACCAAAGTACGTCAAATCCTTCTCCATACGAGTGACATCAATGGACTTGGCGTTGACAAACAAGTTCTTCTTGGCCTTCAGAATGTCCAGATAGATCAGTGACTGCTCCTTGTTCCAGAATGGGCGCCCAACAAAAGTTGCATCCTGAGGGCGGCGATACGGGTTGCGAATACGAAACTCCTCAAACTCCTTTGTTGACATCTCATCAGGAGGGGTGTACTTCTCCTTCTCCTTTGGCTTGCTTGTTGTTGTCTTGACATTCCACCTGGGAGGACCACTGGAACTTGCAGGAGTACTATAAGCGGTCCGGTAGCGCTCAGAACCACCAGGATGCTCTGGATTCTTGCGGCGAGCCTAATGAGGACGAGAGCTACCATCACTTGGAACCCAGAAACATAGATCATGGGAAAAGCAGGTGTAAAGTCATTGCATAAGCAAAGGATATAAAGTGAGGATAGAAGAAAGTTTAAACTTTTTGAAATTCCAAGTCACAGCGGCAGTATCGTGCCCAGCCGCGGTAGTACCACCGAAGGACAAGCGGTAGTACCACTGAACAGGAGCGATAGTACCACTGCAAGCGGTAGTACCATCCGCGTTCAAGCGGTAGCACCACCCATCTGACGGGAAAGCTTCCATGGAATGGATACGGTAGTATCGGTGGCGTAGAGTTGCAAAAACTTGGCAAAGACTACTATACTCCTATCTAGCAGTCATCTCGTGTCCTACTCATGCCTAGATTTAGCCAAAAATCTATGAATACCACATGCGTTTCCCTGAACCAAGATGCAAAAAATAGAACCATAGGAAAGGAAAACAAGGGCAATACCAGTATCCATGGCAAGAGGAGGAGGTGGGGATCGATCCCACCGATCGGAAACAGAGAAGACGGCACGGATTCGGAGAGCTGGAGCCGGCCTCCGGAGCAGTTTCGGGTCGCCTGAGAGAGAGAACTTGGCGAGAGGAGAAGTGAATGGGTATGGGGGAGTTGGAACTCCCCATGCCCAGCACTTAACCCCCACGCGCACGAGTCCTCGAAGCGGTAGTACCGTAGGGACCAACGGTAGTACCATGCTGCCCCCAACGGTAGTTCCGCCTCAGTGTGTAGACAGCGGGTTAACACACTGCACTCAGCGATAGTACCGCCGGCTGGCGCGGTAGTACCATCGGAGTGGTAGTACCGTGCCCGCCAGGGGTAGTACGGCCTTCTACCAGAAAACTACCTTTGAGTAAAGAGGCAAAAAGGGCTTATGCAATGTATGAGAGGTTGAGGCAAGGAAACGCTTAGGTTGGAGACACTAAAACACATGAAAAGGGAAGGAGTACCACAAGGTCAAAAGCCAAAGAAAAAGAGAGCACACTTGGAGTCACCCAACAACTGAAAGCCCAGGCAATGAAAGCACACCTCAAACTTAAAGGAGACGAACCTCTCAAAGAGAGGGCGGTGACCTAAGTCAGCTATGTTTGAGTCAATTGGTATGGCACCGCGAAGATTTTAACCTTGGGTCCATGGCCAAAACTCATCTTTGAAGCACAAGTACCATAAAAATGGCTAATGTGAAAGACTTGATTAATATATGCATAATGGGGGAGGGATAGCTCATTGAGAGAACAACACTCCCCTGTGTCCATGCCTACATTTAGAACAAGATACTATGGTGAATGTGGTAGGGTGTGCCTAGCTTCAAGCCACATTGCTCGAGTCAATGATATTTAGCTCACTCCTTAACTCGCAAAATATTGCTTCATCCAAGGGATTTGTGAAAATGTCCGCTAGTTGCTCTTGAGTGTTGACGTAGATAATATCAATCTCCCCACGCTTGATATACTTCTGGATGAAATGATGACGAATCTTAATGTGCCTCGTCTTGCTATGAAGTACCGGGTTGCAGGAAGTCTTGTTTGCACTTTCGTTGTCACATAGAAGAGGAACTTTGTAACAAGTGACACCGTAATCCTTTAAAGTTTGCCTCATCCATATCAATTGTGCACAACTTGTGGCGGCAACATACTCGACCTCGGTGGAAGAGAGAGACACACAACTTTGCTTCTTTGAAGACCAACTTACCAAAGAGTGACCAAGGAATTGGCACCCTCCGAAACTTGACTTCCTATCCACAACATCTCCCGCCCAATCGGAGTTCGAATAGCCCATGAGATCAAAGCTTGCTCCTTTGGGGCACCATAGGCCAAAGTATGGGGTATGAGCCAAATACCGAAAGATTTGCTTGACCACCACATAGTGACTTTCCTTAGGTGCATCTTAGAACCTTGCACACATCCCCACACTCAACATAATATCCATTCTAGATGCGCAAAGGTAAATCAAGGATCCAATCATGGAGCGATATACCTTTTGATCCACCGCTTTACCATCGGGATCAATGTCAAGCTTGCATTTGGTAGGCATAGGAAACTTGACTGGCTTGACATCATTTAGCTTGAATCTCTTGAGCATGTCTTGGGTATATTTGGCTTGGTTGATGAAGGTTCCTTCTCTTCTTTGCTTGATTTTGAACCCAAGAAAGAACTTCAACTCTTCCACCATATACATCTCGAACTTCTCGGTCATTAGTGTGGCAAACTCATCATTGAAAAATTTGTTAGGAGAACCAAATATGATATCATCAACATATAGTTGGCATATGATCGTGGGTTTGAACTCGGTGCCATTGTCACTTCTAATCATCAAAATCTTTGCTTCATGTTGACATTGAGCTTCATTAGCAAAGTCCATGACGGTTTGTTGGGTCTCACTCTTCCTCTTGAAGAAGTACACCGATGTGTATCTTGAGTAATCATCCACAATCACCAAGCAATAGTTTCTTCCCCCAAGGCTATCAAAGGATGGAGGACCAAAGAGATCCATGTGAAGGAGCTCCAAGGGCCTCTTCAAGTAGATGATAGTCGTGGGTCGGTGATCCGTCTCGTGTAACTTTCCTTCAATACAAGCACTACAAGCATGATCTTTGGCAAAACTCACATTTGTTAGTCCACGGAAGTGATCCCCTTTGAGGAGACTTTGCAAAGATCTCATACTGACATGGGCTAGTCGGTGATGCCAAAGCCATCCCACATCAACTTTAGCAGTTAGGCATGTCACGGTCTTAGTGGGTCACTCCGAAAGTTAACAACATAGAGACCATTCTCGACATGCCCAACAAAGGCTACTTTAAGAGTCTTGCTCCACAAAAGGGCCACGGTATCAAGATCAAAGAATGTTGCAAAGCCCATGAGTGCAAGTTGATGAACGGAAAGTAAATTGTATGCAAGGCACTCAACAAGCATGACCTTCTCAATAGATAAATCTTGAGAGATGACCACCTTGCCAAGACCCAATACCTTAGATGTTGACACATCACCAAATTGGACATGATTGGGCATGTATGGAATAGGATGAACATCCACCACCAAGTCCTTGCTCCCGGTCATATGATTTGTTGCTCCACTATCAGGCAACCATGACAACCCACCGAAAGCAAACTCCTATAAGAGATTAATGCTTGGATTTAGGTACCCATTTTTAGTGGGGTCCTTTGATGTTAGTAAAAAGGGTCTTAGGAACCCAAATAGACCATTTAATGTACTCATAAGAAGAACCAACAAATTTGGCACAAACATGCCCATCACTAGCACGACACAACACATATGAGGGGTTAAAGTTGTCGGCTTTGTTGGTAGGGAAGGTTTTGCCCTTCTTGGCATTACCACCCAATTCCTTGTCCTTCTTCTTCTCATGAATACCCTCACCCGCCTTGACAAAGGCTTCCTTAAGCGGGAGAGGTTGCTTGGTCTTGTTTTTCTTCTTCTTCTTTGACTTGGGCACAAACCCAAGTCATTCCTTTCCTACAACTTCCTTTTGATTTCTCAAAAGGTCAATTAGGTTCTTCTCGCCTTGTATGCATGTCACGAGGACCTTCTCAAGTTGCTCTTTCAACTTGGAATTCTCTTCCACAAGATGCACATGCTCACAACAAGGGTTAGTAGCATGGGCATTATCAATTAGAACAAATGGAGGACATGTGGAAATCTCCTTGGTTAGCTTCACTTGGAGTTGATCATGAGACTCCTTGAGAGAGGCATGCACACCCTTCAAGACCTTATGAGCCTTGTCAAGTGTGTCAAATTCTTCCTTGAGCTATCATGGCCAACCCCAAGTGCAACTTTCTCGGATTTAAGCACACGAGTAAGAACAATAGCATGATCAAGATCTTTTTGCAATTTAGCGTGATCAACATTGTGTGACTCCTCAAGAGTCAAATGAAGACCTCGCTCTTCCTCAAGAGCAATGGAAAGATCTGCAATCTCATCGGCATAGTCACGACTATGCCCCTCCAACTTGGAGATAGTATCCTCGTGAGACTCAATGATATCATTGACCTCACCAAGTTGTTCCAATAGAGTAATGAAGTGCTTCTTGGGTTCACCCTTGAGCTTACTCAAGAATTTGTTACTCATTCTCATCAACATTCACCACCTAACTATCATCTACACAATCTAACAAGGAAGGAGTAATAGTGATGGTGGTTTTGATGTTGGAGGTTACCTTATTGATACCTTTGGCCATGAGACACTTTGTGATGAGATTCTCGTTGGGGGCGCCGAAGAGAGACACCTTGGAAGGGGAAGAGGTGGAAATGGCCAAGGTTGTTGTTGCCATTCCTACACTACTTGTATCTTCATCATCATCAGAGGTGTACTCTTCATGTGCCACCAAGCCCTTTGGAGGTATCTTCTTGCTGAAGTTGTTCTTTTTTGGGAAGGACTTGGCTTAGTCTTTGTGAATGAGTTTGCCATCATTGTCTTCCCTCTTCTTATAAGGACAATCCACCATAAAGTGACTCACATTGCCGCAATTGTAGCAAGTCCTCACTCGTTGCTTGTTCTTTGAACCACTTGAGCTATTCTTGGTGAAGTCGGGCCTTGAGTTCCTCTTGTTCCTCCAAAATTGCCTTGACGCAAGAGCCATGTGCTCGTGGTAAGCATATTTGGTGTCTTCGGGGTAACTCTCCTCTTCTTCCTCCTCTTCTTCTTCCAGAATGGCCTTGGCCTTCAAGGCAAGGTTGGGTGAGGCTTTATTTGACCAGACACGAGCTAGAGCATTGTCAGTGGTCTTGTTCATGATGTTCATGGCAATGAACTCGTCCAACACTTCACTTGAAGACAAGGTGTGGAAATTCGTCCTTCGATGAATCACGGAGGACATGGCCTTGTTGAATGGCATGATGGCCTTGAGAAACTTGCGCTTGATCCAATTGTCATCCGTATCCTTGCTCCCATGGTCTTAGAGAGCAACCGCAAGAGTTGTCATACTCCGATAGAAATCACGCGGATCTTCAACATCTAGCATCACAAATTCATCAACCTCGTCAAGGACCACTTCAAAGTTGGAGCTCCCCTTGTATAAAGATATGATGTGTTCCCAACAATCCTTTGCATGAGTGAACGGGCGTAAGTGAGATAGATCTTCGGGAGGAACCGCGGCTTGAAGGATGAACAAAGCAGAGTGGTTGTATTGATTGTCTGCCTCTTATCTTGTGGTGAAATTGTTTGGATCATGCGGGTAGAAGCCTTGCTCGATGATTCTCCAAAGATTTGTTGAGCTGTGATTCAAATGAGACTTGATGCAAAAAAACAATTAGAAAAATCACCCTTTACAAGCTCAGGAGGAGGACCAAGGTTGTTAATATGCGGTGTAGGGACCGGTCCTCCATAGACTGGGGGGGAGGGGGAATCGAAGCAAAGGTTCCCGTCCCATTCTTGTTTTGAGGGGAAGAGGTATGATTAACTTTAGCCACTTCCTTGCCGGAATTTGCCTCCGACTCCGATGCGGTGCGATTAACCACAAGCATCGGATCAGGAGAAGTTTTCAACCCCTCGAGTAATTCTTTAAACACAGATTTGATCTCGGTCATCATAGACATCTTAAGTGAAGCCATAGCTGCATTCAAATTGTCCTAAGTGATCGAGTTCAACTCCACGGCCTCGGGCACTCAATCCTCTATGTCAACCATACTCTTAGGGTGGTGAAACCCTTTGTCGGTGTCAAAACCGGCGGATCTCGGGTAGGGGGTCCCGAACTGTGCGTCAAGGTCGGATGGTAACAGGAGACAGGGGACACTTTATTTTACCCAGGTTCGGGCCCTCTCGATGGAGGTAAAACCCTACTCCTGCTAGATTAATATTGATGATATGGGTAGTACAAGAGTAGATCTACCACGAGATCAAGGAGGCTAAACCCTAGAAGCTAGCCTATGGTATGATTGTGTATGATGATGGTTGTCCTACGGACTACAACCCTCCGGTTTATATAGACACCGGATAGGGTTAGGGTTACACAGAGTCGGTTACAATGGTATGAGATCTTGAATATCCACACGCCTAGCTTGCCTTCCACGCCAAGGAAAGATCCCTCCGGACACGGGGCGAAGTCTTCAATCTTGTATCTTCATAGCCCTGGAGTCCAGCTGAAGGTATAGTCCGGCTATCCGAACACCCCCTAATCCAGGACTCCCTTAGTAGCCCCCGAACCAGGCTTCAATGACGATGAGTTCGGCGCGCAGATTGTCTTCGGCATTGCAAGGCGGGTTCTCCTTCAAACTTTGTGTACCTGCGGGTATAACGTCCGATTTTTATAATGCAACGCTCCTTGGCTTTCACGCCCAATAATGGCCGCCTTCCACGTGTCAAACGAATGCGAAAAGCCGGGGCAGTTTTACATCCAAGCCCCTAGCCGTATAAATGAGCCGCCTATCTAACAGGATGAGGATTTAGATCCAAACCACACCTTCCCCTTCTGCGAGAAATCATCAGAGTGTCTCCAGCAAAGATCCATTCCAACATGGCCAGCCGCCGTAGCTCCTCCTCTCGCCCTTCCAGTCCTATCCCTGGAGACTGGGAGAGTTGTTCCATCCCGCATAGCGAATTAGTGTTGCTCCAAGCCAAGGGATTTCTCCCTCAAGCCTATATGGTCTCGGTCCGAGCCGGACTCACCACTTATCAAGGCGGAAAACAAGCGGAGAACTCACCTAGCCCCTCTAAAGGGGAGCGGGTGTGCTTGGTCCCTTATCTAATAAGGGGACTGGGATTTCCAATTCATCCCTTTCTCCGCGGGCTTCTGGAGTTCTATGGCCTCCAGCTGCACCACCTTACGCCCGGCTCCGTGTTACACATCGCGGGCTTCGTTGCTCTTTGCGAGCTATTTTTAGGCGTCGAGGCTCATTTCGCGTTGTGGAAGAAGATATTCTGCCTGGTGCCCCGTTCCCAAGAGGGGTCCATATATCAAGTGGGCGGAGCCGAAGTATGGCGCATCGCCGGGACCGGATACCCGTCCGGAACCCCGAAGAAGGCGTCCGAGGACTGGCCTTCAGAATGGTTTTACATAGACGACGTCCCCCTGCCGGACCCTATCCGGGCCAGTCTCCCTGAGTTCAACAATGATCCCCTGAAGAAACGCCTGAGCTGGCGCCCTCGGAGCTCTCAGAGAGAGAATGACAGAGACGTCCTTTACTTAATGGGCCGGATTAAGCTACTGGCTCATTCCGGACTAACCATGATTAAAGTCATGGCCATATGCATTATGCGGGGGGTGCAGCCGCTCCAATACAGAAGCCACCCCTTGTGGGATTTCAACAGGGAAGATGATGCCACCCGTCACGGCCGTAAAGGGCCGGACTCGCCTGCCGCCCTAATGAAGATCTTATCCTCTTTGTACAAGGGAGAAGAAGAGGAATTCCTCCACGTCGACCCGCAGGGCGGATTTTCCATGTATAATCCTCCGAATTGGGTAAGCGGACAGTCGTGCTTCCCTGTTCATTTTACATTCCCATGATTAAATAGGCAGTCTAACGACTTCAACGCAGGACCTGCGTCAGGAGGTAAAAAACATAAACGGCCGTCCTCCACAGCCAGAGGACCCAGAACGGTCCCTTGATCCGGACTCCGAAGAGGATCCGGACTTAGCGGTGGAGTTTATCGACGGAGCGTTTTATCAGCTAAGCAACGACAATACCTTGGTAGCTATTATAGCTGATTACCCAGTGTTAATCCCGGCCTCCCAGGTGACAAATACCGGAGCTTTACCCCCTTAAGAGGGGTTCCGTTTTCACGGGTTTGGTTGTTCTGACAGCAACCGTGCTTTGTAGGGGAGATTCCCGAGGCGGGAAGCCGACCCCGCTGCAGCTAGCCGGCGGGGGCCCGTAGGGCCCCGTGGGGAAAAAAGGAACGTAGTCCGGACTAAGGTGCCAGAGCAAAGGTATGGCGTATCCTCTCTTTTTCCCTGGTGTTTTACTCCTCCAGGGTATATCAACATTCGTGCCATCTTCAGGACGAAGAGACCTCGCCGGACTATATCCGGAGAGGTTGCCAATCGCGCCTCCACCAGCCAGACTCCAACGCCCGGCCCGGAAGCAGAGGCCCGCGCAAGGAACGCACCGGACGCTCCTCCATCAGAGGATGCGGACAGGCTGTCTGCCACCCATTCCGAGGTGGAGAGTGCCATGAACCACAGGCGTCGCCGGACAGTCCTTCGCGACGCTTGTTTTTTCCAGGAGGCTTTAGATGCCTTCAATTCGGGAGACGCGTACCTCCGTGCCGCTCAAAATTGTTTAGCCAGAGCCACGGAGCAATATGTAAAAGACATACGGGTAAGAAAATTTTGGTAAATATAGATATGCCAGTAGCCCCCGAGACTTGAAGCAGTGGAAATAACTGATTCGAGAATCATATAACATGCAGTTTCTTACCGAGAAGAACATCGCGATGTCCCAGGAGCTGGAAAGGTGCAGGGCCCAACTAGAGGCCGCACTAACGGCAGCAGGGGGGTCTAAAGAGACCCCTGCAAGTAAACAATACACCAAAATATTTAGTATTGTGCGGATTTAAGTGCCAATCTGACAAATGGTATTGCAGATGGCGCCGGACTCGATCCGGACAGGAAACAGCTTCTACGCCGGTTAAAGGCTGGTGAAAGCGTGCTAACAAAGGTGAGGCAGGAGAAGAATGATCTCCAGGATGCCAACACCAGGCTGGATGTTGAACTAAAAGATGTTCGTGGCTAGCTGTCGGACTCCAATAAGGAGAATCAGCGACTTCGACGCGGCATTTTTAGTAAGTGCTTAAGCGAACTCTTGAAAAAGGAGTTCGGCGAGGAAGACGACTAACAGAGTTATGTCTGTAGGTATGCTGACAGGTCGTCCTGCAGAGGAGATGCCCGGTTCAACGGGCGATCTTCTTCCCGAACTCTCGCAACTGCACGAACGAGTTCGGCAGGCGATGCGAGGTATTGCCCAAGCCTTGTGGCCTGCCCACTCCATACCTGAGGGCCTTGGAGAACTTGCAGAGAAGTTGAAGGGGGCTCGGCGGCGCTTCCGGTTGTGGAAGATATCAGCCTGCTGGCAGGGCGCTAGGGAGGCCTGGGCCATGGTGAAGACCCGCTTTACGAAGTCTGACCCCAATCACATGGCCGAGGTCGGACCAGTGGGGCCTGACGGGAAGGAGATCCCTAGTGTATGGCCAGGTAGAATTGGCCGCAAAGTATTCCCAGCAGGACTGTAAATTAGACAGCCTGTTAGATGGTATAGAGGAGGAATACAATCAGTCAGGATGACTATGTATTTATAATTGACATGTGTAATGCCTTCTAGCCGGATTGTAGATCGTTTGTCGTTGCCGACCTTTTCGCTTTGACCTCGGGACCTGATGGTCCGGAGTGTGTCCGAATGCCATAACGGTTATATAAGAACCGAGGTATGCATGGAGACCAGGCGTAGGGGTCATTAGTGCTTTATCAGACAAGTGCCCAACTAGTTATGTTATATTACATGGTTAGTAAGAAACATCTTCCAGAGAGAATAGTTCCGTTAAGGGTTCCTTTCGCTGGGGTGGCATGCCCTGAAGTGCACGTCCGGACTGCAAATGCAGGAAAACATCTGGGGGCATGTATAAGTAAAAAAGGTTCATCTTTAGTTCACCGACCGAATATTCCCTTAAGAACGCTAGCTTTCGGCTTCACCCAGTCTGAGGTACACATCCGACTTATCCGGCAGTAGCAATCGCAGAGGTGCTCCCTTTACCGCCTAGCCGAACAATCGGGAACGTAGGGGTAAGCACAGGAGCCAGGCAACCCAGCTTGGCCAAAACTTAAGTCATATCGATGCATATAATGGTGAAGAAAAGGTGCATGCGGAAGTCTGACGCATGCGTTGGGCGTGAAACCCATATAAACAAGCTTCTGTTAAAGAAGCCCCCAGGTTTAAGGAGCGCGGGTAGCGCGTCACATGATGAGCCTTTAAGGGCTATAAAAGGAAAGAGTGGGAGGAGACAAAATAAAAACAGAAAAAAAAATATATAGAAATGGACAGAGGAAGGAGACAAACCCAGAGTCCGGCGCTAGGCATAGAATCTTCGGAGACGTGCGGCGTTCCATGGGTTCGGCTTGAGTCGGTTATCCGACGCATCTCGCAGGCGGTACGCTCCACCAGTCAGGACTTGGTCAATTATGAAGGGACCTTCCCATTTGGGCTTGAGTTTGTCCTTTTTCTTATCCGGCAGGCGTAGAACTAGTTCGCCAACGTTGTAATTTTTGGCCCGTACTTCTCTGCTTTGATATCTTCGAGCCTGCTATTGATAAAATGCGGAACGGGCTTTAGCCACGTCGCGCTCCTCCTCTAAGGCATCCAGGTTGTCCTGCCGATCAAGCTCGACTTCTCTTTCTTCGTACATGCGCACTCGAGGTGAGTCATGAATTATGTCGCAGGGCAGAACTGCCTCTGCGCCGTACACCATAAAGAATGGTGTGAATCCGGTGGTACGATTCGGCGTGGTTCGCAGCCCCCAGAGTACGGAGTCGAGCTCCTCCACCCAGTGCGTATTAGATTCCTTGAGGGACCACACTAGTCTGGGTTTAATGCCGCTCATGATGAGACCATTTGCACGTTCGACCTGACCGTTAGTTTGTGGGTGATAGACAGAAGCATAGTCGAGCTTAATGCCCATGTTTTTGCACCACAGCTTTACTTCGTCGGAGGTGAAGTTTGTGCCGTTATCGATGATGATGCTGTGAGGGACGCCGTAAAGGTGTACGACCCCGGATATGAAGTCTGTCACAGGTCCGGATTCGGCCGTCTTAACAGGCTTGGCTTATATCCATTTGGTGAATTTATCCACCATGACCAATAAGTATTTTTTCTTGTGGGTTCCACCTTTAAGGGGCCCACCATGTCAAGCCCCCAGACCGCAAAAGGCCAAGTGATGGGGATAGTTCGGAGGGCGTTGGGCGGCATATGGCTTCGGTTTGCAAAGAGCTGGCAACCGACGCATCGTTTGACTAAGTCATGAGCGTCTGCTCGGGCCATCGGCCAATAAAAGCCCGTACGGAAAGCCTTGCTTACAAGGGACCGAGCTGCAGCGTGGTGGCCACCGAGTCCGGCATGAATTTCAGCCAACACACTCCGCCCTTCCTCTTCGGAGATACATCTTTGAAGGACTCCTGTAGTGCTCTTCTTATATAGCTCTCCCTCGTGGACTTTATAGGATTTAGATCGCCGCACTATGCAGCGTGCCTCGTTTTGGTCCTCTGGGAGTTCCTGCCTAGTAAGGTAGGCTAGGAATGGTTCTGTCCACGGGGTGATGACCGCCATTATTTCGTGGGCTGAAGGTGTGATTTCGGTGGCAGGGCCTCCGATTATGTCGGATTGTTCGGCGTCGGGTTGTGCGGTTGTGTCCGGACTGTTATCCGAGGGTTCCCCCTCCCATGCTACAGATGGCTTGAATAATCTTTCTAAGAAGATGTTTGGGGGGACTGCATCTCGTTTTGCTCCGATGCATGCCAGAACGTTCGCTGCCTGATTATTTTCTCGGGCTATATGGTGAAACTCCAGTCCCTCGAACCGAACTGACATTTTTAGGACGGCATTGCGATAAGCTGCCATTTTTGGGTCTTTGGCGTCGAAGTCGCCATTTATTTGGGATATCACGAGGTTTGAGTCCCCGCGTACTTCCAGGCGTTGAATTCCCATGGATACTGCCATCCGGAGACCATGTAGAAGGGCCTCGTATTGAGCTGCATTGTTGGAGTCCGTGTACATAATTTGGAGTACATATTGGACTGTGTCTCCTGTAGGGGACGTTAAAACGACGCCAGCCCCCAGTCCGGCCAACATTTTGGAGCCGTCGAAATGCATGATCCAGTTTGAATATGTGTCGTACTCTTTAGGGAGTTCGGCCTCTGTCCATTCGGCGACGAAGTCGGCTAGGACTTGCGATTTAGTGGCTCGTCGTGGTTTGTAGGTTATGTCGAACGGGAGGAGCTCTATGGCCCATTTTGCTATCCGGCCCGTTGCATCGCGGTTGTTGATAATATCGTTGAGTGGTACTTCCGAGGCTACTATTATAGAACACTCTTGAAAGTAGTGTCGTAGCTTCCGGGATACCATAAACACCGCGTATGCAATCTTTTGGTAATGCGGGTACCGTGATTTGCATGGTGTGAGGACAGTGGACACGTAGTAAACCGTAAAGGGGAGTTTGTGTTCGTCCGTTGCCCGCTCGACGATGAGTACTGCGCTAACAACTTGATGAGTTGCGGCAATGTACAATAGCATGGGTTCGCCAGTGTTCGGCGCGGCCAGGACTGGGTTTGTTGCCAAGATGGCCTTTATTTACTCCAGTCCGGCCGTGGCAGCGTCTGTCCACTCGAAGTGTTCGGTGCGTCTAAGGAGGCGGTACAGGGGCAATGCCTTTTCTCCCAGGCGGGAGATAAAGCGGCTTAAAGCCGCCACGCATCCGGTGAGTTTCTGTATTTGTTTGAGGTCTTTTGGGACATCCAATTGTGACAAAGCTCGGATTTTAGCTGGATTTGCTTCAATTCCTCTACCGGATAGAATGAAGCCCAGGAGCTTTCCGGCTGGAACGCCGAAAACGCATTTTTCCGGATTGAGCTTAATGTCGTATTTTCGGAGGTTGTGGAATGTAAGCCTTAAGTCATCTACTAGAGATTCGACATGTCTTGATTTAACGACCACATCATCTACATACGCCTCCACTGTTTTGCCGATCTGGTTTGCCAGGCATGTTTGAATCATGCGCTGATATGTTGCGCCGGCGTTTTTTAGCCCAAAGGGCATTGTGTTGAAGCAGAATGGGCCGTATGGTGTGATGAATGCTGTTGCGGCTTGGTCTGATTCTGCCATCTTGATTTGATGGTAACCGGAGTATGCGTCGAGGAAGCACAGCGAATCGTGTCCTGCAATGGCATCGATGATTTGATCTATTCGAGGGAGGGGGAAAGGATCCTTTGGGCAAGCCTTATTAAGGTCTTTGAAATCGACACACAGGCGCCAGGATTTGTCCTTCTTTGGTACCATCACCAGGTTTGCTAGCCAGTCCGGGTGTTTTATGTCTCTAATGAATCCGGCCTCCAATAACTTGGCTAGCTCCTCTCCCATAGCCTGTCTCTTTGGTTCGGAGAAACGCCGAAGGGCTTGTTTGACAGGTTTGAATCCTTTCTGGATATTTAGGCTGTGTTCGACCAACCTGCGTGGGATTCCTAGCATGTCTGAAGGGTGCCAAGCGAAAATGTCCCAGTTCTCTCGTAGGAACTCTCGCAGTGCGGCGCCTACATCAGGGTTCAGTCTTGCCCCGATGGATGCTGTTTTATTGGGGTCCGTTGGGTGGACCTGGAATTTGACTACTTCATCCGCTGGTTTGAAGGATGTGGATTTGGATCTCTTATCGAGTATCACATCATCCCTATTGACTGTGGATCGCAGCACAGTCAATTCTTCGGCCGCTAAGGTTTCGGATAGTGCCTCGAGGGCCAATGCGGTTGTCTTGTTCTCGGCGCGGAGTGCTATGTCCGGATCACTATCGAGAGTGATAATTCCGTTTGGCCCAGGCATCTTAAGCTTCATGTACCCGTAATGGGGTATAGCTTGGAAAACTGTGAAAGCCTCCCGTCCTAGTATAGCGTGGTATCCGCTTTTGAGCGGGGCCACCTAGAACGTGATCTGTTCGGACCTGTAATTATCCGGCATGCCGAATACCACATCTAGTGTGATCTTTCCGGTGCAGCGCGCTTCCTGACTGGGGATTATTCCTCTAAAGGTTGTGCTGCTTCGCTCAATGCGGTTCCAGTCTATTTCCATCTTTTGGAGGGTTTCCTCGTAAATGAGGTTCAATCCGCTGCCTCCGTCCATGAGTACCTTTGTGAGGCGACAGCCGTCCACTACGGGACTGAGGACCAATGCGGTTGGTGCTCTGGCTGTTCGAAATTTAGGTTCGTCACTCACGTTGAAGGTGATAGCAGTATTACTCCATGGGTTTATTGTCGCTACTTGATAGACTTCAGTGAGGCTGCGGAGTGTTCTTTTTCGCATGTTATTTGATGCGAAAGTCTCAAAGACTGTGAGAACGGAACTGAAATTCTCGGGCTGGTTTCCTTCGACCTCTGGAATTAGGAGGTCCTCGCCAATTTTGGCCACCTGCCGGAGTATCCAACATGCCCTGAGGCTGTGAGTTGGGGTGGCGTCCTCTGCACTGTGAATCTTGCAAGGTCCATCTAGCCACTTTTCCAGTACGGTTCCATGCCCTCTAAAGGGTTTTGATTTTTTGGTATTTAGTCTGGGTGCCTTACTGTGGTGCGCCCTCTTAATTCGGACGGGATTGCTATTCAAGGTCGGATTATCCCAAAATTTTATTTCGGTTTTCCAAGCACTTTCCCTTGCACAGTACTTTTGTACTATGGACGCCAAGTCAGCAAAGCATGTAATATTACGACGACTTACGGCGTTGAGTATTCCCTTGTCCGTGCAGTTACTGCAAAAGATTGAAATTGCGTCTCCCTCGCGGCAGTCCTTTATCCTGTTCATAACCAGGAGGAATCTGGCCCAGTAATGATGTACTGTTTCTTCGGGCATTTGCCTGATTTGGGAAAGATCGCTTAAGATCGGGCGGGCGGGTGTCGTTGAATCTGAGACCTCGCCCAGTTTGCTGTTCGGAGGCCGAAGAACTTCCGAATTCTGAGATCCGGAGTCTTGGCAGTTATCCGATTTGCCTGGTTTTAAGCTCAGGTCTTGGATTGTATCCTCCCCTCCGCGGATATCCGGCCTGGAGGGTTCGGGAATTCGGACGTAGCTAGTCCTTAAGATAGATGAAGGGTCGCCGCATTGTGTCTCCACCACAGCAACGTGGTGGGTGACTTGGGGAGAGTTAATTTCTCTTAGATCGGGTTTAAGCTTGGGGTCCAAGTCGGCGCGGTGCAGCAAGAGCTGCAAGCTCTCATGAAGAAACATGAGGGTTTGGAGCTTGAGGCAAAAACGCAAGCATCCGAGCTCGCGTCGGCTGTTGAGACCACCAAGAGTGCCAAGGCCGAAGCCCAAAAGGCCCTCCAAGAGTTGGAGGATGTGAAAAAGATAGCAGCGGGTAAGGCATTCTTAATGCAAAGTAGGAATATAAAGGTGAAATACCTATTACTTACCCGAATCCGGAGTTCTCCAGGGGCGTTCTTCGATCTTCCCCGCAGCGCATCCGACGCCGCCGCATTCTACCGAGCTGAAGAGGACAGCTCGACGGAGAGTGTGTTCTGGTCTCAGTATTCTGAGGCCGGACACCCTGTGCCCTTAAGCGATCAGCTGAAGCAGCTGGCCGAGCTCCACAAGGCGGCCGAACAGGCCATGAAGGGCTTACTAGTTCGGCTGTGGCCTGGAGAGGCCCTGCCTGGGAGCTACTTTGGGCTGGTGCGGCGGCTGGTGGAGGTCTGTCCACGGCTTGAGGTCATCAAGCGCTCCGTCTGCATAGAAGGTGCCCGGAGGGCCCTTGCCCGTGTAAGGGTACACTGGGGCAAGCTGGACGGAGAGAAGCTGGTGAAGGACGGGCCGCCGCAGGGGAAGGAGCATCGCAAGCCCGAGAACTACTACAAGGAAGTTCTCGCTGGAGCTCGCCTTGTCGCGGATGAGTGTGCCAAAGATGTAATATTTCAATGAACTCGCTCGTTTGTATCCTGTGCGCTGAAAACTTGTTCATATGCGCTTAAGCAATGCTTTCTGAATTTAAAATATTATTTTCTGTGCGGCCGTTTATCAATAACTGAGAGATGGCGAGTCGTCGGCTTCTGCCCCCATGCAACTAGTGCTGGGGTGTTCGGGATAAACCTGAGGGCTCTTGTTCCCATAGTTGGGTCCTTCGAGGGAGGCGCTCAGCACAGCGAACCAGACAATCGGACAATAATGCTTGAACACTCTCACTTAGCCATAGAACGTTATAATTTTAAATTTCGGCGAAGCCCCTAGTTCGGAAGGCCGAATTCGGAGCACTATCCACGCCTTTAGCTGGACTTAACCAGCTCTCCGCTCGAAGCGGCATAAGCCTTTAGGGACTCGAAAAACCTCTCGAACAGCGACCGGTCTCGCGCCTTATCATGACAGTCTGTTTTAGCTTTCTCCACTGAGGTGCTCACCCACCTGATCTGGGGCACAATCGCAGTGGTTCTCCTAGTGCTACCTTAGCCGATAGAGCGGAACGTAAGGCACCAAAACATAGGAGCCGGGCAAACCCAACATATGACCAAAATCATGACTCGGAGCCGATGCATATAATGCTATAAGTTTGGGGTGCCGCACTTGTGAAAGTGGACGGACTTCTCACACCAGATAGAAGGGTAATAAAGCCCCTGGCGTGGTTTGCCGTACCATGGTGTACGGGTGCGATCATGTTATTTGAGTAAACATATGTATATTAAAAGAAGATAATGCAAAAAATAGACGAAGAGCTATGCATTACTTATGAGGAGGCTGTTTATTCAAGCCGAACGATACAAGTAGTGTGAAAAAAAATTAGACTATTTAACATGTCCTGACCAGGCGCAGGCCACGGAATTTAGAAACAGATATATCGCTCGAAATAGAGACCACCTGAGAGTTCCATGATGCGGCGTTGTTTTGTCTGCTTTCCTGGGTCCTGTATCGTCTGTGCGGCAGCGAGGCCGAACATTGTATCCAGAGTATGGAGTCCTGAAAGAAAAGAACCCGGCAGCCCCTAGTACGTTTGACGCCGTATTGTTGGCATGCCGTTTTATCTGCCCCTTCCCCTATGCCCATGGAATTGTAAGGGCGTAATTGTGTACTCGAGGTACTAGCTCCGCTATGTAGCGATCGCTGGGGTTGGGGCTGTATTGCTACGCGTGCTCTGAACGCGCCAGTCGGTCTTGCTGCGGGTTACTCCGGGCGCGTTTTGCTTTGTCCTGCTTTGTAGCGGCCGGACTCGAGAGCTGCCTTAACAGGCTGCTTTGTACCTCTGCTGTGAGGGCCGCCGTGTGTTCCTCCGTACGGATGGAGCGTTCAATGTTTCCGCTGACCGTGATTACACCTCGAGGGCCTGGCATCTTGAGCTTGAGATATGCGTAGTGCGGCACCGCATTGAATTTAGCGAATGCGGTTCGTCCAAGCAGAGCATGATAGCCACTGCGGAACAGAACTATGTCGAAGATTAACTCTTCGCTTTGGAAGTTGTCCGGAGATCCGAAGACCACATCAAGTGTTATGGAGCCTATGCAATTGGCCTCTACACCTGGGATGACGCCTTTAAAGGTCGTCCTTGTGGGCTTGATCCTTGATGGATCTATGCCCATTTTCCGCACTGTATCCTGGTAGAGCAGGTTCAGGCTACTGCCGCCGTCCATGAGGACTCTTGTAAGGTGAAATCCGTCAACGATTGGGTCAAGAACCAATGCGGCGAAACCGCCGTGACGGATGCTAGTGGGGTGGTCCCTTCGATCGAAGGTGATCGGGCAAGAGGACCATGGGTTGAACTTTGGGGCGACTGGCTCCATCGCGTATACGTCCCGTAGCGCACGCTTCCTCTCCCGCTTGGGAATATGAGTCGCGTATATCATGTTCACCATCCGCACTTGTCGGGGAAACCCCTTCTGTCCGTTGTTGTTCGGCGGCCTGGGCTCCTCTTCGTCATCGCTGTCTAGCCCCTTGTTTTTGTTTTCGGCTCTTAACTTGCCTGCCTGCTTGAACACCCAACAATCCCTGTTGGTGTGATTGGCTGGCCTTTTGGGGGTGCCGTGAATCTGGCACGAGCGGTCGAGTATTCGGTCCAAACTGGACGGGCCCTGGGTATTCTTTTTGAATGGCTTTTTCCGCTGACCGGATTTATGGCCTCTGAATCCAGCGTTCACTGCCGTATCTTCATTGCTGTCGCTGCTGACGCGGTGTTTCTGCTTATTCCGTCGCGACCTGCCACTTTTGTCCTTGGTATCTGAATTACCTTGCTTCTTCGATAAGTTGTTGCTGCGAGCTAGCCAGCTATCTTCGCCCGCGCAAAAGCGGGTCATGAGTGTCGTGAGGGCTGCCATGGATTTCGGCTTTTCCTGTCCCAGGTGCCGGGCAAGCCACTCATCACGGATGTTATGCTTGAAGGCTGCTAAGGCCTCTGCATCCGGACAATCGACTATCTGATTTTTCTTTGTTAGGAACCGTGTCCAGAATTGCCTGGCCGATTCTTCTGGCTGCTGGATTATGTGGCTTAGGTCGTCGGTGTCCGGTGGCCGTACGTAGGTCCCCTGGAAGTTGTCGAGGAATGCGCCCTCCAGGTCCTCCCAAGAGCCGATCGAATCTGCGAGGAGGCTGTTAAGCTAGTGCCGGGCTGGTCCCTTAAGCTTAAGGGGTAAATATTTGATGGCGTGCAAATCATCGCCACGTGCCATGTGGATGTGGAGGAGATAGTCCTCAATCCATACTGCCGGATCCGTCGTACCATCGTACGACTCGATGTTGACGGGTTTAAAACCCTCTGGGATTCTATGATCCATTACTTCGTCTGTGAAGCATAGTGGGTGTGCGGCGCCCCTGTACTGGGCTATGTCTCGACGCAGTTCGGAGGAGCTGTGCCTGTTGTGTTCGGCCCGGCCGGATTTATTGTGTCCGGAGTGAGAACTATCACGTGCCGTCGGGCGTCCGCGCGATCCATAGATCGATCTTGTTTGCCTTGCTTTGTCCTCCAGGACGTCTCGCAGGTCTGGTTCGTGTTCCCGTGCCTTGGTAAAGCAGCTGCGGGGCATGGCTTGTTTGGATGTTCGACAGGCTTCTCTTTCGCGGCCGCGGGGTGGCCGATCTGCCATGTCTTGGGCTTCCTCCTCTGATTGGGGTAGCGGCCTGCGCTTAGGATAGTTTTTGGAGGGGCGTCTGAGCTCGTGCTCTTCGGCCGCAAGGACTTCAGTCCATCTGTCAGCTAGCAAATCTTGATCAGCTCTAAGCTGTTGCTGCTTTTTCTTTAGGCTGTTCGCCGTGGCTAAAAGCCTGCGTTGAAAGCGCTCTTGTTCGGCGGGGTCTGATGGTACGATGAATTCATCGTCGCCGAGGCTTGCCTCGTCTTCGGAGGGAGGCATGTAGTTATCGTCCTCGACCTCTCGCTCTGCCGCTCTCTCATGAGGGCGGTCTTTTCCATCTTCCTGTGCCGAATCCTGCTGGTTTTGGTGTTCTTCGGCGCTGTCCGGGGTAGTATTATCTCCCGTGCCAGAATCACCGTTTCTGCTGTGGCGGGATTTGGAGTGGCGCCGCTGACGTCGGCGTTTTGGAGGCTTTTTCGAAGTGCCATCCTCCGTTGTTTCATCGCCATCTCCATCTTTTGGAGCATCCACCATGTATATGTCGTATGACGAGGTGGCGGTCCAGCGCCCTACAGGTGCTGGTTCTTGCTCGTCTCCTCCTTCGTCGTCCATACCGTCGAAGTCTTAGGAGCCGAAGTCGAGCATGTCGGATATATCGTCGACAGTGGCTATTAAGTGGGCGGTGGGTGGGCTTTGAATTTCTTCGTCGTCCGAATCCCAACCTCGCAGGCCATAGTTCGGCCCAGGCTCTCCTGACAAAGAGAGAGACTTGAGAGAATTCAGAATATCACCAAAAGGTGAATACTGAAAGATGTCCGCGGCGGTGAACTCCATTACAGGCGCCCAATCTGATTCGATCGGCGGGGGCACGGACGACCCGAAGTTCGAAGAAGAGTCCGGCTCCTTGGAGTCACAGGCCATGCGGAGCGCGGGGCTCGCGTTCGGCTCAATGGCCTTTAAGATCGCAGCCCCCGAGGTGACGTCCAACCGTTCATCTTCAAAGAACGCAGCGGGCTCCGAATCGAGGATCGGGGCCGGAGCGTATGCGGCCTCTAGGACACTGTTCGGAGGCAGAGCTATATCATGCCCCTCGAGATAGTGCGGCACGCTTGGCTGTGGCTCGAATCCGTCGAAGATCAAGTCTCCGCGGATATCTGCCGTGTAGTTTAGGCTTCCAAACCTGACTTGATGGCCAGGGGCGTAGCTCTCGATCTGCTCCAGATGACCAAGCGAGTTGGCCCACAGAGCGAAGCCGCCGAAGACGAAGATCTGTCCGGGGAGAAAAGTCTCACCCTGGACCTCATCGTTGTTGATGATCAAAGGAGCCATCGGGCCTAAAGGCGACGACACAGAGGAACTCTCAATGAAAGCACCAATGTCGGTGTCAAAACCGGCGGATCTCGGGTAGGGGGTCCCGATCTGTGCGTCAAGGTCGGATGGTAACAGGAGACAAGGGACACTTTATTTTACCCAGGTTCGGGCCCTCTCGATGGAGGTAAAACCCTACTCCTGCTAGATTAATATTGATGATATGGGTAGTACAAGAGTAGATCTACCATGAGATCAAGGAGGCTAAACCCTAGAAGCTAGCCTATGGGTATGATGATGGTTATGATGTGTTCGTCCTACGGACTACAACCCTCCGGTTTATATAGGCACCGGATAGGGTTAGGGTTACACAGAGTCGGTTACATTGGTAGGAGATCTTGAATATCCGCACGCCTAGCTTGCTTTCCACGCCAAGGAAAGAACCTTCCGGACACGGGACGAAGTCTTCAATCTTGTATCTTCATAGTCCTGGAGTCCGGCTGAAGATATAGTTTGGCTATCCGAACACCCCCTAATCCAAGACTCCCTCAGACGGGAAGAGGCATCCTTCCTGATCGTGACGGCACAGAGGAACTCTCAATGAAAGCACCAATGTCGGTGTCAAAACCGGCGGATCTCGGGTAGGGGGTCCCGAACTGTGCGTCAAGGTCGGATGGTAACAGGAGACAGGGGACACTTTATTTTACCCAGGTTCGGGCCCTCTCGATGGAGGTAAAACCCTACTCCTGCTAGATTAATATTGATGATATGGGTAGTACAAGAGTAGATCTACCACGAGATCAAGGAGGCTAAACCCTAGAAGCTAGCCTATGGTATGATTGTGTATGATGATGGTTGTCCTACGGACTACAACCCTCCGGTTTATATAGACACCGGATAGGGTTAGGGTTACACAGAGTCGGTTACAACGGTAGGAGATCTTGAATATCCGCACGCCTAGCTTGCCTTCCACGCCAAGGAAAGATCCCTCCGGACACGGGGCGAAGTCTTCAATCTTGTATCTTCATAGCCCTGGAGTCCGGCTGAAGGTATAGTCCGGCTATCCGAACACCCCCTAATCCAGGACTCCCTCACCCTTAAAAAGAGACAAGGCTCTGATACCAATTGAAAGGATAGATATGGTTGACTAGAGGGGGGTGAATAGGCAACTACCAATTTTTATCTTTTCTTAACAAATTAGGGTTAGCAACAAATAGGTTGTCTAGATATGCAACTAGGTGAGCAACCTATACGATGCTAGCAACACAAGAAAGCAAAGGATACAACACAAGTAAAGATTGCACACATTAAAGGTAAGAGATAACCACAAGTGGAGACAAGGATGTGTTACCGAAGTTCCTTCCCTTTGAGAGGAAGTACGTCTTAGTTGGAGCGGTGTGGAGGCACAATGCTCCCCAAGAAGCCACTAGGGCCACCGTATTCTCCTCACGCCCTCACACAATGCGAGATGCCGTGATTCCACTAGCGATGCCCTTGAAGGCAGCGACCGAACCTTTACAAACAAGGTTGGGGCTCTCTCCACAACCGAATTGGAGGCTCCCAACAACAACACGAAGCTTCACCACAATGGAATTTGGCTCTGAGGTGACCTCAACCGTCTAGGGTGCTCAAACACCCAAGAGTAACAAGATCCGCAAGGGATTAGTAGGGGGAATCAAATTTCTCTTGGTAGAAGTGTAGATCTAGGCCTTCTCAAGCAATCCCTAAAGAATCAACAAGTTTGATTGGCTAGGAAGAGAAATCGGGCAAGAATGAGCTTGTGAGCAGCAATGAAGCTTGGGGGAGGAAGAGGTAGTCAACTTAGAGAAAGAAGACTCATTTTTATATTGGGAGAAGGAATCCATCTGTTATGATCCCACAACCCATGCATAACGGTAGTACCGCTCGAGTGAGTAGTACTTCCGCTTGCACGGAAGTACTGGCCCCATAGTTCAACCTGAGCAAGTCAGGGGAGCGGTAGTGCCGCCGGAGCGGTACTACCATGCCCTCTGTAGGATCGAAAGTAGGTACAGAGTGGGAGGATGATTAGACTACTTGACCAAATAAAAATCTAACATTTTCCCAATTTTAGTTAAGGGAAGATTTTAGCAACTAGTACAAGTCAAGCAATCAAGCTACACATGCAATTCTAAGAGTGTAGCAGCGCAAAGTAAAACATTGCATATGAAGGTAAAGGGAAGGGTTTGGAGAGTGTAAACACAATGTAGACACAGAGATTTTTGGCGTGGTTCCGATAGGTGGTGCTATCGTACATCCACGTTGATGGAGACTTCAACCCCACGAAGGGTAACGGTTGCGTGAGTCCACGGAGGGCTCCACTCATGAAGGGTCCACGAAGAAGCAACCTTGTCTATCCCACCATGGCCATCGCCCACGACGGACTTGCCTCACTCGAGTATATCTTCACGAAGTAGGCGATCTCCTTGACCTTACAAACTTCTTGGTTCAACTCCACAATCTTGTCGGAGGCTCCCAAGCGACACCTAACCAATCTAGGAGACACCAATCTCCTAAAGGTAATAGATGTTGTGTTGATGATGAACTCCTTGCTCTTGTGCTTCAAATGATAGTCTCCCCAACACTTAACTATCTCTCACAAATTTGGATATGGTGGAAAGATGATTTGAGTGGAAAGAAACTTGGGGAAGGCTAGAAATCAAGATTCTTGTGGTTGGATTGGAATATCTTGATCTTAACACATGAGTAGGTGGTTCTTTCTAAGAAAATGTAGGCTGGAAGTGTAGGCATGTTCTGATGGCTCTCTCACAAATGAAGAAGGGGGTGGAGGGGTATATATAGCCCCCACACAAAATCCAACCATTGCACACATTTGACCCAACTCGGTAAGACCAAATAGAAGAACTCTGTGAGACCGATTTAGTTCAAAATGTGAACGTTAGGAATCTCGTTGGGACCGATTGGAACAACTCAGTGGGACTGATGTGCTAGGGTTAGGGCAAAACCTCATCTCGGTGAAGCCGATTGCTTGAACTCGGTGAGACCGGTTTCAGCAAAGAGCAAACAAAGAGTTGGTCAAGCAAACTCGGTGGGACCGATTGAACATTTCAGTGAGACCGAAATAATTACAACAGGCAACAGAGAGTTTGCAGGCCCATCTCGGTAAGACCGAGATCTGTATCGGTGTGACCGAGGAGTTAGGGTTTCTGGTAGTGGCTATGTCAAATGAACTCGGTGGCGCTGGATAGATCAAATCAGTGGGGACGAGTTTGACTTTGAGTATTGGACATATTTGGAAATGATAAAGTGGTTGAGGGCTTTGGAGCAATATCACTAAGCACTTTGAGCAAGTAGACCATTAAGCAACACCTCATCCCCTTTTAATAGTATTGGCTTTCCTATGGACTCAATGTGATCTTGAATCACTAAAATATAAATGAAGAGTCTTGAGCTTTTGCCAATGTGTGTCCTTAGCATTTTGAGGGGTCCATATCTCTAGTCCATGCCATGCAAATCATTGAACTTACTGAAATATTTAATTTGAATGGATATTAGTTCAATGAGCTATATGTTGTTATGAATTACCAAAACCACCCGGGGATTAGTTGCACTTTCACTCTCCAGCGGTACTACCGCATGGAGTTGAGTTATAGCCGATACCCGCGGTAGTAGGGGTGGGCAGGGCGGTAGTGCCACTAGGGGCGGTACTTCCACCAAGAACTACCGCCCTTCTTCCGCCCAAGGGACAAAACAGTCCAGAACGGAAGAAATAAGCGGTACTTCCCGTGGTAGTTCCGCTGGAGCGGTACTACCATGGCTAGCAGCGGTACTTCCGCTTAGCCTATGGGTGTCTAGTAAACCTGTGGTAGTTGAGAGGCAGTTAGCTCCGTAGTACCGCATGAGCGGTACTACCATGGCAAACTGACACTCTACTACCGCATGTTTACAGAACCCAAAAATTAGGCGGAAGTAGGAGCCGTACTGCCCAGAGAAAGTATCGCTGGAGCGGTACTACCATTGAGCAGAGCGGTACTACCGCCTATCCTGTTCTGATAAAGTTCAAGCACAAAGGAAGAACAGACTCAATTGTCAGGAAATAAAGAGGGTGTAAGGAAAGTGTACGTGATGATTCCACCCAAACCTTTCCGAAGCGGACCCCCTCTTAATAGTACGGTGTTCCTACGACTCAAGTCCATCGAAAAAGAAACACAAGGAAACATCGTCTTTATAAATCTCCAGAGGGGTTCAAATCATATTGTGCAACAAGGTAGCTTATCTGAAATGCTCAACACACACGATTAGTCCGCAAAACATTGTCATCAATCACCAAAACCACTAAGGGAGAAATATACCCTAACAACACCGACAGTCACTGCGGCGGGGAGCAGGTGACTCGTGCAGGCGGAGCTGGAAGCTACAACCGGCAGAATCAAAAAGCTTCAATCGGTAGGTACACAACCACGCCAGGGTCATCGATGTTGTAACCGGCGAAGCAAGAAGCTTCTACTGGCAGAGATGGAAGCTACAATCGGCGGAATTAAAAGCTGCAACCGGTAGGCACACGACAACGCCGGGGCCACTGATGATGCAACGGGCGGAGCAACAAGCTTCCACTGCCGTCTTTCAAAGTTGTAACCCCGATAGAGATCGAAATCTGCCATCGACGGGCACGCAAGACCATGTCATGCCATCAATGCTGCAACCAGCGTAGTAGGAAGCTTCTATCAGCAAGCGAAAAGTTGTGACATGCAATTCAAAAGCTGTAATCAGTGGGCATGCAGGACCAGGCCGTGCCATCGATGCAACAACCGGCTCAGCAGGAAGCTTCTAATGGTGAAGCGGCAAGCTGCATCCTGTGAATCAAAAGCTGTAGTCGGTGGCCACGCAAACCATGCCAGGGCTCCGATGCTACAACCATAGATGTGGAAAGCTACTACCAGTGATGCAATATGCTACAAGCCGAGGGTCGCGAGGTGCGCGGGAATCACACGGGCCACTACTACAGACATGGGCAATTGCTGCTACGAGCGGGACCGACGACATACATGTGTGTGTCGTTGAGCATGCGACGACGACCATCAAGGGGCTGCAAGTTGCAAGCAGCGTGCTATGTGGGCGACCGGCGAGCCATGTCGATGCGAGCCGATCAAAGACGGGGACAACATGAGAGACTCCACACAGTGGCGGAGCTAGACAGAAAAAGCTGGAGGGGCGAAAGGCAAATACAACAATGTCCAAGGGGGCCAAAGACAATATTTCTCTAATTAAGCACCTCCAAAATAAATAAATTCTTCGGACAATGTCTCCAAGTTGGGGGGGAGGCATGGCCCCTGCATAACTACATGTAGCTCCGTCAGTGACCCGACGACGACGCTTGGGTGGGAATTGAGCAACAAAACGGGATGCTGAGATGGTGGCGTGCATGAGATGAAAAACAAGGAGAGATAAAGCGAGAGAAATACATTGCATTCCATTATATAACACTCTTGGACAAGTCCATTTGATACAAAGTTTGAAAATTGGCCAAGCCAGATTTCACAAGTCCCCATATTCAGAGTTGTGCCATGTGTAGCTAAAGTGTGCGCAACCTGATTACGAGACCTTGGACAATAATTAATACATACTCCTTAAACACAAACCCTTAGCTGGAACTTTATTTCCCTAAACACAACACTTAAACCAGATAAATCATAAGCTTCAGAAGAGACAACTTGTTTCAGCGAAACTGAATCAGTTTCTAACATCACTCGGTCGCATCCAACTTAAGTTGTGAAAGCGACTTTTTACGAATGAAGGAAAAATGACGACCTACGCGCTCGATCATACTTCTTCCTATACCTGGCCATACCTCGGGCCGGGCTGGGCCTAGCCAAGCCCGACGCAAAAAACCCAGGCCCGAGCCCGGCCCGAAGACATAAAATCCCGTCGGGCTTCGGGCCGGCCCGGCCCGTCCTTTAAAAAAACACAAAAACGATGGGCCCGAGCCCGGCCCTGCCCGGCGTTCGGGCTCAAAATCTAGGCCCGAGCCCGGCCCGGGAGCAGCGTCGGGCCGGGCCGGGCTGCCCATGGCCAGGTCTACTTCCTCCATCCGGAAATACTTGCCATCAAAATGGATAAAAGAAGATGTATCGAGACGTATTTTAGTTTTAGATACATTTCTTTTCATTCATTTTGATGACCAGTATTTTCGGATAGAGGGAGTATATACTACTACGACTCAAAGAAGTCATTATTGCGCGGCTGGAACAGGACCGGCCGGCGCCTAGCGCTGCCTAAAAGAAAAGAAAAATACTGCGTAGTTTTTTTGGAAGAAAAATAATAGCTTGCCCCAATCGCACTCCGACAAACGTTGTTTTCGCCACGTGCACACCGAGGCACAATGATTTAGCAAGGTCCACCGCGTGGCGCATCACGCCTCCTCTGTTTATTCGCGCACACAATGACGTGGACCATACAGCGACCGGGTGCGCCTAGCAATTGCATTGGCAATCACTCCCCTTTCCTCATCGCATTCCCAAACCCCTCCGAGCTCTCTTTTCCACCGCCGCTTCTGCTCGTCGCCGGATTACGATTAGCCCGAACCCTCTGCTGCCGCTGCTTGTGTGATGGCGTCGGCAGCGGAGGAGAAGCATAAGAATCAGGAGGCGGAGACGGGGTCGGTGATTGGGGGCAGAGGTCTGGACTTGAGAAAGGACGGGGTGGCGAGGGAGGTGGTGCGGATGGAGAGGGAGGCGGTGATCCCCATCATCAAGCCCAAACTAGTAATGAAGCTCGCCGACCTCATCGGTAAGTATCCACTCGCTAATACGTACATCGTCACGCTCTAAGCGATTGCGAATCACCACCTCCCTCGCCTTCCGTCTCCAGCAGGCCCGTCTCTGTATCTCGCTTGCCTGGTTTGTTCGTTGCACTTCTCTTCTTTGCCGTAAAATGCAGTAAGATAAGCTGTCACCATGTCCCATGCTTACTGCACGCCTCGTCGCATCACCATGTCGAGCCTCTGCTTTCCCGATCAAGTATACTGGGTCGCGCACTGGCGGAGGTACAATGGATTCCTTGGGCGGGCCTGCCTGAAGAAGAAAGCGTAGAAAAGAGATGGACCTGGCCACTTGACTGACTAGTTGGGCAATGTTTTAGCTAGGCAGGGTGGGCCAGAAATTGTGAGCATCATGAAATTGTTGATGGAGAAAGGTTGGTGATGAGGATGACGACGAATCCCTCTCGTCGAAGTCAGAAACGGACTCTAGATCATGGCTCCCGATGAAGAACAAGAGGTGGCGGCGGCTCTGTATTGTAAAACGCTATGAGTATTTTCTGTGACATATGGGAATTTATAGCGCTTGAATCAGGTCTAGGCGGTGGCCAGGGGCCCCACACGGGTAGGTGGCGCGCCCGGGGGTGGCCGCGCCACCTGGCCGTGTGGCGGCCTCGTGGCCCCCTCTGGTAGTTTTCACTTAAAAAATCCTTATTTATTCCAAAATAATTCTCCAAAAATCCATGTCCAATTCCGAGCCGCTGCCTAAGACGCCCTCCTCGCGAAATCATGTATCATGAAAAAAAGTAACTAAAGCTGCCGTTAATGGGTCCATTTACCGGAGGCGGATCTTAGGCAGGCCGTGCGGCCCATTTGAGGCCAACAAGGCTCGATAACTGTTCGGTTGGGCGCGGACACGTGGCCGGCCACGATCCTACCTGGCGCCTCGATCTAAAGGTTTGGAATCGTTTTCCCTAGCCATGTGGCCGACAAGGCTCTGTAGCTGTTAGGTTGGGCGCGGACACGTGGCCGGCCGGATCCTACCTTGCGCCTCGATCAAAAGGTTTGGAATCGTCTTCCCCGGCCATACAAGAGGACCCCTTAGGGTTCCTTCGAGCGTCGTCTGACCGGCAAGGTCAGTTGTCAGCAACCACGCGGGGAGCGGGGTGTCCTTGAGGAGGCAGTAACCTGTCGGGTTCTTCCTCTCGTTTCCTCCCATTGTTCAGCCCGAGCGGCTATAAAATGGCGGGCGGCTTCGTTAGAGCTCCTGAGCCCACCTTCTACCCTCCATGGCGCGGCGCCGCAACACCTCCGAGAGCGGTACGGGGTGCGGTCGGTGCAAACCCTAGGCCGCGGGAGAGTGCCGCCGAGGGGCAGTGGAGACTGTCCTCGTTGAAGCATGGTGGTGTGCAAGGAGGCGTTGAGCATGGCGCGAGGCTATGGCGATTGGCGGGGGCATGACGGCGGCATTGAGTGTCATGGTGGCTGCGGTGGAGACGCTTGGTGACCATGGTGGGACCATCGATGGAATTTTTTTGATGGCTCAAATAATGGCCTTTAGTAGTCTAAGTGAAGTCATGCAAAACACAGAATGTGACACATATTTCCCATTCATATCCACCACTATCGGAAGTTCTCGGTTTCCTCAAACATTATCACTTTTAGGTACACATGAACAACATCTAGCTTTGTGTTTGATCCGGAGAAAATACCAATCCCCCGATCCATGCGACAGTTGAATTTACGTAGCCATTAGATCGATATATATGCATTAACCCAACATACCAACTTACATCGATCTGTATTGGACCCGCAACTCTTGGGTCTTGATTTCCATTTGGCCGCAACCAAACAATACCTACACGCTGCCATCTCCAAGCAAAGAGAGACAATATAAAATCCCTTGTAACCTAGCCTTTGTGCAGAAAAGGAGAGCAAACAACTCCACGTACACAACACTTGGCCATCATAGACTTTATTCCTTTATTCTCTGTTCTTGGTTAATGCAACGTATTGGCTCGTCCCCCACCCCCAGCAAATCCTGTGCCTCCTGCCTCTTCCGGCTTGTCGTGTATATTCGCGTCTTGCACGTCCTTCACACCAGCCTTGGCCTCTAGACAGGCTCACATGCGCCACGAGTCCCCACGCTAGACTCGGCTACTTCAGCATGCTTTAGCCACGAGTTAAGGCGTACTCCTTGCAAAGGTTACCCGATCTCCACTGGTGAGGACAAGTGGCGCACTGCATGCGTGCCACTTGTTGCAACCAGAGTTTTGGTGGGTTTTTGTCACGCGTGAGGAGGGGAGGTTGACTGTTTGTGCTTTTCTTCGTAGATTCTTTTTTCAAAACGATTTATCTCTTGAAGCGCGCGTCCAAATCACATATCGTTTTCACCGTTGGGTTTCTCGCGTCAAGATCTCTGAAACTGGATCCCATGTTGATAGGTTTCGACGAACTTTTTTGGGAAAATCTGTGATTCCAGGTAGTAGTAACTTGTGCTTCCATTATGAACTAAACTGTGCTTCCCGAGGAAGCACAACTGTGCTCCCCGCGGGGGTGAAGCACTATTGTGCTTTACGTGGAAGCACAGGTCAGACAGGCCCCGCCGTTTGCCTCGCCATGAGGCAACCGCGGGGTCCATCTGACATTTGGTGTCAGAGCCTTGTCGCCCGACCGCCTGTGAAGATGACGGGACCTAGCAGCCCGAAGAAGAGCGGGATCGAGACGGAGAACAGCGGTGGCGGCACCATGGTGGTTCACCAGTGCGTCATGCACGACACCGGCGGCGTGTGGCTGATGCTCACGCGCACCAACTATGCCGACTGGGCCCTCCTGATGCAAGTCATGCTGGAGGCGCGCCAGCTTTGGGTCGCCGTCAACGACGGGACCACAGAGTGCTAGACGGATCGCACGACAATGGAGTGCCTGCTGGGATCAGTGCCGCCGAAGATGGTATCCACTCTCGCCGTGAAGGCCGCGGCCAAGGATGCCTGGGGCACAATCAAGACGATGCGGCTCGGCTCGCTCCGTTGTCAGTACGAGGCGATCAACTTCAATGACGGCGAAAGCATTGATGATTTTGGTATGCACCTCTCCTCCCTTGTTATCGAACTTGAGCTGCTTGGTGACAAGATCAGCGAGTCTGCCGTCGTTCGAAAATCCTCTCGGTCGTACCCAGGGCCTACTCCCAGATGGCGTGTGCGATCGAGACGTTGGTCGACCTCAACACCCAGGCGCTCGAGGAGCTTATCGGGTGGCTGAAGGCTACTGAGGAGCGGTACGAGCTGGACTCAACACCAGCCGCTGGCGATAGCAGCGATAAGCTGCTCCTCACAAAGGAGTGGTTCGCGCGCATGAAACTGTGGGACGACGACGGCTCATCTGGCAACAGTAGTCATTGTCGTGGCCGCGAAAAAAGCCATGGACGTGGCCGCAGCGGGCGCACTACTGGCGGCGGTGACCGTGGCGGCAACAGTGGCGATAAGTCCAAGGACATGTGCCGCTACTGCAAAAAGGTAGGACACTGGGCGGGGGAGTGCAAGAAGCGGATTTTCGAGGAGGTTTACCTTGCATAAGCCAGCGGCGACAATGAGGAGCAGGGTTTGCTCATGGCCCAGGTGTGCGGCCTCACCGAACCTGCCACCGACGAGACGCCCGCTGACCTTGTCCACTTTGTCGATGAAACTGCCCAAGTTCATCTCTGGCACGAGGGCCGCAGTGGCGATGACGTCTGGTACCTGGACACAGGCGCGTCGAACCACATGACGGGCGATCAGACCGTGTTCGCCGTGTTCGACACTTCCGTGGGCGGGACGGTCAAGTTTGACGATGGCTCCGTTGTCAACATCTGCGGCCGCAGCACTATCCTTCACTTATAAGACCAGCGAACACTGCACGATCATGGGGTGTACTACATTCCCTGCCTTCGCTCGCACATCATCAGCCTAGGCCAGCTCGATGAGAGTGGCGGTCAGGCTCTGATTGAGGATGGCGTGCTGCACATCCGTGATCGCCAACGTCTTCTCCTCAGCAAGGTAAATCGCGTGCCAAATCGGCTGTACACAATCTCTCTTCAAATAGCATAGCTTGTGTGTCTTGCAGCACGCATCGGCATGGACGCGAGGTGGACGTGGCACGCGTGCCATGGGCACCTGAATTTCGACGCTCTACGCAAGCTGGCATGGCAGGAGATGGTGCACGGGCTGCCGCTGGTCGAGCAGGCAGACCAGCTGTGCGATACGTGCTTGGCTAGCAAGCATCGACGGTCATCGTTCACGCAACAGGCGAAGTACCATGCATAGGATCATCTCGAGCTGGTGCACGATGACTTGTGCGGCCCCATCGCATTGGCGATGTTGAGCGGGAAGTACTTCCTCTTGCTGGTGGACGACACGATGCGGTTCATGTGGGTTGTGTTCCTCGCGTCAAAGGATGAAGCGGCAACGGCGATCAAGCTTGTGCAGGTCATCACGGAGTCTGAATCTGGCCGCAAACTGAAAGTGTCGTGGACGGACTGCGGCGGCAAATTCACGTCGGGCTCTTTCATGGTGTACTGCATCGAGATGGCCTTCGGCAGGCATCTCACCACGCCGTGCTCACGGTAACAAAACGGTGTGGTAGAGTAGCACAGTGGCACGGTTAGACGTGCAAATTTGGAACCTTGAGGGTACCCTCTGACCCTCTTTAGTTCAACTAAACGAACAATTTTTTTTTGAATCACTTCATTTTTTGAACTTTAATTCATTTTGCTAAACTAAGTAGGGTCAGAGGGTACCCTAAAGGTTCCAAATTTGCATCCCTAGGAATGGTGGTGGGCATGGCCCGGAGCTTGCTGAAGGCAAAGTGCGTTCCCGATGAGTTTTGGGGCGAGGTGATCACGATGGCAGTGTTTTTGCTGAACCGCCCCCCGACGAAAAGCGTGGACGGCAAGACGGCGTTTGAAGCCTGGCACGAGCGCAAGCCAATTGTGTGTTTCCTGTGCAATTTCAGCTGCGTCGTGCACGTCAAGGACACGCGCCCTAGACTGAAGAAGTTGGACGACTGCAGCCGGCCGATGATCTTCATCGGCTAGGAGCAGCAGACCAAGGGCTACAGGGCCTATGATCCGACCACATGACGCGTCCACGTCACCCGCGACGCCGCCTTCGAGGAGAGCGCGCGTTGGGACTGGAGCACCAAGGAGGATGCCGTGGACACCTTCGGGAGCAGTGACACGTTCATGGTCGAACACCTGGTGAGCAACTCATCTGATCGCTCAACTGTGAAGACGCATCATCGCCGGCCACGACCACACCGTGAAAACCGTCGGTCGCAACTCCAACACCGCGCACGCCGCTGTCCACGGGCCCACCGGCGGTGGAATTCACCTCACCACCCTCGAGCTTCTCTGAATTACCAGACGCCACGGATGACGCAAGGCATGAGCACCGTTTCTGCACGGTACAAAACGTGCTGGATGCCAGTGACGCTGCAGAGCCCGACGAGGAGCTGCACTTCCTGGCAGCCGAGGAGCCGACGTCGTTCACCGAGGCGGAGCAGGAGGCAGACTTGGCACCTCGCTGCGTTTCCTCCCGGTCACTGCGCGATCAGCTTGAAATGGGTCTTCAAGATCAAGAAAGACGCGCAGGGAGAGGTGCTGAAGCACAAGGCTCGTCTAGTTGCCAAAGGGTAAGTCCAGCAACACGACATCGACTACGACGAGGTCTTCGCGCCCGTGGCTCGCCTCGAGTCAGTACGTCTGCTGCTGGCGCTCGCGGCGAATGCTGGTTGGGTCGTGCATCACATGGACGTGAAGTTTGCCTTTCTGAACGGCGAGCTCGAGGAAGAAGTGTATGTGCAGCAGCCGCTGGGCTTTGTCGTCGCCGGCAAAGAGCATTTGGTGCTGCGTCTGGTCAAGGCCCTGTACGGCTCAGGCAGGCGCCCAGGACTTGAACTCAAGACCTTAGCTTCGATACCATGTTAAGCTTCATGCACTAGTCAATGCAACCAAAAATCCGAACTGATGGATAGGGCTAGTGCAATCCACATATACTGTAACACCCCCTTTCACGTGTGACGGAGAAGACAAGTCAACACGTGTAACCGGAAGAGAGCGACGGCGTGCGAAACTCACGTATGACTCAAGAGGCCTCTACGTGGCCACAAAGGGGGGCTACCAGCAATTTTTAATAAATTGTGAAAGCCAGGACTTGAACTCAAGACCTTAGCTCTGATACCATGTTAAGCTTCATGCACTAGCCAATGCAACCAAAAGTCCGAACTGATGGAAAGGACTAGTGCAATCCACACATACTATAACACCCCCTCTCACGTGTGACGGGGAAGACAAGTCAACATGTGCAACCGGAAGAGAGCGACGGCGCGCGGAACTCACGTATGACTCAAGAGGCCTATACGTGGACACAAAGTGGGGCATCAGCAATTTTTTAGATAAATTGCCAAAGCCAGGACTTGAACTCAAGACCTTAGCTCCGATACCATGTTAAGCTTCATGCACTAGCCTACGCAACCAAAAGTCCTTAAAGGGCTAGTGCAATCCTCATATACAGTGATCACGGATCCGATGCCGATGAGATTGCCAAATTCAAGCGCGAGATGCAGAGTCTGTTAAGATGTCAGACTTGGGTTTGCTGAGCTTCTATCTTGGAATCGAGGTGCGTCATTTTCATCGCCCAGAGTGCGTATGCCCGCAAGCTGCTCGAGAAGAGCGGCATGGCTGGGTGCAAGCCGTGCCACATGCCGATGGAGCCGCGCTTCAAGCTGTCTAGAGAAAGCACGGCGTCGGTGGTCGAAGCGACGCAGTACCGCAACATTGTTGGCAGCCTGCGGTACCCGGTTCACACACGTCCAGACCAGACTTTCTCCGTCTGCTATGTCTCTTGGTTCATGGAGGCGCCAATGGAAGGACATCTCACCACCGTCAAACACATTCTACGGTATGTCGCCGGCACAATTCACCTTGGCTGCAGATACACCAAGGGAAACAACACGCCATGGCTCGTTGGATACAACGACAGTGATTTGGGTGGTGACGTGGACACGCGGAAGAGCACCTCCGGAACCCTGTTCTTCCTTGGCGGCGGCGTAGTGCCATGGCAGCGTTTTTGCACTCGCTGTCGTGGTCTGCAGCTAGCTAGTTGATTAGGTCACTTCACCGATCAATTCAAGCTTGCCTGGTCGTGGGATGGCACGACATTGTAGGGCGGCTGGTTTAGGGGATGATGGTGTAGCCCACGCGCACACGATCTGACATTGTAGGGCGGCTGGTTTAGGGGATGATGGTGTAGCCCACGCGCACACGATCTGACTCGTGGGATGGAACGAGTCCCCAGAATCGCCACGTGACTGTTAGAGCCGTTTCTCTGTAATTGAAGAGTAAAAGGGAAGAAACAAAAATCTGGTGTGTTCTCTCTTCTCCGGCGAGGCAAAAAAAAAAACTCTCTTTCTCATGTGTGTTCTCCTTCCCACCTCTCCGGTGATCGCCGGCGAGGCAAAAGGCGGGGTCCATCTGACAACGCACATGTGCTTCATGCGGATGCACACCTGTGCTCTATGCTCATGATAGACAAAAACTGAAAAACCTGAGAAACAGGAAAAAAACAAAGAAAAACCTAAAGCCCCCAAAAACCGCCCCGATGGGGAAAGCACCCCACATGCGACACGTGGCGACACTGGGGCGCACCACATGGAGCCATTGGAGCGCTTCCACGCACCGGGAGTGACCGTGCCCTCCAATTAGTTGCTCCCCACTAGCCTTGCCTTGGGCAACACCTGCATGGGAAGCGCTTTGGGCCCCCTTCGGCCTTGCCCATGATGCAGCCGCATAGGCACGGGCCTTAGGCTACTCCATGTTGCGCCCTGCCCTGCCGATGGGCCTTGCCTGGCAGATGCTACCTCGCATGAGCCGCTTGCATGTGGCATCTGCATATGAGTATCCGCGTGTTTTTTGCGTGCTTTGCCGCCTATTGCTGACCTGGATCTGATCTCGCCGATTTCCTCTTGAGCACGACGATTCATGCACCGTTGCTTCAAACTGCTTCTATCACAACAATTCAGACCCCCAGTCTCCCAACCATCGATCACAACACACGGCTCGATCTGCCACCAGTGATAGCTTGGAACGAACGGTTGTCGCCTCTAGATCAAATTGAATAACCGCCTTGTAACCTAGCTCATGATACCACTTGTTAGAATAATTTAAGGCGCATGTCGATCCGTCGAGGTCAAGCAGTGACACGTGCGCAATGAAACGACACCAAGATTTATTAATGAGGTTCACTGACATGGGTACATCCCCGGGGCATGACTACATGCACTCCTCCCCATGTACTAAAACAACATAGTAGAGTCGATGACAAGCACACCGAGACCATCAGACAGGTCTTCGACCATCCACCACGGCTGGTCCAGCCACCCCTGCTACGTGCGTCCAGACCTTTGCTATCGTGATCTTTGTCTAGCCTAACAACTTGTGTCTAGTCTATTTGGTGTAACGCCCCGGCCACAACCCACCGGTTCCTGGCTGTTGCACGGGATCTAGCCTGGCTCCATAGACCAACACTAGTCTTTCCTGCGCACTGCCCTCACTCGTGCGCACCCGGGACCAACTTCCCGGTCGGTCACCCATCCTAGAATTACTCCAAGCCAAGCATGCTTAACTTTGGAGTTCTTTTCGAATGGGCTCCCAGAAAAGAAGGAATTCCTTGTTGATATGAGTAGTCTATCATTCCTATTGAGTCAGGCTCTCACATTGGGCTACCCGGCGGTGCCTTTATATAATAGGCCCGGGTTACACATGTCCGACACAAACACCTAACCCTCCGCTAATTACAAGTCCAGCTGTAACCTCGTACACATAATATTCGGCACATATTTTACCAATCTGAAGATCTTATTGTATTGATTGTGCTGCAAGCGTTCTTTCTATTCTTTAGTGGATTAGATTAGATGAAAAGATATCAACACTGGAGGTTTGCCCTTAATTCATTCCATTTCTTCTAATATATGCTCAGAGCATGAGGTGGATCGCAATGGGTTCCTAAAGCTGTGCAAGAAGGTGGAGTACACCATCAGGGCTTGGTATCTCCTCCAGTTCGATGATTTAATGGTGGGCTCTTTTTGATTGTTCCAATTGTTGGGATTCAAATATAACATGCCTAGACTCTTGTGTCTCAGTGTGCACTTCTCGATGCAGCAACTGTACTCACTATTTGACCCTGTTAATGGTGAGAAGAGGCTGGAACAGCAGAATCTGACACCCGAGGAGATCGATACTCTTGAATTCAATTTCATGACATATCTTTTCCAGGTTGGCTGCAGTACGTTACATATATATCCTGTCCTGACATATGAAGACCTCCCTTGGTTTTGTATGTGTTCTTTTATTCAATCATCACAACAAATAAAACAACTGAGTGAAATATTATTTGAAATGCCTATTTAAGAATAACATGTGAATGCAAGTAAACAGAGGTGACATTAATATTATGCAGACAAAACCATTCATGAGATGTGAAGTCTGAATATCAGGCATTTGTGGCCTCGCTGCTGTTTTTCCATCAAAAACTAGCTAGGCAATCCCATAATACATTACAAAATAATCTTGGGGTGTCCTGTTACTAGAACTTCTTACTTTTTGTCGGTACTTTGTTTGCTTAATTTTGCATCGAAATGTATGGTTTTATCAATTGTCTCCAGCTTCTGTTATTGGAAAAATTGGTCCATGTCCTTTTTGTGTTGTTTTGGGCTTGAAATTAGTTTGACTTTCTGGGTTTCCTCGGTAAAGCTTGAAAAGAAAATTGTGTTAATAGTAGACTGACATATTAACTTCCATTATTTGAACTAGAAAAGAGAACCAAATGGTACTCTGATGATGTGTCACGCCTAATTGACATCATAATAACAATGATTTTGTAACATTTACTATTTAGTTTATGCGATAGCTTAAAGTTGTAACCATTTGGATCTACTGTATCGAGCAGATAATGGAAAAGAGCAACTTCAAGTTGTTATCTGATGAAGAGTATGATGTTGCACAGTCTGGAAAATATCTTTTGAACCTCCCCATCAAAGTTGATGAATCTAAGGTTCAAACAATTATAAGCTTTTCAAGTTAGCATTAGAAAAGTACATGTCCACTGTACTGAAATTTTTCTCTTCAAATGTAGCTGGACAAGAAGTTGTTGACAACATACTTTAAAGAACACCCACATGATAATCTGCCTACATTTGCTGATAAGGTAATCTTCATGTCTTTCTAACTGACTTACCACTTTCCCTTGATGCCATGTATTATGGTTTTAATTTAAGGAAGTTATGATTACTAGTGTGTGATAAGGGTGTGTTCTCATTTCACGATTTATATTCTTTCCTTACTTTTGCATATCTAATGAGGGTAATAAGTTACTCCTTTTAGCTAATGTTGGGGTCTCATATTATAATAGGAATATTCTAAGGATTTGCTACTCCATATCTGACTGACATGTGGGTAGAGGTGCTACATGCCAGTGACGCATGGAGTGGAAAATCCTTGGATACCAATCTTTTGGGGTGCCAAACTCTTAATTTTTCTTCTCATTATTGAATTGTATGCATCAATCAGTTCACCCAAAAGATCGAGCTATTAGGGAAACGTGGGCCATATATTCAACACCCCCACTTAGGTCACCATACCTTAGACGTGAGATCGATGTAGGCCCCAACTATTTTCTATTCATACACCATTGGCTGGGACATGAACTTGAGACATGTTGGCTGGCTCTGGTACCATATTGATTTGCACACCAATCAGTTCACCCAAAAGCTTGGTTAGGTTGGAAAAGATGGGCTATATATTTTGAACAATTATATTCCGTGTTGGCTTCTTTGTAGTATATTATCTTCCGTCGTGGCATTGGGTTTGACCGTACAACTGATTACTTTGTCATGGAGAAAGTGGATGTACTCATATCCCGAGTTTGGAGATCATTGCAAAGGGTTACCAGGTACCGAGTTTATTTGAACATCTTTGAACTCTTTAATGAAGGGGAGCCTTGGCGCAGTGGTAAAGCTGCTGCCTTATGACCATGAGGTCACGGGTTCAAGTCCTGTAAACAGCCTCTTGCAGAAATGTAGGGAAAGGCTGCGTACAATAGACCCAAAGTGGCCGGACCCTTCCCCGGACCCTGCGCAAGCGGGAGTTACATGCACCGGGCTGCCCATTTTTTTTGAACTCTTTAACCCAGGCTAATCCTGATTGCAAAGTTATTGTAATTCCTTCTTAGGATTGATAGGTTGTTCTCTAAGAAACCACAGTCGAAGTCAAGAAACGACATCAAAAAGACCGACGAAATTATTGAAGACACAGAAGAACAAGAGCAATTTGTCGAACGCATTCGGCTAGAAAAAATTGAGCTAAGGTTGCTCGTAGTTTTATCATTAAAGTTTTATAAGACTACAATCAAATGTAATCTTAAGAAGCGGTATGTTCTTCTTGACAGCATAAAAAACCTGATGAGTAAGATGACAATTCAAGAACCTACATTTGATAGGATGATTGTAGTGTACAGGTAGCTTTTCAACCAACCTGCATATTCATGAAAGATTCTTATGCTTCCAGTGGTGATTTAGTGATATATTATATGTACAGGCAGGCTGGCATGAAGGCTAAGCCTAGTCGTGGAATATTTGTAAAGCATTTCAAAAATATTCCAATGGCTGATATGGAAATTGTTCTGGTAAGATCCATATGTATTCAACATCTGTTTAATTGCTTCACTGTCTTGGTGGTTGTTATTGAGGACCTGAAATTGGACCATATTTTGTAGCCAGAGAAGAAAAATCCCACTTTAACACCAATGGATTGGGTCAAGTTTCTTATTTCTGCTGTTATAGGTTTGGTATGTTCCTACTATCTGGTTCTCTCTGGATGCATTTATTTCAATACTTTACTATATCAACTGCTTGTTACTTGCAGGTCACTCTTGTTGGTTCTCTTGAAATGCCGAAGGCTGATGTATGGGTTGTCATTGCAATCATGTCTGGGGTGATTGGCTATTGTGCTAAGATCTACTTAACGTACGTGTTGAATAATTGAGCAGTTTTCCATTAAGTTCAATCCTGAAAAAGGTAGATAAAACATGATAATCATAGTAGAGATGATAATGGAATCAAATAACAGATTGATGTAACTAGTCATGCAACCGGGTACATAACGGACGAACATCATATCCATTTCGATTGCTACTAGTAGTAGACCAAACACAATCCCTGACAGAAGGGAGAAGAACACATACGGTGCGGTGGAAGAAGAGTTCCACACTCCCCTTGCCATGCATGAATGACCCATATGGGCCTCTGAGATTTTCAGGAATTATTGGAAATAATAAATGGGCTAGAAGCCCAACAATTCCAACAGTAAGTTCTTGGCTGGTGTTATTTGTTTCGGTTTTAGGCAACTTCAGCTTACGTTGCGATGTAACCAGTTTCCAATTCGAGCTAAATAAGCTTAGCTCACTAACGTTTGTTTGTAGATTTATTTTGATATACTAGGTTAAATATGATCTTATTATATTTATCATTGGTTGTATGTGACGGATTTGTATTTTGTGATACAGGTTTCAGCAAAATATGACACTATATCAGAATTTGATTACAAAATCAATGTATGACAAACAACTTGATAGTGGGAAAGGAACACTTCTACACTTATGTGATGATGTGATACAGCAAGAAGTATGGAGCAAATAAAAACTTGTCTTGCAATACAAGTTTTACCTATATCTATGTGCTGTGTACTGATATCCGTCGTTTTTCCACATAGGTTAAGGAGGTCATAATTTCTTACTATATTTTAATGGAGCAAGGGAAGGCAACTATACAAGTAAGCAGGGCGAAGTAGTGTTATGCGATATCACTTCCTCTATTTTGGGTATCTCTTGTAGCATTTATCTCCATTTTGTTGTTTTTGGTAATTATTATGTCAAAATTTTCCATTACCTATTCAACTCCTGTTTTGCCTCTTGTAATATTTGAGACCTTTGACATTATTATATATTATCCTGAGTTTACCTTGTGTTCCGGAGGCTTGTCTCAGTAACATCAGTGTCCATCATCATGCATTGTTAGAACAGAAATGTGTTCCATGTGCATTGTTATATGTAGGTGTTATTTGTTGTTTGGCCATCGCAGATGTTAGTTCTTGTATATAAATAAAGTATTTACTCGCTCACATTAGTTGCCCAATAATTTTAACCAAATATCACTCTTTGTACAAGATATTGCAACGAAGAAATTTCTGGGTTGCTGTACATTCATATGCTTTTTTTTCTTGGGGAGTGACCACTAACGAGGACTTACGAACCTTATACAGTATTTTATTGTGGTGCTGTTCTTTCCAGGATCTTGATTTGCATTGTGAGGAGCTAATCAAAGAGGAGTTTGGCGCCGAGTGCAATTTTGATGTTCACGATGCTGTAAAGAAGTTAGAGAAGCTTGGCATCGTTCATCGGGTAAATCTTTGAACAGTTTCATTCTGATCCAAAAATCTACAGTAATGACCTCTATACTTGTGTGGAAAGTTGGAAGTTTGGATCAGCTCCGGCAGTCCAGCTGGTAGGCCTGTGTGGCAGGTAAAAGCTAGTCGGGTCTGCCGTAAAATTGGTTGCATGTTTGTTTGAAAATAGAACTTGTAGGTTGCATTTGAGAACCACTCTCATGGAATGTGGTCTCTAGTTGATTACCAGCAGTTATGCAAGGATTTTGTTGAAAAAGAAGGTTATTATGAGCTTATCTGGTTGAAGAAAATGGTGATAGTGGTTTGACCCTTTGCTGTTATTGCCCGTTAGATGTTCTTTTTTGGTGATTCAAACATGAGAAGTAAAAAATTAGAGCTGCATCTACTTTTGGAGTTTGTACTATGTTAAGTTAATTTCACCTCTTTTTTTTTTTTGCAATTTCACCATCGTCTTGTCGTATGTTATGTTATTCATGTGATGGAGAAAGAAACATGTAGCTTCCAATATTTAGTATGGCATAGAATAAATATTGGCACACTAGTATATTCAAAACATGCTGTAAGATCTACCATCCATCAGAATTTGCATTTGTCTCTGCTTCCTGTTTAGCTGCTGCTAGCTTGTTACATAACATAGCTTTTCAGCATTCTGGTTGACGGTCATTAGCTGAGTAAATATCATCCAACCTACAGTCAGTTCCAAGGTAATATCTTCATGCTTACAAGGAATTTGTGCTCCTCAGGATTCGATTGGTAGAATCTTATGTGCTCCGTTGAAGCGTGCCAACGAAATCATAGGCACCACTACTGAAGAAATGGTGATGCGAGCACAACAGAGCCCTGCTTCTTAACTGTCACCTCAAATGAAATGTATTTCTCTGTATAAAAGCACAAGCCAGAACTCAGAAGGCAGTATTTCTCTGTATAAAAGCACAAGCCAGAACTCAGAAGGCATCTGCTCATCCTCAAGGAACACGTTGCTTTCAATGTACCATCTGTACGCAATATCTTAGATTCTATTTTCCGACATCGGCGAGTTCTATTGAGTGTAACTAAGGGTGCCTTGTTTAGGTCCAAAATCTGTACATGTTACTTGTAAATAATAATCATATATGCAATGAAACAATAGTTAAAAACTTTTTCTGCATTGCTGCTTTTTTTTTTCCTGTTGACATTTACTTGTTCAGAGTTGCTTGTTGAGCAGTGGATTCTTAATAACAGTTAAAATATCCTTGATGTCGTCTGTATTTTTTGGAAAATGGATTCCATTACCAAAGATCCAGGCCAAATCGACATTCAGTCGTTCACCATGTGTGGTACGAAATCAGGATGCACATATCCAACCCAACAAAAGTTCCAAATATTTCGACACCCCAAACCAAATTGTATGGTCTAGGCGTGTTCACATATGCAGGAGAAACTGGAGGTGTAGATTGCTGCATGCACCTTGCGTGGTGCTAACGGTTTATGTAACATCCCAAATGTGACAACTCTATATATTGTTATTGTCATTTATTTAGCTCAGCACAAGAAAAGGCTTGCTTTCTTCAAGAAAAGTCTATACGATGAAGATCACACTTCTGCTTCTCCTCGTTTTTGGACTTCAGAACAAGCCATTTATTACGAAGGTGATGTGCTACATGGACCGATTTTCTGAGCATGAATCTCTTTGACAACCCAATGATGCAGAAGCTGGATTGCTTCAAGGAAGTGCTAAATACTCTCGAGGATCTCCAGCTTACAAATATCCTCTGTTTCAGTCGTGGATGGAACCGAGAGTTAATATAACAGTTCTACGTCACCCTATATGTTTCTGGAAAAAAATGGAGGTTAATACTTGGGTTATGGAATGGATGACTGAAGACCGGAGGATCAGACGCACTGTCGCAAAATTCTTGGAATGTTTCAATTCCCCTCGATTCAAGAGTGCTATGCCAATTAGATGCGACATGGAGACGATGCAGCAGGTGGAGGCAATTCTGGGCTGCCCTTCCGGATCCTTCCCCTACAAATATCTTGGCCTTTCCCTCACCATCCGCAAGCAGACCGCGGCTTAGCTCATGGAATTGGTTGACAACCTCGTCGCCAGCTGCCGAGATGGCGAAGCTCGTCCATGCCGAAAAGTGGGCGAACTCCTGCTGATCAAATCTGTCCTCTGCGCCATGCCCATTCACGCCATGATGACACTCGATATTCCATAAAAAGTTCGTACGACAATGAGGAAGATTTGTAGAGGATTTCTTTGGTGTGCGAGCGACGCGGCGAATGGCGGGCAATGTTCAGTGGCTTGGGAAACGGTTTGTGCCCCGAAGTGGGCAGGTGGGCTAGGCCTGCCCAACCTAAAGTGGCTTAACGTCGCCATGCAGGCCAGGTGGCCATGGCTACAGCGAACTGACCCCTTCCGGCCATGGTCAGAGTTCGACATTGATGTCCGCACGGGCTCCGGCAGCTCTTTCAGGCGGCGGCACGCTGGGAGATCGGGGATGGACGGCGTACAAAATTCTGGGAAGACAGATGGCTCGACGGCTTTAGGGTTCAGGAGCTGGCACCGACGATCTATGATAGGGTACAGCCGTTCACCAAGTCAGAGAGGACAGTGGCGCAGGCCTTGACGAACTCGGTGAGGGAGTCCTGGATTAGGGGGTGTTCGGATAGCCGAACTATATCTTCAGCCGGACTCCAGGACTATGAAGATACAAGATTGAAGACTTCGTCCCGTGTCCGGAAGGTTCTTTCCTTGGCGTGGAAGGCAAGCTAGGCGTGCGGATATTCAAGATCTCCTACCAATGTAACCGACTCTGTGTAACCCTAACCCTATCCGGTGCCTATATAAACCGGAGGGTTGTAGTCCGTAGGACGAAGACATCATAACCATCATCATACCCATAGGCTAGCTTCTAGGGTTTAGCCTCCTTGATCTCGTGGTAGATCTACTCTTGTACTACCCATATCATCAATATTAATCTAGCAGGAGTAGGGTTTTACCTCCATCGAGAGGGCCCGAACCTGGGTAAAATAAAGTGTCCCTTGTCTCCTGTTATCATCCGACCTTGACGCACAGATTGGGACCCCCTACCCGAGATCCGCCGGTTTTGACACCGACATTGGTGCTTTCATTGAGAGTTCCTCTGTGCCGTCGCGATCAGGAAGGATGCCTTTTCCTGTCTTTAAAGACGGCGCCGTCACTGAGGGAGCTTTGGCTATCGGCCAACCCCTCCGGCTGGGTGGTTTTCTCATGACCGCCCGTTCGGCCATTACGCCGACGGTGACCTCTCGGGTCATCGAAAACAATCTCCGCGTCAGCTCGGAATTGGCCGAGCAGCTAGATCCGGTGGAGCTCTCCTCCATAAACGAGCTCCTGGATCGCATCGCCGCCTTGGGGGTCGCTACAAACTAAGACCAGGTTGGGCCTAAACCCGATCTAAGGGAAATCAACTCTCCCCAAGCCACCCATCATGTTGCTGTGGTGGAAACACAATGCGGTGACCCTTCATCAATCTTAAGGACCAGTTACGTCCGAATTCCGGAACCCTCCACGCCGGATATCCACGGAGGGGAGGATACAACCCAAGACCTGGGCTTGGAACCAGGCAAACCGGAAAACATACAGGACTCCGGATCTCGGAATCCGGAGGTCGTTCGGCCTCCGAACAGCAAACCGGGCGAAGTATCAGATCTAATGAATTCCGCCCGTCCGATCTTAAGCGATCTCTCCCAAATCAAGCAGATGCCCGAAGAAACAGTACATCATTACTGGGCCAGATTCCTCCTGCTTATGAACAGGATAAAGGACTGCCACGAGGGAGACGCGATTTCAATCTTCTGCAGTAACTGCACGGACAAGGGGATACTCAACGCCATTAGTCGTCGTAATATTACGGCTTCGCTGACTTGGTGTCCATAGTACAAAAATATTGTGCGATGGAAAGTGCTCGGAAAACCGAAATTAAATTTTGGGATAATCCGGCCTTGAATAGCAATCCCGTCCGAATCAAAAGGGCGCACTACAGCAAAGCGCCCGGATTAAATAAAAAATCAAAACCCTCTAGGGGGCACGGAACCGTGCTAGAAAGGTGGCTCGATGGACCCTGCAAGATTCATAGTACAGAGGATGCCACCCCAACTCACAGCCTCAGGGCATGTTGGATACTCCGGCAGGTGGCCAAAATTGGCGAGGACCTCCTAAATCCAGAGGTCGAAGGAAACCAGCCCGAGAATTTCAGTACCGTTCTCACAATCTCCGAGACTTTCGCATCAAATAACATGCGAAAAAGAACACTTCGCAGCCTCGCCGAAGTCTACCAAGTAGCGACCATAAATCCATGGAGCAATACTGCCATCACTTTCAATGCGAGCGACGAACCTAAATTCCGAACAGCCAGAGCGCCAGCCGCATTGGTTCTCAGTCCCATAGTGGACGGCTGTCGCCTCGCAAAGGTACTTATGGACGGAGGCAGCGGATTGAACCTCATCTACGAGGAAACCCTCCAAAAGATGGAAATAGACTGGAACCGCATTGAGCGAAGCAGCACAACCTTTAGAGGAATAATCCCCAGTCAGGAAGCGCGCTGCACCGGAAAGATCACACTAGATGTGGTATTCGGCACGCCGGATAATTACAGGTCCGAACAAATCACATTCCAGGTGGCCCCGTTCAGAAGCGGATATCACGCTATATTAGGACGAGAGGCATTCACAGTTTTCCAAGCCATACCCCATTACGGGTACATGAAGCTTAAGATGCCTGGGCCAAACGGAATTATCACTCTCGCTAGTGATCCGGACATAGCACTCCGCACCGAAAACAAGACAGCCGCATTGGCCCTCGAGGCACTATCTGAAGCCTTAGCGGCCGAAGAGCCGACGGCGCTGCGATCCACGGTTAGCAGGGATGATGTGATACTCGATAAGAGATCCAAATCCACATCCTTCAAACCAGCGGACGAAATAGTCAAATTCCAGGTCCACCCAACGGACCCGAATAAAACAGCCTCCATCGGGGCACAATTGAGCCCTGATGTAAACGCCGCACTGCGCGAGTTCCTACGAGAGAACTGGGATATTTTCGCTTGGCACCCCTCAGATATGCCAGGAATCCCACGCAGGCTGGCCGAGCACAGCTTAAATATCCAGAAAGGATTCAAGCCTGTCAAACAAACCCTTCGGCGTTTCTCCGAACCAAAGAGACAGGCCATGGGAGAGGAGCTAGCCAAATTATTGGAGGCCGGATTCATTAGAGATATCAAACACCCGGACTGGCTAGCAAACCTGGTAATGGTACCAAAGAAGGACAAATCCTGGCGCCTGTGTGTCGACTTCAAAGACCTTAATAAGGCCTGCCCAAAGGATCCCTTTCCCCTCCCTCGAATTGATCAAATCATCGATGCCACCGCAGGACACGATTCCCTGTGTTTCCTCGACGCATACTCCGGTTACCATCAAATAAAGATGGCAGAATCCGACCAAGCTGCAACAGCATTCATCACGCCATACGGCCCATTCTGCTTCAACACAATGCCCTTTGGGCTCAAAAACGCCGACGCGACATATCAGCGCATGATTCAAACATGTTTGGCAAACCAGATCGGCAAAACAGTGGAGGCGTACGTAGATGATGTGGTCGTTAAATCAAGACACGTCGAATCTCTAGTAGACGACTTGAGACTTACATTCGACAACCTGCGAAAATACGACATCAAGCTCAATCTGGAAAAATGTGTTTTCGGCGTCCCAGCCAGAAAGCTCCTGGGCTTCATTGTATCCGGCAGAGGAATTGAAGCAAATCCAGCTAAAATCCGAGCTCTGTCACAATTGGATGTCCCAAAAGATCTCAAGCAAATTCAGAAACTCACCGGATGCGTGGCGGCCTTAAGGCGCTTCATCTCCCGCTTGGGAGAAAAGGCACTACCCCTTTACCGCCTCCTTAGGCGCACCGAACACTTCGAGTGGACGGACGCTGCCACGGCCGGACTCGAGGAAATAAAGGCCATCTTGGCAACAAACCCCGTCCTGGCCGCGCCGAATACCGGCGAACCCATGCTATTGTACATTGCCGCAACCCATCAAGTTGTTAGCGCAGTACTCGTCGTCGAACGGATAACGGACGGACATAAATTACCCCTTCAAAGGCCGGTTTACTACGTGTCCACTGTCCTCACACCATGCAAATCACGGTACCCGCATTATCAAAAAATCGCATACGCGGTATTCATGGCATCCCGGAAGCTACGACACTACTTTCAAGAGTGTTCTATTACAGTAGCCTCGGAAGTACCACTCAACGATATTATCAACAACCGCGATGCAACAGGCCGGATAGCAAAATGGGCCATAGAGCTCCTCCCGTTCGATATAACCTACAAGCCACGGCGAGCAATTAAATCGCAAGTCCTAGCCGACTTCGTTGCCGAATGGACAGAGGCCGAACTCCCTAAAGAGTACGGCACGTACTCAAACTGGATCATGCATTTAGACGGCTCCAAAATGCTGGCCAGACTGGGGGCTGGCGTCGTTTTGACGTCCCCTACAGGAGATACAGTCCAATATGTACTCCAAATTATGTACACAGACTCCAACAATCCAGCCGAATACGAGGCCCTTCTACATGACCTCCGGATGGCGGTATCCATGGGCATTCAACGCCTGGAAGTACGCGGGGACTCAAACCTTGCGATATCCCAAATAAATGGCGACTTCGACGCCAAAGACCCAAAAATGGCAGCTTATCGCAATGCCGTACTAAAAATGTCAGCTCGGTTCGAGGGACTGGAGTTCCATCACATAGCCCGAGAAAATAATCAGGCAGCGGACGTCCTGGCACGCATTGGAGCAAAACGAGATGCAGTCCCCCCCAACATCTTCTTAGAAAGATTATTCAAACCATCCGTAACATGGGAGGGGGAACCCTCGGATAATAGCCCGGGCATAACCGCACAACCCAATGCCGAACAATCAGACATAATCGGCGGCCCCGCCACCGAAATTACACCCTCAGCCCACGCAATAATGGCGGTCATCGCCCCGTGGACAGAACCATTCCTAGCCTACCTTACTAGGCAGGAACTCCCCGAGGACCAAAACGAGGCACGCTGCATAGTGCGGCGATCTAAAGCCTATAAAGTCCACGAGGGAGAGCTATATAAGAAAAGCACTACAGGAGTCCTTCAAAGGTGTATCTCCGAAGAGGAAGGGCGGAGTCTGTTGGCTGAAATTCATGCCGGACTCGGTGGCCATCACGCCGCGGCTCGGTCCCTTGTAAGCAAGGCTTTCCGTACTGGCTTCTATTGGCCGACGGCTAGAGCAGACGCTCAGGACCTAGTCAAACGGTGCGTCGGTTGCCAGCTCTTTGCCAACCAAAGCCATATGCCACCCAACGCCCTCCGAACTATCCCCATCACTTGGCCTTTCGCAGTCTGGGGGCTCGATATGGTGGGACCCCTTAAAGGCGGAACCCACAAGAAAAAAATACTTATTGGTCATGGTGGATAAATTCACCAAATGGATAGAAGCCAAGCCTGTCAAGACGGCTGAATCCGGACCTGTGATAGACTTCGTATCCGGGGTCGTACACCGTTATGGTGTCCCCCACAACATTATCACTGATAACGGCACAAACTTCACCTCTGATGAAGTAAAGCTGTGGTGCAAAAACATGGGCATTAAGCTCGACTACGCTTCTGTCTATCACCCACAAACTAACGGTCAGGTCGAACGTGCAAATGGTCTCATCATGAGCGGCATCAAACGCCAGACTAGTGCGGTCCCTCAAGGAATCTGATATGCACTGGGTAGAGGAGCTCGACTCCGTACTCTGGGGGCTGCGAACCACGCCAAATCGTACCACCGGATTCACGCCATTCTTTATGGTGTACGGCGCTGAGGCGATTCTGCCCTGCGACATAATTCATGACTCACCTCGAGTGCGCATGTACGAAGAAAGAGAAGCCGAGCTTGATCGGCAAGACAACCTGGACGCCTTAGAGGAAGAGCGTGACGTGGCTAAGGCCCGTTCCGCATTCTATCAACAACAAGCTCGAAGATATCAAAGCAGAGAAGTACGGGCCAAAAATTACAACGTTGGTGAACTAGTTCTGCGCCTGCCGGATAAGCAAAAGAACAAACTCAAGCCCAAATGGGAAGGTCCATTCATAATCGACCAAGTCCTAACTGGTGGAGCGTACCGCCTGCGAGATGCATCGGACAACCGACTCGAGCCGAACCCATGGAACGCCACACGTCTCCGAAGATTCTATGCCTAGCGCCGGACTCTGTGTTTGTCTCCTTCCTCTATCCATTATTTACATTTATACCTTTTTTTACTTTGTCTACTACTCTTTTCTTTTCTAGCCCTTAAAAGGCTCATTATGTGACGCGCTATCCGCGCTCCTTAAACCTGGGGGCTTCTTTAACAGAAGCTTGTCTATATGGGTTTCACACCCAACACATGCGTCAGACTTCCGCATGCACCTTTTCTTCGCCATTATATGCATCGATATGACTTAAGTTTTGGCCAAGCTGGGTTGCCTGGCTCCTTTGCTTACCCCTACGTTCCTGATTGTTCGGCTAGGCGGTCAAGGGAGCACCTCTGCGATTGTTACTGCCGGATAAGCCGGATGTGTACCTCAGATTGGGTGAAGCCGAAAGCTAGCGTTCTTAAGGGAATATTCGGTCGGTGAACTAAAGATGAACCTTTTTATTTTATACATGCCCCCAGATGATCTTCTGCATTTGCAGTCCGAACGTGCACTTTAGGGCACGCCACCCCAGCGAAAGGAACCCTTAACGGAACTATTCTCTCTGGAAGATGTTTCTTACTAACCATGTAATATAACATAACTAGTTGGGCACTTGTCTGATAAAGCACTAATGACCCCTACGCCTGGTCTCCATGCATACCCCGGCTTTTATATAGCCGTTATGGTATTCGGACACACTCCGGACCGTCAGGTCCCGAGGTCGAAGCGAAAAGGTCGGCAACGACAAACGATCTACAATCCGGCTAGAAGGCATTACACATGTCAATTATAAATTACATAGTCATCTTGACTGATCGTATTCCTCCTCTATACCATCTAACAGGCTGTCTAATTTACAGTCCTGCTGGGAATACTTTGCGGCCAGCTCTACCTGGCCATACACCAAGCTCACAGGGATCTCCTTCCCGTCAGGCCCCACTGGTCCGACCTCGGCCATGTGATTGGGGTCAGACTTCGTAAAGCGGGTCTTCACCATGGCCCAGGCCTCCCTCGCGCCTTGTCGGCAGGCTGATATCTTCCACAACCGGATGCGCCGCCGAGCTCCCGTCAGCTTCTCCGCAAGCTCTCCAAGGCCCTCGGGCGTGGAGTGGGCAGGCCATAAGGCCCGGGCAACCCCTTGCATTGCCTGCCGAATTCGTTCATGCAGTTGCAGGAGTTCGGGGAGAAGGTCACCCGTAGAACCGGGCATCTCCTCTGCAGGACGACCTGTGAGCATACCTACAGACATAATTCTGTTATTCGTCTTCCTCGCCGAACTCCTTTTTTTTCTTTCAAAGGGTTCGCTCAAGCACTTACTAAATATGCCGCGTCGAAGACGCTGATTCTCCTTCGTGGAGTCAGATAGCTGGCCACGAACGTCTTTCAGTTCAACATCCAGCTTGGTGTTGGCATCCTGAAGATCATTCTTCTCTCGCCTCACCCTTGTCAACGTACTCTCGCCAGCCTTTAACTGGCGTAAGAGTTGTTGCCTCTCCGGATCTAGTCCGGCACCATCTGTAACATTAATTGTCAGATTCGCACATAAGCCGCACAATACTAATCTCTCAAAGTATATCATACCTGAGGGGGTCCCTTTGGGCTCCCCTGTTGCGGCTAGTGCGGCCTCTAGTTGGGCCTTGCACTTTTCTAGCTCCTGGGACAGCACGGTGTTCTTCTCAGTAAGAACCTACATATTATATGATCCTTAAATCAGTTAGTTTAACTGTTTCAAGTCTCGGGGGCTACTGGTATATATATTTAAATTTTCTTACCCGTATGTCTTTCACATACTGCTCCGTGGCTCTGGCTAAACCATCTTGAGCAGCACGAAGGTACGCATCTCCCGAATTGAAGGCGTCTAAGGCCTCTCGGGAGAAACAAGCGTCGCGTAGAACTGTCCGGCGACGCCTATGGTTCATGGCGCTCTCCACTTCTGAATTTGTGGCAGATAGCCGGTCCGCGTCCTCTGTTGGAGGAGCGTCCGGCGCAAGCCTGGTGTTTGTCCCCGCCTCCGGACCAGACGTTGGGGCCTGGTTGGTAGAGGCGCGGTTGGCGGCCCCTCCGGATATAGTCCGGCGAGGCCTTCGTCCTGGAAACAGTACGGATGTTAACATGCCCTGACAGAATAACACCAGGAAGACAGAGGGCGTGTTATACCTTTGTGCCGAACTCTCAGTCCGGACTTCATCCCTTTTTACCCCACGGGGCCCGGCGGCTCCTCGTTGGCTAGCCGCCGCAGGTTCAGCCTCCCTCCTCGGAAATCTCCCTTGTAAAATACGGTTGTCGTCAGAAACACCGAAATATGTAAGGACGGAATCTCTCTTGCGGAAATAAACACTCCGGTTTCTGTCACCTGGGAGGCCGGGATTAACCCGGGATAATCAGCCGTAATGGCCACCAAGGTATTATCTTTGCTTAACTGGTGGAACACCCCATCGATGAGCTCCACCGATATGTCCGGATCCTCTTCGGAGTCCGGATCGAGGGACCGTTCTGGGTCCTCAGGCTGTGGAGGGCAGCTGTTGATATCCTTTACCTCCTGTCGAAGCTCCTGCATTGAAATCACCAGATTACGTATCTAGTCATGGGAGCATTAAATAAGCGGGCAAGTGCAATTGTTCACTTACCCAACTTGGAGGTTCATACATAGTGAATCCGGCCCACGGGTTGACGCGGAGGAAGTCCTCCTTTTCTCCCTTGTACAAAGATGTTAGAATCTTTACTAGAGCGGCAGCTGTGTCTGGCCCCTTGCGGCCGTAACGGGTGGCGTCATCCTCCCCGTTGAAATCCCACATGGGGTGGCTCCTATATTGAAGCGGTTGCACCCCCCGCATAATACATGCGGCCATGACTCCAATCATGGTTAGTCCGGAATGAGCCAACAGTCTTATCCGGCCCATCAGGTAAAAAACGTCTCTGTTGCTTTCTCTCTGAGAGCTCCACGGACGCCAACTTAAGCGTTTCTTTAAGGGAGCCATGCTGAACTCAGGGAGGCCAACCCGGACAGGGTCCGGCAGCAGGACGTCGTCTATGTAGAACCATTCTGAAGGCCAGTCCTCGGACGCCTTCTTTGGGGTTCCGGATAGGTATCCGGTCCCGGCGATGCGCCATATTTCGGCTCCGCCCACTTGGTATATAGACCCCTTCTGAGAACGGGGCACCAAGCAGAACAACCTCTTCCACAGCGCAAAATGAGCCTCGACGCCTAAAAATAGCTCGCAAAGGGCAACGAAGCCTGCAATATGTAGCACAGAGCCAGGCGTGAGGTTGTGCAGCTGGAGGCCGTAGAACTCCAGAAGCCCGCGGAGGAAGGGATGAATTGGAAATCCCAGACCCCTTAATAAATAAGGGACGAGGCACACCCGCTCTCCTTTAGAAGGATTGGTGGTGCTCTCCGCTTGCTTGCCGCCGTTGTAGGTGGCGAGTCCGGCTCGGACCGGGACCATATATGCTTGGGGAAGGAATCCTTTGGCCTGCAGTGACACTAGCTCGCTGTGTGGGATGGTGCAACTCTCCCAGTCTCCGGATTTGGGGCTGGAGGGGCAAGGGGAGGAGCTACGACGGCTGGCCATGTTGGAATGGACCTTTGCTGGAGACGCTCTGATGATAACTCGCGGAGAGAAGAAGATGTGGTTTGGATCTAGATCCCCATCCCGTTAAATAGGCGGCTCGTTTATATGACCAAGGGTGTGAATATAAAAACACCCCCGGGCTTTTCGCATTCGTTCAACACGTGGAAGACGGCAATTATTGGGCACCGAGACCGAGGAGCGCTACGGACATTATTCATACAGGTACACAAGATTCGGAGGGGGAACCCGCCTTGCAATGCCGAAGACAAATTTGCGCGCTGGACTCAACGTCATTGAAGCCTGGTTCGGGGGCTACTAAGGGAGTCCTGGATTAGGGGGTGTTCGGATAGCCGAACTATATCTTCAGCCGGACTCCAGGACTATGAAGATACAAGATTGAAGACTTCGTCCTGTGTCCGGAAGGTTCTTTCCTTGGCGTGGAAGGCAAGCTAGGCGTGCGGATATTCAAGATCTCCTACCAATGTAACCGAATCTGTGTAACCCTAACCCTATCCGGTGCCTATATAAACCGGAGGGTTGTAGTCCGTAGGACGAAGACATCATAACCATCATCATACCCATAGGCTAGCTTCTAGGGTTTAGCCTCCTTGATCTCGTGGTAGATCTACTCTTGTACTACCCATATCATCAATATTAATCTAGCAGGAGTAGGGTTTTACCTCCATCGAGAGGGCCCGAACCTGGGTAAAATAAAGTGTCCCTTGTCTCCTGTTACCATCCGACCTTGACGCACAGATCGGGACCCCCTACCCGAGATCCACCGGTTTTGACACCGACACTCGGCGTGAGCTAGTGACGTGGGTCCGGAGCTCTCGGCGCAGGCACTTCATGAGTACATGATCCTTTGGGACCGCCTTGCTCACACCGACCTGAACCATGAGGCCATGGACTCAGTTATATGGGCCTGGGAAAAGAGTGGCGAATACTCGGCCAAATCGCCTATCAAGCAAGATTCATGGGACGCGAGATAATTCCCACGACTGACTTTACTTGGAAATCGAGGGCACCTCTGAGATGTTGCTTCTTCGCTTGGATAGCTTTGCAGATGTTGGACCTCAGATCGGCTTGCCAGGCGTGGACTCGACCACTAGGAGGCATGCCCTTTCTACGACCAACATGAGGAGAGCATCGACCACATTCTGCTCCATTGTGTCTTCGCACGTCAGGTTTGGTCCATCATTTGTACGACGATGAACAAGCTCAACTGGACACCTCGACAGGGATCATCACTCTCGGACTGGTGCATCACCACTCAAGACCTGGGCAGGAGGACCAAGGATGTTAGGGCTGTCTTTCTCCTGACAATGTGGGAGCTTTGGAAACACCGCAACACCATCGTGTTCGATGGGGCCTCTCCCTCCATTTGTACGATTGTCCACCGCATTGAGGACAAGGGGCGTGCTTGGAGCAAGGTTGGGATCGTCAAGGGAGATGTAGAGCCTCTATTTGGAGCGCTTAGAAGGTGGGCGGGCGAGAGTAGTTAGTTAGCTAGTCTTTTGGTTTTTGCGGTGGAGTTGGACCGCATGTAACTCTTGCATGTACGAACCAACGTGGAGGGGCTCTTTTCCCCATCCCTTCTTTAATATAAAGTGCGCACACTCGTGCGCATTCGAGAAAAAAAAGTAACGACATAGAAATGCACATGCATGTTGCTCACGCCATTACCAACGAACAACTACATCTGCTAATGGACATTGTTAAGGTTGGCAAAGCCGTGTCAAGAGATCCAGAAGCATTCTCTATTGCTTGTGAAGCATTTCAAGCAAGATCGAAAAGAGAAATAATAGCTTGCCACCGAGATAAATTATGTTGCCAACGTATCAAGGCTTGTGCATCTGTTTGTAAAAGTGGATAAGAGCATCTACAACCGGACCTCTCAAACCCGTCTCATACGTCCGGGCGGGCCGCCCGGTCACTGCCTGATTACGATTTTTTGACTCAGACGGACCTCTCAAACTCCCGGGCTGACCGGCAGCCCCATATCCAGCCGAAATAAGGGGCGGATATGGGGGCGCCCGGGCACACCCGCCACGCCGGCCTAACGGCGTGGCCCCACATGGAAACGCCCGGAAACCCGGCGGTCTGACGGACGCCGCATTCGTCGCCGCGGTGTGACGCCGCATGGCGCTGCTTCGGCTCGCCGACCAAGACAAAATCTGGCTATTTAAGTCGGCCAGCGTCTCGCAAACCTAACCCATCCCCCTCCCCCTCTTTGCGCCGCCAGTTCGAACCCATCCACCTCCGCCCTCTTCCGCTCCGGCGCTCTTCCCACATTCCGGCACTCCGCCATGATCCGGAGCAAGATCACCTACTATGCCATGCTGACACCGGAGTGCCGCTACAAGATCCAGCGGCAGATTCGGGCGAGGGAAGCCGTGCGCGCCGCTCGCATCGCTGTCGGGCTGCCTCCGGACTCGCCGGAGCCGGAGGAGGAGGAGGAGAAGTCAGGGGAAGAGGAGGAGGAGGGGATGGCTCCGATGGAGGTGGAGGAGGCGGAGGAGCCGGACCAGCAGGTGCCGCCCTTCAACATGGAGCAGACGGAGGCAGAGTTCGCCATCGCCTAGTCCGACGAGATGGCCGAGTAGCGGGCCATCTGGAGTCCATCCAGGATGAGGCCTATGTGGAGGCCAACCGGGCGTTCCTCCGACGGGAGCAGGCGGAGTCCGATGCACTCTTTGCCGGGCTTGACGCAAAGATATAGACGGAGGAGGCCGGAGCGGAGCAGCCGGAGCTGCAGCTGCCGCCCATGCTGCCGGAGCCGGGCACAAAGATCATCGTGATCTCCAACGAGTAGTAAGCCAGGATCGACGTAGTTCGTAGGTTCAATTTTATTTTGCATGTCTTTGTATGGATATAAGAATCGAGTATGAGATGTTCGGATGCAACAAGTGAAATTTGAGGTGTGCCCGGTCACTGCCTCGCGGACACGCCCGGGCGCGTCCGCGGGCGTTTGAGGGGGCCAGATTTTCCATATGTGGATGTAGATGCTCTAAGCGTCACTCTTGGAAGTTGCTTAGAAAATTTTACTCCGAGAAACAACTCAAGAAAGCGGAATTCATGATAAACATGAATTCATGGATGTGTCTTCTCGCAATGATGAATATAAGAGAAGAAGAACTCCTCCACTTCCAGAGAAATCAAGCACAACTGATTTAGTGATTCTTGGAGATGAAATTATTCTCGATGAATTTTAAGCTATGATCACCCCCAAGTGCAAGGAATTGTCGTAGCACTTTTCAATGATGAAGGTGGTAAGTATGGAGTGTCAAACCCACAACGAGCTAAAGGTAGATTCGTATTCTCTCAGGTCCTATCTGCCACTGATACAAGCCTACCTACACCAAGTATTTGCTTTACCTAGAAAGTAAAACTAGAAGTACTTTGCAGGTATGAAAGGATAGCTTTGCAAGATAATAAAGAACCTGAAAATAGAAATTAGTTGTTGTTTTGTAAAAGAACGATAAAGTAAAGGATAGTGAGTGTGCAAAGGTGGTGGTATGTGGTACGGAATTGTCCCTAGTCAATTGGCTAAGTTACTAGATCAAATGTCATCATTGCAGTTTTAGAGGTGGGAGAGGCCTCGACTAACCTGAAAAGTCATCATTGAGCATGCCTACCGTGCCGCTGGAGCTGAGAACTCCGACGACGAGGGCGACGTCCTGCCTCCCGAGTCCACCCCTGTGAAGAACAAGTAGCTCCTCCCCAAGGGTGGTCTGGAGACCAAGAAGCCCTCTGGTGGCGCTTCAGGCTCCGCGCCTGAAGGAAATATGCCCTAGAGGCAATAATAAAGTTATTATTTATTTCCTTATTTCATGATAAATGTTTATTATTCATGCTAGAATTGTATTAACCGGAAACTTAGTACATGTGTGAATACATAGACAAAACAAAGTGTCCCTAGTATGCCTCTACTTGACTAGTTCGTTTATCAAAGATGGTTATGTTTCCTAACCATAGACATGTATTGTCATTTGATGAACGGGATCACATCATTAGGAGAATGATTTCATGGACAAGACCCATTCGTTAGCTTAGCATTATGATCGTTACAGTTTCATTGCTACTGCTTTCTTCATGACTTATACATGTTCCTGAGACTATGAGATTATGCAACTCCCGAATACCGGAGGAACACCTTGTGTGCTATCAAACGTCACAACGTAACTGGGTGATTATAAAGATGCACTGCAGGTGTCTCCGATGGTGTTTGTTGAGTTGGCATAGATCAAGATTAGGATTTGTCACTCCGTGTCGGAGAGGTATCTCTGGGCCCTCTCGATAATGCACATCACTATAAGCCTTGCAAGCATTGTGACTAATGAGTTAGTTGCGGATGATGTATTACAGAACGAGTAAAGAGACTTGCCGGTAACGAGATTGAACTAGGTATTGAGATACGGACGATCGAATCTCGGGCAAGTAACATACCGATGACAAAGGGAACAATGTATGTTGTTATGCGGTTTGACCAATAAAGATCTTCGTAGAATATGTAGGAACCAATATGAGCATCCAGGTTCCGCTATTGGTTATTGACTGGAGATGAGTCTCGGTCATGTCTACATAGTTCTCGAACCCGTAGGGTCCGCACGCTTAACGTTTTGTGACGATTTGTATTATGAGTTATGTGATTTGATGACCAAAGTTTGTTCGGAGTCCCGGATGAGATCGGGGACATGACGAGGAGTCTCGCAACGGTCGAGTCGTAAAGATCGATATATTGGAAGGCTATATTCGGACATCCGAAAGGTTCCGAGTGATTCGGGTATTTTTCGGAGTACCGGAGAGTTACATGAATTCGTATTGGGCCTTAATGGGCCATACGGGAAAGTAGAGAAAGGCCTCATGGGTGGCCGCGCCCCTTTCCCATGGACTGGTTCGAATTGGACTAGGGAAAGGGGGCGCCCCCTTCCTTCCTTCTCCCTTCCCTTTTTCCTATTCCATGTGGGAGGTGGAATCCTACTAGGACTAGTAGGACTCCACACTTTGGGCGTGCCCTATGAGGGCCGGCCTCCTCCTCCCTCCACCCTTTATATACGTGGTCAGGGGGCACCCCATAGACACACAAGTTGATCATTGATCTCTTAGCCGTGTGTGGTGCCCCCTCCACCATAATCCACCTCGGTCATATTGTTGCGGTGCTTAGGCAAAGCCCTGCGTCAGTAGCTTCATCATCACCGTCATCACGCCGTCGTGCTGACGAAGCTCTCCCTCGACATTCTGCTGGATCGTGAGTTCGTGGGACGTCACCAAGCCAAACGTGTGCAGATCGCAGAGGTGGCATACTTTCGGTACTAGGATCGGTCGATCGTGAAGACGTACGACTACATCAACCACGTTGTCATAATGCTTCCGCTTACAGTCTATGAGGGTACGTAGACAACACTCTCCCCTCTCGTTGCTATGCATCACCATGATCTTGCGTGTGCGTAGGATTTTTTTTGAAATTACTACGTTCCCCAACAGTGGCATCCGAGCCAGGTTTATGCGTAGATGTTATATGCACGAGTAGAACACAAGTGAGTTGTGGGCGATAATAGTCATATTGCTTACCAGCATGTCATACTTTGATTCGGCGGTATTGTTGGATGAAGCGGCCCTGACCGACATTACGCGTACGTTTACGCGAGACTGGTTCTACCGACGTGCTTTGCACAAAGGTGGCTGGCGGGTATCAGTTTCTCCAACTTTAGTTGAATCGAGTGTGGCTACACCCGGTCCTTGTTGAAGGTTAAAACAGCACATACTTGACGAAAAATCGTTGTGATTTTGATGCGTAGGTAAGAATGGTTCTTGCTCAGCCCATAGCAGCCACGTAAAACTTGCAACAACAAAGTAGAGGACGTCTAACTTGTTTTTGCAGGGCTTGTTTTGATGTGATATGGTCAAGACGTGATGAGATATAAGTTGTTGTGTGAGATGATTGTGACGCCCCCGATTTAGTCGTATACTAATCATACACGCAAACGTGTAAGATCAAGATCAGGGACTCACAGGAAGATATCACAACAGAACTCTACAAATAAAATAAGTCATACAAGCATCATATTACAAGCCAGGGGCCTCGAGGGCTCGAATACAAGTGCTCGATCATAGACGAGTCAGCGGAAGCAACAATATCTGAGTACAGACATAAGTTAAACAAGTTTGCCTTAAGAAGGCTAGCACAAACTGGGATACAGATCGAAAGAGGCGCAGGCCTCCTGCCTGGCATCCTCCTAACTACTCCTGGTCGTCATCAGCGGGCTGCACGTAGTAGTAGGCACCTCCGGTGTAGTAGGAGTCGTCGTCAACGGTGGCGTCTGGATCCTGGGCTCCATCGTCTGGTCGCAGCAATCAGGTAGAGAGATGGGGAAAAGGGGAAACAAGGCAACTGTGAGTACTCATCCAAAGTACTCGCAAGCAAGGAGCTACACTACATATGCATGGATATATGTGTAAAGGGCCATATCAGTGGACTGAACTGTAGAATTCCAGAATAAGAGGGGGATAGCTAATCATGTCGAAGACTACGCTTCTGGCAGCCTCCGTCTTGCAGCATATAGAAGAGAGTAGACTGAAGTCCTCCAAGTAGCATCGCATAGCATAATCCTACCCGGCGATCCCCTCCTTGTTGCCCTGTTAGAGAGCGATCACCGGGTTGTATCTGGCACTTGGAAGGGTGTGTTTTATTAAGTATCCGGTTCTAGTTGTCATAAGGTCAAGGTACAACTCCAAGTCGTCCTGTTACCGAAGATCATGGCTATTCGAATAGATTAACTTCCCTGTAGGGGTGCACCACATAACCCAACACGCTTGATCCCATTTGGCCGGACACACTTTCCCGGGTCATGCCCGGCCTCGGAAGATCAACACGTCGCAGCCCCACCTAGACTCAACAGAGAGGTCAGCACGCCGGTCTAAATCCTATGCGCGCAGGGGTCTGGGCCCATCGCCCATTGCACACCTGCACGTTGCGTACGCGGCCGGAGAGCAGACCTAGCAACCTCCATTACAAAGGAAGTCACGTTACGCGGTCCAACCCGGCGCGCGCTGCTCAGTCGCTGACGTCACGAAGTGCTTCGGCTGATACCACGACGCCGAGTGCCCATATCTTTCCCGCGTAGTTGGTTAGTGTGTATAGGCCAGTAGCCAGACTCAGATCAAATACCAAGATCTCGTTAAGCGTGTTAAGTATCCGCGAACGCCGACAGGGCCAAGCCCACCTCTCACCTAGGTAGTCTCAACCTGCCCTGTCGCTCCGCCACAAAGATCCACCCAGAGGACCGTCGGGACAAAGGTCCTTTCAGCCCCCAATCCGTGAATCACTCCCGGGTACTCCTCGAGCCGACCCGACTTTAGTCACCACATGTATCATGTATAAAGTATAGTATATACCCGTGATCACCTCCCGAGTGATCACGGCCCGATAGTATAGCACAGCAGACGGACAAGAATGTAGGGCCACTGATGGAAAACTAGCATCCTATACTAAGCCTGTAGGATTGCAGGTAAAGGTAACAACAGTAGTAACAAGGACAGGCTATGCATCAGGATAGGATAAACGGAAAGCAGTAACATGCTACACTACTCTAATGCAAGCAGTATAGAATAGAGTAGGCAATATCTGGTGATCAAGGGGGGGAATTGCCTGGTTGTTCTGGCAAGTAGTAGGGGTCGTCTTCGATGTAGTCGAACACACGAACATCGGCAGCGGTCTCGGAGTCTACCGGAAATAAGTAACGGAGGGGGAACACAATAAATAACAGAGCTGTTGGAAATATGCCCTAGAGGCAATAATAAATTGATTATTATTATATTTCCTTGTTCATGATAATCGTTTATTATCCATGCTAGAATTGTATTGATAGGAAACTCAGATACATGTGTGGATACATAGACAACACCATGTCCCTAGTAAGCCTCTGGTTAACTAGCTCGTTGATCAATAGATGGTTACGGTTTCCTGACCATGGACATTGGATGTCGTTGATAACGGGATCACATCATTAGGAGAATGATGTGATGGACAAGACCCAATCCTAAGCCTAGCACAAAATCATGTAGTTCGTATGCTAAAGATTTTCTAATGTCAAGTATCGTTTCCTTAGACCATGAGATTGTGCAACTCCCGGATACCGTAGGAGTGCTTTGGGTGTGCCAAACGTCACAACGTAACTGGGTGACTATAAAGGTTCACTACAGGTATCTCCGAAAGTGTCTGTTGGGTTGGCACGAATCGAGACTAGGATTTGTCACTCCGTGTGACGGAGAGGTATCTCTGGGCCCACTCGGTAGTACATCATCATAATGTGCACAATGTGATCAAGGAGTTGATCACGGGATGATGTGTTGCGGAACGAGTGAAAGAGACTTGTCGGTAACGAGATTGAACAAGGTATCGGGATACCGACGATCGAATCTCGGGCAAGTATTGTACCGATAGACAAAGGGAATTGCATACGGGATTGATTAAGTCCTTGACATCGTGGTTCATCCGATGAGATCATCGTGGAACATGTGGGAGCCAACATGGGTATCCAGATCCCGCTGTTTGTTATTGACCGGAGAACATCTCGGTCATGTCTGCATGTCTCCCGAACCCGTAGGGTCTACACACTTAAGGTTCGATGACGCTAGGGTTATTAAGGAAGTTCGTATGTGGTTACCGAATGTTGTTCGGAGTCCCGGATGAGATCCCGGACGTCACGAGGAGTTCCGGAATGGTCCGGAGGTAAATATTTATATATGGGAAGTCCTGTTTTGGTCACCGAAAGGGTTTCGGGTTTTATCGGTAACGTATCGGGACCACCAGGAGGGTCCCGGGGGTCCACCAAGTGGGACCACCGGCCCCGGAGGGATGCATGGGCCACATGTGGGAGGGGACCAGCCCCAGGTGGGCTGGTGCGCCCCCCCACAAGGGCCCAAGGCGCCTAGGGTTTGGGGGAACCCTAGAAGGGGGCGCCCCCCCTTGCCTTGGGGGGCAAGCCAACCCCTCCTGGCCGCCGCCCCCTCCTCAGATGGGATCTGAGGGGGCCGGCCCCCCTCTCCCTTGCCCCTATATATATGAAGGGGGTGGGAGGGCAACCGCACCAAGGTGCTGGCGCAGCCCTCCCCCTCTCCCAAGTCCTTCTCCTCTCCCGCGGTGCTTGGCGAAGCCCTGCAGGATTGCCACGCTCCTCCATCATCACCACGCCGTTGTGCTGCTGCTGGATGGAGTCTTCCTCAACCTCTCCCTCTCCCCTTGCTGGATCAAGGCATGGGAGACGTCACCGGGCTGTACGTGTGTTGAACGCGGAGGTGCCGTCCGTTCGGCACTTGGTCATCGGTGATTTGGATCACGGCGAGTACGACTCCATCAACCCCGTTCACTTGAACGCTTCCGCTTAGCGATCTACAAGGGTATGTAGATGCACTCTCTTTCCCTTCGTTGCTGGTTTCTCCTTAGATAGATCTTGGTGACACGTAGGAAAATTTTGAATTTCTGCTACGTTACCCAACAGTGGCATCATGAGCTAGGTCTATTGCGTAGATTCTTTGCACGAGTAGAACACAAAGTAGTTGTGGGCGTTGATTTTGTTCAATATGCTTACCGTTACTAGTCAATCTTGATTCGGCGGCATTGTGGGATGAAGCGGCCCGGACCGACCTTACACGTACACTTACGTGAGACAGGTTCCACCGACTGACATGCACTAGTTGCATAAGGTGGCTAGCGGGTGCCAGTCTCTCCCACTTTAGTCGGATCGGATTCGATGAAAAGGGTCCTTATGAAGGGTAAATAGCAATTGACATATCACGTTGTGGTTTTGCGTAGGTAAGAAACGTTCTTGCTAGAAACCCATAGCAGCCACGTAAAACATGCAAACAACAATTAGAGGACGTCTAACTTGTTTTTGCAGGGTATGCCATGTGATGTGATATGGCCAAAGGATGTGATGTATGATATATGTGATGTATGAGATGATCATGTTCTTGTAATAGGAATCACGACTTGCATGTCGATGAGTATGACAACCGGCAGGAGCCATAGGAGCTGTCTTTAATTTATTTATGACCTGCGTGTCAACATAAACGTCATGTAATTACTTTACTTTATTGCTAAGCGTTAGCCATAGTAGTAGAAGTAATAATTGACGTGACAACTTCATGAAGACACGATGATGGAGATCATGACGATGGAGATCATGGTGTCATGCCGGTGACGACGATGATCATGGAGCCCCGAAGATGGAGATCAAAAGGAGCAAAGTGATGATGGCCATATCATGTCACTATTTGATTGCATGTGATGTTTATCATGTTTATACATCTTATTTGCTTAGAACGACGGTAGTAAATAAGATGATCCCTCATTAAAATTTCAAGAAAGTGTTCCCCCTAACTGTGCACCGTTGCGAAAGTTCGTCGTTTCGAAGCACCACATGATGATCGGGTGTGATAGATTCTTACGTTCGAATACAACGGGTGTTGACGAGCCTAGCATGTACAGACATGGCCTCGGAACACATGCAAACACTTAGGTTGACTTGACGAGCCTAGCATGTACAGACATGGCCTCGGAACACAGAAGACCGAAAGGTCGAGCATGATTCGTATGGTAGATACGATCAACATGAAGATGTTCACCGACGTTGACTAGTCCGTCTCACGTGATGATCGGACACGGCCTAGTTGACTCGGATCATGTAATCACTTAGATGACGAGGGGGATGTCTATCTGAGTGGGAGTTCATAAGATGAACTTAATTATCCTGAACATAGTCAAAAGATCTTTGCAAATTATGTCGTAAGCTCGCGCTTTAATTCTACTGTTTTAGATTTGTTCCTAGAGAAAATATAGTTGAAAGTTGATAGTAGCAATTATGCGGACAGTAGAAGGCTTGTGTCCTTAATGCACCGCTCGGTGTGCTGGACCTCGAACGTGGTCTGTGGATGTTGCGAACATCTGACATACACGTTTTGATGACTACATGATAGTTCGGTAATGATAAATGGTTTAGAATTGAGGCACCGAAGACATTTTTGAAATGTCGCGGAACATATGAGATGTTTCGAGGGCTGAAATTGGGATTTCAGGCTCATGCCCATGTCAAGAGGTATAAGACCTCCGACGATTTTCTTAGCCTGCAAACTAAGGGAGAAAAGCTCAATCGTTGAGCTTGTGCTCAGATCGTCTGAGCACAACAATCACTTGAATCGAGTGGGAGTTTTTCTTCCAGATAAGATAGTGATGTTTTTCCAAAGTCATTGCCACCAAGCTGCTAGAGCTTCGTGATGAACTATAACATATCAGGGATAGATATGATGATCCTTGAAATATTCGCGATGTTTGACACCACGAAAGTAGAAATCAAGAAGGAGCATCAATTGTTAGTGAAACCACTAGTTTCAGGAAGGGCAAGGGCAAGAAGGGATACTTCATGAAACGGCAAGTCAGCTGCTTCTCTAGTGGAGAAACCCAAGGTTGAACCCAAACCCGAGACTGAATGCTTCTGTAATAAGGGGAACAGCCACTAGAGCAGAATTACCCTAGATACTTGGTAGATGAGAAGGCTGTCGATAGAAGTATATTGGATATACATTATGTGAATGTGTACTTTACTGGTACTCCTAGTAGCATCAGGGTATTGGATACCGGTTCGGTTGCTAAATGTTAGTAACTCGAAATAAAAGCTACGGAATAAACGGAGACTAGCTAAAGGTGAGCTGACGAGATGTGTTGGAAGTGCTTCCAAGGTTGATATGATCAAGCATCGCACGCTCCCTCTACCATCGAGATTGGTGTTAAACCTAAATAATTATTATTTGGTGTTTGCGTTGAGCATAGACATGATTGGATTATGTCTATCGCAATACGGTTATTCATTTAAGGAGAATAATGGTTACTCTATTTATTTGAATAATACCTTCAATGGTCTTGCACCTAAAATGAATTGTTTATTGAATCTCGATCATAGTGATACACATGTTCATGCCAAAAGATATAAGATAGTAATGATAGTACCACCTACTTGTGGCACTGCCATGTAAGTCATATTGGTATAAAACGCATGAAGAAGCTCCATGTTGATGGATCTTTGGACTCACTCATTTTTGAAAAGGATTGAGACATGTGAACCATGTCTATTGGTATATACGCATGAAGAAACTCCATGCAGATGGACCGTTTGGACTCACTTGATTTTGAATCGCTTGAGACATGCAGATCATACCACATGGGCAAGATGACTGAAAGCTTCGGTTTCAGTAAAATGGAACAAGAAAGCAACTTGTTGGAAGTAACACATTTTGATGTGTGCAGTCCAATGAGTGCTGAGGCACGCAGTGGATATCGTTATGCTCTTACTTCACAGATTATTTGAGTAGATACTGAGTATATTTACTTGATGAAACACAAGTCTGAATTATTGAATGGTTCAAGTAATTTCAGAATAAAGTTGAAGATCTTCGTGATAAGAGGATAAAATGTCTATGATATGATCATAGAAATGAATATCCGAGTTACGAGTTTGGCACTGTGGAAATTGTTTCACAACTAATACCGCCTGGAACACCATAATGTGATGGTGTGTCCGAACATCATAGTTGCACCCTATTGGATATGGTGCGTACCATGATGTCTCTTATCGAATTACCACTATCATTCATGGGTTAGTCATTGGAGACAACCGCACTCACTTTAAATAGGGCACCACGTAATTCCGATGAGATGACACCGTATGAACTATGGTTATGGGAAACCTAAGCTGTCATTTCTTAAAAGTTTGGGGCTGCGACGCTTATATGAAAAAGTTTCAGGCTGATAAGCTCGAACCCAAAGCGGATAAATGCATCTTCATAGGACACCCAAAAACAGTTGGGTATACCTCCTGTCTCAGATCCGAAAGCAATAGGGATTGTTTCTAGAATCGGGTCCTTTCTCGAGGAAAAGTTTCTCTCGAAAGAATTGAGTGGGAGGATGGTGGAGACTTGATGAGGTTATTGAACCGTCACTTCAACTAGAGTGTAGCAGGGCACAGGAGTTGTTCCTATGGCACCTACACCAATTGAAGTGGAAGCTTATGATAGTGATCATGAGACTTCGGATCAAGTTACTCCCAAACCTCGTAGGATGACAAGGATGCGTACTACTTCAGAGTGGTACGTAATCCTGTCTTGGAAGTCATGTTGCTAGACAACAATGAACCTACGAGCTATGGAGAAGCGATGGTGGGCCCGGATTCCGATGAATGGCTCGAGGCCATAAAATCCGAGAGAGGATCCATGTATGAAAACAAAGTGTAGACTTTGGCAGAACGGCTCGATGGTCGTAAGGCTGTTGAGTACAGATGGATTTTAAAAGGAAGACGGACAATGATGGTAAATGTCACCATTAAGAAAGCTCGACTTGTCGTTAAGATGCTTCCCGACAAGTTCAAGGAGTTGACTACGATGAGACTTTCTCACTCGTAGCGATGCTAAGAATCTGTTGGAATTATGTTAGCGATTACTGCATTATTTATGAAATTGTGCAGATAGGATGTCAAAAACATTGTTTCCTCGACGATTTTCTTGAGGAAAGGTTGTATGTGATACAACCAAAAGATTTTTGTCAATCCTGAAAGATGCTAACAAGTATGCAAAGCTCCAGCAATCCTTCTAAGGACTGGAGTAAGCATCTCGGAGTTGGAATGTACGCTTTGATGAGATGATCAAAGATTTGGGTTTATACAAAGTTTATGAGAAACTTGTATTTCCAAAGAAGTGAGTGGGAGCACTATAGAATTTCTGATGAGTATATGTTGTTGACATATTGTTTATCGGAAATGATGTAGAATTTCTGGAAGGCATATAGGGTTGTTTGAAAAATGTTTTTCAATGAAAACCTGGATTAAGCTACTTAAACATTGAGCATCAAGATCTATAAGGATAGATCAAAATCGCTTAATAGTACTTTCAAACGAACACATACCATGACAAGATTTTGAAGGAGTTCAAAATAGATCAGCAAAGAAGGAGTTCTCGGCTGTGTTACAAGGTGTGAGTATTGAGCAAGACTCAAGACATGACCACGGCAGAATAGAAAGGACGAAGGTCGTCCCCTATGCTTTAGTCGTAGGCTCTAAAGTATGCTATGTTATGTACCGCACCTGAAGTGTGCCAAACCATGAGTCAGTCAAGGGGTACAAGTGTGATCTAGAAATGGATCACAGGACAACGGTCAAAGTTATCCTTACTAACTACTGGACTAAGGAATTTTCTCGATTATGGAGGTGGTAAAAGAGTTTGTCGTAAAGGGTTACGCCGATGCAAGCTTTGACACTAATCCAGATTATTCTGAGTAGTAAACTGGATTCGTATAGTAGAACAGTTATTTGGAATAGCACCAAATAGAGCGTGGTAACTACATCTAGGAGATGACATAGATATTTGTAAAGCACACACGGATCTGAAAGGTTCAGACCCGTTGACTATAACCTCTCTCACAAGCATAACATGATCAAACCCAGAACTCTTGGGTGTTAGTCACATAGGGATGTGACCTTGAGTGTTAATCACATATCGATGTGAACTAGATTATTGACTCTAGTGCAAGTGGGAGACTGTTGGAAATATGCCCTAGAGGCAATAATAAATTGATTATTATTATATTTCCTTGTTCATGATAATCGTTTATTATCCATGCTAGAATTGTATTGATAGGAAACTCAGATACATGTGTGGATACATAGACAACACCATGTCCCTAGTAAGCCTCTGGTTAACTAGCTCGTTGATCAATAGATGGTTACGGTTTCCTGACCATGGACATTGGATGTCGTTGATAACGGGATCACATCATTAGGAGAATGATGTGATGGACAAGACCCAATCCTAAGCCTAGCACAAGATCATGTAGTTCGTATGCTAAAGGTTTTCTAATGTCAAGTATCGTTTCCTTAGACCATGAGATTGTGCAACTCCCGGATACCGTAGGAGTGCTTTGGGTGTGCCAAACGTCACAACGTAACTGGATGACTATAAAGGTTCACTACAGGTATCTCCGAAAGTGTCCGTTGGGTTGGCACGAATCGAGACTGGGATTTGTCACTCCGTGTGACGGAGAGGTATCTCTGGGCCCACTCGGTAGTACATCATCATAATGTGCACAATGTGATCAAGGAGTTGATCACGGGATGATGTGTTGCGGAACGAGTGAAAGAGACTTGTCGGTAACGAGATTGAACAAGGTATCGGGATACCGACGATCGAATCTCGGGCAAGTATTGTACCGATAGACAAAGGGAATTGCATACGGGATTGATTAAGTCCTTGACATCGTGGTTCATCCGATGAGATCATCGTGGAACATGTGGGAGCCAACATGGGTATCCAGATCCCGCTGTTTGTTATTGACCGGAGAATGTCTCGGTCATGTCTGCATGTCTCCCGAACCCGTAGGGTCTACACACTTAAGGTTCGATGACGCTAGGGTTATTAAGGAAGTTCGTATGTGGTTACCGAATGTTGTTCGGAGTCCCGGATGAGATCCCGGACGTCACGAGGAGTTCCGAATGGTCCGGAGGTAAATATTTATATATGGGAAGTCCTGTTTTGGTCACCGAAAGGGTTTCGGGTTTTATCGGTAACGTATCGGGACCACCAGGAGGGTCCCGGGGGTCCACCAAGTGGGACCACCGGCCCCGGAGGGATGCATGGGCCACATGTGGGAGGGGACCAGCCCCAGGTGGGCTGGTGCGCCCCCCCACAAGGGCCCAAGGCGCCTAGGGTTTGGGGGAACCCTAGAAGGGGGCGCCCCCCTTGCCTTGGGGGGCAAGCCAACCCCTCCTGGCCGCCGCCCCCTCCTCAAATGGGATCTGAGGGGGCCGGCCCCCCTCTCCCTTGCCCCTATATATATGAAGGGGGTGGGAGGGCAACCGCACCAAGGTGCTGGCGCAGCCCTCCCCCTCTCCCAAGTCCTTCTCCTCTCCCGCGGTGCTTGGCGAAGCCCTGCAGGATTGCCACGCTCCTCCATCATCACCACGCCGTTGTGCTGCTGCTGGATGGAGTCTTCCTCAACCTCTCCCTCTCCCCTTGCTGGATCAAGGCATGGGAGACGTCACCGGGCTGTACGTGTGTTGAACGCGGAGGTGCCGTCCGTTCGGCACTTGGTCATCGGTGATTTGGATCACGGCGAGTACGACTCCATCAACCCCGTTCACTTGAACGCTTCCGCTTAGCGATCTACAAGGGTATGTAGATGCACTCTCTTTCCCTTCGTTGCTGGTTTCTCCTTAGATAGATCTTGGTGACACGTAGGAAAATTTTGAATTTCTGCTACGTTACCCAACAAGAGCAACCAAATGTAACACAAAGCAAGACGCGGCAATATGTTGTGCTAGGGGTGACATAACGCAGGGATAGGTGATACCAGCGAAAGGGGAAACATCCAGGAAAGTATCCCCGGTGTTTCGCGTTTTCGGACAGGTGAACCGGAGGGGGAAAGTTGCGTGTTCACTATGCTAGGGATGTGTGGCGGACGAACGGGCTGCGTATCCGGATTCGTCTCGTCGTTTTGAGCAACTTTCATGTATAAAACTTTTTCATCCGAGTTACGCATTATTTTATATGATTTTTCAAAGATTTAAACAATTTTCTAAAATCATTATTAATTCAAAAATAAAGGTGAAACTACTAAGTACACTCAGCAGAGTGCACACAGCAATGCACATGTGGCTGACACAGGGTCCCAGTTGACTGCCCAGTCAGCAGTCAACTGGAGACTTTGACTGGTCAAAGGGGCCAGGGGGGTCCCACATGCCATTGAATTGTTTTAACAGATTTTAAATATCTATTAAATTAGCAAACTAATTAATCTTAATTAGTTAACTAAACATGATTAATTAATTTAATTAATTAACTAATTAATTATTAATTATTGCTTTATATTTTTTACATTTTTTATAGGGAAAGGGGGCTGGGCCCCACGTGTAAGTGGCCCAAAGGCCAAAGCGGGTACTGGCGACGCGGGCGCAGCCACGGGCGCCCGATGGGGTGAGCCCGGGCGCTGCCCGGGGGGGGGGGGGGGGGGGGGGAAGCGAGGTGCGGGCGCGGTGAGGGGGCATGGCCGGCACGGGGAGGCGACCCGGTGGTGGGGTGGAACAGGAGGGCGCGCGTCGGCGCCCGCAGTGGTAGGCTGAACCGGCGCGGCCACGGCGGCACTTGGGGACTGCAGAGGCTGCAGTAGTGGCGGGCAGTCGAGATGCGCACAGAGCGGCGGTGAAGGCCGGCACGCGGCAGCAGCGCGGAGGCGGGGCTGCGCGGCAGCAGCGATGGATGGAGGTGGGGCGAAGCCGCGACCGACGAGCAGGGGAGACGGGGCGGCACTCTCACGGGCAGGGCGTGGGAGCAGTTGTACTGCGGGATGGGTGGGGGGACGCGGTGATGTGGGGGTGTGCACGCGGGGGCGTTCAGTGAAGTAGCAGCAGGTCGCGGGCGAGCGCGGACGTGTGCGGGAGCAGTGCTCCAGGCACGGCCACGGGAGGAAACGGGCGGCGACTACGGCGACTGAACGAGGGGGAGGCTGGGAGGTGTGAAGGGGAGGCTCACAGCGGATTCGGATGAGGTGCTCGGGAAGCCAGGGGGTGCCGAAGTCGTGGGGGTCGACGACGAGGTTCCGGTGGCCGCGGGCGTTGACGGAGATGACGAGGTCGATGCGCTGCTCCCGAGACGATGCGGGGCGCCAGCTCGACGGAGGTGAGCGAGGCAGATCTCGTGGACACGAGCTGCAGTCTAGGAAACGACGGTGGCCACGGGATCTCGGAGAGCACGGCGACGGCAGCACCAAGGAGGAGAGAGCGCGCGAGTGAGAGGGGAACGAGCGGGGGGAGGAAAAGATCTGGGGATGCTGACGAGGCTGAGAGAGGGGGGGGGGGGGGGGGGGCTCGGGTGGGCCGAGGCCCACGGGAACAGGGAAAGGGATGGGATCCTTCTTTTGTTTTCTGTCTTGTTCTTTTTTTCTTTTTATTTAATTTTTGTTTCTATTTTCTATTAGTTACACATTAATTTTAGTTTTAGTAAAATATAACCATAACCCCTAAAATAATGTTCCAGAATAACCCACTGACATAAAAAGTTTTACCACGAATTAAAATAGTTTAGCAATTTATAAAATACCAAAGGCATTTATATAATTGTTTGTGCTACTGTTTAAATCATTTTAGAGTATTTAAAAATTTTATAAAAGTGTGGTTTCTCCGCCATAATTACCTATGCATTATTTGGCTCACACCGAACATTTTAATTTTAATATTTGAAAACTTTTGTGTTTGCCTTTAATTTAAATTTGAATCGTTTTGAACTAATGCGAGTTTATTAACACAAATCGAGGTGACGTGGCATCATTAGTAGAGGGTTACTGTAGCTTAATTATCCAGGCGTCACAATTCTCCTCCACTACAAGAAATCTCGTCCTGAGATTTAAGAGGGGAGTAAGGGGGGGGGGGGGATTGGGTTACGAAAAAGCTAACGGATCTTCTCGGTCTTGGTTGCTCTTCTCAAAGAGGTCGATCCATTACATTGATGTCTTCATTTCTCTGCTTCGGGTCATCGTGATGAGGTCGGCATTCTTTCTCCGGGAACTCCATCGTACGTACGACAAGGTGTAACTTCGGAAAAATGGACCGCTACAATGTTGCTTATCTGGTAGATAATATTAGGGAAGGTGGTGGAAAGTAACTCTTGAGTTGAAACTTAAGAGATTATCGAGAGCAAAGTAAAAGGTGCATCATAGAAGTTTCAAGCACATAGGCAATCATTCGTTGCTGGATACGAAATGGGAAAGGGGTTCAGAGCAATGGGAATAAGTATTGCGTCTGATACCAGAATAGATTACAAGGCAGGTGGCCCATGAATTACATACGGGGTCAAACGTGAGGAATACTTTGGCAACAGGGGTGTACAAGAGAGTCAGGTTTCGATCCTGTGGAACTGTGGGTTATGGGCCCGCCATGTGGGCTAAAAGTAGAAGGAATGGTGACATCTTGCATAGTGATGGTGGCAAGGCACGTCAGAGGGTAGCCTGTCAGTTATGTTGGCAACAACATTGGTACCAAGGGCGAGGGATGAAGAGAACCATTTTCCTACTCGTCGAAACGAGGCAGGCCAATAGTCAAAGTTCTCGTCCGTCGATGGTTACCGAAATATCATCAACAATAGTAATAGGGTCTAACTGACACGGTTGTTCACCAAGGTGTTTACATAAGCAGGAGAATAATACTGCTTATATCATATAGATCACAAGGAAGGTTAAACGAAACAATGGAAAGGATAATATGATTATCAGATTAAACCGAACAATGGAAAGGAAAATGTGTTTAAACACATATTTCAAGGGTATATTCTTCCCAAGGACAAGTAGAGCATGATATCCATGATATGATATAAAGTTGAAAACCCTTTAGGTAAAGGGAGAGAAATTTCATGCCATTACCCATACAACGGTGTTTGGATAATTGATAAAGAAAATTTAGCATTGTGCTTCAAATGTTTTTATTGAAATTGGAAGTACCACAGACATGCTTCGAGGTAGCATTGACCTGGTCTTCAGGTGAAGATCAGACTTTGGAAACACAAAGGATCCATCAGGAATAACTTGTAGAATAAGCCTTACAATTTCCTCATGGAAGAATGGATAACCTTGCTGACAAGGAATCTATAACAACGGGGCCTCGGGCCAGGTGTGCTAGGCACGACATCACCTTACTGGGTCACATAAAGACCAATGTGATAACTCTTGGAAATATGTTCCAACCATCATATCTGACCGAGATTCAGATCTGATTGGTGTCAGGATACCTCAAACTCAGGGAATGAACTATGGGAGTGAGTTCCGAAACGAGAGTTCATCATTAAACAAAGGAGAGGATGAGGAGGTGGCTGATGGACTCAGCGTCAATTCCTCGAGATTTCCATAAAAATGGATTTCCACAAGTAGGTGAACAAGGAGATAACATTTGTCAGATCAAATGATATAATGACGTATGCTCGAGGAAAACATACACAATTAATCATTGCTGGAAAGGTGCACTCGAAATATGGGCTGGGTTGCACGACCAATGTTAGAATGGTGATTCAATTATCAAAAGACTTCGAATGAAACTATTGCCCATTCACTTCAAAGCAATAGGGTTGCTAGAAGTTTTGAATTCACACGTCATAGCTCAATTGTCGGTATTTCATTTAAAAACAACACAGGGACCAAGAAATGAACGAAGATGGCGAGAAGTATTATTATATCAAGAATTCTTAAGAGGTGGTGAAATGCTCACCACATTCTTGACAAAAAGAGATGGTAATTCTCCAAGGTAGAACAGATCATGAGCTAGATAGCGAGGAGCTCAAGGTACAACACAAAACAATAAACAAGTTTGTGTTGGGGGAAGGCAAGAATGTTGCCGATGACAACACAAAGCATTGAGGGGCAAGGATGGTATTTCCCATCATGAATTCGATTGATAAACTGGAAGAGCTCAGAATGCTGATGATGATCACGACACATTTGTCGAGAGATTCCATGAAGATGTAATCGAGCAGCGATGACATCAAGTAAAAGGTATGATGAAGCGAAATGTTATTGGAACCATGGGTACGACACAAACTTGAAATCATGTTTGCTGTTCGAGGATAATTGATATGACGAGTAAAATCGATGTAAAATTAGCTCACCGTCGAAGGTTGTGCTCCAGGATTAAGGACCAGGTAGCACAGTTAAAATCAGCACGATAATGATGTAGCCGAGTAGGCTAGGAATGACGTGATCGAGTTCAAACTCGTAAGTAATGAAGGTTACCAAGAGTTGTTGAATCGCAGTGCGGACTCGATTCAGTTGTCGGTGTCCTTGAGTGTTTAATAACTCAGAGCCCGTGAAAAATTGGAATCAATGAGAATGTAGCACTTGATGGAGAACTCATAAGAAGTTATGCAGTTCCGTGATAATCCTGAGATACCAGGGGGGTAATACTTGATGACAAATCAAAGTAGAGGTTGGAGTGGGGTATTACTCCGCAGACGACAAGTGCTTAAACTTGCACGAGAAATGGTATTTAAAGGAGAACATGGTCGGAACCACGATTGCAAAAGGCTAGATCCCAGATATAAGATGAACTTATACCAAAGGAATAATTAATTTAAGAGAAGCTTTAATGATAAGATCTACATCGTGTCCATGGGCATGAACACAAAGTTCAAGGTCGACTCCCACTTCTCCAATGCATAACCTTTCATTCACTTCTCACTTTCGAAGAAGTTGTAGTGTTGAAATTTTATGTGGCAAAATACCAGAAGAGTGTAATAGTTGGCGAGACGACCATGTAATGACACGTTGATAGAGATCAAGATGATGGAGATCATGGTGTCATGCCGGTGACGATGGAGATCATGACGGTACTTTGGAGATGGAGATCAAAGGCACAAGATGATGATGGCCATATCATGTCACATATTTTTGCATGTGATGTTTATATTTTATACATCTTATTTTGCTTAGTTCGGCGGTAGCTTTATAAGATGATCCCTTACTAAAATTTCAATGTATAAGTGTTCTCCCTGAGTATGCACCATTGCGACAGTTCTTCGTGCTGAGACACCACGTGATGATTGGGTGTGATAAGCTCTACGTTCACATACAACGGGTGCAAGCCAGTTTTGCACAACAGAATACTCGGGTTAAACTTGACGAGCCTAGCATATGCATATATGTCCTCGGAACACTGGAGACCGAAAGGTCGAGCATGAATCATATAGTAGATATGACCAACATAGTGATGTTCACCATTGAAAACTACTCCATCTCACGTGATGATCGGACATAGTTTAGTTGATATGGATCACGTGATCACTTAGATGATTAGAGAGATGTCTATCTAAGTGGGAGTTCTTAAGTAATTTGATTAATTGAACTTTAATTTAATATGAACTTAGTCCTGATAGTATTTGCATAACTATGTTGTAGATCAATAGCTCGCGATGTAGCTCCCCGTTTATTTTTGATATGTTCCTAGAGAAAAACTGTTGAAAGATGATAGTAGCAATGATGCGGACTAGGTCCGTGATCTGAGGTTTATCCTCATTGCTGCACAGAAGAATTATGTCCTTGATGCACCGCTAGGTGACAGACTTATTGCAGGAGCAGATGCAGACGTTATGAACGTTTGACAAGCTTGGTATGATGACTACTTGATAGCTTAGTGCACCATGATTTACGGCTTAAGACCGGGAGTTCAAAAACGTTTTGAACGCCATGAAGCATATAAGATGTTTCAAGAGTTGAAATTGGTATTTCATACTCATGCCCGTGTCGAGAGGTATGAGACCTCTGACAGTACTTTGCCTACAAAATGGAGGAGAATGGCTCAACCAGTGAGCATGTGCTCAGATTGTCTGGGTACTAAAATTGCTTGAATCAAGTGGGAGTTAATCTTCCAGATAAGATAGTAATTGACAAAGTTCTCTAGTCACTATCACCAAGTTACTAGAACTTCGTGATGAACTATAATATGCAAGGGATAACGAAAACAATTCCCAAGCTCTTCGCGATGCTAAAATTGGCGAAGGTAGAAATCAAGGAAAGCATCAAGTGTTGATGGTTAACAAGACCACTAGTTTCAAGAAAAGGGCAAAAGAATAGAAAGGGAACTTCAAGAAGAATGACAAACAAGTTGTCACTCCCATGAAGAAACCCAAAGCTAGACTCAAGCCTGAAACTGAGTGCTTCTACTACAAAGGAAATGGTCACTAGAAGTGGAACTGCCCCTAGATACTTGGCGGATAAGAAGGATGGCAAAATGAACAAAGGTATATTTGATATACATGTTATTGATGTGTACTTTACTAGTGTTTATAGCAACCCCTCGGTATTTGATACTAGTTCAGTTGCTAAGATAGTAACTCGAAACGGGAGTTTGAAAATAAACAGAGACTAGTTAAGGGCGAGGTGACGATGTGTGTTGGAAATGATTCCAAGGTTGATAAGATCACCGTCGCACAATCCCTTTACCTTCGGGATTAGTGTTGAACCTAAAATAAATGTTATTTGGAGTTTGCGTTGAGCATGAATATGATTGGATCATGTTTATTGCAATATGGTTATTCATTTATGTCAAAGAATAATTGTTGTTATATTTACATGAATAAAACCTTCTATGGTCATACACTCAATATAAATGGTTTATTGAATCTCGATCGTAGTGATACACATATTCATAATATTGAAGCCAAAAGATGCAAAGTTAATAATGATAGTGCAACTTATTTGTGGCACTGCCGTTGAGGCCATATTGGCGTAAAGCGCATGAAGAAACTCCATGTTGATGGGCTTTTGGAATCACTTGATTACGAATCACTTGATGCTTGCGAACCATGCCTCATGGGCAATATGACCAAGACTCCGTTCTTCGGAACAATGGAGCGAGCAACTGACTTATTAAACATAATACATACTGATGTATGCGGTCCAATGAGTGTTGAGGCTCGCGGCGGGCATCGTTATTTTCTGACCTTCACAGATGATTTGAGCAGATATGGGTATATCTACTTGATGCAACATAAGTCTGAAACATTTGAAAAGTTCAAAGAATTTCAGAGTGAAGTGGAAAATCATCATGACAAGAAAATAAAGTTTCTACGATCTGATCGCGAAGATGAATATTTGAGTCACGAGTTTGGTCTTCAATTAAAACAATGTGGAATAGTTCCACAAATTCGTGCCACCCGGAACACCACAGCATAATGGTGTGTCCGAACATCATAACCGTACTTTATTGGATATAGTGCAATCTATGATGTTTCTTATCGATTTACCACTATCGTTTTGGGGTTATGCATTAGAGACAGCTGCATTCACGTTAAAAAGGGCACCATCTAAATCCGTTGAGACGACACCGTATGAACTGTGTTTAGCAAGAAACCTAAGCTGTCATTTCTTAAAGTTTGGGGTTGCGATGCTTATGTGAAAAAGTTTCAACCTGATAAGCTCGAACCCAAATTGGAGAACTGCGTCTTCATAGGATACCCAAAAGAAAATGTTGGGTACACCTTCTATCACAGATAGGAAGGCAAGATCTTTGTTGCTAATAATGGATTCTTTCTAGAGAAGGAGTTTCTCTCAAAAGAAGTGAGTGGGAGGAAAGTAGAACTTGATGAGGTAACTGTACCTGCTCCCTTATTGGAAAGTAGTTCATCACGGAAATCTTTTCCTGTGACTCCTACACAATTAGTGAGGAAGCTAATGATGATGATCATGTAACTTCAGATCAAGTTACTACAGAACCTCATAGGTCAACCAGAGTAAGATCGGCACCAGAGTGGTACGGTAATCCTGTTCTGGAGGTCATGTTACTTGACCATGACGAACCTACGAACTATGAGGAAGCGATGATGAGCCTAGATTCCGCGAAATGGCTTGAGGCCATGAAATCTGAGATGGGATCCATGTAAGAAAACAAAGTATGGACTTTGGTGGAATTGCCGGATGATCGGCAAGCCATTGAGAATAAATGGATATTCAAGAGGAAGACAAACGCTGATGGTAGTGTTACTATCTACAAAGCTCGACTTGTCGCGAAAGGTTTTCGACAAGTTCAAGGTGTTGACTACAATGAGTTTTTCTCACTCGTAGCGATGCTTAAGTCTGTCCGAATCATGTTAGCAATTGCCGCATTTTATGAAATCTGGCAAATGAATAAACAAAACTGCATTCATTAATGGATTTATTAAAGAAGAGTTGTATATGATGCGACCAGAAGGTTTGTCCATCCTAAAGGTGCTAACAAAATATGCAAGCTCCAGCGATCCATCTATGGACTGGTGCAAGCATCTCGGAGTTGGAATATACGCTTTGATAAGTTGATCAAAGCATATGGTTTTATACAGACTTGCAGTGAAGCCTGTATTTACAAGAAAGTGAGTGGGAGCACTACAACCTTTCTGATAAGTATATGTGAATGACATATTGTTGATCGGAAATGATGTAGAATTTTCTGGAAAGCATAAAGGAGTGTTTGAAAGGAGTTTTTCAAAGAAAGACCTCAGTGAAGCTGCTTACATATCGAACATCAAGATCTATAGAGATAGATCAAGACGCTTGATATGTTTTTTTCAATGAGTATGTACCTTGACAAGTTTTTGAAGTCGTTCAAAATGGAACAGTCAAAGAAAGAGTTCTTGTGTGTGTTGCAAGGTGTGAAGTTGAGTAAGACTCAAAGTCCGACCACGACAGAAGATAAAGAGAGAATGAAAGTCATTCCCTATGCCTCAGCCATAGGTTCTATAAAGTATGCCATGCTGTGTACCAGACCTATTGTATACCCTACCCTGAGTTTGGCAAGGGAGTACAATTTTTGATCTAGGAGTAGATCACTGGACAACGGTCAAAATTATCCTTAGAGGACTAAGGAAATATTTCTCGGTTATGGAGGTGATAAAGAGTTCATCGTAAAGAGTTACGTCGATGTAAGCTTTGACACCGATCTGGATGACTCTAAGTCACAATCCGGATACATATTGAAAGTGGGAGCAATTAGCTAAAGTAGCCCGTGCAGAGCATTGTAGACATAGAAAATTGCAAAATACATACGGATCTGCATTTGGCATACCCGTTGACTAAACTTCTCTCATAAGCAAAATAATCACACCTTAGTACTCTTTGGGTGTTAATCACATGGCAATGTGAACTAAGATTACTGACTCTAGTAAACCCTTTGAGTGTTGGTCACACGGCGATGTGAACTATGGGTGTTAATCACATGGTGATGCGAACTATTGGTGTTAAATCACATGGCGATGTGAACTAGATTATTGACTCTAGTGCAAGTGGGAGACTGAAGGAAATATGCCCTAGAGGCAATAATAAAGTTATTATTTATTTCCTTATTTCATGATAAATGTTTATTATTCATGCTAGAATTGTATTAACCAGAAACTTAGTACATGTGTGAATACATAGACAAAACAAAGTGTCCCTAGTATGCTACTTGACTAGTTCGTTTATCAAAGATGGTTATGTTTCCTAACCATAGACATGTGTTGTCATTTGATGAACGGGATCACATCATTACGAGAATGATGTGATGGACAAGACCCATTCGTTAGCTTAGCATTATGATCGTTACAGTTTCATTGCTACTTCTTTCTTCATGACTTATACATGTTCCTCAGACTATAAGATTATGCAACTCCTGAATACCGGAGGAACACCTTGTGTGCTATCAAACGTCACAACGTAACTGGGTGATTATAAAGATGCTCTGTAGGTGTCTCCGATGGTGTTTGTTGAGTCGAGATTAGGATTTGTCACTCCGTGTATCGGAGAGGTATCTCTGGGCCCTCTCGGTAATGCACATCACTATAAGCCTTGCAAGCATTGTGACTAATGAGTTAGTTGCGGGATGATGTATTATGGAATGAGTAAAGAGACTTGCTGGTAACGAAATTGAACTAGGTATTGAGATACAGACGATCGAATCTCGGGCGCCAAGTAACATACCGATGACAAAGGGAACAACATATGTTTTTATGCGGTTTGACCGATAAAGATCTTCGTAGAATATGTAGGAACCAATATGAGCATCCAGGTTCCACTATTGGTTATTGACTGGAGATGAGTCTCGGTCATGTCTACATAATTCTCGAACCCGTAGGGTCCGCACTCTTAACGTTTTGTGATGATTTGTATTATGAGTTATGTGATTTGATGATTGAAGTTTGTTTGGAGTCCCGGATGAGATCGGGGACATGACGAGGAGTCTCGAAATGGTCGAGACGTAAAGATCGATATATTGAAAGGCTATATTCGGACATCGGAAAGGTTCCGAGTGATTCGGGTATTTTTCGGAGTACCAGAGAGTTACGGGAACTCGTATTGGGCCTTAATGGGCCATACGGGAAAGGAGAGAAAGGCCTCAAGGGTGGCCGTGCCCCTTCGCCATGGACTAGTTCGAATTGGACTAGGGAAAGGGGGCGCCCCCTTCGTTCCTTCTCCTTCTCCCTTCCCTTTTTCCTATTCCATGTGGGAGGTGGAATCCTACTAGGACTAGAGTAGGACTCCACACTTTGGGCACGCCCTATGAGGGCCGGCCTCCTCCTCCCTCCATCCTTTATATACGTGGTCAAGGGGCACCCCATAGACACACAAGTTGATCATTGATCTCTTAGCGTGTGCGTCCCCCTTCCACCATAATCCACCTCGGTCATATCGTTGCAGTGCTTAGGCGAAGCCCTGTGTCGGTAGCTTCATCATCACCGTCATCACGCCGTCATGCTGACGAAGCTCTCCCTCGACAGTCTGCTGGATCGTGAGTTCGTGGGACGTCACCAAGCCAAACGTGTGCAGATCGCGGAGGTGCCGTACTTTCGGTACTAGGATCGGTCGATCGTGAAGACATACAACTGCATCAGCCACGTTGTCATAATGCTTCCGGTTACGGTCTACGAGGGTACGTAGACAACACTCTCCCCTCTCGTTGCTATGCACCATCATGATCTTGCGTGTGCGTAGGATTTGTTTTGAAATTACTACGTTCCCCAACAGCGCCTACTATCGGGGCACCCCTTCCCCCGCATAGGAAGGTGAGCCCGACGCTTCCCTCGGGATGGGCGCGGGGGCTTCCATCTGGAGAGCCTCTGTGAAAGTGCGTTATATCGACTAGAGGGGGGGGGGGGGTGAATAGGCAATTTTTATGAAATTCTTCACTGAGGAATTTGCTCGTGAGGAAATTCCTTAGCGAAGAACTACTAGCAGCGGAATAAGTACTCAGATGAAAACATAATAGAATTCAAGCATAGTCATCATGATGAAATGAAGACAAACACAGAGTACAGAAAGCGTAAACACAGGATAGCACAAGATGAAGACAAACAGACTGAAGAAATTGAACTGAGGAAATTGAGAAAGTCTTCAGTCAAAGTCTTCAAACACAGATATGATTAACAAACAGCACACTACTGAGGAAATGAAAGAGTTGAGGAAATAGAACCAGTAAGCTTGGTGAAGAAAATGATTTGGTAGACCAGTTCCAACTGCTGTCTCAGTTGTACATCTGGTTGGAGCGGCTGAGTATTTAAACTCGAGGACACCTAGTCCCGGACACACAGTCCTCACCGTATTCTCCTTGAGCTAAGGACACACAGTCCTCGCCCAATCACTCGTGGTAAGTCTTCAGGTGACTTCCAAACCTTCACAGACTTGGTCACTCAGCGATCCACAATTCCTCTTGGATGCTCTAGACCTTGACGCCTAACCATCTGGAAGAAGCACAGTCTTCAAAGGTAACAAGCGTCGGATCCACGCAGGATCAATCTCTTCAGTGATGCTCAATCACTTTGGGTTTGTAGGTGTTTTGGGTTTGGGTTTGGATTTTCCTCACTTGATGATTTTCACTCAAAGTCCTCGGAGGATGGGTTGCTCTCAAATGACAAGTGTCAGTTTCTCACGGCGCAGCCAACCAGCTAGTGGTTGTAGGGGGCGGCTATTTATAGCCTAGGGAGCAGCCCGACATGATAAGACATAAATGCCCTTCAATGATATGACCGTTAGATGGACAAGATATTTTAGGACAGCTGGCGCGCAGCACAACAACGGTCGGAAATTTGATGTACGAATTCCTCAGGGCTATCATGTTCCTCACTGTTGTCGGTGTACTAAAGTAGGGGTACCTTAGTACCCCGAACTTGTGCACGGGCAGTAGTAGCGTCCCGCGGCAAGGCCTGCCAGGGGAGCGACAAGAGTCTCTACGGCCCTTTCTGGGCCGGACGAAGGCCAAGTGATCGAGCCTAGAAGACCAGGCCCCGGCAAGAGGAGCTTGCCGGGCCTAGAAGGCGAGGTCCGGCAAGAGGAGCTTGCCGGGCCAAGGCGGCAAGGCCCCGGCAGGAGGAGCTTGCCGGGACGACTGAGCCGAAGCACCAAGGCCCCGGCGGGGGGAGCTCGCCGGGACGGCCGAGCCACGGCACACCAAGAGAAGCCCGCCGCGGCGCGCCGCGCGCCCCGGCAAGGCCTGACGAGCGGCAAGCTCTCAGGTGCGGCAAGGCAACTACCGCGGCAAGCCACTTGCCGCGGCAAACCACCACCTCAGGCCTGCGCTCCAGCTCACCTGCCCACGCGTCGCTCTGGGGCTTCCCCGGAGGCACGTGGCAGGGCGCCGCGCAACCTGAGACGCGCGGTGGCATGCGACGTTGGCAGAGTCGCCCCCGTGGCAAGCGGAGGCGCTCCTAACGGTCCGCCTCGGCACTATTCAGGCGATCCAGACGGGCATTTAATGCCTTTGTCTCCCGCCGTCAGAGTTAGGTGCGATAGCACTGTGCGGCCACTGTTCGCACAGTTCCTTGCCATTTTTACCCTCACCTGCGTCGCTACCTGTGGAAAACCCCTTTGCATATAAAAGGAGGCCCATGCGCACGTAGGGAGGGGATCGGACCCAGAGAGAGAAGGGAAAAACCCTAGAAGGGATCGAACCCTAGAGAGGAGGAGAGGGATCCAAACCCGAAGAAGGAGGCCCGGTAGACCCTCGTCTACGTCCTGCTCCAGCTTACTGTAGCTTCTTGCGCTCCAGAGCAAGAACTCGAATCAACCAGACATGCAGCAGTAGGGTTTTACGCATCCATGTGGCCCGAAGCTGGGTAAAATCGTTGTGTGTGTGTGTCGCCTCGATCTGCTCTTTGTGCAACCTCCGCCCCTGCCGAACCGACAAGGGGCTCCGTCCCCATAGGTGCTCGTGGAGGCCGATATCCCCCGACATCTTTGGCGCGCCAGGTAGGGGTGCGTCGAGGTTGTGTGAATCAGATCTGGCGTCCACGCGAGCCAGACTCTCATTGTTTGCGCCAGCATGGCGCCGAAGAAGAAAGCTCCGGAGGCGACCGGTCCGTCAGCGCCGAACCCATCGCCCATGGAGCAGACGGGTGGTGGAGAGGACGCTGGCGGAAGAATGGGCGCCGTCGAACCAGTTCTTGGTCCCGCGACGTCCGAGCTCGCCCCGCGCCCCTCTCAGGAGGCGCGAAACCAGCAGCGTCATAGTACCCATGGTACCATACGCTCGCTGGACCCAGACCGTGCTGGTGGGTCCCAAGGTGCTCAGGACCAGCATGCGATCCAGCGTGCCGGAACGAGCGTCGCGCGGCTGCCTGGACCGGGTGCTGCTCCTTCTAACATAGTTAGGAGTTCGAGCACATCCCGCTCCTCGCGCCGTTCGCAGCCTCTGCCCGCCACCCCAGCGGAAGCTCTCGCGCGAGCTCAGCTGCTCCTAGACTACCCTCCGACGGCGGACAAGCTCGACGACTGGAGGGCAACCATCCAGAGCCTCATCGGTTTCGCCAACGGCGACACTCCGCGGTAGCACAGCGCGTTGCAGCCGCGGCCAGTCACCCAGGCAAGAACCGATGGCGCCAAGATTGGCGGGGGTGCGACCACCGTGCACTCCCCGCCCCAGAAGCCGCGGTCGCCGACTCGCCGGGCTCACCTCGACAATGACTCCACCGCGTCGTCGAACCCGCGAACTCGCCGCGACCAGCGCCAAGTCCTTCACGAACGAAGGGAAGAGGACGCTCGAACCCGCATCGAGCGCAGAAGAGAGGCGCGGCGTCAATCAGACCAGCGCATTGAGCCCTCTGGAAACATGCCCGCATCGGGGGAACCAGGCGAACTGCCGTATTCGGTAGGCTGCCCCGCGTTCACCCGCGAGCTGCGGCAAGTCCAGTGGCCCAGCACGAAGAACTTCAAGCCCGACGTGCCCGAGAAGTACGACGGCAAGTCGCATCCATCTGAATTCCTCAGCATCTACACCATTGCGGTGCAGGCTGCCGGGGGACGGGACGATAAGATCCTTGCCAACTACTTCCCGCTGGTACTCAAGCCCAACGTCAGATCCTGGCTCATGCACTTGCCGGACGGCTCCATCTCCTCCTGGCCAGATCTATGTCATCAGTTCGTTGGCGCCTTCACGGGCGGCCACAAACCCCATGGCCAGGCGAGCGACCTTCATCTGCTTGTTCAGAAGGAGGGGGAGCCTTTGCGCAAGTTCATCCAGAGGTTCAGCCGTGTGCACTACAACATCCCAGACGTCCACCCCGCCGCGGTGATCAGCGCGTTCCACCAGAACGTGCGTAACCGCAAGATGCGGGAGGAGATGGCGATGTGCAAAATCAAGGAGGTCAGCGAGCTTTACGCCCTGGCCGACAAGTGTGCACACGCTGAGGAGGGGAGGAAGCTCCCCGGAGAAAGTGTCGGAGCAGCAGAATCCGATAGTGAAGGTACCGCCCCGGCAAGGAGAGGCCGGCGGTGGAACGGCAAAAAGAAGAAAAACCCAGAGGTACTGGTTGTCGAGAAGTCCGGCAGCGAGGGCTCCGCCAAGAAAGCCCTGGCGGGAGGCCCCGGCAAGGAGATTGTCGGGTGCGCCAACTGCCGGGCGGTGGCCGCTGCCGATAAGCGAGACGGTACCGACAAGAAGTACTGCAAGATCCACCATACCAGGGGCCACGACCTTCAGAGTTGCAAGCAAGTCGAGCGGCTCGTCGACCTGCAGAAGGCCGAGTACGCACGACGCGACAAGGAGAGAGCCCAAGCAGGTGGCGGGGGATCCGGCACGAAGCGCGCCGGCCCGGGGGAGCACCGCGGCAAGGACAAGCAGCGGCAAGCAGATAGACCTCCCCGGGGGCGCGACAAGGGCGAAGACGAGGACGACGGCGAAGACATGGAAGACCCCGAGACCAGCGAGCAGGAGTTTCAGAAATCCACTGAGGTCTTGTGTGTGGACGGCGGTGCCTCCCTCCACACTTCCCACCAATAGCTTAAACGGTGGGCGTGGGAGGTCAATGCGGCGGAGCCACCCGTCGAGTCACGCAGACCCCTGAGATGGTCCAGCACGCCTATCATCTTCGACATTGAGGACCACCCTGATCGCACAACCGCGGTCGGGTGCTTGCCGATGTTGGTTTCCCCAACAATCCGCAACCTCAAGGTCACTAAGATGCTAGTTGACGGCGGGGCCGGCTTGAATCTGATCTCCTCTGTTGTTCTCCGGAGACTCCAAGTTCCCGACAGCGAGCTCGAAGAAACCGGCACATTCCAAGGAATCAACCCGGGAAGGAGCAAGCCGAAGGGAAAGATCACGCTGCCGGTAACATTTGGCAGCGAGCTGAATTTCAGGACTGAGAAGGTCACCTTTGATGTCGCCGACTTTCTGTTGCCTTACAACGGGATCCTCGGCCGACCAGCGCTCGCCAAGTTCATGGCGGCCTCTCACTACGCGTATAACATGCTCAAGATGCCTGGCCCGATAAGCGTCATTTCTGTCCCCGGCGACAAGAAGGATGCCCTTATCTGCGCCGACCAAATATACCGGGATGCAACAGCAGCAACGGCCTGCGGCCCGCTTGCCGCTGGAGCTTCCGGGGGAAAGAAGAAGTCCGGCAAGTGCTCTGGCGCCCACTCCGGCAAGCGCGCCTCTTCGGAGTGCTGCGCTGCCGTCGAGGACGTGCCATCGAGCCCCGCCGGCATGAAGACCAAGTCCGGCGAGTGCTTTGGCGCCCACTCTGGCAAGCGCGCCTCTTCGGGGTGCTGCGCTGCCGTCGAGGACGTGCCATCGAGCCCCACCGGCATGAAGAAGAAGCCCGGCAAATGCTCTGGCGCCCACTCCGGCAAGCGCACCTCTTCAGAGTGCTGCGCTGCCGTCGAGGACGTGCCATTGAGCGCCGCCGGCAAGAAGAAGCCCGACGAATGCTCTGGCGCCCACTCCGGCAAGCGCGCCTCTTCGGAGTGCTGCGCTGCCGTCGAGGACGTGCCATCGAGCCCCGCTGGCATGAAGACCAAGTTCGGCAAATGCTCTGGCGCCCACTCCGGCAAGCGCGCCTCTTCGGAGTGCTGCGCTGCCGTCGAGGACGTGCCATCGAGCCCCGCCGGCATGAAGACCAAGTCCGGCGAATGCTCTGGCGCCCACTCCGGCAAGCGCGCCTCTTCGGAGTGCTGCGCTGCCGTCGAGGACGTGCCATCGAGCCCCGCCGGCAAGAAGGCCAAGCCCGGCAAATGCTCTGGTGCCCACTCCGGCAAGCGCGCCTCTTCGGAGTGCTGCGCTGCCGTTGAGGACGCGCCATCGAGCCCCGCCGGTAAACACAAGGAGACGACGGCTGCTCCACCAGCGACCAAGAAGGTGCCCGCCAAGGAGGACGGCACTGGTGGTACCTTCACCATCAGTGCCACTCTCGACCCCAAATAGGAAGGCGCGCTCGTTGCTTTCCTGCGGGCGAATGTTGATGTGTTTGCCTGGCAACCATCTGACATCCCCGGCGTTCCTAGGGAAGTGATTGAGCACCACCTCGCCGTCTGTCCTCATGCGCGGTCCATCAAGCAAAAGGTCAGGAAACAAGCGGTGGAGCGCCAAGAGTTTATCGCGGAGGAGATCAGGAAGTTGGAAGCGGCAGGCCTCGTCAGAGGCGTGCTCCATCCGACGTGGTTGGCCAATCCTGTTGTCGTGCACAAAGCAAACGGGAAGTGGAGGCTTTGCATCGATTTCACCGATATCAACAGAGCTTGCCCTAAAGATCCATTTCCCTTGCCGCGCATCGACCAGATTGTTGACTCCACGGCCGGATGCGACCTGCTTTCATTCCTTGACGCCTACTCCGGGTACCACCAGGTCTTCATGGCCGAAGAAGACGAAGAGAAGACTGCGTTCATCACTCCATGCGGCACGTACTGTTTTGTGCGGATGCCTTTTGGACTGAAGAACGCAGGCTCGACGTTCGCGAGGGTTGTCCACACTGCTTTCGAGCAACAGATCCACAGAAATGTGGAGGCCTACATGGACGACATTGTGGTCAAGAGCAGAGACAAGGCAACCTTGGTTCAAGACTTGGAAGAGACCTTTGCAAACTTGCGCAAGATCAGCCTCAAGCTCAACCCCGAGAAGTGCGTGTTCGGAGTTCCCTCCGGCAAGCTTCTCGGGTTCTTCGTGTCTCAGCGCGGGATCGAAGCCAACCCCGATAAGATCAAGGCCATCGAGCAGATTGAAGCACCAACGCGTGTCAAGGACGTGCGAAGACTTGCCGGCTGCGTGGCGGCTCTCAGCAGGTTTATTTCCAGGTCTGCGGAACGCGCCCTGCCGTTTTTCAAAATCTTGAAAAAGGCAGGTCCAGTAAAATGGACTCCGGAAGCGGAGGCTGCGCTGCAAGACTTGAAGAAATAACTGTCCTCCACTCCTATACTTGTCGCGCCTAGACCGCAAGAGAAGTTGCTGCTCTACCTAGCGGCAACCAATCAAGTGGCTAGTGCTGCGTTAGTTGCAGAGAGGGAAGCTGATGATGAGCCAGCAACCACGGCAAGCGCGTCCGACGGCAAGCAGGGGGCTTCCCCGACAAGCTATGGCCCCGGCAAAGGCGGATCCGCGCAAGCGCAAGGGGAAGTGCAGAGGAAGAGGATGGTGCAGCGCCCAGTTTACTTCGTCAGTTCCCTCCTGCAGGGGGCTAGGTCGAGGTACTCTGGTGTGCAGAAATTGCTCTTCGGCCTCCTCATGGCCTCGAGGAAGCTGCGCCATTACTTCCAAGCACACGAGATCACAGTGGTCACTCGCTTTCCGCTTAAGAGGATACTGCAGAATCCTGAAGCAACAGGCAGGATCGTCGAGTGGGCACTAGAACTGTCAAGATTTGGCCTCAGGTTTGAGAGCACATCGACCATCCAGAGCAGAGCATTGGCAGAGTTCATAGCAGAGTGGACGCCGACACCGGACGAAGAAATTCCAGAGACGATCATCCCCGGCAAGGAAGCAACCAAAGAGTGGCTGATGTACTTTGATGGTGCCTTTTCGCTGGAAGGCGCCGGTGCCGGCGTGCTGCTCATCGCGCCCACCGGAGAGCACCTCAATTACATCGTCCAGATGCACTTTCCCAAGGAGCAAGCAACCAACAATACGGCAGAGTATGAAGGTTTGCTCGCCCGTCTCAGGATCGCGGCGGAACTTGGGATCAAGAAGCTCATTGTCAGGGGTGACTCGCAGCTCGTCGTCCGCCAAGTGAACAAGGATTACCAGTGCCCGTTGATGGAAGCTTACGTTGATGAAGTGAGGAAGCTGGAAGAGCGCTTTGACGGCCTGCAAATGGAATACGTTCCAAGAGCAGAAAACGACATCGCCGACGGCCTGTCAAAATGCGCCGCACTAAAGCTACCTGTGGAACCAGGGACTTTTGTGCTCAAGCTGACTCAGCCATCCGTGACACCATCAACTGGACCAAGCAAGAAGAGGAAATCGGTCTCCGGCGACTATCTCCCGGCAGAGCTTCCCGAAGCCGCCGCCAAGAGAGTCCCCAGGATCGACGCCAAGAGTGCGGAGGAGCTGCCCGCTCCGGCAAGCCCCAGGGCTTGTCCCGACGAAGCAGGCGCTCCCGGCAAGCCACGCCCCGGCAAGCTTGCCGGGGAACATCAAGCTCCGGCTGAGCCCCAAGTCCTTGCCGTAGAAGTTGATGTTCCCGCAGCCGCCGACATGCGTTTAGTCCTCGTCGTCGAGCCACAGGCTCCGACGTGGGCACAGCAGATCGTCCGTTTCCTCCAGACAGGAGAACTTCCCAAAGAACAAGAAGAAGCTGAAAGAGTAGCCCGGCAGTCCAGTATGTACCAGTTCGTTGACAACGCACTGTACAGAAGAGGACGCAACGGGGTGAAATTGAAGTGCATTCACCGGGAAGACGGACAGAAGCTGTTGGCGGAGATACACGGAGGCATATGTGGACACCACATTGGCGCTAGAGCACTTGCCGGCAAAGCGTTCCGGCAAGGTTTCTTCTGGCCAACAGCCCTCCAGGATGCAACTGCACAAGTAACCAAGTGTGAAGCGTGCCAGTTCCATTCCAAGAAGATACACCAGCCAGCTCAAGCTCTCCAGACGATCCCTTTGTCCTGGCCCTTCTCGGTCTGGGGGCTCGATATCCTCGGCCCCTTCCCCCGATCCGTCGGGGGCTTTGAGTACTTGTTCGTTGCCATCGACAAGTTCACAAAGTGGCCAGAAGTGGAACCGGTGAGAAAGGTGACCGCCCAGTCCGCGATCAAATACTTCAGGTCGATTGTTTGCCGCTTCGGGATCCCCAACAGGATCATCACCGACAACGGTACGCAGTTCACAAGCCACACTTTCATGCAGTACACCCAAGATCTCGGCACCAAGGTCTGCTTCGCTTCTGTTGCTCATCCCCGGAGCAACGGTCAAGCGGAAAGGGCCAACGCCGAGGTACTGCGCGGGCTCAAGACCAGAAGTTTTGACAAGCTGCTCAAGCGCGGACGGAACTGGATCGAGCAGCTGCCGGCGGTTCTTTGGTCAGTCAGAACGACGCCAAATCGAGCCACCGGCCAGACACCATTTGCTCTAGTCTATGGAGCAGAAGCAGTTACCTCCACGGAACTCGTATATGGGTCACCTCGAGTGCTCGCTTATGATGAGCTTGAGCAAGAGCGGTCGCGTGAAGATGACGCACTGCTCCTCGAGGAAGATCGTCTCCAGGCCGCTGTGCGATCCGCTCGCTACCAGCAAGCTCTGCGTCGCTATCATAGCCGCAAAGTTAAAGCCAGGAGCCTCGAGGAAGGCGACCTTATTCTTCGGCACGTTCAGTCGGCCAAGATACACAACAAGTTGACGCCGAAGTGGGAAGGCCCTTACCGGGTGAAACGAGTCACGAGGCCCGATGCCGTCCGCCTCGAGACCGAAGATGGTACTCCGGTGAGCAATTCCTGGAACATTGAGCATCTTCGCAAGTTTTACCCGTAAGGCGCGGTTGTCGGACCCCGTCCGGCAACCAACTCTTTGTACAAAAGTCTTGCCGCAGACGCATGTAATCCTTTGTACAAAGCCAGGCGCAGACCCTGGCCGCAATGACGCGCTGGGGCCCCCCAAGTTTTAGCATGCATGCTGAGTCGAGTCTCGTCCTTGGTTAGGGTTGATAGTGCCTAACAGTCGCTAACCCCTAACTTAGAGGTCGAGTCCGCGTCTTTTTCCCGTCCTTTCCCTTTGGCTCGCGGGAGTTGCATACCCTTGCCGAGCCGCTCAAGGACGAAGAAGGGGAGAAGGGCGAGCCAGCACCCGCGCCCCGGCAAGCCAGAGTGGCCGGGGGCTGCAACCTTAGATAAGTCTTTACATCCCTTATCATGCATTCTCTCATGAGCTGCGGAATGCGAAAACCTTGCTTCCCCCTAAAAGCTGCCGTGCTCTCTTAAGCGACAAACCCCGAAGCGCGTTCCCGGGGCCCGCTTCGGATAGTAGCCGCGGCGGCAAGGGGAGGAAGCGAGGGGCTAGAACCCGCCTTCTCCCTGCCTCCGCCAAGAGCGTGAGGAGGGCCAAGAGGCGCGGGGAGACGGCAGGGTCCGTTGCCGGGCGGGGAAGTGTCCATCTTAACGATGCAAAGGGTTCGCTCCTTGCCGCGGGATGTACCCGCGAGACAAATGGTCCGGAAAACACTCCCTTTTCATTAAAAACATTCCACTCAGGTACAGCTCAGAGAGAATGAAAAACATGAAAGATGGGATTACAAGATTTAAATACAACTAAGGCCCAAGGGCTTACAAGATAAAAAGAGATGAGGTGCCCTAATCCCTTTCTTGTCTCTCTCCTCAGGAGGTAGGGCAAGGAGGCGAGAAGGGCAAAAGGGGCGCCTAGACAAGCTACGGGTGGCAGAAGACGCCAAGAGAGCATCCGGGGCTCCGCCCGGGGGGCTCCGGAGGCTGGATGGAGACGGCGACGCCGAAAGCGGAGCTCGAAAAGGAGGCGGCGGGACGTCAGCACGCTGTCGAGGGCATCTAGCCCTCGTACTCCGAGTTGACGGCCTTGCCGCCGGCCTCTTCCCCTTCCGCAGCCTCGCCACTCCGGCCGCCCGAGAAGACGAAGCCCCGGCAAGAGGAGCTTGCCGGGCCGGAGAGAAGACCCCGGTGGTCGTCGCCGCGAGCAGGGGTGGTGACGGCGTCTGGGACGAAGTTGGAAGACGAGGCAGCGGCCTTGCCGCCCGCCCTCTTCCTCTTCCGCAGCCTCCCTACGCCAGCCGCCCAAGGAGACGACCCCGGGGAGTTCACGACGCCAGCGACGCGGACGATGGGGGCCGCCGGTGCCACGCGGAGCTGCGACCGGCACCTAGTCGGACCCGTCATCCCGGCGGCCGCTCCCCTCGTCGTCGCTGTCGCTCCCCTCCTCGCCACTCTCGCTCGAGGAGGAGCCTTCGCTGTCGGAGGAGCTATCCACGCAGCACCGGGCCCGGGTGCCGAGGTCCCCGAAGGCCTTGACGGAGAGGAGATCGCCCTCCATCAGCTTAAAATGGAGGGTGAACCCCTCCATCAAGCTGTGGATACGGGCGAACGTCTTCCACCCGCGGCCAAGACACATCACGCCGGGGGCTCGGGATTCGACGTGGACTCGCATACCACTGATCTCGCAGCCCCTCATGCGCAGTCTCAGCGTCTCGTGTTGTTCCGCCTCCAAGACGTCCGCGAAGGGGGCCGGGAGGCGGAGGCGACGGCGAGGCGCCCGGCGCAGCCTGATGATGAACTCGCAGGGGTCGTCCCCGAGATGAACCGCTGGGGGAAACGGAGCCGCCGACGGAGGCGAGGCCGGTGCGCCGTCCTGCCCGCCTCGAGCGCCTCGACCCCGTCCACGGCCTCGTCCACGACCTCGCCCCCTCCCCCTTCCCCTTACGGTTGGCTCCGCCGCCGCGGGTGCAAGGGGAGGAGGGGCTCACTGCCTGGCGGCAACCCTTGCCGCCACCGAAGAGGGACCAGGGTTCCCTTTCTCCATGACAGTTGGGGAGAGGGGACCAGGGATCTAAGAGAAGGAAGAAGGGAGGAGTGCGGACCCTCATCGCCCCCTTCCGCTCCTTATAAAGGGGTGGAGTGGGGGCTCGGCCGCCCCGCCCAACCAATCAAAGCAGAGGAAGGGCAGGTGACGGGGCCGACCCTCTACATCAACCCGCGTTGGCCCGGTTTTCCGCCTCCACCACCGCGACCCCAAGTGCATGGAGGACGCGTGGCAGGCGAGCAGGGCCGAGGCGACGGATGAGGCGACCTCTCCCCACCCGTGATCGTGGGGACGGGTGCCCCGAAAGCCGCGCCTCGACCCCGTTCGTTCACCAAGCCGCGCCTCCACGCCCCCTCCCCCATTTGAAAATGGGGGCGGGCGCTTCGCCTTTCCAAATAAAGGAGTCGTGCCCGACGTGACGCATGCCTGCGGGCCTCAGCCCCGCGCACGCCACCCACGTCACGCACGCCTCGCCCCCCACGATGCCGCGATAAGCGCGCGCCACTTGGGGAGGGCGCGACGGACACGGAGTTAAGGAGCAGCGCAACCCAGGCCACGCGTGCCCGTGCACTGTTAGGGCCTGGTCCAACAACGCTCGGCACCGTGTATGGCCCAGACCCGGGGGCTCCTGTCGGTGTACTAAAGTAGGGGTACCTTAGTACCCCGAACTTGTGCACGGGCAGTAGTAGCGTCCCGCGGCAAGGCCTGCCAGGGGAGCGACAAGAGTCTCTACGGCCCTTTCTGGGCCGGACGAAGGCCAAGTGATCGAGCCTAGAAGACCAGGCCCCGGCAAGAGGAGCTTGCCGGGCCTAGAAGGCGAGGTCCGGCAAGAGGAGCTTGCCGGGCCAAGGCGGCAAGGCCCCGGCAGGAGGAGCTTGCCGGGACGACTGAGCCGAAGCACCAAGGCCCCGGCGGGGGGAGCTCGCCGGGACGGCCGAGCCACGACACACCAAGAGAAGCCCGCCGCGGCGCGCCGCGCGCCCCGGCAAGGCCTGACGAGCGGCAAGCTCTCAGGTGCGGCAAGGCAACTACCGCGGCAAGCCACTTGCCGCGGCAAACCACCACCTCAGGCCTGCGCTCCAGCTCACCTGCCCACGCGTCGCTCTGGGGCTTCCCCGGAGGCACGTGGCGGGGCGCCGCGCAACCTGAGACGCGCGGTGGCATGCGACGTTGGCAGTCGCCCCCGTGGCAAGCGGAGGCGCTCCTAACGGTCTGCCTCGGCACTGTTCAGGCGATCCATATGGGCATTTAATGCCTTTGTCTCCCGCCGTCAGAGTTAGGTGCGATAGCACTGTGCGGCCACTGTTCGCACAGTTCCTTGCCATTTTTACCCTCACCTGCGTCGCTACCTGTGGAAAACCCCTTTGCATATAAAAGGAGGCCCATGCGCACGTAGGGAGGGGATCGGACCCAGAGAGAGAAGGGAAAAACCCTAGAAGGGATCGAACCCTAGAGAGGAGGAGAGGGATCCAGACCCGAAGAAGGAGGCCCCATAGACCCTCGTCTACGTCCTGCTCCAGCTTACTGTAGCTTCTTGCGCTCCAGAGCAAGAACTCGAATCAACCAGACATGCAGCAGTAGGGTTTTACGCATCCATGCGGCCCGAAGCTGGGTAAAATTGTTGTGTGTGTGTGTGTCGCCTCGATCTGCTCTTTGTGCAACCTCCGCCCCCGCCGAACAGACAAGGGGCTCCGTCCCCATAGGTGCTCGTGGAGGCCGATATCCCCCGACACTGTGTAGGAAATTCGCACTGGCGAATTCCTAACTCCTCAGTTAGAGCAAAGTCCTCAGTGACCAGAAGAACCGCGTCTCTGTCACTGAAGAAATTGACTGAACTGTATGAGATTTCCAATGGCTTCACTCGAAAGGATTGGTAGGTGTAGGATTTGAGTTGAGCATCACATGGAAATTTTCTCCTTAGTATTTCCTCGACCCCCTTTAACAGTACGGTGTTTCCTATGACTCAAGAAAGAGAATATGAAACTACGAAAACAAAAGTCTTCACGCTTCATGTTCCTCGAATGAATACCAAGTCTTCAAGGTCACACCAATTTCTTCACTTTCAAAGTCTTCAGAAAGTCTTCAAAATATCAAAGTCTTCAGTCGAAGAACTTCATTTTTAGGGGTCGACTTTCTCTGTAAATATCGAACTCCTCATAGACTTATAGACCTGTGTACACTCATAAACGCATTAGATACTTAACCTATAAGTCTTCAATACACCAAAATCACTAAGGGGCACTAGATGCACTTACAATCTCCCCCTTTTTGGTGATTGATGACAACATAGGTTAAGTTTTCAACGAGGATAAATATATGAAGTGTAACTACTGATACTGAGGAATTTGATTGCAAGATATAGAAGAACTCCCCCTGAAGATGTGCATAGTGAGGAATAAGCTTTTGAAGCAATGCACACTTGAAGAGTTGAATCATGGAGATCTCCCCCTATATCTTGTAATTCATACACGCATTTGATATATAATATGATGAAATATGGTGCCTGATGTAATTCAGCATGCGTGCAATAATATTAGTGAGGAATAACCATGCAGAATAGTGCATCAAAGTATCAAAGCATAGTGCAACAAAAGTATCAGCGCACCATCGGACTTAAGATTACAACTCGATCCAATAAAAGTTTTGCAAGAACGAGAGTTGTAACTTAAAAAAAAACGAATATGCCCTTATTATAGATCCGCTTGAAGACTAACTCAGTTTTCTCCCCCTTTGTCATCAAATGACCAAAAGGATCGAAACTGAGGACTAACGCCCCTGAAGATTTTCAAGTTGATGAAGGAGCGCCAGCGTTGTTGGGGTCGGTCGTTGAAGTAGGGCCTGCTGCAGTGTCATCCAAGTCTTCATTTTCATCAGTGTCGCGTGATGAAGAATATGAACTGGCCACCAAAGAAGGAACGTTGAGCTTCTTGTATTTCTTCGGAGGAGGTGCAAACCAGTCAAAGTCTTCTTTGAGACCCATTTTCTCCAAGTCTTCAGCACTGTACACTTGAGATAGCACAGCCAAGGTGCGGTTGAGGGTTTCATGAAGGTACTAGTGGTTTTTCTTCACTACATTGTGTGTGGAAGTCATGTTGTGAAGAATTGAACAAACTGACGCTTGACCCATTTATGATTGCGATCAACTTCTTGATGAAGACTGAGGAGTAACTCACGGTCAGTCATCACCCTGGGTGCTGTGGCTTGAGGATTTGGCTTGGCAGTGTTAGCAGCAGAGTCATGTGTGGCAGAGTCATCATTGGTGGAGTAAGATGCAGCTTTGCGAAATTGACCATCCAATGGACGAATGCCTTCATCTATCACAGCAGTGGCCTTGCCCTTTTCATCAGCTGAGGAAAATGTCCATTTGAGGACTTCAATGGGAGGCAAATAGCTGTAGTGGTTGAGAGTTTCATCTTTGTAGTTGAGTGAAGACCTTGTCCTGATGAATTTCATTATCCAAGGTGCATAAGGCTTCAGCTCAAATGGTGACATAGCAATGTTGGCCAGAGTCCTCATGAAGAAATCATGGAAGTTGACAGGAACACCATGAATGATTTTGAAAAGCAGATTCTTCATGATGCCAACGACTTCTTCATCAGTCGAGTCGTGGCCTTTGATGGGACTCATTGTCTTCGTCAGAATGCGATAGACAGTCCTTGGCACATACAACAATTCCTTGACGAGGAATTTGGTTCTAGGAGCTTGCCCTGGCTTCAAAGGCTTCATCAGCACTTGCATATAGTGATTTGAAAGCTCAGGTTCGTTGTACACACAACGAGCATCTTCAGTGGGCGGACTCAGAGGAAGGACCCGAAGCAATTCAGATGCTGGGGCCTTATAATGGGTGTTTTCAGTCATCCAGTCCAAAACCCATGAATTGATATCTTCAGAGTTGCCGGTGATGTGCAACGTTGCATAGAATTGAAGAATAAGTTCTTCATTCCAATCGCATATATCTGTGCAGAAATTGAGCAGCCCAGCGTCGTGAAGAACACTGAGCACTGGCGTGAAGCACGTCAAAGACTCCATATCCACGTGAGGAATATGAGCATGGTCGAAGACTTTGTCTTTGTTGTAAAGCACTGAGGAATAGAAATTTGCTTGGCTGGCAGTCCAGAAATGCCTCTTCCTTATGTGAGCAGAGTCATATGGGTTGTATTCAGTGAAGAACACGTGCTCGCCATAGAAGTCTTCAGCCTTGAATTTCTGTTTTCGTGAGAACGGATCCTTTGGCCTTGGCAGAGGAGTGTCTGTGAGTTGCATCACGACCTCAGGAATCACGACCTCAGGCTCTTCAGGCTGAGGAATTTCAGGATTTTCCTCAGGTGCAGTCACCTTATCTGTTTCAGCAGCAGTTTCTTCAGCACTAGTGGCTGGTATTTCTTCATTCACAGATGCAGTGGGATGAGTTTCTTCAGAGCCCAATTTTACTGTTGGTGAAGGAGAGTGAGGAATTTGCTGCAGGGGAGTGAAGAGTGGGGAATTGGGATGCTGACTTTCCCAAAAGTCGTCATTCATCACTGGAGTGGTGCTTCCAATATCCACATCCTCATCAATTTCTTCAACACCAGCCTCTTCAGCATCAAATTGAGGCATTGGTGATGAGACCATTGGGGTTGAAGGGATTGCATCCGCTTCAATTTCTTCATCAATCTGCTCTGACGAAGCAGCAGATTGAGTTTCTTCATCTGATCCACTTGGGATCTCATAATCTTCACCAAAAGGAACAAGGTCCTTTGATGGCACGGAGGAGATATGAATGGCATCAATGGGATTAGCAAACGAGCTGGTCATTGGCTTCATCTTCTAGGGAGCTGAAGATTCTGAAGCAGTTGATGCTTTCCTTTTCTTCACAGCAGCTCGCTCTGCAGCCTTGGTTTTCTTCACATCTAATGCATATAGAAGAATTGGAGTTGGCGTAGGCGCAGGTGGAGCTGAGGAATCTGGTTGATTTTCCTCAGGCGCAACTGATGCAGTTGCCCTGGTTTCTTCAATTTCTTCAGGCGCACCACTAGTGGATGCCCTGGCAATTTCATCAGCGGCTGGAGCAGATTCATCAGCCCTAGAACTGGCATGTTCTTCAGCAGCCTGAACTTCATCAGCGGTGCTGGCATGTTCTTCAGTTTGCTGAACAGATGCTTCAGCTTGAGGAATTTGTGGCGTTGAGGCTGCACCCTTGGTGAAGGTATCAGTCAACCTCACAAATATGACCTTGGCTCCTTGCCAATCAGCATAGTACGAGTCAAAGTTGTCGCTGAGGGCTTTGATCTCAGCCTGTATTTTGACGAGTTCCTCAGGCTTCATTGTGAGAACTTTTTCCTCAATAGCTTCTCTTTGCGGTACTGCGATTTCTTGATCTCTCTGGCCTTATCATATTTCCACTTCTCCTCTTGGATGAAGTGAGTCAACATGTGACTTTGACCAGGTGTCAGCTTGAAATCAGGCATAGGTGTGTTAGGATCCTTATGACAGAGATCAATATAATCTAGGATCGCCCTTGGATCCAATAGTAGGGGCACAGGTGTGCCTTTGGCTTTAGCAGCCCGTTCTTGTCGGTCCCTGATGATTTCAGTAAGTTCTTCTTCATCAGCTTCATCATCATCAGATGGCACAGTGAAGACTACCTGCTTCTTGTTGGGACTTGGGCGATTTCCGCGTCCAGCAGTAGCCTTTTTCTTCAGCAGTGAGGGTCTTGCTGAGGAATTTGGTGTAGCTGAAGAACTAGCTGAGACACCAGAGGCAATAGAGATGCCAGTCGTCCTTTGGCACGAGGCCAGATGCACAGGTGCTGAGGACTTTGTCGGGATAACTGAGGACTTTGGTGGAGCAGGAGCAACATGAGGAATTTGCTTTGAAGATTTTGAATATTCTGGCCGTGAGGGCGCAACTAAGGAACTTGGCCGTGAGGGCATTGATGTTGAAGCACTTGGCTTGCGAGCGGGCTTCTTGAGCATTGCTTTCTTCGGCTTGACCGAGGCCTCAGTGGCAGTAGCAGCAGCAGCAGAGTCTTCATTGAATTTCCTCACTGCTTCTCTGGCTTGCCTTGCCAGTTTAGCTTGGCGCTTGGCCCATTCTTTAGGAAATTCCTCACCACGCTTGATGCTGGTGGGATCAGCCAATTGGCCAGGTGCCAATGGAGGTCTTTGGCATGGAGGGTTTACTGCAAATTTCTTCATGTACTTTGGAGTAACATATCTGTACTCCCTCCATTCACGTGCCCATCTCCGTTCAATCCTACGGATTCGCACCTTGCGCTGATTTTTATCTTCTTTGCCAAACTTGGCTTCATCAGGCGTGCAGTACTCATCATAGATGTCCTCAGGTATTTCAAAAGTTGTCATAACCTCAGGCTTCTTTCCTCCTTTCCGTGGCCTTTTACCTTCAGCCATTTTCTTCAGATGAGGAATTTGAACAATTGAATTCTTTGAAGAAGTATGCAACTTTTCTTCGAGGAACGCTGCAAATGAGTTAAGTTGATGAGAACCTAATGATTCAGCAGCGGACATGTGTACCTGTGAACAAAGTATAGTTGCGAGGAATTTGAAGAGGTCATATGCATTCTCAGAGGGTTTTTCATAAAGAACAAGTTTTAGGAATTTGACCAGATTCGTCTTGAGGAATTTCACTAAGCGCTTTATATCTTAGGTTCCAGGGTTGTATAGATCGAGGATCCACACAATTGAGGAATCTTGAAGAAAATGAGGCTTAGGGAAATGAATCAAGAAAAGATAACATGTGAGGTGTTTTGTGTGTGAGGATTTGAAGAATAAAACACCTTTGAAGATTTTGTAGAAAAATTTCGAATCAACGAGGGCAGTAAAATTAGCTTTTAATTACCCTGAACAAAGAACACGGCGAACTGGGAGTTGGAACAATGAAGTTCGTCGATGCAGATCTTCCACGCCCTAACTTGGCGGAGGAAGATGTCTACGACGGCGGCGGAGGTGAAGATTTCCGCGGTCGGCGCGAGTACGATGACAATGAGGTCGAGGCAGTGAAGCTCTTCCTCACCGGCGACGATGGAGTAGCGACGGCGCTAGGGTTTGGAAAGCTCGAGCGAGGGAGTGAGATCGAGCGGGGTAAAAGAAGTGAGGATGACGATAGGGGTATTTATAGCCGCGGTGAAAAACTGCTCGTCCAAAGATTTAGGACGAACGTGCCCCTGGCCGTTCTCCTTCTTGCGACATGTGTCACCCACGTACTGTGTAGTGGAGATTATGTAAGATCGTGGGTGGATAAAATAATGCATCGTGGGATGCGGAACGGTTTGAGCGGCAAAACCGTAAGTTTGGATAAGATTAGTTTTAACGTTCCGTTCGCAATTTCTTCAGCTGACAAGGACACAGTGAAGAATTTGAACGAGTTTCAAATAGAACGCACATGAAGAATTGTGAACAGATTGGATTGAGTATAGCATAGAGGGGAAGGGTCCGATCACATTCACTTAGCAGAAAAGTTCCAACTTGAAGAAATAGCTATAAGTGAATGTTGTAGAGGACATAAACTCATACATATATATATAGCCAATGAAGAAAAACGACGGCACAAGTGAAGACTTTGTAAAGTTTGAAGAATTTGAAAAACTGAAGAATTTCAAAAGTTGAGAAAAAAACTCAAATTCAAGATTTTCAACTTTTGTGGTGGCGTGACCCACCGTGTAAGAATGATGATTTCAGACACCGCGTACAATTGTCGTAGGGTTCTGAGAGTCAAATTCTTCATTAATTTCTTCACACTTAGAGTGTTATTCTTCATTGATTGAAGAAAAACGTTTCTTCATGTGTTGCACATCTAAGTCATCAATTTTGCATAAGTGTTAGGATGAGTGACTTTTCAAAGTACATTCGAAGATTCTAAGATATTTAGCTCACACCGCAACTTGCTAAATCTCTTCTCATCCAAGGGCTTAGGAAGATATCGGCTAGCTGTTCTTCAGTCTTCACATGCTCAATAGAAATGTCGCCCTTCAACACATGATCACGAAGAAAATGATGACGAATCTGAATGTGCTTTGTCTTCGAGTGCTGAACTGGGTTGTGAGCAATCTTGATGGCACTCTCATTGTCACAGAGGAGAGGCACATTCTTCACGTTGATGCCATAGTCCTTGAGCGTTTGCTTCATCCATAGGAGTTGAGCACAGCAAGAACCAGCAGCAATATACTCAGCTTCAGCAGTAGATAGTGATACACAGTTCTGTTTCTTCGAGGACCAGCAGACCAAGGATCGTTCGAGGAAATGACAAGTACCAGATGTTGACTTGCGATCCACACGGTCACCAGCATAGTCAGAGTCTGAATATCCAATGAGATCAAAATCCGAGCCCTTGGGATACCATAATCCTAGTGTTGGTGTGTGAGCTAGATATCGAAGAATATGTTTCACAGCCTTATGGTGTGATTCCTTCGATGCAGCTTGAAATCATGCACACATGCAAACACTAAGCATTATATCTGGCCTAGATGCACATAAGTACAATAAAGAACCAATCATGGAGTGGTATACCTTATGATCGAAGTCAGTACCATTTTCATCAGTGCATAAATGACCATTTGTGGGCATAGGAATTTTGATGCCTTCGCAGTCTTGCATGCCGAATTTCTTCAGGACATCCTTGAGGTATTTCTCCTGAGATATGAATATGCCATTTCGCTGTTGACGAATTTGAAGACCTAAGAAGAATTTCAACTCTCCCATCATAGACATTTGATATTCTTCTCTCATCATATAGGCAAATTCATCACTATAACGTTGGTCAGTACATCCAAAGATAATATCATCAACATATATTTGGCACACAAACAGTTCACCATCATAAGATTTAGTAAAGAGAGTGGGATCGAGTGAACCGGGTGTGAAGCCTTTCTTCATGAAGAATTTCTTCAATGTATCATACCACGCCCGTGGGGCCTGCTTGAGGCCATAGAGGGCCTTGTTAAGTCTGAAGACTTTGTTAGGATGCTTTGGATCTTCAAAACCTGGTGGTTGAGCAACATATACTTCTTCCTCAAGCTTACCATTGAGGAATGCGCTTTTCACATCCATTTGGTGTAAGATGATATCATGATGGTTAGCATAAGCAAGCAATATGCGAATAGCCTCAAGTCTAGCAACAGGTGCAAAAGTTTCATCGAAATCAATTCCTTCAACCTGTGTGTAGCCTTGAGCTACTAGTCGTGCCTTATTCCTCACCACAACACCATTTTCATCTTGCTTGTTGCAGTAGATCCACTTTGTGCCAATGATGTTATGCTTGCGAGGATCGGGACGATTGACTAGTTCCCATACGTTGTTGAGCTTGAACTCATGTAATTCTTCTTGCATGGCCTGAATCCACTCAGGCTCCAGAAATGCTTCATCTACCTTAGTGGGCTCTGTGATAGAGACAAAAGCAAAGTGCCCACAAAAGTTAGATAGATGTGAAGCTTTTGAGCGTGTGAGAGGACCTGGTGCTCTAATGTCATCGATGATCTTCTCCACTTGCACTTCTTTTGCAACGCGAGGGTGAGCTGGTTGTCGTTGAGGAATTTGATCCGCATTTTCTTCACCATCAATTTCCTCAGCATTTTCTTCAGGTGCATCAGCTCGACGTTCTTCATGTTCTGGAATGAATTCTTCAGCAGATTCTTCAGTAGGAATGACATCTTCAGTAGCCTTGTGCTTGATAGAATCCTCAGGTGCTGGTTCATCTAACACAAAAGGTAGGTGCTCTCTTTGCGAGCCATTAGTTTCATCGAACCGCACATCTAAAGTTTCAACAATCTTGTGAAGAACATTGTTGAAGACTCTGTAGGTGTGCGAGTCCTTTCCATAACCAAGCATAAAACCTTCATGTGCTTTCGGTGCAAATTTAGAGTTGTGATGAGGATCTCTAATCCAACATTTAGCACCGAAGACTTTGAAATAACTCACATTGAGTTTCTTGTCAGTGAGGAGTTCATAGGCAGTCTTCTTGAAGAATTTGTGAAGATATACTCTGTTGATGATGTGGCACGCAGTATCAATTGCATCAACCCAGAAACGACGAGGGGTTTTGTATTCATCGAGCATAGTGCGAGCCATCTCAGCAAGAGTCCTGTTCTTGCGCTCCATGACGCCATTCTGTTGAGGAGTATAAGGAGCAGATAACTCATGAGTAATACCAAGTTCATCAAGATAGTCATCGAGACCCGAATTCTTGAACTCAGTGCCATTGTCACTTCTGATGTGCTTAATCTTCACACCAAAGTTGGTTGAAGCCCTCGAGGAAAATCGTTTGAAGACTTCCTGCACTTCAGTTTTGTAAGAGACAAGGTGTACCCATGTGTAACGAGAGTAATCATCAACAATAACAAAGCCATATTGAGATGCTTCATTTGAAACAAAGGAATAATGATTAGGACCGAAGAGATCCATGTGAAGCAATTCGAATGGACGAGTAGTGGTCATGATAGTCTTCGCTGGATGCTTGGCCTTTGTCATCTTTCCAGCTTCACAGGCACCGCACAAGTGATCCTTGAGGAATTTGACATTCTCAATGCCAATGGCATGCTTCTTCTTTGCAAGTGTGTTCAAATTCCTCATGCCTGCATGACCAAGTCGTCGATGTCATAGCCATCCTTCTGAAGCTTTTGCAAGTAGGCGCACGGCTGGTTGTGAATCTGCAGAGAAATCAACAATATACAAGTCTCCTCTCCTAAAGCCTTCGAAGACTTTGGAATTGTCAATTTCCATAATTACAACACAACGTTACTTGCCAAAGACAACAACCATATCAAGATCACAAAGCATTGAGACAGACATAAGATTATATCCTAAGGACTCAACAAGCATGACTTTGTCCATGTGTCGATCCTTTGTGATAGCAACCTTACCTAGACCCAATACCTGACTTTTGCTTTTATTAGCGAAGATGATATGCTTCATGTGTGACGCTGATAAGGGAGCATCCATCAACAATTCCTGTCACCGGTCATGTGATTTGTACATCCACTATCAAGTACCCATTCAGTGGCTTTGGGTTGATCATCCTGCAGATGAATTAGTGCAACTTACAACCTCATATACTTCAGCAGTGAAGAATATGATATCACAATTCATCAGATCAATTTCATCAAGTAGTAGAAAGATAAAGGAGAGGGAGGACGTGTGAAATGAAAGTTCATTTCATCATGGTTAGCCTGCGTCCTTTCAGGCAATTTTTGTCAGGTCCCCAGCAAATTCTTCAGACGTTATTGCACGTCTGGAAACCTGACCCTGCAGAAGGGATTAGTTCTTTTTCTTCACCACCCACATCTGAAGGGGTGGCAAAGAGTTCATCACTCTGCGAGCTCCATATGAGAATGGTGGCAAAGCAGCCAAACCATTTCGTTTCACATAAGAGGGGTTAGGGTAAGCATATGCATAAGCAGAGAAATTCTTTGAGGACTTATGAACATAGTAATTTGAAGAATAATGCCCATATTCATAGCCCTTGCTCTTCCCTGCAAAACAGAGTTGTTAGCACGATGATGTTCATATGAGGACTTTGATCCATGTGAGGAATTTGATCCCCTTGAGGAATTTGGTCCGTATGAGGACTTGGATCCATACGAAGAATTTGGTCCATATGAAGAATTTGATCTGAGGTTCCTTTTCTTCACAGGTGCTGTCATGAGGACATTCACCTGAAGACTTTCAAGGTGCCTTTTGGGAACCCAGATTTTCTTCACAGGGGAACCGTTCCTGCAGTTAGTGCCAACATATCTAGCAAATACTTCACCATTCTGATTTTTGAACAGTTTATAGTTGGAGTCAAAAGACTCATCAGAAGAATGAGAAGATTCGCATGTATAGCCAGATAAGTTAGATGGATCAACTGGAGGTCCCTTTGCAGCAACCCATGAGGTTTTGGGGTACTTCTCAGGCTTCTAGTATGTACCATCAGCATTGAGTTTCCTCTCAAAGGCAATACCCTCTTTCCTAGGGTTCTTGTTGAGGATCTGCTTTTTAAGCACATCACAAAGAGTCTGATGCCCTTTGAGGCTTTTGTACATGCCTGTTATGTACAATTCCTTCAGTCCTGCATCGTCAGTAATACTAGCAATGTCCTCAGATGAGGAATTAGTGATAGCAGAGCCAGGTGAAGAATTTGTAACATTTGAAGCATTTGAACATTCAGGTGAGGAATTAGCAGATTCTCGTTCAATGCATTTTAAACATGGAGGAATAAATTCTTCCTGAGTAGCGCTGATTTGTTGAGCAAGTAATGAATCGCGCTCCTTCTGAAGATCTTCATAACTCACTCTTAGCTTCTCAAGATCTTGCTTCTTTTGAAGATATTCATAAGAAAGCTTCTCATGATCAGATAAGAGAGTGTTATGATGACTTTGAAGGTTGTCAAACCTGGTCTGAAGTCTCTGAAGATTTTCAGTTAAGGCCTTAGTGCGATCCAGTTCTTCACCCAACATATCATCACTTTTGTCTAGCATGTTTTGAACCTTTTCAAAAGCCTTTTGTTGTTGCACCGCAATCTTAGCAAGTTTAGAGTAGCTAGGCTTAAGATTTTCATCAGATTCATCATCATAGATTCATAGGAGGCATATTTGAGTACCTTGGCACCCTTTGCCATGAAGCAATAGGTGGGAGCGTAGTCATCACTGCTTTCATCAGCCTTGTTGGTGAGATCACTTTCTTCAGTGTTGAAGATGGATTTGCTGACGAATGTAGTAGCGAGGGCTAGGCTTGCCACACCAGACTCAGAATCTTCAGATTGTTCCTCTTCCTCATTTTCTTCAGATTCAGCCTCAGAGTCCATTTCCTTGCCAATGAATGCCCGAGCCTTCTTGGAGCTGCTCTTCTTGTGAGACGAAGACTTCGAGGATTTTGATGATGGAGATTTTGAGGACTTCTTCTTTTTCTTCGCATCATCATAACTGTAATCCTTGTATTTCTTCTTCTTTGATTCCTTTTCCCACTGAGGACAATCTTGAATGTAATGTCCTGGTTTCTTGCACTTGTGACAAAGCCTCTTCTTATAGTCACTGGATGAGGAATCATTGCTCCTTGAGGGTTTTCCAAAGCGACCACGTCTTGAGAACTTCTGGAATTTCTTCACAAGCAGTGCTAGATCACGACTCAGTTCTTCAGGATCACCAAGGCTGCTGCCAGAGTCTTCATCTTCGGACTCAGATACTACCTTGGCCTTCAGTGCATGTGATCTGCTATAGCTCGAACCGTAGAGATCTCTCTTCTCAGCAAGCTGGAACTCATGAGTGTTTAGCCTCTCGAGGATATCAGTGGGGTCAAGTGACTTGTAATCACCACGCTCTTGTATCATCAGTGCCAGAGTGTCAAATGAGGAATCAAGCGATCTCAGCAATTTCTTCACCACCTCATGGTCGGTGATGTCAGTGGCACCAAGTGCTTGAAGCTCGTTTGAGATGTCAGTGAGGCGATCGAAGGTTTGCTGCACATTTTCATTGTCGAGTCTTTTGAAGCAGTTGAAGAGATTGCGAAGAACATCAACTCGAGAGTCACGCTGAGTTGAAACTCCTTCATTAACCTTGGACAACATATCCCAGATAAGCTTAGCAGTTTCCAAAGCACTCACTCTACCATACTGACCCTTACTCAGATAGCCACATATGATATTCTTCGCTTGGGAATCGAGTTGCTTGAATCTCTTCACATCGGTAGCGTTCAGTGAGGGAGTGACGGAGGGAACACCATTTTTCCACAACGTACCAGAGATCGTTATCAATTGCCTCAAGATGCATTCGCATCTTATTCTTCCAGTAGGGGTAGTCCGTCCCATCGAAGGTAGGACACCCATCAGAGACCTTGATCATACCTGCGGTCGACATAACTAAAACTCCAGGCGGTTAAACCAAAATCACACAGAACAAGGGAGTACCTTGCTCTGATACCAATTGAAAGTGCGTTATATCGACTAGAGGGGGGGGTGAATGTAACACCCTCGATGCGGCTATATCTCCCACGTGTCGAAGCATGACTTAGAGGCATAACCACATTGAAAGCAATGTCGCAAGTGAGGTAATCTTCACACAACCCATGTAATACATAAGGGAAAGAGATACATAGTTGGCTTATAGTCGCCACTTCACACAATACATAAAATAAACATCCATCATCCAGATTACACTCAAGGTACGACTACGGAGCCAAAATAAAAGAAGACTACCCCAAATGCTACACAGATCCCCGATCGTCCCAACTGGGCTCCACTACTGATCATCGGGAAAAGACACATAGTAACGACCACATTCCTCGTAGAACTCCCACTTGAGCTCGGATGCGTCATCTGCACTGGCATCGTTGGCACCTACAACTGTTTCGGTAGAATCTGTGAGTCATGGGGACTCAGCAATCTCACACCCGCGAGATCAAGACTATTTAAGCTTAAAGGTAGGATAGGGTTGAGAGGAGGAGCTGCAGCAAGCGACTAGCATATATGGTGGCTACATTCGCAAAAGAGAGCGAGAAGAGAAGCAAAGCACGGTCGTGAAGCTAGGAGTGATCAAGAAGTGATCCTAGAACAACCTACGTCAAACATAACTCCAACACCGTGTTCACTTCCCAGACTCCGCCGAGAAGAGACCATCACGGTTACGCACGCGGTTGATGTGTTTTAATTAAGGTCAACTTCGGGTTTTCTACAACCAGACATTAACAAATTCCCATCTGCCTCATAACCGCGGGCACGACTTTCGAAAGATAATACCCTGCAGGGGTGTCCCAACTTAGCCCATTATAAGCTCTCATGGTCAACGAAGGATATTCCTTCTACCGGGAAGACCCGATCAGTCTCGGAATCCCGGACTACAAGACGTTTCGACAGTAATAAAACAAGTCCAGCAAAGCCGCCCGATTGTGCCGACAAATCCTGATAGGAGTTGCACATATCTCGGTCTCAGGGCACATCCGGATGAGCAGTCCATCCAACTAAAACCAGGCCTCAAGTTGCCCCAAGGTGGCGCTGCAAAGGGCTCTAGTTTGGACCAGCAATCGAAGGAGAACTGGCCCGGGGGGGGGGGGGGTTAAAATAAAGATGACCCTCGGGCTCGCGAAAACCCGGGGAAAAAGGCTTAGGTGGCAAATGGTAAAACCAAAGTTGGGCCTTGCTGGAGGAGTCTTATTCAAAGCGAACTATCAAGGGGGTCCCATAAATCACTCAACCGTGTAAGGAACGCAAAATCAAGGAACATAACACCGGTATGACGGAAACTAGGGTGGCAAGAGTGGAACAAATCACCAGGCATAAGGCCGAGCCTTCCACCCTTTACCAAGTATATAGATGCATTAATTAAATAAGAGATATTGTGATATCCCAAAATAATCATGTTCAAACAAGGAACAAACTTCATCTTCACCTACAACTAGCAATGCTATAAGAGGGGTTGAGCAAAGCGGTAACATAGCCAATCAACGGTTTGCTAGGAAATGATGGTTAGAGGTTTGACATGGCAATATGAGTGGCATGATATAGCAAGTGGTAGGTATCGCAGCATAGGCATAGCAAAAGAGCGAGCATCTAGCAAGCAAAGATAGAAGTGATTTCGAAGGTATGGTCATCTTGCCTGCAAGGTTCTCAGAGTTGTCGAAGGCCTGATCCTCGTAAGTGTTCTCAATAGGTTCCTCGTTCACGTACTCGTCTCCCGGCTCTACCCATAACAAGAACGCAAGCAAAGGAACAACTATCAACCACGATGCAATACGCAAGCAACATGATGCAAAACATGGCATGATATGCGAGATGTGGTATGCAATGCATATGCGTGCTCCGGAAGGAAAAAGATGAATAAGGCATAATATTGGCAAACCAAGTATGCCATTGGAAAGGTGAGGTGAGTTCGGTTGAAATCGATATAAAGATCACCGGGATCGGATGCACGGTTTGCAAATGACAAGCAAAACAAGAATGACATATTTCTGCGATTAACAGCATGATGCCACTTAGCATGCAACAAGAAATTAAGCTACTGCACCCAAACATATCAGCAAAGCATATGGGAGTGATCTACTCAAGATTCTTGACAAAAGATGAACACTGAGCTACGGCTAAATCACACCACAACAGGTTCAAACAAGCATGGCAAAAGTGCAAAACATATCAGCTTCACAGACTTGGTGAAAATACTATCATGCCAGAAATTAACATCAGGATGACATATTTAGGGCAAGGAAACAACCTGCTACGGGAACACAATATAGCAAAACAAGGCATGGCATGAATCTACTCAAAACATAGAACAAAAATCACTTACTGACCATGAGCCAAAAAGGACAAGAAAATATAATAGCAACCATGTCAATTAAGCAAGTTTCGTTACAGTTTTCAGACTTAGCAGAAAAACTGGACATGTCAAAAACAGATAGCAAGTAGGTATGTTTACGAGCTCTATGCACTCACTACAGAGCATTGCATGATAAACTAAGCATACATCCGTGAAGAAGACATGGCATAGAAGCTATACATGGCAAGAACAACATCATAGCATGTAAGAATCAACTACAACAAGCTTGGCAAAATCGAATAACATGTAAACAATCTGCCAGTAACATTTTATAGCAAAAGTAGAGCTCGATTGACTCAAGCTATGGCACTCCATAATTACAAACAAAGGCAAGGATGTATAGAGTAAATCTATGTGTTCAAAACACCCTTTCTGATCATGCTCAAAAGAGGCATAGATCTCTCTGAAACAACATGAACACATGGCATAAAAATAACAGCAGGACATGACTTAGTGAAATTACTAAGTCCCTGAAATCAGCAACATTAAGATCCCTAGTTTGCATGCTTGTGCTAGTTACCACAAAGATCACAAAAATACATGGCATACACCCCTGGAAATATAGCATGGCATATTACAAAATACATGTAGGACTCAACTTCATAGGGTGCACACATCAATCATGGCAAAAATGACAAAAGTGCAAGTTCTGATAAGAATCTGTAACTAACATCACATAGCCCTCTTCTAACAGCCTTTCGGGCATCAATATGAGCTCAAATGAAAATGATGCAATGAGATGGAATGATGTACTCATCGAGGCGAACAATTCGATATGCTAGACGCCCAAAACAGAGTCACGGGTGCAGAGTTATGATGTGATGAACATGCAACAAAAATCTGACAGAAAAAGACAGGGGATATTCGACCTCCGAGATCTAGGGTTCCTTGGCACGTGAACCGAGGATCTCCGGCGAGGTCGTGGCGACTCCGACGAGGAAGAAATGGCAGCGGCGAGGCCGGAGCAGGCCGGATCCGGCGCCGGCGATGGCGACGCGGGGCGGAGGAGGCGGCGCGCGGGCGGGGCGCCGACGCGGGGCGCTTGGGGCGGCGGAGCTCCGGCCGGGCGGAACGCGGCGGGGTGGCGACGAGGCGGCACGGCGGTGGGCGGCGAGGCAGAGCGCGACGGCGTGGCGGAGGGGTGGCGCCGGGCGAAGAGGAGAAGCGGGCGCGGCGGCGGAGCAGCTTCGGGCCGCTGGGGCCGGATCTGGGCCCCGCGGGCTTCGGCGGCGGCGGGCGGCGGCGTGCCACGTGGCGGCTCGCGATAGGTCGGGCGGAGGCGGCGGACGCGTCCGGCTCCGCTCGGACGTGTCCGGCGGCGGTGAGGGAGCGGGGCTAGGGTTGGACTGCGCGAAAAATCCGGGAGGGACACATATTTATAGGTAGAAGGGGCTAGGAGGCTCCAAATTGAGCACGGTTTGCGCCCACACGATCGTGATCGAACGGCGATGAACATGGGAGTGACTTAGATGGGTTATTGGGCTGACTTGAAGGGGTTTTGGGCTGCAACCCAAAGGAGGCCTTTGCGGTTACCCGGTTAACCGTTGGAGTATCAAACAACCTCCAAATGACCCGAAACTTGACAAGCGGCCTACCGGTGCTATACCAAGGCCGCTTGGAAAACCTCGGTCCATTCCGAGACCGTTTAACAGTCGCACAAGGAAATAGGTAAAAGGGGGCGCCGGAGGACGTAGGAGTGCCGTATTGCAAAACGGACAACGGGGAAAAGGCTCGGATTCATGAGACGAACTCGTATGCGAATGCGATGCACATGATGACATGACATGAAATGCATGACAAGGACAAAATGCAAAATGAAGGGAAACCCAACCACGGAGGGAATATCATATCACATTGCCGAAAATGGCAAGAGTTGGAGTTACAAATATGGCAAGTTACATCCGGGGTGTTACAACACTACACCACTACGAGAGGATCTCGTCTCGAGATCTAGGACTGAAAGAACTCTGGATATTCGGAACGGAGGTGGTCCTCACGTTCCCAGGTGGCTTCTCGGTCTGAATGGTGTGACCACTTCACTTTCAGGAATTTGATGGACTTGTTGCGAGTCTTGCGCTCAGTTTCTTCAAGAATAGCAACGGGATGCTCATGATAGGACAAATCTTCTTGAAGATCAACCTCTTCGAAGTTGATGGTGCATTCAGGCGTCTTGAAGCACTTGCGAAGCTGTGACACATGGAACACATCGTGCACATTTGCAAAGTTGGGGGCAAGCTCAAGTTGATAGGCGAGATCGCCTCTTTTGCCGACAATCTTGAAAGGACCGACGTATCTAGGGGCAAGTTTCGCTTTGATACCGAAGCGACGAGTGCCTTTCATTGGAGAGACGCGGAGGTAGACATGGTCTCCGATCTCGAAAGCCAAATCACGGTGTTTGCTATCGTAATAGCTCTTCTGGCGCGATTGAGCGGCTTTGAGATTCTCACGAATGACTTTACACATATCTTCAGCCTCTGTGATCAAGTCGTTGCCAAGAAGTTGGTGTTCGCCCGTCTCTGACCAATTGAGAGGAGTACGACACTTTCTGCCATAGAGAATCTCGAATGGGGCTTTGGCCGAGCTCGCTTGAAAGCCGTTTTTGTAAGAGAACTCAGCATATGGAAGACAATCCTCCCACTTCATGCCGAAAGAGATAACACAAGCCCCGAGCATATCTTCAAGAATTTGGTTGACACGCTCGACTTGTCCACTAGTTTGAGGATGGAAAACTATGCTGAAGCGAATATTTGTGCCCATGGCCTTCTGAAAAGAATCCCAAAACTTGGATGTAAAGATGCTGCCACGGTCTGAAGAAATCATTTGTGGAATGCCATGCAAGGAGACAATTCTGGAGGTGTAAAGCTCTGCCAGCTGCGCTGCTGTGATAGACTCTTTGATAGGAAGAAAATGAGCCACTTTAGTGAGCTTGTCGATGAAGATGAAGATAGCATCATTTCCACGCTTGGATTTAGGAAAACCAGTCACGAAGTCCATTTCGATATGATCAAACTTCCATTCTGGAATAGCAAGAGGTTGGACTAGACCAGCTGGTCGTTGGTGTTCTGCTTTCACCCTTCGACAGACATCACATTCATTCACGAATTGAGCAATTTCTCGCTTCATTCGAGTCCACCAATACGACTGCTTGAGGTCATGGTACATCTTCGTACTTCCAGGATGAATGGATAGGAGTGAATTGTGAGCCTCGTTCATGATGAATTTACGAAGATCACCCTTAGGAACCACAATCCGGTCCTCGAAGAAAAGAGTATCTCTGTCATCAATGCGATAGCACTTGTATTTGGAAATGCCCTTGTCAATACCACGTCTCACCTTCTTCACCATGGTATCCAGCAGTTGAGCCTCACGAATATGATCTTCCAAAGTAGGAGAGACTATGAGGTTGGCAAGAAAACCTTGAGGAACAACTTGGAGATTCAACTTGCGGAAAGCTTCACAAAGATCCGGTTGAAAGGGCTTGAGGATTAAGCTGTTGCAATAAGCCTTCCTGCTCAATGCATCTGCAATCACATTAGCCTTGCCTGGAGTATATTCAATACTCGGATTATACTCTTGAATCATTTCGACCCATCGAGTTTGCCTGAGGTTGAGGTTGGGTTGAGTGAAAATGTACTTGAGACTCTTGTGATCGGTGAAAATGTCCACTTTTCTTCCCAACAAGAGATGTCTCCATGTTATCAACGCATGGACAACTGCCGCCAACTCAAGATCGTGAGTGGGGTAGTTCTTTTCGTTGGGCTTCAACTGACGAGAGGTATAGGCCACAACCTTCTTCTATTGCATTAACACAACACCGAGACCTTGAAGAGAAGCATCACAGAAAACTTCATAAGGCTTGGATTCGTCAGGAGGAGTCAAAACTGGAGCAGTGACGAGTTTCTCTTTGATAGCGTTGAAAGCAACGTCACACTCAGGAGACCAGACATACTTCACATGCTTCTGGTGGAGGTTGGAAAGAGGCTTTGCAATCTTTGAGAAATTCTCAATGAATCTTTGGCAATAGCTTGCAAGTCCAAGAAAACTGCGAAGCTGCTTGACATTCTGAGGAGGTTCCCAATTCAAAACTGCAGACACCCTCTCAGGATTAATAGCAATGCCCTTGGCAGAGATGATATGACCAAGGTAAAGAACTTCATCAAGCCAGAATTCACATTTGGAGAACTTCGCATAGAATTGATACTCTCTGAGCTTGTCGAGCACCAATCGCAAATGTTTGGCATGATCCTTCTTATTCTTGGAGAAGACCAATATATCATCGAGATAGACCAAGACGAATTCATTGGTGTATGGGTTGAAAATGAAGTTCATCATTCGAGAGAAAGTTGGAGGAGCATTGACAAGGCCGAAAGACATGACAGTATATTCATAAGAACCAAAGCTTGTTCTGAATGCTGTCTTAGGAATATCTTCTTCACGAATGCGAATCTGATGATAACCCATACGAAGGTCAAGCTTGGAGAACACTTTAGCACCTTTAAGTTGCTCGAATAGCTCATTGATGTTGGGAAGTGGGTACTTGTTCTTGATAGTCTTCTTCTTCAATGGACGGTAATCGACGCAAAGTCGGTCCGTGCCATCCTTCTTCTAGACAAAAAGAACACCACAACCCCAAGGAGATGAACTCGGTCTAATCAGACCCAGACGCTCTTGTTCATCGAGTTGTTTCTTCAATTCCTTCAACTCTTTTGGCCCAAGCTTGTATGGACGCTTGCAAACGGGTTCCATGCCAGGCTCAAGATCGATAACGAATTCAACTGGTCGGTGAGGAGGCATTCCCGGAAGTTCTTCTGGAAAGACATCTTGGTACTCACAAACAACTGGAATCTGAGAGATAGCATCAAATTCGCCCTTCTCATTGAGAGAAAACAACCGAATGGTTTCATCACGAGCGGCATAGATGATCACATCGTCAGAAGAGTGAGTCAATTGAATTTCCCTGGCAGCACAATCAAGCTGAGCCTTGTGCTTAGAAAGCCAGTCCATCCCGAGAATAAGATCAATATCAGAGTCACCAAGAACAATTGGTTTAGCCAGAAATTTATAGTCGCCCATCTTGATGGAAACATCCGGGACATAAGCTCGAGAAGACAACTGTCGCGCCGGAGAAACAATAGACAAAGGTCTCGGCAAAACTTGAGTAACCAAATCATGCATAGCCACAAAAGGTCTTGAAATGAAAGAACGCGATGCGCCAGTATCAAATAAGAATTTTGCAGGAATATCATTAACTGAGAGATTACCCATTATCACTTCAGTAGATTCCTCCGCTTGAGCTGCATTCATCATGTTCACCTTTGCAGACTGGGAATTATGCTTGACCACTGCATTGCTTGAAGATCTCACAGGAGGAGGAGGCGGAAGGCGCCTTTGGTTGAAGCACTTGTTCGCATAGTGACCCTTTTGCTAACATTTGTTACAAGTCACCTCTGAGAGCGGACGGTGATAAGGAGCATTTGGCCTTGGAGCTTGTTTCTGAGACTTGTTCTGATAGCCAGGGTTGGGTGGGTGGGAAGATCCACGACCACCTGAGTTCTTCTGCTGGTAAGGCTGACGGAACGGAGGAGGAGGAGGCAACCAGAACTTCTGTTGCTTGGCCGCCACTAGTGAGGAAGAAGAGGACTGAACTGCGTCCCTGACTCTCTTCTTAGAGGCCTCACACTTGAGCTGGGCAGCCTCTTGTTTCAGTGCCATGTTGTAGAATTCATCATACTTTATCGGCTCAAAAAGCACGAGAGCTAGTTGCAGATCTTCTCTGAGGCCACGCCTGAATTGGTAAATCATGCTCTTCTCATCAGGGATGTCTTGCTTCGCAAAACGAGAGAGCTTCTGGAACTGAGTGTTGTATTGATACACAGACATGTTGCCTTGCTTGAGATTGCGGAACTCCTCACGCTTACTCTCAACAACACTTTCTGGAATGTGATGAGCTTTGAAGTCACGGCAGAAATCATCCCAGGTAATCACACGACCTCCTCTGGAATCTTTGTATTGTTGATACCACTCAGCAGCTTGATCCTTGAGTTGAAAAGAGGCAAACTTGACAAAATACTCAGGTCTGACTTTGCTGCATTCAAAATGCTTGTTGATGTCCACGAGCCAATCATCGGCGTCTGTGGCCTCGACACAGTAGCTAAAAGTCTTTGGCTGATTTGCAAGGAACTGATTGAGGGTAGCAAAATGCGGCTGATTGTTGCCTTGGCCTTGATTTCCTTGATTACCTTGCCCTTGGTTGCGATCTTGCAAGAGCTGAATCAGAATCTGAGCGTTGGCATTGGTGGCTGTCATCAAGGCTTGCCATGCCTCCGGAGGCGGAGGTGGTGGCGGAGGGTTAGCCTGACTTCCTTCATTGCGTTCCGGATTCTGACGCGTTGGCGGAGCCATCCTGAAGAGGGTGACATCCATTAGCATCTTGAAAGACATATATTCAAGCTGAATCAAAGGATCGAAATTGCAACATATAGTCTTCACAATAAACATTCGAACAAGAATGAACGAATGAATTCCAAAGTAAAGCATCACACTTCCGTAAGCTGAGAAGCCATTTAGATAAAGGTATGGAATCACCATCTGCCTCGAAACAACTCGAATATGACAACTGAAAACAAACAAAGGATTGGCTTGCAGAATAAGCCGGAACAAACACATGATAGAGATTTCGCCCAAAGTATTCGTGGTGGGGCCCACACCGGCACGACGTACAGCAGACATCACGAATGACAAACAAGACGTCCCCGAATCAGCATAGCCAAGGATTCTTTAAGACGCCTCGCGACCACTGTTAATCGGCCGTGAATAGGCGGACCACTAGCACGTTAGGCCCCAATCTCAAATCATACATCTTTCGGAAAGATATCCTATAAGCTATTAGAATTCCCACTTATAAACTCCCGAAACTTTCTGGTTATGCAATCAGGTGTTGGGGATACAGGGGACACAAAATATATCACCCAAACTAACAATACCTAGATCCAGCTCTATCCATCCTTCAACACATAACCAAGAAACCCTCGGAAATCGTTTACCTCAACCTTCGAAAAGCATCCGTTATACGAGTTATGGCAATACTCCCACACTCGCCTCAGTACTGGGCTATCAGGGTTATCTCACCAACAACTGTACAAAAGAGATTTTCGATGTCGGCGTACTAAACTCAGGTATTCCAGAACTGCAACGATAAAATTATGACGACAACACCTCAGAGCTCAACTCCCCGGGACACTTCCACTAAACCCCTGCTGACAGGAGGCACCAAGACAATGTTGTCATCACAAAACCATCGGAACGATTCTAAGATACCCGTGTGATCCTAAATTTTTTTTAGTGAAATTTGAGAAGAGAAGAGTCAAAACTCTATGTCAGGATGCCTTACCAGAGCGATGAGGAGACTGGGAAGTAAAAAGAATTCCTAAACTCTTCGATACATAATTCCTAAATGACTCAAAACATTTTTCTAGACACAACTCGGCCGCTAAAAACGATCAATCAGTGGGGGCTCCTAAGGTCGGGGAAAGCTCTGATTACCAACTTGTAACGCCCTCGATGCGGCTATATCTCCCACGTGTCGAAGCACGACTTAGAGGCATAACCGCATTGAAAGCAATGTCGCAAGTGAGGTAATCTTCACACAACCCATGTAATACATAAGGGAAAGAGATACATAGTTGGCTTACAGTCGCCACTTCACACAATACATAAAATAAACATCCATCATCCAGATTACACTCAAGGTCCGACTACGGAACCAAAATGAAAGAAGACTACCCCAAATGCTACACAGATCCCCGATCGTCCCAACTGGGCTCCACTACTGATCATCAGGAAAAGACACATAGTAACGACCACGCTCCTCGTCGAACTCCCACTTGAGCTTGGATGCGTCATCTGCACTGGCATCGTTGGCACCTGCAACTGTTTTGGTAGAATCTGTGAGTCACGGGGACTCAGCAATCTCACACCCACGAGATCAAGACTATTTAAGCTTAAAGGTAGGATAGGGTTGAGAGGTGGAGCTGCAGCAAGCGACTAGCATATATGGTGGCTACATTCGCAAAAGAGAGCGAGAAGAGAAGCAAAGCACGGTCGTGAAGCTAGGAGTGATCAAGAAGTGATCCTAGAACAACCTACGTCAAACATAACTCCAACACCGTGTTCACTTCCCGGACTCCGCCGAGAAGAGACCATCACGGTTACGCACGCGGTTGATGTGTTTTAATTAAGGTCAACTTCGGGTTTTCTACAACCGGACATTAACAAATTCCCATCTGCCTCATAACCGCGGGCACGGCTTTCGAAAGATAATACCCTGCAGGGGTGTCCCAACTTAGCCCATTATAAGCTCTCACGGTCAACGAAGGGTATTCCTTCTACCGGGAAGACCCGACCAGTCTCGGAATCCCGGACTACGAGACATTTCGATAGTAATAAAACAAGTCCAGCAAAGCCGCCCGATTGTGCCGACAAATCCTGATAGGAGCTGCACATATCTCAGTCTCAGGGCACATCCGGATGAGCAGTCCGTACAACTAAAACCAGGCCTCAAGTTGCCCCAAGGTGGCGCTGCAAAGGGCTCTAGTTTGGACCAGCAATCGAAGGAGAACTGGCCCGGGGGGGGGGGTTAAAATAAAGATGACCCTCGGGCTCGCGAAAACCCGGGGAAAAAGGCTTAGGTGGCAAATGGTAAAACCAAAGTTGGGCCTTGCTGGAGGAATCTTATTCAAAGCGAACTGTCAAGGGGGTCCCATAAATCACCCAACCGTGTAAGGAACGCAAAATCAACGAACATAACACCGGTATGACGGAAACTAGGGTGGCAAGAGTGGAACAAATCACCAGGCATAAGGCCGAGCCTTCCACCCTTTACCAAGTATATAGATGCATTAATTAAATAAGAGATATTGTGATATCCCAAAATAATCATGTTCCAACAAGGAACAAACTTCATCTTCACCTGCAACTAGCAACGCTATAAGAGGGGTTGAGCAAAGCGGTAACATAGCCTATCAACGGTTTGCTAGGAAAGGATGGTTAGAGGTTTGACATGGCAATATGAGTGGCATGATATAGCAAGTGGTAGGTATCGCAGCATAGGCATAGCAAAAGAGCGACAATCTAGCAAGCAAAGATAGAAGTGATTTCGAAGGTATGGTCATCTTGCCTGCAAGGTTCTCAGAGTTGTCGAAGGCTTGATCCTCGTAAGTGTTCTCAACAGGTTCCTCGTTCACGTACTCGTCTCCCGGCTCTACCCAAAACAAGAACGCAAGCAAAGGAACAACTATCAACCACGATGCAATGCGCAAGCAACATGATGCAAAACATGGCATGATATGCGAGATGTGGTATGCAATGCATATGCGTGCTCCGGAAGGAAAAAGATGAACAAGGCATAATCTTGGCAAACCAAGTATGCCACTGGAAAGGTGAGGTGATTTCGGTTGAAATCGATATAAAGATCACCGGGATTGTATGCACGGTTTGCAAATGACAAGCAAAACAAGAATGACATATTTCTGCGATTAACAGCATGATGCCACTTAGCATGCAACAAGAAATTAAGCTACTGCACCCAAACATATCAGCAAAGGATGTGGCAGTGATCTACTCAAGATGCTTGACAAAAGATGAACACTGAGCTACGGCTAAATCACACCACAACAGGTTCAAACAAGCATGGCAAAAGTGCAAAACATATCAGCTTCACAGACTTGGTGAAAATACTATCATGCCAGAAATTAACATCAGGATGACATATTTAGGGCAAGGAAACAACCTGCTACGGGAACACAATATAGCAAAACAAGGCATGGCATGAATCTACTCAAAACATAGAACAAAAATCCCTTACTGACCATGAGCCAAAAAGGATCAGAAAATATAATAGGACACATGTCAATTAAGCAAGTTTCGTTACATGGGTTGTGTGAAGATTACCTCACTTGTAACGCCCCCGACCCTCTCTGGCGAGTTCCCCGTCTCCGGCTTCCTCCGGCGATGTCCTAATCGTCTCCCTGCCAACTCTGGCGAAGATTCCGGTGAACCTCGTAATCCGTGCGAAACCCTAGATCCAGATCCGAGAGGGGTATATTTTCTAAGTCCCTAAGATTTCAGTATTTTGTTGCCATGTTCATCATGCCATATCTCCCTGCATATAAATCCGTTTTGCGTGTATGCTATATCGAAATGTTCATCATGAGATGTTCTACAGTTTGTTCCATTGTATCATGTTTGTTTGAGTTCATCTTGATGCCCGAAATGCTTTTGGAAGAGTGCTAGGTTCTGTTAATTTCAGTTTCTTATCAGAACATGCACTTTTGTCATTTTTTCCTTGATTGATGTGTGCATCCTATCAACTTGAGCCCTACATGTGTTTTGAATTATGCTATGCCATCTTTACAGGGTGTATGCCATGTATTTCTGTGATCTTTGTGGTGACTAGCACAAGCATGCAAAGTAGCCTTCGTGTTGTGGCTGATTTCAGGGACTTTGTAATTTCACTAAGTCATGTCCTGTTGATATTTTTATGCCATGTGTTCATGTTGTTACAGAGAGATCTATGCCCATTTTGAGCATGATCAGTAAGGGTGTTTTGTTCATATGGTTATGCTCTATCCATTTATGCCTCTGGTTGCAATTATAGAGAGCTCTATCATGTCTTAGTCTTGCTCTACTTTTGCTATAAAATGTTCCTGGCAGATTGTTTACATGTTATTCAATTTTGCCAAGGTTGTTGTAGTTGATCCGTGCATGCTATGTTGTTGTTCTTGCCATGTATAGCTTCAATGCCATGTCTAGTTGCTGGATGTATGCTTAGTTTGTCATTCAATGCCTCGTAGTGAGTGCATCGAGCTCGTAAACATGCCTACTTGTTATCTGTTTTGCCATGCTCCAGTTTTTCACTAAGTCTGAATCTGTTTATGTTTTTGCTATGTTCACATGCTTGCAATTGTATTCTCTGATCCCTTTTGGCTTATGGTCAGTAAGGGACTTTTGTTTTATGCTTTGATTAGATTCATGCCAATCTCTAGTTTGACATGATAGCTTGCTGTAACATGTTGTTTGAAAGCTCTAAACATTGCAACCTGATGTTATTTCTGCCATATCCTGTGAATTCTGCCAAGTCTGTGAACCTGTTATTATTTGCAATCTTGCCATGTCCTTTTGAGCATGTTCTAGTAGTTTCTGGAGTTAGCTCAGTGTTCATGTTTTGTCATGCTTTACCTGTACATCATGTACATGCCTTTTGTTTTCATTTTGAGGTCCTGTAGCATGTTGTTTTGATGCTTGCTAGATGCCTACTTGCTGGTTTGGACAGATTGTTGTGATATCTTGTATAGGGTGTATGTGTTGAACCGTTGCTCCGTTTTGAGTGTGCTCTATATGAAACTTGCTTAGTTTTGCATGTAGATTCATATTATCATGTTGCATCCTTGTTTTGAGGTGTTTGCTTGATGTTTGTATGCATTTTGCATCAATGCCATGCTTAACTTGTTTTGCTCATATCTTCTAGGCCGTAGCTCCGAATCTAATGAACTTTATATGAAACTTGACTAGAATTTCATGTAGATCATCATGGTGCATCTTAATTTGCTGTTTAACAACTTGAACATAAGGTTTATTCAGATCAGGACCAATTTCGAAATTTGCATATGAGGACTTACCGGAATTGTTATATGTTGTTTCCGGCCTCATTTAAACTTGCTTTGATGTGTTGTTCTTGTATGCATCATCTCTTGCCATGAGTAGCTTCATGTAGCCTTGTCATGCATCATACTTGGTTGAGCATCGTGCCTTGTTCATGTGTGGTGTGTTTACCTTGTTGTGTGTTTCTTCTCGTTAGTTCCCGTTTCGTTGCGATCGTGAGGATTCGTTCGTCTACTCTTGGTTCGTCTTCGTGGCTTCATCTTCTTCATGGACTCATTCTTCTTCCTAGCGGGATTTCAGGCAAGATGACCGTCACCTTGGATCTCATTACTATCATTGCTATGCTAGTTGCTTCGTTCTATCGCTATGCTGCGTTACCTACCACTTGCTGCTCAAGCCTCCCAAATTGCCATGAACCTCTGACCTTTGTTACCCTTCCTAGCAAACCGTTGTTTGGCTATGTTACCGCTTTGCTCAGCCCCTCTTATAGCGTTGCTAGCTGCAGGTGAAGATGAAGATTGCTCCATGTTGGATTATGTTTATGTTTATTGTTGGGATATCACAATATCTCTTATATTATTAATGCATCTATATACTTGGTAAAGGGTGGAAGGCTCGGCCTTATGCCTGGTGTTTTGTTCCACTCTTGCCGCCCTAGTTTCCGTCATATCGGTATTATGTTCCCGGATTTTGCGTCCCTAACGCGGTTGGGTGATTTATGGGACCCCCTTGATAGTTCGCTTTGAATAAGACTCCTCCAGCAAGGCCCAACATTGGTTTTACCATTTGCCTACCACCTATACCTTTCCCTTGGGAGTAATTAACCCAAGGGTCATCTTTATTTAGCCCCCCAGGCCAATGCTTGTCTAAGTGTTGGTCCAAACTAGAGCCCCTTGCAGTGCCACCTCGGGGAAACTTGTGGTCTGGTTTTAGTTGTACGGACTGCTCATCCGGTGTTGCCCTGAGAACGAGATATGTGCAGCTCCTATCGGGATGTTGGCGCATCGGGCGGTCTTGCTGGTCTTGTTTTATTACTGTCGAAATGTCTTGTAGCTGGGATTCCGAGACTGATCGAGTCTTCCCGGGGAGAAGGAATATCCTTCGTTGATCGCGAGAGCTTATCATGGGCTAAGTTGGGACACCCCTGCAGGGTTTTGAACTTTCGAAAGCCGTGCCCGCGGTTATGTGGCAGATGGGAATTTGTTAATATCCGGTTGTAGTAAACTTAAAGTAAACTCTTCTAAAATACACCAACCGTGTGCGTAACCGTGATGGTCTCTTTTCTGGGTTGATCGAGAGGAGAACACGGTTTCTGGGTTATGTCTGACGTAAGTAGGAGTTCAGGATCACCTCTTGATCATTACTAGTTGACGACCGCTTGCGTTGCTTCTCTTCTCGCTCTTATTTGCGTAAGTTAGCCACCATACATGCTTAGTCGCTGCTGCAACCTCACCACTTTACCCCCTTCCTTACCCATTAAGCTTTGCTAGTCTTGATACCCATGGTAATGGGATTGCTGAGTCCTCGTGGCTCACAGATTACTACACCACCAGCTGCAGGTACCGTTTATGCGATGTTCATGACGTGAGAGCGATGATCATTTGTGCTGGAGTTCTTCTGCTTCTTCTTCAATTGAGGGATAGGTTCCAGGTCGGCAGCCTGGGCTAGCAGGGTGGATATTGTTTGAGTTTCTGTTTATGTTTCATCCGTAGTCGGATGTTGATCTTATGTATATGATGTACTTTTGTATTCATGTGACAGGGTATGTCTTGGTTGTATCCCCACTATTATGTAATGTTGATGTAATGATATCCACCTTGCAAAAGCGTCTTCAAGATGCGCTTCTATCCTTGGTGGGACCTTTTAGTTCCTTTAGGATAGGGTCGCATCTTGGGCGTGACAAGTGAGGTAATCTTCACACAACCCATGTAATACATAAGGGAAAGAGATACATAGTTGGCTTACAGTCGCTACTTCACACAATACATAAAATAAACATCCATCATCCAGATTACACTCAAGGTCCGACTACGGAACCAAAATGAAAGAAGACTACCCCAAATGCTACACAGATCCCCGATCGTCCCAACTGGGCTCCACTACTGATCATCGGGAAAAGACACATAGTAACGACCACGTTCCTCGTCGAACTCCCACTTGAGCTCGGATGCGTCATCTGCACTGGCATCGTTGGCACCTGCAACTGTTTTGGTAGAATCTGTGAGTCATGGGGACTCAGCAATCTCACACCCGCGAGATCAAGACTATTTAAGCTTAAAGGTAGGATAGGGTTGAGAGGTGGAGCTGCAGCAAGCGACTAGCATATATGGGGGCTACATTCGCAAAAGAGAGCGAGAAGAGAAGCAAAGCCCGGTCGTGAAGCTAGGAGTGATCAAGAAGTGATCGTAGAACAACCTACGTCAAACATAACTCCAACACCGTGTCACTTTCCGGACTCCGCCGAGAAGAGACCATCATGGTTACGCACGCGGTTGATGTGTTTTAATTAAGGTCAACTTCGGGTTTTCTACAACCGGACATTAACAAATTCCCATCTGCCTCATAACCGCGGGCACGGCTTTCGAAAGATAATACCCTGCAGGGGTGTCCCAACTTAGCCTATTATAAGCTCTCACGGTCAACGAAGGATATTCCTTCTACCGGGAAGACCCGACCAGTCTCGGAATCCTGGACTACAAGACATTTCGACAGTAATAAAACAAGTCCAGCAAAGCCGCCCGATTGTGCCGACAAATCCTGATAGGAGCTGCACATATCTCAGTCTCAGGGCACATCCGGATGAGCAGTCCGTACAACTAAAACCAGGCCTCAAGTTGCCCCAAGGTGGCGCTGCAAAGGGCTCTAGTTTGGACCAGCAATCGAAGGAGAACTGGCCCGGGGGGGGGGGGGGGGTTAAAATAAAGATGACCCTCGGGCTCGCGAAAACCCGGGGAAAAAGGCTTAGGTGGCAAATGGTAAAACCAAAGTTGGGCCTTGCTGGAGGAATCTTATTCAAAGCGAACTGTCAAGGGGGTCCCATAAATCACCCAACCGTGTAAGGAACGCAAAATCAACGAACATAACACCGGTATGACGGAAACTAGGGTGGCAAGAGTGGAACAAATCACCAGGCATAAGGCCGAGCCTTCCACCCTTTACCAAGTATATAGATGCATTAATTAAATAAGAGATATTGTGATATCCCAAAATAATCATGTTCCAACAAGGAACAAACTTCATCTTCACCTGCAACTAGCAATGCTATAAGAGGGGTTGAGCAAAGCGGTAACATAGCCTATCAACGGTTTGCTAGGAAAGGATGGTTAGAGGTTTGACATGGCAATATGAGTGGCATGATATAGCAAGTGGTAGGTATCGCAGCATAGGCATAGCAAAAGAGCGACAATCTAGCAAGCAAAGATAGAAGTGATTTCGAAGGTATGGTCATCTTGCCTGCAAGGTTCTCAGAGTTGTCGAAGGCTTGATCCTCGTAAGTGTTCTCAACAGGTTCCTCGTTCACGTACTCGTCTCCCGGCTCTACCCAAAACAAGAACGCAAGCAAAGGAACAACTATCAACCACGATGCAATGCGCAAGCAACATGATGCAAAACATGGCATGATATGCGAGATGTGGTATGCAATGCATATGCGTGCTCCGGAAGGAAAAAGATGAACAAGGCATAATCTTGGCAAACCAAGTATGCCACTGGAAAGGTGAGGTGATTTCGGTTGAAATCGATATAAAGATCACCGGGATTGTATGCACGGTTTGCAAATGACAAGCAAAACAAGAATGACATATTTCTGCGATTAACAGCATGATGCCACTTAGCATGCAACAAGAAATTAAGCTACTGCACCCAAACATATCAGCAAAGGATGTGGCAGTGATCTACTCAAGATGCTTGACAAAAGATGAACACTGAGCTACGGCTAAATCACACCACAACAGGTTCAAACAAGCATGGCAAAAGTGCAAAACATATCAGCTTCACAGACTTGGTGAAAATACTATCATGCCAGAAATTAACATCAGGATGACACGTTTAGAGCAAGGAAACAACCTGCTACGGGAACACAATATAGCAAAACAAGGCATGGCATGAATCTACTCAAAACATAGAACAAAAATCCCTTACTGACCATGAGCCAAAAAGGATCAGAAAATATAATAGGACACATGTCAATTAAGCAAGTTTCGTTACAGTTTTCAGACTTTGCAGAAAACTGGACATGTCAAAAACAGATAGCAAGTAGGCATGTTTACGAGCTCGATGCACTCACTACAGAGCATTGCATGATAAACTAAGCATACACCCATCAAGAAGACATGACATAGAAGCTATACATGGCAAGAACAACATCATAGCATGTAAGAATCAACTACAACAAGCTTGGCAAAATCGAATAACATGTAAACAATCTGCCAGTAACATTTTATAGCAAAAGTAGAGCTCGATTGACTCAAGCTATGGCACTCTATAATTACAAACAAAGGCATGGATGGATAGAGCAAATCCATATGTTCAAAACACCTTTCTGATCATGCTCAAAAGAGGCATAGATCTCTCTGAAACAACATGAACACATGGCATAAAAATAACAGCAGGACATGACTATGAAATTACAAAGTCCCTGAAATCAGCAACATTAAGATCCCTAGTTTGCGTGCTTGTGCTAGTTACCACAAAGATCACAAAAATACATGGCATACACCTCTGGAAATATAGCATGGCATATTACAAAATACATGTAGGACTCAACTTCATATGGTGCACACATCAATCATGGCAAAAATGAGAAAAGTGCAAGTTCTGATAAGAATCTGTAACTAACATCACATAGCCCTCTTCTAACAGCCTTTCGGGCATCAATATGAGCTCAAATGAAAATGACGCAATGAGATGAAACTATGTACTCATCGAGGCGAACAATTCATATGCTAAACGCCCAAAACGGAGTCACGGGTGCAGAGTTATGATGTGATGAACATGCAAAAAAAATCTGACAGAAAAAGACTTAGGGGATATTCGACCTCCGAGATCTAGGGTTCCTTGGAACGCAAACCGAGGGTCTCCGGCGAGGTCGTGACGACTCCGGCGAGGAAGAAAAGGCGGCGGGGAGGCCGGAGCAGGCCGGATCCGGCACCGGCGATGGCAACGCGGGGCGGAGGAGGCGGCGCGCGGGCAGGGCGCCGGCGCGGGGCGCTTGGGGCGGCGGACCTCTGGCCGGGCGGAACGCGGCGGGGCGGCGACGAGGCGGCGCGGCGGCGGGCGGCGAGGCAGAGCGCGGCGGCGCGACGGAGGGGCGGCGCCGGGCGGAGAGGAGAAGCGGGCGCGGCGGCGGAGCAGCTTCGGGCCTTGGGGGCCGGATCTGGGCCCCGCGGGCTTCGGCGGCGGCGGGCGGCGGCGCGCCACGTGGCGGCTCGCGATAGGTCGTGCGGCGGCGGCGGACGCGTCCGGCTCCGCTCGGACGTTTCCGGCGGCGGTGAGGGAGCGGGGCTAGGGTTGGACTGCGCGAAAAATCCGGGAGGGACACATATTTATAGGTAGGAGGGGCTAGGAGGCTCCAAATTGAGCATGGTTTGCGGCCACACGATCGTGATCGAACGACGATGGACATGGGAGTGAATTAGATGGGTTATTGGGCTGAATTGAAGGGGTTTTGGGCTGCAACCCAAAAGAGGCCTTTGCGGTTACCCGGTTAACCGTTGGAGTATCAAACAACCTCCAAATGACCCGAAACTTGACAAGCGGCCTACCGGTGCTATACCAAGGCCGCTTGGCAAACCTCGGTCCATTCCGAGACCGTTTAACACTCGCACAAGGAAATAGGTAAAAGGGGGCGCCGGAGGACGTAGGAGTGCCGGATTGCAAAACGGACAACGGGGAAAAGGCTCGGATTCATGAGACGAACACGTATGCGAATGCGATGAAATGCATGACAAGGACAAAATGCAAAATGAAGGGAAACCCAACCACGGAGGGAATATCATATCACATTGCCGAAAATGGCAAGAGTTGGAGTTACAAATATGGCAAGTTACATCCGGGGTGTTACAGTGAATAGGTGATTTTTATGAAATTCTTCACTAAGGAATTTGCTTGTGAGGAAATTCCTTAGCGAAGAACTACTAGCAGCAGAATAAGTACTCAGATGAAAACATAACAGAATTCAAGCATAGTCATCATGATGAAATGAAGACAAACACAGAGTACATAAAGCGTAAACACAGGATAGCACAAGATGCAGACAAACAGACTGAAGAAATTGAACTGAGGAAATTGAGAAAGTCTTTAGTCAAAGTCTTCAAACACAGATATGATAAAGAAACAACACACTACTGAGGAAATGAAAGAGTTGAGGAAATAGAACCAGTAAGCTTGGTGAAGACAATGATTTGTTAGACCAGTTCCAACCGCTGTCTTAGTTGTACATCTGGTTGGAGCGGCTGAGTATTTAAACTCGAGGACACTAGTCCCGGACACACAGTCCTCACCGTATTCTCCTTGAGCTAAGGACACACAGTCCTCGCCCAATCACTCGTGGTAAGTCTTCAGGTGACTTCCAAACCTTCACAGACTTGGTCACTCGGCGATCCACAATTCCTCTTGGATGGTCTAGACCTTGATGCCTAACCGTCTGGAAGAAGCACAGTCTTCAAAGGTAACAAGCGTCGGATCCACGCAGGATCAATCTCTTCAGTGATGCTCAATCACTTTGGGTTTGTAGGTGTTTTGGGTTTGGGTTTGGATTTTCCTCACTTGATGATTTTCACTCAAAGTCCTCGGAGGATGGGTTGCTCTCAAATGACAAGTGTCAGTTTCTCGCGGAGCAGCCAACCAGCTAGTGGTTGTAGGGGGCGGCTATTTATAGCCTAGGGAGCAGCCCGACATGATAAGACATAAATGCCCTTCAATGATATGACCGTTAGATGGACAAGATATTTTAGGACAGCTGGCGCGCAGCACAGCAACGGTCGGAAATTTGATGTACAAATTCCTCAGGGCTATCATGTTCCTCACTGTGTAGGCAATTCGCACTGGCGAATTCCTAACTCCTCAGTCAGAGCAAAGTCCTCAGTGGCCAGAAGAACTGCGTCTCTGTCACTGAAGAAATTGACTGAACTGTATGAGATTTCCAATGGCTTCACTCAAAAGGATTGGTAGGTGTAGGATTTGAGTTGAGCATCACATGGAAATTTTCTCCTTAGTATTTCCCCGACCCCCTTTAACAGTACGGTGTTTCCTATGACTCAAGAAAGAGAAAATGAAACTACAAAAACAAAAGTCTTCATGCTTCATGTTCCTCGAATGAATACCAAGTCTTCAAGGTCACACCAATTTCTTCACTTTCAAAGTCTTCAGAAAGTCTTCAAAATATCAAAGTCTTCAGTCGAAGAACTTCATTTTTAGGGGTCGACTTTCTCTGTAAATATCAAACTCCTCATAGACTTATAGACCTGTGTACACTCATAAACGCATTAGATACTTAACCTATAAGTCTTCAATACACCAAAATCACTAAGGGGCACTAGATGCACTTACACCCTGACCTGACCAGTGCGACGAGGGAGGTGCTCGAGAACCACTTGGAGGCGTGCTTAAATGTGTGCCCTGCTACCTCTTGAGCATGCGTTGGTTTTTCCCTTGAAGAGGAAAGGGTGATGCAGCGAAGTAGCGTAAGTATTTCCCTCAGTTTTTGAGAATCAAGGTATCAATCCAGTAGGAGGCCACACGCATGTCCCTTGTACCTACACAAACAAATAAGAACCTTGCAACCAACACGATAAAGGGGTTGTCAATCCCTTCACGGCCACTTGCAAAAGTGAGATCTGATAGAGATGATAACATAATATTTTTGGTATTTTTATGATAAAGACTAAAAGTAAAGAAAGCAAAATAAACGGCGATAGAAATAGCTTGTTGACGGAAGATTAATATGATGGAGAATAGACCCGGGGGCCATAGGTTTCACTAGTGGCTTCTCTCAAGATAGCATAAGTATTACGGTGGGTGAACAAATTACTGTCGAGCAATTGATAGAAAAGTGCATAATTATGAGAATATCTAGGCATGATCATGTATATAGGCATCACGTCCGTGACAAGTAGACCGACTCCTGCCTGCATCTACTACTATTACTCCACACATCGACCGCTATCCAGCATGCATCTAGAGTATTAAGTTCATTAGAACAGAGTAACACATTAAGTAAGATGACATTATGTAGAGGGATAAACTCAAGCAATATGATATAAACCCCATCTTTTTATCCTCGATGGCAACAATACAATACGTGTCGTTTCCCCTACTGTCACTGGGATCGAGCACCGCATGATTGAACCCAAAGCTAAGCACTTCTCCCATTGCAAGAAAGATCAATCTAGTAGGCCAAACCAAACTGATAATTCGAAGAGACTTGCAAAGATAACCAATCATACATAAAAGAATTCAGAGAAGATTCAAATATTGTTCATAGATAATCTTGATCATAAACCCACAATTCATCGGATCTCGACAAACACACCGCAAAAAGAGTTACATCGAATAGATCTCCAAGAAGATCGAGGAGAACATTGTATTGAGATCCAAAGAGAGAGAAGAAGCCATCTATCTAATAACTATGGACCCGAAAGTGTGTGGTAAACTACTCACACATCATCGGAGAGGCCATGGTGTTAATGTAGGGATCTCATGAGTACAGAAGGTTGCGGTGGTGGAATTAGGTTTTCGTGGTGCTCCTCGATGGTTTCGGGGTACGTAGGTATATATAGAAGGAAGAAGTAGGTCGGTGGAGCCACAAGGGACCCATGAGGGTGGAGGGCGCGCCCAGGGGGTAGGCGCGCCCCCTGCCTCGTGGCCTCCTTGTTGATTACTTGAAGTACACTCCAAGTCCTCTGGGTCACATTTGTTCCAAAAAATAACTCTCCCGAAGGTTTCATTCTGTTTGGACTCCGTTTGATATTCTTTTTCTGTGAAACACTGAAATAGGCAAAAAAACAGCAATTTGCAATGGGCCTTGGGTTAATAGGTTAGTCCCAAAAATAATATAAAAGTGTATAATAAAGCCCATTAAACAGCCAGAACAAAATATATAATAGCATGGAACAATAAAAAATTATAGATACGTTGGAGGCGTATCAAGCATCCCCAAGCTTAATTCCTGCTCGTCCTCGAGTAGGTAAATGATAAAAACAGAATTTTTGATGTGGAATGCTACCTAGCATATTTCTAAATGTAATTTTCTTTATTGTGGCATGAATGTTCATATCCGAAAGATTCAAGATAAAATTTTAATATTGACATAAAAATAATAATACTTCAAGCATGCTAACCAAGCAATTATATCTTATCAAAATAAGATAGCCAAAGAAAGCTTATCCCTACAAAATCATATAGTTTGGCTATGCTTCACTTTCGTCACACAAAATGCTCTCATCATGAACAACCCCGATGACAAGCCAAGCAATTGTTTCATACTTAGCCTTTTCAAACTCTTTCAACTTTTACGCAATATATGAGCGCGAGCCATGGACATAGCATTATGGGTGGAATAGAATACAATGATTGAGGTTGTGTGAGAAGCCAAAAAGGGATAAAGTCTCACATTGACGCGGCTAATCAACGGGCTATGGATATTCCCATCAATTGATGTCAATGCAAGGAGTAGGGATTGCCATGCAATGGATGCACTAGAGCTATAAATGTATGAAAGCTCAACAAAATAAACTAAGTGGGTGTGCGTCCAACTTTCTTGCTCACGAAGACTTAGGGCATTTGAGGAAGCCCATTGTTGGAATATACAAGCCAAGTTCTATAATGTAAAATTCCCACTAGTATATGAAAGTGACAAAATAGGAGACTCTCTATCATTAATATCATGGTGCTATTTTGAAGCACAAGTGTGGTAAAAGGATAGTAACATTGTCCCTTCTCTCTTTTCTCTCAACTTTTTTCTCTTTTTTTATTTGGGCTTTATTCTCCTTTTTTTTGTTTTTAGCCTCTTTTCTTTCCTTTTTTTTTCGTCCGGAGTCTCATCCCGACTTGTGGGGGAATCATAGTCTCCATCATCCTTTTCTCACTTGGGACAATGTTCTAATAATGATGATCATCACACTTTTATTTACTTACAACTCAAAGATTACAACTCAATACTTAGAACAAAATATGATTCTATGTGAATGCCTCCGGCGGTGTACCGGGATATGTAATGAATCAAGATTGACATGTATGAAAGAATTATAATGGTGGCTTTGCCAAAAATACGATGTCAACTACATGATCATGCAAAGCAATATGACAATGATGATGTGTGTCATAATAAACGGAACGGTGGAAAGTTGCATGGCAATATATCTCGGAATGACTATGGAAATGCCATAATAGGTAGGTATGATGGCTGTTTTGAGGAAGATATAAGGAGGTTTATGTGTGGTAGAGCTTATCATATCACGAGGTTTGGATGCACCGGCGAAGTTTGCACCAACTCTCAAGGTGAGAAAGGGCAATGCACGGTACCGAAGAGACTAGCAATGATGGAAGGGTGAGAGTGCGTATAATCCATGGACTCAACATTAGTCATAAAGAACTCACATACTTATTGCAAAAATCTACAAGTCATCAAAACCAAGCACTACGCGCATGCTCCTAGGGGGATAGATTGGTAGGAAAAGACCATCGCTCGTCCCCGACCGCCACTCATAAGGAAAGCAATCAAAGAACACCTCATCCTTCAAATTTGTCATACAACATTTACCATACGTGCATGCTACGGGACTTGCAAACTTCAACACAAGTATTTCTCAATTTCACAATCTCTCAACTAGCACACATCTAATATTACCACCTTTATATCTCAAAACAACTATCAAGTATCAAATTTCTCTTACTATTCAATGCACTTATATGGAAGTTTTTATTATATCCAACTTGGATGCCTATCATATTAGGACTAATTTTATAACCAAGGCAAATTACCATGCTTTTCTAAAGGACTCTCAAAATAATATAAGTGAAGCATGAGAGATCAATAATTTCTATAAAATAAAACCACCACCGTGCTCTAAAAGATATAAGTGAAGCACTAGAGCAAAATTGTTTAGCTCAAAAGATATAAGTGAAGCACATAGAGTATTCTAATAAATTCCAATTAATGTGTGTCTCTCTCAAAAGGTGTGTACAGAAAGTATGATTGTGCCGAACTAAAAAGCAAAGACTCAAATCATACAAGACGCTCCAAGCAAAACACATATCATGTGGTGAATAAAAATATAGCTCCAAGTAAAGTTACCGATGGACGAAGACAAAAGAGGGGATGCCTTCCGGGGCATCCCCAATCTTAGGCTTTTAGGGTTGTACTTAGATTTTAACTTGGGGTGCCTTGGGCATCCCCAATCTTAGGCTCTTGCCACTCCTTGTTCCATAATCCCTCAAATCTTTACCCAAAACTTGTAAACTTCACAACACAAAACTTAACAGAAAATCTCATGAGCTCCGTTAGCGAAAGAAAATAAAACACCAGTTCAAGGTACTGTAATTAACTCATTATTAATTTATATTGGTGTTAAACCTACTGTATTACAACTTTTATATTGTTCATAAACTCCATTACTAGCCATAGATTCATCAAAATAAGCAAACAACATACGAAAAACAGAATCTGTCAAAAACAGAACAGTCTGTAGTAATCTGTAACTAACGCAAATTCCTGGAACTCCAAAAATTCTAAAATAAATTGATGGACGTGAGTAATTTATCTATAAATCATCTTCAAAAAGAATCAATGAAATATCACTCTCCAGTAAAAAGTTGTAGCTAATCTCGTGAGCGCTAAAGTTTCTGTTTTTTACAGCAAGATCGCAAAGATTTTCCCCAAGTCTTCCCAAAGGTTCTACTTGGCACAAACACTAATTAAAACACAAAACCACATCTAAACAGAATCTAGATGTATTATTTATTACTAAACAGAACCAAAAAGCAAAAAACCAAAATAAAATTGGGCTGCCTTCCAACAAGCGGTATTGTTTAACGCCCCTAGCTAGGCATTTAGGCAAGGATAGATCTAGGTATTATCATCTTTGGGATGCAATCCATAAGTGGCTCTCATGATAGATTCATAAGGTTATTTTATTTTATTTCTAGGAAAGTGTTCCATGCCATTCCTTAACGGAAATTGGAATCTAATATTTCCTTCCTTCATATCAATAATTGCACCAATCGTTCTAAGGAAAGGTCTACCAAGAATAATAGGACATGAAGGATTGCAATCTATATCAAGAACAATGCAATCTATGGGCAAATAATTCCTATTTGCAACAATAAGAACATGATTAATTCTTCCCATAGGTTTCTTAATGGTGGAATCCGCAAGGTGCAAGTTTAAAGAACAATCATCAAATTCATGGAAACCTAGCAAATCACACAAAGTTTTGGGAATTGTGGAAACACTAGCACCCAAATCACACAAAGCATAGCATTCATGATATTTAATTTTAATTTTAATAGTAGTTTACCACTCATCATAAAGTTTTGTAGGGATAGAAACTTCCAATTCAAGCTTTTCTTCATAAGATTGCATTAAAGCATCAACGATATGTTTGGTAAAAGCCTTATTTTGACTATAAGCATGCGGAGAATTTAGCACGGATTGCAACAAGGAAATAAAATATATTAAAGAACAATTATCATAATTAAATTCCTTGAAATACTAAATAGTTGGTTCATTGCTATCTAAAGTTTTGACCTCTTCCATCCCACTTTTACCAAATTTTGCATCAAGATCTAAAAACTCCGAATCATTGGGACGCCTTTTAACTAAAGTTGACTCATCTCCAGTCCTATCATTATCAAGCTTCATGTTGCAAAATAGAGATTTAATAGGGGACACATCAATTACTTTTAGATCTTCATCCTTATTATCATGAAAACTAGAAGAACACGCTTTTATAAATCAATCTTTCTTAGCACGCATCCTAGCGGTTCTTTCTTTGCACTCATCAATGGAAATTGTCATGGCTTTGAGAGACTCATTGATATCATGCTTAGGTGGAATAGATATAAGTTTCAAAGAATCAACATCAAGAGAAATTCTACCCACGTTACTAGCCAATTCATCAATCTTAGGCAATTTTTCTTCAAGCAAAGCATTGAAATTCTTTTGAGAAATCATAAATTATTTGACACTAGTCTCAAAATCAGAGGGAATCTTATTAAAATTTCCATAAGAGTTGTTGTAGGAATTACCATAATTATTATAGGGATTACTAGGATACGGCCTAGGATTAAAGTTTCCTCTACAAGCATTGTCACCAAAATTGTTCCTACCAACAAAATTCACATCCATAGATTCATTACTATTCTCAATCAAAGTAGACAAAGGCATATCATTGGGATCAGAAGAAACACTCTTATTAGCAAACAATTTCATAAGTTCATCCATCTTTCCACTCAAAACATTAATTTCTTCAATTGCATGCACCTTTTTACTAGTAGCTCTTTGAGTGTTCCATTGAGAATAATTAACCATAATATTATCTAGGAGTTTAGTAGCTTCTCCTAAAGTGATTTCCATAAAAGTACCTCCCGCGGCCGAATCTAAAAGATTTCTAGAAGCAAAGTTCAATCCGGCATAAATTTTTTGTATAATCATCCATAAGTTCAAACCATGTGTAGGCAATTACGTATCATTAATTTCATTCTCTCCCAAGCTTGTGCGACATGTTCATGATCAAGTTGCTTAAAGTTCATAATATCGTTTCTAAGAGATATGATCTTAGTGAGAGGAAACTACTTAGAGATAAAAGCATCTTTGCACTTATTCCAAGAATCAATACTATTTTTAGGCAAAGACGAAAACCAAGTTTTAGCACGATCTCTAAGCGAAAACGGAAATAGCTTCATTTTAACACTATCATTGTCCACATCTTTCTTATTTTGCATGTCACACAAATCAACAAAGCTATTTAGATGGGTAGCGGCATCTTCACTAGGAAGGCCGGCGAATTGATCTTTCATGACAAGATTCAGCAAAGCAGCATTAATTTCACAAGATTCAGCATCGGTAAGAGGAGCAATCGGAGTGCTAAGAAAATCATTGTTGTTGGTATTGGCAAAGTCACACAATTTAGTATTATCTTGAGCCATCATGACAAGCAAGCAATCCAACACACAAGCAAACAAGAAGCAAGCGAAAAAGAGGCGAACGAAAAGAGAGGGCGAATAAAACGGCAAAGGTGAAGTGGGGGAGAGGAAAACGAGAGGCAAATGGCAAATAATGTAATGCGAGGGATAAGAGTTTGTGATGGGTACTTGGTATGTCTTGACTTGTGCATAGACTTCCCCGCAACGGCGCCAGAAATGGCTTGTTGACGGGAAATCAAATCTTGACTTGACTTGGTGCACACCTCCCCGGCAACGGCGCTAGAAATCCTTCTTGCTGCCTCTTGAGCATGCATTGGTTTTTCCCTTGAAGAGGAAACAGTGATGCAGCAAAGTAGCGTCAGTATTTCCATTAGTTTTTGAGAAGCAAGGTATCAATCCAGTAGGAGGCCACACGCAAGTCCCTCGTACCTACATAAACAAATAAGAACCTTGCAACCAACGCGATAAAGGGGTTGTCAATCCCTTCATGGCCACTTGCAAAAGTGAGATCTGATAGAGATGATAAGATAATATTTTTGGTATTTTTATGGTAAAGACTAAAAGTAAAGAAAGCAAAATAAACGGCGATAGAAATAGCTTGTTGATGGGAGATTAATATGATGGAGAATAGACCCGGTGGCCATAGGTTTCACTAGTGGTTTCTCTCAAGATAGCATAAGTATTACGGTGGGTGAACAAATTACTGTCGAGCAATTGATAGAAAAGTGTATAATTATGAGAATATCTAGGCATGATCATGTATATAGGCATCACATCCGTGACAAGTAGACCGACTCCTGCCTGCATCTACTACTATTACTCCACACATCGACCGCTATCCAGCATGCATCTAGAGTATTAAGTTCATAAGAACAGAGTAACTCATTAAGTAAGATGACATGATGTAGAGGGATAGACTCAAGCAATATGATATAAACCCCATCTTTTTATCCTCGATGGCAACAATACAATACATGTCGTTTCCCCTACTATCACTGTGATCGAGCACCGCATGATGCAACCCAAAGCTAAGCACTTCTCCATTGCAAGAAAGATCAATCTAGTAGGCCAAACCAAAATGATAATTCGAAGAGACTTGCAAAGATAACCAATCATACATAAAAGAATTCAAAAAAGATTCAAATATTGTTCATAGATAATCTTGATCATAAACCCACAATTCATCGATCTCAACAAACACACCGCAAAAAGAGTTACATCAAATAGATCTCCAAGAAGATCAAGGAGAACTTTGTATTGAGATCCAAAGAGAGAGAGAAGAAGCCGTCTAGCTAATAACTATGGACCTGAAGGTCTGTGGTAAACTAGTCACACATCATCGGAGAGGCCATGGTGTTGATGTAGAAGCCCTCCATGATCGATGTCCCTCTGGCGGAGCGCCGGAAAAGGCCCCAAGATGGGATCTCACGGGTACAGAAGGTTGCCGCGGTGGAATTAGGTTTTCGTGGTGCTCCTCGATGGTTTCGGGGTACGTAGGTATATATAGGAGGAAGAAGTAGGTCGGTGGAGCCACAAGGGACCCATGAGGGTGGAGGGCGCGCCCAGGGGGGTAGGCGCGCCCCCTGCCTCGTGGCCTCCTTGTTGACTACTTGACGTCCACTCCAAGTCCTCTGCATCACATTTGTTCCAAAAATAACTCTCCCGAAGGTTTCATTCCGTTTGGACTTTGTTTGATATTATTTTTCTGCGAAACACTGAAATAGGCCAAAAAAAAAACAGCAATTTGCACCGGGCCTTGGGTTAATAGGTTAGTCCCAAAAATAATATAAAAATGTATAATAAAGCCCATTAAACATCCAAAACAGAATATATAATAGCATGTAACAATAAAAAATTATAGATACGTTGGAGGCGTATCATGCCCCCACAAGCAAGGAGCAAGGCGCGAGGCGCTAGGGACGCGAGAATTCATCACCAAGGCGACCAAGGAGCTTCAGGAGGCGCATGCCATGCATGGCGAGCGTCGCCCCGCACCACCTAGTGCAGCCGTAGCCCCGACATGGGCGATGTGTTGTGTGTCTGCATCAACATCCCGGGCCTCAACAGGGCCGCTTCGCAAGATCTCTTCTGGCTGTCACGCGTCGGCCAGAGTGGGGGCTACCCCTGCAACTATGTCTGCATGCCGTTCGGCCTGCTAAATGTAGGCGCCTCGTACCACCGCCTGGTGCAGCGTGCTATGGCGTCTCACGAGGTCAAGCGCTCGGCGGTCGCGTCTCAGGAGATCTCGGATCCTTGTGAGCCCCGCGGGTCTCCTAGGCCTCCGGAGCCGCCTGCCTCATGAGGACCAATCTCCACGGCACACGTCTTCAGCTACCTCGACGCTTCTACAACACTGGTGCTAGGTGAATTTTTGGTTTGTTCAGTTGTGGGCGCCCCTTGGGCTGCATTATCCTCAAGCTGTCAGGGGCCGCCCCTACAGCTGCATCGTTTTGCGCATGTATCAGAACTAACTCTGCCTTTTATGAATTTCCGAAGTATTTCAACATGCGTGCCCCGTGCTTTGTCACCATGGATGTCGATGTGCCCTCTCAACCCCGCCCTCGACCGCCTCATGATTAAGGGCTGGCACGGCATCTGTGCTCGGGTCCATCCCTGCAGCGTTGATAAAACCAAGCGACCGAGATTTGTCTCGCAGGCCAGCTCCCGTGCACGTCACCTGCCAAGATACTTGGTGCCTTGTCCTCGCGTGAGCTGCGCGCGGCCCAGTTCATCCAACCGTAGTTCGACGCTACGCCGTCGCGGGAGCCACGCGCCGGGTGTCCTTCCTCGAGATTGTTGCATGAGAAGACTGAGCACGGCGTATGTGCTCGGGTCCGTCCATGTAGCGTTGATAAACCCAAGCGACTGAGCTCTGTCTGGCAGGCCGGCCCCGTTCACGTCACCTCCTATGGTCCTTAGTGTTCGCCCTTCTAATGCGATGGCCTCCAAAGGTTCATTCAGCGCAGGTCGCCCCCATCACACAGGATTTTGTAAGCGCGCTCCACGCTCGACCATTCAGGCGCAACCCACCTTGAAGTAGGGCCTCGTGAGTCCCGTGCTGGCTCACGGGTGCCCAGATACACCTCCTCCAGTTTTGCCGTGCCAGTCATGCGTACAAATGAAATAAGGCTGTACACGCCCAGAGATTCTAACACAGAGCTCCCATCCCACGCTAAGTGGAAGCCCCATGCTCCGTGCTGGCGGACGACACGGTCGAGCAGCGACTATGCCTACTCCCAAGTGGAAGCCCCATGCTCCGCGCTGGTGGATAAGCAACTGAGGGCACCCTAGGGGATGCACCAACTTCAGGATGGCCTCTCGTCCCTTCACGCAGCCCTGTCACGCAGCATTCCCCTGGGATGCGCGCGCGAGGGAGCTGGACACGGGGGCTACACTTAGGCCAGGCCTGGCACACGCCACCTCACCAGGTCCCTTGTACCTGGTCTTCTCGTGCCCCTCCCAGGCAAAAGCTAGCGAGGAAAGGTATCAAGGGCTCCGGATTAACCTCGCCGCCGCCCATGTTTCCTTTAGGAGGATTGCTCGCACGTCAAGGGGGACCCCTGAGCATCATGACTCAGGGGCCTCACTAGTCACATAGCCCCCCGCCCCTTGGTTTTGTCCTGGTGATCCGGACGCGCCAACGGCGGTCGAGGTATGCGCGGGGCTGGGCCCTGCCGACGTAGAGCACAAAGGCAAACAAGAAGGAAACCAAGCATGAAAAGGAAATCACGGAGTCCAAACAGTTATTACAGGCACCAAATGTTCTGCAAATTCAACCAAAGTCTTATGCCTCCACAAGGCATGATAAATGTCGCAGGGTAAAATCTAGGAGGAGGGGTCATTGTCGCCATCACCGCTGCTCATCCCAGCCGCGGCAAGCTCATCGTCAACATCGGCGCCATCGTCGTTGCAGCCACTTGCCTCCACCGTAGGGGGATTGGCGTCAGGGATGCAGGTGAACTTCTGCAGCAGCATGCCCACATGGCCCTCCACGACCGCCTCAACGGCGGCACGGGACTCAGGAGCAACCGGGCCAACCACTGCGTCGAAGTCGAAGCCGGGATCTTGGAGGTAGAGGTGGCTGAAGACGCACATCACTGCCGTGGAGAAGAGAGAGCGACACTCATCTTCCAGGAAGGAGTCCACCCTGGCGGCGGCACCTTCGAGCTCCTCAACAAGCCTGGAGGAGAGCCCTGCGTAGCCACCTTCGGGGGGTGCGAGTGAATCCTTGAAGCCTCCCCTGCAGATCGACTATAGCCCCTGGCGAGCCCTGAGCTCGAGGGAGGGGAAGGTGTCGCGCTCCGCGACCGCCTTTTTCTCGATGGCGACAAGGGTCTTCTCCTGGCATCCAGCTGGGTTATCGCCTCGGACATGCGCTGGACGTGGGACGTCTGGGCTTCGACCACCTCCTCCTTCAGCTTGGCCGGACGCTCACATTTTGTGGCCTGATCAATAGTCACTTAGGACAGCACGAAGTTGCGATCGGCGAGCTTCACCTCGCGGGCCTTGAGGTCCTCATCCCACTGGTGGAGCCGTTGTGCGTACATGGCTTGCTCCTCTTGAAGGGCCTTCTGGTTGGCCTCTGCCTCGCTACAAAGCTTCAAAGCAGACGTTGCCTCAGTCAGCGCCGCGTCACGAGCCGCCTTGCCATCGGCGGCCTCCTTCTTGCTTTCCGTGGTGGGAGCTTTAGCCCGGCCCTAGGCCGTCCTGGTGGCCGTGTCGGCCTGGAGCCACCCGGAAACAAGCCCCAGGCGCTCCCTCACGAGGCACCTGTCGGCGTCTGGGAGGTTAGCTCGGATCTAGCCGAGCGCGATGTAGGCTTCGTCCAAGGCTCCGGGCCTGATCAGGGGCCGCATTTCGCAAGCACGAGGGCCTGGTGAGGAGGCGACACTGGCACGTCGACTAACGTTGTGGCTAAGGAAGCAGTGGCGTGGCTGGCTTGGGGCACCAGAGGCTCCAGGCTCTCCTCGGGCATGACGAGGGCGGACGACTTCACAGCCTGCTGGCCTACAGGGGCTGGCTCCTCCTGAAGCTGCGTTGTTGCATCCTCAGGGGCGGATTCCGCCGGCGGGGGGCAAGGAGTCGCCCCTCCACCAATGCTGGGGTCGCCGCGGCTGCGACAAGGAGTGTTTCCTCGTGAACCCCCACGTTCTAGGCGGTCAGTCCCCCAAGCGGCGCCGGCGAAGCGCCAAGGGTAGGCGGTACACCTGTGTGCTCAGGCGCAATGCAACCTGAGCACCCAGGGGTTGCGATGGGCTGGCGCGATGCACTCCCGCGCCTGCCGCAGCCACAACCGGAGGCTGACAGCACCCTCAGGACAGGGAGCTCCTTCAGCTCAGTGCTCGCCTTCTTCTTCTTCATCATGTCACCGCTCCTGGTCATCAAGAGGGGAGTGCTGTGAACACAGTTGCAATCTAGGCTTGACCAAAAGCAAGGAAGGTTACTTACTCCTCAGGTGCGATCCACTTCCTCTTCTTATCCTTCTCGGCGAAGGTCGGGACACCCCCGCCCTTCTTTGGTGTGGCTTTGGCTGCATCAAGGCGGCAAGCGGGATGCTCCTCGATGGGCCCCGACATGGCGCTGCTACCTGGAGAGGTGAGGAGGTCGCCCTGAAAGGTCATGACCGGTGGAGCCGCGTCCACCCCAGCAGCGGTCACCCCATCCCCCGTTTGTGATTTGGACGGAGATGGGACCGACATCTTGAACACCCTCCTGGAGTGCGGGGATCCCCCCAGAGGGGGAGCGGCCACACCTTTTCCTGAGACCGCCCGGCCAGACGCTCGCGGGTCCGAGGAACGAGCACAGACCGCCTGAGGACCCTGGCAGAGCGCGAGGAGTCTGCGACCGGAGAATCCACGGTATCGTCATCATCCTCGAGGTTGCGGAGGAGCTCGCTTTGCGATGGAGGGGACGTCCCCACCAAGCCGTCGTCCTCGGTCTATTCGGAGTCCTCTTCGTCGCTGCTATTGCCGGAGGATAGGTCCATGAGGGAGAATCCACGGTATCGTCGCTGCTATTGCGGGTCGGGCCCTTGCTCGTCAAAGGCGGGCATGGCGGCAACCAGGGCCTCTTGGTCGTGGCGGTGGTACAGCGGGGCGAGCGCCTCAGGTATGTCCGCGGGGACGCCGCCTAGTAGGGCGATCAAGGCCGCCTTAAGCTCTCCGCTCATCAAGCTGGTGTGGTGCAACCTCACATCGTCACTCACACCCTGGTACTTCCACAAGGGCTTCGAGTGCGACTGGAGTGGCGCTAGGCACTGCGTAAAGAGATTCTTCACTATCATCGCCCTGATCAGCCGCTTGGCCTCCATATTTGAGGCTATCCGCTCTACAACGGGTCTTGCCCATGGATCGGTGAGCTTTGCGGAGCCCCATGCTGGGATCTTCTCGGGTAGCTCCTCCGGAAGCTCCACGAGTGAATTGAGGCCCTTGGTGTCCAAGAAGACCCAACGGTGATGGAAGCCTTCCACTTTCTTCCCGTCCTTCAGGAGCACATTCCTGCTCTGGACCGCGACGAAAGAGACGCACGCGAACCGCTGCTCCTTGTCGTGGAACTGCATGCTGAAGTAGTGGCAGAAGAGGGCAACTAGGGGCCTCACGCCTACGAAGGCCTCGCAGTAGAAGGCGAAGACAGACAAGAGTAGGATGGAGTTGGGTTGAAGATGGAGGGCCTGGATCTTGTAGTGCTCGAGGATGGCGGTGAAGAACTCCGAGAAGGGAGGGATGACCCTGGAGGAGATGCTATGGAGGAAGAAGGGGTAGACTGTTTTCGCCAAGGTGCTGTTCTCCACAGAGCTACACCAGATTAGGGTTTGGCCCCACTCATTGGTGTCTCCCCCTCATTGGCAATGGTGGAGGCCGTAAGCGCTTGCGGGAGAGAAGAGGAGGTTGAGGCCTTGGGCCTCAGACTTCGACTTCCCGGTGGGTGCCATCTAAGAAATCCTTGAGGTTGGGGGAGCGAGAGGAAGGACGGCGCTGCGCCTGGATCTGGAGGAGTTTCTCGTGAAGGAATGGGGATCTTGGCAAGGGAGGAAAGGCGCAAGGAAGAAGAGCAATGATGGCTTTGTAGCGTGCGCCAGGCTTTTGTCAGCCTGGGCATTTGCCAAGGTGACGTGGGGAGCAGACGCGCCCGTGTCCCATCATACGCCACGCATCAAGCTGGCCCGCAGGCGACTGGGGCCTGCCATGCTTCACCCTTCGCTCCTTGCCTTTGCCTCGAAGCCAAGCCGAGCACGCCTTGGGCTTGGGGGATACTATCGGGGTTCTGGGATCGGGGGTACCCATATTTTCCTGCCTGCGGCCCAGCGCGCGGGCTCATCAATGGCCCGGTACGAGCCAAGCTACAAGACCCCTAGGACAAGATCCTCGCGAGGGCCCCGGCCTCGTGAGGGGAACGATGCCAAGACCTCGAGAGGAGCAGCTCCCCGAGCCTACCTCCAGAGGAGTGGAGAACTCTATGCAAGCCTCTCGCCTTGTGAGGTCGCGATAACGTGAGCCATGATGACCAAGGCCAGGCGGGCGCCATCAGGCGCAGAGGGGACAGTTTCCTCTTCGGTGCTAAGGGAGCAAGGGCAGGTGCAGGTTCCCGAGGAAGGCCCCAAAGCTTTCCATTCTGGTGCAATGAGACCAAGACCATGAGGTCGGCAGGACGGATGTCATTGCCGAGCCTACCGCTGCGTCATGGCCGGAAGCTTTGCAGGCAAAGACCACCGTTCGTCAGGATAAAATGTACTCCTTGACCCCTTTCAAAATTGGCCGTTGTGGAATCCCTTCCCGCCTAAGCTATGAGGGAAGAGGACCAAGGCCGCTATAAATAGAGGCTATCCACCATGGTAGAAGGGGGCCCGGATCCAGACAAATCCATCCTCACCACCTGAGCCCTCGCGAGGCTACTCATCCACTGTAGTAGTTCATCCTCTACCTCCTCGTGAGGCCAATCCAACAAAAGCAGGAGTAGGGTTTTACATCACAAGGTGGCCCGAACCTGGGTAAATCTCTGTGTTCATCTCATCCTCGCAATCCAGCGCACTAGGCGGGATCAGGCCATGGGTATGGCGAGATAGCGTCATTGTGAAGCGAGATCCTTCGTTCACGTCCCAGAGTTTGAACCTTCTTAGGTCCGCGGAGCCCCGAATCCGATAGTGGATGTCCTCTCTGTATGTGTTGTCGTGGGTGTGCTTATTGTGTCGTGTGGCGCAAGAGATGAAGGTAAATGGCCGCGGGAATAAATAGGGGCGGGCGGCCTGGATTCTCGGCACGTCCGCATGGCAGTTTTTGCAGCTGGTAACTTTATCGTGGTGCCGCACCCGGCACAACCATATGCATAATGGCAGCACGAACGTACGTGATCGTGCACCGACCCCAAACAATGGCAACACACGTGGAGGGACGCGGGCAAAACGCACGCGGCGGGACGCGAGCAGAGCGCGCCGCGGACGCCACAACCGTGAGCAACCACACGCATAGAGCAGTTGAACACACATGAAATGGTCGTCTACAAGCCAGCCGGCAGTTGCGACGATGCATAGAGAGCGGCTGTGTGCTACTACCTCCGTCTTGGTCTATTAATCCCCTTTATATTCTATGCCATATATTGACCTTAAGTTTAACTAAAAAATGTTAATGCATGTTATAAAAATTATATAATTGGAAACTATGTTCAAATACGAATCTAATGATATAATCTTTGGCGACATTGTCGGCGTTCTGGGAACGGGGGTCCACAGACTTGCCTACCTGCGGCCCAAGGCGTGGCTATGCTAGTAGGCCATACGGCCCATCTTCATCGACAAGGCGTTCAAGACCCTCGCGAGGGGCCAAGCCTCGCGGGGCGGACAATGCAAGACCTCCTCAGGAGCAGCCACGCTCGGTAGGCTCACGAGGAGCGGAGACATCAAGGCGGGGCAAACCTCACGAGGCTCTCGTGACGTGAGCAATGACGATCGACACCAGGCGGGCGCCAGCGCGCACATCATCCTTGTTTCCTCTTTGGTGCTAAGGAGGCACGTGCAGGTGCGGAGTACCGAGGCATCAAGCAAAGGTTTCCATATTGGTGCAACGAGACCGAAGACCAGCAGGACGACAAGACGAAGGTCACCATGGAGCCCAAGACGGTGTCACCACCAGAGCCTTTTGCAGGCAAAGACCACTTTTATCAGGATAGCTTGTACTGGCTGTCCCCTTTCAAAATTGCCCGCCGTTGTTGGCTCCGTTCCCCCTCATTATTTGGGGAGAGGACCAGGGCCTATATATGTAGAACTAGCGACCATAGTAGGGGGACCTCATTCAGAGGCATCTCACCCACATGAGTTCGTCGAGCACAAGAACACCTCAACCTCAGGAGGTTGTTCTTCCCCTTGTACTGTTCATCATCAGCCCAAGAGGCAATCCACCACCACCACACTGGAGTAGGGCATTACACCACAACGGTGGCCTGAACCAGTATAAATCTCGTGTCTTTCTGTGTTGCGAGTTCGTCCGCGAGATCTTAGCGAGCTAGGGCGTAGATCCGTATGAGGGAAAGAACTTCATGCGCACCCGAGAGTTCGAACCTTAAGGGTTTTGCCGGAACCCGAGATTCGACATTTGGCGCGCCAGGTAGGGGTGCACCGGAGCTTCTTCTCCGCCAATCGACTTGCCGACGCTCCGCGACCATGATGTCCAGTGACCCAAGGGCTGACTCTGACCGCTGGGCAGCCTGGCCGGCCTGGGCGGCGCCACCTGCCCATGAAGACCTCAACCCCGCGCTCCAAGGGGCCCGAGCGCTTCCCAACGCAGCGGGGCGCGGCCGGTGTGGCGGGATGTCGTTCACCCTCACCCCACGACAAGCACGAGCCGCTGCAAGGGTTGCAAGCCACGCCGCAGCAACGGCGCCGCACTCACGGCGGGAGCAGGCGAACATGCGGGCAGCGCTAACGGTGGCAGGGGAGCTGCTGAGGTGCCGGCTGATGGAGAGCGGCCAGGATGCACTGCTGGAACACGTCGCCGGGCTGCTGGATGCGGCGGCATCAGGAGCACCGCCGTTCTGTTATCAGCTTCCTTCTCAGGCCACTACGGGATCTCACGTCGGGCCTCGCCGCAACCACACGCCCTCAGGTGTGCCTGGGGGCTTCGTCAACACCAGCACGGTCGGCGGTGCGGAGGGCCCCGTTGCCCTCGTGCCGTCTGCGGCAAACATGGGCGCAAGCGTCACCCCCCATGGTCTCGGTGAGATGTCGCGCCACCATCCTCAGGACGCCGCGCTGGGACGGGCAATGTGGAGTGTGGGGCACTACAATGAGGTGTTCGGGGTAACAACCCCGGAAACCTATGTGCCCCCCATGATGGATCAAGAGTACGCGCTGGAGGACGACCCTGGCTCGTTCCTTGGAGAAGATTGGGAAGAAGGGGCGCTAGAAGTTGAAGCCTTTCAGGAACCGACCGGGAACCGCAATGACCGCACCTGCAACAACAGCTACAGGGTACCGCTAATCTCTCAATAGCAAGCTTACGCTAACCATGGGCTGCCAGTGAACCAGGTCACAGCCTCGGCAGACAACCCTGGTGCAGCAACACCCCTGCCACCAGGGGAAACATGCTGGGGGCTGCGCAGAGGGAGCCAGGAGCAGGGCCCCTCCCCACGTCGCGCGAAGCCAGGCGACACCTGGAGGTAGGCCCTCTGCCGGGGAGGCGACGGCGAGCCCTCCCCCGGCAGAGGACCCGTGGTCGCCGAGGGCACCGCTGGCGTCCCCTTTCCCCCTTTGCGCCGTCCTGGCTGCCGGTCGGCCCAAAGGTGGTCGAGGGTGGCGCAAGGCGGTGCCCTCGTCTAGCGATATGAAGCAAGGCCGGTACCTGTGAAGAAGGCCCAGTGCCTGTGAAGATCGCCGCCCGTGACACTCTCACGTAATAATGAGTGGGGCTGTACATGCCCCAGAGTCTCAGGGGTGCCGGCCTCAGGCCCTGGGGCTCCCTCCCACACCTAGTGGCAGCACTTAGCTTTGCGCTGGTGAGAAGACAAGAAGACTAGACTAGGTGCCGGACGCGGCCATTTGCTTTGAATCTCTTTTCTGTAGCCTTGCCTCTTGGATTTGGATTTAAGTTGAAGTAGAGCTTTTGTCAATGCGTGCGGGGGGTGAATTTTCTCGTTCAAGTGATTTCTTGCCATCTGGTTCTTGCCTTCTTCTAGAGCTCACGCTCGCCGCCTCCCCCTCGCAGGCCCCTCGCGGGCCCCTCGCGAGTGGGGCTGGGCACACCACGCGCGACACGCGTGCCGATCGGCGCAGGAACCTCGCGAGGCCCACTCGGGCGAGTCAGCAGACCCTTCAGGAGCCCCGTTGCGGCTCTGGGCCTTACAATCCGATCCAGGGCCTGCCCCAGCTAAGGTAAGCCGCAGCGGCAAAACTTGTCGTCAGACTCATGACCGACCAAAACGCACCCTCGGTTCAGCATAAAGGAGTAGAAATCATGATTTGTTTACATGAGGGGCTCCCCCTCCCAAAATGCTCTCACAATCTTTCGGGGCCACGCCCGAGTTTTTGCATACAGGGTGAAGCAATAAAGGAATGAAAAATTAGCCAGATATGTCGCTCGCCGCGTCCTTTGCGTCGTCTTCAGACGCGCCGCTCGCGTCGCTGTCGCCATCGTTGGCGCCGCCACCACCGTCACCAGCGCTGGCGTCCCCATCATCGACCATGTCGCCTCCGTCTGCGGCGACCACCACCGCATCGTCCTCTGAAGTGAAGGCCCTGACCAACGCATCCATGTTGTCCTCTACCCACCGCGCCAGGTCGTCCTGAACGACCGTAGGTACGGGAGCGATGGCAGCGTCGAAATCGAAGTCGCGGTTGGCATTCAGGAGATGGCTGAAGACACGGGAGAAAGCGCGCTCGAGCAGGCCACGACTCCTTTCTTCGACGAGCGTGGGAGCTTCGTCAGATCGGGCCTCTAGGCATGTCACCACATCGGTGAAGAAGCGGAGGTGACTGGCGTAGTCATTCACCTGAGGATGGGGGGCGTTCGCGTCACAGACATGGCCCAGGGTAGTGTTGGCCCTGTTTCCAAAGATCGTGAAGCATGGGAGCGTGAACGCGCTCCAGCGTCCGCCTCTCTAGCGCTTCCTCCCTGTTTTGCCGCGCGACGGCCTCGGCGTCATCAACCCGTTTCTGAAGCAAAAGCAGCTCGGCGCGGGCGGAGGCCAAGTCCGCCTGCGCCGTGGCCAAGGCGGCAGCCGTGGCCTCCCCACGTCTCTCCGCCTCGTCTAACCTGGGCCTGAGAGCGGCAGTCCTGCCCGCCGCCTCAATTCCTGCAAGCTTCAGCTTCAAGTCGTACCGACCTTCAAGATCCGCGCGAACCCGGGCCACCTGGCGATCGACTTCCTGCTGGGCCTTGGCCTCGCGAGCCCCGACGGCATCTTCCGCCTGAGCAACTTGACGCTCCCTCATCTCCAGTTGTTCGAGCTCAAGGCTGCGCTCCACGGCTTCTAGAGCCAGCGCCTCCTGACGCCTCCGGACCTCCTCTACTTCCGCGGGCGTCCCCCTCAGCGAGGCAAGGGCGGCTCTGCGCGCCTCCACCTGGCGCTCGAGGGACGCGCTCCAAGCTTGGAGCTCCTATGCGCGCTTCTCTGCAGCCTCGCGATGATAGTCAGCCTCGCGAGCATCCTCCAAGGCCCGGGAGCAAGCCTCACGGGAAATCTTGAGAGATGCCTCGGCCTTCGCATTGTCAAGATCGTGCTGGTAGCGGCCAAGGTTGATGGCCACCCTCAGCTTACGCCGTTCCTCCACCAGCCCAAGACCTTCAGCCTCAAGGCGCTCAGTCGACACCTGTGAGTTTTTCGCCAAGCCGACTCATCGCATCCATCGCCTTCTGGAAGAGCTCATGATGAACGACGCTCCGCCCGCGTTCCAACTCCAAGGCACACCCACCTCGTCCTCCGCCATGGGGTTGTGGGCGGGGCGTTAAGCGGCGCACCCCCTCCCAGCAAGGGGCTGGGGGCTGGTGCCGCTCCAGGTACTCGCCCGACCTCACGAGGGGCCCTGGCTGAACAGGGCCCGCTGCTTGAGGAGGAGCTGAAGGCCGAAGCCAACCGACTGCTGTCCATAACCAAAGGAGGAGACCGGGGAACACCCTCCAGGCTCCAAGCTAGACCGTGCAGGAAGGGCAACGAAGCCGCAGATTCCAGGCTCCATGAAGGTGAGCGCACCCCCTCAACCGGCCCGGCTCCAGGCACATCATGCAGGCTCGGGATGCAGAAGGCCAACGGGGGTGCCGAGGAAGGTGAGGATTGCTTCTCAGAAGGCTCAACGGCCCTGGCAGAAGGGGTCCTGAAGAGTCAGCGTCAGGAAGGAAAGCAGCAATCAAGAAACCACAAGGTGCAGTACTTACTCGTCGACGACAAGGTACTTTCAATGCTTCAATGGCCCAAAGATACTGCTACCGCCCGAAGATCCTTTCCTCTTGCAGAGTTGCTCGAAGTCCATGCAAAGCCGGCCGAAGTGCTGAACGTGGCGGCCAGTGCGGGGTGCAGCCGGGGAAGCACCCGAGAGAGCCATGATACGTCTCCAACATATCTATAATTTTTGATTGCTCCATGCTATGTTATGTACTATTTTGGGCAATATTGGGCTTTATTATCCACTTTTATATTATTTTTGGGACTAACCTATTAACCGGAGGCCCAACCCAGATTTGCTGTTTTATGCTTATTTCAGTGTTTTGAAGAAAAGGAATATCAAACGGAGTCGAAACGGAATGAAATCAACTGGAGAAGTTATTTTTGGAAGGAAACCTACCGGATAGACTTGGACCCTACGTCAGAAGATGAAGGAGGTGCGCACGAGGGTAGGGTGCGCGCCCACCCCCCTGGGGCGCGCCCCCTGCCTCATGGCCCCCCCTTTGGTCCACCGACGTACTCCTTTCACCCATATATACCCACGTATCCTAAAAATTCCAGAACATAGATTAGATCGGGAGTTCCGCCGCCGCAAGCCTCTGTAGCCACCAAAAACCAATCGGGACCCTGTTCCGGCACTCTGCCGGAGGGGGGAACCCTCACCCGTGGCCATCTTCATCATCCTGGCGCTCTCCATGACGAGGAGGGAGTAGTTTTCCCTCGGTGCTGAGGGTATGTACCAGTAGCTATGTGTTTGATCTCTCTCTCTCTCTCTCTCTCTCTCTCTCTCTCTCTTTTTTTTTCTTGATTTGGCACGATCTTGATGTATCGCGAGCTTTGCTATTATAGTTGGATCTTATGTTTCTTCTTCCCCTCTACTCTCTTGTAATGGATTGAGTTTTCCCTTTGAAGTAATCTTATCGGATTGAGTCTTTAAAGATTTGAGAACACTTGATGTATGTCTTGTCGTGTGTATCTGTGGTGACAATGGGATATCACGTGATTCACTTGATGTATGTTTCAGTGATCAACTTGCGGGTTCCGCCCATGAACCTATGCATAGGGATTGGCACACGTTTTCGTCGTGATTCTCCGGTAGAAACTTTGGGGCACTCTTTGAGGTTCTATGTGTTGGTTTGAATAGATGAATTGAGATTGTGTGATGCATATTGTATAATCATACCCATGGATACTTGAGGTGACATTGGAGTATCTAGGTAACATTAGGGTTTTGGTTGATTTGTGTCTTAAGGTGTTATTCTGGTACGAACTCTAGGGCTGTTTGTGACACTTATGGGAATAGCCCAATGGATTGATCGGAAAGAATAACTTTGAGGTGGTTTCGTACCCTACCATAATCTCTTTGTTTGTTCTCCGCTATTAGTGACTTTGGAGTGACTCCTTGTTGCATGTTGAGGGATAGTTATATGATCCAATTATGTTATTATTGTTGAGAGAACTTGCACTAGTGAAAGTATGAACCCTAGGCCTTGTTTCCTAGAATTGCAATACCGTTTACGCTCACTTTTACCGCTTGCTACCTTGCTGTTTTTATATTTTCAGTTTACAAAAACCAATATCTACCATCCATATTGCACTTGTATCACCATCTCTTCGCCGAACTAGTGCACCTATACAATTGAAGGAAATATGCCCTAGAGGCAATAATAAAGTTATTATTTATTTCCTTATATCATGATAAAGGTTTATTATTCATGCTAGAATTGTATTAACCGGAAACATAATGCATGTGTGAATACATAGACAAACAGAGTGTCACTAGTATGCCTCTACTAGACTAGTTCATTAATCAAAGATGGTTATGTTTCCTAACCATGAACAAAGAGTTGTTATTTGATTAACGAGGTCACATCATTGGTTGAATGATCTGATTGACATGACCCATTATATTAGCTTAGCACCCGATCGTTTAGTATGTTGCTATTGCTTTATTCATGACTTATACATGTTCCTATGACTATGAGATTATGCAACTCCCGTTTGCCAGAGGAACACTTTGGGTACTACCAAACGTCACAACGTAACTGGGTGATTATAAAGGAGTATTACAGGTGTCTCCAATGGTAGATGTTGGGTTGGCGTATTTCGAGATTAGGATTTGTCACTCCGATTGTCGGAGAGGTATCTCTGGGCCCTCTCGGTAATGCACATCACTTAAGCCTTGCAAGCATTGCAACTAATGAGTTAGTTGCGGGATGATGTATTACGGAACGAGTAAAGAGACTTGCCGGTAACGAGATTGAACTAAGTATTGGATACTGACGATCGAATCTCGGACAAGTAACATACCGATGACAAAGGGAACAACGTATGTTGTTATGCGGTCTGACCGATAAAGATCTTCGTAGAATATGTAGGAGCCAATATGGGCATCCAGGTCCTGCTATTGGTTATTGACCGGAGACGTGTCTCGGTCATGTCTACATTGTTCTCGAACCGTAGGGTCCGCACGCTTAACGTTACGATGACAGTTATTATGAGTTTATGCATTTTGATGTACCGAAGGTTGTTCGGAGTCCCAAGTGTGATCACGGACATGACGAGGAGTCTCGAAATGGTCGATACATAAAGATTGATATATTGGAAGCCTATGTTTGGACATCGGAAGTGTTCCAGGTGAAATCAGGATTTTACCGGAATACCGGGTGGGTTACCGGAACCCCCCGGGAGCGATATGGGCCTTAATGGGCCTTAGTGGAAAGGAGAAAGGGGCAGCCCTAGTGGCCGCGCGCCTCCCCCCTTCCCTAGTCCTATTAGGACTAGGAGAAGGTGGCCGGCCCCCCTCTCTCTCTCTTTCCCCCCCTTGAGGAATCCTATTCCAACTAGGATTGGGGGGGGGGGATCCTACTCCCGGAGGGAGTAGGACTCCCTGGAGCGCCACCCCTTGGCCGGCCAGCCCCTCCCCCTTGGCTCCTTTATATACGGGGGCAGGGGAGCACCCTAGGACACACAAGTTGATCTACGGATCGTTCCTTAGCCGTGTGCGGTGCCCCCTTCCACCAAATTCCACCTCGGTCATATTGTTGCAGTGCTTAGGCGAAGCCCTGCGGCGGTAACACATCAAGATCGTCACCACGCCGTCGTGCTGACGGTACTCTTCCCCGACCCTTTGCTGGATCGGAGCCCAGGGATCGTCATCGAGCTGAACGTGTGCTAAGAACTCGGAGGTGCCGGAGTAACGGTGCTGTGATCGGTCGGATCGCGAGGAGAACGTACGACTACTACCTCTACGTTGAGTCAACGCTTCCGCTTCAGTCTACAAGTGTATGTAGACAACACTCTCCCCTCTCGTTGCGATGCATCACCATGATCTTGCGTGTGCGTAGGAAATTTTTTGAAATTACTGCGTTCCCCAACAGTGGCATCCGAGCCTAGGTTTTTATGGTTTGATGTTATTTGCACGAGTAGATCACAAGTAAGTTGTGGACGATACAAGTCATACTGCCTACCAGCATGTCATACTTTGGTTCAGCGGTATTGTTGGACGAGACGATCCGGACCAACCTTACGCGTACGCTTACGCGAGACCGGTTCCCTCGACGTGCTTTGCACATAGATGGCTTGCGGAAGACTGTCTCTCCAACTTTAGTTGAACCGAGTGTGGCTACGCCCGGTCCTTGAGAAGGTTAAAATGGAGTCTATTTGACAAACTATCGTTGTGGTTTTGATGCGTAGGTAAGATGAGTTCTTGCTTAAGCCCGTAGCAGCCACGTAAAACTTGCAACAACAAAGTAGAGCCACGTAAAACTTGCAACAACAACAAAGTAACTTGAGGATTATCCTCATTGCTGCACAGAAGAATTACGTCCTGGAAGCACCGCTAGGTGCCAGGCCTGCTGCTAGAGCAACACCAGAAGTTATGAACGTTTGGCAGAGCAAAGCTGATGACTACTCGATAGTTCAGTGTGCCATGCTTTACGGCTTAGAACCGGGACTTCAACGACGTTTTGAACGTCATGGAGCATATGATATGTTCCAGGAGTTGAAGTTAATATTTCAAGCAAATGCCCGGATTGAGAGATATGAAGTCTCCAATAAGTTCTATAGCTGCAAGATGGAGGAGAACAGTTCTGTCAGTGAGCATATACTCAAAATGTCTGGGTATAATAATCACTTGACTCAATTGGGAGTTACTCTTCCAGATGATTGCATCATTGACAGAATTCTCCAATCACTGCCACCAAGCTACAAGAGCTTCGTGATGAACTATAATATGCAAGGGATGACCAAGACTATTCCCGAGCTCTTCGTAATGCTAAAAGCTGCGGAGGTAGAAATCAAGAAGGAGCATCAAGTGTTGATGGTTAACAAAACCACTAGTTTCAAGAAAAAGGGCAAAGGGAAGAAAAAGGGGAACTTCAAGAAGAACGGCAAGCGAGTTGCTGCTCAAGGGAAGAAACCCAAGTCTGGACCTAAGCCTGAAACTGAGTGCTTCTACTGCAAGCAGACTGGTCACTGGAAGCGAAACTGCCCCAAGTATTTGGCGGATAAGAAGGATGGCAAGGTGAACAAAGGTATATGTGATATACATGTTATTGATGTGTACCTTACTAATGTTCGCAGTAGCACCTGGGTATTTGATACTGGTTCTGTTGCTAATATTTGCAACTCAAAACAGGGACTACAGAATAAGCGGACACTAGCAAAGGACGAGGTGACGATGCGCGTGGGAAATGGTTCCAAAGTCGATGTGATCGCAGTTGGCACGCTACCTCTACATCTACCTTCGGGATTAGTATTAGACCTAAATAATTGTTATTTGGTACCAGCGTTGAGCATGAACATTATATCTGGATCTTGTTTGATGCGAGACGGTTATTCATTTAAATCAGAGAATAATGGTTGTTCTATTTATATGAGTAATATCTTTTATGGTCATGCACCATTGAAGAGTGGTCTATTTTTGATGAATCTCGATAGTAGTAATACACATATTCATAATGTTGAAGCCAAAAGATGCAGAGTTGATAATGATAGTGCAACTTATTTGTGGCACTGCCGTTTAGGTCATATCGGTATAGAGCGCATAAAGAAACTCCATACTGATGGACTTTTGGAGTCACTTGATTATGAATCACTTGGCACTTGCGAACCGTGCCTCATGGGCAAGATGACTAAAACACCGTTCTCCGGAACTATGGAGAGAGCAACAGATTTGTTGGAAATCATACATACGGATGTATGTGGTCCGATGAATGTTGAGGCTCGTGGCAGATATCGTTATTTTCTCACCTTCACAGATGATTTGAGCAGATATGGGTATATCTACTTAATGAAACACAAGTCTGAAACATTTGAAAAGTTCAAAGAATTTCAGAGTGAAGTTGAAAATCATCGTAACAAGAAAATAAAGTTTCTACGATCAGATCATGGAGGAGAATATTTGAGTTACGAGTTTGGTGTACATTTGAAAAATTGTGGAATAGTTTCGCAACTCACGCCACCCGGAACACCACAGCGTAATTGTGTGTCCGAACGTCGTAATCGTACTTTACTAGATATGGTGCGATCTATGATGTCTCTTACTGATTTACCGCTATCATTCTGGGGATACGCTCTAGAGACGGCCGCATTCATGTTAAATAGGGCACCATCTAAATCCGTTGAGACGACGCCTTATGAACTATGGTTTGGCAAGAAACCAAAGTTGTCGTTTCTTAAAGTTTGGGGCTGCGATGCTTATGTGAAAAAGCTTCAACCAGATAAGCTCGAACCCAAATCGGAGAAATGTGTCTTCATAGGATATCCAAAGGAAACTGTTGGATACACCTTCTATCATAGATCCGAAGGCAAGACTTTTGTTGCTAAGTTCGGAAACTTTCTAGAGAAGGAGTTTCTTTCGAAAGAAGTGAGTGGGAGGAAAGTAGAACTTGACGAGGTAACTGTACCTACTCCTTTATTGAGAAGTAGTACATCACAGAAAACTGTTTCTGCGACACCTACACCAATAAATGAGGAAGCTAATGATGATGATCATGAAACTTTAGATCGAGATACTACTGAACCTCGTAGATCAACCAGAGTGAGATCCGCACCAGAGTGGTACGGTAATCCTATTCTGGAAATCATGTTACTAGACCATGATGAACCTACGAACTATGAAGAAGCAATGGTGAGCCCAGATTCCGCAAAGTGGCTTGAAGCCATGAAATCTGAGATGGGATCCATGTATGAGAACAAAGTATGGACTTTGGTTGACTTGCCTGATGATCGGCAAGCAATTGAGAACAAATGGATCTTTAAGAAGAAGACTGACGCTGATGGTAATGTTACTGTCTACAAAGCTCGACTTGTCGCAAAAGGTTTTCGACAAGTTCAAGGGATTGACTACGATGAGACTTTCTCACCCGTAGCGATGCTTAAGTCTGTCCGAATCATGTTAGCAATTGCCGCATTTTATGATTATGAAATTTGGCAGATGGATGTCAAAACTGCATTCCTGAATGGATTTCTGGAAGAAGAATTGTATATGATGCAACCGGAAGGTTTTGTCGATCCAAAGGGAGCTAACAAAGTGTGCAAGCTCCAGCGATCCATTTATGGACTGGTGCAAGCCTCTCGGAGTTGGAATAAACGCTTTGATAGTGTGATCAAAGCATTTGGTTTTATACAGACTTTCGGAGAAGCCTGTATTTACAAGAAAGTGAGTGGGAGCTCTGTAGCATTTCTAATATTATATGTGGATGACATATTACTGATTGGAAATGATATAGAATTTCTGGATAGCATGAAGGGATACTTGAATAAAAGTTTTTCAATGAAAGACCTCGGAGAAGCTGCTTACATATTAGGCATAAAGATCTATAGAGATAGATCAAGACGCTTAATTGGACTTTCACAAAGCACATACCTTGACAAGATTTTGAAGAAGTTCAAAATGGATCAAGCAAAGAAAGGGTTCTTGCCTGTGTTACAAGGTGTGAGATTGAGTAAGACTCAAAGCCCGACCACTGCAGAAGATAGAGAGAAAATGAAAGATGTTCCCTATGCTTCAGCCATAGGCTCTATCATGTATGCAATGCTATGTACCAGACCTGATGTGTGCCTTGCTATAAGTTTAGCAGGGAGGTACCAAAGTAATCCAGGAGTGGATCACTGGACAGCGGTCAAGAACATCCTGAAATACCTGAAAAGGACTAAGGATATGTTTCTCATATATGGAGGTGACAAAGAGCTCACCGTAAGAGGTTATGTTGATGCAAGCTTTGACACTGATCCGGACGATTCTAAATCGCAAACCGGATACGTGTTTACATTAAACGGTGGAGCTGTCAGTTGGTGCAGTTCTAAACAAAGCGTCGTAGCGGGACCTACATGTGAAGCGGAGTACATAGCTGCTTCGAAAGCAGCAAATGAAGGAGTCTGGATGAAGGAGTTCATATCCGATCTAGGTGTCATACCTAGTGCATCGGGTCCAATGAAAATCTTTTGTGACAGTACTGGTGCAATTGCCTTGGCAAAGGAATCCAGATTTCACAAAAGGACCAAACACATCAAGAGACGCTTCAACTCCATCTGGGATCTAGTCCAGGTGGGAGACATAGAGATTTGCAAGATACATACGGATCTGAATGTTGCAGACCCGTTGACTAAGCCTCTTCCACGAGCAAAACATGATCAGCACCAAAACTCCATGGGTGTTAGGATCATTACAGTGTAATCTAGATTATTGACTCTAGTGCAAGTGGGAGACTGAAGGAAATATGCCCTAGAGGCAATAATAAAGTTATTATTTATTTCCTTATATCATGATAAAGGTTTATTATTCATGCTAGAATTGTATTAACCGGAAACATAATGCATGTGTGAATACATAGACAAACAGAGTGTCACTAGTATGCCTCTACTAGACTAGTTCGTTAATCAAAGATGGTTATGTTTCCTAACCATGAACAAAGAGTTGTTATTTGATTAACGAGGTCACATCATTGGTTGAATGATCTGATTGACATGACCCATTATATTAGCTTAGCACCCGATCGTTTAGTATGTTGCTATTGCTTTATTCATGACTTATACATGTTCCTATGACTATGAGATTATGCAACTCCCGTTTGCCAGAGGAACACTTTGGGTACTACCAAACGTCACAACGTAACTGGGTGATTATAAAGGAGTATTACAGGTGTCTCCAATGGTAGATGTTGGGTTGGCGTATTTCGAGATTAGGATTTGTCACTCCGATTATCGGAGAGGTATCTCTGGGCCCTCTCGGTAATGCACATCACTTAAGCCTTGCAAGCATTGCAACTAATGAGTTAGTTGCGGTATGATGTATTACGGAACTAGTAAAGAGACTTGCCGGTAACGAGATTGAACTAAGTATTGGATACTGACGATCGAATCTCGGACAAGTAACATACCGATGACAAAGGGAACAACGTATGTTGTTATGCGGTCTGACCGATAAAGATCTTCGTAGAATATGTAGGAGCCAATATGGGCATCCAGGTCCCGCTATTGGTTATTGACCGGAGACGTGTCTCGGTCATGTCAACATTGTTCTCGAACCGTAGGGTCCGCACGCTTAACGTTACGATGACAATTATTATGAGTTTATGCATTTTGATGTACTGAAGGTTGTTCGGAGTCCCGAGTGTGATCACGGACATGACGAGGAGTCTCAAAATGGTCGAGACATAAAGATTGATTTATTGGAAGCCTATGTTTGGACATCGGAAGTGTTCCAGGTGAAATCAGGATTTTACCGGAATACCGGGTGGGTTACCGGAACCCCCCGGGAGCGATATGGGCCTTAATGGGCCTTAGTGGAAAGGAGAAAGGGGCAGCCCTAGTGGCCGCGCGCCTCTCCCCTTCCCTAGTCCTATTAGGACTAGGATAAGGTGGCCGGCCCCCCTCTCTCTCTTTCCCCCCCTTGAGGAATCCTATTCCAACTAGGATTGGGGGGGGGGGGGGAATCCTACTCCCGGAGGGAGTAGGACTCCCTGGCGCGCCACCCCTTGGCCGGCCAGCCCCTCCCCCTTGGCTCCTTTATATACGGGGGCAGGGGAGCACCCTAGGACACACAGGTTGATCTACGGATCGTTCCTTAGCCGTGTGCGGTGCCCCCTTCCACCAAATTCCACCTCGGTCATATCGTTGCAGTGCTTAGGCGAAGCCCTGCGCCGGTAACACATCAAGATCGTCACCACGCCGTCGTGCTGACGGTACTCTTCCCCGACGCTTTGCTGGATCGGAGCCCGGGGATCGTCATCGAGCTGAACATGTGCTAAGAACTCGGAGGTGCCGGAGTAACGGTGATGTGATCGGTCGGATCGCGAGGAGAACGTACGACTACTTCCTCTACGTTGAGTCAACGCTTCCGCTTCAGTCTACAAGGGTATGTAGACAACACTCTCCCCTCTCGTTGCTATGCATCACCATGATCTTGCGTGTGCGTAGGAATTTTTTTGAAATTACTGCGTTCCCAACAACAATTTACCATTGTATTGGGTGTGTTGGGGACACAAGTGACTCTTTGTTATTTGGTTGCAGGGTTGTTTGAGAGAGACCATCTTCATCCTACGCCTCCCACGGATTGATAAACCTTAGGTCATCCACTTGAGGGAAATTTGCTACTGTCCTACAAACCTCTGCACTTGGAGGCCGAACAACGTCTACAAGAAGAAGGTTGTGTAGTAGACATCAAGCAACTCCAGGAGTGCTTGGCTGTGGAGAACAGCCGAGCGCCGTCTCGCCGCGACCCCCCGAGGCCTCTGGAGTTTCAGCCTCGGGAGCCGCGTGGTGTGTCGCCTCGGCGACCAACGCCCCAGAATCGTGGGTTCCAGAGGACGACGCTCGAGGAGCCCCAGGCAGGGTCCGCACATCAGCACTTGAGCCGCCAGCATCTTGCTGCGCTCGCCCCCCTGCACCCGCGTTCGGGGCAAGCTCGGCGCCGGCAGCGAGAAAGGGAACCACGCAGACAGGGTTCTCGCGGGACCCCACCAGGCCGTCCGGACGCAGCCCCCACTCGTCAACGGGAGGCATGCTCCTTGCAAATTCATCCTTGTTCTTGCAATGATACATCAGACAGTTCTTCCCAGGCAAGTCATCCGGCAAAGGGACACCCGTCAGGACCTTGAGCACCGTTTGCCGCGTCCTGAGAGGGAGCCCGGACTCCTGAAACCTCATATGGTCCTGACTGCTGAGCAAGGTCCACATCAGGCGAGAGTGGCGCTGAAGCGGAGCGATCCGGCACTTGACGAATTCCTTCACCACCATAGGCGCGGTCACGCCGCGGTCCTTTAGCCTCCTCAACCTGAACCAGACGGGAGCAAGACGGGGGATCGCAAGCCGGAGTGGGAAACAGCAGGCGCTGACGGGGGATCGAGCAGGAGGCTGAGCTAACTGGCGTCGACAAACACCCACCATGTCCGAAACTCGCTCGTGGATGGAGGAAGCTCAAAGTCGATCCACGCGCCCGCTGTCGCGGCCACGTCCTGGAAGCTCACGCACCCCGAGCTTTGTCGGGGAGCAATCAGATGCAATGAGAAGAAATGGCGGAGGAGGGCCACAGAAGGGGCAATGCCAACCATGGCTTCACACACATAGGCAAAGACGGCAAGGAGAGTCACAAATTGAGGGTCGAGATGCAGCATGTGGACCTGATAATGCTCAAGCACTGCATTGAAGAAGGAGGAGAAGGGAGGAATTAGGCCAGCCCAAAGGGCGTCGATAAAGATTGGGACCTCGGTGGCTGCCCGGGCAGTGCAAGCGCGAGACGCAGGCCAAGCCACTGTCTTCCCCCACTCGTTGAAGCTGGAAGCGAGCATTGGACGCACCTTGTCCATGGACTCGTCGTTGAGCACCAAGGATCGACTGACCGCAGGCTCGATGACCAGAGGCGCACTCGGCGAGGACAGGGGCTTCTTCCCCTTGTCTGCTGTTTCGGCGCCATGGTGATGGAGCGGGTAGGAGGCAGGTCAGATTGGAGAGGAGAAGCAGAGTTTCGAGGAAGCAGAGAGATTGGGGAAGCAAGGCGCGGGCGATGGAGGAATAACTGTGTAGGTTGCGGGGGCAGCGTAGCCAAGCGGATTCTAAGGCAGCATGGGGAAGCAGAGACGCCCATGTCCAATCGACCGCCACGCGTCGATCGAGGCTACAGGCTTTTGGGGCATGCGGTGCTTCGTACATGACCTTTGGCTTCGCCTCGAAGCCAAGCCCGAGCGTGCCTTGGGCCTGGGGGCTACTGTCGGCATTCTGCGAACGGGGTGCCCAGACTTGCCTGCCTGCAGACCATGGAGTGGCTATGCTAGCAGGCCGTACGACCCATCTTGATTGACAAGGCGTTCAAGACCCTCGCGAGGGGCCAAGCCTCGCGGTGCGAACGATACAAGACCTCCTCAGGAGCAGCCACGCTCGGTAGGCTCGCGAGGAGCGGAGATATCAAGGTGGGGCAAACCTCGCGAGGCTCTCATGACGTGAGCACCGGGCGGGCGCCAGCGCGCGCAGCGTCCTTGTTTCATCTTTGGTGCTAAGGAAGCAAGCGCAGGCGCGGAGTACCGAGGCATCATGCAAAGGTTTCCATATCGGTGCAACGAGACCGAAGACCAGCAGGATGGCAAGACGGAGGTCACCATGGAGCCCAAGACGGCGTCACCACCAGAGCCTTTTGCAGGCGAAGACCACTTTTGTCAAGATAGCTTGTACTGGCTGTCCTCTTTCAAAATTGCCCGCCGTTGTTGGCTCCCTTCCCGCTCAATATTTGGGGAGAGGACCAGGGCCTATATAAGTAGAACTAGCCACCACCGTAGGGGGGAACTCATTCAGAGGCATCTCACCCACACGAGTTCATCGAGCACAAGAACACCTCAACCTCAGGAGGCTGTTCTTCCCCTTGTACTGTTCATCATCAGCCCAAGAGGCAATCCACCACCACCACACTGGAGTAGGGTATTACACCACAATGGTGGCCCGAACCAGTATAAATCTCGTGTCTTTCTGTGTTGCGAGTTCGTCGAGTTCGTCCGCGAGATCTTAGCGAGCTAGGGCGTAGATCGGTAGGAGGGAAAGAACTTCGCGCGCACCCCAGAGTTCAAACCTTAAGGGTTTTGCCGGAACCCGAGATCCGACAGACATGCACTCGTATTTTATTAGTTAAATTTCTAGTCAAAATTTGGCACAAAAATACAACCAGGACTTATAAACCAGGATGGGGGGGGGGGGTAGTAGGTAATTAAATCGCAAACATATTTTATTAACCGTATGTGTACGTGTCCTTTTGTCCCTCGCATGTCTTGTCACCCCGCTGCCACAGACGGCTTCGAGCGCAAGCTTGAGCAGCGCACGGGGGCATTCTTTCGGCCAAATGGTGACTCGAAGTGGCACCAATGAATCGTCGGTGAGCCCATTCCCGCGCATAGCCGCGCAGATTCCCGCGCATAGCCGCGCAAGCTTCCTACCCGACTTGGCGAAATCCCCCAAAATCACAATGCTTACCGGCCTGTATAAACGCTCACGACCGGCGAGTCCTGCGTTGCATTTTCCCCTCCCTCCCTGTAGCTTATCTCATCGGCTTCTCCCACAATCGCCAATGGCACCGGTCCATCGTTGTCGCTCAGCCACTACGCCGTCATCAGAGGACAGCTCCAGCTCGGAGGCTACACCGCGGCGGCGGCGCAGTCCCCGACGTAGTGTGGTGCGCGTGGCATCCTTGTTGGGTGTGCGCGCAACACACGCCACACGCTCCGCCGCTGCTGCCCGTCGGCAGCTGTTGCCGGCCGCCGTTGCCGCCACCACACCGTATGTCGCCGTGGCCGCCACACCACCGTCGAAAGCCAAGGCCATCGTTTGCTCCGCCGCCATGACCCAAAGGTAGGAGGTGGCTGTCGTGGCCGCCACCCCACTGTCGACCACCATGGCCATCACCCGCTCTGCCACCACGGCCCAAAGGCGGGAGGTGGCGGTCGTGGCCGCCACCCTGCCGTAGGCCGCCAGCTCACCGTCGATCGCCGGGGTCATCACCCGCTCCGCCGCCGCAGCTCGAAGGCGGGAGGTGGAGGTGGAGGCCTGCACGTGCTTCAGCGACCTTGCGCGCTACACCGAGTTCTTGCGGGAGGAGGAGGAGGAGCGCCTCGTCGAGCATGCAAAGAGTCTTACCACCACCATGGCCACAACACATGTTGTCGCAGAGGCGAGGAATGCGGAGATCTACAAGGAGTCCCGCCGTTTCGAGAGGGGTCGTCTGGAGTGGCAAAGGGCGTTCGAGGTGAGCGTCGCTGAAGGTGCAGCAGCGGCAGGCACCGGATTGCAGTTGTACAGCTTGTTAGTATGCTCCTCCTCCTTTGCCTCTTACTGAGCGTGCTCGGCAGAGGATAGGCTGCTGGAAGTAGTACAAACACTACTGCAGGATGCTGCTAACGCGACACTATGATCAGAGACCCTTTAACGAAACTGTGTGCGATGCATTAATCACAAACGTTTGCGATGAATGATACATCAAACACGATTCTGATTTTAGTTGCATGTGCGATGCACGGCATACAATTGATCCATACGAACTGTTTGCGATGAGACGAAATAACAAAAGCGGGCCACCATATCAAGGTGTGTGCGATATACGGCATACAGTTCACTCGGATAAACTGTTTGCAATGATCCAGGTGAACACAAACGATTCGGCGTAACAAGATGTGTGTGATACCTGACAAACAGATCAGTAATTAGAATTGTGTGCGATCATTATAGACAGCCCATATAGTCTTTTTTTGTGAATTGTGTGCTCGTCAGGGCACATAGTTCAACAAACCAACCTGTGGGCGATAATGTAGAAGATCTCTGTCGAATACGTATTTTTACTAACCGTCTGTAATGAGATTGACATGATAAACAAAGATAACAAATATGAGCGAATGGAAACAGAGATATATAAAGACTGCTTAATTTAGTCCTTGTTGTTGTTGTTGTTGTTGCTGCTGTTGTTGTTGCTGCTGTTGTTGCTGTTGTTGTTGCTGTTGTTCCTGCTGTTGTTGCTGCTGCTGTTGTTGTTGCTGCTGTTGCTGTTGTTGCTGTTGTTGTTGCTGCTGTTGTTGCTGTTGCTGTTGTTGCTGTTGCTGTTGTTGCTGTTGTTGTTGTTGTTGTTGTTGTTGTTGTTGTTGTTGTTGTTGTTGTTGTTGTTGTTGTTGTTGTTGTTGTTGTTGTTGTTGTTGTTGTTGTTGTTGTTGTTGTTGTTGTTGTTGTTGTTGTTGTTGTTGTTGTTGTTGTTGTTGTTGTTGTTGTTGTTGTTGTTGTTGTTGTTGTTGTTGTTGTTGTTGTTGTTGTTGTTGTTGTTGTTGTTGTTGTTGTTGTTGTTGTTGTTGTTGTTGTTGTTGTTGTTGTTGTTGTTGTTGTTGTTGTTGTTGTTGTTGTTGTTGTTGTTGTTGTTGTTGTTGGATGGCCCTGCGACATCATTTTGGCGAGGACGCTTCTTGCCACTTAAGTTGGCTTTTCATCACCGCCGCCATCGTCATCGTTGCTGTCGTCATCCTCCTCCTCCCCGTTCGACCATTTCTCCTCATCATCATCGTCGTCCTCTTCTTCGTCCTCCGACGGCTTCTCGTCCGTCTGGTTGTCTTCTGACGACTTCGGAGGCAGCGTCCCTTCCATAATCCGGATATAATCGAGGTCTGGGCTCGACGCCAGACTCATGAAAGATGATCGGGATGATTCAGATGTCGTCCTTGCTGTCGCTCGACATGGCTGTGGTCGTATAAAAACCACGAGAAAGCGAGATTGTAGAGTGTGTGGAAGTGTGTAGAGGCCCGCCGGGGACGATGAAGATGGTGAACACTTAAGCGGGGTATGCATAGTAGAGGAAATGCCAATTGAAGCGGGGGTTGATGTATTATCTAACCGCTGATATAATCAACCGCAATTATTTATACCCAGTCGCTCCAAATTCCCGAGGTTGCGCAGTTCTCCGTGTGATAATTAATTACGCACACGCGTTGGAGCGTCCAAATATGAAACAAGCATTTTTCGTAGTACTTCTGCTCCTTTCGTACCGGTGACCTAGGTGGGGGAAATTGAGATAACTTGATGATTACTATTTGGTAATCAATACCATTGCATGCATGTTATGCTAAGTAGTCTGAAGTCATTGAATGCATACTAGTCGCAGGACTCCTATTGGCTGATTTCTTTTTTCAGGACAAAAACAAGGAACAAGTTTTGGGATTATGCACCGGTACCGGTGCGAACGAAGTAGGACAGTTGGCAAGCAATACATTGAGCTCTTCTTATTGATGAAGCCATTAATAATCAAACTACGAAGGAAAATAAAAAAGACAAAGGAAAATATCTGCACGAATCTTCGCGTAACATCTATGGCATAAGACCTAGATGTGCATTACTTATAGCACATCTAGATGTGCTTTAGCAATGCTATTAAACAAAAGCCCTAATCCCTAATCATCATTGCAAACAGTGCATAGAACATGGCTAATGCGACAACCACAACTACACATGCTAGTTCCTTCTTGTCTCTTGCTTCCATCTGTTGTCTGTGATTGATTATTTCTTGCTGTGTTGTACTGATTGTACATTCCAGATCAGCCAGTTTCTTCTCAGCTTTACGCTATCTTCTACGAGCTTGGTGATAAAACTCCAAGCCCTGCCATGCCATTCTTCATCCAGCCAGTTAACAAAGGCACAAGCCTCATATCCCTGCCAATGTTAAATAGTATTCATGATGAGCGGTGGCATTAACTCAAGTAAAATGATGAACTTAGCACTAACCTCTAAGGGGCAACTGAGAAACCGCTTGCCAATGTCGAATCCCTCTGTGCATACACATCGAGCGGGAGTGTGCATGTGCACACAGCTCAGCTTTTGGTACTTCTCGGTGGCGCAAAACTCGGGGTCAAACTCGTGTTGCGGGAGTCTGGAGTCATTTAGAACGGATTCAGCAAGGAGCTACTTTGGACATGCTAAAAAAGATCGGGATGGATTGGAACCTGACAGGACGATTCAGATCCGTAGTACACCTGCCTCCCGATGACTTTAGGCAAGTGCTCGGCGGCGACCGCCGTTGTGGCGGCGCTGCCGAGAGCGGCCATACGAGCAGGAGTAGCCGTACCGAAACCATCAGCACCACTCATCCGCATTCCCCTAATGTCAGCACTGCGCGAGGGAATTTGGAGGCGATCTAGGGATTAGGGGGAAATGGGGAAACTGTGGGGATAAGCTAACGATTGGGAAGTACTTATGGCACTATATGTTGTATACAACACACTGTTTATACATGTCGTTTGTGTTAGGTATTACAACTTCACAGACGATTTCCGCACCAAACCGTATAAGAAGACAACGTAGGTGAGACACGGTTGCCGTTAGATAATCGTATGTGACCCTATACATATAATTGAGTTACAGTGATACCGTGTGAATAGCCGCTTTGCGGATATCCGTCAAAAAATAAAACAGCCGCTCTACAGATAGAGATGGCGGCGGCGGCCTAGGCAGCGGCTACCGGATAAGAGGTCAATCCTCTGTCGACGGGCAGTGGCGGCATCATAGGAGGTCAACCCTCGGTCTGAGGAGGGAGATAGGAGCAGCTCAACCATCGAGGTCGGCGGCGGCATGATTGGAGCACATCCATCGCGATCGACGGCGGGATAGTGGAGGTCGAACTTTAGGAGGCAGCCGCACTAAGCTTTGCTCCTCGACCCTGCTGTCTCGGCGGGCCGCCGCATTGCGCTTCTCTGTCTACTGGGTGGAGGTCGCCATGCGGCTAATTAATTAAGGTATTCTTTTCATGACTGGCTTAATTAAGGTATTCAATTACTAAGGGTAGTGTTGTAGTACTCTGCGTGTAAATTGACTGGCCATTAATTTTTGTCATTGCACGTCTGGATAACAATATGGAGCGCCCTCAGTACTTATGAAAATTAAACCTTGTGATTTATGCACGCATCTTTGGGCATCAGTTAATCCGTGTATTAATGTTGTTGTTTTTTTAATTACCATTCGTGTGGTGCAGATGGAATGATCTCAATGGATGAAGAATCGGAGAACCACATATTTTATTAGTGGCGTGACATAGTTAATGAATTTGGCTGAAAGTACAAAGAGGATAATTGGTGATGCGGATTACATCCTGTGCCCATGTACTCATTGTGCCAATACAGAGTCACGTGAAGTTGGAGATGTCCAGTGGCACTTACTCTCTCAAGGATTCATGGATAGATATACACATTGGACTAGTCACGATGAAGACCAGGTCATGGATGAATATACCCAGGGCTGTGAGATGCCGAACCCCGGTCAGTGTCACATGGATGTTGAATCTAACGTCGGGGAAGAGGCGTCAAACTACCAATGGAACACCGGAAAGCCGAAACGCCCACTAGAAAACCAAGACGTTGACGCAGATGAAGACGATCTTGATATGCCAGATTTTGCTGCTATGATTGCAGATTTCAAGGGCCCAAAAAAGGATATGATTGGGTACAAGGATCTGCCAACCATTGATGCAGACTCCAAGAAAGAATTGTATCTAGGTTGCTAAAATAAATATTCCAAGTTGAGTGCCACCTTGGCGCTTCTCAGATTTAAAGTAGCAAACGGTCTATCAAACAAGGGCTTCACAGACATATTAGGTCTTTTCAAAGAAATTCTTTCGGAAGATAATGTGCTCCCCAGAAGCATGAACGAAGCAAAGAAAATTGTTTTCCCATTGGAACTTGAAGTATTAAAGGTACACACTTGTGTGAATGATTGTACTCCCTCTCTCTCAGTTTACAGGGCGTGCACGTACCCCTAGGTTGTCAAATTGACCAACCAAGTACAAGTCATATATTACAAAAAATATACCAATATAAACTTCAGATGTTCTATTTTCAAACGGTATAATTTTTGTGTTATATAGTTTATATTAGGGTGATAAAATTAACAGCCTAGGTATACGCGTAGGACTTGTAAACTAAGACGGAGGAAGTATATTGTACTGTGGTGAGTACAAAGATTTGTGTGCATGTGCCACATGCAAGCATGCACGATACAAGCACAGGAGAGCAGAGGACAAGTACAAATTGGCGACAAGATCAAGACAGGAATCCCGTTCAAGGTTGTTTGGTACTTGCCTTTAGTTCCAAGGTTGAGGCGTTTGTTTGCAAACCCTAGTGATGCAAAGAGGTTGCGGTGGCATCATGATGAGCGAACTGCGGATAAATATATGAGGCACCCGAAAGATTGGGCTCAGTGGGAATTAATCGATAACAAGTTTTGATACTTTGCCAAGGATCCTAGAAGTATAAGGCTCAGGGAATGTACTGACGAGATGAATCCTTTTGGCGATATGAGCACCAACCACAACACATGGACGGTGCTTCTGTGCATATATATAACCTATATCTTTGGTTGTGTATGAAGAAAAAATACATTATGATGTCAATGATTATCCAAATCCCGAAGCAACCTGGAAATGACATTGACATTTACTTTCAGTTACTAGTAGAAGAACTATTGACAGTGTGGATAGATGCGCCCGCTGTAAAATGTTATGATGCTTACAAAAAGGAGATTTTCAATCTACATGCGATTCTAGTGCACACCATTCAAGATATGCCGGCATTCGGCAACACATCGGGGCAGAAAACAAAGGGAGATGTAGGGTGTGGCACATGCATGGATAGGACAGCTAGCAGATTTCTTCCCAACTCGCGCAAAACCGTGTATTTGCATCATCGTAGGTTCTTACGGAGAAATCACCCATACCGAAAGATGAAAGCTGAATTTGATGGTACGATAGAGGTAGATGTGGGCCCAAGACCCTATGATGGGGAGGTGGTCCACAACATGGCTAAACAAATTAATGTTGTGCTTGGTAAGAAGCACGCTTTGACGGTGAAACAAACACCCAAAGGTTAAGTGTTTAAGAAGAAACCGGTTTTCTGGAAATTACCTTACTGGGAGATTCTACATGTACATCACTGCATTGTTGTCATGCATGTAGAGAAGAATGTATGTGAAAGCATCCTTGGTACTCTGCTCAAGATTAAAGGTAAAACAAAGGATGGTGACGATGCATGGCTCGATATGCTTGCTGATCAATCAAAACGCAAGAGTGAAGCAGAAGATGATGACAAATTCATCAAAGCTCCACACAGTTACAATTTTAGTACAGAAGAAGCAACACAATTCTTCACCTATTTGTTGTTAGTTAAGACACCCTCTTCCTACTCCACAAACATCAGAAGTCTCGTGGATGTGAGCTCAGGTAAAATGAAGTTGGGATACATGAAGTCACATGATTGCCACGTAATGTTGACACATATCCTCCCGGTGGGCATCCAGTATCTGATGGACAAAGATATAAGAAACACACTCATTGCGCTCTATGATTTCTTCAACCAACTATGGCAGAAAGTTGTAGATCCTAAAGAGTTGGATCATTTGCAAGAGGATATTGCAAGAATATTGTCCAACCTAGATATGTGTTTTCCCACCGTCATTCTTTGATGTCATGGTCCATCTCACTGTGCACCTTGTCGACGAGATAAAGTATTATGGTCATGTGTTTCTTCACAACATGTATCCCGTCGAGAGGTTCACGGGAATACTGAAGCGCTATTGTCGGAACCAAAACCATCTAGAGGCAAGCATCCTACAAGGTGACACCACAGAGGAGGTGATTGAGTTTTGCATCGGATACATGAAACAAAGACCTATAGGTTTGCCCCTCTCTCCCCACGAGGGAAGGATGAAAGATAAGCCAGTCCTTGCTGGCACGCAAATGGCTGCACTCGGAGAATTGGCAGAGAAATCTCATTTGACAGCACTGCTTAGTAGCCTAATTCTCATCTCTTTTGCCAAAGAACACTTGGCAGAGATACGCCAAAGCTTCTTACAAATGGTTCCTTCATCAGATGTGGAGATGAAGGAGCACACTAAGAACTACGCCGAAACGGCTGAAGAATCGTTTGGCACAAGGATCCATCGATGACATTGCTACGTGGTTGGCACAAAAGCCATCACCTACAGTGTTGACATACCAAGCATATGACATAAATGGATACACGTTCTACACTGAGGAACCTGATGAGAAGACCCCATATCAGAACAGCCCTGTTCGAATAGAATGCATGACTATAGATGAAGCTGATAAAAGGGTATACTATGGAACCATCAGAGAGATTTGGGAGCCTCACTATGTGAAAGTTAAGGTGGCATTATTCAGGTGCGCATGGATCCCTCTTGGTCATGTAAAGGTTTACGATTACAGGAAGACCTGTGTTAACAGGAGAACAATGGCATATCACGCGGACTCGTTCAGTCTGGCCAGCGTACCCAGATTTTCTATGCGGAAGACCCCTTGCATAAGAACTGCCATGTAGTGATGCATGGGAAGAGGAGGGGGTACTGGGTGTCGAGGATGTTGCCATGAGGAAGAGTACGATGAATTTGCTGAGTTGCCAGCCAAGTTACCAGGCACCCATCTAACAGAGAAGCGTAAAATCAACAGAAAACCCAAGTTCATTCAGGGTCAACGTAATGATCCCAGTTCCCCCACGTACATGGGAATTAAGCTGTAAGACTAGTCTTTATGCCTACCCTGCAACTTAATTCGTTCAATTTAGAACTAACACGTGTACTAAATTTGTGAGTTATGCCCGGTTTTCTGTTGATGTAAGAACCGTTAATATGTTTACCTTGCTATGGTGTCAGCTCAGGCGATGAATATGAACTGTTTATTATTATTGTTGTTATTAATATTATTACTATTACTACTACTACTACTACTACTATTATTATTATTATCATCATTATTATTATTATAGAGGTAGCACACTCAATTGATCTCACTCTAGTATGTGTGAACAAAAGATATGCAATCTGGTTTGTGAATAGCACACGTTCGTTCATGAAAGTCGTGTGCCAACCAAACCCCGCGTGCGATTTGAGTCGTGCTTTCTGATTGGCCAGAACCCAAATCCCATGGATCGTACGTCTGCACCATTGGATGCTCCTAGATCGAACGACAATCCTCATCCCTTTCGACAGCAAATGCAGTTCCGGTTGTAATTTCATTTTTATTCACAAAATGCACGTTAAACTCAAAAAATGTCTTAGTTATAGCTAATGATACCTAAAATGCATGAGAAAATCAAACCCGTGGTATAATGATGATTTGCGTACCATGGAAATTTTTATGACGCTAAACGATGAAGTCACCAGCCACCGGAGCTTGAACTGACACGTCTCCTTTTGGAAACCATGATCCTTCATGTGAGATGCTCCGGATTGGAAGGAGCGGTATTGAAACTTGTGCCAAACTTTACCAAATTTTTTCCACGGGGTCGTGAGAGCACGCCACAGGCACACATCGATTTTGATGATGTCCGGACTCCATCTGAATTTCCTGTAATTAAAATACCAACTAGGCCTATGCCAGTGGCCGCACCTCGTGGCTGAAATGTTTGAAACTTCTCCCCACTTCTTGGATAAACAGATGAAAACTCGCAAGGCAACACACAAATGATTTGTACACCTTCTTTGCCAAGGCTGGCCATAGTGGGGGTATCATAACTGATCTTATGCACTCGAGAATAGCAAATATGATGATGTGGCAAGGAATTAAAGAAGGGAGAGTGGGTTAGGCTAGTCATAGTGGAATTAATATAGGTAGTAACATGCATGCCACATAAGCAAAATATGTGATGTGGCAAGTAATTAAAGAGGAGAGAGACAAATGGAGTAACATAATATGTTACCATCACACAGAGGTTCCCAATGCTAATTGAGTCAATGAAGTAATAAATGAATTGATGCATGCATGACACTATACATATGTTACTACCCACTATAGAGGTAGTAACAAAGACTAGTAACATATGCATGTTACTAGTATATGTTACTCCCCACTATGACCAGCCTTAGAGTAACATTGGTAGATACCGTAACATAATAAATGCTATACTACTTTGTGTCATGCATGGCCTTAAATACGGTCATCTATGATACTACTCTATGATACTATGCACTATAATGTACGTAGAATCATACACTAAGTATCATATGCATGATACTAGTATATGACACTCCCCACTATAAGGCTGGCCATAGTGATGGTATCATAGCCGGTATCATGCACTCAAAAATAGCAAGTATGTTGATGTGGCAAAGAATTAAAGAAGATAGAGAGGGTTAGAGTAACATATAGGTAGCTACCTTATCATGTTAAATGAAATACTAATTTGTGTCATGCATGGCAATAAATATGATCATCTATGATACTACTCTATTATACTATGCACTATAATTAAATATAGTATCATACACTAGTATCATATGCATGATACTAGTATATGATACTCTCCACTATGAGTAGCCTAAGTATAGCCTAACTAAAACATCCACATGTAGTTGTAGTAGGGTTTTGACTTTATATGCAATAAATGCAAGGTAAGTGCAAAAAATGACTTAAACATAGCAAACGAGACCTAAAATGTGCCAGAAAATCAAACCAAGGGTATATCCGTGATTGTTTACCATGATTTTTTTCGAGGTGGAACGATGTAGTCACTGACGATCTAGAGTCCGAAGTGGCGCATCTCCTTTTGGAAACTATGACCCTTCTTGTGAGATGCTCCGGTATGGAAGGTGCGAGCACCAAAACTTGTGCCAAACTTTACCAAATTTTTTCCATGTGATCGTGAGAACACGCCACAGTGACACAATGATTTTTGTTATTTCTGGACTCTATATGCATTTCCTGTAATTAAAATACCAACAAGGCCTACGCCTCTGGCCGCACCCTGCGGCCGAACTGTTTGAAGTTTTTTCCCGTTTATCGGACAATGAATGAAAACTCGCAAAGCGACACACAAATGCTCTTGCTAACACCCATGTCTAGTTGCGACTATATATGTATAGATGTGCAAAAAATGACTCAAATATAGCAAAAGAGATCTCAAATGCACCAGAAAATCAAACCATTGGGTACAATCAAGATTTTTTACCATGGAAAAAAATGGAGGCGAAACGCTGAACTCATATTTTCATTCAAACGAAAATATGTTGTTAGTTCATTTAAATGTTTTCAAATAGCACATGGTTCACTCACGAAAGCCGTGTGCCTACTAAACCGTGGCTGATGCCACCCTGCCACGCTCGCGATTTGAGTCGTGCGTTCTGATTGGCCAGAACCAAAACCCCACGGATCGTACGTCTGCACTTTTGGATTCTCCTTGATCGAACGACAATCCTCATCCCTTTCGACATCACATGTAGTTCCGGTCATGATTTTATTTATATCCACAAATTGCACCTTAGATTCAAAAAATGGCTTAAATATAGCAAACGATACCTGAAATGCGTTAGAAAATCAAACCCGTGGTATAATGGTGATTGCGTACCGTGGAAATTTTTATGAGGCCAAACGATGAAGTCACTAGCCACTGGAGTTTGAATTAACACGTCTCCTTTTGGAAACCATGATCCTTCATGTGAGTTGCTCCGGTTTGGAAGGAGCGATCATCAAAACTTGTGCCAAACTTTACCAAATTTTTTCCTCGGGGGCGTGAGAGCACGCCACAGGCACACACCAATTTTGATGATGTCTGGACTCCATCTGAATTCCCTGTAATTAAAATACCATATAGGCCTATGCCGGTGGCCGCACCTCGCGGCCGAAATGTTTGAAACTTCTCCCCATTTCTCGGACAATGGATGAAAACTCGCAAAGCCACACACAAATGATTTGTACACTTTCTTTGCTAACTAACACCCAGATGTAGTTGTAGCATACTTTCGATTTTCAATGCACTAAATGCAAGGGAAGTGCAAAAAATGACTTAAATATAGCAGATGAGACCTGAAATGGGCCAGAAAGTCAAACTTAGGGTATATACGTGATTGTTTACCGTGAAAAAAATTTGAGGCAGAACGATGTAGTCACTGACGATTTGAGACCGAAGTGTCGCGTCTCCTTTTGGAAACTATGGTCCTTCTTGTGAGATGCTCCGATTTGGAAGGTGTGAGCATCAAAAATTGTGCCAAATTTTACCAAAATTATTCCATGGGATCCTTGGAGCACGCCACGGTGACACACCGTTTTTCGTTATTTCCGGACTCTATATGCAATTCCTGTAATTAGAATACCAACAAGGCCTACGCCTCTGGCCGCACCCTGTGCCCGAACTATTTGAATATTTTTCCCGTTTCTCGAAAAATGAATGAAAACTCCCAAAGGGACACACAAATGATCTTGCTAGCTAGCACCCACGTGGAGTTGCGACTATAGCAAACGACTCAAATATAGCAAACGATACCTCAAATGTGAAGAGAATATGCCCTAGAGGCAATAATGAAGTTGTTATTTTATATTTCGTTATATCATGATAAATGTTTATTATTCATGGTAGAATTATATTAACCGGAAACTTGATACATGTGTGTACACATAGACAAAACACTGTGTCCCTACTAAGCCTCTACTAGAGTAGCTCGTTAATCAAAGATGGTTAAGTTTCTGAACCATAGACATGTGTTGTCATTTGATGAATGGGATCACATCATTAGGAGAATGATGTGATGGACAAGAACCATCCGTCAGCTTAGCATAATGATCCTTCAATTTTATTGCTATTGCTTTCTTCATGTCATAGACATATTCCTTTGACTATGAGATTATGCAACTCCCGGATACCGGAGGAATACCTTGTGTGCTATCAAACATCACAAAGTAATTGGGTGATCATAAAGATGCTCTATAGGTATCTCCGAAGGCGTTTGTTGGGTTGGCATAGATCGAGATTAGGATTTGTCACTCCGAGTATCGGAGAGGTATCTCTGGGCCCTCTCGGTAATGCACATCATAAGAAGCCTTTCAAGCAATGTAACTAATGAGTTAGTTGCGGGATGATGTATTACGAAACGAGTAAAGAGACTTGACGGTAATGAGATTGAACTAGGTATGAAGATGCCAATGATCGAATCTCGGGCAAGTAACATACCGATGAAAAAGGGAATAACGTATGTTGTCATTACGGTACGACCGATAAAGATATTCATAGAATATGTGGGAAACAATATGAGCATCCAGGTTCCGCTATTGGTTATTGACCGGAGAGGTGTCTCGGTCATGTCTAGATAGTTATCGAACCCATAGGGTTCGCACGCTTAACGTTCGATGACGATTTTGTATTGTATGAGTTATGTGATTTGGTGACCGAATGTGTTGGAGTCCCGGATGAGATCACGGACATGACGAGGAGTCTTGAAATAGTCGAGGGGTAAAGATTCATATATAGGACAATGATATTCGGACACCGGAAGTGTTCTAGGGGTACCGGGTACATATCGGGTCACTGGAAGTGGTTTCACGCACCCCCTGACAACTATATGGGCCTAATGGGCCAAGAGGGGGACAGACCAGCCCCTAAGGGGCTGGTGCACCCCCATATAAGCTGAAATAGGAGAAGGAAACAGGGGAAGAGAGAAGGAAGGGGAGGGATTCAACCTCCCCCTTCCTTCTCTCTCCATCCTCCTTCCTTCCCCTCTGGAACTTATGGAAGGGGGGGAGGCCGAATTGGGGAGGCGCCCAAGTAGGATTCCTCCTACTTGGGGCGCCCCCTCGGCTGCCTCTCCTCCCCTCCAACCTATATATATGTGGGGGGGGGCACCGCTAGAACATACACCAACAATTGTTAGCCGTGTGTGGTGATACGTCTCCAACGTATCCATAATTTTTGATTGCTCCATGCTATATTATCTACTGTTTTGGACTATACTGGGCTTTATTTTCCACTTTTATATTACTTTTGGGAATAACCTATTAACCGGAGGCCCGGCCCAGAATTGCTTTTTTTTGCCTATTTCAGTGTTCCGAAGAAACGGAATATCAAAGGGAGTCCAAACGGAATGAAACCTTCGGGAACGTGATTTTCTCATCAGATATGATCCAGGAGACTTGGACCCTCCGTCAAGAAAGCCACGAGGCGGTCACGAGGGTGGAGGGCGCCCACCTAGGGCGCACCCCGTGCCTCGTGGGCCCCTCGAAGCTCCACCGACGTACTCCTTCCTTCTATATATACCTACGTACCCCCAAACGATCAGATACGGATCCAAAAACCTAATTCCACCGCCGCAACCTTTTGTATCCACGAGATCCCATCTCGGGGCCTGTTCCGGAGCTCCACCGGCGGGGGCATCCATCATGGAGGGCTTCTACATCATCATCATAGCCTCCCCGATGAAGTGTGAGTAGTTTATCTCAGAACTTCGGGTCCATACTTAGTAGCTAGATGGCTTCTTCTCTCTTTTTGGATCTCAATACAAAGTTCTCCAGTGACAGAAGGGGCAGCAAGACACGTATTGTATTGTTGCCATCGAGGATAACAAGATGGGGTATTTATCATATTGCATGAATTTATTCCTCTACATCATGTCATCTTGCTTAAGGCGTTACTCTGTTTTCATTAACTTAATACTCTAGATGCATGCTGGATAGCGGTCGATGAGTGGAGTAATAGTAGTAGATGCAGGCAGGAGTCGGTCTACTTGTCTCGGACGTGATGCCTATATACATGATCATACCTAGATATTCTCATAACTATGCTCAATTCTGTCAATTGCTCAACAGTAATTTGTTCACCCAACGTAGAAATACTTATGCTCTTGAGAGAAGCCACTAGTGAAACCTATGGCCCCCGTGTCTATTCTCATCATATCAATCTCCAATCACTTTATTGTTGCTTTGCTTTTTTACTTTGCCTTTTATTTTACTTTGCATCTTTATACCAAAATTACCAAAAAATATTATCTATCATCTCTATCAGATCTCACTCTGGTAAGTGACCGTGAAGGGATTGACAACCCCTAATCGCGTTGGTTGCGTTGAGCTATTGTTTTGTGTAGGTAAGAGGGACTCGCGCGTAGCCTCCTACTGGATTGATACCTTGGTTCTCAAAAACTGAGGGAAATACTTACGCTACTTTGCTGCATCATCCTCTCCTCTTCGGGGAAATCCAACGCAAGCTCAAGAGGTAGCAAGAAGAATTTCTGGCTTCGTTGCCGGGGAGTCTACGCAAAAGTAAACATACCAAGTACCCATCACAATACATATCTCTCGCACTACATTATTTGCCATTTGCCTCTCGTTTTCCTCTCCCCCACTTCACCCTTGCCGTTTTATTCGCCCTCTCTTTTCCGTTTTCCTTTTTCTCGCTTGCTTTTTGTTTGCTCGTGTGTTGGATTGCTTGTTTGTCGTGATGGCTCAAGATAATACCAAATTGTGTGACTATACCAATACCAACAATAATGATTCCCTTAGCACTCCGATTGCTCCTCTTGCCAATACTGAAACTTGTGAAATCAATACTGCTTTGTTGAATCTTGTTATGAAAGATCAATTCGCCGGCCTTCCTAGTGAAGATGCCGCTACTCATCTAAATAGCTTCATTGATTTATGTGATATGCAAAAGAAGAAAGATGTTGATAATGATATTGTTAAATTGAAGCTATTTCCTGTTTTGCTTAGAGACGTGTTAAAGCTTGGTTTTCGTCTCTGCCTAAAAATAGTATTGATTGTTGGAACAAGTGCAAAGATGCTTTTATCTCTAAGTATTTTCCTCCTGCTAAGATCATCTCTCTTAGAAATGATATTATAAATTTTAAGCAACTTGATCATGAACATGTTGCACAAGCTTGGGAGAGAATGAAATTAATGATACGTAATTGCCCTACTCATGGTTTGAATTTGTGGATGATTATACAAAATTTTTATGCCGGATTGAATTTTGCTTCTAGAAATCTTTTAGATTCGGCCGCGGGAGGCACTTTTATGGAAATCACTTTAGGAGATGCTACTAAACTCCTAGATAATATTATGGTTAATTATTCTCAATGGCACACTGAAAGATCTACTAATAAAAAAGTGCATGCGATAGAAGAAATCAATGTTTTGAGAGGAAAGATGGATGAACTTATGAAATTATTTGCTAATAAGAGTATTTCTTATGATCCTAATGATATTCCTTTGTCTACTTTGATTGATAATGATAATGAATCTGTGGATGTGAATTTTGTTGGTAGGAATAATTTTGGTAACAACGCGTATAGAGGGAATTTTAATCCTAGGCCTTATAGTAGTAATCCTTCTAATAATTATGGAAATTCCTACAACAACTCTTATGGAAATTTTAATAAGATGCCCTCTGAATTTGAGAATAGTGTTAAAGAGTTTATGAATTCACAAAAGAATTTTAATGCTTTGCTTGAAGAGAAATTACTTAAAGTTGATGAATTGGCTAGGAACATCGATAGAATTTCTCTTGATGTTGATTATTTAAAGCTTAGATCTATTCCTCCTAAGCTTGATATCAATGAGTCTCTCAAAGCCATGAGAATTTCCATTGATGAGTGCAAGGAAAGAATCGCTAGGATGCGTGCTACGAAAGATGCCTTTATTAAAGCGTGTTCTTCCAATTCCTATGAAAATCAAGATGTAGATCTAAAAGTTATTGATGTTTCTCCTATTAAATATTTGTTTTGCAATATGAATCTTGATGAAACTGAATATGATCCACCCTTACCTAGACGACGTTCTAAAAATTCGGAGTATTTAGATCTTGATGATGAAATTGATAAAAGTGGGATTGAAAAGAATAAAACCCTAGATGTTGCTAAACCCACTATATTGGATTTCAAGGTATTTAATTATGAAAGTTGCTCATTAATTGATTGTATTTCCTTGTTGCAATCCGTGCTAATCTCTCCTCATGCTTATAGTAAAAAATAAAGCGTTTACTAAACATATCGTTGATGCCTTGATGCAATCTTATGAAGAAAAACTTGAGTTGGAAGTTTCTATCCCTAGAAAACTTTATGATGAGTGGGAACCAACTATTAAAATTAAGATTAAGGATGATGAGTTTTACGCTTTATGTGATTTGGGTGCTAGTGTCTCCACTATTCCCAAAACTTTGTGTGATTTGCTAGATTTCCATGATTTTGATGATTGCTCTCTAAACTTGCATCTTGCGGATTCCACTATTAAGAAACCTATGGGAAGAATTAATGATGTTCTTATTGTTGCAAATATGAATTATGTGCCCGTAGATTTTACCGTTCTTGATATAGATTGCAATCCTTCTTGTCCTATTATTCTTGGTAGACCTTTCCTTAGAACGATTGGTGCAATTATTGATATGAAGGAAGGGAATATTAGATTCTAATTTAAATTAAAGAAAGGCATGGAACACTTCCCTAGGAAGAAAATAAAACTACCATATGAATCTATCATGAGATCCACTTATGGATTGCCTACCAAAGATGGCAATACCTAGATCTATCCTTGCTTTTATGCCTAGCTAGGAGCGTTAAACGATAGCGCTTGTTGGGAGGCAACCCTATTTTATTTTAGTTTTTAGTTTTTTGTTTCTGTTTAGGAATAAATAATCCATCTACCTACTATTTAGATGTGGTTTTATCTTTTAATTAGTGTTTGTGCCAAGTTAAACCTATAGGATCTTCTTGGATGATAGTTATTTGATCTTGCTGTAATTTCCAGAAAATTTGTGTTCACAAAAACAATTGTTAAAAATCACCAGAATGTGATAAAATACTGATTCCAATTGCTTATGATCAATAAACAAATTGCCTAGGTAGTCCTATTTTGGATGAAGTTTTGGAGTTCCAGAAGATTGCGTTAGTTACAGATTACTACAGACTGTTCTGTTTTTGACAGATTCTGTTTTTCGTGTGTTGTTTGCTTATTTTCATGAATCTATGGCTAGTAAAATAGTTTATAATCCATAGAAAAGTTGGAATACAGTAGTTTTAACACCATTATAAATAAATAATTAGTTCATTACAGTACCTTGAAGTGGTCTTTTGTTTTCTTTCGCTAACGGAGCTCACGAGATTTCTGTTGAGTTTTGTGTTGTGAAGTTTTCAAGTTTTGGGTGAATTTTTTTGATGGATTATGGAACAAGGAGTGGCAAGAGACTAAGCTTGGTGATGCCCATGGCACCGCCAAGATAATCCAAGGACACCAAAAAGTCAAAGCTTGAGGATGCCCCGGAAGGCATCCCCTCTTTCGTCTACTTCCATCGGTAATTTTACTTGGAGCTATATTTTTATTCACCACATGATATGTGTTTTGCTTGGAGCGTCTTGTATGATTTGAGTCTTTGCTTTTTAGTTTACCACAATCATCCTTGCTATACACACCTTTTGAGAGAGCCATACATGAATTGGAATTTGATAGAATACTCTATGTGCTTCACTTATATCTTTTGAGCTTTATAGTCACTACTAGGAAAAGGGCTATAGATGGGATGGACACTAATGTCGCACTGTAGATGTGGGGCGCCATTACTAAATACTAATGGCGCACCACATCCCACGGTGCGCCATTAGTAAAAAAAATATTTTTTTTTTCAAAACTACTAATGGCGCACCATGGGAGTGGTGCGCCATTACTAACTTGACATAGTAATGGCGCACCACACCCACCGTGCACCATTAGTAGTTTTGAAAAAGAAATTAAAAAAAATAAAAATAATTTACTAGTAATGGCGCACCTGTGGACAGTGCGCCATTACTCGCCATTACTAAGTTTTTTTTCAAAAAAAATTCAATTTTCTTTTTCTTTTCCCTTTTTTCTTTTCAAAACTAGTAATGGCGCACCGTGGGTGTGGTGCGCCATTACTAGTTTAACTAGTAATGGCCCACCACCCCATGGTGCGCCATTACTAACTTGGCCCAAAAGTTCCCGAATGCACCCCCCCGGTGGACTGCCTTTTCAGTTTTAAAGAAAATAAAAGAAAATGAAAAAAATGTCAAAAAAATAAAAGAAAATAAGTTTCCCATGTGAAATGTGGTCCAGTTGTTGGGAAAATTTACAAATATGAATTTTGACTTTATTTGCAAAATCTCTCTAGAAATTTGTAAAATGGCCACAACTTTTGCATACGAACTCGGATTAAAAAAAATTTAATATGAAAAATCATCTACTCGAAAAGTTACATCCAAATTTAACCGGGGGAACCCCGTTAAACATTTTAAAAATGCCCAAAAACCTAACAGAAAAAAGTTACGGGGCTTTTAAGATCTGGAGGCAAAAAAATTCAAAAAAAAAGGTTTTGATTTTTTTTTGAATTGTTTTTCAAAAAATGATACGTAATATGACCAGGAAGTTTGAAGTATTTTTCAAAATTTCATCATAGTCATGAACATGAACAAAGTCCTAGACATCAACAAGGTATAATAGGATTGATATGCTAGATATATCAACAAGTGCCTGTGAAGTGAGCTGTTGCTGGGGCTGGATAGAACTCTGAAGTTAAGCGTGCTTGGGCTGGTGTAGTGTGAGGATGGGTGACCTTTTGGGAAGTTTGACCACGGAGTGCGATTTGACCCGAGATTAAGCCATATTGACCTGAGATTAAGAAAAAAATGAAAAAATTGAAAAAAAAAATTCAAATTTTTTTTTAAAAAAATTTCTGATTTTTTTTGAAAAACAAGTGTTACTAATGGCGCACTTTCAGATACTAATGGCGCACCGTGGGCTATACTAATGGCGCACCGCCATTAGTATACCAGATACTAATGGTGCACCAGTGGTGCGGCATTAGTAAAAAATACTAGTGGCGTGCTACTAATGGCGCACCGGTAGTGTGCCATTAGTAGGCAAAACCGGTGCGCCATTAGTAGGCCTTTTCCTAGTAGTGAGTTTTGCTCTATGTGCTTCACTTATATCTTTTGAGCTTTATAATTTTGCTCTATGTGCTTCACTTAGATCTTTTAGAGCACGGTGGTGGATTTGTTTTAAAGAAACTATTGATCTCTCATTGCTTCCTTTTGGGAAGTTTGACCACGAAGTGCGATTTGACCTGAGATTAAGCATATTGACCCGAGATTAAGCCATATTGACCTGAGATTAAGAAAAAAACGAAAAAACATGAAATTTATGTTTTCAATTTTTTTTTAAAAATTTCTGATTTTTTTTAAAAACAAATGTTACTAATGGCGCACTTCCATGTGGTGCGCCATTAGTATACCAGATACTAATGGCGCACCGTGGGCTATACTAATGGTGCACCGCGTGGTGCGCTATTAGTATACCAGATACTAATGGCGCACCAGTGGTGTGCCATTAGTAAAAAATACTAGTGGTGTGCTACTAATGGCGCACCGGTAGTGCGCCATTAGTAGGCAAAACCGATGCACCATTAGTAGGCCTTTTCCTAGTAGTGAGTTTTTCTCTATGTGCTTCACTTATATCTTTTGAGCTTTATAATTTTGCTCTATGTGCTTCACTTAGATCTTTTAGAGCACGGTGGTGGATTTGTTTTAAAGAAACTATTGATCTCTCATTGCTTCACTTAGATTATTTTGAGAGTCTTAAATAGCATGGTAAATTGCTTAATAATAATATGCTTGGTATTCAAGATTTGTAAAACTTTCTTTTGAGTGTGTTCAATACTAAGAAAAGTTTGATGCTTGATAATTGTTTTGAGATATGAAGATGGTGATATTAGAGTCATGCTAGTTGAGTAGTTGTGAATTTGAGAAATACTTGTGTTAAAGTTTGAGATTCCCATAGCATGCACGTATGGTGAACCGTTATGTGATGAAGTCGGAGCATGATTTATTTATTGATTGTCTTCCTTATAAGTGGCGGTCGGGGACGAGCGATGGTCTTTTCCTACAAATCTATCCCCCAAGGAGCATGCGCGTAATACTTTGCTTTGATAAATTCTAGATTTTTGCAATAAGTATATGAGTTCTTTATGACTAATGTTGAGTCCATGGATTATACACAGTTTTCCCATCCTTCCACCATTGCTAGCCTCTCTAATACCGCGCACCTTTCGCCAGTATCATACACCCACCATATACCTTCCTCAAAACAGCCACCATACCTACCTATCATGGCATTTCCATAGCCATTCCGAGATATATTGCCATGCAACTTTCCACCGTTCCGTTTATTATGACACGCTCCATCATTGTCATATTGCTAGCATGATCATGTAGTTGACATCGTATCTGTGGCAAAGCCACCGTTCATAATTCTTTCATACATGTCACTCTTGATTCATTGCATATCCCAGTACACCACCGGAGCCATTCACATAGAGTCATATTTTGTTCTAAGTATTGAGTTGTAATTGTTGAGTTGTAAGAAAAATAAAAGTGTGATGATCATCATTTTTAGAGCATTGTCCCAAGTGAGGAAAGGATGATGGAGACTATGATTCCCCCACAAGTCGGAATGAGACTCCGGACGAAAAAAAAGAGGCCATAAAAAAGGCCCAAATAAAAAAATGAGAGAAAAAGAGAGAAGGGACAATGTTACTATCCTTTTACCACACTTGTGCTTCAAAGTAGCACCATGATCTTCATGATAGAGAGTTTCTCATTTTGTCACTTTCATATACTAGTGGGAATTTTTCATTATAGAACTTGGCTTGTATATTCCAATGATGGGCTTCCTCAAATTGCCCTAGGTCTTCGTGAGCAAGCGATTTGGATGCACACCCACTTAGTTTATTTTGTTGAGCTTTCATATACTTATAGCTCTAGTGAATCCGTTGCATGGCAATCCCTACTCACTCACATTGATATCTATTGGTGGGCATCTCCATAGCCCGTTGATACACCTAGTTGATGTGAGACTATCTTCCCCTCCTTTTGTCTTCTCCACAACCACCATTCTATTCCACATATAGTGCTATATCCATGGCTCACACTCATGTATTGCGTGAAGATCAAAAAAGTTTTGAAAATGTTAAAGTATGAAACAATTGCTTGGCTTGTCATTGGGGTTGTGCATGATTTAAATACTTTGTGTGGTGAAGATGGAGCATAGACAGACTATATGATTTTGTAGGGATAACTTTCTTTGGCCATGTTATTTTGAGAAGACATAATTGCTTTGTTAGTATGCTTGAAGTATTATTATTTTTATGTCAATATGAACTTTTGTCTTGAATCTTTCAGATCTGAATATTCATACCACAGTTAAGAAGATTTACATTGAAATTATGCCAAGTAGCACTACGCATCAAAAATTCTCTTTTTATCATTTACCTACTCGAGGACGAGCAGGAATTAAGCTTGGGGATGCCTGATACGTCTCCAACGTATGTATAATTTTTGATTGCTCCATGCTATATTATCTACTGTTTTGGACTATATTGGGCTTTATATTCCACTTTTATATTACTTTTGGGACTAACCTATTGAAGGAAATATGCCCTAGAGGCAATAATAAAGTTATTATTTATTTCCTTACATATCATGATAAATGTTTATTATTCATGCTAGAATTGTATTAACTGGAAACATAATACATGTGTGGATACATAGACAAAGAGAGTGTCACTAGTATGCCTCTACTTGACTAGCTTGTTAATCAAAGATGGTTAAGTTTCCTAACCATGGACAAAGGAGTTGTCATTTGATTAACAAGGTCACATCATTAGTTGAATGATCTGATTGACATGACCCATTCCATTAGCATAGCACCCGATCGTTTAGTATGTTGCTGTTGCTTTTATCCATGACTTATACATGTTCCTTTGACTATGAGATTAAGCAACTCCCGTTTGCTGGAGGAACACTTTGGGTGCTACCAAACGTCACAACGTAACTGGGTGATTATAAAGGAGTACTACAGGTGTCACCAAAGGTAGATGTTGGGTTGGCGTATTTCGAGATTAGGATTTGTCACTCCAATTGTGGGAGAGGTATCTCTGGGCCCTCTCGGTAATGCACATCACTTAAGCCTTGCAAGTATTGCAAATAATGAGTTAGTTGCGGGATGATGTATTACGGAACGAGTAAAGAGACTTGCCGGTAACGAGATTGAACTAGGTATTGGATACCGACGATCGAATATCGGGCAAGTAACATACCGATGACAAAGGGAACAACGTATGTTGTTATGCGGTCTGACCGATAAAGATCTTCGTAGAATATGTAGGAGCCAATATGGGCATCCAGGTCCCGCTATTGGTTATTGACCGAAGACGTGTCTCGGTCATGTCTACATTGTTCTCGAACTGTAGGGTCCGCACGCTTAAGGTTTCGATGACAGTTATATAATGAGTTTATGAGTTTTGATGTACCGAAGGAGTTCGGAGTCTCGGATGGGATCGGGGACATGACGAGGAGTCTCGAAATGGTCGAGACGTAATGATAAATATATTGGACGACTATATTCGGACATCGGAAGGGTTCTGAGTGGTTCGGGTATTTTCGGAGGTACCGAGGAGTTACGGGAATACGGGGAAGAGTATTGGGCCTTACTGGGCCTTAGCGGGAAGGAGCCAGGAGGTGGCGCGCGCCCCTCCCAAGCCCAGTCCGAATTGGACAAGGGGTTTGGGGGCGCGGCCCCCTCTCCCTTCCTTCTCCTTTCCCCTCCTTTTCCCCCTTCTCCTAGTTGGACTAGGAAAGGTGGAATCCTACTCCCGGTGGGAGTAGGACTCCCCTTGGCGCGCCCAAACCAGGCCGGCCGCCCCTCCCCCTTGCTCCTTTATATACGGGGGCAGGGGGCACCCTAGAACACACAAGTTGATCTTCGTGATCGTTCCTTAGCCGTGTGCGGTGCCCCCCTCCACCATATTCCACCTCGGTCATAATATAGCGGTGCTTAGGCGAAGCCCTGCGACAGTAGAACATCAAGATCGTCACCACGCCGTCGTGCTGACGAAACTCCTCCCTGACGCTTTGCTGGATCGGAGCCCGGGGATCGTCATCGAGCTGAACGTGTGCCAAGAACTCGGAGGTACCGGAGTAACGGTGCTTGGATCGGTCGGATCGTGAAGACGTACGACTACATCAACCGCGTTGATATAACGCTTCCGCTTTCGGTCTACGAGGGTACGTAGACAACACTCTCCCCTCTCGTTGCTATGCATCACCATGATCTTGCGTGTGCATAGGAAAATTTTGAAATTACTACGTTCCCCAACAGTGGTATCAGAGCCAGGTTTTATGGTTTGATGTTATTTGCACGAGTAGAACACAAGTGAGTTGTGGGCGATATAAGTCATACTGCCTACCAGCATGTCATACTTTGGTTCGGCGGTATTGTTGGACAAGACGATCCGGACCAACCTTACGCGTACTCTTACGCGAGACCGGTTCCATCGACGTGCTTTGCACATAGATGGCTTGCGGAAGACTGTCTCTCCAACTTTAGTTGAACCGAGTGTGGCTACGCCCGGTCCTTGAGAAGGTTAAAACGGAATCTATTTGACAAACTATCGTTGTGGTTTTGATGCGTAGGTAAGATGAGTTCTTGCTTAAGCCCGTAGCAGCCACGTAAAACTTGCAACAACAAAGTAGAGGACGTCTAACTTGTTTTTGCAGGGCATGTTGTGATGTGATATGGTCAAGACATGATGCTAAATTTTATTGTATGAGATGATCATGTTTTGTAACTGAGTTATCGGCAACTGGCAGGAGCCATATGGTTGTTGCTTTATTGTATGCAATGCAATCGCGATGTAATGCTTTACTTTATTACTAAGCGGTAGTGATAGTCGTGGAAGCATAAGATTGGCGAGACGACAACGATGCTACGATGGAGATCAAGGTGTCGCGCCGGTGACGATGGTGATCATGACGGTGCTTCGGAGATGGAGATCACAAGCACAAGATGATGATGACCATATCATATCACTTATATTGATTGCATGTGATGTTTATCTTTTTATGTATCTTATCTTGCTTTGATTGACGGTAGCATTATAAGATGATCTCTCACTAAATTATCAAGAAGTGTTCTCCCTGAGTATGCACCGTTGCGAAAGTTCTTCGTGCTGAGACACCACGTAATGATCGGGTGTGATAGGCTCTACGTTCAAATACAACGGGTGCAAAACAGTTGCACACGCGGAATACTCAGGTTATACTTGACGAGCTATGCATATAAGATATGACCTCGGAACACGGAGACCGAAAGGTCGAGCGTGAATCATATAGTAGATATGATCAACATAATGATGTTCACCATTGAAACTACTCCATCTCACGTGATGATCGGACATGGTTTAGTTGATTTGGATCACGTGATCACTTAGAGGATTAGAGATGTCTATCTAAGTGGGAGTTCTTAAGTAATATGATTAATTGAACTTAAATTTATCATGAACTTAGTCCTGGTAGTATTAGCATATCTATGTTGTAGATCAATAGCTCGCGTTGTTGCTTCCCTATGTTTATTTTGATATGTTCCTAGAGAAAATTGTGTTGAATGATGTTAGTAGCAATGATGCGGATTGGATCCGTGATCTGAGGTTTATCCTCATTGCTGCATAGAAGAATTATGTCCTTGATGCACCGCTAGGTAACGGACCTATTGCAGGAGCAGATGCAGACGTTATGAACGTTTGGCTAGCTCAATATGATGACTACTTGATAGTTTAGTGCACCATGCTTAACAGATTAGAATCGGGACTTCAAAGACGTTTTGAACGTCATGGACCATATGAGATGTTCCAGGAGTTGAAGTTAACAAGCAAATACCCGAGTTGAGAGATATGAAGTCTCCAACAAGTTCTATAGCTAAAAGATGGAGGAGAATCGCTCAACTAGTGAGCATGTGCTCAGATTGTCTAGGTACTACAATCGCTTGAATCAAGTGGGAGTTAATCTTCCAGATAAGATAGTGATTGACAGAATTCTCTAGTCACCATCACCAAGTTAGTAGAACTATGTGATGAACTATAGTATGCAAGGGATGACGAAAACGACTCTCGAGTTTTTCATGATGATGAAATTGATGAAGGTAGAAATCAAGAAAGAGCATCAAGTGTTGATGGTTGACAAGATCACTAGTTTCAAACAAAAAGGGCAAAGGGAAAAAGGGGAACTTCAAGAAGAACAGCAAGCAAGTTGCTGCTCAAGTGAAGAAGCCCAAGTCTAGTCCTAAGCCTGAGACTAAGTGCTTCTACTGCAAAGGGACTGGTCACTGGAAGCAGAATTACCCCAAGTGATTGGCGGATAAGAAGGATGTCAAAGTGAACATAAGTATATTTGATATACATGTTATTGATGTGTACTTTACTAGTGTTTATAGCAACCCCTCAGTATTTGATACTAGTTCAGTTGCTAAGATTAGTAACTCGAAACGGGAGTTGCAGAATAAACAGAGACTAGTTAAGGGTGAAGTGACGATGTATGTTGGAAGTAGTTCCAAGATTGATATGATCATCATCGCACACTCACTATACTTTCGGGATTAGTGTTGAACTTAAATAAGTGTTATTTGGTGTTTTGCGTTGAGCATAAATATGATTTGATCATGTTTATTGCAATACGGTTATTCATTTAAGTTAGAGAACAATTGTTGTTCTGCTTACATGAATAGAACCTTCGATGGTCATACACCCAATAGTTCGTTGGATCTCGATCGTAGTGATACACATATTCATAATATTGAAGCCAAAAGATGCAAAGTTAATAATGATAGTGCAAATTATTTGTGGCACTGCCGTTTAGGTCATATTGGTGTAAAGCACATGAAGAAACTCCATGCTGATGGGATTTTGGAATCACTTGATTATGAATCACTTGATGCTTGCGAACCATGCCTCATGGGCAAGATGACTAAGACTCCGTTCTTCGGAACAATGGAGCGAGCAACAGATTTGTTGGAAATCATACATACTGATGTATGTGGTCCGATGAATATTAAGGCTCGCGACAAGTATCATTATTTTCAGAACTTCACAGATGATTTGAGCAGATATGGGTATATCTACTTGATGAAACATAAGTCTGATACGTTTGAAAAGTTCAAAGAATTTCAGAGTGAAGTGGAGAATCATCGTAACAAGAAAATAAAAGTTTCTACGATATGATCGCGGAGGTAAAATATTTGAGTTACGAGTTTGGCCTTCAGTTAAAACCATGTGGAATAATTTCACAAATTCATGCCACCTGGAACACCACAGCATAATGGTGTGTCCGAACGTCATAACCGTACTTTATGGGATATAGTACAATCTATGATGTTTCTTACCGATTTACCACTATCGTTTTGGGGTTATGCATTAGAGACAGCTACATTCACGTTAAAAAGGGCACCATCTAAATCCATTGAGACAACACCGTATGAACTGTGGTTTGGCAAGAAACCAAAGTTGTTGTTTCTTAAAATTTGGGGTTGCAATGCTTATATGAAAAAGTTTCATCCTGAGCTCAAACCCAAATCGGAGAAATGCGTCTTCATAGGATACCCAAAGGAGATTGTTGGGTACACTTTCTATCACAGATCCGAAGGCAAAATCGTTGCTAAAGATGGATCCTTTCTAGAGAAGGAGATTCTCTCGAAAGAAGTGAGTGGGAGGAAAGTAGAAAACTTGATAAGGTAATTGTACCTTCTACCTTATTGGAAAGTAGTTCGTCACAGAAATTTGTTCTTGTGATTACTACACCAATTAGTAAGAAAGCTAATGATAATGATCATGTAACTTCAAGATCAAGTTACTACCGAATCTCGTAAGTAAACCAGAGTGAGATCCGCACCAGAGTGGTACAGTAATCCTGTTCTGGAAGTCATGTTACTAGACCATGACGAACTTGCGAACTATGAGGAAGCGATGATGAGCCCAGATTCCGCGAAATGGTTTGAGGCCATGAAATCTGAGATATGATCCATGTATGAGAACAAAGTATGGACTTTGATGGATTTGCTCGATGATCGGCAAGCCAAAGAAAATAAATGGATCTTCAAGAGGAAGACGGACATTGATAGTAGTGTTACTATCTACAAAGCTAGAATTGTCGCAAAAGGTTTTCGACAAGTTCAAGATGTTGAGTACGATGAGAGTTTCTCACTCGTATCTATGCTTAAGTCTGTCCGAATCATGTTAGCAATTGCCGCATTTTATGAAATCTGGCAAATGGATAAACAAAACTGCATTCCTTAATGGATTTATTAAAGAAGAGTTGTATATGATGCAACCAGAACGTTTTGTAAATCCTAAAGGTGTTAACAAAATATGCAAGCTCCAGCGATCCATCTGTGGACTGGTGCAAGCATCTCGGAGTTGGAATACACGCTTTGATAAGTTGATCAAAGCATATAGTTTTATACAGACTTGCGGTGAAGCCTGTATTTACAAGAAAGTGAGTGGGAGCACTACAACATTTCTGATAAGTATATGTATGACATATTGTGGATCAGAAATAATGTAGAATTATTCTGTAAAGCACAAAGGAGTGTTTGAAAGGAGTTTTTCAAAGGAAGACCTCGGTGAAGCTGCTTACATATTGAGCATCAATATCTATAGAGATAGATCAAGACGCTTGATAAGTTTTTCCAATGAGTACATACCTTGACAAGATTTTGAAGTAGTTCAAAATGGAACAGTCAAAGAAAGAGTTCTTTCCTGTGTTACAAGGTGTGAAGTTGAGTAAAGACTCAAAGACCGACCACGGCAGAAAATAGAAAGAGAATGAAAGTCATTCCCTATGCCTCGGCCATAGGTTCTATAAAGTATGCCATGCTGTTTACCAGATCTATTGTATACCCTGCACTGAGTTTGGCAAGGGAGTACAATAGTGATCTAGGAGTAGATCACTGGACAGCGGTCAAAATTATCCTTAGTGGAATAAGGATATGTTTCTCGATTATGGAAGTGACAAAAGGTTCGTCGTAAAGGGTTACGTCGATACAAGTTTTGACACCGATCTGGATGACTCTAAGTCTCGATCTAGATACATACTGAAAGTGGGAGCAATTAGCTAGAGTAGCTCCGTGTAGAGCATTGTAGACATAGAAAATTGCAAAATACATAACGGATCTGAATGTGGCAGACCCGTTGACTAAACTTCTCTCACAAGCAAAACATGATCACACCGTAGTACTCTTTGGGTGTTAATCACATAGCGATGTGAACTAGATTACTGAATCTAGCAAACCCTTTGGGTGTTGGTCACATGGCGATGTGAACGATGGGTGTTAATCACATGATGATGTGAACTATCGAGTTAATCACATGGTGATGTGAGTTAATCACATGGTGATGTGACCTAGATTATTGACTCTAGTGCAAGTGGGAGACTGAAGGAAATATGCCCTAGAGGCAATAATAAAGTTATTATTTATTTCCTTACATATCATGATAAATGTTTATTGTTCATGCTAGAATTGTATTAACTGGAAACATAATACATGTGTGGATACATAGACAAACAGAGTGTCACTAGTATGCCTCTACTTGACTAGCTTGTTAATCAAAGATGGTTAAGTTTCCTAACCATGGACAAAGGAGTTGTCATTTGATTAACAAGGTCACATCATTAGTTGAATGATCTGATTGACATGACCCATTCCATTAGCATAGCACCCGATCGTTTAGTATGTTGCTGTTGCTTTTATCCATGACTTATACATGTTCCTTTGACTATGAGATTATGCAACTCCCGTTTGCCGGAGGAACACTTTGGGTTCTACCAAACGTCACAACGTAACTGGGTGATTATAAAGGAGTACTATAGGTGTCACCAAAGGTAGATGTTGGGTTGGCGTATTTCGAGATTAGGATTTGTCACTCCAATTGTGGGAGAGGTATCTCTGGGCCCTCTCGGTAATGCACATCACTTAAGCCTTGCAAGTATTGCAACTAATGAGTTAGTTGCGGGATGATGTATTACGGAACGAGTAAAGAGACTTGCCGGTAACGAGATTGAACTAGGTATTGGATACCGACGATCGAATCTCGGGCAAGTAACATACCAATGACAAAGGGAACAACGTATGTTGTTATGCGGTCTGACCGATAAAGATCTTCGTAGAATATGTAGGAGCCAATATGGGCATCCAGGTCCCGCTATTGGTTATTGACCGGAGACGTGTCTCGGTCATGTCTACATTGTTCTCGAACCGTAGGGTCCGCACGCTTAAGGTTTCGATGACAGTTGTATAATGAGTTTATGAGTTTTGATGTACCGAAGGAGTTCGGAGTCAGATGGGATCGGGGACATGACGAGGAGTCTCTAAATGGTCGAGACGTCAAGATCGATATATTGGACGACTATAGTCGGACATCGGAAGGGTTCTGAGTGGTTCGGGTATTTTCGGAGGTACCGGGGAGTTACGGGAATACGGGGAAGAGTATTGGGCCTTACTGGGCCTTAGTGGGAAGGAGCCAGGAGGTGGCGCGCGCCCCTCCCAAGCCCAGTCCGAATTGGACAAGGGGTTTGGGGGCGCGGCCCCCTCTCCCTTCCTTCTCCTCTCCCCTCCTTTCCCCCCTTCTCCTAGTTGGACTAGGAAAGGTGTAATCCTACTCCCGGTGGGAGTAGGACTCCCCTTGGCGCGCCCAAACCAGGCCGGCCGCCCCTCCCCCTTGCTCCTTTATATACGGGGGCAGGGGGGCACCCTAGAACACACAAGTTGATCTTCGTGATCGTTCCTTAGCCGTGTGCGGTGCCCCCCTCCACCATATTCCACCTCGGTCATATTATAGCGGTGCTTAGGCGAAGCCCTGCGACAGTAGAACATCAAGATCGTCACCACGCCGTCGTGCTGACGGAACTCCTCCCTGACGCTTTGCTGGATCGGAGCCCGGGGATCGTCATCGAGCTGAACGTGTGCCAAGAACTCGGAGGTACCGGAGTAACGGTGCTTGGATCGGTCGGATTGTGAAGATGTACGACTACATCAACCGCATTGATATAACGCTTCCGCTTTCGGTCTATGAGGGTACGTAGACAACACTCTCCCCTCTCGTTGCTATGCATCACCATGATCTTGCGTGTGCGTAGGAAAATTTTGAAATTACTACGTTCCCCAACACCTATTAACCGGAGGCCCATCCCAGAATTGCTATTTTTTTTGCCTATTTCAGTGTTTCGAAGAAACGGAATATCAAACGGAGTCCAAACGGAATGAAACCTTAGGGAACGTGATTTTCTCATCAATATGATCCAGGAGACTTGGACCCTCCGTCAAGAAAGCCACGAGGCGGCCACGAGGGTGGAGGGTGCCCCCCTAGGGCGCGCCCCCTGCCTCGTGGGCCCCTCGAAGCTCCACCGACGTACTCTTTCCTCCTATATATACCTACGTACCCCCAAACGATCAGATACAGAGCCAAAAACCTAATTCCACCGTCGCAACCTTCTGTATACACGAGATCCCATCTTGGGGCCTGTTCCGGAGCTCCGCCGGAGGGGGCATCCATCACGGAGGGCTTCTACATCATCATCATAGCCTCTCCGATGAAGTGTGAGTAGTTTACCTTAGACCTTCGGGTCCATAGTTAGTAGCTAGATGGCTTCTTCTCTCTTTTTGGATCTCAATACAAAGTTCTCCCCCTCTCTCGTGGAGATCTATTCGATGTAATCTTCTTTTCGCGATGTGTTTGTTGAGACCGATGAATTGTGGGTTTATGATCAAGATTATCTATGAACAATATTTGAATCTTCTCTGAATTCTTTTATGTATGATTGGTTATCTTTGCAAGTCTCTTCGAATTATCAGTTTGGTTTGGCCTACTAGATTGGTTTTTCTTGCAATGGGAGAAGTGCTTAGCTTTGGGTTCAATCTTGCGGTGTCCTTACCCAGTGACAGAAGGGGCAGCAAGGCACGTATTGTATCGTTGCCATCGAGGATAACAAGATGGGGTATTTATCATATTGCATGAATTTATTCCTCTACATCATGTCATGTTTCTTAAGGCGTTACTCTGTTTTCATTAACTTAATACTCTAGATGCATGCTGGATAGCGGTCGATGAGTGGAGTAATAGTAGTAGATGCAGGCAGGAGTCGGTCTACTTGTCTCGGACGTGATGCCTATATACATGATCATACCTAGATATTCTCATAACTATGCTCAATTCTGTCAATTGCTCAACAGTAATTTGTTCACCCACCGTAGAAATACTTATGCTCTTGAGAGAAGCCACTAGTGAAACCTATGGCCCCCGGGTCTATTATCATCATATCAATCTCCAATCACTTTATTATTGCTTTGCTTTTTACTTTGCCTTTTATTTTACTTTGCATCTTTATACCAAAATTACCAAAAAATATTATCTATCATCTCTATCAGATCTCACTGTGGTAAGTGACCGTGAAGGGATTGACAACCCCTAATCGCGTTGGTTGCGTTGAGCTATTGTTTTGTGTAGGTACAAGGGACTCGCGCGTAGCCTCCTACTGGATTGATACCTTGGTTCTCAAAAACTGAGGGAAATACTTATGCTACTTTGATGCATCATCCTCTCCTGTTCGGGGAAATCCAACGCAAGCTCAAGAGGTAGCATGTGGCGCCCCCCTCCACAGTTTACGCCTCCGGTCATATCTTCGTAGTGCTTAGGCGAAGCCCTGCGCGGATCACTTCACAATCACTGTCACCACGCCGTCGTGCTGACGAAACTCTTCCTCGACACTTTACTGGATCAAGAGTTCGAGAGACGTCATCAAGCTGAACGTGTGCAGAACTCGGAGGAGTCGTATGTTCGATGCTTGATCGATCGGAACAAGAAGAAGTTCGACTACATCAACCGCATTGTCAAACGCTTCTGCTTCCGGTCTATGAGGGTACATGGACACACTTCCCCCCTCTCGTTGCTATGCATCTCCTAGGTAGATCTTGCGTGAGCGTAGGAATTTTTTTGAAATTGCATGTTACGGTTCCCAAGTGGCATCCGAGCCAGGTCTATGCGTAGATGATACGCACGAGTAGAACAGAAAGAGTTGTGGTTGGTGATCGTCATACTTCTTACCACCAATGTCTTATTTTGATTCGGCGGTATTGTTGGATGAAACGGCCTGGACCAACCTTACATGACCACATTCATGAGACCGGTTCCACCGACAGACATGCAACTAGTTTTGCATAAAGGTGGATGGCGGGTGTTTGTTTCTCCAACTTTATCAAATTTGACTGCAGCCGGTCCTTGTTGAAGGTTAAAATAGCAAACTTGATAAATCACTGTTGTGGTTTTGATGTGTAGGTTAGAACGGTTCTTGCTAGAAGTTCGTAGCAGCCACGTAAAATTTGCACAACAAAGTAGAGGTCGTCTAACTTGTTTTTGCAGGGCATGTTGTGATGTGATATGGTCAAGGCATGATGTGATATACATTATTGTATGAGATGATCATGTTTTGTAAAAGTTATCGGCAACTGGCAGGAGCCTTATGGTTGTCGCTTTATTGTATGAAATACAAACGCCATCTAATTGCTTTACTTTATCACTATGCGTTAGCGATAGTTGTAGAAGAGATAGTTGGCAAGACGACCATGATGCTACCATGGATATCAAGGTGGCAAGCCGGTGACGATGGAGATCATGACGGTGCTTTGGAGATGGAGATCAAAGGCACAAGATGATGATGGCCATATCATGTCACATATTTTGATTGCATGTGATGTTTATCTTTTATGCATCTTATTTTGCTTAGTACGGCGGTAGCATTATAAGATGATCCCTTACTAAAATTTCAAGGTATAAGTGTTCTCTCTGAGTATGCACCATTACGACATTTTGTCGTGCCGAGACACCACGTGATGATCGGGTGTGATAGTCTCTATGTTCACATACAAGGGGTGCAAGACAGTTTTGCACATGTGGAAATCTCGGGTTAAACTTGATGAGCCTAGCATGTACAGACATGGCCTTGGAACACTGGAGACCGAAAGGTCGAACGTGAATCATATAGTAGATATGATCATCATAGAGATGTTCACCATTGATGACTACTCCATCTCACGTGATGATCGGACATGGTTTAGTTGATTTGGATCACGTATCATTTAGATGACTTGAGGGATGTCTATCTAAGTAGGAGTTCTTAAGTAATATTATTAATTGAACTTAATTTATCATGAACTTAGTCCTGATAGTATTTACATATCTATGTTGTAGATCAATAGCTCGCGTATAGCTCGTCTGTTTTATTTTTGATATGTTCCTAGAGAAAACTAAGTTGAAAGATGATAGTAGCAATGATGCAGACTAGGTCCATGATCTGAGGATTATCCTCATTGCTGCACAGAACAATTATGTCCTTGATGCACCGCTAGGTGACAGACCTATTACAGGAGCAGATGTAGACGTTATGAATGTTTGGCAAGCTCGATATGATGACTACTTAATAGTTTAGTGCGCCATGCTTTACGGCTTAGAACCGGGACTTCAAAATGTTTTGAACTCCATGGAGCATATGAGATGTTCCAAGATCTGAAAATGATATTTCAGACTCATGCCCGTGTTAAGAGGTATGAGACCTCTGACAAGTACTTTGCCTACAAGATGGAGGAGAATAGCTCAGCTAGTGAGCATGTGCTCAGAATGTCTGGGTACTACAATCGCTTGAATCAAGTGAGAGTTAATCTTCCAGATAAGATGGTGATTGACAGAGTTCTCTAGTCACTATCACCAAGTTACTAGAACTTCGTGATGAACTATAATATGCATGAGATGACAAAAATGATTCCCAAGTTGTTTGCGATGCTGAAATCGGCGAAGGTAGAAATCAAGAAATAACATCAAGTGTTGATGGTTAACAATACCACGATTTTCAAGAAAATGGGCAAAGGAAAACAAAGGGAACTTTAAGAAGAATGACAAGCAAGTTGCCACTCCCGTGAAGAAGCCCAAAGCTAGACCTAAGCTTGAAACTGAGTGCTTCTACTACAAAGGGAATGGTCACTAGAAGCGGAACTACCCTAAATTCTTGGTGGATAAGAAGGATGGTAAAGTGAACAAAGGTATATTTGCTATACATGTTATTGACGTGTACTTTACTAGTGTCCATAGTAACCCCAGGGTATTTGATACCGGTTCAGTTGCTAAGATTAGTAACTCAAAACAAGAGTTGCAAAATGAACAGAGACTAGTTAAGGGCGAGGTGACGATGTGTGTTGGAAGTAATTCCAAGGTTGATAAGATCACCATCGTAGACTCCCTCTACCTTAGGGATTAGTGTTGGACCTAAATAAATGTTATTTGGTGTTTGCGTTGAGCATGAATATGATTGGATCATGTTTATTATGATACGATTATTCATTTAAGTCAGAGAATAATTGTTGTTCTGTTTACATGAATAAAACCTTCTATGGTCATACACCCAATGTAAATGGTTTATTGCATCTCAATCGTAGTGATACATATTCATAAAATTGATGCCAAAAGATGCAAAGTTAATAATGATAGTGCAACATATTTGTGGCACCGTCGTTTAGGTCATATTGGTGTAAAGCGCATGAAGAAACTCCATACGGATGGATTTTTGGAATCACTTGACTAAGAATCATTTGATACTTGCGAACCATGCCTCATGGGCAAGATGACTAAAACTCCACTCTCCGGAACAATGGAGCGAGCCAATAACTTATTGGAAATAATACATACCAATGTATGCGGTCCGATGAGTGTTGAGGCTCGCAGCAGGTATCGTTATTTTCTAACCTTCACAGAGGATTTGAGCAGATATGGGTATATCTACTTAATGGAACACAAGTCTAAAACATTTGAAAAGTTCAAAGAATTTTAGAGTGAAGTGGAGAATCGTCGTAACAAGAAAATAAAGTTTCTACGATCTGATCACGGAGGCAAATATTTGAGTTACGAGTTTGGCCTTCATTTAAAACAATGTGGAATAGTTTCACAACTCATGCCACCTAGAACACCATAGCTTAATGGTGTGTCCAGACATTGTAATCGTACTTTATTAGATATAGTGCGATCTATGATGTCTCTTACCGATTTACCATTATCGTTTTGGGGTTATGCATTAGAGACAGCTGCATTCATGTTAAATAGGGCACCGTCTAAATCCATTGAGACGACACTGTATGAAGTGGGGTTTGACAAGAAATCTAAGCTGTCGTTTCTTAAAGTTTGGGGTTGCAATGCTTTTGTGAAAAAGCTTTAGCCTGATAAGCTCGAACCCAAATCGGAGAAATGCGTCTTCATAGGATACCCAAAAGAAACTGTTGGGTACACCTTCTATCACAGATCCAAAGGCAATATCTTTGTTGCTATGAATGGATGTTTCTAGAAAAGGAGTTTCTCTCGAAAGAAGTGAGTGGGAGGAAAGTAGAACTTGATGAGGTAATTGTACCTTCTCTTGAATTAGAAAGTATCTCATCACAGAAAACCGTCCCCGTGATGCCTACACAAACTAGAGAGGAAGCTAATGATAATGATCATGAAACTTCGTATCAAGTTACTACTGGACCTCGTAGGTCGAACAGAGCATGTTCCGCACCAGAGTAGTGCGGTAATCCTGTCCTGGAAGTCATGTTATTAGACCATGGCGAACCTATGAACTATGAAGAAGCTATGATAATCCTAGATTCGGACAGATGGTTTGAGGCCATGAAATCTGAGATAGGATCATGTATGAGAACAAAGTGTGGACTTTGGTGGACTTGCCCGATGATCGGCATGCCATTGAGAATAAATGAATCTTCCAGAGGAAGACGGGCACTGATGTTAGTGTTACTATCTACAAAGCTCGACTTGTCGCTAAAGGTTTTCGACAAGTTCAAGGTGTTGACTACGATGAAATTTTCTCACTCGTAGCGATGCTTAAGCCTGTCCGAATAATGTTAGCAATTGCCGCATTTTATGAAATCTGGCAAATGGATGTCAAAAATGCATTCCTTAATGGATTTCTTAAAGAAGAGTTGTATATGATGCAACCAGAAGGTTTTGTCGACCCTAAAGGTGCTAACAAAGTGTGCAAGCTCCAGCGATCCATTTATGGACTGGTGCAAGCATCTCGGAGTTGGAATATACGCTTTGATGAGGTGATCAAAGCATATGGTTTTATACAGACTTTTGGAGAAGCTTGTATTTACAAGAAAGTGAGTGGGAGCTCTGTAGCATTTCTGATATTATATGTGGACGACATATTGCTGATTGGGAATGATATAGAATTTCTGGATAGCATAAAAGGATACTTGAATAAGACTTTTTTCAATGAAAGACCTCGGTGAATCTACTTATATATTAGGCCTCAAGATCTATAAAGATAGATCAAGATGCTTGATAAGATTTTTCAATGAGTACATAACTTGACAAGATTTTGAAGGAGTTCAAAATGAACCAGTCAAAGAAAGAGTTCTTACCTATATTGTAAGGTGTGAATTTGAGTAAGACTCAATACCCGACCATGGCAGAAGATAGAGAGATAATTAAAGTCATTCCCTATGCCTCAGCCATAGGTTCTATAAAGTATGCCATGTTGTGTACTAAACATATTGTGTACCTTGCCATGAGTTTGCACTACAAAAAATACACTTCCGTGATGATACGTGTTTGTCATAGTAGGTCGCGTTTTTTGTCATGCATGTACATCCATGACAAATTTATGACAGAATCAAGATAGTCATACCTGTGCTGTCGTAGAAGTGTTCCATGACATTACCAAAATTATCATCACGGAAGTGTCCACTTCCATGACGATAAATCGCGCGTCACAGAAGTGCTTTCACAGAAGTGCTTTCATCAAGGGTAACATGAAGTGCTTTCATTAAGCTATCGGGTTAGGTTTTGGATCCGATAACCCATTAACAGCCCCGACCAATGGGGATTTTCCACGTGTAAAATCATCATTGGCTAGAGGAAACACGTGTCGGCTCATCGTTGGGACAGATGTCATCCACTCACTGGACAGAAGGCGCCTATGATACGTCGACACATGGCACGACCCAACAGTGGACCATTCCTGTGAAAAGGCTGGCCCGTTTGACTTGGTCAAAAGCTGGCGGGCCGGCCCATGGAAAGCCTGTTAATGGCCTGTTCGCATATAGCCCATTTATAGCCCGCTAACCCAAGGCCCGTTACGCCCTATTCGAATTAGGCCCAGTAGAGTCATCTGGGCCATCCAATATGATTCCAGCCCATTTTCACTTCTGGCCCATGTATGGCCCATGACGTCTTTCGGCCCATATGAGGCCCTATGTAACTCTTGGCCTATTTACGGCCCATGGTGAAACTGCCCATAATGAATAGTGTATCACTTTACACCCATTAACGACCCGTGGTGAAACTGGCCCGTAATGAACAGTGTATCACTTTATACCCATTAATGGCCCGTTATTCCGTTGGGCCATTTCCAGCCCATGTTATCTTCCGGCCTTCTCAAAGCCCATTTATTCTTGGGCTATTTTCCAGCATTCGTTTACTTACGGCCCATTACTGTCATTTTCTGCTTGTGGGCCAAATTCAGCCCGTGGTTACAGTCGGCCCATTTGTGGTCCGTTAATACGTTGGGCCTTTTTCATAGCGTCATCAAATACGGCCTATTAACGATGGCCCGTTATGGTCGGCCCATGAACCGACGATTGCAACTCTAGCCCGTTTACAGCCAGAATGCGGTCTGTTTGGCCCATGTTTGGCCAATCGATCATACGGCCCGTAGAAGGCCCACTGTTTCTACGGCAAGCTTATTAACTTTGTCTTGTTTGGCGCCTAAGTCCTCCAGCGCTTGTTGTTGCACCAGAAAGTATGCATCTGAATTCTATAGGGACTTCCTGAGTCCTTCGACTTCCTGTCGCATAAGATCTGATCGATGTCTTTCAACTTGAAGTTGAGACTCAAGAAGCCGAACTGATTCAGGCAACGAGTTCGAAGAGCTGGTGCCAGCAATGGTAGCCAGTAACTTGAACACTACATCAAGACAGGACTTTGGGGTTGTCTCAGTGTCTTCAATATAGTTTTTATCAGCTTTCTTGGAGACCAACAAGGATGTCTCACTGCTACCTCTTGAGCTTGCGTTGGATTTCCCCGAAGAGGAGAGGATGATGCAGCAAAGTAGCGTAAGTATTTCCCTCAGTTTTTGAGAACCAAGGTATCAATCCAGTAGGAGGCTACGCGCGAGTCCCTCGTACCTACACAAAACAATAGCTCAACGCAACCAACGCGATTAGGGGTTGTCAATCCCTCCACGGTCACTTACGAGAGTGAGATGTGATAGAGATGATAGATAATATTTTTGGTATTTTTGATATAAAGATGCAAGGTAAAATAACAGGCAAAAGTAAAAAAGCAAAGCAATAATAAAGTGATTGGAGATTGATATGATGAGAATAGACCCGGGGGCCATAGGTTTCACTAGTGGCTTCTCTCAAGAGCATAAGTATTTCTATGGTGGGTGAAGAAAATTACTGTTGAGCAATTGACAGAATTGAGCATAGTTATGAGAATATCTAGGTATGATCATGTATATAGGCATCACGTCCGAGAGAAGTAGACCGACTCCTGCCTGCATCTACTACTATTACTCCACTCATCGACCGCTATCCAGCATGCATCTAGAGTATTAAGTTAATGAAAACAGAATAACGCCTTAAGCAAGATGACATGATGTAGAGGAATAAATTCATGCAATATGATAAATACCCCATCTTATTATCCTCAATGGCAACAATACAATACGTGCCTTGCTGCCCCTTCTGTCACTGGGTAAGGACACCGCAAGATTGAACCCAAAGCTAAGCACTTCTCCCATTGCAAGAAAATGCAATCTAGTAGGCCAAACCAAACTGATAATTCGAAGAGACTTGCAAAGATAACCAATCATACATAAAAGAATTCAGAGAAGATTCAAATATTGTTCATAGATAATCTTGATCATAAACCCACAATTCATCGGTCTCAACAAACACACCGTAAAAAGAAGATTACATCGAATAGATCTCCACGAGAGAGGGGAGAACTTTGTATTGAGATCCAAAAAGAGAGAAGAAGCCATCTAGCTACTAACTATGGACCCGAAGGTCTGAGGTAAAGTACTCACACTTCATCGGAGAGGCTATGGTGATGATGTAGAAGCCCTCCGTGAAGGATGCCCCCTCCGGCGGAGCTCTGAAACAGGCCCCAAGATGGGATCTCGTGAATACAGAAGGTTGCGGTGGTGGAATTAGGTTTTTGGCTCCGTATCTGATCGTTTGGGGGCATGTAGGTATATATAGGAGGAAGGAGTACGTCGATGGAGCTTTGAGGGGCTCACGAGGCAGGGGGCGTGCCCTAGGGGGGCGCCCTCCACCCTCGTGACCGCCTCGTGGCTATCTTGACGGAGGGTCCAAGTCTCCTGGGTCTTATCTGATGAGAAAATCACGTTCCTGAAGGTTTCATTCCGTTTGGACTCCATTTGATATTCCGTTTCTTCGAAACACTGAAATAGGCAAAAAACAGCAATTCTGGGCTGGGCCTCCGGTTAATAGGTGAGTCCCAAAAGTAATATAAAAGTGGAAAATAAAGCCCAATATAGTCCAAAATAGTAGAAAATATAGCATGGAGCAATCAAAAATTATAGATACGTTGGAGACGTATCACTCACTATCTTGAACCTTATCTGCATTACTTCCTTTACCATTGCATAACAGGGTACTCTTCTCCAATATTTTCTCCGCGTTCTAAAAGAGAAACAAACAAACACATCTCAGGTTTACAATGTAGTATATGAAACTCATTTTGGTAAACCAGTTCAGTAGTAAGGTGGACAGGATAACAGCATGAAACAAACATATATCTATGTAGTATGGTCACTATATGGTCTATATCATTCTAGTTTATGTTGCCAAATCAAGATAGATATAGTTCGAATCATATCTATTTAAGACAAAGCAGCATAGACAGAATATAAGTGTGGGAAACTACACAGCAATAACAACACTTGTAATGTGCATGGCACGAGAACATAACTGTTTATTCAATTGAAACTGAAATCAACATAGAGCAAGTTACAACAGCAAACAACCAAACACGTTGAAAAAACAGGTTTAAAACATACCTGTTGCACCATTGGAGTATCAATTGCATCCTTCAAATTTGAAATTAGTTGGTATCAGTAAATAAAGTGATGCAAGAGCAAAGTAGTATGAACCATAGCTACGGAACCTGACCTGAGAAAAATTCTTCTTCTGCTTTAAGTGTTGACTTCGGGTTCGGAGTGGTGGTCCTCATGATTTGGGCACTGCAGTTGCCTTACTAACTGCTCGTGTTTGGGTGCTCTGTGGTGAAGACGGTGCTGTGTCAACGGGAACTAGATGTCTATCTGCTGGGGTTGGGGTTAGAAGGGGTGTAGCTGGTTCTCTGTCCAACTGGGTAGGGGTACAATCTGCATGAGTGTGGGTTATGTGTGGTGGGGCTGGTTCTTGGGCAAGTACAACCGTGGTTCTATCTGCATCAACAGGTAGCACGATCTTTTCTGAAGACCGTGTTTTTACTCCCATAGATACTGCCATCACTCCCTCCAATTGAAATGGCTGATAAACAAGAAAAGTAATTGAATGTACAGACATTGTAAGATAGACAAGTGCAATGGATAGTAGGGTAGAAAACAGGGCATGAAATAATTCACATTTATGTTGTCTAAGCAAACAGAATAGCAGGACATAATTTCACATATATGATGGCTAATTAAACAGGATAGCATGACACAATTTCACATGTATGATGGCTAACTAAACATGATAGAATGACATACTTCAAAATATGATGACTATGTAAACAGGATGTCATGATATAACTATACGATGTGTCTATTAAAGTGGTTGGCATGCCATAAATCACAAACATGCCGTCGATGGAAACATGATGGCATGATATAATTCACGGATAGAATGACATAATTTAAAATATGATGACTATGTAAACAGGATGAGATGATATAACTATATTATGTCTTTAGAAAATGGGTTGGCATGCCATAATTCAGATACATGCTGTCTATGTAAACATCATGGCATGACATAATTCAAATATATGATTTATATATTAAGGAAGTGAGCAGAGGGCAATCGCATATATGACGTGTCAACTAAGGAGATGGCATTCAATATTGTGTATATGATGTAAAAACTAAGCATTGCAATACAACATATGCATTATATGAGTAATATAACCCTGCCAAGTTTGAGCATACACCTCAGGGGGATGATAGGACTGGTCATCTGCCTCTGAATCCTCCTCTGGAGAGCTATCTGTAACCAGCAAGATATCTGCTTCAGCAGGTAGCATTGTCTGCTCTGAAGACCTTGTTTTCACTCCAGATTTCTCCATCACCAATTCAAATGGCTGATGCACAGGAAGAGCAGTTGAATATACAAACATTATCAACAAAAGCAATGAGAAATACAAAAAAAGGACAACATGATATAATTCACATATATGACGCTTGCCTAAACAACATGGCATTGCATAATTCACATACATAATGCCTTGCAACATGATAACATTGCATAATTCACATATATAATGTCTTGCAACAATATGGCATTGCATAATTCACATATATGGTAATTAGACACTAAACAGGTGGCTTTCACACAAAGCATGTCTAAACTAAGCAAATGACATAGCAATGCAAGATACCATACGCACGATATGAGCAACATAACCCTGCCAAGTTAGGGCATGCACCCCGGGGGGGGGGAATATGACTGGTCATCTGTCTCTGAATCCTCCTCTGAGGAGCTATCGGTAACAAGCAAGACATGCGCTTCGTCAGATAGCATTGTCTGCTCTGAAGAACTTGTTTCCACTCCAGATTTTTCCATGACCGTGCCGAATGGCTGATGCACAGGAAGAGTAATTGAATGTACTAAAATTGTTGACAAATTTAACACGTAATAAAAAAAGATGGCATGATATAATTCACATATAAGATGACTGGCTAACCAGGGTGGCATTGCAAAATTCACATATATGATGCCTGGCTTGACAAGATGGCATTGCATGATTCACATATACGATAAAGAAACTAAACATATGGCATTGACACAAAGCATGTCTAAACTAAGCAGATGACATCTTTAATGTATACAGTAAGCAATGCAAGGCACCATATGCATGATATTACCAACATCAGCATGCCAAGTTAGAGCAAAGACCTCATGGGGTAAATAGGAGTGGTCTTCTCCTTCTGAATCCCCCTCAGAACAGTTATCTTCCTCTTGATTATGATCCGAAATGGGTGGAGGGGGGCTGCCTTTGCGCCCACCATGGAACGACGTCTGCATGAAATTTTATTGCCACGCAAGGCTTGTCTCTTTTGCTCTACATGATCAGTTCCATTGTGTTGAATAACTGGCATGCATAGGAATAAAACATAGTGAGATTATGTAAGGAGTGCATGCACAAATCCAGAGTGATGGTAGCAAACTGTGGATAGACCCAAAACCAATGATAGCAGGCAGATAATAGCTTTAGTTAAAAAATACAGATAATGGCTCCTTTAATGTTTGTTTGCACCCAACATGAAACTCATAGTAGACACCGGAGATTAACCAGATAGTAGACATATAGTACTGATTGCTGCCCCAATATGTACCCCACAACCATTTAAAAACTCAAGTTTCAGCATTAGTTTGGACATGACTCAGAGTCTAATAGGTGAACACGACGATAATGTAGCATGTCATCATATTAAGCGACACATAAGGTAAGCAGACACGGAAGAGTGCGACCTCTCTTGCGGACCCGTGTAGTCCTCAAGGTCATATGCTCAGTTGATGATGGTAATGCAGTTGCCGTGGCTGTCGGCGGCGGGGAAGAAGATCTGAGGCGGCAAAAGATAGTCTGGAGAGCGGATCCTTGCTGTGGTGAACCCTTCCGTCGTTGGAGCAGCTGAGCTGGGGTGGAACACAGCGCCGCAGGAGCAGGATAAACCACACAAGGTTTTCTTTGACACATATCTGTAACAGAAGTAATTGAGTAAGGGCTTGTTTGAATTTGAGGATTCTAACAATGCAGGGATAGGAAATAGACAGGAATAGGATAGGAATGCACGTGCAAAACAGAGAATTTAAAAACACAGGATTTCTGCCAATCTGGGTGTTTGATTCACAACAATTGGAAGATCACAAGATGCAAAAAAGCATGGTGAGATTAAGTCAAACCACAAGAAAATGTACGGTTATAATGCTATTATGCTACTATCTCTTAGTCTTGTGCTTGATGAATAGGAATATGAAAAGGAGGAGAAGTGGAAATTCGAATTCCTACGGTTTTTCTTTCACGGAGACACTAAAGGAACAAATCCTACAGTTTTCCTTTGCTCCATTCCTTTGCACCAAATTCATGAAAAGTAGTACCATAGGAAACTTTCCAATTCCGATGTTTTCATTCACTTTTCCTTTCAAGCACTGGCGATTCTAGTAGGCAAGCTTGAGCAAGGAAAATCCTACACTAAAAAATGTTTTTGTGCTAGTTCTATTACTTTGGACCCAGGCCACTACCATACTAGCTCAACTCCCAGGCCCATCGACAAATGCACAGCTCAAACGCGCAGAGATAAATAATCATGGCGTTCAAGAGAGTCCATCACGGTTAGCTAAGTTGCCTGGTACCTCATTGCTTGTCATATAGTAGGATAAAATAATTGTATTTCCCGTTACTACGAGTGCTCAGTGGACAATATATATAACATGTAGAGTAAAAAAGAGATGCAACAAGTGTACAACCTCTTTGGCGAAGCCACGTCGATCTCAGCGTGATTGGGTTGGCCGGTGAGGATGCTCCGGCTGACTTGGCTGTCGGAGGAGGGGAAGAAGATCTTAGGCGTCTAGAGACAAAGCCCGGGGTACTGCTCCGCTGTGATGGAGGGTTTCATCATTGGAGTAGCTCCGGTGAGTTGTACGACGCCGAGGCTGAAGCAGGACAAGAGAGACAACGAACAACGTTAACCTGAGTGGAATTCTAATAGCATCTCCAATACATGATGTAAAATACATAACCACAAAGTGCTAGATGTAGAATACATCAGCCGCTCATCTCTGAACTTAACTGTCGAAACTGAATTTAACTGTCAAAACTGAACTTAATGGTCGAAACTAAACTTAACTATCAAAACTGAATTTTGCTGTAACTGTCAAAACTGAATTTTGCTGTCGAAACTGAATTTTGTTGTCGAAACTGAACGCACTGGCAAGGTGAGGCTACACGTCGGTCGACTGACTTTTTCATCTCTGGTCAGTCTATTTTGCAGCCGTTGGATACGAAATCAGGGGCTTGCGGTTCATCTTCAACCTCCACCCCCTTGAGCCGCTAGCCACCACAGGCCAAACAGTAGCCCCCCGCCGCCCGCGGTCGGCGGTGTGCCGCCCCGCCTGCCCCGAAAACACTCCCCACCGCCGGTCCGCCGCCGCCCCGGCCATCCCTCTAGGCCCCCAGTGCCGAGCTTTTTCTCCGGCGATCCCCACGCCACCGCCCAGCCAACGCCCCGCCAACGCCGGCGATCACCGCCCCCATCTTGAACCCTAAGATAGATAGTGGGGTACCTCTCCAGCGAGCCCCCACCCCGCTGTGGCTGGTTCTTCCTTCACCCCGGCGAGCCCCCCCCCCTGAAAATCGACTGACCGAAAAGTCGATTCATTCGACTGAAGTGTAGCTAAATCGGAGCAGCATCGCAAGCAAGAGCAAGAGCGAGAGCAGCAGCACGAGCAAGAGCAATAGCAACAGCAGACCAAGCAGGGGATCGAGAGCAGGAGCAGAGCAGCAGCGCGAGATGCGCTAAAGCAGCAGCAGCTCCTACTGATGTGGACGTCGCCGCCGAGGGAGCGACACCGTGGAGGAAGTGGCCGACGACGCCGCCGTGGATGGAGCCGTGCCATGTCGGCTCGGGACCGAGCGCCGGCAGCACCATGAGATCGAATCAAGAAGAAAATGTGGCGATTAGTGTATAACCTCTTTGGTGCCGCCGATTAGGCCGCAGCTTCATCCGAGGAAACGGTGATGATGATGCTCTTCCGGTGGTGCAGGTGAAGACAACGGTGTGGGAATGGAGGTGGCGCGAAAGACGAGGGGAATGTCGGGGAAGCTCCTTGGAGGTGGAGGATGGGGTGGCTGAACCGGCGGGACGATGAGATCGACGACGGATCCTCATCCGGTACGGTGGATGAGGGACGTCGAGGTGTTGCTATGGACGACGTCATCGGGGAAGAGGCTCCGGCTGGGTGGCGGACGGAGCAGGGTGTGGGGTTTCGTCGCAGGTTTTCACGGCCTCGGTGTACGAATGGGTGGGCGGATGGGATGGCAGTGGGGAACCATGGCTTAGAGACGCGCTTGTCCAAAATGTGGGGTAGGTTACGAAAGTACCCCCACCAATTTGAGGCGGTTCTTTCGGTTCAGGGGTACCACGGGCATTTCACGTGTCGGGATTTCACAGGAGGTGGGAGTTTTCGTGCGCGTCTTTGCTCAGTTGATGATGGTAATGCAGTTGCCGTGGCTGTCGGCGGCGGGGAAGAAGATCTGAGGCGGCGAAAGACAGCCTGCAGAGCGGATCCTTGCTGTGGTGAACCCTTCCGTCGTTGGAGCAGCTGAGCTGGGGTGGAACACAGCGCCGCAGGAGCAGGACAAATCACACAAGGTTTTCTTTGACACATATCTGTAACAGAAGTAATTGAGTAAGGGCTTGTTTGAATTTGAGGATTCTAACAATGCAGGGATAGGAAATAGACAGGAATAGGATAGGAATGCACGTGCCAAACAGAGAATTTAAAAACACAGGATTTCTGCCAATCTGGGTGTTTGATTCACAACAATTGAAGATAACAGGATGCAAAAAAGCATGGTGAGATTAAGTCAAACCACAAGAAAATGTACGGTTATAATGCTATTATGCTACTATCTCTTAGTCTTGTGCTTGATGAATAGGAATATGAAAAGGAGGAGAAGTGGAAATTAGAATTCCCACGGTTTTTCTTTCAAGGAGACACTAAAGGAACAAATCCTACAGTTTTCCTTTGCTACATTCCTTTGCACCAAATTCATGAAAAGTAGTACCATAGGAAACTTTCCAATTCCGATGTTTTTCATTCACTTTTCCTTTCAAGCACTGGCGATTCTAGTAGGCAGGCTTGAGCAAGGAAAATCCTACACTAAAAAATGTTTTTGTGCTACTTCTATTACTTTGGACCCAGGCCACTGCCATACTAGCTCAACTCCCAGGCCCATCGACAAATGCACAACTCAAACGTGCAGAGATAAATAATGATGGCGTTCAAGAGAGTCCATTACGGATAGCTAAGTTGGCCGGTACCTCACTGCTTGTCATATAATAGGATAAAATAATTGTATTTCCCGTTACTACGAGTGCTCAGTGGACAATATATATAACATGTAGAGTAAAAAAGAGATGCAACAAGTGTACAACCTCTTTGGCGAAGCCATGTCGATCTCAGCGTGATTGGGTTGGCCGGTGAGGATGCTCCGGCTGACTTGGCCGTCGGAGGAGGGGAAGAAGATCTTAGGCGTCTGGAGATGGAGCCCGAGGTACTGCTCCGCTGTGATGGAGGGTTTCGTCGTTGGAGCAGCTCCGGTGAGTTGTACGACGCCAAGGCTGAAGCAGGACAAGAGAGACAACAAACAACGTTAACCTGAGTGGAATTCTAATAGCATCTCCAATACATGACGTAAAATACATAACCACAAAGTGCTAGATGTAAAATACATCAGCCGCTCATCTCTGAACTTAACTGTCGAAACTGAATTTAACTGTCGAAACTAAACTTAACTATCGAAACTGAACTTAAATGTCGAAACTGAATTTTGCTGTCGAAACTGAATTTTGCTGTTGAAACTGAACGCACTAGCAAGGTGAGGCTACACGTCGGTCGACTGACTTTTTCATCTCTGGTTAGTCGATTTTGCAGCCGTTGGATACGGAATCAAGGGCCTACGGTTCATCTTCAACCTTACTCCTGCCCACCAGAGAGTCGCTCTGTGAGCTGTGGCTTCTGACAGGAGACGGGTTAGGTGCCACACACTACTTGTCCGGCTGCAGGAAGCGTTTCATAGTGCAAGGCGGCAAGTCCCCGGGCCGACTAGTCAAACCTGGTGCGAAGCGGCATAACAAAGAATAACATACTCGGAGGCATAATTCTTATCATATAGATAAAAGAGGGCAGTCCCCAAGCTCTTCTCGGGGTGCCCGAAGTCTTCCTACTTTAATACAAAAGGTAGCGTGGTACATACTGCATTAACTGTAAAATCTTCGGAGGAGATTTGCATTCCATGGTCGCTCTGTCTCTTTGCCGGAGTCGTCCCTCTTGCGTGCTCGGGGCTTCTGAGCGTTGATCAGGTAGTAGGTGTCATTGCCCAACACTTTGCTGATGATGAAAGGGCCTTCGCAAGGCGCTGAGAGCTTGTGCTGGCTGGCTGTCCGCTGGATCAGCCGGAGCACAAGGTCTCCCTCTTCGAAAGATCTCGGCCTGACCTTCCGGTTGTAGTATCGGCGCAGGCTCTGCTGGTAGATGCTGGACCGGCTGAGTGCTAGCAGCAGATCAATGCCGTCTTGACGTGCTTCTTCTGCTTCCTCCTCGGTGTACATGGTGACTCGTGGGGAGTCGAACTCTATGTCCGTTGGGATGACGGCTTCGGCACCGTAGACGAGGAAGAAAGGCGTGAAGCCGGTTGACTTGTTTGGGGTTGTGTGCAGACTCCAGAGGACGGCCGGCAACTCGTCGAGCCAACAGCCAGCCGAGCGCTCTAGAGGCTCGACCAGTCGAGGCTTGATGCCGGATAGGATGAGGCTGTTTGCTCGCTCTACCTGGCCGTTTGACTGTGGATGGGCAACAGACGCTAAGTCTAGTCGGATGCCCTGCGTCGCACAGAAACGGGCCAAGGCACCTTTGGCAAAATTTGTGCCCCTGTCGGTGATGATGCTGTGTGGAATGCCATATCGGATTGTGACGTCGGAGATGAAAGTCATGGCAGTCGGACCATTCAGCTTCTTGATCGGCTATGCTTCTATCCACTTGGTGAACTTGTCCACCGTGACAAGTAAGTGAGTCAGGCCGCCTCGTGCTGTTTTGAATGGTCCCACCATATCCAGGCCCCAAACAGCAAAGGGCCAGGCAATGGGAATGCTCTTGAGTGCAGAAGTCGGCTGATGCGGCTTGGAGCGGAACTTCTGGCACCGTTTGCATTTTTGGACCAAGTCCTTGGTGTCTTCTAATGCAGTCGGCCAGAAGAAGCCATGGCGGAAGGCTTTGGCAACGAGCGCTCTTGAAGCTGCGTGGTGGCCACACTCACCCTGATGGATGTCTTTGAGAATTGCTTGGCCTTGATCCGGCTCCATGCAGCGCTGGTAGACGCCAGTGACATTGCGCCTTACCACCTCTCTGTTGACTATGGTGTAGGCGGCTACTCAGCGTTGCACTCGCCGAGCTAAGATCTCATCAGCCGACAGCTCCTTGCTCACCAGGAATTTGAGGATAGGCTGGGCCCATGAGGGTGCTGCGATTTCTTCGACTGTCAGAACGGTGACCTGGACGAGGGCGGCTGGGCCGGGAGGCGGTGGGTGGAGTCGGCAGCTGCTTGCTGGATCGATGAAGTCCACGGGCCGAGCTCTGAAGTCTCCGGGCTGACCGCCGCAGTCCCCGGGCCGGCTTCGACTGCTGCGATCCCAGAGCCGTCTGCCAAAATTCTCGTGCCGTACGCTAGGGCTTTTGAGTCGGATCCGACTTCTTCAGGAGGAGCCGACACAAAGATGGAGTCTGATTCTGGTGAAGGCTTGACAAACGACTTCAGGAGGCGTTGAAGGGCTACACCGGACGGTATTGCTTGACGGGTGGAGCCGATTCGTGCCAGGGCGTCTGCTTGGTCGTTGTCATTTCTTGGCACATGGAGGAACTCGCACCCCTCAAAATATCCACTGAGTTGCTGCACGAGGAAGCAGTAGCTCGCCATGTTTGCTTCCTTGGCGTCCGAGTCACCGGACGACTGCTGGACCACCATGTCGGAGTCACCATAGCACAGGATCCAGCGAATGCCGAGCTCTTTGGCAAGCCGGAGCCCGTGAATGAGTGCCTCGTATTCGGCGACGTTGTTGGAGGTGGCAAAATGGATTTGCAGCACATACTTGAGCTTGTTGCCCTTGGGAGAGGTGAGGGCAATGCCGGCTCCCAAGCCTGTGCGCATCTTGGAGCCGTCGAAATGCATCCGCCAATGGGTGGAGTCAGGCGCTAGTGGTAGGTACTGGGTCTTGGCCCAGTCGACGAGGAAGTCGGCCAGTGCCTGTGACTTGATGGCGGTGCGAGGCTGGTAGTAGATGGTGTAGGGAGCCAACTCTATGGCCCATTTGGCCACTCGTCCTCAAGCATCTCGGCTAGTGGAGCTGTGCAGACCACATTGATTGGATGCTCTTGAAAGTAAGGCTTCAATTTCTTGGCGGCAAAGTGCACGCCGTAGCACATCTTCTGGTAGTGGGGGTAGTTTTGCTTGCAGGTCGACAGTACTTCACTTAAATAATACACCGGTCTCTGGACAGGTAGTGCCTTGCGTTCCTCCTTGCGTTCTACCACAATGACTGTGCTGACTACTCGGCTGGTGGCGGCGATTTATAGGAGCATGGGCTCCTTAGGAGTCGGAGCCGCCAGGACAGGCGGAGTAGTCAACATCTTCTTCAACTGGAGAAAAGCTTCGCCCGCCTTGTGGTTCCACTCGAAAAAAGTGGTCTTCTTCATCAGTTGGTACAGGGGGAGAGCCTTCTCGCCCAGCCGGCTGATGAATCTGCTGATGGACGCCAAACAGCCGGTGAACTTATGTACGTCTAGCAGTCGGCTGGGTTCTTCCATCCTCTCAATGGCCTTGATCTTCATGGGGTTGCACTCTATGCCGCATTCGGAGACCAAGAAGCCAAGAAGTTGGCCGACTGGTACTCCGAAGATGCACTTCTCAGGGTTGAGCTTGATCTGAAATCGGCGCAGGTTCTCAAATGTCTCCTTGAGGTCTTCCAGCAGCGTTCCACACTTCTCCGTCTTCACCACCACATCATCCACGTAAACGTGGGCGTTTCTGCCGAGTTGCTTGAGGAGGCACTTCTGCATGCAACGTTGAAAGGTCGCGCCGGCATTCCTCAAGCCAAACGTCATGGTCAAGTAGCAGAAGGCTCCAAACATCGTGATGAAGGCGGTTTTCAGTATGTCGGCCTGGTTCAACTTGATCTAGTGATATCCTTAATATGCATCTAAGAAACTCAGCAGCTCGCATCCGGCTGTGGAGTCTATTACCTGATCAATCCTTGGCAAAGCGAACGGGTCGTTGGGGCATGCTTTGTTGAGGCTAGTGTAATCAATACACATTCGCCACTGCTTGTTCTTCTTCAGCACTAGGACCGGGTTGGCTAGCCACTCCGGAAAGGATACCTCCATGATGAAGTCGGCTGCTAGAAGCCGGGCTATCTATTCTCCAACAACTCTTCTCTTTTCTTCTGACAGGCGGCGCAAGGGCTGCCTGACTGGCTTTACATCAGATCGGACATGTAACTTGTGCTCGGCGAATTCCGTCGGAACACCGGGCATGTCTTTGGGGGACCATGCAAAGATGTCCTGATTCTCACGGAGGAAATCGACGAGCTCACCTTACTATTTGTTGTCGAGGTTTGTACCTACGACAGCGTACCTCTATGGGTGCTCCGGGTCCAAGGGTATCTTCTTCGTCTCTTTGTCCGGCTTGAACGAACCCTCAGCTTCCGATTCCTTGGGGTTGGGCGACATCTCTGGCTGCTTGCTGGCCATCACCACAACCCGGTCAAGGAGCCGCTTCTCAGCTGCAATCACCAGGGACTCGGCCAGCCGACTGCTCTCTGCCGCGCAGGCGGACGACTTTCTGTAGTTGCCGGCTATGGTCAGAATCCCCTTGGAACTCGGCATCTTCATCTTGAGGTAGGCGTAGTGGGGGACAGTCATGAACTTGGCTAGGGCAGGCTGGCCAAGCAACGCATGGTATGGGCTTTTGAGGTCCACCACTTCAAACCATACCGACTCTTGGCGGAAGTGATCTTTGTCTCCGAAGAGGACATCTATCAAGATCTTGCCGATTGGTGAGCAGGAAAGGCCAGGAACTATGCCATGGAATACAGTCCGGCTGTTCTGGAGCTACCTTTGCTTGATTCCTAACTTCTCCATGGTGTCCTTGTAAAGGATGTTGATGCTGCTGCCGCCGTCTATCAGGACTCGGGAGAAACTCGCAGCTCGCCTATCCATGGCGAAGGTGGTATCCAAAACCAAGGCGTAGGAGCCTGGACTCGGCATCACCTCTGCTCCAGCTGATATGCTTCTCAAACCAATGCATGAACTCTGGTGCTTCTGATGCTACTGCGTTCACCTCTTGCTGCTTCAGCCGCCTGCTGCGTCGATCATCGGCCATACTGGTGAACACCATGTAGGCTCCATGCTCTTTTGGGTACTCATCTTGTACTGCGCCGACTGGTCTGACCGCCGGCTGCTGGGGCGGAGGAGGAGGCGGCTGCCCAGCAGGCGGGGTAGGCAAGAGGCCGTCTCCCTTGGCGATCCTGGTGAGCCAGTGGCATTTCCGAGTGGTGTGGTTGGACGGCTTCGCACCAGTATGGAACTTGCAGGGTCCGTCCAAAGTCTACTCATAGGAGAAAGTCGACAACCAGTTGGGCTTGCCGCCCTTCTGACGCTTGGGCGGAGGCTGCCCTTCTGGCTGCTGGTCTTCGACTGTTGCCACCTACTGGCTGCTGGAAGCCTGCTGTGGGGCCTTGTGCTTGTGGTCGCTTTGTTGCTGCCGCCGATTGGCGTCTCCAACCGGGGTTCTAGGAGCCTGAGGAGCCACTTTGCCAGTTGCACTAACTTGAATCTCCGCCTTCATGGAGGAGTCGGCCGTGGCATACTTGTCTGCTATGATCAGCAGCTCGTCGAGGGTCTCTGGCTCGTCGCAGAGGAGCTTGTGCTTGAGGAGGGTGCCTTCTCTGCACCCGGTGGTGAAGTACTCGATAGCCTGCACCTCGCGCACGCCCTCGCAGGAGTTCCGGAGCTCGGCCCAACGCGTAAGGTAGTCGCGAGTTGACTCGTTGGGGCCTTGCACGCACAAGGAAAGCTGGCGAGGTTTGGGAGGTCGCTTGTACGTGCTGGTGAAGTTGCGGACGAAGGCATCGGTGAAGTCGACCCAACTATTGATGTTGCAGGGCTTCAGGCTGCTCAGCCATGTCCGGGCCGTGCCCTGGAGCATGAGTGGAACGTATTTCACGACAACAAGCTTGTTGTCGTTCGCTATGTTGACGGCTGTGGAATAGTCAACTAGGCAGTCCTCCGGCTTCACGGAGCTGGTGTACTTGGGCGTGTCTCTTGGGAGCATGAACCATTTGGGAAAGGGCTCATCTCGATTGCGAGGGCCGAAACAAGGAGGACCCAACTCATCTTCTTCTTCCAGTGCCAGGGATTGGTGGAGTCGGTCGATCCGGTGGCGAGCGTCGTTCTCTCCGACTCCTTCTAGACGGCCAAGGCGGTCGCCGAGGGTCGGGTGATCAACAAGCTGCGGGGCGACTCGCCTTTCCCTGCGAGGGGGAGGAGGCAGACAGTCGTCCCGTCGTTCCACTGCTCTTGGGCGGCCGTCTTGGTCGCGCTCGATGGTGACGCGAGTCCGAGTGCGGCTGGCAGCCGGCTCCTTGTCTTTTCTTCCGCTGACACCGCCAGTCGGCGTCCGAGACGTCGCGCCTTGGTCTCGGCGGGGTGGCGGGTCGTCGTTTTGCCGTTGTGGCGCTTCAGTGCGGTAGCCGGCCTCGTTCTGCTCGACAGCCACGTCGAGGAGTCGTTGGACGTGCTCCGTCATCAAGCGACACTCTTCGCCCTTGAAATTGTCCAGTTCTTCCGCTGCCGCCTGGGCGGCCCGGATGTTCTCCACAGGCGTGGCATAAACGGGGCGATTCGCCCCGAACAGGTTGGCGATGGCCACGCCGCGCTGCTGGACCGTGCCAAGGCGGCTAGGCCCAGTCGGAGCCGGCGAGCCACCCACAACGTGATCCATTTCGCGCTGGTAGGCTTCTGACAGGCGTCTCATGCTGGCCAGCTTCTTCGCGCCTTCGACAAGCTGAAGGCGACGCGCCTCCAGTGTCTCAGCGTCGGCGTCTTCGGGAATGGGCGCGGTCAGGTCTTGTAGCGCCGCGTCAAGTGGGTCATGAGCTCCTCCGCCGGAGTGCTCGCCATGACCGATGATGAGCACCTCTGTGACGGTGCTTCCATCGCTCTCCGCGCGAGGGAGTGGCTCGTCGTAGACCACCACGTTGGTGGGGAACGCATCGAGCGACGCGGTGTCGGAGTCAACCAATATCGGATCGGTGGAGCCTACGGACTCCAAGTCCACAGCTGGCTCGCTGGCGACGTGGAGTTGATCGAGGAGGCCCGCAAGGAGGCTCTCGGGGCCGCCCGTGCCAGCGTCGGATGTGGGCTCGTCGGAGAGGCGAACCATGCCGACAAGTTCGGCGAGGCTGCTGGCCGCGCAGGCGATCTCAGCGCCATGTAGCGCGTCGGCACAAACTCTGTCTGGCGTGCCGGGCTGGCTGCGCTCGCCAGGGAGGAAAAGGGTTCCTGTCCAGAGCAGGTCTCTGGACGACGGTGCACCTCGCCCCATGATGGGCGCCAAATGTCGGGGGTTGGGTGCGACATATGCCAAAGGATGGCTTATCATGGTGGGAGCGAGTAGAACGTCGCCGGTGCCTGGAAGCGGGATGAGGCGTAGACACGAACGCCGGCGTACTTTACCCAGGTTTGGTGCTCTCCTGGGAGATAACACACCTAGTCCTGCTCTGCGGGGTCTCCGCATGATCACTAAGGCAAAGTGAGTACAAGGTTGCTCCTTGAGCTGTTTTCTGGGGGTAGGAGAAGGCAAGGCTAGCTCTCTCCTCCCTGTATGAACTGGTCTAGTGCTAATGGTTTCGAACCCTTTGCATGGGTGCCCTAGGGGGTTTACATAGGCCTATCCCCCAGGGGTACAAGGGTAATCCGGCGGGGCGCAGGGCCCAGACGTCAGTCTCTTTGGTTGCCACCTTTTCCGCCGACTACTGGGACCCGCCGACTGGTCCGGTTCGGAGCCGACAGGTCGTGTCCGCCGTTGACGGGTCTTGCCGGCTGCTGATCATTGTTGCGGTGCTTCTAATGACGTGGGCTTGGTCGTGGGGTCGTGGCTACAGCTGTGCCGCCTGGCGGGCGTTTACTGTAGCCACTCCCCGTCTCGTCTGGTTAATGGCGAGTGGGACCCGTGGGAGGGGCTGGCCGACTCCCGGGGGCCGACTCCAAACGGGTCCGACTGGTGGCGCTCTCGCCGTCTTCTGGACTCCCGCTAACTGGTCGGACCCGTCGTCCCTGGGTCGTACAGACAGGCCGTCGTGGGTACACGCCGCTGCCCAATGGTGCTGATGTCAGGGTTGGCGTGGCAACAGCGCCGCGCCAGACGGAGATCTCCGCCGGTACGGTGTACTGTGGCCACGCCGGCCTACGGAAAGGGGAGGGAGTGGGCTTCACTATAGACACTCCCCGTCCTGTCCCCCTTGATGAGGGCATGGGTATCTGTTGGCGCTGTGGGCCGACTCCCGGTGGCCGGCTTCTCTGGAAGCCGCCAGATCGGAGTCGGCTCGTCTTGAACTTGCCTTCTGGACTCGGCCGTCTTCGGGTAGTCGGCTGTTCCTTCAGCCAGCCTTAAGAAGGCGACCTCTCATCTTGCGTCTTGAGGGGCGCAGTCAGCCCCGATGTCTTGAAAGGTTCTGGGCCCAGGGTTAGCCTACCATGGCCCATTACTCTGACAACCCCCTCTCTCTAAATATCGATCTTGCACTTGTGCATTCCTTCATAGTCTCCCTCCACTCGCCCCCTCGCACCATATTCTAGCCCCCCACCGGATTTTGCCACATGTACAATCTAGCAGACTCCATGGTTGAACTTAAGCATAATGCATAAACCTCAAAACAATAGTGGTTCTCTTTTGTTCTAGAATCTTCCGTATCATAACTGCCCAAACTTTTTTTCTAGTTGAATTGCCATTATTTGTTTTTACTTTATGCTTTACAACGCACAATTCCATGAATCATAAAATAGATTAAGGGCTTCTTTGATTCAAAGGATTCTCAAAGGAATTTTGGAGGATTCTAATCATTAGGAATTTTTCCTATCTTGGTTGTTTGATTCATAGGATTGTAAACCATAGGAATTTTTCCATATGATTCATTTGCACTAGATTTCATAGGAAACATCCCATCCACTCAAACCTCTTTGAAAGAATTCTGCGTTTTTTCTATGCACAATCAAACACTCGTACAATCCTGTAGGATTCAAGACGACATTCCACTATAATCCCATGTTTTTCCTATTCCCGCGTTCTTAGCTTTTTTATAAAAACTAATTGATTTTGAATGAGTTGAACTATAAGAATTAAACGAAGCGCTACATCAGGCATATATGACTTAGAGCTTACATGCTATAGTGTTGTATTTATTCATAATTTGGTTGCAAAATCTAATGCGTGCAATGCACGTGTACCTTACTAGTACTTCGAGTATGTGCAGAACACGTAAATTAGAATACCAATGGCACGCTACACAGTGTCTCTCTTACAGTTCATGAAGCCACGTGGCACATGTGGAGGCATTGTCGCGACCTGCTTGCGTGGATTGATCACAGTGACGTGTTGCTGGTTCCAAAAGAATGTACTCGTCCTCCCTAAGCCATACTGGCGGTACATGCATGAAGCGAAGACGTGCACGCACCCGCCACGTACGCACTCATTCCCTCGCACGCCCACGCGGGTACATGGGCGGACGCAATTTTGTACCAAGATCCACCCCATGTGATGATTTGACGCGTGTAAAGTCGTTCACTTCATTGATGTGGACGTGAGGGCAGAAGAAAGACATTATTAGTCCACTATGCGCATGTGAGTAGTTAAATCGTGGGTTGCTAGTAGTACTTCCATTGGTCTCCTTCGTATTTTGTGCCAAATTTTGACAGTAACATAATATTTACGCATTTGAGCAGTGTAGTACTTGAAATTTATGTTCCGCTAAACTCACCGGGAGTCGTTTCTGGCCTCGAAACCAAAACCATCAATTAATCTTTACCTTGTTCCCATCACATTCGAAAGCCTGCTCACACCTACTAGTACATACCAAACCTGAACGTGTTCCCACTATGCAGGTATTAGTACTAGTGCTAGTACTTAGGTTATAAAAAGGGGAACTACCTAACCGAAAATTACTCTACCTTTCCTCCTCATAAGTGCTTCTTCTTCGTCCGTCATTGCCATGCTCGATGAGCAGAGCTCTAGGTCGAGAACGACTCGTAACAAGGGAGCGGCAACCAAGGTTGCAGAAAATAAAGAGGGCTCGCAGCCACGCAGAGACCTTGAAAGATCTCTCACGGGTAGGCGATGGCTCCCAGGAGCGCCCTAGCCGCGGGGGCGAACATGCCGAGCTGGCGGAGCTGGAGTCGTTATCCCTCGACGGCATGTCCGATCAGCTCAATAAGCACCTCAATAAGTAGAAGGAGTTCATCCAAGGCTTGATGGAGTTGCTGAAGGAGAGCCTCGACGACATGCCCGCTGAGCTCAATCGGCAGGGGGAGTTGACCGCCGGCTTGGTGATGACGTTGAATAAGAGCATTTCCTCGGAGAAGAAGGCGACCTGCGAAATCCTACGACTTCAGGAGGACAATGCGAAGCTCTGCCACGAGATCGACCTGTTGAAGGAGAAGAAAGCCGGCGGGAAGAAGCTGCATGATAATAGTAGTTCCTCGATGAAGATCCTGCAGGCCCTCGTCATGGAACAGAAGGAGGAGTTGGCGAAGCTCCGCATCGAGCACCCGGCTGCTGTCAAGGTACGTAATGTGGCCGTGGAACAGATGATGAAGGTTCGCGTCGAGAAATCCCGCGTCATGGACAGAATGAAGATGATGGTGTAGGAGATGCGTAAGGAGATGGAGGTCGTGGTGGCGATGAAGAAGCAGTTACGACTCCACGGCGAATTAGATCATTTGGGGTGATAATCTTCCTTCTTCTTTTGCTCCTGTGTTTCATATTTTTCTTCGGGTGTTTCACCGCACTTGTCACGTTCTCTGGGAGGCATGAATAAAACAATGTTTTTTTAGGGAATGAATAGAACAGTGCTAACAATGAGATGGCTAGCAAATTAGATCATTTTTATCGCCATATGGCACTAGGCTGCCGTGTTTCGTGCTCCTCCGTCGCAGTACTACTCCAGTGGAAAACTTGAGTATACCGCACGGTTCTTTGCTCTTCCTCGATCAGGTCGTCGGCGCATTTATACGAGCATTCAAATCACAAGGCCCCGCCTTCCAGCAGTAATGAGCCGTCAAATCACAAAGGCCCTCGCCTCTCGTGAAACCGACCAAGCTAGACTGCCCCTCTAGCCTTTTAAAAAATGTATACTTTTGTACAACAGTAGTATCGATGGATTGCGCCATGAAGCAAAACTTGAAATTAAAAAAGGTGGTACATATAGAGAGCGCTCGTCGCCTAATTATGCATATATTACTATTAAAAATGATGTGTCCCGTCAACTCGCAGAACGAGGAGAAGCTTGCTTAGTACGCCGTGTCCCCCGCCCACGGGCGCGGTGCCTCGCAGGATGAGGTGAAGCTTGCTTAGGCTGGTGCCAATGCATGGGTGCTTATATGAGGTGCTAAGCATATTAAATAGCTTAGTAAATATACTCCCCAATGCATAGGTGCTTAGCTTATGGTTGCTAAGCTTGCTTTATTTAATGATTTAGCAACTAAAGTTCTTCATGTATTGGTGGGCTTCCTTTCTTTAAATGTTTTGCCTAGGTTCACGTGCTTGGCAATGTTTCTTCCTGGGGTCACCACACTCATCTCTCTCCTCTTAAATAACTTGCCACATCAGATTTTTTGCCTACGTGGAAGGCTTAGCACCTGTACAAGGTGGAGCATTGGGAGGAGTCTACTACTACTGTACGCCTTTACGCCCGCTCCCTCGCCCACGCGCGCGGTGGCTCGCAGCACGAGGAGAAAATTTTACTACTCCCTCCGTTTAATCCTCGTCCCTACTACGTACTTCGGTTAGTACTCCCTCCATTTACTTATACAAGGCCACTATAAAAAATACATTTTGCATCTATACAAGGGCACAAATAGTAATCGAGACAAAAGTTACTACTCCCTCCTTTAAAAAAATGTGTTGAACAATACTCTAGCCTTTTAAAAAATGTATACTTTTGTACAGCAGTAGTATCGATGGATTGCGCCATGTAGCAAAAATTGAAATTAAAAAAAAGGTGGTACATATAGAGAGCGCTCATCGCCAAATTATACATATAGTACTATTAAAAAAGCTAGTACATGCTTAATTGGGGTGCTAAATTCTATTAAAGAAATACTAGTAGTATGTACATACTGAAGAGCTAAAGTAACGAGAAGAGACATAACATAGTTCTGCTGGGGGCTCAGCACAACACACCCCTAAAACTAAACTAAGCACACCTGAAATTAAACTATGCACCTAATCCGGTAGAAACTGCATTAGAAGTTTAGAACCACCATGAGCAACGACACTGCCACCTTTCTCGGTGTCCTCGTCCACGCCCTCGACTTCGTCCTTGTCCCTATTCCTCTTGGCCGATACTTCTTTGCTTGAACCACACACTTGGCTGTTGCTCTTCATCCAACCCTTGTAGATATTGAAACAAAGGTAGCCATCCATTGCAGCGTAGTGGATGTGGTCTATATCTAGTACATTCCGCTGCCATGCATGATGATGAAACGTGTAATGAGGTTTCTCCAGTTTACCGTAGGAAGGATGAACCATGGCTCCTGCCAGGGTCAGCATTGAAGGCTGACGAGAGGACACTAGCCGATTCTTCTGGAGGTCGAAGGTGTTGCTTACTGAGGGAGTCCTGGATTAGGGGGTGTTCGGATAGCCGGACTATACCTTCGGCCGGACTCCTGGACTATGAAGATACAAGATTGAAGACTTCGTCTCGTGTCCGGATGGGACTGTCCTTGGCGTGGAAGGCAAGCTTGGCGATACGAATATGTAGATCTCCTTCCGTTGTAACCGACTCTGTGTAACCCTAGCCCTCTCCGGTGTCTAAATAAACCGGAGGGTTTTAGTTCGTAGGACACAACAAGAACAACAATCATACCATAAGCTAGCTTCTAGGGTTCAGCCTCCTTGATCTCGTGGTAGATCTACACTTGTACTACCTGTTGGGGATATGACTATTTGTGTAAGCCGTCCAGGAGGGGCCGGGTTACGCAAAGAGAGGCTCATCGGAAGCCCAAGACCGAGGCATGAAGATGGCGGTTCACTAAAAGGCCTAAAGGCCCACAGGCGACTCTGAGGCCCGTAAAGATAAACCGCCATGATGGTATAACTTGTACTGTAAGGTAGAAATAACTAGTCGCCGAGCCGGACACTGTTTATGAGCCGACCGGGACTCTATAGGCCGCAGGGCGTCAACCCGTGTATATAAGGGGACGACCCGCCATCGGCTTAGAAAAAGAAACAACTCATCGAGAGCCAGGCATAGCGTATCTTGCTCCCTGGTCATCGGAACCTCAAGCAATACCAACCCAACTAGACATAGGCCTTCCTTCACCGCAAGGGGCTGAACTAGTATAAACCTCGCGTGTTCTTTGTCCCGATTAACCCCTTTAAGCTTCCTAGTTGCGATGGCTCCACCATCAAGTCCTCGCAAGAGGACATCTGCCGTGACAATTCCACGATAGTTGGCGCCCACCGTGGGGCCAGCGCAAGGTGGATTTGAGTTCTTGAAGGGCAGCCTCGAAGGGCTCAAGGGATAAGCAGTTTGCCGGATGACCAAGAGTCGTCACGGCAAGATGTACATCGGCGATGAAGGCTGGGGCCCTGACGCCGGCTCAATTGAGTACGGGTACCGGGTCCCTTTGGCGGAATTCACATCTTCATCGGCCGGATTGGTGAGCCGGGCCCTGAGCCGGACAGCTGCACCGACCTCGTCAATACGGCTCAGCGTGTGAGACCCGCCCGAGCTCAACCCGTCCTGAAGCGTGCCTTTGTGGGTTGCATCCACGGAGGTGAACTTTCTGAAGGATCTGAAGATGATGGTGAGCCGGCCGTCCTCTCTGACGGTGATTCGTCCGCCGGCTCACCAAATTCGCTGTATCAAGTTCAAGATGGTGTGCTTGGGGGCTGTTCCGATGGCAGCACTATTCCGGACCCCTCAGAGTCGCCAAACTAGGCAGGAGTCTTCATGGCTGGCACTCAACCCGGCCAAAATTCTACGGCCTCAGCGGCGATAAAGTCCGGGTTAGGAGCAGCCGGGGCAGGAGGCCCTGTGCGCTCACCGGCTCAGGTGCTGATGGATCTCATGGATAAACTTACAACCCTGTTAACTGCTACAGTCATCCCTGCGAACCAATCTGAGCATGAGGCAGAGGTGGCACAGGTTCGTGAGGAGATCGCCCAGGCCAAAGAAACCTTAGCAGTTGAAGATACTAGATTAGCCACAGAGCAGGCGGCTTTGGACGTACGGGCGCAACAACTTCAGGCAGAGGCTTTTCAGCTCACGATGAGCCTGAACGCATCTAATGAGGTAATGAGGAGGAGACATCAGAAAACCCAGTCCCGTTTACCTCAGATTTATGATCCTCGGAATGTCTTTGCTACACCCGGAGCCGGCCCAAGTAACCCGCCAGGTGCAAATTAGTTTATGACATCCGGGGCAGGAGGCCTGGTCCAGCCTCAGGTGACGGCGCCTCTTCACGGCAATATGGCACCACCCCGTTACGTACCAATACCACCGGGTCACTTCTCCAACCCCATGGAGAACTTAATCGCAGCATCAGCACGTTTGGCGGCTCTCCCAGTAGATGGTGACTTTCCGACAGCGGTGGAAACCCGAAGGATCAGGGAACTTGTCCAAACAGCTCTGGCTCAGCAAGAGACCTACTCCTACAGCCGGGACAGGATTCACTCAACTCCTCCGCCCTAGTTAGCTCGGCCTCGTCAAAACCGGAGCCCGAGTTACAGTAGACACATGGAATCAGGGGCCTTGTCAAGTAGCGCTCAGCGCCGGAACCAGCCCGGCGGGTATAACCTGGTTCAGGATCGGATACGTTAGGAGGATGAGCGGGCGGCTCAGCTAGCGGCTCAGCTAGCAGCCCAACAGGACTCACCGGCTTACCCGACGACTTCCGTTGAGGCGGGTGTTGCTACTAGAACTGGAGGTGTTCCATGTCTGGTACCGGCTCTACGTAATGTACGTCTACCCAAGGATTTCAAGGGACCTCAAAAGGTGCCGAATTATACGGCCGATTTACATCCTGGGGCGTGGATTGAAAGTTACGAGATGGCCATGGAGCTGCTAGAGATTAGTAATGAAGCGATGGCTAAATACTTCACCATGATGTTGGACGGAACGGCCCGTTCTTGGTTAAAGGGTTTGCGGCCCAATTCCATTAGTTCATGGGCAGAGCTAAAAGCCCGTTTCATCCAGAACTTCAAGGACACTTGCAAGCAGTCTATGTCGATTGTGGACTTGACAAATTGTAAGCAGGAGGAAGGTGAACCTACGACTCATTGGGTGCACCGGGTCAAAGATATAATACATTCGTCTGACAAGATGGATGTCGGCTCAGCAGTTCTCATGCTGGAGAAGAATTGCCGCTTTGAGCCTCTGAGACAGAAACTGGGGCGCCTTAAGTGTGATTGCAACGATATGGGGACGCTGATGGCGGCTTTAGTCAAGTATGCCGATTCTGATAGTACCAAGGATCCCGCGTCTAATGAGGAAAAGACAGGGAAGGGAAAGAAGAACGGTAATGGAAAGGGTCAGCAGCATAACCCGGCGAATCAAGGAGGCAATAAGCGTAAGGCGGACGGCAACCCGGAATTTGTGGCCAATGCACAGGGTAACAATCAGAAGTGCAGAGGAAAGCCACCCCCTCGGTTCGGTGGGTCAGATCCATCTCTTGAGCAACTACTCAATGAGCCCTGCCCAAAACACGACACCCGGGAACGGCCAGCGACTCATTTATGGAAGGATTGCGGAATCATGAAGGCTTTCAAGAATTCTAATATGTTTGATGGTAATCAAGGCACGGGTGGCGGCTCAGGAGCCGGCGGCTTTCATGGCCCGGGCGGTGGTTCAGGTTCTGGTTTTTAGGGAAACCAGGGCGGTCATAACCAACAGCAGTCTGGTCAAGGAGGACAGCAGCAGCAGCAATCGGGTTACCAGAGCCATCCAAAGCAGCTAAATAGTGGGCAGTATCACGTGTTCACCACCAGTTTGTGTAAGCGTGATCAGAAAATTCGCAGGAGGGCTGTGAACTCTGTTGAGCCGGCAGTCCCTCGTTACTTAAGGTGGTCGGAACAGCCCATTATCTGGAGTAGGGATCACCCTCCCCGAGTTGATAATCCGGGTCAATTGGCACTGGTGGTGGCATCGCAGGTCGGTGGTTATAAATTCACTAAGGTCCTGATGGATGGAGGTAGCAGCATCAACATCCTCTATTACGAGACCACTCGGCGCATGGGCTTAACTGACAAGAATTTAAAGACATCCAATACCGTATTCCATGGAGTGGTGCCTGGTAAGTCGGCTTACCCCATCGGTAAGATTGAGCTGGAGGTGGCCTTTGGAGACGAGCATGACTCTAGGGCTGAAAAGTTAACCTTTGAGGTGGTCAAAATCAAGAGCTTGTATCACGCTTTGTTTGGACGGCCGGCTTACGCCAAGTTTATGGCGCGGCCATGTTACGTTTACTTGCAGCTCAAGATGCCGGGTTACAAGGGCACCATCACTGTGCATGGAAGTCGTAAGGTGGCCTTGGAATGCGAAAAGGCGATGCGGCTTATGCCGAGTCTATCTGTGCAGCAGAGGAACTCAAGTTTTATCAGGATAACGTTGACCCGGCGGACATGATCTCCCTTAAAAAGCCGACTACAGAACATGACCCGGCCATGAAGTTTAAGTCGGCTGTAGAGACTAAGCTTGTTGATTTTACTCCTGGCGATTCGTCTAAGCAATTCAGCATCAGTGCCAACTTGGATCCTAAATAGGAAAGCGCGCTCATCGAGTTCATCCATGAGAACCGGGACATATTTGCATGGAAGCCTTCTGACATGCCGGGTGTACCAAGAGGACTCGCTAAGCACACTCTTAATATTGATCCGAAGTATAAGCCGGTCAGGCAGTTTCTGCGGCGATTCAATGAGGAACGACAAAAAGCTATAGGAGAGGAGGTCGCCCGGCTCTTGGCGGCTGGGTTCATTGTCGAAGTTTTTCACCCGGAGTGGTTGGCTAACCCGGTGCTCGTGCTCAAGAAAAACGGCACCTGGCGGATGTGTGTGGATTACACGGACTTAAATAAGGCTTGTCCGGCTGATCCTTTCGCGCTCCCCTGTATTGATCAAATCATTGATGCTACGGCGGGTTGTGCACGTTTGAGCTTTTTGGATGCTTACTCTGGTTATCATCAGATCAAGATGGCAGTTATGGACCAGGAGAAGACGGCTTTCATCACTCCGTTTGGATCCTTCTGCTATGTGTATATGCCTTTTGGGCTCAAGAGTGCCCAGGCGACTTATCAACGGTGTGTACAGAATTGTCTCCACAATCAGACCGGGCGCAATGTTCATGCTTATGTGGATGACATAGTGGTGAAATCCAGAGAGACGGAAACCTTGATACCTGATCTCAGAGAAACCTTTGACATTCTCCATGTGATGCTTAACCCGGAGAAGTGTGTATTTGGTGTGCCTGCAGGCAAGCTTTTGGGATCCTTGGTCTCAAACAGGGGCATCGAGGCTAATCCGTAGAAGATTAAGGCAATCTCTTCTTTGGCTAAACCGGCATGCATCAACGATGTTCAGCGACTGGCGGGTCATGTTGCTTCTTTAAGCCGGTTCATAAGCCGGTTAGGTGAGAAGGCCCTACCGCTGTACCAACTGATGAAGAAGGTAGACACCTTTGTCTGGAGTAATGTTGCTAATGCTGCTTTTGAGGATTTGAAGAGGCGGTTATCTGAGCCACCGGTTCTTGCAGCTCCCATTGACAAAGAGCCTTTGCTGTTATATGTGGCTGCTAATTCACGAGCCGTCGGTGTGGCAATTGTGGTAGAGCGCAAGGAGGCTGGTAACGAACATCCGGTTCAATGGCCGGTTTATTATGTCAGTGAGGTACTCATTGAGTCAAAACAAAGATACCCTCATTGGCATAAACTTGTTTACGGGGTGTTCATGGCAAGCCGAAAGCTGAAGCAATACTTCCAAGGTCACCCTATCACTATGGTAAGTTCTGCCCCCTTGGGAGACATTATTCAGAACAGAGAGGCTACAGGACGAGTCGCCAAGTGGGCCATCGAGCTCAAGCCTCATGGTCTGAAGTACGTACCATGCACTGCCATTAAGTCTCAAGCTTTGGTGGATTTCATCAATGACTGGACAGAGCTGCAGGCACCTGAGGAGAAGCCCGATAACACATATTGGACTATTCACTTTGATGGGTCCAGGCAGTTGGAAGGCTCGGGGGCTGGAGTTGTGTTAACTTCCCCTCGAGGTGAAAAATTTTGTTATGTGCTCCGGCTTATGTTTCCTTGTACTAATAATGCAGCTGAGTACGAGGCCCTACTCCATGGTCTCCGGATGGCCAAAGAGATGAACTTGAGCCGGGTAAGATGCTTAGGAGACTCAGACCTTGTGGCTCAACAGGTGTCAGGCAAGTGGGACTCTAAAGATCCCCTTATGGAGGCTTACCGTCGTGAAGTTGATGCTGTGGCTGGACACTTCAAGGGTTATGTGGTGGAACACATTGATCGAAGGAAGAATGAGGCGGCTGATGCCTTAAGCCGGCTGGGATCTCAGCGTAAGCCGGTGCCGCCTAACACTTTTCTTGATGTTTTGCATAATCCTTCTGTTAAGTTACCTACAGAGGAAGATCTGGCAATACCAGACCCGGAGGCACAGCTGGTGGCGGCTCTCCACGTTATCCCGGATTGGACAGTGCCTTATTTGGCTTACATTACCCGGGGAGAGTTGCCCGAAGATGAGACCTTGGCAAGACAAATCGTCCGGCGGTCCAAGTCCATGACAATTGTCAATGGCGAGTTACATCACTGCAGTGTCACTGGAGCATTTCAACGTTGCGTGTCACCTACAGAGGGTCAGGAGATCCTTCGTGAGATTCATGAAGGCGATTGTGGTCATCACGCCGGCTCAAAATCTCTTGTGGCCAAAGCTTTCCGTCATGGATTTTATTGGCTGACGGCTCATGCTGATGCAGAAGATCTGGTCAGTAAATGTGACGGATGTCAGAAGTTCTCACGACGAGCCCATGTTCCGGCTCAAGAATTGAGGATGATTCCAATTACTTGGCCGTTTGCAGTTTGGGGGCTTGATATGGTCGGGCCTTTCAAAAGGTCTAAAGATAAAAAGACGCATCTCTCGGTGGCGGTTGACAAGTTCACAAAGTGGGTGGAGGCGGAGCCAGTCAGTAAGTGTGATGCAGCCACGGTGGTCCAGTTTATGAAAAAGGTGATTTTTCGTTTTGGTTTTCCACACAGCATCATAACTGATAATGGCACTAACCTTTCCAAAGGAGCTATGGAAGAGTTCTATCAACGAGAGCATATCCGGCTTGACGTTTCAGCTGTGGCTCATCCTCAATCCCATGGTCAAGCAAAATGAGCTAATCAAGAAATCTTGAGGGGTATCAAGCCCCGGCTCTTGGTCCCCTTGCAGCGGACGCCGGGTTGTTGGGTGGAGGCGTTACCTTCTGTACTTTGGAGCATCAATACTACACCTAACAGATCTACGGGTTACACGCCTTTCTTTATGGTGTATGGAGCAGAGGCGGTCCTGCCAAGTGACATCCGTCATGACTCACTACGTGTGGCGGCTTATGTTGAGGCAGACAACGAAAAAGCTCGGCAAGACACACTTGACCTATTGGATGAGGAGCGAGACTTCGCAATAGCCCGCTCGGCGATTTACCAGCAAGACCTGCGCCACTACCACAGCCGCCGGGTTAGGTCCAGAACCTTTCAGGAAGGCGACTTAGTGCTCCGACTCATCCAGGATCAATCGGACATGCACAAGCTATCCCCTCCTTGGGAAGGACCCTTTGTGGTCAGCAAGAATCTGAACACCGGATCATACTACCTTATTGACGTTCGAGAGCGCAAAGACTCACGTAAGTCAGAGGAGGAGACCCGCCGGCCGTGGAATATCGCTCATCTTCGGCCTTACTATACTTGAGCCACCGGCTCTAATGTGTATATATTTATACTATGTATATATTACATAAAAGCAATAAAGCAGGACCTCTGTCCTTTTTTCCCAAAAAAGGTTTATGTGTCTTGTTTGTCAGGTGGTGGAGATAACCAAGGGGAAGCGGGTCATATCTGAATCCGGCTTTCCTTTGGTCCGGCTTATGATCATATCTGAGTCTAGCCATGATCACTTGGGGGCTTCCTGTTCAAACATAGGTCGTATTCGAACCAAAGAGAACATAGCTGTCGATACCCACTTGATCGGCATACTGCCAAACCCACTTGGGGGCTTCTTGATCATATTTGAATCATAGCTTAACCCCTTTGGGTCTGACGTGGATCGTATTCGAATAAGCGTCATTAAACAACTCTTATGGTCACTTGGGGGCTTCCTGTTCAAACATAGGTCGTATTCGAACCAAAGAGAACATAGTTGTTGATACCCACTTGATTGGCATCGCCACAGCCACTGGGGGCTATATGATCGCATCCGAATCTTAGCTTAACCCCTTTGGAATGGTTCACTGGTCGTATTCGAATCAGAAGCCTTTGAAATTTTGTTTATTATTCATCATACTTTATAAGTATCAATATTTGGTTATATTGAGATCTTCTTCAAAATACCTTAGTGTGGATCACAACCTTCCGGGTGAATATTGGTCCCTCTGGCTTATTAAGCACCAGGTAGACCTTTATATGTCAATCATCAGGAGTTAAATTTACTCTCAGAAGTAACCATAAGCATCACAGGTATATCATTATGATTACATCTACTAAATTTAATCATAAGTTGGTTTTCCTATAACATTCCGGGTTATCAAAAGCTTATGTAACTCTCAATGCGATAAGTCGCCAAGGGATTTTGTTTGTATTCTGTGCAGGGCAATGCAAGACATTTCTGCAAGGACATAAGAGATTCATATAAACTATGAAATGCATAATAACGACGGCTTATGCAAGTTTTAAGGGCCATAAGCATGCGCGAAGGCATGACAAACTCAAAGTATTTTCGGCTCTATTACAAGACTCCCCGAGTCTGAATGATGAGGCACTGTTTTTTCTACAAGACATACGCAGGTGACGCCTTGCAATTTACTCTTGGGGTTGACCTGAAGCTTCCGGGTTATCCTTCTCCGCCTCTCCGCCAGTTGCCTTGTCCTGGAAGGATGATGATGCCCAGTCAATGCCACTGTAACACCCAAAATTTTTGACCTTATTTTATCAATTAAAATTCTGCCAGGGAATTAAAACTTTAAATTTTCCTGAGCTCCCTTTTGATTTTTCTTTTTTGAACCAATTCTCCCCCTTGTTATTATGAAGTTTTTCCCCTAAGAGAAAACTTTTCAGATATGTTTTTGGAACTGTTTAAAACTCTCAAGAAAAACTTTGCTTGCATTAGTAAAACAAATTTCATAATTAATTTGCTTAATTGTATTTTTCTTGAAAAAATGATTTTTTTCAAGGTTTTATGGCCACATTTGAACTACAACCATGTGATAAATTATTTCAAAAATCCCACCAAAATTTGGAGGTGTCATGTGGTGTTAGTAAATCACTTTTGTGCAAAAATATCTTTACTTCATGAAATAATTTGAGCTCTACACCCAATTTTCTTCTTTGGTCCAGTGAGCAATTTTGCACTACAACCCATATAAATAATTCTTTCTAGCCTCCAGCAAAATTATGGGATGTTAGTAGTAACATATGATTCAATTTTATGCAAAAACCCAGTGTTGTTCTTTGAAAAATTCGAGTGCATCAACCACATTTCCATTCTGATCCAACTTGATGGTTTGTACAGCAACCATGTTATTGCTTGCTCTTTGGCTCTCGATTCCTTTTCCTGCTTATAGCCAGCCCTACAAAACCCCTAAGTCCAGGAGCATGCACCTATTGGACCATTTTTGGTTCATGTAACTGCATTTTTTCTCCTGACCAGAATTGAGTTTTTGCAAAACTTGCACTAACAAGTTTCTCCTTTTAACAAACTAACTTCACCACTCCCTCTTGCATCTAAGGAGACACTGATCTGGAGAATTTGGCCACCCCAAGAGATGCCTAGATGCATGTGGCATTCTGTCGAGCACCCTGTGGGCATGACCAGTTTTGACATGAGTTTTGGCATTGCACTATGAGCTTGCACCTCTGACCAAACCAGCATGTCCACTAGCATCACAACTACCCCTAAGCTAGGACTGCTAAACCCCAGCTCCATCCAAGCCACCTAGCAGGCCACGGCATTTCTTCGAGTACGTCCCGTGCGTGCACTGGACGCGCCCAGAGCGCGCCAATTGCAGCCGCGCGCCCAAAACCGCCACGCCTCGCCCCTGGTTTTTGCACTCGCGGCAGAACCTCGCCACGCGCATCCCTCCTCGCCACTACGCGCCAGCCCGCCCTGGCACCCTACAGCGCCACCGCCAGAGCTCTTTTGGCCGCACGCCGGCGTCGGCCGACCATCTCTGCCCCGTTCAGCGCCGCCCAAGCCCCTCCCGCTCGCCACCTGGCCCCGGCACAGCTCGGCCTCATCCACTCGCGCGTCCTCTAGCCCTCGTCGCCGCCACGTCTCCCTGGCACTACAGAGAGGCGGTTCGCCGCCGTTCTTATCCTCGGCAGCCGCAAACCGACATGGAAATGCTATAAATGGAGGTCCCCGAACTCCCCCGAGCACGCAGGCAACCTCAGGCCACCCTTATAGCGCTCTCCTAGCTCGCAATCGACCTAGGGAGGCTTCCTTCCCCGTCTCCGGCAACTCCAGCCGCCGCCTCACCCCAGCTCCATTCGCCTCAACCAAAGCCTCCCTCTCTCCGTTATCTTCACCAGAAGCTTCCCCTTCCTCCCGTGGACCTTTCCCACTACTCAATTTTGATCGAGACTCACCACGGGAGAATTTGCACTCCGCTCCCGAAGCCTCCGGCCGCCGCGAAGCTCGCCGCCGGCAGCTCCCTCCGTCCCCTCCTGCAAGTCGACCACCGGGAGGACCGCCTTGGTCTCGCGGATCCATCCAGACCCTCTGGAACCCGCGGGGAGCCGCCGTTCGCTGGCGACGATCGCCGGAGTCCCGCCTCTGCTCGGGACAAAGGTAGAGGAGGTAGTAGACTAGTCAAACCTGACTAGTGGGGCCCCCTGGACCCACTGTCAGTGACACACGCGCCGTCCACGCTGGAGTAAGTGAAGGCGTAATCCAACCAGTACGTTTTCCCCGCTCCGAAAGCGTAATCCCCTCTGAACGTTTTCTTTTCTGTTTTAATTTAAAAACAGATTTGACCACAACTTTGACCGTCTATAACTTTTTAAATACAACTCCAAATGAATTGATTTCTTTTCCTACTTTCCACAAAAATTGTCTAGTTTATTTTAAGATTTATTTGAAAATTTTCCAAACAACTTTTTCGTACTGTTTTTGAATTATGTGTTATTTGCATATTTTGAAAATAGGATTTTTGGAAGAGAAGGAAACTTTCAAAAGTTTTGGAGAGCACCCCCACCTCTCCACACCTTTAAGGCAAGCATTCTGAACCCTGGTGTAATTTTTGTGTGTGTCGTTTGACTCGGTAACAACACCACCCCGGCACGTGCATGCGTCATTTTATGTGAGGATGTGATCGTCTTCATAAGTGCATATTAGTGAAGTTCATGCATATGGATTTGACATGTTTTGTGATGGAAATCACCGCCGTACACTTTTCATGCATACCGGAGGGAAATGCCGGGTAGGCCTCTGTCTTGGGTAGACGCGGTCTTGACCCTAGTCCTCCGTTGAGACGGTCGTGTCCGGTATGGCATGATGGAGTATGTCGTGTGGTGTTCCTATCTGTTGGTTGAAGTATATACATTGTTATGCTAAACTTGCAGGGATTATTACTACCTCCTAAGTCGACCGTAGATCGAGTCTTGTGCCAGTAACCCCCATACTTGTTCCGTACTGCCACAGGTCCCTACCATAGGTGGGGTATGGTTCAGTAAGCTGTTAACCCTTGTCTTGGCACACACCGTACAGAGAGGCCATGGTGGAAGATATCGGTTGTAGCCGGTAGGCATGCCACCTGGTCAGGGGGCATGGGTGTTTCGGTTGTAGCCGAAGGGGGTAGCACCCCCAGTTTGCGCGCGGTATAAATTTTGTGATCCCATGCTACGTCGAGGTTGTAGCCTCCCCACTTAGAGTTTGCTTGACAGGTGTCGTGGGTGATTCCAGACACCGGTGAGTTAAGCTGGTGTGTGCAAGTCAGGTGTGTTTTCAACTAAAAGACCGTAGACGGAATTAGTCCCGATGGACTAAAGGAATCCGTTACTCGTGGGTAAAGAGTACACCCTCTGCAGAGATTAAACCTATTCGAATAGCCGTGTCCATGGTTAAGGACTACAGTCTGGGATGGGTCAAGCGTCGGTCTTCGTGTCGGTCTTCGGAGGTGAAACTGTTAAAACAGAACGGGAATTACTACTTGTGACTTGTGAGGATTATGTTTATTACTATTGGTGACTAACCTGTGATATTATTGTTACCATCGAATATCTCTGGGATGGTTCTACCTCCGGGATATTCACTATGATTATTTCTTTTAAAGCCCTTTCTGTGGTGTCGCTCAGACACCCGATTGAGGCATTTCTTTTAAAGCCCTTTCTGTGGTGTCGCTCAGACGCCCGGTTGTGGCATTTCTTTTAAAGCCCTTTCTGTGGTGTCGCTCAGACGCCCGGTTGTGGCATTTCTTTTAAAGCCCTTTCTGTGGTGTCGCTCAGACGCCCGGCTGTGGTATTTGTTTTAAAGCCTTTTATGTGGTGTCGCTCAGACGCCCGACTGTGGCATTTCTCTTAAAGCCCTTTCTGTGGTGTCGCTCAGACGCCCGACTGTGGTATTTATTATTCTGCATTTTCCGCTCGAGGAGTCTTTTAGACACTCGTTTGGCACCAGTATTTATTATTCTGCATTTTCCGCTCGAGGAGTCTTTCAGACACTCGTTTGGCACCAGTATTTATTATTCTGCAGTTTCCGCTCGAGGAGTCATTCAGACCCTCGTTTGGCACCCAGTATTTATTACCTCTATGTGACCATTGCATAAATTTCCGGTTGCATTTGAATAGCCTGTTAGCATGCATCAAGATATTTATTTTATGACTAACTAAGTGCGTATAAGGATATTACAAGCATAAGCATCAATGGTTATATTATACCTGTGTCCTTAATGTTTACGAGTACATTCAAAGTACTCACTGGCTTGTCCCTGGCTATTGTCTTGGCCAGATTGCTTGCTTGGAGAGGAGCATTGCGACGACAGCCTCGAAACCTGAGCCACGGTGATAGCAGCCTCGTGAAGATAGGAGTTAACCTGGTCAGCTGTTCCCGTGGGAAATGGAGTCCCATAGCCGTGGTGATCCACAAACCGCTTCCGCCCTCAACCACTAGAAACCTTTTGTTGTACTCATAGGCCACAATGGTCTTGTACTACATATTTTTGTACTTTTGCTTGGAATTTCTGTATCAAGTTGGTGTCTCATCAGCTAACAGTAATCCTGGGGCTGGTGAGCACAACGGCCATTTTCTGGAAATTAATGCCTGGAAAACCGGTCGTGACAGACTTGGTATCAGAGCCAGTCTGACCATTGGCTAATCCTATCCTAGCCAGGCCAATAAATCTTAGGCGAACCAACCCACCAAGCCATAACCAAAACCCCAGCCAAGCTTCTCCTGCAAGATGGCCCCACAGTGGCTCGACACCTTTTGGCAGTCGGTGCCCAACCTAGCAACCTAGCCTGTCGCTCATGCGCCAGTGATCGAATCCTGAATAGTCTTTCTCGCAAGCGTGCGAAGGAAGACTCCGTCCCCTTTTTCCTATAAAAAGGGCACGTTAGCCCCAACCAGCACAGCACAACCACTATCCCAAACCGAACCGCAATGCCTGGTCCTGTCGTGCACACTGAGACTACCGCAACCAACCTTGGAGGTTTTGTGACCATACTCGCAAACCTCACCCGTCAAGCCTATGCATTAGAAGAGCCCCCAGAATATGTTGTGTACCAAGGATCCATGAGCGGTGAGAGCCGTCAATTCTGGGCCACTGTACACATCTACGGTAGGAGTCTAGCACCCGAACGCCCCTACAGGTTCACAGGAAGAACGACTTCCTTTGAGCCCCAAGCCATCCAACTAGCCGCTCGAGAAGCTATAGTTCATCTCCGGCACTTGTCGCCCCAAGTTAACTGTCGCTCGTTCCACTACTACCCCAGACGAGAAGGATATGGTAGACCACCCCAAGTTGCCAACGGAGATCACGAAACAGATCCTGCATTACTGCACCTAGTGCGCTACGTAAGTGCACTAGAGGAACTGTGCGATCAGGTCACTATTGATCTTATCGCAGCTCGTGGGGAGCTGGTTCGTCGAGCCCCGACGAGAAGAGAGGACGAGCCCAGCACCGACAACCCAGTCGTGCTGTTTGGACAACCGATCGAGCCCCTGAGGTCTACCCCAGCCATCGGCCAAAGTGTTGCGATAACCCCAGAAGTGCTTCGTCGCATTTTGGGAGCACACTCCAACGGGGTTGTGGCCAACAACCCCCGAGATGGTCATCATCGCTACCCCGAGCCTGCAGCCCCTCAGCCCACTCCCGCTAATTCCGACGGTGAGAACCACGGAGACGCCTCAACATCCACCAGGCACGATGTAAACGAGGTAGACTAAGTCACCCGAGAAGGATCGAGTCCCGGTGAATTCTCACTTGTAACCGTGTGACCTTGTAAATAAACGCCGCCTGTCGTTGAGCCCCTGTAGCCCTGCATGGGTATGCCAGCTTTTCTCCCCCAGGCACAGTTGCCGAAGACCCCGGTGACCCCCACAGTAACACGTCACCTCGGTGAAATGTGTGTATTTGTAGCTCGACTCCGACCCGTGGAGCGGAGCTGGAAGTTCCCCTACCATTCTCCATGGTAAAAGTGACCTAGCTCCAGTGCTATAAAAGGCCACCGTGTGACCTTGCCAAAGCACCTCTCACCTTGTGCGCCACCCTCACAACCATTTCTTGCCATGCCGAGCCCCAGCATTCATCTGAGAACCCTAGATGCAACCCCGGGTAGTTTTGTCAAGATATTGTGGGATTTTACCTGCAGTACCATGGGCGCTACCCAGCCACCCCAGTACGAGCTGTTCAAATCGAGGATCACCTCTTCCACCTCGAGATACTGGGCAGCAGTGCACATTCCCCCTGTGAACTCAGACCAAGACCCAACAGAGGTCTCCTTCGTGGGGAAATCTATGCCGGCCCCGCTTATGGCCATAGAGGCTACTGCGTACGAAGCGCTTGCTCGCCTTCGATTAGCGGTACCCTATGCCAGCGAACGAGGGTATTATTACTTTCCGAGCCGTGCAGCACCCGGTGGAGTGTCATCTTTTCCCGGTGGACGAATCGATAGAGACCCAGTCCTAGCCAACCTGGTCCAGTACGTCATCGCTCAAGAGCATTTAACCCAACATGTGATGGGTTATCTCCAGAGCCTCGCAGATTTAAATCCGCAGATCGCCATCGGCAAATCACTAAGGCCCGACCAGGAGGGACGCATCCATCGACTGGTCAATCCCCTTCCCCCGATAGAAGAGGAATGTGTCCCCGTACCAGAGACGTTTTCTCATGACCCCGTTCAGTTACCATTTCCATTTTAGGCGTCACTGCTGTATCCATTATTGCAACATTTAATTGTGCATTATAACTTGTGTGTGGTAACCTGAGCTTGCGCAACGAATAGATTATCTAGTTTCTACTAATGTGTATAGTTTGGTTGTGACTTATGCTCCTTTATTTTAAATGTTTTCCTTCGCGAAAAATTCCGGAGAGTAATTTGTTTTTCCAAAACAACCCTTAGCAAATCTCGAGGACGAGATTTTTCTTAAGGGGGGTAGTGTTGTAACACCCAAAAATTTTGACCTTATTTTATCAATTAAAATTCTGCCAGGGAATTAAAACTTTAAATTTTCCTGAGCTCCCTTTTGATTTTTCTTTTTTGAACCAATTCTCCCCCTTGTTATTATGAAGTTTTTCCCCTAAGAGAAAACTTTTCAGATATGTTTTTGGAACTGTTTAAAACTCTCAAGATAAACTTTGCTTGCATTAGTAAAACAAATTTCATAATTAATTTGCTTAATTGTATTTTTCTTGAAAAAATGGTTTTTTTTCAAGGTTTTATGGCCACATTTGAACTACAACCATGTGATAAATTATTTCAAAAATCCCACCAAAATTTGGAGGTGTCATGTGGTGTTAGTAAATCACTTTTGTGCAAAAATATCTTTACTTCATGAAATAATTTGAGCTCTACACCCAATTTTCTTCTCTGGTCCAGTGAGCAATTTTGCACTACAACCCATATAAATAATTCTTTCTAGCCTCCAGCAAAATTATGGGATGTTAGTAGTAACATATGATTCAATTTTACGCAAAAACCTAGTGTTGTTCTTTGAAAAATTCGAGTGCATCAACCACATTTCCATTCTGATCCAACTTGATGGTTTGTACAGCAACCATGTTATTGCTTGCTCTTTGGCTCTTGATTCCTTTTCCTGCTTATAGCCAGCCCTACAAAACCCCTAAGTCCAGGAGCATGCACCTATTGGACCATTTTTGGTTCATGTAACAATGCATTTTTTCTCCTGACCAGAATTGAGTTTTTGCAAAACTTGCACTAACAAGTTTCTCCTATTAACAAACTAACTTCACCACTCCCTCTTGCATCTAAGGAGACACTGATCTGGAGAATTTGGCCACCCCAAGAGATGCCTAGATGCATGTGGCATTCTGTCGAGCACCCTGTGGGCATGACCAGTTTTGACATGAGTTTTGGCATTGCACTATGAGCTTGCACCTCTGACCAAACCAGCATGTCCACTAGCATCACAACTACCCCTAAGCTAGGACTGCTAAACCCCAGCTCCATCCAAGCCACCTAGCAGGCCACAACATTTCTTCGAGCACGTCCCGTGCGTGCACTGGACGCGCCCAGAGCGAGCCAATTGCAGCCGCGCGCCCAAAACCGCCACGCCCCGCCCCTGGTTTTTGCACTCGCGGCAGAACCTTGCCACGCGCATCCCTCCTCGCCACTACGCGCCAGCCCGCCCTGGCACCCTACAGCGCCACCGCCAGAGCTCTTTTGGCGGCACGCCGGCGTCGGCCGACCATCTCTGCCCCGTTCAGCGCCGCCCAAGCCCCTCCCGCTCGCCACCTGGCCCCGGCACAGCTCGGCCTCATCCACTCGCGCGTCCTCTAGCCCTCGTCGCCGCCACGTCTCCCTGGCACTACAGAGAGGCGGTTCGCCGCCGTTCTTATCCTCGGCAGCCGCAAACCGACATGGAAATGCTATAAATGGAGGTCCCCGAACTCCCCCGAGCACGCAGGCAACCTCAGGCCACCCTTATAGCACTCTCCTAGCTCGCAATCGACCTAGGGAGGCTTCCTTCCCCGTCTCCGGCAACTCCAGCCGCCGCCTCACCCCAGCTCCATTCGCCTCAACCAAAGCCTCCCTCTCTCCGTTATCTTCACCAGAAGCTTCCCCTTCCTCCCGTGGACCTTTCCCACTACTCAATTTTGATCGAGACTCACCGCGGGAGAATTTGCACTCCGCTCCCGAAGCCTCCGGCCGCCGCGAAGCTCGCCGCCGGCAGCTCCCTCCGTCCCCTCCTGCAAGTCGACCACTGGGAGGACCGCCTTGGTCTCGCGGATCCATCCAGACCCTCTGGAACAAGCGGGGAGCCGCCGTTCGCCGGCGACGATCGCCGGAGTCCCGCCTCTGCTCGGGACAGAGGTAGAGGAGGGAGTAGACTAGTCAAACCTGACTAGTGGGGACCCCTGGACCCACTGTCAGTGACACACGCGCCGTCCACGCTGGAGTAAGTGAAGGCGTAATCCAACCAGTACGTTTTCCCCGCTCCGAAAGCGTAATCCCCTCTGAACGTTTTCTTTTCTGTTTTAATTTAAAAACAGATTTGACCACAACTTTGACCGTCTATAACTTTTTAAATACAACTCCAAATGAATTGATTTCTTTTCCTACTTTCCACAAAAATTGTCTAGTTTATTTTAAGATTTATTTGAAAATTTTCCAAACAACTTTTTTGTACTGTTTTTGAATTTTGTGATATTTGCATATTTTGAAAATAGGATTTTTGGAAGAGAAGGAAACTTTCAAAAAGTTTTGGAGAGCACCCCCACCTCTCCACACCTTTAAGGCAAGCATTCTGAACCCTGGTGTAATTTTTGTGTGTGTCGTTTGACTCGGTAACAACACCACCCCGGCACGTGCATGCGTCATTTTATGTGAGGATGTGATCCTCTTCATAAGTGCATATTAGTGAAGTTCATGCATATGGATTTGACATGTTTTGTGATGGAAATCACCGCCGTACACTTTTCATGCATACCGGAGGGAAATGCCGGGTAGGCCTCTGTCTTGGGTAGACGCGGTCTTGACCCTAGTCCTCCGTTGAGACGGTCGTGTCCGGTATGGCATGATGGAGTATGTCATGTGGTGTTCCTATCTGTTGGTTGAAGTATATACATTGTTATGCTAAACTTGCAGGGATTATTACTACCTCCTAAGTCGACCGTAGATCGAGTCTTGTGCCAGTAACCCCCATACTTGTTCCGTACTGCCACAGGTCCCTACCATAGGTGGGGTATGGTTCAGTAAGCTGTTAACCCTTGTCTTGGCACACACCGTACAGAGAGGCCATGGTGGAAGATATCGGTTGTAGCCGGTAGGCATGCCACCTGGTCAGGGGGCATGGGTGTTTCGGTTGTAGCCGAAGGGGGTAGCTCCCCTAGTTTGCGCGCGGTATAAATTTTGTGATCCCATGCTACGTCGAGGTTGTAGCCTCCCCACTTAGAGTTTGCTTGACAGGTGTCGTGGGTGATTCCAGACACCGGTGAGTTAAGCTGGTGTTTGCAAGTCAGGTGTGTTTTCAACTAAAAGACCGTAGACGGAATTAGTCCCGATGGACTAAAGGAATCCGTTACTCGTGGGTAAAGAGTACACCCTCTGCAGAGATTAAACCTATTCGAATAGCCGTGTCCATGGTTAAGGACTACAGTCTGGGATGGGTCAAGCGTCGGTCTTAGTGTCGGTCTTCGGAGGTGAAACTGTTAAAACAGAACGGGAATTACTACTTGTGACTTGTGAGGATTATGTTTATTACTATTGGTGACTAACCCGTGATATTATTGTTACCATCGAATATCTCTGGGATGGTTCTACCTCCGGGATATTCACTATGATTATTTCTTTTAAAGCCCTTTCTGTGGTGTCGCTCAGACACCCGGTTGAGGCATTTCTTTTAAAGCCCTTTCTGTGGTGTCGCTCAGACGCCCGGTTGTGGCATTTCTTTTAAAGCCCTTTCTGTGGTGTCGCTCAGACACCCGGTTGTGGCATTTCTTTTAAAGCCCTTTCTGTGGTGTCGCTCAGACGCCCGGCTGTGGTATTTCTTTTCAAGCCTTTTATGTGGTGTCGCTCAGACGCCCGACTGTGGCATTTCTCTTAAAGCCCTTTCTGTGGTGTCGCTCAGACGCCCGACTGTGGTATTATTATTTTGCATTTTCCGCTCGAGGAGTCTTTCAGACACTCGTTTGGCACGAGTATTTATTATTCTGCATTTTCCGCTCGAGGAGTCTTTAAGACACTCGTTTGGCACCAGTATTTATTATTCTGCATTTTCCGCTCGAGGAGTCTTTCAAACACTCGTTTGGCACCAGTATTTATTATTCTGCAGTTTCCGCTCGAGGAGTCATTCAGACCCTCGTTTGGCACCCAGTATTTATTACCTCTATGTGACCATTGCATAAATTTCCGGTTGCATTTGAATAGCCTGTTAGCATGCATCAAGATATTTATTTTATGACTAACTAAGTGAGTATAAGGATATTACAAGCATAAGCATCAATGGTTATATTATACCTGTGTCCTTAATGTTTGCGAGTACATTCAAAGTACTCACTGGCTTGTCCCTGGCTATTGTCTTGGCCAGATTGCTTGCTTGGAGAGGAGCATTGCGACGACAGCCTCGGAACCTGAGCCACGGTGATAGCAGCCTCGTGAAGATAGGAGTTAACCTGGTCAGCTGTTCCCGTGGGAAATGGAGTCCCATAGCCGTGGTGATCCACAAACCGCTTCCGCCCTCAACCACTAGAAACCTTTTGTTGTACTCATAGGCCACAATGGTCTTGTACTACATATTTTTGTACTTTTGCTTGGAATTTCTGTATCAAGTTGGTGTCTCATCAGCTAACAGTAATCCTGGGGCTGGTGAGCACAACGGCCATTTTCTGGAAATTAATGCCCGGAAAACCGGTCGTGACAGCCACTCAAGGCTTCAAACTCAGCTTCGTCATCTATTAAACCGGCTGGGTCTACTTCAGGGGCAAAGGTATGCTTACGAATTGGAGGGATCAGGCTGACATCATCATAATGCGGCGTGGGGATTCTCAGATTCTCCTTATCATAACCCGGCTGATACTTGGAGAGGTCAGTATCGTTCCCAATTTGAGTGGCCACAGGGCGTATGTCCCTCACGCAGCTGGTGAAGTCTTTTTGATCAAATGGAGTGCCATCCTCCTTTAAACTTGGATACCCAAGAGCGATGTCGGCCGGGTCTAGCTCTGGTAACCAGGCTTTGGCCCGGCTCAAGGCGGCTATTGCTCCGGCTCTTGCTTATGCCCGTCTCAACTCTTGAATCCGCTGGGGGAGTACAGCAAGCCGTCGTAACACATCTTGCAAGAGGTGGGGCACATCATTTGATAAGGCCACAATAGCCAAAGCATGTTGTGACCCGGTGTACAATTGTTCCACCAGAGTATAGACGGCTTTCAGTTTGACTACCATGTCCTTCTTGAGGGTTGTGCTCTTGGGGCCTGTGTTGTTAAACAAAGGGTAAGCCGGAAGCAATAATTAGCTTAGTCATCAAAGGAAGGATGACAGTATTTGAGGTTCATACAAAGAAACGTACCGAAGATTGCTGAGACCATTCGAGATATTTGACGCTTCAAGGCGGACAGCTCAGTGTTTGCCTTTGCAAGGGATGTTTCGGCTGTCTCGGCCCGGGTCACCAGAGAGGCCTTCTCATCAGCCCAGGTTTTCTTCTCCGACTCAAAGTCCTTCTTCAAATTCTCTTGTTCAGAGACGCTGAGTTCAAACTTGGAGTTGGCCTTTTGTATTTCAAGTTCCTGGGCTGCCAGGCGGCTCTTCAGGTCTGCAATTTCCGACTCAAGTTGACCTATGGTGGCCTGTGTTATACCAGGATGTAGTCAGGATCATGGTAAAGAATTTTAAGTCCCAAGCACTTTGCAAGCAAACATACTTGACACTTGGGGGCTAATGTATAACGAAGCTTTCTAAATGATTAAGCCGGTCCCGGATATTAAAGTCCCACGCACTTTGCAAGCAAAGATACTTGGCACTTGGGGGCTAATGTGTATCACAAGTTAAAGGTATTGTGTTACAGCCGGTTTAAGTATTTTTCTCTTTAAGCCAGACAAGCAGCTCTAACAGTTTTTCTAAGTCTACAGCATATTTCCTAATAAGCAATAGACTTGGGGGCTGGTACAGTAAGTATGATTGAAAGTAAGGAAGCGTAAGTCATACCTCAGATTTTTGTTGTATTTGCTTCACCATGTCAATTTCCAGGTCACGACTGCTATGCACCTGGTTGATATAACCCGAGACGATCTCTCCAATACTCAAATGAGTATAGTCAGTGATGTCCGTCTTGGCTTTACGGCGTTCCAATAACTCCTCTTTAGCAGAAAATCTGGCAAGAACTATGGGCCGGGCCGGCTCAACAATCTGAGTCTTGAGTATTTCCACTTCTGGGTCAATCGTCTTGGCCGGGCTAGGTGCTTCCGGGTTAATAGAACCAACCAGAATATCTTCAGCAGGCATATCAGAAGTTGGGACTGCAGTATCCTGAGCCGGTTCAGGTGGCGGCTGATGTGTGGGAGAGCCGGGAGCAGCTGTGCCCAGTTCCGGTTCAGTTACCACAGGGTCTTGGGCTGGATTATCTTTCTTCATTTTCTTCCTGGGCTTCACTTGCACATTATGGACAAAGTGGAATAATGAGTAAAGGAACATGAGGAAGAAAAAACGTAAGGTAAATAAATTGATATTACCCAGGGGCAGTCTTAAAAACCGGCATGTTTGACTGCATAGACTCGCCGGATGAAGGAGATGTATCCTGATAATTGGAGTCAAATGAATTGAGAGGTTGACGGATTAGACCCGCCAAAGGTAAAAAAAAGGGATAAGTCGGAGATAACCTCAGTCCGACGCTTCCAGGTTGTGTCAGGCAAGCCGGAGGAGAGCTCTGCATCCTTGCTGGTCCGGGTCTGCCTCCGGCTTTCAAATTGCTATTGCTTCAAAAGAAAGTCAGGATCTTGGTAAGCCAAAGGGTGTGAAAATCTTACTTTCCGGGTTACTCTTCGAATTTTCTGACGCGGCCGAAGCTCGGAGTCGGAGGAAATTATAGTTACCTCTTCCTCGACGGGTTGGTTGTTGCCCGTGTCTTCCTGAAAGGAGAATAATGTTAGTAAGGTAATGATAAAACAGTAAGGGAAGTTGAAAGGTTACCTCTTCTTCGTTATCATCAGAGCCATCGAGCTGGAACATCTCTGAAGCACTTGATTTTCTTTTCTTTGAAATAGAAGGCCTGGTGGTTCTTTTTTCGGCCCTCTTTGCCGCCCGGGCTTGTTTGGCCGCCTCATGATCATATGGGACTTTCCAGAACTTGTCATTTGCCTGTAAGGAGTTGTAAGGGGGTATGAGTAAAAATAAGGTAAACTTAATAAAAGGTGATCATTGAGGCTGATGACTTACTGCGGGGGCCGGGTTGTTCTTATAGAAGGGGAGTAAGCCGAAGGTATTATTCACCACAGTCCCCTCTTTCAACAGTGACTGGATCATAACCTCGACCGTGTCATCTGGTAAATCATCAGGGCTGTGACGCAGCGGGTCATCCTTTTCCCCTGAGTAAGTACACATTAAGCCGGGTCGGCGACTTAATGGAATCACCCGCCAAGTAATCCAGGTCCGGACCAAATCAATGTCATCCAAACCATTGCCCAAAAGAGCTTTAATCTTCTTTATGGTGGGGGCAAGTGGAATATGTTCAGCGGGAGATAATTTGTCAGCCAATGGGTGGTTGGACTCCAAGCGCAGAGCGTGAAAACCGGGTAGTGAATTCTCACCAGTCGGAGAGGTATCTTGGCAGTAGAACCATGTCTGATTCCACTCTTTTGGATGGCTTGGCAGCTCCGCATAAGGAAAAAGGCAGTCTCTTCGCCGCTGGATCGAGATGCCACCGAGTTCCAGACTGGGCCCATTGGCACGTTCATTTTGCCGGTTCAAATAAAATAGCTCTCTGAACATGGTCAAATTTGGCTCTTCTCCAAGGTACACCTCGCAAAACACTTGGAAGTTGCAGAGATTCGACACGGAGTTGGGCCCGATGTCTTGAGGTCTGAGGTCAAAGAAATGCAAAGCATCTCTGAAGAATTTTGACCCGGGTGGAGCAAATCCCCGGTTCATATGATCCGTAAACACAATTACCTCCCCTTCCTTGGGTTGAGGTTTCTCCTCTGATGGGTTAGGAGCACGATAGGACATAATTTCCTTCTGGGGCAGATGGCCGGATTTCACAAACCCAGCTAAAGAGCTCTTTTTAACGGTGGATTTGACCCAGTTGCAGGTCACCGGGGGTTTAACAGCTTTGGGTGCCATTGTGTAAATTGAAGCCTACAACAAGATAAAGGAAATTTTCCGGTTTATTATAACCCGGAGAATAGGCATTATTGGGTTATTTAAGATGGCGGCTTAAGAAGGGGCCTAATGACATACAGGTAACTATGTAATAATGTTTAACAGCTGCAGGTATTAAAGATGATTAAGATTTTCTTAAGTCGCCAGAAGCAAGCGGTGCTGACAGCCGGTATTATCTTAAACCGGTTACACGAACTACTATGGCTGAAACAGAGTCAACAGACGTGGTTTTTGGCTAAGTATGGAGCAAACCGGTTTCACAAATTGCAATTATTATTTTGGATCAAATGATGCTCTGGAAAGGAAAAATTTCTAGACCTAAAAACAGTACAGGGAAGTTCATATACTCAAGGAGGGCTTCCAAAACAAGGAAATGAGATCTGTTTTCGTACAGAATAAGCACGAAACATCCTCCGCAGCAGTTCTATGTGGTTTTTATGATCTGAGCAGGGTAATAGAGGTAGGAATTAATGGAGGTTACGTCAGGCGGCGATGAACGTCGACGAACTCAAGGCAGCACTAATGCAAATCTGAGAAAGGGGGGAAAGAGAACTCACCGATGCGGAAGAACTGCGGAGGGTTGCCGTCGTTTTTTGATCAAGAAACAGGGTGATGCAGCGGCTTGAGTCGGTGAAGACGAGGGTTCCGACGGTGGCGGCGGCGGAGCTCGAGCGGCAGAGAAGGGAGTGCGAGGAGGAAGACGACCGGAGGAAATGAAAAAGACCTAGGTCGCGTCTATTTATAAGGAGGGGCCGACTGAGACAGCACGAGAAACCAGGAGACCAAGACATCATTTATCCAGCGGCCCCGACGCCTCGATTTTCGGGAGGGTCAGTAAAGGCAGAGATCCGTTGAAGATATGACGAATTAAAATATAAGTTTTATTGAAGATGACGTCACGATGATTTAACCCGGATCCAGATGATGACGTCACAGCGGGTTACAATTCTCACACAAGACAAAAGACTAAAGGCCAGTTCATAAGGTTTTCAAAGATTGACATGAACCGGATCAAATCAATCTGGGGCCTAATGTTGGGGATATGACTATTTGTGTAAGCCGTCCAGGAGGGGCCGGGTTACGCAAAGAGAGGCTCATCGGAAGCCCAAGACCAAGGCATGAAGATGGCGGTTCACTAAAAGGCCTAAAGGCCCACAGGAGACTCTGAGGCCCGTAAAGATAAACCGCCATGATGGTATAACTTGTACTGTAAGGTAGAGATAACTAGTCACCGAGACGGACACTGTTTATGAGCCGGCCGGGACTCTGTAGGCCGCAGGGCGTCAACCCGTGTATATAAGGGGACGACCCGCCAGCGGCTTAGTAAAAGAAACAACTCATCGAGAGCCAGGCATAGCGTATCTCGCTCCCTGGTCATCGAAACCTCAAGCAATACCAGCCCAACTAGACGTAGGCCTTCCTTCACCGCAAGGGGCTGAACTAGTATAATCCTCGTGTGTTCTTTGTCCCGATTAACCCCTTTAAGCTTCATAGTTGCGATGGCTCCACGATCAAGTCCTCGCAAGAGGACATCTGCCGCAACAATTCGACGACACTACCCATATCATAAATATTAATCAAGCAGGAGTAGGGTTTTACCTCCATCGAGAGGGCCCGAACCAGGGTAAAAACATCGTGTTCCTTGTCTCCTGTTACCATCCGCCTAGACGCATAGTTCGGGACCCCCTACCCGAGATCCGCCGGTTTTGACACCGACATTGGTGCTTAAATTGAGAGTTCCTCTGTGTCGTCGCTCTTAGGCCCGATGGCTCCTCCGATCATCAGCAGCGATGCGGTCCAGGCTGAGACTTTTCTCCTCGGAAAGATCTTCGTATTCGGCGGCTTTGCACTGCAGGCCAATTCGCTTGGTCATCTGGAGCAGATTGAAAGCTACGCCCCTGGCCATCAGATCAGATTCGGAAGGCTGAACTACATGGCTGACATCGGCGGAGATTTGATCTTCGACAGATTCGAGCCACAGCCGAGTGCGGCGCACTGTCACGAAGGGCATGAGTTAGCTCTGCCGCCGAACAGTGTCCTGGGGGCCGCACCCGCATCAGCTCTGACCCTTAGTTCGGAGCCAATTGCGCCGACTGAGGACGAGTGGTTGGACGCCGCCTCGGAGGCTGCAATCTCTACGGCGATCGAGCCGAGCACCAGCTTTGTCCCTCGCGAAGCCCGTGACTCCAAGGTGCCGGACTCCGAGCCCCCCGCGCCCCTGCCGATGGAATCCGATTGGGCGCCGATTATGGAGTTCACCGTCGCGGACATCTTTCAGCACTCGCCCTTCGGCGATATTCTGAATTCACTAAAGTCTCTATCTTTATCAGGAGAGCCCTGGCAGGACTACGGTCAGCAAGGTTGGGATGCGGATGATGAAGAAATTTAAAGCCCACCCACCACCCACTTTGTAGCCACTGTCGATGATTTAACCGACATGCTCGACTATGACTCCGAAGACATCGACGGTATGGACGCTGATGCAGGAGACGATCAGGAACCAGCGCCTATAGGGCACTAGAAAGCCACCTCGTCATATGACATATACATGGTGGACACCCCAAAAGAAGGCGATGACGATGGAACAGCGGAGGATGACCCCTCCAAGAAACAGCCTAAGCGTCGGCGTCATCGCCGCCACTCTAAATCCCGCCAAAGCAAAAACGGTGATTCCGGCACGGGAGATAATAAAACTCCGGACAGTGCCGAAGAAAACCCCCTCCAGCAAAACTCAGCACAGGAGATGGAGAAGCCGACCCTCATGAGAGAGCGGCAGACAGAGAGGTCGAGGACGATAATTACATGCCTCCCTCCGAAGACGAGGCAAGCCTCGACGACGACGAATTTGTCGTTCCTGAGGATCCCGTCGAACAAGAGCACTTCGAACGCAGGCTTATGGCCACGGCGAGCAGCCTCAAGAAAAAACAGCTGCAGCTTAGAGATGATCAAGACTTGCTAGCCGACAAATGGATGAAATTCCTTGCGGCCGAAGAGTATGAACTCGAACGCCCCTCCAAAAGCTACCCAAAGCGCAGGTTGCTACCCCGATTAGAGGAGGAAGCACCCACATCACCAGCGCATGACGCGGTCGACCGGCCATTTCGTGGCCGCGACAGAGAGGCCTCTCGGCCCTCCACTCAAGCCGCACCCCAACGCCGCTTGAAAAATACCAAGGCACGGGGAAATGCGCCAGACCTGCGAGATATATTGGAGGACAAGGCAAAGCAAACAAGGTCAATCTACGGATTGCGTGGGCGCCCCACGGCACGAGACGGTAATCGTCACGCCGAATACAGTAAATCCGGTCGGGCCGAACACAGTAGACAAAGCTCGTCTGAGCTACGTCGTGATATAGCTCAATACAGAGGTGCCGCACACCCACTATGCTTCACAGATGAAGTAATGGATCATCAAATCCCCGAGGGTTCCAAACCCGTGAACATCGAATCATACGATGGCACAACAGATCTTGTGGTATGGATCGAGGACTATCTCCTTCATATCCACATGGCCCGCGGTGATGACCTACACGCCATAAAATACCTCCCACTCAAGCTTAAAGGACCAGCTCGGCATTGGCTTAACAGCTTGCCAGCAGAATCAATTGGTTGTTGGGAGGACCTAGAAGCCGCATTCCTCGACAATTTCCAGGGCACTTATGTGCGACCACCAGACACCGATGACCTAAGCCACATAACTCAGCAGCCAGAGGAATCGGCCAGGCAATTCTGGACACGGTTCCTAACCAAGAAAAATCAAATCACCGACTGTCCGGACGCAGAGGCCCTAGTGGCCTTCAAGCATAATATCCGGGACGAGTGGCTTGCCCGGGACCTTGGACAGGAAAAGCCTAAATCTATGGCAGCCCTCACGACACTCATGACCCGCTTTTGCGCGCGAGAAGACAGCTAGCTGGCTCATAGCAATAACATAACCAAGAGGCCTGGTAATTCGAATACCAAGGACAACAGTGCCAGGTCGCGTCGCAACAAGCACAAGCGCCGCATTAACGGCAACAATGCTGAGGATATGGTAGTTAATGCCGGATTCAGAGGCTCTAAACCCGGTCAGCGGAAAAAGCCATTCAAGAGAAATAGTCCGGGCCCGTCCAGTTTGGACCGAATAATCGACCGCTCGTGCCAGATACATGGCACCCCCGAAAAGACATCCAATCACACCAACAGGGATTGTTGGGTGTTCAAGCAGGCCGGCAAATTAAATGCCAAAAATAGAGACTAGGGGCTACATAGTTGTAACGCCCCGGATTCGATGCGCCAGGTGTCCGCCAGTTATTCGCCATCATTGCCATGTCATATGCTTGCGTGTTGCACTTTGCCATGTCATCATCTGCATTTCATATCATGTCATCATGTGCATCGCATTTGCATACGTGTTCGTCTCATGCATCCGAGCATTTTCCCCGTTGTCCGTTTTGCAATCCGGCACTGCTGTGTTCCCCGGCGCCCCCTTTTGCCTCTTTTCGTGAGTGGATGTTAAACTTTCTCGGAATGGACCGAAGTTTGCCAAGCGGCCTTGGTTAACTACCAGTAGACCGCCTGTCAAGTTTCATACTATTTGGACTACGTTTGATACTCCAACGATCAACCGAGGGACCGAAAAGGACTCGTGTGTGTTGCAGCCCAACACCCCTCCAAAGTGGCCCAAAAACCACCTAAACATGTTCCATCATCTAGATCGTTCGATCGCGATTGTGTGGCCGCAAACCGCACCTCATTTGGAGCTTCCTAGCTCCTTCTACCTATAAAACTAGACCTCCCCCGAAATTTTCGGGTCATTCTACCCTAACCCTAGTAAAAATCCCCTCTCCGCCGCCGGACAACGTCCGCCCTAACCGGACGCACCACCGCCGCCAACCACAGCGCGCCACGTGGCCCGCCGCCGCCACCTCCGCCGCCGGCCCGCCTGGCCCAGGGCAGGCCCGCGCCGCGCGCCCCGAGCCCGAGCGCCCCGCCGCCGCCTCGCCTCCCCGCGCCGCCCGCAGAGCCGGGCCGCCGCCTTCGCACGCCGCCTCGCTGCGCCTCCACGCCGGCCGCCGCCTCCTCGCCTGCTCCGCCGTTGCCGGCCGCGCCTTGTCCCCGCGGCCCCACGTCGCCCCGCTTCGCCCCTGCGACGCCCCGGCCGCCGCCGCCGCTCGCCGCCCACGGCGCCCGCGCCCGGCCGCGCCTCCCCGGCCTCCCCGCGCCCCGAGCCCCGCCGGCCGTCGTCTTCTTCTCGTCTCCGGCGATGCCCCGATCTAGATCTAGATCTCAGCAGGTTGACGCCCCCCCCCCCCACCGAAATATTTCAGTCCCTGAGATATTTCACATTCTGGTGCCAACTTTGACATGCCATAACTCCTCATCCGTAGATCTATTTTGCATGTATGATATATCGAAATGTTCATCATGAGGTTCTCTACATTTTGTTCCATTGTGCCATGTTCATTTTAGGTCATCTTGGTGCCCTAATCATCGTTGCAAGAGTGCTATGTAATGTTGCTTGCTGTAATTTAACAGAACATGCTCAATTGTCATTTTTGCATCTTTTTGTGTTATTTTCTTTTGAGCATTAAGTCTACAGTTGTTATGAGCTATAACATTCCACCATTTCTGTGGTGCAATCTATTTTTCATGATATGCCATGTGTTGACTGTTTCAAGCTTGCAAAGTAGCCTCCATGATGTTGCTGATTTCAGGGTCTTCGATTTTTCACCAAGTCTTTGCTCTGTTGATATTTTTATGCCATGTATTCATGTTGCTAGAGAGATATTCATGCCTATTTTTAGTATGTTAAGTAAGGATGTTTTGGATATATGGTTATGCTATATCCATCCATGCTCCTGGTTGCATTTATAGAGTGCTCTAGCATGTCGTAATCTTGCTCTACTTTTGCTATAAAATATTCCTAGCATATTGTTAACATGTTTAGCAATTTTGCCTAGCTTGTTGTTGTTGATCCGTGCATGCTATGTTATTGTTATTGCCATGTCTAGCTTCTATGCCATGTCTAGCATGTCTTAATCTTGCTCTACTTTTGCTATAAAATGTTCCTGACAGATTGTTAACATGTTTAGCAATTTTGCCTAGCTTGTTGTTGTTGATCCGTGCATGCTATGTTATTGTTCTTGCCATGTCTAGCTTCTATGCCATGTCTAGTTGCTGGGTGTATGATTGGTTTGTCACGCAATGCCTCGTAGTGAGTGCATCGAGCTCGTAAACATGCCTACTAGTTATCTGTTTTGGCCATGCTCCAGTTTTTCACCAAGTCTGAAGCTATAACGAAACTTTCTATGTTTACATGGTTGCCATCATATCTTCTGTGCCCTTTTGGCTCATGGGCAGTAAGGGACTCTTGTTATATGCTTTGATTAGATTCATGCCATGCTCTAGTTTGACATGATAGCTTGATGTAACATGTTGTTTTATAGCTCTAAACATTGCAACCTGATGTTATTTCTGCCATGTCCTGTGAATTCTGCTAAGTCTGTGATCTGTTATTATTTGCAATCTTGCCATGTCTTTTTGAGCATGTTCTAGTAGTTTCTGGAGATAGATCAGTATTCATGTTTTGTAATGCTTTACCTGTAAATCATGTCCATACCTTTTCTTTTCATGTTGATATCCTGTAGCATGTTGTTTTGATGCTTGCAATATGCTTCGTTGCTGTTTTGGACAGCTTGTCCTTTAACCTTGTATAGGGTGTATGTTGAACTTTGCTCCGTTTTGAGTGTGCTCTATATGAAACTTGCTTAGTTTTGCATGTAGCTTCTTATTACCTTGTTTCATCCATGTTTTGAGGTGTGTGCTTGATGTTTGTATGCATTTTGCGCCAATGCCATGCTTATCTTGCTTTGCTCATATCTTCTAGGTCGTAGCTCCGAATCTAATGAACTTTATATGTAACTTGACTAGAATTTCGTGTAGATCATCGTGGTGCATCTTAACTTGATGTTTAGCAATTTGAACGTAAGGTTTAGTGAGATCTGGACCAATTTCGAAATTTGCATATGAGGACTTACCGGAATTGTTCTAGGTTGTTTCCGGCCTCATTTAAACTTGCTTTGATGTGTTATTCTTGTATGCATCATCTCTTGCCATGCGTAGCCTCATGTAGCCTTGTCATGCATCATACTTGGTTGAGCATCATGCCTTGTTCTTGTGTGGTGTGTTTACCGTGTTGTGTGCTTCTTCTCAATAGTTCCCGTTTCGTTGCGATCGTGACGATTCGTTCGTCTACGCTTGTTCGTCTTCGTGGCTTCATCTTCTTCATGGACTCGTTCTTCTTCCTTGCGGGATTCCAGGCAAGATGACCGTCACCTTGGATCTCATTACTATCATTGCTATGCTAGTTGCTTCATTCTATTGCTATTGTCGCGTTACCTACCACTTGCTGCTCAAGCCTCCCAAATTGCCATGAACCTCTAACCTTTGTCACCCTTCCTAGCAAACCGTTGTTTGGCTATGTTACCGCTTTTTCTCAGCCCCTCTTATAGCATTGCTAGTTGCAGGTGAAGATGAAGATTGCTCCATGTTGGTTTTTGTTTATGTTGGGATATCACAATATCTCTTATATTATTAATGCATCTATATACTTGGTAAAGGGTGGAAGGCTCGGACTTATGCTTGGTGTTTTGTTCCACTCTTGCCGCCCTAGTTTCCGTCATATCGGTATTATGTTCCCGGATTTTGAGTCCCTAACGCGGTTGGGTGATTTATGGGACCCCCTTGACAGTTCGCTTTGAATAAAACTCTTCCAGCAAGGCCCAACATTGGTTTTACCATTTGCCCCACCTATGCCCTTTATTTTCCCTTGGGTTTCCGGAGCCCAAGGGTCACCTTTATTTAGCCCCCCCGGGCCGGTGCTCGTCGTGAGTGTTGGTCCGAACCGAGCAGCCTGCGGGGCCACCACGGGGAAACTCGAGGCCTGGTTTTACTCGTAGCTTGACTTATCCGGTGTGCCCTGAGAACGAGGTACGTGCGACTCCTATCGGGATTTGTCGGCACATCGGGTGGCTTTGCTGGTCTTGTTTTACCATTGTCGAAATGTCTTGTAAACGGGATTCCGAGACTGATCGGGTCTTCCCGGGAGAAGGAATATCCTTCTTGATCGCAAGAGCTTATCATGGGCTAAGTTGGGACACCCCTGCAGGGTTTGAACTTTCGAAAGCCGTGCCCGCGGTTATGTGGCAGATGGGAATTTGTTAATGTCCGGTTGTAGTAAACTTGAAGTAAACTCTACTAAAATACACCAACCGTGTGCGTAACCGTGAGTGTCTCTTTTTGGGGTTGATCGAGAGGAGAACACGGTTTCTGGGTTATGTCTGACGTAAGTAGGAGTTCAGGATCACTTCTTGGTCATTACTAGTTGACGACCGCTTGCTTTGCTTCTCTTCTCGCTCTTATTTGCGTAAGCTAGCCACCATACATTGCTTAGTCGCTGCTGCAACCTCACCACCTTACCCCTTCCTCACCCTTTAAGCTTTGCTAGTCTTGATACCCATGGTAATGGGATTGCTGAGTCCTCGTGGCTCACAGATTACTACACCACCAGTTGCAGGTACAGGTTATGCGATGATCATGACGTGAGAGCGATGTTTAATTGTGTTGGACTTCTTCTTCTGCTTCTTCTTCATTTGAGGGATAGGTTCCTGGTCGGCAACCTGGGCTAGCAGGGTGGATATTGTTTGAATTTCTGTTTATGTTTCATCCGTAGTCGGATGTTGTTCTCTTGTATATTGATGTATTCTTGGGCGTTTGTGCCTTATGTATGTATCCCCATTTATTATGTAATGTTGATGTAATGATATCCACCTTGCAAAGCGTCTTCAAGATGCGCTTCTATCCTTGGTGGGACCTTCGAGTTCCTTTAGGATAGGGTCGCATCTTGGGCATGACAATAGCGATGAGGAGGAGGAGCCCCGGCCGCCGAACAGTAGTGGACAGAAGGGATTCCCCCCACAAGTGCGGACGGTGAACATGATATACGCAACCCACATCCCCAAGAGGGAGCGGAAGCATGCGTTAAGGGAGGTATACGCGATGGAGCCAGTTGCCCCGAAGTTCAACCCATGGTCCTCCTACCCGATCACTTTTGATCGAAGGGACCACCCCACTAGCATCCGTCACGGCGGATTCGCCGCATTGGTTCTAGACCCAATTGTTGACGGATTTCACCTCACTAGAGTCCTTATGGACGGCGGCAACATCCTGAACCTGCTTTATCAGGATACAGTGCGGAAAATGGGCATCGATCCCTCGAGGATTAAACCCACTAAAACGACCTTTAAAGGCGTCATACCAGGTGTAGAGGCCAACTGTACAGGCTCAGTCACACTTGAAGTGGTCTTCGGATCTCCGGATAATTTCCGAAGAGAGGAGTTAATCTTCGACATAGTCCCGTTCCGCAGTGGCTATCATGCACTGCTCGGGCGAACCGCATTTGCCAAGTTCAATGTGGTACCGCATTACGCATACCTTAAGCTCAAGATGCCAGGCCCTCGAGGAGTCATTACGGTCATTGGAAACACCAAACGCTCTCTCCGTACGTAGGAGCATACGGCGGCTCTCGCAGCGGAAGTACAAAGCAACCTCTCAAGGCAATTCTCCAGTCCGACCATTAAACGTCCGGACACCGTCAAGCTCACCCGGAGTAACCTACAACAAGACCGCCTGGCACGTTTCGAGCAGGCATAGCAATGCGGCCCCAACCCCAGCCCTCGCGAAATTGCGAAACCAGTGCTGCGCGTACATAACCACGCTCTGAAAGTACCATGGGCACAGGGGGAGGGGAACCATCACGGCACGCCCAAAACACGGCTTAAACCGCACTAGGGGCTGCAGATTTCTTACTTTCAGGACTCCATTCTTCGGAAGGCCTAACCGGCAGTACAATTGTCGCACAAACGATGCAAGAACCAGGGAAGCAGAAAGCCACGCCGCACTATGGAACTCTCAGGTGGCCTCTATAACGAGCAGTATACCTGTTTTGCATATCATTCCGCAGCCCGCCCCTGGAAAGGACATGTTAAATATTCCCACCTTTTGCTTATCGCACTATTTGTATCGTTCTGCTTTGATCGAAGCTTTTTTCAATAAAACATAGCTTTTGTCTATTATTGTATTACTCTTTTTCAAGAATATATGTTCATTAATGACATGTTGCACCCGTACACTTTGGTACGGCCAATACGCCAGGGGCTTAAGTACCCCACAACACGGTGTGAGAAGTCTGAACACTTTCACAAGTGCGGCACCCCAAACTTATAGCATTATATGCATCGGCTCCGAATCATGTCTTGGGTCAATAGTTGGGTTTGCCCGGCTCCTATGTTTTGGTACCTTACGTTCCGTTGTATCGGCTAAGGTAGCGCTACGAGAACTACTGCGATTGTGCCCCAGTTGAGCTGGGCTAAGCACCTCAGTAGAGAAAGCTAAAACTGACCGTCATGATGAGGCAAGAGCTGGTCGCTGTTCGAGAGGTTTTCGAGTCCCTAAAGACTTATGCCGCTTCGAGCGAGGAGTCGGCTTGTCCGGCCTAGGCATGGATAGCGCCCCGAACTCGGTCTTTCGAACACTAGGAGCTTCGCTGAAATTTAAAATTATAGAATTCTATGGCTAAGTGAGAGTGTTCAAGCATTATAGTCCGATTGCCTTGTTCGTTATGTTGAGCGCCTCCCTCGAAGGACCCAAGAATGGGAAAAAGAGCGCTCAAGTTTATCCCGAACACCCCAGCACTCGTGGCATGGGGGCAGAAGCCGACGACTCGCCATCTCTCAAATTTGATAAACGGCCGCATAGAAGGTAATATTTTAAATTCAAAAAGCTTTGCTTAGCGCAAATGAACAAGTTTTCAGCGCACATGACAAAACGAGCGACTTTACTAAAAAATACATCCCTGGAACATTCATCCGCCATAAGGCGGGCACCCTTCAGAACGCCCTCATAGTACATCTCGGGGTGGCGATGCTCCTTGCCCGGCGGCGGCCCGTCCTTCACAAGCTTCTCTGCATCCAGCTTGCCCTAGTGCACCTTAGCACGGGCAAGCGCCCTACGGGCACCTTCGATGCAGACGGAGCACTTGATGACTTCGAGCCTTGGACAGGCCTCCACCAGCCGCCTCACCAGCCCGAAGTAGCTCCCGAGTAGAGCCTCTCCAGGCCACAACCGAACTATGAGGCCCTTCATGGCCTGTTCGGCCATCTTGTGGAGCTCGACTAGTTGCTTCAGCTGGTCGCTCAAGGGCACAGGGAGTCCGGCCTCAGCATACTGAGACCAGAACACCTTCTCTGTCGAGCTGCCCTCCTCGGCTCGGTAGAATGCGGCGGCATCAGACACGCTGCGGGGCAAATCTGCGAATGCTCCTGGAGAGCTCCGGATTCGGGTAAGTAACAAGTAATTCACTTTCACATGCTTGCTTTGCATAAAGAAAGCCTTACCCGCCGCTATCTTTTTCATCGCCTCAACCTCCTGGAGGGTCTTCTGGGCTTCGGCCTTGGCAGACTTGGCATTCTCAATGGTTGCCGCAAGCTCGGACTCTCGCGTCTTTGAGTCAAGCTCCAAACTCTCATGTTTTTTTCATGAGAGCCTGGAGCTCTTGCCGCACCTCGCCAACCTGTGCCTCATACTTCTCCCGCTCGGTGCGCTCCGTGGCCGCCCTCTTCTTGGCCTCAGACAATGCTTGCTTAAGGGTCGCCACCTCCGTTATCCTCGAGCTGCTTCTTGGCAAGCCCGAGCTCCTTCTCAGACTGCTCGAGGTTCTGCTTCAGCGCGTCCACCTCTGCAGTCAGTGCGGCGGACGCCAGCAGCGATGCCTGCATATGCATATTGACTTACTTTTGTTAGACTCCTGCGAATGTTATTAGATCCTCTATTCGGCTTTTCTTTCGAACGCCAAACAGAGCATCAGGGGCTTCAGTCAGTCTGCTCTTGGCGGACTGAACCTTCTGGATCACCGTACTCATCACAGTATGGTGCTCCTCGTCGATAGAGGCGCCGTTAAGCACCTCCAGCAGATTATCCGGCGCCTCCGGTTGGACGGGGGCCGCCGACTAAGTAGGCTTGCTCCTCTTGGAAGGTGGTCGCCTGCCGCAGTCCGGAACCGTTGAAAATTTCGGCGCGGTGTCCGGCTCAAGGCCGGACTTGGAGCCATTGTGGGTTCTATCCCCTTTTCGCCTGGAGTCCGGGAGGTCGCCTTGCGGCACCCCCAGGTCCACCTCCTCCTGGCTTGGAACCTGTTGGGACGCCACCTCGGCGTCGTCCGTAGGGCGCGGGGAGGTAGCCGTCGGAAGCGAATTCACATCCGATGAGTCCAGGGAACCACTCGACAACACGTCGAGCCAGTCTTTGGGTGGACTGCATAATCATATTCGACATAAGGAAAAGCTGTGCAATGAAGGAATACTATGAATCACTCTGGTACCCGGATACTTATGATTTCGCCAAGGCTAGGCCGTGAGCGGCCACTCCTCTTCACCATCGTCGGCGTTGGTGGAGTAGTCCGAAGGAAGGGTTTCCCCCTTCTTGGACCCTTCAGCCTCCCTAGTTGGGGCGACCTTCCTTTTCTTTCCTCCCCCCGCTGGAGGGGGAGAGGCTTTTTCTTCCTCCTCCTCGTCTTCACGGGAGGAGTGTGTCTCGGAGTCGTCAGACGATGAATCCGACACCACCACACGACAGGCACTCTTTCGAGTCCCCGTGGCCTTCTTCTTGGCCTTCTTCTCCGGGACCACGTAGGGTGCCGGAACCAGCAGCCCTGCCAAATGGGCGTCCGCTGGGTCTTCGGGCAAAGGAGCCGGATAGCTGATCTGTCCGGACGTCTCTTGCCAATCCTGTCAGGTAAGGGAGTTTAGATCCCGCATAGAGTCAAACTATGAAAAACTAATACCCTGTATAAGGTAAAAACAGCTTACCGCACTAGCGTGACGCTGCGTGCTGAATCTGCGATCCTCGGTAGCGGATGCGGGAGCCTCGGCGCCCTTGAATAGCACCTTCCAGGCATCTTCGTACGTCGTGTCAAAGAGCCTGCTCAGAGTTCGGTGCTGCGCCGGGTCGAACTCCCACAGGTTGAAGGCCTGTTGTTGACACGGGAGGATCCGGCGGATGAGCATAACCTAGACTACGTTGACAAGTTTGAGCTTCTTGTCCACCAGGGTTTGGACATATGTTTGGAGTCCGGTCAGCTCTCCTTTTTTACCCCACGATAGGCCCGTCTCTTTCCAAGAGGTGAGCCGCGTAGGGGGTCCGGATCGGAACTCGGGGGCTGCGACCCATTTAGGGTCACGCGGCTCGGTGATGTAGAACCACCCCGACTGCCACCCCTTCAGGGTCTCCACGAAGGAGCCCTCGAGCCATAGGACATTGGGCATCTTGCCCACCATGGCGCCTCCGCACTCCGCCTGGTTGCCGCGCACCACCTTTGGCTTGACATTGAAAGTCTTGAGCCATAGGCCGAAATGGGGGCGGATGCAGAGGAAAGCCTCGCACACGACGATAAACGCCGAGATGTTGAGGACGAAGTTCGGGGCCAGATCGTGGAAATCTAGGCCATAGTAGAACATGAGCCCCCGGACAAATGGGTGGAGAGGGAAGCCCAGTCCATGGAGGAAATGGGGGAGGAACACCACCCTCCCATGGGGCCTAGGGGTGGGGACGAGCTGCCCCTCTTCGGGAAGCCGGTGCGCGATGTCGTTACACAAGTATCCGGCCTTCCTCAGTTTTTTGATGTGTCCCTCCATAACGGAGGATACCATCCACTTGCCTCCCGCTCCGGACATGGCTGGAGAAGATTGAGGTGGGGAGTGTGGACTTGGGTGCTGGAGCTCGAGTGCGCAGAAATGGATGAGTAAAGTAGGAAGAAGGCGTGGATGAAAAAGGTGGATCCTTATCCCCTTATATGGGAGGACGCAACTACGCGTCCCCACCAGCCTGGTAAAACTCGCTTATCTCCCAAGCGCCGTAATCAATGGCGCGGTTGGGTTACCCCCGCCCGTATTGATGAGAATCCCGGAATAAGGGGACACGATCTCTGCTTTGACAAGACGTGCCAAGGAGACCGCCTCGCATAACGCGCTGAGGTGGGACAATAAAACAATTCGAGTAAAGGCTTGGCCGTGGTGTGATGTCACGCTACGGAATACGTCATTAGATTAGATTTGTGTAAATATTATTCTCTCTATGGCAATATGTAGAAACTTATTTTGCAGAGCCGGACACTATCCTTGTGTTCAAAATCTTCTATGAAGTACTTGGAGGAGGAACCCGCCATGCAATGCCGAAGACAATATGCGCGCCGGACTCGTCGTCATTTAAGCCTGGTTCAGGGGCTACTGAGGGAGTCCTGGATTAGGGGGTGTTCGGATAGCCGGACTATACCTTCGGCCGGACTCCTGGACTATGAAGATACAAGATTGAAGACTTCGTCCCGTGTGCGGATGGGACTTTCCTTGGCGTGGAAGGCAAGCTTGGCGATACGGATATGTAGATCTCCTTCCGTTGTAACCGACTCTGTGTAACCCTAGCCCTTTCTGGTGTCTATGTAAACCGGAGGGTTTTAGTCCGTAGGACACAACAAGAACAACAATCATACCATAGGTTAGCTTCTAGGGTTCAGCCTCCTTGATCTTGTGGTAGATCTACTCTTGTACTACCCATATCATCAATATTAATCAAGCAAGAGTAGGGTTTTACCTCCAGAGAGGGCCCGAACCTGGGTAAAAACATCGTGTCCCTTGTCTCCTGTTACCATCCGCCTAGACACACAGTTCGGGACCCCCTACCCGAGATCCTCCGGTTTTGACACCGACACCTACAACGAGGCCTATCTGACGCAGGACTTCTTTGCCGTTACCAAAGTCTATAGTAACGAATTTGACTAGGTTGCTCTCGAGGAAGTCCTTAAAATCCTGGCACTCAACGTCGGCATGTCATATGTGGTAGACCAAGCATAAGTCATGAACGCAAACCTTGATCACGGCAGGCTTCTTCCTCTCTTCGTCCTTTAGATCCTTCTCTCGTCCCAGGACTGTGGTGTACTCAACATCTAGCCCAGCGACCCACTCATCATCTGCGTCTTCGAACATGCGTCTGAAGCGAGAAAGGCATCCTTTCACCGTCGCAGAAGAACGGGTGTAGATGACGTCGAACTCATCGCCGGTGATGGTTCTAACCTTGTACACACCGCCGATCGGGGAGATTTGGGACGCCATGGATTTGGGAGGAGGGTTAGGATTAGTGGAACAGCCGTAATGTGAATGGATGGGACGACTAGGAGCGAACCGCCGTAGTATTGAAGGACGTGCGGTCGCGCCCTTGGAGATTTAACATGGTGCGTTAGGCTATCTAATGTTGGCATGTCATACATAGTCATCACTTAGTCACTCATACTACAACAAGGTTTTGGCTATAAGGTTGGCTATAAGTGTATTTTTTTTACTTCTCTCTATCTCTTTCTTCGTACTCCCTCCGTCCCATAATAGAAGACGTTTTTGACACTAGTGTAGTGCCAAAAATGTTCTTATATTATGGGACACAGGGAGTACTAGTATTTACTGCATTTGCCAAGGAGTGACCTCTTCCAATGAAATGGTGTTGCTAAGTTTGCTTCATTTAATTAGCTATAGACTCAAAATTGTCTTTTCACCTAGGTACATGCGCTTAGCACCGTTTCTTCCTTGGGTCACCAAACTAGTCTCTCTCTTCTTGATTAACTTGCCACAACAGACTTTATGCCTATGTGGCAAGCTTAAGCACCTGTAGGAGCAAGTAAGTGCAATAGTGCACTTTACATGGCATTTTTGCATATGTGGAGGAAAGAGAGGCAAGCAAAAAGTGGAAAAGTGGGCTCTCATGCAAGAGCCAACCTCTACTACATGGTGGAGCATTGGGAGAGGCACCTGTATGGAGGTGGTCAGGAATCGGGAGACTCACGCCGGTCGTAGCACCACAGTTAAAATGATAATGGCAAGTCAAATCACAGGGCCCCACCTGCCTAGCAGTAACTCGCTGTCAACTCACACAGCCCTACGTTTGCAGCAGCCTACTCCCTCGTCTTCTCGCGTCTCTGTCGAACCAACTAGGCGGAACTGCCCCGCCGCCTAATGCGCAGGAAAAGCCCCGCCCTCGACTTTTAAGTAGTATACCATATACTAATTTTGTATCCATGGATTGCACCCGCGCCATGGAGCAAAGCGTCTAGAAAACGGCGGTACACATGTACAGAGTATACAGCACGCCCGTCGCGTTCGCGTCGCACCCAGATGGTCGGTCGGTCTGGCACGCTGCTCTACGAATGGAACACACGTCATATTGCGTTTGCACACACATGTGGGACGACAATTGAGAACCGACCATAGGCACACTCCCAGCCCCGCAAGTCGGGTGACTTAATAGAAGAGGGAGACGAGCGATAGTACTAGAGAAGTGTTGTACTACGTTGGTGCCTGGACGATCCCTGCAAGACACGAAAGATCAGTTCGTCCATGCATGTGACCAGACTCCAGCAGACACATGTGGATTGGCTATCGTCTACATATCGTGCAGGCTGTGTTGTACATGGTTGTAGTTGTGGTGAGAAATCTAAAAAAAGGTTTCTTGTCATCTCGCAAAAATAGGTGTCATGTGCTTCGGATCACTGCGAGGGTTAAACAGCGACAACTAAGTTGGGCTAGTCATTGGGGGCACATGCACGAACCGTGACTACTCGCTGCCATCGAGGTCAAGTCGGCTATGTTAATTAGGACATCTATCGACGGACCCCTTTTCTACAAGTTTATCTTTAATTTGAGCTTTGTTCCTCGTCTAGTTTGTCCGTCGGGATTCATGTTGTCTCCTTTGGGTAGTGAGGTTATGATTTCTTGTCATGTGGCATTTTTTCGTGTTATATGTTATAATCTGGCGCTTTAGATCAACATGACGACAACTGCGCCACCGGGCCACGTGCATGAAGAATTCTCGATAGTCATTATATTGACGAGGTCAAGCTGGCTCCGGTAGACAAAAGAAAACTAGTACTACTCCACTATATAGGCAGGAGCCTCCGCGCTTGCTTGCTAGTGTTGCTCTCTTCACACTGTCTCGGCCTCTCCAGATCTAAACACGGCAGTGGCGGCCACACACTCTCTCTCTCTGCTCACCACTGGTCACAGATCCAGCTTGATCCTCTCCGCCGAGGAAGGTGAGAAGGTGCAACATTCACGCGGTCGTCCTCAGCGACGACTCTTACCCACTGCTGGTCGCGTCCCGATCAGCCTGCCTTGCAGTTCGCTCCCAAGCACCGCTGGCGAGGGAGGGCCTCCGACCCATTCTTCCTCGCTGCCATAGTGTGGGCAGATCCGGCCTCCCGCCGCCCACCTAGCGACATCCCGACGACCATCAGGTATAACTTCCTTCGAAACAGGCCTTGCTCTACTTCCCGAGCTCCCGACGTCGCTGCATTTGTATCTTTTACTATTTCTCAGGCCCCCTCGTAGATAGGATCGATCGGCTGTTCGAAAACCACCTATTTTTTTTACGTTTAAGAGGTAAAACTAGTTCATGCACTCGAATCTAGTACTACTTGGTTCAAACAAGGAAGGAAGGGGATGGGGGTGGGGGAGGATTTGCTACCTGAATATCGGACTTGGTCGAAAGAGGAAATAATGGGGGCGAAAAGTAGCAGAGATTGGCTATCCAACTGGTCTCTAGGTCTAATAGGGAAATAAAGGGAAACGCAGTACAAACTCAATATAAACCCGATCTATTGGTTGAAAAAGGAAAGAAAGTGGGGACTGGGGGACAAGTCAACAGAGTAAGTCCAGCACTAGATTTGCTAGCCTCACACAGTATAAGGTGGCTATACCGAAAAAATGGGACCAACCCAGATATCCTGTTCTGATGTTTCTTGCCCTGAGCCACTCTTATGTAATGCCACTGGTAAAATGTAGCAGTCGCACTGTTAAAAGAAAGGACACGTTAAACCAATGTTGTTTTCAATGTAATGCCTCCAGTAATATGAATCAGTGGCACTTCTTTATATGTCTTGCTAAAATTTCCCATTAAGTTAAGTTGGTTCTTTTCATTAAAAATGCAACTGTCCTGGTCCGCCTACTCTCCCGTGCCCAAAGTAATGTTGTATTTAAGGGTTGTCATAGTTAATCCTAATGCCCACACTAATATCTAGCAATGCCAGTGCTTTAGAAATTGCTACTGTCCTTATAGGATTGCCATTCAGATAAGGAACATGCTTCTTTTCATTTGATGCATGTTTCATCACTTGTTAGTCACCCTCCTTTCCACCTTTTTTGTGCAAACAGAGATATACATTTCACGCTCGATCTTAGTTGAACTACACAAATGATATCCAAATTATAGTTGAGCATTCCAGGAGCTTCACAACCAACCTTGATGTTGCTCAATTTTATTGCAACTAATGAAGAAGAAGCTCTTTGGGTTTTGTTTTCTGATGGAAATGGAACCGGGGTTGGAGCCCTTTTCTTCAAAAAATTTGAAGAAGAAGCTGCTAGCTCACGGGACATTGCTTCATTTTAGGTGAACTGCACCAAAAGGTGCCATGAATTAAATCATCCATGTTGGTGACTGAAAGTGCAAGCTTCAGCATCCCAGTCTAAGCACCCCCGGTCTCCATCCTTGCGACGCACGGTACACCTCGTTTGCCACCTACTCGACCCTAGTGTCACTGATAAAATGAAGTAATAATACAGTTAAAATAGAGTGAGTGTCATCTCTATCATTTCATTTCCAATGTAGATAAAGAAAGTGCTTCTCTTTGTTAATGTATGTTTCATCAACTAGTCCCATTGTTAATGTTTAAGCATTTCTGTAAACTGGGGTGCTTAATTTTAGTTTATATGTACAAAAATAGAGATTTGAATGGCTCAAGGCGCCTCCTTGTACTACCGCTGTACACTGATGTTCATCACTGGCAGAAGGTGTATCTGGCAGACTTGGGACGATGTCCAGCATGAGGCGTACCGTATGAGGCGTCGCAGGGCCCATCTCGCCCTCGCAGCATGGCATACTATGATACTATCGCAATATTTTCTTCTATTTATTTTGTGTGTTTCATCAACTAGTGCCACTATAATGTAATCACGCTTTTTCATTATCTGTGCAAACAGGGTTATTCAGCTGCATTTTGGTGGAACTGCACAAATGTACGTATGGAACCAGCATATATACAGAGTGCGAGGTTTGCCAAGTAAAAATTACCGACACCAACCATGCTGCATGCACGCATTGGCATCCACCACCACTAGTGGGATGTGTGGCGCTCTCTGTGGACGGATCTTTCTCGGCAACAAATCATCTAACCAAATACTAGTAGCTTATATTGGCAGTTTTCTAGGGAGTACTCTTTTCTGAAAGAAGCACCAATCTATTTTTATTTATTTGTACACTGTGTCACAACTTTGACCCAAAGGTCCAGAGCTATTTTAGGGTGATTAGCGTAGTACTCGGAGACTGATTGTAAGCATGATTTTCATTAGTTGTCACACTGATTGTAAGCATGAGCAGGTGGAAGATTAGGTTAGTGTGAAGCTTACCTTAAACCCTACCGCCGCCGTTGAAACGAGGCGAGCGTCAAGGGAACCGTGGAGAACGGCGGGGAAGCGACGTCGCGCCATCCGGCCTCCTCTTGCGGTGGGAGAACGAATACTCATGTGGCTCCGGCTGGCTCTGCACCCTCACGAACGGCACACCATACTCGATCGATTCGTTATCCTCTGGGTTCTTGACCTTTGACCTGTACGCCCACCACCTCCGCCTGACTGTCGTCTCGGGCTAATCTGTCTGCTCCATCGCCCAGAGGAGATACTCGATGAACTCGGAGGACTGCGGCGTGACTGCCTCCGAGGAGTACATGTACATCGCCGCCATCATCGCCGCCGTCTTGCTCTTTCGCATACATTGCCACATGGCCCGCGCCGTCCTTGAAATCTCCCACTCATTGTCAAACCAACTAAGGATCTCCTTCAACCTGGCTAACTTTGCCTGGTCACCGCCGGCGGTCTGCCTGATTCGCTGCTGCATCCTCTCCATAGATGTCCTTCTGAGTGGTCTGGTTCTAGCTTTGGAAGATGGGAGGAGAGACGGTGGTCTTGCAATAGAGAAGATGGAGAGGCGAGACAGTGGTTTGGAATGGAGATGATGGAGAGGAGAGGAGGTGGGTTTGGAATGCAAAAGATCAGAAGAGGGAGAGGCGAGACGGTGGTTTTGGAATGGAGATGATGGAGAGGAGAGGAGGTGGTTTTGCAATAGAGAAGATCAGAAGAGGGAGAGGCGAGACGGTGGTTTTGGAATGGAGATGATGGAGAGGAGAGGAGGTGGTTTTGCAATGGAGAAGAGGGAGAGGAGCGTGCGGCAGTGATTTAGGATTGGACGAGAGGGCCGGCGCGCTGTGACTGGATCAAAATCAAAATCAATTTACCCTTCAATTAAGAAAGCGACCCCACATTAACTAGTCTCCCTTTTATTCTGGGTCATAATTGACCATGATTTTCGCACATAAAATATATGTTATACGTTGCAAAAATAATATAATTTGAAAGTACATTCAGATACGAACCAAACAATACAATTTTTGGTGACATGCATTCACATTTTGCTTGTCAAATACAGTACATGGTCAAACTTTGACCCAAAATACGCTAAACAACAAAAAAATACTTCCAAGACCAGCGCTGCTCTTCCGCTCTTCTCCTCTTAAACCACAGCCGCTCCTTTCCTGTTCCAATCTAAATGCAGCATCGTTCCTCTCGTCTTCCATTTCAAAACCACCGCCCCTCGTCTCCTGTTCCAGTCCAAAACCAGCGTCGCTCCTCTCCCGTTCTAATCCAAAACCAACACTGCTCCTCTCCTCTTCCATTCAAAAACCACCATCGGCGAGTGAAGGTGCTGTGGAGAAGTAGATCGATGGAGGAGTACAACCGATACGTGAGGATCGCAGACGGCGACCCTGTGAAGCTAGCTAGGATGTTGGAGATACAGTCTTGGTTTGACAACAAGGAGCAACTAGCGGCAATGGCGACATCCATGGCCAAATATCTGCAACAGAGCAAAAAGGCGACGATACTCCCGGAGGGAGTCGCGCCGGAGTGCATAGAGCTGCTCCTCTGGTCCATGGAGCAAACAGATTCACCGAATCCGATCATGAGGGAGCGGTGGTGGGAGTATCGATCCCAGAAGGAGCATCCACCAGAGATTGAAGGATCGAGCATCTAAAGGGTGCCGTTTGTGAGGTTGTCCTTCCAGAGTGAGACGGTGGAGTCTTCGTCGACCGAACCCAACTGCAAGAGGAGAAAAGCAGTTGGCCCGGCGACGCTTCCCCTCCATCGTCTCCCTGGCCGTTCACATCGTCTCACGGGGCGGCTGTCTGCCGTCGAGGAATAGGAGGGGGCTGCCCCCCCCCCCCCAGCCCAATAGTCGGGCAGGTTGTGAACTGTGAGGAGGAGCTTAGGGTTGTCAGTATTTGCAGATTGTGAATTGTGTTTTGTGTTGTGTATTTTGAGAGTACTTTCAGATATGAATGTCTTTTCAATTTCAGATTTGCAGTATTGAGCATATGAAGTATTTTATGAATTCTAGAGATCTATTTTTAGCACTTAAAAAATGTAGTTTCATAGGAGTATAAAAGTGCAGACAATGTGATTCTCAGAGAAGAAACTGCAAGTTTCAGTTTCAGATAAGAAACTACAAGTTCAATTTCAGATAAGAAACTGCAACTTTCAGAGGTAGAGCATTTATATTAACACGGCCTTTTCAAAAAGGGTTAACATCATGTTGGAAGTTTTATTCATGGTCGAAAATGGAACTACCAGCCAGTTAACATCATGCTGATCAACATTCATGCATAGCACTTCTTCATATGATGCACAGTCAAAATGCCCACACAATGTCGAGTGTGCGAAACACAGAGAAAACGTGGGACAAAATTTTGGCAAGTGTTGGACGTGGTTTTGGGCTGCTCCATCTAGGCTTTCATTTTTCACAGGCGCAGCCCACGACCTCGGATGGGAGGTCCATAGGCCTGTTTGTATTTTCTTAGGGCCATCATGTATCGACCGGCCTATGGACCTCCCATCCGAGGTTTTATTTTTGGCAGCCCAATTTATGTATTTTTTTGAAGAAAACGCAGAGGTCTGTTCTATTTTTCTATATAAGAATAGGAACGCCAGGTCCAACTTATGTTTCCCTTCTAACTATATTATATATATTTAAATTATTTTATATGTTATTATATATTATTTTTATTGTCATCATATATTTAACAGATACTTATATATGTAAGAAAACAATATCCCACATCTTATTAACTTATAAATATAATTTCTTAACAAATAAAATCCTGGATTGTTTTGGCACAAAAATCCTAGTGATTGTGTACAAAAGCTTGGTAAGATTTAAGGACGAATGTAATAACATCACTTATTATTTAAATATATTTATAACAAAATGCTCAACCCCTTTTTATTTTTTGATAACATTGCTGGCCCAACCCAACATTATAATTAGAATCAACCCAGCAAAATCGTGTATTTCGAGAAAGTGCAAATGGCCTGTAATTTTTTAGGAAATAAAATAAATGGGCTGCATGGACGCTACATTATTTTTTCACCTAGCCCAGCTAATGGCTGTAATTCAAGAAAAAGATTAAATTGACTGTAAATTCTACCGCGCAAAAAAAGACTGTAAATTCTGAAAAAAAACAATGGGTTGAATACGTGCCACAAATTTGGAGGCTGAAATGTGGGCCAATAGGTCGAAGCCAATGCAAGTCCTTGTCAATTTAGTCAACAAATGATTCTGACATGTTAGCCGTTGGATTTACATCCAATGACCGACATCCATCTTCAATCTCTCGTCTTCTTCCTCCAGCGCCTTCGAGACCACCTCTCGCCTCCTGCTGCTAGCTGTTGGAAATATGCCCTAGAGGCAATAATAAATAGGTTATTATTATATTTCCTTGTTCATGATAATCGTTTATTATCCATGCTAGAATTGTATTGATAGGAAACTCATATACATGTGTGGATACATAGACAACACCATGTCCCTAGTAAGCCTCTAGTTAACTAGCTCATTGATCAATAGATGGTTACGGTTTCCTGACCATGGACATTGGATGTCGTTGATAACGGGATCACATCATTAGGAGAATGATGTGATGGACAAGACCCAATCCTAAGCCTAGCATAAGATCATGTAGTTCGTATGCTAAAGCTTTTCTAATGTCAAGTATCGTTTCCTTAGACCATGAGATTGTGCAACTCCCGGATACCGTAGGAGTGCTTTGTGTGTGCCAAACGTCACAACGTAACTGGGTGACTATAAAGGTTCACTACAGGTATCTCCGAAAGTGTCTGTTGGGTTGGCACGAATCGAGACTGGGATTTGTCACTCCGTGTGACGGAGAGGTATCTCTGGGCCCACTCGGTAGTACATCATCATAATGCGCACAATGTGATCAAGGAGTTGATCACGGGATGATGTGTTGCGGAACGAGTAAAAGAGACTTGCCGGTAACGAGATTGAACAAGGTATCGGGATACCGACGATCGAATCTCGGGCAAGTATCGTACCGATAGACAAAGGGAATTGTATACGGGATTGATTAAGTCCTTGACATCGTGGTTCATCCGATGAGATCATCGTGGAACATGTGGGAGCCAACATGGGTAACCAGATCCCGCTGTTGGTTATTGACCGGAGAACGTCTCGGTCATGTCTGCATGTCTCCCGAACCCGTAGGGTCTACACACTTAAGGTTCGATGACGCTAGGGTTATAAAGGAAGTTTGTATGTGGTTACCGAATGTTGTTCGGAGTCCCGGATGAGATCTCGGATGTCACGAGGAGTTACGGAATGGTCCAGAGGTAAAGATTTATATATGGGAAGTCCTGTTTTGGTCACTGAAAGGGTTTCGGGTTTTATCGGTAACGTACCGGGACCACCGGGAGGGTCCCGGGGGTCCACCAAGTGGGACCACTGGCCCCGGAGGGCTGCATGGGCCACATGTGGGAGGGGACCAGCCCCAGGTGGGCTGGTGCGCCCCCCCCCACAAGGGCCCAAGGCGCCTAGGGTTTGGGGGGAACCCTAAAGGGGGCGCCCCCCTTTCCTTGGGGGGCAAGGCACCCCCCCTGGGCCGCCGCTCCCTCCTCAGATGGGATCTGAGGGGGCCGGCCCCCCTCTCCCTTGCCCCTATATATATGAAGGGGGTGGGAGGGCAACCGGACCAAGGTGCTGGCGCAGCCCTCCCCCTCTCCCAAGTCCTTCTCCTCTCCCGCGGTGCTTGGCGAAGCCCTGCAGGATTGCCACGCTCCTCCATCATCACCACGCCGTTGTGCTGCTGCTGGATGGAGTCTTCCTCAACCTCTCCCTCTCCCCTTGCTGGATCAAGGCATGGGAGACGTCACCGGGCTGTACGTGTGTTGAACGCGGAGGTGCTGTCCGTTCGGCACTAGGATCATCGGTGATTTGGATCACGACGAGTACGACTCCATCAACCCCGTTCACTTGAACGCTTCCGCTTAGCGATCTACAAGGGTATGTAGATGCACTCTCCTTCCCCTCGTTGCTGGTTTCTCCATAGATAGATCTTGGTGATACGTAGGAAAATTTTGAATTTCTGCTACGTTCCCCAACAGTGGCATCATGAGCTAGGTCTATTGCGTAGATTCTTTGCACGAGTAGAACACAAAGTAGTTGTGGGTGTTGATTTTGTACAATATGCTTACCGTTACTAGTCAATCTTGATTCGGCGGCATTGTGGGATGAAGCGGCCCGGACCGACCTTACACGTACACTTACGTGAGACAGGTTCCACCGACTGACATGCACTAGTTGCATAAGGTGGCTAGCGGGTGCCAGTCTCTCCCACTTTAGTCGGATCGGATTCGATGAAAAGGGTCCTTATGAAGGGTAAATAGCAATTGACATATCACGTTGTGGTTTTGCGTAGGTAAGAAACGTTCTTGCTAGAAACCCATAGCAGCCACGTAAAACATGCAAACAACAATTAGAGGACGTCTAACTTGTTTTTGCAGGGTATGCCATGTGATGTGATATGGCCAAAAGGATGTGATGAATGATATATGTGATGTATGAGATTGATCATGTTCTTGTAATAGGAATCACGACTTGCATGTCGATGAGTATGACAACCGGCAGGAGCCATAGGAGTTGTCTTTAATTTATTTATGACCTGCGTGTCAACATAAACGTCATGTAATTACTTTACTTTATTGCTAAAGCGTTAGCCATAGTAGTAGAAGTAATAGTTGACGTGACAACTTCATGAAGACACGATGATGGAGATCATGATGATGGAGATCATGGTGTCATGCCGGTGACGACGATGATCATGGAGCCCCGAAGATGGAGATCAAAAGGAGCAAAGTGATGATGGCCATATCATGTCACTATTTGATTGCATGTGATGTTTATCATGTTTTTGCATCTTATTTGCTTAGAACGACGGTAGTAAATAAGATGATCCCTCATTAAAATTTCAAGAAAGTGTTCCCCCTAACTGTGCACCGTTGCGAAAGTTCGTCGTTTCGAAGCACCACGTGATGATCGGGTGTGATAGATTCTTACGTTCGAATACAACGGGTGTTGACGAGCCTAGCATGTACAGACATGGACTCGGAACACATGCAAACACTTAGGTTGACTTGACGAGCCTAGCATGTACGGACATGGCCTCGGAACACAGAAGACCGAAAGGTCGAGCATGAGTCGTATGGTAGATACGATCAACATGAAGATGTTCACCGACGTTGACTAGTCCGTCTCACGTGATGATCGGACACGGCCTAGTTGACTCGAATCATGTAATCACTTGGATGACTAGAGGGATGTCTATCTGAGTGGGAGTTCATAAGATGAACTTAATTATCCTGAACATAGTCAAAATATCTTTGCAAATTAGGTCGTAAGCTCGCGCTTTAGTTCTACTGTTTTAGATATGTTCCTAGAGAAAATATAGTTGAAAGTTGATAGTAGCAATTATGCGGACAGTAGAAGGCTTGTGTCCTTAATGCACCGCTCGGTGTGCTGGACCTCTAACGTGGTCTGTGGATGTTGCGAACATCTGACATACACGTTTTGATGATTACATGATAGTTCGGTAATGATAAATGGTTTAGAATTGAGGCACCGAAGACATTTTTGAAATGTCGCGGAACATATGAGATGTTTCGAGGGCTAAAATTGGGATTGCAGGCTCGTGCCCATGTCAAGAGGTATAAGACCTCCGACGATTTTCTTGGCCTGCAAACTAAGGGAGAAAAGCTCAATCGTTGAGCTTGTGCTCAGATTGTCTGAGTACAACAATCACTTGAATCGAGTGGGAGTTGATCTTCCAGACAAGATAGTGATGTTTTTCCAAAGTCATTGCCACCAAGCTGCTAGAGCTTCGTGATGAACTATAACATATCAGGGATAGATATGATGATCCTTGAAATATTCACGATGTTTGACACCGCGAAAGTAGAAATCAAGAAGGAGCATCAATTGTTGATGGTTAGTGAAACCACTAGTTTCAAGAAGGGCAAGGGCAAGAAGGGATACTTCATGAAACGGCAAATCAGCTGCTGCTCTAGTGGAGAAACCCAAGGTTGAACCCAAACCCTAGACTGAGTGCTTCTGTAATAAGGGGAACAACCACTGGAGCAGAATTACCTTAGATACTTGGTAGATGAGAAGGTTGTCGATAGAAGTATATTGGATATACATTATGTGAATGTGTACTTTACTAGTACTCCTAGTAGCATCAGGGTATTAGATACCGGTTCGGTTGCTAAGTGTTAGTAACTTGAAATAAAAGCTACGGAATAAACGGAGACTGGCTAAAGGTGAGTTGACGAGATGTGTTGGAAGTGCTTCCAAGGTTGATGTGATCAAGCATCGCACGCTCCCTCTACCATCGAGATTGGTGTTAAACCTAAATAATTGTTATTTGGTGTTTGCGTTGAGCATAGACATGATTGGATTATGTCTATCGCAATACGGTTATTCATTTAAGGAGAATAATGGTTACTCCATTTATTTGAATAATACCTTCAATGGTCTTGCACCTAAAATGAATGGTTTATTGAATCTCGATCATAGTGATACACATGTTCATGCCAAAAGATATAAGATAGTAATGATAGTACCACCTACTTGTGGCACTGCCATGTAAGTCATATTGGTATAAAACGCATGAAGAAGCTCCATGTTGATGGATCTTTGGACTCACTCATTTTTGAAAAGGATTGAGACATGTGAACCATGTCTATTGGTATATACGCATGAAGAAACTCCATGTAGATGGACCGTTTGGACTCACTTGATTTTGAATCGCTTGAGACATGCAAATCATACCACATGGGCAAGATGACTGAAAGCTTCGGTTTCAGTAAAATGGAACAAGAAAGCAACTTGTTGGAAGTAACACATTTTGATGTGTGCAGTCCAATGAGTGCTGAGGCACGCAGTGGATATCGTTATGCTCTTACTTCACAGATGATTTGAGTAGATACTGAGTATACACAAGTCTGAATTATTGAATGGTTCAAGTAATTTCAGAATGAAGTTGAAGATCTTCGTGATAAGAGGATAAAATGTCTATGATATGATCATAGAAATGAATATCTGAGTTACGAGTTTGGCACTGTGGAAATTGTTTCACAACTAATACCGCCTGGAACACCATAGTGTGATGGTGTGTCCAAACATCGTAGTTGCACCCTATTGGATATGGTGCGTACCATGATGTCTCTTATCGAATTACCACTATCCTTCATGGGTTAGGCATTGGAGACAACCGCACTCACTTTAAGTAGGGCACCACATAATTCCGATGAGATGACACCGTATGAACTATGGTTTAGAGAAACCTAAGCTGTCATTTCTTAAAAGTTTGGGGCTGCGACGCTTATATGAAAAAAGTTTCAGGCTGATAAGCTCGAACCCAAAGCGGATAACTGCATCTTCATAGGACACCCAAAACAGTTGGGTATACCTCCTGTCTCAGATCCGAAAGCAATAGGGATTGTTTCTCAAATCGGGTCCTTTCTCGAGGAAGAGTTTCTCTCGAAAGAATTGAGTGGGAGGATGGTGGAGACTTGATGAGGTTATTGAACCGTCACTTCAACTAGTGTGTAGCAGGGCACAGGAGTTGTTCCTATGGCACCTACACCAATTGAAGTGGAAGCTTATGATAGTGATCATGAGACTTCGAATCAAGTCACTCCCAAACCTCGTAGGATGACAAGGATGCGTACTGCTTCAGAGTGGTATGTAATCTTGTCTTGGAAGTCATGTTGCTAGACAACAATGAACCTACGAGCTATGGAGAAGCGATGGTGGGCCCGGATTCCGATGAATGGCTCGAGGCCATAAAATCCGAGAGAGGATCCATGTATGAAAACAAAGTGTAGACTTTGACAGAACGGCTCGATGGTCGTGAGGCTGTTGAGTATAGATGGATTTTAAAAGGAAGACAGACAATGATGGTAAATGTCACCATTAAGAAAGCTCGACTTGTCATTAAGATGTTTTCCGACAAGTTCAAGGAGTTGACTGCGATGAGACTTTCTCACTCATAGCGATGCTAAGAGTCTGTTGGAATTATGTTAGCGATTACTGCATTATTTATGAAATGATGCAGATAGGATGTCAAAACATTGTTTCCTCGACGATTTTCTTGAGGAAAGGTTGTATGTGATACAACCAGAAGATTTTTTTTTCAATCCTGAAAGATGCTAACAAGTATGCAAAGCTCCAGCAATCCTTCTAAGGACTGGAGTAAGCATCTCGGAGTTGGAATGTACGCTTTGATGAGATGATCAAAGATTTGGGTTTATACAAAGTTTATGAGAAACTTGTATTTCCAATGAAGTGAGTGGGAGCACTATAGAATTTCTGATGAGTATATGTTGTTGACATATTGTTGATCAGAAACGATGTAGAATTTTGGAAAGCATATAGGGTTGTTTGAAAGGTGTTTTTCAATGAAAACCTGGATTAAGCTACTTAAACATTGAGCATCAAGATCTATAAGGATAGATCAAAATCGCTTAATAGTACTTTCAAACAAACACATACCACGACAAGATTTTGAAGGAGTTCAAAATAGATCAGCAAAGAAGGAGTTCTCGGCTGTGTTACAAGGTGTGAGTATTGAGCAAGACTCAAGACATGACCACGGCAGAATAGAAAGGACGAAGGTCGTCCCCTATGCTTTAGTAGTAGGCTCTAAAGTATGCTATGTTATGTACCACACCTGAAGTGTGCCAAACCATGAGTCAGTCAAGGGGTACAAGTGTGATCTAGAAATGGATCACAGGACAACGGTCAAAGTTATCCTTAGTAACTAGTGGACTAAGGAATTTTCTCGATTATGGAGGTGGTAAAAGAGTTCGTCGTAAAGGGTTACGCTGATGCAAACTTTGACACTAATCCAGATTATTCTGAGTAGTAAACTGGATTCGTATAGTAGAACAGTTGTTTGAAATATAGCGTAGTAGCAACATCTACAAGATGACATAGAGATTTGCAAAGTACATACGGATCTGAATGTTGCAGACCCATTGACTAAAACCTCTCTCACAGACATAACATGATCAAACCAAGAACTCATTGAGTGTTAATCACATAGTAATGTGAACTAGATTATTGACTCTAGTAAACTCTTTGGATGTTGGTCACATGGCGATGTGACCTGTGAATGTTAATCACATGGCGATGTGAACTAGATTATTGACTCTAGTGCAAGTGGGAGACTGTTGGAAATATGCCCTAGAGGCAATAATAAATAGGTTATTATTATATTTCCTTGTTCATGATAATCGTTTATTATCCATGCTAGAATTGTATTGATAGGAAACTCATATACATGTGTGGATACATAGACAACACCATGTCCCTAGTAAGCCTCTAGTTAACTAGCTCGTTGATCAATAGATGTTTACGGTTTCCTGACCATGGACATTGGATGTCGTTGATAACGGGATCACATCATTAGGAGAATGATGTGATGGACAAGACCCAATCCTAAGCCTAGCATAAGATCATGTAGTTCGTATGCTAAAGCTTTTCTAATGTCAAGTATCGTTTCCTTAGACCATGAGATTGTGCAACTCCTGGATACCGTAGGAGTGCTTTGGGTGTGCCAAACGTCACAACGTAACTGGGTGACTATAAAGTTTCACTACAGGTATCTCCGAAAGTGTCTGTTGGGTTGGCACGAATCGAGACTGGGATTTGTCACTCCGTGTGACGGAGAGGTATCTCTGGGCCCACTCGGTAGTACATCATCATAATGCGCACAATGTGATCAAGGAGTTGATCACAGGATGATGTGTTGCGGAACGAGTAAAAGAGACTTGCCGGTAACGAGATTGAACAAGGTATCGGGATACCGACGATCGAATCTCGGGCAAGTACCGTACCGATAGACAAAGGGAATTGTATACGGGATTGATTAAGTCCTTGACATCGTGGTTCATCCGATGAGATCATCGTGGAACATGTGGGAGCCAACATGGGTAACCAGATCCCGCTGTTGGTTATTGACCGGAGAACGTCTCGGTCATGTCTGCATGTCTCCCGAACCCGTAGGGTCTACACACTTAAGGTTCGATGACGCTAGGGTTATAAAGGAAGTTTGTATGTGTTTACCGAATGTTGTTCGGAGTCCCGGATGAGATCCCGGACGTCACGAGGAGTTACGGAATGGTCCAGAGGTAAAGATTTATATATGGGAAGTCCTGTTTTGGTCACTGAAAGGGTTTCGGGTTTTATCGGTAACGTACCGGGACCACCAGGAGTGTCCCGGGGGTCCACCAAGTGGGACCACCGGCCCCGGAGGGCTGCATGGGCCACATGTGGGAGGGGACCAGCCCTAGGTGGGCTGGTGCGCCCCCCCACAAGGGCCCAAGGCGCCTAGGGTTTGGGGGGAACCCTAAAGGGGGCGCCCCCCCTTGCCTTGGGGGGCAAGGAACCCCCCCGGGCCGCCGCTCCCTCCTCAGATGGGATCTGAGGGGGCCGGCCCCCCTCTCCCTTGCCCCTATATATATGAAGGGGGTGGGAGGGCAACCGGACCAAGGTGCTGGCGCAGCCCTCCCCCTCTCCCAAGTCCTTCTCCTCTCCCGCGGTGCTTGGCGAAGCCCTGCAGGATTGCCACGCTCCTCCATCATCACCACGCCGTTGTGCTGCTGCTGGATGGAGTCTTCCTCAACCTCTCCCTCTCCCCTTGCTGGATCAAGGCATGGGAGACGTCACCGGGCTGTACGTGTGTTGAACATGGAGGTGCTGTCCGTTCGGCACTAGGATCATCGGTGATTTGGATCACGACGAGTACGACTCCATCAACCCCGTTCACTTGAACGCTTCCGCTTAGCGATCTACAAGGGTATGTAGATGCACTCTCCTTCCCCTCGTTGCTGGTTTCTCCATAGATAGATCTTGGTGATACGTAGGAAAATTTTGAATTTCTGCTACGTTCCCCAACACTAGCAGCTCTACTTAGCACACTTCGCTATGAAGCGCTACTCCACCGTTGGCCAGGTTATCCCTCCACCCCTCCACACCTCCTGTTCTTCTCCACCGACTGCCGAACCACACCGCACTAGAACCAGTTAACCCTCGTACACCTCTCCGTCTGCGACTCTACTCCCGCGTCTTCCCATCTCCGGCTCGTTGCTGTCCGGGGCCTCGCCGTCGTCCCCCACCCTGGATGCGCTCGATGCGGCATGGTCAACGTGGTCAATGAACGACACCATCGGAAGTAGACTGTGTGTGGAGAGGCTGACAGCTGGGTCCACGACCGCACACAAGGAAATGCCTCCTTATTACACACAAAATAATGATTCCTCCACCTGACATCTGGGACCCACCGGAAGGGCCTCTGTATTTCGTGAAAGTAATGTGCCCCCCGCGGACATGTCAGACCCACCAGCTATCTTCGCACGCAAGGAAGTGCCTCCTTATTACGCACAAAAAAAATGAATATTCCCCCTGCCAGCTGGAACTCAGCATAGTGGGAGGCTGACTTGTGGGCTACCAAGTTGACGGGGACGGAGGGCTTTGTCAACTTAGTCAATATGAACGATTCTAGCTCCTGTTACCGTACGATGTTCATCCAACGGCCGTAGTGCTTCTTCAACCTCTGGTCTTCTTGCTTCATCCGCCCAAACCAGCGTCGGTCGTGTCGCGTGCTCCTGCCTCTCGTGGCCGGCTGTGATGCCGCGGAGGCCTTTCCGCCCCTACTACTCCCACCGCTGGCCAGGCCATCCCTCTACTCACCCACACCCCATGTTATTCTGCGGCGACAGCAGCCTCACACCACAGCCAAACCAGTGAACCCTCGTACTCCTCTTCGCATGGGCATCCATTGTTGCGTCTTCCCCGGCTCCGAGTCGTCCCATTCCTAGTCCTCGCTGTCGTCCACCGCCGTGGTGCTCTCGGCGCGGCGTGGTCAACGTGGTCAAGGAACGACTTCCATCGGACGTGGACTGTACGTGGAGAGGCTGACAGCTGGGTCCACGGCCGCAGCAAGGAAGTGCCTCCTTATTACGCGCAAAATGATGATTCCTCCACCTGACAGCAGGAACCCATCGGATGGGCCACCGTATTTCTCGAAAAAAATGTTTCCCCCTGACTGCTGGGACCCACCAGCTACATTTTCACACGCAAGGAAGTGCGTCCGGGCAAAAAAAACGATTCGCCCCCTGACTGCTGGGACCCACCAGCTACATCTTCGCACGCAAGGAAGTGCGTCCGGGCAAAAAACGATTCGCCCCCCTGACTGCTGGGACCCACCAGCTACATCTTTGCATGCAAGGAAGTGCCTGACAGTCGGGACCCACCTGGTCGAAGCGTACGTAGCGTTGTCATTCTGGTCGCGAACATGTACGTACATATATACTGGTGGATGTAGAGGCGCGCACGTGTCGTAGTAGAGGCACGTACGTGTCGTAGTAGAGGCGCGCACGTAGCATGTACACGTACGTACAACGGCCATGGTACAAGAAAGAAAATACGGCCACGTACATACATACGGGCAGGGTCTCGAGCGCCTACTCGCGCATACGTATGGCGAGGACTCGTGTACATGGCTGGGTCGGAACAGAGAAACAACGTCATCGTCATGTTCATGGGGAGGCAACGGAATGTGTCGTGTTCATCGGGAGGCAACGGAACACGTGGGAGCCAACCGGCTGGGTCGGAACGGAATGTGTGGTCATATTCATCGGGAGGGCTTGGACAGAACAGGCGATGGAAACGAGGCCCGGTGTACCACAGAACGGAGGAAACGGACCTCCTATGGTCGAAACGGGGGTCCTGTTGATCGGGAGGGGTGTGGCGTACCGCAAAACGGAGGAAACAGACCTCCTACGATCGAAACGGGGTTCCTGTTGATCGGGAGGGGTGTGGCGTACCGCAAAACGGAGGAAACGGACTTGTGTTGGAGCGCTACAGTCGAAATGGAGGTCCTGTTCATCGGGAGGGGTGTGGCATACCGCAAAACGGGACTCCACGGGATACTGTTCATCTCCACTGTCGACCTCTTCCAGCCTCCACGGGCTACCGTCGACCTCCTCCAGCCTCCACGGGCTCCTGTTCATCCAGCCTCCACCGCGCGCTACTCCACCGGCTACTATTCAACCACCCCTCCACGGGCACCCCTCCACCGTCTCCTGTTCATCCGGCCCTCCACACCACGGGGTCCTGTTCAACCACCCCTCCACGGGCACCCCTCCACCGTCTACTGTTCATCCAGCCCTCTACCACACCACGGGGTCCTGTTCATCCAGAGGCAACACCACCGCTCACTGTTCATCCAACCCCCCCCCCCCCCCGCGCAACGTTCACTGTTCATCCCAGAGGCAGCATCGATCGGCTTCAGTTAGCAGCAGTAGCAAAGAAATCGCTCGATCGGGTTCAGTTAACAGCAATCGATCGATCGCTCGGGTTCAGTAACGCGTAGCCTGCGGTGCAATCGCTCGGGTTCAATTAGAGCCCAACGCCTAGCACACACGCGCGTACGTGTACGAGAGAAACGCGCATCGCTCGGCCCCCGACTTCCAACCGTAACCGGGAACTCCCCAAAATTTTCCTCCCCCTCGCTTCTACCACGAATTTTTCCGTCATGGACGGCCCAAAGAATGTCATGCAGCTGCGTCTCCAGCCCGCCCAGGACGAAAAGCCCATTTTCTATCATGATTTTTTGTCATAGAAGTAGGAGCCCAGTACATCTATGATGATACCGGGTTTTGTCACAATTATCGTCATAGAAGTGTCATATGTATGACAATTTTTTTTCGTTTGGCCCAAAATGTCACGGATGTGTCTTTTTTTGTAGTGTTGGCAAGGGGGTACAATAGTGATCCAGGAGTAGATCACTGGACAGCGGTCAAAATTATCCTTAGATACCTGAAAAGGACTAAGGAAATGTTTCTTGGTTATGGAGGTGATAAAGAGTTCATCATAAAGGGTTAAGTTGATGCAAGCTTTGACACCGATCCAGATGACTCTGAGTCTCAGTCTGGATACGTGTTGAAAGTGGGAGCAATTAGCTAGAGTAGCTCCATGCAGAGCATTGTAGACATATAAATTTGCAAAATACATATGGATCTCAATGTGTCAGACCCATTGACTAAACTTCTCTCACAAGCAAAACATGATCACACCTTAGTACTATTTGGTGTTAATCACATGGTGATGTGAACTAGATTATTGACTCTAGTAAACCCTTTGGGTGTTGGTCACATGGCGATGTGAACTATGGGTGTTAATCACATGACGATGTGATCTATTGGTGTTAAATCACATGGCGATGTGAAATAGATTATTGACTCTAGTGCAAGTGGGAGAATGAAGGAAATTTGCCCTAGGGGCAATAATAAAGTTGTTATTTTATATTTCCTTATATCATGATAAATGTTTATTATTCATGCTAGAATTGTATTAACCAGAAACTTGATACATGTGTGGATACATAGACAAAACATCGTATCCCTAGTAAGCCTCTACTAGACTAGCTCGTTAATCAAAGATGGTTAAGTTTCCTAACCATAGACATGGGTTGTCATTTGATGAATGGTATCACATCATTAGGAGAATGATGTGATGGACAAGACCCATCCGTTAGCTTAGCATAATGACCGTTCAGTTTTATTGCTATTGCTTTCTTGATGTGATATACATATTCCTTTGACTATGAGATTATGCAACTCCCGGATACCGGAGGAATACCTTATGTGCTATCAAACGTAACAACGTAACTGGGTGATTATAACGATGCTCTACAGGTATCTCTGAAGGTGTTTGTTGGATTAGCATAGATCGAGATTGTCACTTCGAGTATCGGAGAGGTATCTCTGGGCCCTCTCGGTAATGCACATCATAAGAAGCCTTCCCAATAATGTAACTAATGAGTTAGTTGCGGGATGATGTATTACGGAACGAGTAAAGAGACTTGCCGGTAACAAGATTGAACTTGGTATGAAGATACCGATGGTCGAATCTCGGGCAAGTACCATACCGATGACAAAGGGAATAACGTATGTTGTCATTACGGTACATTCGATAAAGATCTTTGTAGAATATGTGGAAACCAATATGAGCATCCAGGTTCCGCTATTGGTTATTGACCGGAGAGGTGTCTCGGTCATGTCTACATAGTTCTCGAACTCGTAGGGTCCGCACACTTAACGTTCGATGACGATTTTGTATTATATGAGTTATGTGATTTGGTGACCGAATGTTGTTTGGAGTCCCGGATGAGATCACGGACGTAACAAGGAGTCTCGAAATGGTAGAGAGGTAAAGATTCATATATAGGATGATGATATTTGGACACCGGAAGTGTTCTCGGGGTACCAGATACATATCGGGTCACTGGAAGGGGTTCCGGGCACCCCCCGACAACTATATGGGCCAAATGGGACAAGAGGGAGACGGACCAGCCCCTAAGGGGCTGGTGCGCCCCAATATAGGCCAAAATAGGAGGAGAAGGAAACAGGGGAAGAGAGAAGGAAGGGGTGGGATTCGGCCTCTCCCTTCCTTTCTCCCTCCTTCGTCCTTCCCCCTCCGGAACATATGGAAGGGGGGAGGCGCCCAAGTAGGATTCCTCCTACTTGGTGCGCTCCCTTGGCTGCCTCTTCTCCCCTCCAACCTATATATATGGGGGGGGCACCGCTAGAACACATACCAATAATTGTTAGCCGTGTGCGGCGCTCCCCTCCACAGTTTACGCCTCCGGTCATATCTTCGTAGTGCTTAGGTGAAGCCCTGCGCGGATCACTTCACCATCACCGTCACCACGCCGTCATGCCGACGAAACTCTTCCTCGACACTTTGCTGGATCAAGAGTTCAAGGGACGTCATCAAGCTGAACGTGTGCAGAACTCAAAGGTGTCGTACGTTCGGTGCTTGATCGGTCGGAATGAGAAGATGTTTGACTACATCGACCGCGTTGTCAAACGCTTCCGCATTCGGTCTACGAGGGTACATGGACACACTCTCCTCCTCTTATTACTATGCATCTCCTAGATAGATCTTGCGTGAGTGTAGGATTTTTTTGAAATTGCATGCTATGTTTCCCAACAAAATGCACCCGAAAATCGAACCATAGAATATAATGGTGATTTCTTACCGTGGAAAACAATTTGGAGGCGAAACAATGAACTGTTGTTTACATTCAAACGAAAATATGTTGTTAGTTCATGTAAATGTTTCAAATAACACACGGTTCACTCACATAAGTCGTGTGCCTACCAAACCGTGGCCGATGCCCCCCTTGCTGTGCGCTGATCTGAGTCATGGGTTCTGATTGGCCAGAACCCAAACCCCACGGATCGTACGTCTGCACCGTCGGATGCTCCCACATCAAACGGCAATCCTCATCCCTTTTGACAGCAAATGCAGTCCGGCTAGGATTTGATTTATATGCCAAGATGCATGGTAAAAGCCAAAAAATGTCTTAAATATAGCACACGCGACCTGAAATGCACCGGCAAATCAAACCTATGGTATAATGGTGATTGCTTAACGTGTGAAAAAATTAGAGGCGAAATGATGAACTCACGTCGTCATTTAAAAATTAGTACGTCTTCATTTCAAACGAAATTATTCTCTTTGTGCACACGAGCGCTTAGAGGCAACCGTTTGCATAGGCCTTTCCGCGCGGTGACCGGGGCTATTTTTTCACCCTTTTCACCTAGGCCGTGTGTTCCGATAATTAAGCTACAGTAACCCTATGCTAATGGTGCCTTGTCATCACAATTACTTTGCTAAACCTCACTTTGATCCTGACCCGATTCCAGTTTGAGTTTAAATTAAAGTCAAATAATTAAAGTTTTCAAATGGCAAAATAAAAATGTCCGATGGGTTGCAAATATTCACTAAGTAAGGAACATGTAAGGACAAACATTTCATGGATTTTTAAATTGCCCCTAGAAATATTGAAAGTGGCCAAACATCACTTATTATGCCCATTTAAATATAAATTTAATCTCAAACATTTCCATTTAACCTCGAACTTTTGGGCAGCACCAAAATATTGAAAAGTAATTATGAGAGAAATCTCAACATTTACTAACATAATATAGTACCAAAACTATAGACTAAATATTGGAGAAATAAGTAGCCAGAGAAGAAAACGAAGGACCTAACCTACTGGGCCACTTGGCCCACCTAACTAAAACTGGCCCAGCCCATCCCCTCATCCCCTTCCTCTGCTATAGGGAGGCAGGGGGGTTGTGGAGGCCATCCCGCGACCATTGCCGCCCCCAGCCACGTGCGGCCATCCGGCCCCCTCATCCCACCTACAAGACGTCCAGGCGGCCTCCCCCCGAACCCTAGCAACCACTTCCTCCTCTCCCTCGCGCGCCCCCTTCACAGCAGTTGCAGACGCCGCCACCGCCATGACCACGCTCGTTCCCACGGGCACCCTCATCCCCGCAGGCTGAGCTAGCGCCAGGAACTCCGCCTACCTCCTCTACTTCGACTGCGCGGAGTAGATCAAGCCGAGAAGTCCCTGCTATGCCGGATCGAGTACTTCTTCCTCTTGCTGCCACCGACGTTCCTCGTCGAATCCGACGCTGCTGCTGCTACTAATCCACCACCAAGCCTCCTTGCGCTCCCATGGTGAGCTCCTCTTAATTTCCCTCTACCTCGCGCTCAACCCGGGGCTTCGAGCCCATTTTTCTGCCATCGCCGGAGCTTGCAACCGCTGCTGTGCATGTTGATGTCGTTGCCACCTTCTTGAGCACGAGAACATGCCCAGGGGCATCCTTGTGATGCGGCACGTGCCTTTAAATCGTTATAGCGTTGACCCCGTCCATCCCATGCTCCGTCCGCTACCGTTTACCCGCCCCGCGCTTCAGCAGCCATCAATGGGAGTTCGCCCCGTCCGCGCATGCGCTCGCCGACCCTGCCCTGTGCCTACCTACTGCTCGCCTGCTGCGTTTCTCCTTGCGTCGCCGCTGCTTTTGCTGCTGCTCTGCTACCACTGCTCCTTGCCGGGACGCTGCTGCTTGCGGCTGGCCATGGACGGGTGTGCCTATGTGTGTGTGCGTCTGTATTTTCTGTGTGTGTGGCCAGCCGTGACTATTCCGGCCATGTCTAATTAGTTTAGGGGTTAATTAGTATAGTTAGGTTATCTACTAGCACATGACATCTGGGACTCCCCTTTGATTAAATTAGTTAGTTGTTTTATTAACACTTTGACAATGACATGTGGACCACACATCCTGTTGACCAGTCAAATTGACCTGGTCAACCCAACCCATGGACCCACCTATAATACACACTAGCTAGCACATCACCATGTGACAGAAGTATTTAGGTATATAATTTCAAATTTAAATATTTTAGAAAATCCTTAAAACTGTAAAAAAAATCATATAAAAAACTATAATTCGGATTAAAATAATTTACATATGAAAGTTGCTCAGAAAGACGAGACGAATCCGAATATGCAGTCCGTTCGTCTGCCACACGTCCTTAGCACAGCGAACATGCAACCGTCCCCCTTCGTTTCATTTGTGCGAAAATTCCTAACACCGGGAATACTTTCCCGGATGTTCTTCCCCTTCGTCGGTATCATCTAGTACGGCGTTAAGTCACCCCTAGCACCACGTATTGCCGCGTCTTGCTTTGTGTTACATTTGATTGCTCTCTTATTTATTCTGTTCCCCCTCTGTTACTTCTTTCCGGCAGACCTCGAGACCGCGCTGATGCCAGTGTGTACGACTACATCGACGACGACCCCTCATTCTTGCCAGAGCAACCAGGCAAGCCCCCCCCCCTTGATCATCAAATATCGCCTATTCCTTCTCTCTACTGCTTGCATTAGAGTAGTGTAGCATGTTACTGCTTTCGGTTAATCCTATTCTGCTGCATAGCATGTCATTGTTGCTACAACTGTTGATACCTTACCTGCAATCCTATATGCTTATCATAGGATGCTAGTTTATCATCAGTGGCCCTACATTCTTGTCCGTCTGCCATGCTATACTATCGGGCCGTGATCACTGGGAGGTGATCATGAGTAATACATACATACATGTTATACAGATGGTGACTAAAGTCGGGTCGACTCGTGGAGTACCCGCAAGTGATTCCGATGTGGGGGCTGAAAGGACAGGTGGTTCCATCCCGATAGTGGTGGGCCTGGGTTCCCGACGGCCCCGGCTATTACTTTGTGGCGGAGCGACAGGGCAGGTTGAGACCGCCTAGGAGAGAGGTGGGCCTGGGCTGTTTTGTCTCATGTCTATAGCGCAGAACATCTGAAGAAAATGGGTCTCAAGGAAGACTTTGACTGGTCTGCACCTCCACCGAAGAAATACAAGAAGGTCAAGGTTCCTTCCATGGTGGCCAGCTCCTATTCTTCATCACGCGACACCGACGAGCTTGAAGACTTGGACGACACTGTGGCAGGCCCTATTACGACAAACGACCCCAACAACGCTGGCGCTCCTTCATCAACTTGATATTCTTCAGGGGCGTTAGTCCTCATTTTCGATCCTTTTGGTCATTCGATGACAAAGGGGGAGAAATTTGAGTTAGTCTTCAAGCGGGTCTATCTTATATGGGCGTTTTTTTACTAAGTTACAACTCTCATTCTTCTGATGACTTTGCTGGATCGAGTTGTAAACTTAAATCCGATGGTGGTCTGATACTTTTGCTATGTTCTTCTGCATGCTTATTCCTAGTTAATGTTAATGCATGCATGCTGAATTACATCAGTCACCATATTTCATCATGCATTTCAAATTCTTCATATTATATGTCAAATGCGTGTATGAATTACAAGATATAGGGGGAGATCTCCATGATTCAACTCTTCAAGTGTGCATTGCTTCAAAAGCAAATTCCTCACTATGCACATCTTCAGGGGGAGTTCTTCTATATCTTGCAATCAAATTCCTCAATATCAGTATTTACATTTCATATGTTTATCCCCGTTGAAAACTTAACCTATATTGTCATCAATCACCAAAAAGGGGGAGATTGTAAGTGCATCTAGTGCCCCTTAGTGATTTTGGTGTATTGAAGACTTATAGGTTAAGGGACTAATCCGTTTGTGAGTGTACACAGGTCTATAAGTCTATGAGAAGTTTGATATTTACAGAGAAAGTCGACCCCTAAAAATGAAGTTCTTCGACTGAAGACTTTGGATTTCTGAAGACTTTCTGAAGACTTTGAAAGTGAAGAGATTGGTGTGACCTTAAAGACTTGGTATTCTTTTGAGGAACATGAAGCATGAAGACTTTTGTTTTCATAGTTTCATTTTCTCTTTCTTGAGTCATCGGAAACACCGTACTGTTAAAGGGGGTCGAGGAAATACTAAGGAAAAAATTCCATGTGATGCTCAACTCAAAATCCTACACCTACCAATCCCTTCGAGTGAAGCCATTGGAAATCTCATACAGTACAGTCAATTTCTTCAGTGACAGAGACGAAGTTCTTCTGGTCTCTGCGGAATTTGTTCTGACTGAGGAGTGAGGAATTCGCTAGTGCGGATTGCCTACACAGTGAGGAACATGATAGCCCTGAGGAATTCGAACCTCAAATTTCCGACCGTTGTTGTGCTACGTGCCAGCTGTCCCAAAATATCTTATCCACCGAACGGTCATATCATTGAAGGGCATTTATGTCTTATCATGTCGGGCTGCTCCCTAGGCTATAAATAGCTGCCCCCTACAACCACTAGCTGGTTGGCTGCTCTGAGAGAAACTGACACTTGTCATTTGAGAGCATCCCATCCTCCGAGGACTTTGATAGAAAATCATCGAGTGAGGAAAACCCAAACCCAAAAACCTACAAACCCAAAGTGATTGAGCATCACTGAAGAGATTGATCCTGCGTGGATCCGACGCTTGTTACCTTTGAAGACTGTGCTTCTTCCAGACGGTTAGGTGTCATGGTCTAGAGCATCCAAGAGGAATTGTGGATCGCCTAGTGACCGAGTTTGTGAAGGTTCGGAAGTCACCTGAAGACTTACCACGACTGATTGGGCGAGGTCTGTGTGACCTTAGCTCAAGAAGAATACGGTGAGGACTGTGTGTCCGGGATTGTGTGTCCTCAGGTTTAAATACCTAGCCGCTGCAACCAGATATACAACTGAGACAGCAGTTGGAACTGGTCTACCAAATCATAGTCTTCACCAAGCCAACTGGTTCTATTTCCTCAACTCTTTCGTTTCCTCATAACTGTGTTGTGTGTTTGTTCATGTCTGTGTTTGAAGACTTTGACTGAAGACTTTCTCAATTTCCTCAGTTCAATTTCTTCAGTCTGTTTGTCTTCTTCCTGTGCTATCCTGTGATTACGCTTTCTGTACTCTGTACTTGTCTTCATTTCATCATGATGACTATGCTTGTCTTCTGTTATGTTTACTTCTAAGTACTTATTCCGCTGCAAGTAGTTCTTCGCTAAGGAATTTCCTGACTAGCAAATTCCTCAGTGAAGAATTCATAAAAATCACCTATTCACCCCCCTCTAGTCGATATAATGCACTTTCAATTGGTATCAGAGCAAGGTACTCCCTTGTTCTGTGTGATTTTGGTTTAATCGCCTGGAGTTTTAGTTATGTCGACCGCAGGTATGAAGAAAGTGGCGTGCCCTATCTTTGACAGTCATGATTATCCCAAGTGGAAGGCCATGATGAGGAAGCGCCTCATGGCAATGAACAACGAGCTGTGGATCATCACTGAGATTGGTCTTACCGATCTATGCAAGATGGCAGACACTGATGACATTCGTAAGTACACTCGACTTGACATCATGGCGAAGGATATCATTTGTTCCTGCCTATCCAGAGAGGAATTCAGGCGCATGATGCATCTTTGCAATGCGAAGCTTATCTGGGACCGAATCTCTGACGTCTATGAAGGTCATCAAACTTGTCATGATCCCTGGTTTGAGAATTTCAAGGAATCACTCAGAACGATGACTTTCGAACATGAACCATCATCTTCTGCACCATGCCTCATGACAAAAGGTGCCAAGGTAACCAAATGTTCCTCATCCTAGTCTATTGATGATGAATCTGATGATGATTTTGGACCTAGCTATACCAAGCTTGTTTGTATTTCCACTAAACAACAAAAGGCCTTGGAAAAGGTTCAAAACATGCTAGACAAGAGCGATGATATGTTGGGTGAAGAAATGGATCGCACTAAAACCTTGATTGAAAATCTTCAGAGACTTCAATCTAAGTTTGACAACCTTCAAAGTCATCATAACACTCTCTTATCTGATCATGAGAAGCTTTCTTATGAATTTCTTCAAAGAAAGCAAGATCTTGAGAAGCTAAGGGTGAGTTATGAAGATCTTCAGAAGGAGCGTGATTCACTACTTGCTCAACAAATCAGCGCTGTCCACGAAGAATTCATTCCTCCATGTTTAAAATGCATTGAACGTGAATCTGCTAATTCTTCACCTGAATGTTCAAATGCTTCTAATGCTACAAATTCATCACCTGCCTCTGCTATCACTAATTCCTCATCTGAGGACATTGCTAGTATCACTGACGATGCAGGGCTGAAGGAATTGTACATGACAGGCATGTACAAAAGCCTCAAAGGGCATTAGACTCTTTGTGATGTGCTTAAAAAGAAGATCCTCAACAGGAACCCTAGGAAAGAGGGTATTGCCTTTGAGAGGAAACTCAACCTTGATGGTACATATTGGAAGCCTGAGCAGTACCCCAAAACCTCATGGGTTGCTGCAAAGGAACCTCTAGTTGATCCATCTAATCTATCTGGCTTTACATGTGAATCTTCTCATTCTTCTGATGAGTCATTTGACTCCAACTATATACTGTTCAAAAATCAGAATGGTGAAGTATTTGCTAGATATGTTGGCACTAACTGCAGGAACGGTTCCCCTATGAAGAAAATATGGGTTCCCAAAAGGTTCCTTGAAAGTCTTCAGGTGAATATCCTCATGACACCACCTGTGAAGAATAGGAACCCCAGATCAAATTCTTCATATGGACCAAATTCTTCATATGGATCCAAGTCCTCATACGAACCAAATTCCTCACGTGGATCAAAATCCTCAAAAGGATCAAAGTCCTCATATGAACATCATCATGCTAACAACTCTGTTTCGCAGGGAAGAGCTAAGGGCTATGAATACAAGCATTATTCTTCTAACCATTATGTTCATAAGTCCTCGAAGAATTTCTCTCCTTATTCATATGCTTATCCTAACTCCTCTTATGTGAAACGAAATGGATTCGCTTCTATGCCACCTTTCTCATATGGAGCTCGCAGAGTGATGAACTCTTTGCCACCCCTTCAGATGTGGGTGGTGAAGAAAAAGAACTAATCTCTTCTGTAGGGTCAGGTCTCCAGACGTGCTCAATCGTCTGAAGAATTTGCTGGAGAACAGAAAAGTGCCTCAAAGGACGCAGGCTAATCATGAAGAAATGAACTTTCATTTCTCAAGTCCTCATATTGCTTTATCTATTCTACTACTTGATGAAATTGATCTGATGAATTGTGATGTCATATTCTTTGCTGATGAAGTATATGAAATTCGTAAGCTGCACTAATTCATCTGCAGGATGATCAACCCAAAGCCACTGAGTGGGTCCTCGATAGTGGATGTACAAATCACATGACTGGTGACAAGAATCTATTGATGGATGCTCCCTTATGACCATCGCATCTGAAGCATATCATCTTTGCTGACAAAGGCAAAAGCCAGGTATTGGGTCTAGGTAAGGTTGCGATCACAAAGGATCGACACATGGACAAAGTCATGCTTGTCGAGTCCTTAGGATACAACCCCATGTCTGTCTCAATGCTTTGCGATCTCGACATGGTTGTTGTCATTGGCAAGTATCGTTGTGTTGTGGTTATGGAGGCTGACAATTCCAAAGTCTTCGAAGGCTTTAGGAGGGGAGACTTGTATATTGTTGATTTCTCTACAGGACCTCAACCAGCCGTGTGCCTACTTGCAAAAGCTTCAGAAGGCTGGCTATGGCATCGACGACTTGGTCATGCAGGCATGAGGAATTTGCACACGCTTGCTGAAGGAAATATGCCCTAGAGGCAATAATAAAGTTATTATTTATTTCCTTATTTCATGATAAATGTTTATTATTCATGCTAGAATTGTATCAACCGGAAACATGATACATGTGTGAATACATAGACAAACAGAGTGTCACTAGTATGCCTCTACTTGACTAGCTCGTTGATCAAAGATGGTTATGTTTCCTAACCATGGACAAAGAGTTGTTATTTGATTAATGAGGTCACATCATTAGTTGAATGATCTGATTGACATGACCCATTCGTTAGCTTAGCACCCGATCGTTTAGTATGTTGCTATTGCTTTCTTCATGACTTATACATGTTCCTATGACTATGAGATTATGCAACTCCCGTTTGCCGGAGGAACACTTTGGGTGCTACCAAACGTCACAACGTAACTGGGTGATTATAAAGGAGTCCTACAGGTGTCACCAAAGGTAGATGTTGGGTTGGCATATTTCGAGATTAGGATTTGTCACTCCGAATGTCGGAGAGGTATCTCAGGGCCTTCTCGGTAATGCACATCACATAAGCCTTGCAAGCATTGCAACCAATGAGTTAGTTGCGAGATGATGTATTACGGAACGAGTAAAGAGACTTGCCGGTAACGAGATTGAACTAGGTATTGGATACCGACGATCGAATCTCGGGCAAGTAACATACCGATGACAAAGGGAACAACGTATGTTGTTATGCGGTCTGACCGATAAAGATCTTCGTAGAATATGTAGGAGCCAATATGGGCATCCAGGTCCCACTATTGGTTATTGACCGGAGACGTGTCTCGGTCATGTCTACATTGTTCTCGAACCGAAGGGTCCGCACGCTTAATGTTACGATGACAGTTATTATGAGTTTATGCATTTTGATGTACCGAAGGTTGTTCGGAGTCCCGGATGCGATCACGGACATGACGAGGAGTCTCTAAATGGTCGAGACGTAAAGATTGATATATTGGAAGCCTATGTTTGGACATCGGAAGTGTTCCAGGTGAAATCAGGATTTTACCGGAATACCGGGAGGGTTACCGGAACCCCCCGGGAGTCTAATGGGCCAACATGGGCCTTAGTGGAAGGAGAAAGGGGCTGCCCTAGGGCTGGCCGCGCGCCTCCCCCTTCCCCTAGTCCTATTAGGATTAGGGGAGGTGGCCGCCCCCTCTCTCTCTCTTTCCCCCTTGGGGAATCCTAGTCCAACTAGGATTGGGGGGGAATCCTACTCCCGGAGGGAGTAGGACTCACCTGGCGCGCCTAGCTTGGCCGGCCAGCCCCTCCCCCTTGGCTCCTTTATATACGGGGGCAGGGGGCACCCCATAGACACACAATTGATCCTTGAGATCTTTCCTTAGCCGTGTGCGGTGCCCCCTGCCACCAAATTCCACCTCGGTCATATTGTTGCAGTGCTTAGGCGAAGCCCTGCGCCGGTAACACATCAAGATCGTCACCACGCCGTCGTGCTGACGGAACTCTTCCCCGAAGCTTTGCTGGATCGAAGCCCGGGGATCGTCATCGAGCTGAACGTGTGCTAAGAACTCGGAGGTGCCAGAGTAACGGTGCTTGGATCGGTCGGATCGGGAAGACGTACGACTACTTCCTCTACGTTGCGTCAACGCTTCCGCTTCGGTCTATGAGGGTACGTAGACAACACTCTCTCCTCTCGTTGCTATGCATCACCATGATCTTGCGTGTGCGTAGGATTTTTTTTTTGAAATTACTACGTTCCCCAACAGTGGCATCCGAGCCTAGGTTTTTATGGTTTGATGTTATTTGCACGAGTAGAACACAAGTGAGTTGTGGGCAATACAAGTCATACTGCCTACCAGCATGTCATACTTTGGTTCAGCGGTTTTGTTGGACGAGACGATCCGGACCAACCTTACGCGTACGCTTACGCGAGACCGGTTCCCTCAACGTGCTTTGCACATAGATGGCTTGCGGAAGACTGTCTCTCCAACTTTAGTTGAACCGAGTGTGGCTACGCCCGGTCCTTGAGAAGGTTAAAACGGAGTCTATTTGACAAACTATCGTTGTGGTTTTGATGCGTAGGTAAGATGAGTTCTTGCTTAAGCCCGTAGCAGCCACGTAAAACTTGCAACAACAAAGTAGAGGACGTCTAACTTGTTTTTGCAGGGCATGTTGTGATGTGATATGGTCAAGACATGATGCTAAATTTTATTGTATGAGATGATCATGTTTTGTAACCGAGTTATCGGCAACTGGCAGGAGCCATATGGTTGTCGCTTTATTGTATGCAATGCAATCGCGATGTAATGCTTTACTTTATTACTAAGCGGTAGTGATAGTCGTGGAAGCATAAGATTGGCGAGACAACAACGATGCTACGATGGAGATCAAGGTGTCGCGCCGGTGACGATGGTGATCATGACGGTGCTGCGGAGATGGAGATCACAAGCACAAGATGATGATGGCCATATCATATCACTTATATTGATTGCATGTGATGTTTATCTTTTATGCATCTTATCTTGCTTTGTTTGACGGTAGCATTATAAGATGATCTCTCACTAATTTATCATAGTAATAGTGTTCTCCCTGAGTATGCACCGTTGCGAAAGTTCTTCGTGCTGAGACACCACGTGATGATCGGGTGTGATAGGCTCTACGTTCAAATACAACGGGTGCAAAACAGTTGCACACGCGGAATACTCAGGTTTAACTTGACGAGCCTAGCATATAACAGATATGGCCTCGGAACACGGAGACCGAAAGGTCGAACGTGAATCATATAGTAGATATGATCAACATAGTGATGTTCACCATTGAAACTACTCCATCTCACGTGATGATCGGACATGGTTTAGTTGATTTGGATCACGTGATCACTTAGAGGATTAGAGAGATGTCTATCTAAGTGGGAGTTCTTAAGTAATATGATTAATTGAACTTAAATTTATCATGAACTTAGTCCTGGTAGTATTAGCATATCTATGTTGTAGATCAATAGCTCGCGTTGTTGCTTTCGTATGTTTATTTTTGATATGTTCCTAGAGAAAATTGTGTTGAAAAATGTTAGTAGCAATGATGCGGATTGGATCCGTAATCTGAGGTTTATCCTCATTGCTGCACAGAAGAATTTTGTCCTTGATGCACCGCTAGGTGACGGACCTTTTGCAGGAGCAGATGCAGACGTTATGAACGTTTTGCTAGCTCAATATGATGACTACTTAATAGTTTAGTGCACCATGCTTAACGGCTTAGAATCGGGACTTCAAAGACGTTTTGAACGTCATGGACCATATGAGATGTTCCAGGAGTTGAAGTTAATATTTCAAGCAAATACCCGAGTTGAGAGATATGAAGTCTCCAACAAGTTCTACAGCTAAAAGATGGAGGAGAATCGCTCAACTAGTGAGCATGTGCTCAGATTGTCTGGGTACTACAATCGCTTGAATCAAGTGGGAGTTAATCTTCCAGATAAGATAGTGATTGACAGAATTCTCTAGTCACCATCACCAAGTTAGTAGAACTTCGTGATGAACTATAATATGCAAGGGATGACGAAAGTAATTCCCAAGCTCTTCGTGATGCTGAAATCAACGAAGGTAGAAATCAAGAAAAACATCAAGTGTTGATGGTTAACAAGACCACTAGTTTCAAGTAAAGGGCAAAGGGAAGAAGGGGAACTTCAAGAAGAACGGCAAGCAAGTTGCTGCTCAATTGAAGAAGCCCAAGTCTGGACCTAAGCCTGAGACTGAGTGCTTCTACTGCAAAGGAAATGGTCACTGGAAGCAGAACTACCCCAAGTGATTGGCGGATAAGAAGGATGGCAAAGTGAACATAAGTATATTTGATATACATGTTATTGATGTGTACTTTACTAGTGTTTATAGCAACCCCTCAGTATTTGATACTAGTTCAGTTGCTAAGATTAGTAACTCAAAACAGGAGTTGCAGAATAAACAGAGACTAGTTAATGGTGAAGTGACGATGTATATTGGAAGTAGTTCCAAGATTGATATGATCATCATCGCACACTTCCCTATACTTTCGGGATTAGTGTTGAACCTAAATAAGTGTTATTTGGTGTTTGCGTTGAGCATAAATATGATTTGATCATGTTTATTGCAATACGGTTATTCATTTAAGTTAGAGAACAATTGTTGTTCTGTTTACATGAATAAAACCTTCTATGGCCATACACACCAACAAAATGGTTTGTTGGATCTCGATCGTAGTAATACACATATTCATAATATTGAAGCCAAAAGATGCGAAGTTAATAATGATAGTGCAACTTATTTGTGGCACTGCCGTTTAGGTCATATTGGTGTAAAGCGCATGAAGAAACTCCATGCTGATGGAATTTTGGAATCATTTGATTATAAATCACTTGATGCTTGCGAACCATGCCTCATGGGCAAGATGACTAAAAGTCCGTTCTCCAGAACATTGGAGCGAGCAACAGATTTGTTGGAAATCATACATACTGATGTATGTGGTCCGATGAATATTAAGGCTCGCGACAAGTATCATTATTTTCTGACCTTCACAGATGATTTGAGCAGATATGAGTATATCTACTTGATGAAACATAAGTCTGAAACATTTGAAAAGTTCAAAGAATTTTCAGAGTGAAGTGGAGAATCATCGTAATAAGAAATAAAAGTTTCTACGATATGATCGTGGAGGAGAATATTTGAGTTACGAGTTTGGTCTTCAATTAAAACAATGTGGAATAGTTTCACAAACTCATGCCACCTGGAACACCACGGCATAATGGTGTGTCCGAACGTCATAACCGTACTTTATTGGATATAGTACAATCTATGATGTTTCTTACCGATTTACCAATATCATTTTGGGATCATGCATTAGAGATAGCTGCATTCACGTTTAAAAGGGCACCATCTAAGTCCGTTGAGACGACACAATCTGAACTGTGGTTTAGCAAGAAACCAAAGTTGTCGTTTCTTAAAGTTTGGGATTGTGATGCTTGTGTGGAAAAGTTTCATCCTGATAAACTCAAACCCAAATCGGAGAAATATGTCTTCATAGGATACCCAAAGGAAATTGTTGGGTACACCTTCTATCACAGATCCAAAGGCAAGACATTCGTTGCTGAAAATGGATACTTTCTAGAGAAGGAGTTTCTCTCGAAAGAAGTGAGTGGGAGGAAAGTAGAACTTGATGTGGTAACTGTACCTGCTCCCTTATTGGAAAGTAGTTCATCACAGAAATCTGTTCCTGTGACTACTACACCAATTAGTGAGGAAGTTAATGATGATGATCATGTAACGTCAGATCAAGTTACTACCAAATCTCGTAGGTAAACCAGAGTAAGATCCGCACCAGAGTGGTACGGTAATCCTATTCTGGAAGTCATGTTACTAGAACATTGACGAACTTGCGAACTATGAGGAAGCGATGATGAGCCCAGATTCCGCGAAATGGTTTGAGGCCATGAAATCTGAGATATGATCCATGTATAAAAACAAAGTATGGACTTTGATGGATTTGCCCGATGATCGGCAAGCCATAGAAAATAAATGGATCTTCAAGAGGAAGACGGACACTGATAGTAGTGTTACTATCTACAAAGCTAGAATTGTCGCAAAAGGTTTTCGACAAGTTCAAGGTGTTGACTACGATGAGAGTTTCTCACTCGTATCTATGCTTAAGTCTGTCCGAATCATGTTAGCAATTGCTGCATTTTATGAAATCTGGCAAATGGATAAACAAAACTGCATTCCTTAATGGATTTATTAAAGAAGAGTTGTATATGATGCAACCAGAAGGTTTTGTCAATCCTAAAGGTGTTAACAAAATATGCAAGCTCCAGCGATCCATCTATGGACTGGTGCAAGCATCTCGGAGTTGGAATATACGCTTTGATAAGATGATCAAAGCATATAGTTTTATACAGACTTGCGGTGAAGCTTGTATTTACAAGAAAGTGAGTGGGAGCACTACAACATTTCTGATAAGTATATGTGAATGACATATTGTTGATCAGAAATAATGTAGAATTATTCTGTAAAGCATAAAGGAGTGTTTGAAAGGAGTTTTTTTGTCAAAGAAAGACTTCAGTAAAGCTGCCTACATATTGAGCATCAAGATCTATAGAGATAGATCAAGACGCTTGATAAGTTTTTTCAATGAGTATATACCTTGACAAGATTTTTGAAGTAGTTCAAAATGGAACAGTCAAAGAAAGAGTTCTTGCCTGTGTCATAAGGTGTGAAATTGAGTATGACTCAAAGCCCGACCACGGCAGAAGATAGAAAGAGAATGAAAGTCATTCCCTATGCCTCAGTCATAGGTTCTATAAAGTATGTCATGCTGTGTACCAGATCTATTGTATACCCTACACTGATTTTGGCATGGGAGTACAATAGTGATCTAGGAGTAGATCACTGGACAGCGGTCAAAATTATCCTTAGTGGAATAAGGATATGTTTCTCGATTATGGAGGTGACAAAAAGGTTCACCGTAAAGGGTTACGTCGATGCAAGTTTTGACACCAATCTGGATGACTCTAAGTCTCGATCTAGATACATATTGAAAGTGGGAGCAATTAGCTAGAGTAGCTCCGAGCAGAGTATTGTTGACATAGAAATTTACAAAATACATACGGATCTGAATGTGGCAGACCCGTTGACTAAAATTCTCTCACAAGCAAAACATGATCACACCTTGGTACTCTTTGGGTGTTAATCACATAACGATGTGAACTAGATTACTGACTCTAGTAAACCCTTTGGGTGTTGATCACATATTGATGTGAACTATGGGTGTTAATCACATGGTGATGTGAACTATTGCTGGCAAATCACATGGCGATGTGAACTAGATTATTGACTCTAGTGCAAGTGGGAGACTGAAGGAAATATGCCCTAGAGGCAATAATAAAGTTATTATTTATTTCCTTATTTCATGATAAATGTTTATTATTCATGCTAGAATTGTATCAACCGGAAACATGATACATGTGTGAATACATAGACAAACAGAGTGTCACTAGTATGCCTCTAATTGACTAGCTCGTTGATCAAAGATGGTTATGTTTCCTAACCATGGACAAAGAGTTGTTATTTGATTAATGAGGTCACATCATTAGTTGAATGATCTGATTGACATGACCCATTCGTTAGCTTAGCACCCGATCGTTTAGTATGTTGCTATTGCTTTCTTCATGACTTATACATGTTCCTATGACTATGAGATTATGCAACTCCCGTTTGCCGGAGGAACACTTTGGGTGCTACCAAACGTCACAACGTAACTGGGTGATTATAAAGGAGTACTACAGGTGTCACCAAAGGTAGATGTTGGGTTGGCATATTTCGAGATTAGGATTTGTCACTCCGAATGTCGGAGAGGTATCTCAGGGCCTTCTCGGTAATGCACATCACATAAGCCTTGCAAGCATTGCAACCAATGAGTTAGTTGCGAGATGATGTATTACGGAACGAGTAAAGAGACTTGCCGGTAATGAGATTGAACTAGGTATTGGATACCGACGATCGAATCTCGGGCAAGTAACATACCGATGACAAAGGGAACAACGTATGTTGTTATGCGGTCTGACCGATAAAGATCTTCGTAGAATATGTAGGAGCCAATATGGGCATCCAGGTCCCGCTATTGGTTATTGACCGGAGACGTGTCTCGGTCATGTCTACATTGTTCTCGAACCGAAGGGTCCGCACGCTTAACGTTATGATGACAGTTATTATGAGTTTATGCATTTTGATGTACCGAAGGTTGTTCGGAGTCCCGGATGTGATCACGGACATGACGAGGAGTCTCGAAATGGTCGAGACGTAAAGATTGATATATTGGAAGCCTATGTTTGGACATCGGAAGTGTTCCAGGTGAAATCAGGATTTTACCAGAATACCGGGAGGGTTACCGGAACCCCCCGGGAGTCTAATGGGCCAACCTGGGCCTTAGTGGAAGGAGAAAGGGGCTGCCCTAGGGCTGGCCGCGCGCCTCCCCCTTCCCCTAGTCCTATTAGGATTAGGGGAGGTGGCCGCCCCCTCTCTCTCTCTTTCCCCCTTGGGGAATCCTAGTCCAACTAGGATTGGGGGGAATCCTACTCCCGGAGGGAGTAGGACTCACCTGGCGCGCCTAGCTTGGTCGGCCAGCCCCTCCCCCTTGGCTCCTTTATATACGGGGGCAGGGGGCACCCCATAGACACACAATTGATCCTTGAGATCTTTCCTTAGCCGTGTGCGGTGCCCCCTGCCACCAAATTCCACCTCGGTCATATTGTTGCAGTGCTTAGGCGAAGCCCTGCGCCGGTAACACATCAAGATCGTCACCACGCCGTCGTGCTGACGGAACTCTTCTCCGAAGCTTTGCTGGATCGAAGCCCGGGGATCGTCATCGAGCTGAACGTGTGCTAAGAACTCGGAGGTGCCGGAGTAACGGTGCTTGGATCGGTCGGATCGGGAAGACGTACGACTACTTCCTCTACGTTGCGTCAACGCTTCCACTCCGGTCTACGAGGGTACGTAGACAACACTCTCTCCTCTCGTTGCTATGCATCACCATGATCTTGCGTGTGCGTAGGAATTTTTTTTGAAATTACTACGTTCCCCAACACTTGCGAAGAAGAAGCATGCCATTGGCATTGAGAATGTCAAATTCCTCAAGGATCACTTATGCGGAGCTTGTGAAGCTGGAAAGATGATCAAGGCCAAGCACCCAGCAAAGACTATCATGACCACTACTCGTCCATTTGAATTGCTTCATATGGATCTCTTCGGTCCTAATCATTATTCTGCCGTTTCAAATGAAGCATCTCAATATGGCTTTGTTATTGTTGATCATTACTCTCGTTACACATGGGTACACCTTGTTAGTTACAAACATGAAATGCAGGGAGTCTTCAAACGATTTTCCTCGAGGGATTCAACCAACTTTGGTGTGAAGATCAAGCACATCAGAAGTGACAATGGAACTGAGTTCAAGAATTCTGGTCGTGATGACTATCTTGATGAACTTCGTATTACTCATGTGTTATCTGCTCCTTATACTCCTCAGCAGAATGGCGTCGTGGAGCGCAAGAACAGGACTCTTGCTGAGATGGCTCGCACTATGCTTGATGAATACAAAATGCCTCGTCGTTTCTGGATTGATGCAATTGATACTGCGTGCCACATCATCAACAGAGTATATCTTCACAAATTCTTCAAGAAGACTGCCTATGAACTCCTCACTGACAAGAAACCCAATGTGAGTTATTTCAAAGTCTTCGGTGCTAAATGCTGGATTAGAGATCCTCATCACAACTCAAAATTTGCACCGAAAGCAGATGAAGGTTTTATGCTTGGTTACGGAAAGGACTCATAAAGAGAGCACCTACCTTCTGTGATAGATGAACCAGCACCAGAGGAAACTATCAAGTTCAAGGCTACTGAGGATGTCATTCCTACCAAAGAATCTGCTGAAGAATTCATTCCAGAACGTGAAGAACATCGAGCTAATGCACCTGAAGAAAATGCTGAAGAAAATGGTGCTGAAGAAAAGGTTGATCAAATTCCTCGACGGCAACCAGCTCATCCTCGCTTTGCAAAAGAAGTGCAAGTTGAAAAGATCATCGATGACATCAAAGCACCATGTACTCTCACACGCTCAAAAGCTTCACATTTATCTAACTTTTGTGGGCACTATGCTTTTGTCTCTATCACAGAGCCCACTAAGGTAGATGAAGCATTTCTGGAGCCTGAGTGAATTCAGGCCATGCAAGAAGAATTACATCAGTTCGAGCTCAACAACGTCTGGGAACTGGTCAAACGTCCAGATCCTCGCAAGCACAATATCATTGGCACAAAGTGGATCTACCGCAACAAGCAAGATCAAAATGTCCTTGTGGTGAGGAATAAGGCACGGCTTGTAGCTCAAGGCTACACACAGGTTGAAGGAATTGATTTCGATGAAAATTTCGCACCTGTTTCTAGACTTGAGGCTATTTGCATATTACTTGGTTATGCTAACCATCACGATATCACTTTATATCAAATGGATGTGATAAGTGCATTCCTCAATGGTAAGCTTGAGGAAGAAGTATATGTTGCTCAAACCCCAGGTTTTGAAGATCCAAAGAATCCTGACAAAGTCTTCAGACTCAATAAGCCCCTCTATGGCCTCAAGCAGGCCCCTCAGGCATGGTATGACACTTTGAAGGAATTCCTCATGAAGAAAGGCTTCAAACCCGGTTCACTTGATCCTACTCTTTTCACTAAATCTTATGATGATGAACTATTTGTGTGCCAAATATATGTTGATGATATTATCTTTGGCTGTACTGACCAACGTTATAGTCATGAATTTGCCTATATGATGAGTGAAGAATATCAAATGTGTATGATGGGAGAACTGAAATTCTTCTTAGGTCTTCAAATTCGTCAACAGTGCAATGGCATATTCATATCTCAAGAGAAATACCTCAAGGATGTGCTGAGGAAATTCGGCATGCAAGATTGCAAAGGCGTCAAAATTCCTATGGCCACAAATGGCCATCTGTGCACTGATAAAAATGGTATTGACTTCGATCATAAGGTATACCGCTCCATAATTGGTTATTTATTGTACTTATGTGCATCTAGGCCAGATATAATGCTTAGTGCTTGCATGTGTGCCCGATTTTGAGCTATACCGAAGGATTCCCACCATAAGGCTATGAAGCATATTCTTAGATATCTAGCTCACACACCAACACTTGGATTATGGTACCCCAAGGGCTCGGCTTTTGATCTCATTGGATATTCTGACTCTGACTATGCTGGTGATCGTGTGGACCGCAAGTAAACATCTGGTACATGTCATTTCGTCGGACGATCCTTGGTCTGTTGGTCCTCGAAGAAACAGAACTGCGTATCACTGTCTACTGCTGAAGCTGAGTACATTACTGCTGGTTCTTGCTGTGCTCAACTGCTACGGATGAAGCAAACTCTCAAGGACTATGGCGTCAACGTGAAGAATGTGCCTCTCCTCTGTGACAATGAGAGTGCCATCAAGATTCCTCACAACCCAGTTCAGCACTCGAATACAAAGCACATTCAGATTCGTCATCATTTTCTTTGTGATCATGTGTTGAAGGGCGACATTTCTATTGAGCATGTGAAGACTGAAGAACAGCTAGCCGATATCTTCACAAAGCCCTTGGATGAGAAGAGATTTAGCAAGTTGCGGTGTGAGCTAAATATCTTAGAATCTTTGAATGTTCTTTGAAAAGGACACTCATCCTAACACTTATGCAAAGTTGATGACTTAGATGTGCAACACATGAAGAAACTTTTTTCTTCAATCAATGAAGAATAACACTTTAAGTGTGAAGAAATTAATGAAGAATTTGATTTTCAGAACCCTACGACAATTGTACGCGGTGTCTGAAATCGTCATTCTTATATGGTGGGTCACGCCACCACCAAAGTTGAAAATCTTCAATTTGAGTTTTCCTCAGTTTCTTGAAATTCCTCAGTTTTTCAAATTCTTCAACTTTGCAAAATCTTCACTGTTTCCGTCGTCTTTCTTCATTAGCTATATATATGAGTTTATGTCCTCTACAGCATTCACTTATGGCTAATTCTTCAAGTTGGTTTTTCTGCTAAGTGAATGTGATCGGGCCCTTCTCCCTCTATGCTATAAGCAACCCAATCTATTCACAAATTCTTCATGTGCGTTCTATTTGAAACTCGTTCAAAATCTTCACTATCTCCTTGTCAGCTGAAGAATTTGTGAACGGAATATTAAAACTTATCTTATCCAAATTTTCGGCTTTGCCGCTCAAACCGTTCCGCACCCACGATATACTTATCTATTCACCCACGATCTAACACGATCTCCACTTCTCAATACGTGGGTGACACATGTCATGCGAATGAGAAGGGTCAGGGGCACTGAGGGAGTCCTGGATTAGGGGGTGTCCGGATGGCCAGACTATACCTTCAGCCGGACTCCTGGACTATGAAGATACAAGATTGAAGACTTCGTCCCGTGTCCGGAAGGGACTTTCCTTGGCGTGGAAGGCAAGCTTGGCAATGCGGATATTTAGATCTCCTACCATTGTAACCGACTTTGTGTAACCCTAACCCTCTCCGGTGTCTATATAAACCGGAGGTCTTTAGTCCGTAGGACAACATAAAACAATCATACCATAGGCTAGCTTATAGGGTTTAGCCTCCTTGATCTCGTGGTAGAACTACTCTTGTACTACCCATATCATCAATATTAATCAAGCAGGACGTAGGGTTTTACCTCCATCAAGAGGGCCCGAACCTGGGTAAAACTTCGTGTCCCTTGCCTCCTGTTACCATCCTCCTAGACGCACAGTTCGGGACCCCCTACCCGAGATCCGCCGGTTTTGACACTGACATTGGTGCTTTCATTGAGAGTTCCTCTGTGTCGTCGCTTCTAGGCCCGATGGCTCCTCCGATCATCAACAAGGATGCAGTCCAGGGTGAGACTTTTCTCCCCGGACAGATCTTCGTCTTCTGCGGTTTCGCACTCCGGGCCAATTCGCTTGGCTATCTGGAGCAGATCGAAAGCTACGCCCCTGGCCATCAGGTCAGATTTGGAAGTTTAAACTACACGGGTGACGTCCGCGGGGACTTGATCTTCGACGGATTCGAGCCACAGCCGAGCGCGCCGCACTGTCGCGATGGGCATCATCTAGCTCTGCCGCCGAACAGTGCCCTGAAGGCCGCACACGCATCGTTTCCGATCCTCGGTTCAGAACCAACTGCGCCAATCAAGGATGAGTGGTTGGACGCCGCCTCGGGGGCTGCGATCCCAATGGCAATCGAGTCGGACACCAACCCTGCACTCCGCAAGGCCCGTGACTCTGAGTGGCCGGACTCCTATCCGGACTCTGAGCCCTCCACGCCCCTACCAATCGAATCTGATTGGGCGCCGATCATGGAGTTTACCGCCGCGGACATCTTTCAGCACTCGCCCTTTGGTGATATTCTGAAGTCATTAAAGTCTCTCTCCTTATCAGGAGAGCCCTGGCCGGACTGCAGTCAGCAAGGTTGGGATACGGACGATGAAGAAATTCAAAGCCCACCCACCACCCACCTGGTAGCCACTGTCGATAATTTAAACGACGTGCTCAATTTCGACTCCGAAGACATCGACGGTATGGACGACGATGCAGGAGACGCACATGAACCAACGCTTATAGGGCATTGGCCAACAACCTCATCTCATGATGTGTACATGGTGGATATACCTAAAGAAGGCGACAACGAGGAACACGGGGATGCAACAAGGGATCGATCTCTCGAAAAACAATCAAAGCGGCGACGTAAACGCCGCTCCAAGCCCCGCCTCGATAAAGACGACAGCCATGAAGACCCAGCCATAGAGCAGGATGAGCCGGAGGACGACGAGCATGCCTTAGAGCAACCTTCTGAACAGGGAAACTCGGATAAAGAAACCGAACAACCCACCCCCGGCATAAACGGCATTCCGGACGACCTTACACCGGATAAGCTCATGGAGCAGAAGAACCTCCACAAAAGGCTCGTTGATACTGCACGCAGCCTGAAAAAACAGAAGCGGAAGCTCAAAAGCGCGGAAGACGCACTCAGAATCAAATGGAGCAAAATACTCAACACCGCAGATAAATACGGCGGCAGTCGCCGCACAAAAAGTTGTCCGAAGCGAAAGCTACTACCAGAATTCGACGAGGAGGCCCTAGAGCCCCCACAGTCAAAAAGTAAGAAATCCACCCGGTCGGATAGACGACCCCACGGCCAACATGGAGCGGCAAGCGGCGCCGCACACAAGCCAGCACGCGATCCACTCAAGGATTCGGATCAAACAGATGGCCCAGCCAGATTTATTTATGGGCCAAGAAAGCAAGCTCTCGTAAGCAATGTAACAAAACCAGTATCCGAACATCACGGCACATCCAAATACAGGGGTGCCGCACACCCCCTATGTTTTACCGATGAGGTCCTGGATTATGAATTTCCAGCGGGATTTAAGCCCGTAAACATAGAGGCGTACGACGGAACAACAGACCCCGGAGTCTGGATTGAGGATTATATCCTCCACATACAAATGGCCAGAGGAGATGACCTCCAGATGCAGACAATCTCAGTCACATAACTCAACAGCCCGGAGAGTCAGCTCGGCAATTCTGGAATAGATTTCTTACTAAAAAGAATCAGGTAGTCGATTGTCCGGACGCCGAAGCCTTAGCAGCTTTTAAGCATAATGTCCGAGACGAATGGCTCGCTAGACACCTCGGCCAAGAAAAGCCAAGAACAATGGCCGCATTAACAAGCCTCATGACCCGCTTTTGCGCAGGAGAGGACAGCTGGTTGGCAAGATGTAGCACCAGCGACCCAAGTACATTCGAAACTAGGGATGGAAACGAAAAACCGCGATGCAACAAGGACCAGCGCCGGACTAAGGCAAACAGTCCGAAGAGCACGGCAGTCAATGCCGGATTCAAAAGCTCGCGGCAGAATCAGAAAAAGCAGCCCCTCAAATATAATAGGGACGAGCTGTCCAACTTAAACAAAATCTTAGACACGATATGTCAGCTACACAGTACTCCTGGGAAGCCTGCAAACCATACCCACAGAGATTGCTGGGTTTTTAAGCAATCCGGCAGACTCAACGCCGAACACAAGGGGCTCGACACACCAAGCGAAGACGATGACGAACCCCACAAGCAAAGCACCAGGAAACAAAAGAATTTTCCACAAGAAGTAAAAACAGTAAACTTACTTCACATAACAAAACGTGCGGCGCCCATAAAGGTACGCGCCCTACGGCCTATCCCAAAGGAGTCCCGCCACTGGTTGTCAAAACCAATCATCTTCGATCATTGGGATTAGTCTAGAAGTATCAGGAACGCAGGCTGGACTGCCTTGGTACTCGATCCAATAACTGGCGGACTCCAGTTTACAAATGTCCTTATGGATGGCGGCAGCGGTCTAAACCTGATATATCAGGACATAATCCGCCACATGGTGATAGACCCAACAAGAATTCGCCACAGCAAAACCTCCTTTCAAGGGGTAATGCCAGGTCCGGATACCCATTGCATGGGTTTTCTCCGGCTTGAAGTTATATTCGGCTTCCCCGATAACTTCCGCCGCGAAAAGCTAACTTTCCACATCGTCCCATTCTCAAGTCGCTATCAAGCACTGCTGGGACGCGAAGCTTTCGCCCGCTTTAACGCAATACCGTATTACGCATCTCTTACGCTTAAGATGCCCGGTCCACGAGGCATCATCTCACTAAAGGGAAACATCAAACGCGCCCCCCATGCGGAGGATCGTGCGACTGCCTTAACAGCCCCACAAAAATACGGCTTCATCAGCCAAAAACATCCAAACAGGTCGTTAAGACCACGGACACGGCTGGACGAGTCCGGCGTAAACATATCATTAATAAAGGCTTAATAGCCGTATACCCCTGCGCTAGGGGCTCCGCACATATACAATATGAGACAATCAAGCTCAATTTTACCCATTTCAATTTATACTTTGCTTATTTAGTATAACTTCTGTTCGGCACAACCTCTTTTTCAACTAAGTTCCTCTCTTTTATAGATGAACATCGTGCCGCGCCCGTCCAGGATACGGCACAACGAAGACACAGGCGCAGACGTGCAGCAGGGACCCGTTCCAAGGATTCTTTTCAGATGAAGACCCTGCGTAAACCTTTTTTACTGTCTCTTGTTGATACACATCCTCCGGTTTTTCGTTATAATCAAGGAGGGGACTGACGTCTTGGCATGTGGCCACGTCAGGAATTTTGCGTGTACCTGGACACTAGGGGCTTATAACCAAGGGCGTTGTCCCGCCCGCACTCATAAAGACCGAATACCTTAGGGAGTGTTCGGCGTCGCGAGTTTGGCCTTATATGCATCAGCTCCGAATCATGTCTTTGGTCAAATGTTGGGTTGCCCGACTCCTGTGTTTTGCCGCCTTATGTTCCGCACTATCGGCTAAGGCGGCACCAGGAGAACTACTGCGATTGTGCCCCGGTTCGGCCAGGCGAGCACCTCAGCAGAGAAAGCCGAAAACTGACTGTCATGATATAGCGTGAGATTGGTCAACCACTCGATGACTCACCGGAATCTATAGGATTCCTCCGCATTAACGAAGGGCCGTTTCCCGGCCAGGCTCATATGCGCCCCAACTTCGGGCGAGCGCAGGCGCCACCAGGGGCTATCTAAGTGGCCTCACTGTCAAGCTCTTATGGCTAAGTGAAAGTAATAAAGCATTATAGTCCGGTTTCCTAGGTCGCTGCGCTATCACCTCCTTTGTAGGACCAAGACGTTGGATCAAGTGTGAAAATGCGCCTTCTGCGAGCACCCCTGCACTATGTGCGTGGGGGCTGAAGCCGACGACTGCCATCTTTCAGATTATATATATATATATATATATATATATATATATATATATATATATATATATATATATATATATATATATGTTTCAAACACTTAAAGGCACAAGTATAAAAGGCTTCTGCAATTTATCAAAATATTGCTTTACAATAAAATATGCTATTTGAACATAGCATCCTTCAAGCACTGTGTCTCTATTATACGAGCGCCTTGAAGGACTTCCTGAAAATAGTGCTCGGAGGGTACTCAGCTTTTGTCCGAATCTCAGGATGCAACAACGGTGGTCTCCATCTCCGCCCTGTATGTCTTGACACGGGCAAGATCCATCCATGCGCCCTCTATGCATGCTGACCTCTTCATTGCATTGATACGCGGCATCGCACCAAGGAATTGCTGCACCAAGCTAAAATAACTCTTCGGCTCCGATCTCTCCGGCCACAGATGATTCATGACGCACTTCATGGCAAGTCCGGACAACCTATTCAGCTCAACCCATTCGGCCAGACGATTGGCCACTGATAGTGGACGCTCTGGATTGTGGAACTGCGACCAGAAGAGTTTCTCCACTTTGCGATCTTCTTGATCTCGAAAGTGTTCGGTCGCATCAGCAACACTTGCCGCCAAATCCAGATAGGTGTCCGTCGCACTCCACAGCCGGTCCAACGGAGCATGCTTAGGATCACAAAACTTCCTCCGCAGCATAAAGGGCTTTCCAGCCGCGATCTCTCCGGCTTCTCGAAGCTCCTCCTTCGCAGCTCTCATCGCAGAGCAAGCATCCTTTGCATCGGCAACGGCCTTCTTCAAGTCCGTCTGTTCTGCCCGATCTTCTTTTTCCAGAAGCCTGCAACGGTCAGCAGCACTCTTTAGCTTCACGGCCATTTCGGCCATCTCTTTCCTGCTTCGGCAGTGAGCAGCCTGTTCGGCTCTCAGCTCTTCAAGGGCCTTCTTGGCAGCCGCATCACTTTTTCTGGCTTGTTCCTTGGCTCGGGCAAGTTCCGCCTGAAGACTCTCCATGGCAGCCGCACCATCTGCATCAAGCACACACAGGGTAAGATACTGGCATAGGCTCCTCTTACCAGGTGCCATTGGAGGGGTTACATACCTTGTGCCTCGTCAAGCCGCTTGTTAACCAGAACGATGTCGGCTTCTGCCACCTCAAGTTGCCGCTTTAGCTCGGCAAACCCATTAGTCCGGCTGGATGCCGCACAATTCGTCACCTACATACGAAGACAACATTTTAGACCTGGGGTTATGATCCCCTGCGCGCCGTCAAATTTGACAACGCACAGAGTCTCAGGGGCTACTATGTGCACAGGGCGCATCTTGTTTATGCGCCACAGTTAAAAAAGGGCGCGTTATTCCGCGTACCTCAAAACCCGTCAATAAACTTCTCACGGCCTCGTGCAATCCGCTTTCCGTGGACGAAACCCTTTTAATCACCGTGCCCATCAATGCACGATGCTCCTCTGAGATAGATGCTCGCCCTATTAGATTCTTCAGTTCCTCCGACCGAGCACCGGACGGTGCCGGATTCATCCTATGACCTTTCTCGAAGGACGGACGCGGAGAGCTTTGGGGGGCCATATGGCTGCCTTCCGGCCCCGCCGAATTCGGAGAAACCCTCCGCGACGATACCTCAGGGTCGCCCGCCTCTCTAGGCGGTTCGGCAGGGGGAGGCGTTCTGCTCTCCATCATCTCCGGAAGAAGATCCCCTGAAGACGAGCTCTGCTGAGAAGGGCTGAGGTCCGAACTACAAGGTAAATTTTCGGTTACTCTTCTCAGATATAAAACAAGGATTCTTCTCAAAGGAAAAACCTCTCTCTACTTACGGCTTGGTGGAGGGCTGGCCCCCTTGAGGGCATAGTTCGGCCGAGGTATCCCATGGCGCAGGACCCTCTAACGAAGATATCTTCCCCCGTTTTGAGGCCACGGCCTCCGGGTCTCCATAGGCGGTCCTCTTCTTTCCTTTAGGAGTGGAATTTTCGATTCCTTCCCTCCGAACAGCCTCCTTCGAGGAGGTCGTAGTTTCCTTGTCCCCTCCCTTGCTTTCCTTCAAACGCACAATCTTCAACATCCTGACCAGCACGGGATCCGGCGTGGTCTCGGGGAGGGGAGCCAGACACGTGATAAGCTTTGCTTTTGCTATCCACTCCTGTTTAAAGAACAGTTCTTTAGAAGCAAGTTTCATAACAAATATACGGATAGCAAGTCCGGGCACAAGGCTATTTACATTAGTATCTGGGCGATTGCAGCTCAATCCTGCGTCCTAGGTCAAGTCCGGACACATCACTTGTGATCCGAAGAACAATTTATACATCTCCACGGGCGTTGCGTCCATGAAATGCTGGAGAGCTCGCGGTCCCTCCGGATTAAACTCCCACAGGCGGAGGGAGGGACGTTTCCCGGGCAGGGTTCAGCGGATCAGCATGACCTGCGTTACTTTGACCAGGCTGAAGTCACTTTCTAAGAAATCCCTGATGCGGCCCTGCAACAAGGGCACGTCCTTGGATGACCCCCAGTCAAGTCCTTTATCGACCCATGACGCTAGCTGTGGTGGGGGACCCGAACGAAAGGCAGATGGCGCCACCCACTTGGTGCCGCTGGGAGCGGTGATATAGAACCACTCTCGTTGCCATAAGCTGAACTCCTCTTGGAAAGAGCCATCGGGCCATGGAGCATCAGCATTCTTGCTTATAACAGCGCCTTCGCACTCTGCGTGCCGCCCCTCGATCATCTTCGGCATTACTTTAAAGGTCTTGATCCATAGTCCGAAGTGGGGATTAATACGGAGGAAGGCTTCGCACACGACGATGAAAGAGGAAATGTGGAGGATGGACTCCGGAGCTAAGTCGTGAAATTCCAACCCGTAATAGAACATGAGCCGCCTCACGAACGGGTCCATTGGGAAGCCTAGCCCCCGAAGGAAGTGAGACAAGAACACCATGCTCTCACCAGGCCTAGGAGTGGGAATGACCTGCCCTTGAGCAGGTAACCTATGCGAGATTTCGCCGGTCAAGAACCTGGCCTCTCTCAGCTTTAGCACGTCCTCCTCTGTAACAGAAGAGGGCGCCCATCGGCCCCGAAGGTCGGAATCGGACATTGTCGAAGATCCGAAGCGCCTGAAATCTGGAACCTTGGGTGTTGGAACTCGAGGCGAAGGGCGAACTCGTTTGAGATTGAAAAGAAGGAGCAAGGCCTTGGTCTCTTTTAAAGAGGTGGAATACCAAGGGCCCTCCCCGTAACCGTTTGGGACTCGCCTTTAATCAAGAAAACATGCCAACGAGCAGAATTGGGTTACCCATGTCCGTATTGATGAGAATCCCGTAAATAAGGGGACACGATCTCTGCTTTGACAAGACGTGCCAAGGAAACCGCCTCGCGAAACGCGCTGACGTGGGGGAGTAAAAACGATTCGAAGAAAGACTTGGCCGTGGTGTGATGTCACGCTACGGAATACGTCAGTAGATTAGATTTGTGTAAATATTATTCTCTCTATGGCAATATGTGGAAACTTATTTTGCAGGGTCAGACACTGTCTTTTGTGTTCAAAATCTTCTATGAAGTACTTGGAGGAGGAACCCGCCTTGCAATGCCGAAGACAATCTGCGCACCGGACTCGTCGTCATTGAAGCCTGGTTCAGGGGCTACTGAGCGAGTCCTGGATTAGGGGGTGTCCGGATGGCCGGACTATACCTTCAGCCGGACTCCTGGACTATGAAGATACAAGATTGAAGACTTCGTCCCGTGTCCGGATGGGACTTTCCTTGGCGTGGAAGGCAAGCTTGGCGATGCGGATATTTAGATCTCCTACCATTGTAACCGACTTTGTGTAACCCTAACCCTCTCCTGTGTCTATATAAACAGGAGGGCTTTAGTCCGTAGGACAACATAAAACAATCATAACATATGCTAGCTTCTAGGGTTTAGCCTCCTTGATCTCGTGGTAGATCTACTCTTGTACTACCCATATCATCAATATTAATCAAGCAGGACGTAGGGTTTTACCTCCATCAAGAGGGCCCGAACCTGGGTAAAACTTCGTGTCCCTTGTCTCCTGTTACCATCCGCCTAGATGCACAGTTCGGGACCCCCTACCCGAGATCTGCCGGTTTTGAAGAAATGGAAGATGAAGATGTGGACATTGGCTGCACTACACCAGTGATGAATGATGACTTTTGGGAAAGTCAGCACCCCAGCTCTCCACTCTTCACACCATTGCAGCATATACCTCAGTCCCCTGCACAAACTGTTCAAATGGGCTCTGAAGAAACTCACCCCACTTCGTGTGTACGCGAAGAAATTCCAGCCACTAGTACTGAAGAAACTGATGCTGCTGAACATCTGAAGACGCAGACTGCCACTGAAGAGGAACCAGAAATTCCTCAGCCTGAAGAACCTAAGATTGCGATTCCTGAGGTTGTGATGCAACTCACTGACACTCCTCTGCCTAAGACAAAGGATCCATTCTCAAGGAAGCAAAAATTCAAGGCTGAAGATTTCTTCGGCGAGCATGTATTCTTCACAGACTACAACCCCTATGACTCTGCTCGCATAAGGAAGAGGCGTTTCTGGACAGCCAGCCAGGCTAATTTCTATTCCTTAGTGTTGTTCAACAAAGACAAAGTCTTCGATCATGAGCATATTCCTCACGTGGATATGGAATCTCTGCCATGCTTCGTGCCAGTCCTCAGTGTTCTTCACGACGCTGGGCTGTTAAATTTCTGCACTGACATCTGTGATTGGAATGAAGAACTTATTCTTCAATTTTATGCGACGTTGCACATCACCAGAGATTCTGAAGATGTGAATTCGTGGGTGTTGGACTGGATGTCTGAAAATACTCATTACACGGCACCAGCTACTAAATTGCGTCGTGCCTTACCACTCAGTCCTCCCCTTGAAGCTGCTCGTTGCGTCTATAGTGAACCTGAGCTTACAAATCATTACATGCAAGTGCTGATGAAGCCATTGAAGCCTGGGCAGGCCCCACGAACCAAATTCCTCGTGTAGGAATTGTTGTATGTGCCTCAGACTGTCTATCGCATTTTGACGAAGACATTGAGTCCAATCAAGGGCCACGAATCGAATGACAAAGAAGTTGTTGGCATCATGAAGAATCTGCTCTTCAATATCGTTCATGGCATTCCCGTCAACTTCCATGATTTCTTCATGCGGACTCGGGCCAATGTCGCTATGTCACCATTTGAGCTGAAGCCTTATGCACCTTGGATCATGAGATTCATCAGAACAAGGTCTTCACTCAACTACAAAGCGGATACTCTGGACCATTGCAGCTACTTGCCTCCGATTGAAGTCCTCAAATGGACATATTCCTCAGCTGATGACAAGGGCAAGGCCGCTGCAATTATAGATGAAGGCATTCGTCCATTGGATGGTCAATTTCGCAAGGCTGCATCCTACTCAACCAATGATGACTCTGCCACCCATGACTCTGCCGCCAACACAACCAAGAAAAATCCTCAAGGGACAGCACCCAGGGTGATGACTGATCGTGAGCTTCTCCTCAGTCTTCATCAAAAGGTTGATCGCAATCATAAATGGGTCAAGCGTCAGTTTGGTTCAATTCTTCACAACATGACTGCTACCCACAATGCAGTGAAGAAAAACCACTACTACCTCCATGAAACCTTCAACCGTACCTCGGCTGTTTTGTCTCATGTCTATAGCGCAGAAGATCTGAAGAAAATGGGTCTCAAGGAAGACATTGACTGGTCTGCACCTCCACGGAAGAAATACAAGAAGGTCAAGGTTCCTTGCTTGGTGGCCAGCTCCTATTCTTCATCGCGCGACACCGACGAGCATGAAGACTTGGACGACACTGCGGCAGGCCCTACTACGACAAACGGCCCCAACAACGCTGGCGCTCCTTCATCATCTTGATATTCTTCAGGGGTGTTAGACCTCATTTTCGATCCTTTTGGTCATTCGATGACAAAGGGGGAGAAATTTGAGTCAGTCTTCAAGCGGTTCTATCTTATATGGGTGTTTTTTTACTAAGTTACAACTCTCGTTCTTCTGATGACTTTCCTGGATCGAGTTGTAAACTTAAACTCGATGGTGGTCTGATACTTTTGCTATGTTCTTCTGCATGCTTATTCCTAGTTAATGTTAATGCACGCATGCTGAATTACATCAGTCACCATATTTCATCATGCATTTCAAATTCTTCATATTATATGTCAAATGCGTGTATGAATTACAAGATATAGGGGGAGATCTCCATGATTCAACTCTTCAAGTGTGCATTGCTTCAAAAGCAAATTCCTCACAATGCACATCTTCAGGGGGAGTTCTTCTATATCTTGCAATCAAATTCCTCAATATCAGTATTTACACTTCATATGTTTATCCCCGTTGAAAACTTAACCTATATTGTCATCAATCACCAAAAAGGGGGAGATTGTAAGTGCATCTAGTACCCCTTAGTGATTTTGTTGTATTGAAGACTTATAGGTTAAGGGACTAATGCGTTTGTGAGTGTACACAGGTCTATAAGTCTATGAGGAGTTTGATATTTACAGAGAAAGTCGACCCCTAAAAATGAAGTTCTTCGACTGAAGACTTTGGATTTCTGAAGACTTTGAAAGTGAAGAAATTGGTGTGACCTTGAAGACTTGGTATTCATTTGAGGAACATGAAGCGTGAAGAGTTTTGTTTTCGTTGTTTCATTTTCTCTTTCTTGAGTCATAGGAAACACCGTACTGTTAAATGGCGTCGAGGAAATACTAAGGAAAAATTTCCATGTGATGCTCAACTCAAAATCCTACACCTACCAATCCCTTCGATTGAAGCCATTGGAAATCTCATACAGTTCAGTCAATTTCTTCAGTGACGGAAACGAAGTTCTTCTGGTCTCTGAGAAATTTGTTCTGACTGTGGAGTTAGGAATTCGCGAGTGTGGATTGCCTACACAGTGAGGAACATGATAGCCCTGAGGAATTTGAACCTCAAATTTCTGACCGTTGTTGTGCTACGCGTCAGCTGTCCCAAAATATCTTATCCACCTAACGGTCATATCATTGAAGGGCATTTATGTCTTATCATGTCGGGCTGCTCCCTAGGCTATAAATAGCTGCCCCCTACAACCACTAGCTGGTTGGCTGCTCCGAGAGAAACTAACACTTGTCATTTGAGAGCATCCCATCCTCCGAGGACTTTGATAGAAAATCATTGAGTGAGGAAAACCCAAACCCAAACACCTACAAACCCAAAGTGATTGAGCATCACTGAAGAGATTGATCCTGCGTGTATCCGGTGCTTGTTACCTTTAAAGACTGTGCTTCTTCCAGACGGTTAGGCGTCATGGTCTAGACCATCCAAGAGGAATTGTGGATCGCTGAGTGACCGAGTTTGTGAAGGTTCAGAAGTCACCTGAAGACTTAACACGAGTAATTGGGTGAGGTCTATGTGACCTTAGCTCAAGGAGAATACGGTGAGGACTGTGTGTCCTCAGGTTTAAATACCTAGCCGCTCCAACCAGATGTACAACTGAGGCAGCAGTTGGAACTGGTCTACCAAATCATAGTCATCACCAAGCCAACTGGTTCTATTTCCTCAACTCTTTCATTTCCTCATAACTGTGTTGTGTGTTTGTTCATATCTGTGTTTGAAGACTTTGACTGAAGACTTTCTAAATTTCCTCAGTTCAATTTCTTCAGTCTATTTGTCTTCTTCCTGTGCTATCCTGTGATTACGCTTTCTGTACTCTGTGCTTGTCTTCATATCATCATGATGACTATGCTTTTCTTATGTTATGTTTACTTCTGAGTACTTATTCTGCTGCAAGTAGTTCTTCGTTAAGGAATTTCCTCACTAGCGAATTCCTTAGTGAAGAATTCATAAAAATCGCCTATTCACCCCCCCTCTAGTCGATATAACGCACTTTCAAGGCTGCCAGAAGCATAGTCTTCGACCGGACTAGCTGTCCCCCTCTTATTCTGGCATTCTGCAGTTTAGTCCATCGATATTGCCCCTTTACACAGATACCCATGCATATGTAGCTTGCGAGTACTTTGGATGAGTACTCATGGTTGCTTTTCTCCCTCTTTTCCCCCTTTGCATTCTTCTCGGTTGTCGGAACCAGATGCCGGAGTTCAGGAGCTAGAGATCCCGAGGATGATTCTACGTGGAGTTCGTCTTTGAGGAGTAGTTAGGAGGTCCCAGGCAGGAGGCCTTGCCTTTTCGATTGTTGCTACTTTTGTGCTATCCTTCTTAAGGCAAACTTGTTTAACTTATGTCTGTACTCAAATAATATTGCTTCCGCTGACTCTTGTGTTTCCGAGCTGATGTATTCAAGCCCTCGAGGCCCCTGGCTTGTAATATAAAGCTTGTATTAATTTAATTTGTATCTAGAGTTGTGTTGTGATATCTTCCCGTGATTCATTGATCTTGATCATACATGTTTGCGTGTATGATTAGTGTATGGTCAAATCAGGGGCGTCACAAGTTGGTATCAGAGCCGACTGCCTGTAGGAATCCCACTTCCACACTCCTTGGCCGAAGTTGAGTCTAGTTGTCACATCCTTGGTTTTGGTAATGCCTAGTGCTAGCCTTTGGTGATGCATCATGTTTACTTTTCACAGAAAACTGAAATGGGGATGACAGAAACCCCCAGCACCCACTTAATCTAAACAGGGTTTACTAAAATCTTTTCCAATGAACCTGAAATGCCTTCTGAATTGTTCATCATATTTACCTTGGTCTAGAACATCTCAAAAAAATGGTGCATAATTTTCTAGGACATCCTAAGGTCACTGGATTAAATCATATGTTATTTGCATTTGGACATTTAAATGCTATAAAATATTTTAAATGTCCAAATAATCATAAACTAAAATGTTTACTAATGGATATATTCTATACAGTGGGCATGAGCGGTTTCATGATTTTTGAAAGTTCCTACGCATTTTTAGAAAAGCCACAAACCTATAGAAAGAAAAGAAAAACAGAAAATAAAAAGCAAGGGACTAAGCTGGGCCTTACCTAGCTGACCCAGGTCCTGTGCAGCCCAGCTGTGGCCCAGCACTGTAGCTGGCCCAGCCCAGCCGCCCCACCGTCTTCAACCTCCCGCCAGTAGGCAGGAGGGCGTGTTCTCACCGCGCGCGTGCCTCCTCCACCCAGCCTGGCTATCCTCCCGTCGCCCTGGACCTTCCCTCGCATCACCACGCACCTCCCTCGACCCCCCTGCATCTCTCCCCTCTCTCTCTGGACCCCCTCCCCTTCTCTGCTCGCTTCCGAACGGAGCCCGTCACCGCCGTTCGCCATAACCGCAGCCACCGCCTCTCTCTCACCTCCCCGACGTGCCCCAATGATCCTCCTGGTCGCCTTCGTCCATCTCGTCGAGCCACACATCACCGGGAGCTCTGCTTCTCCATCAATGTCGTCGTCTTCAACCTCTCGATCGTCGAGATCGCCGGCGCCCGTTCGTTGTCTCCGACTCGCCCCGAGCCGCTGACCATCCCGTCGTCTCCGCTGTGAGATTCTGCGTCTATTCCCCCTCTTCCCGAGCTCGTTTATGCCCCGTAGCCTTCGCCGCGTTGTCGACCGAACCCCACCGCCACCCGAGCTCGTCGGCGACAACGCCCCGGTGACCATTTGGTCCCAGACGCGCCTCCACTGAGCTTGTTGCCCCGCGCTGAGCTTCGCTAGCTACTCCCCTTGCCCGCTTACACCCTGCAATGCTAACCCCGTGCACACCCGAGCTCTGGCCGCCGCGGCCGAGCTCCTCGCCGTCGCCTCCGGCCGCCCCTGGCCCGGCTGGCTCCACCACCCGACGCGCGCTGGTCTGGGCTCTCGAATGAGCCCAGCCACACTGTGAACGGGGCACCACAGCCCGCGCACGAGTGCCTCGCCGTGTCTGCTACCGCTGGCGGCTAAACGCCGGCGGGTTGACCGCTTTGACCAGCGGGGTTTGACCTCGTCTGACCAAGGGTTTGACCCCGCTCTCTCACTGACATGCGGGCACCGCCCGGCTAACTAAGTTAGTTAGGGCTAATCCTATTTAGGTTAGTTAGGTTAGTCGCTGACAAGTGGGCCCTGGCCCCTGTTAATTAGCTAAGTGTTAAATTAACTTAAGTTTAAACCCACAGCCACTAACGTGTGGGTCCAGGGACTAATTAGCTTAGATTAACTTTTAGTTAGTGCTAATTAACCCTGTTAGTTGACTGAGTCACCGACTAGTGGACCCCACTGGTCAGGTTTGACCTGGACCGGCCCTGTTGACTGATGACATCACAATGACATCACCCTAACGCAATAAGTGTTTTTCTGGATTATTTATAATTCAGGAAAATTCCAGAAATTATTAAAACTTCTAAAAATCATATAAAATCAACCGTAACTCCAAATGAAATAATTTATATATGAAAAATTATCAGAAAAATTCAAGGAATCCATCTGTACCACATTCATGCATATTTGAACAACTTATACCTGCTGATGAGGTCAAAACAAATGTTTGGCATGTAAATAATCACATATGGAGCTTGAATTTGAACCTTTGATTCAAACCAACTTCATTTAAATTGCTGCTAGATGCATTAGCTCAAATCAGAGCATATTGCCATGTCATGATCATGCATAATATTTTGGCATTGCATTGATTGTGTTCTCTCTTAGTTGCCAGTGTTTGTCCCATCTCGGTAGGCGTATCCCGATGATGAGTTCGATGACACCGACGAAGAGTTATAATATCTTCAGAAGTGCCAGGCAAGAAAAACCCCCTTGTTCATTCTGATACAATCCCACTCTCTCGCTTCTGCTCTCTTTTACTGCATTAGGACAACAACGCTTCAACTGTTACCTACTGCAGTAGTTGAACCCCTTTCCTCTGCATGACATGTCATTGCCACAGTAAATAGATGAAACCCACTAGCATGAGTAGGAGTTGTTTGAGCCCTGATGTGCCTACTCATTCGTGCTTGTTGTCATGCCTGCTACTGCTTATAGTTGAGCCAGGTCTGATTCATCGGGGATGAATTAGAATGTGGTGAACATGTCTTACCGTTGAGAGCTAAGCGTGTGAACATGATTTGGTAAAGGTATCGATGAGAGTCCATGTAGGAGTACATGGTGGGTTGTTTCATTGAAGCCGTCCTTAGGTACTGAGTTCTGTGTTTGTGATCCATGAACAGTTACTACCGCACATTGGGTTCCGCTAACTCGACCCCTCTCGGCTTATTAATCGCCTCAATCTCTGTCCAAGAGTTTCAACTAGTTTCTGGTGTTTGTAGGATATGTGTTGGGGGCCGTGCGTAGCGCTGACCCTAAGGGTGGGCTATGATGTGGTAGAGACATGAGGCACAGTGTACCGAGACGACAGTTTGGTGCCTCGGGAACCCTGCTCTCGTCGCTTGGGGCCGTGAGCGAAACCCCGACCGGATCTCCTTGCGGATGGAACCCGAATAGGTGATAAACCTGGACTAGAGACTTGTGTGGTTAGTCAGGTCGTGGCTGACTCCCTCGCCAGGCTTTCGCTTGAAGGTTGCCGAGATACACGACGTGTACATGGTGGTAAGTGGCAAGAGCGTGTGTGAATAAGTACACCCCTGCAGGGTTAACATCATCTATTTGAATAGCCGTGTCCGCGGTAGGGGACTTCTGGGTTGCCTGTATAGTTCATAGACAAGTGAAAGTGGATACTCTAAAATGCGCAAGATACGCGTGAGTGCTATGGATGGCGTTCACGTAGGGAGACGGGAGCGGATCCATAGTGGTGTATTGAAATGGTGAATATGTGGACTCGTGTGCGCTACCTCAAAAGAGTTACTTGCAGTAGTAGTTCAGGTTAGCCACTGAGTCAAAGTTGGCTTGCTGCAGTTAAACCCCACCATCCCTTTGTTGATAATGATGCATATGTAGTTAGTTCTGATGTAAGTCTTGCTGGGTACATTTGTACTCACGTTTGCTTAATTTATGATTTTGCAGAGAGACTTCAGTCTCGCTAGTAGTTCTGTGTGAACTTCGGCGTTTAGCTTGATACCTCAGCTACGATCTTGTGCCCTCGGCAGGATCTGGTAGATAGTCAGGCTTCTCAGCCTTTTTCATTTGTAGATGTCTGTACTCAGACAGGTTAAGCTTCCGCATGTGCTTTGACTTGTATGCTCTGAATGTTGGGTCATGAGACCATGCTTGTAATACTTGGCTCCTCGGAGCCTAATGAATAAATACTATGAGTCATAGAGTCTTGTTGTGATGCCATGTTGTATTTACACATATTGAGCATATTGTGTGTATGATTGAAATGCTTGGTATGTGTGGGATCCGGCAACCTAGTTGTTTATCCTTGGTAGCCTCTCTTATAGGGAAATGTAGTCTAGTGCTTCCACTGAGACATGGTAGTCTTCTACAGCCCGGTTTACCGGAGTCCTGCTAGCCTAGTTACTACTGCTCCGGAACACTTAGAGTGGCCGACATGTGATCCACTTCGTTCCTGTGTCTGTCCCTTTGGGGAAATGTCACGCGATGACTTCCGGAGTCCTGCTAGCCTGCTATAGCCTGGGTTCTTGAAGTCCTATTAGCCCAGTTGCTACAGCCCGGATTCACACGCTGATGACCGACACGATCGATGCTGGTTCATATATGCCTGTCCCCGTAAGTTAGTGCCACTTTGGGTTCACGACTAGTCATGTCGGCCCGGGTTCTCTGTCATATGGATGCTAGCGACACTATCATATAGGTGAGCCAAAAGGCGCAAACGGTCCTGGGCCAGGTAAGGTGGCACCCATGGGAATACCGTGCGTGAGGCCGCAAAGTGATATGATATGTTACATGCTAGATCGGTGTGACTTAGAATCGCGGTCCTGAGAGTGTTGGTATCAGAGCCTGACTGCCTGTCAGATTACCAAGCCAAACTGGTCGAAGTTGAGTCTAGAAATGCTTTAGTTATATAAGGGAATTGATTGTGGAAGGGAACGTAAGGCTCTTTTTACTTCTTTACCTTATGCCCTTCTGATCTGGATCAACCTCTTCTTTTCTACTGAGATTAGGAACTAGGCTTTCTCATCTTCTATTAGGATCACGTGTTACTAATCCGTGGACTCATAGGATTGATGGATTCAAGCCCCAGTTCAGTTTCTACTACTTTTGTATGTTCATAGCTGGCCTCAGAACCTTGATATTGTGATATTGAGTGGTCATGCCACTATTTTGCAGGATGTCTCAAATCTTTTTGAGCATTTACAGCCGTTATGCTGTCCGAGTCATCCCAAGTTTCCAAACAATCTGATGCATTTGCAAATCCTTCCTCGCAGTTCCCGATGTCCATTTGGGTCAGATTAACCACACTAATCAGTTTGTTGAGGTACTTCATTGCCTTGACATATATGTTGGAGCTATTATTATGACCCTAGGTGTCTTAGAGGATCATATAGTAATCTAGCCATGTTTTGTACTCCCAGTGTGATGATTCTGGCCATCACTCTCGAAAGCATCCCGTGATGCCACTTAGTTAGTAGGCATTCTATTCCTGGGTTCTTGAACCCGAGATTCACCCTACTTACCTCATGTTGATAGTGTTGCTAGTTCCTTTAGGATATTAGTAACCTTTGCAATAGTCCTCGAGGTTCGTGGTATTTCCTTCTTCCAATACCATGAACTGCTTATGGCAGAAGTTCTTTGAACCAAAAGATCACAACCAGGGTGCTCTTAATGTGTTCTCCATTCTATATTGTGAATCTGCCAGTTCTACCATTCTGCATGGATTATCTGGAAGAAATGTTGAGCTTTGCTCGACATACCAATCTATGCACCCACAACTCAGAAAGATATATGTTCCTTTGAGTTGTCCCCCTTTAGTTGTTATCTGACCTTCGTCTGTCAATTGATAGTCAAGGGTATGTGTGCAATTGTGTTCATCGATGCCTATTATTCCTATGGTCTGTCAAGCCATTCTATTCCGAAATGACTAGGAAAAACCAACTCCAGTACCTCATCCATATGTAGGATTGGGTCAAAGCAGTTGTATCCCGCGGATCTAAATGCCAATCCAGTTTTTGTTCTGTTCTACCTCGGAGTATCACCCTGTTTCATAACAAGGGTATCGTGAGAATTGCACTTCCTCTTATGAAATCTTGACATAGTGATACTTCTTGCCATCATTGTTCATTCCTCAGTTCCCATGTTATTGTAACCGGAATGCCGACAAGTGAATTGTGATGTGTAAAATCAATACCCCTAGCAACTGTGTTGCTTGGTACTTAATGGATGATAATTCCATTCTTAGTGTGTTGGTTATTGAAACATCATTGTAAGATTGATCATGCTACCTAGTCCATTTTCCCTGGTGTACCTCTCGATCAATGAGTTAGGATTGTAACAATCCTTTGCTCTTTTGGTCATATCGTCTTGCCCTGAGAAGCAAGATTGCTCTCGTGCTTAGTAACATATTGGTGGTTCGTGATTTTCTGAATATCCTCTCAGAAGTATCACCAGGTTGTCCCCTGACCATTATGTTGAGCTCGCGATCAAGTTGGTTTTCTTATAAACCACCCCTTCTCCAAGAATCTGTGTTGGATACCCCTAAGCTAGTTGGATAAGCTAAACAACAACTTGGAGAGTTGGAAGATAGAAGCTTGTCCGACTTAGTTCATCTCCAAGGGATATCTTCTCTCTCTCTCTCTCTCTCTCTCTCTCTCTCTCTCTCTCTGTGTGTGTGTGTGTGTTGAAGTAAGATGATATCTTCATTGATTGGTCTCAGTGACCAATTGTTGGATCTATTGTCTTGTCCAAACTTTGATTTGAGTATGGACTATTCTCAAATCAATTCAGAACCAACGATGTGCATAATGTTGTCTTACTCTTGGTTGATTCCTTGAGCATACACCATTACATATTTTGGCCTAACCAATGCTATCACCGTGTTCACCTAATTGTGGAATTCCATCTATATGGAAACCTGGATGAATTGTTGTTGAGCCCATTGACAACATCCCTATCTTCTCCATGACTTTGTTGGACATTAAGCTAGTGTTGGAAACTTTGTAAGCAATGCTTTCGTGATCCGTTCATGAAGCTTATGCTTGGATGGAAGAAGTGACTTCCTCGAATTCATGTGCATTCCATGCAAGTTGACGCCGTGAATCCGAGAAAGCTTGTTTTTGCTTCCTCTGGAATCATCCCAAGTCAGTCATGCATGTGTGAAGTATTCTATGGTTTGATAGACTGATCATCTTAATTCCATATGAATTCCTCGCACACAAGACACTGATTGAATTGTTCAAGGATAAGAACTTCATCGATAAGTGCACAAGAACTTTGATATCCTCGATGATGGTTCCCCGCCTGAACTCAGTAGTGTTTTGTTATAAGACTAATATGTGGTCACACTTGTCTTGGACAACGTGCTCACATGTGTGTAGCAGAACCAGCTCTTGTTTTGGAGCTTACTACTATAGTCCATTTCCCGAGAATCCCGCAACGTTTTCTCGTCGATTTGTGCTGCAACTCTTCTTTTCAGACATGTTGAGTCTGAAGTATCCTGTTACTAACCAGATCTGAATCTCAGGCAGATATGATGGTTGGGACATTCCCAAGAATTATAATATTGGTCTTTTGAACCGATAAGTGGATGTCATGGTTAACACACTTATCCAGGAGATCTATTATTGTAGTATCTTGAATCAGCAATCTGGGCATTCTTCCACGGGGCGGGGCCCTACATGTCATAGGCACACGGGGCCTATCGGGTCCGGGCGACGGGCGTTATCGGGTGCGGGCGTCGCGCACCCGCACGAAGGTGACGGGGGGGCGCCAGCGGTGCCGTGCCCACGGCGCGTCCAGGGGAGGGCGCCAGCCGCGGCAAGGAGGCGGAGCAGGGCCGCAACAGCTGGGGGCGAGCGGGGGTCGGCCGCGACGCGGGCGGGCATGTGGGCGTGCGGGGAGCGGCGGCACAAGCAGCAGAAGCGAGCGGGAAGGACGGCAATGGGCGGCTGCAGGTGGGAGCGCGGCCACCGGGCAGTGCGGGCGCGCGCAGGCACGCACGTCAGGCGACAGGGTGCGGTGCGGTGCGGCAGAAGGCAGCGGTGGCGGGCGGCGAGTGTGGTGGCCGCGGCGGGCGCTGGCGCGCGCAGGCGCGGGACGAGGCCGTAGCAAGTGGAGCGGCAGAGCGAGGCAAGGCTCGGGCGCGCGGCGCGGGGGCACGCCTGGCGGGGCGGGGCGTGGCTATGCAGGGACAGGACGGGGCGCGGCCCCAAATAGCGAGCAGGGGAGGGGTCGAGCACATGGCGAGGGAGAGAGAGGAGGGGCGCCTCACTGGGATTCGTAGGGATTTCGGGCAGCACGCTCGACGGAGTTCGGGGAGGGCCGTTGGGGAGGAGGACGAGGATGACGTCAGCTTGGAGGTGGTAGGCCGGCGATGGAGTGCCCCGGGCGCCGGCGTCGTGGGTGGAGGGGCGAGGGTATCGGGTTCTCCTCCCGATCCAGATCCAAGCGAGGGGAGTGGGGGGAGCGAGTGGGGCGACGGGGGGGTCACGGCTAGGGTTTCGGGGGTTATGGAGAGGGAGTGGGCCGGCCGGTAGGTTGGGCTGGGTGGGCCGGTCGGGCGGCCTGGTGGCCAGCTGGGCCAGTCGGCCCAGTGGGGGGGGGTTCTCCTTTTTTTTGGTTTTCTGTTTGTTTTCCCCCCTGTATTTTCTTTTATTATTTCCTTTCTGTTTTAATTCATTTAAAAGTGTTTAGGAATTTTATAAAAATGTGTTTACTTCACCATAATTAATGATGCAATAATTGACATAGCCTGAACATTTTTATTTTAATATTTGAAAACTTTTTGTTGTTGACATTAATTTGAATTTGAATTTTGAACGGTTTCGAATTATTACGAGGATAGCAACAGTAACCGAGGTGTCATGGCATGATTAGCGTGGTATTACTGTAGCATGATTATCCGGGCATTACACCAGTCTAGTAGTCCTGAGTTTGTTAGGAACCCGTTGCCTCTTTGCTTTCGGTTCTACACCGGCTCCGCTCCCCGAGGCAGCGCCGGTCTCAGTCTCAGCGCCGGTCTCGATGCCGGTCTGAGTCTGAGCGCCGGTCTCAGTCTCAGCACCGGTCTGCGTGTCGGTCTCAGTCCCCGATGCCACCGGTGGGCCCATCAACAACATCGGTTGATCGTCGTTAAGGCTAAAAAATTCGTCTAACGCCCGGTAGATGTCGTCGCAATCACCAGAACCCTGTCCTTCATCATTGCTAGCCATGTTTCCTATGATTAAATCTAGTCAATTAATTCTAGACCTAATAAAATGAATAATGTTATAAAAAAGGCCTATTGTTTTGCAGGAACGTTGACTCCTTCCTGGTGCGGAAAATCACGGGCACTCGATATGTCCTAGTTTGTAGCACAAGTCATGCCGAAATTTTCCGTGAATTTCAGCATGACCTTTGCTAAAAAGTGGACAAACGAGAACCTGAAATTTGTCGGAACGGAAATGAATCAACATTCCGGCAAAACATAGGCCACTCAGCTTCATTCCCTGGAAACAACAAAAGGCCACCTGGGCACAATCGAAACATGTGCAAACACAATTGAGGAATTTGCATATATCCTGACCACTTCAAATTTGCATGTCCTAGCATTTGACACTACAAGAAAATCTACACAAATCTCATGCTCTCTCAAACTCAATTCAAAATATAGATTATATTTAGTTAACTACTGAACTAAACTTTACTCTAAACTAAACCCTACTGCCCTAATTAACATCTAGTTAAACAAACTCAGTTGAAAAACTAAACCCTATTGAACTAATTAACATCAACATTACCTACTACTTAACATCTTATTACCCTAACTAAAAACATCAACATTATCTACTACTTAACATTAACATCTATTAACTAAAAAGGATGGGTGGGGGCTTACAGAGAGGGAAGAGACGGTGGCGCGGAGGTGCTCGGCGACGGAGGTAGGGGCGGCGAGGGCGGGCTCGGGATAGGGAGGCAGCAGTCCTGAGCGGGCTTGGGGGCGGTGAGGTCGAGGGCGGCGGCGGTGAGGTCGAGGGCGGACCGAGAGGCGGCAGCGGTGAGGTCGAGGGTGGACCGAGAGGCGGCAGCGGTGAGGCTGGGCGGCCTCGGGCGGCGGCGGTGAGGATGAGCGCGGCGTCAACGCCGGCAGGAGACAGCGGTGAAGTGGGGGCGATGGTGAAGTGGGGGAGACGATGGTGAAGTGGGCCGAGGGATCGATTTGGGGAGAAGTAGTGGCCGGGGGGAAACCGTTTTCGGTTAAGTCAAAAGTAACGGTAGCGTGTTACAGAAAACGCGCTATAGCTAAGTTAGCTATAGCGCGTTTCAGCGAATGCGCTACTGCTACCTCTTCATCATTTTTCCCTTTTTCATTTATTTTTCTTTACATTTTATGTTTTTCCTTTCTCCTTTTTTTATTTCTTTCATTTTCATTTACTTTTCTATTCGTTTTTCATTTCATTTTATTTTCTTTAGTAGTAGCGCTTTAGTCATAATCGCGCTGCTATAAGTATATTAGCGGTAGCGAGGTTTTTGGAAGATCGTTACTACTATGTGTAGCCCATCGGCTAAGTGATTGGAATTTTAGTAGTAGCGAGTTGCCGGTGAGACGCGCTACTGCTATATGTGCATCTGCAGCGCGCTTATTTTGCACGCGGTACTGCTCTCTAGCAGTAGCGTGCTTTTTTAACAAGCGCTACTGGTAAAGTTTTGTGTATAACGTTTTCCCAAGTAGTGCTAGGCCTTGTTTCCAAGCATTGAAATACCGTTTTCGCTCACTTTTACCACTTGCTACCTTGCTGTTTTTATATTTTCATATTACAAAAAACCTATATCTACTATCCATATTGCACTTGTATCACCATCTCTTCGCTGAACTAGTGCACCTATACAATTTACCATTGTATTGGGTGTGTTGGGGACACAAGTTACTCTTTCTTATTTGGTTGCATGGTTGTTTGAGAGAGACCATCTTCATCCTACGCCTCCCACGGATTGATAAACGTTAGGTCATCCACTTGAGGGAAATTTGCTACTGTCCTACAAAACTCTGCACTTGGAGGCCCAACACGAGTCTATAAGAAGAAGGTTGCGTAGTAGACATCAAGCTCTTTTCTGGCGTCGTTGCTGGGGAGGTTAGTGCTTGAAGGTATATCTTTAGATCTTACAATTGAATCTTTTAGTTTCTTGTTTTATAACTAGAAAACTACAAAAAAATTGAATTGAGGTTGCCTCATATGCTTCATCTTTTTAATATCTTTCGTGAAAATGATGGAAAAAAATTGTGCTCAAGTGTTAGAAGAAGTTAATAAAATGTTTGTCACTAAATATTTGAATGATGAGCATGATTGCAATGTTGTTAGTATGAATTCTTTGAATATCCATGATGCTAATGATATGCAAAGCTGTAAGCTTGGGGATGCTATGTTTGATGAAGATGATATCTTTTGTCCCCCAAGTTTTGATGAGAAAATTTATTATGATGATAGCATGCCTCCTATTTATGATGATTATATTGATGAAAGTGGGTTTGGAAGAGTGTCAACTCTAGGTAATGATCCCACTATTTGGAGGGTGTTGAATCTTATAATATTGATAAAAGTGGATTTGGAGAGGTCATGACTTTATTTAGTGATGAATCCACTATTTCGGAAGAGGTTCCAATTGATTATGAGAACAAAGTTGCTATCTATGATGATTACTATGATGACATGTATGACGTAAAGAATAATGATAACCATGAAACTTGTCATCATGGTTTTAATTTTCAATTGGATTATGCCTCACATGATAGTTATTTTGCTGAGTTTGCTCCCACTACTATTCATGAAAATAAATTTGCTTATGTGGAGAGTAATAAATTTTCTGTGCTTATGAATCATGAAAAGAATGCTTTATGTGATGGTTATATTGTTGAGTTCATTCATGATTCTACTAAAAATTACTATGAGAGAGGAACATATGCTTTTTCATATTGCAATAATATCAAGTTTCCTCTCTATGTGTTGAAAATTTTGAAGTTGCACTTGTTTTTCCTTCCTATGCTAGTTGATTCTTGTTCCCATAATTTGTTTGCTCACAAAATCGATATGCATAGGAAGTGGGTTAGACTTAAATGTTCTAGTAATTTGCTTCATGATGCTCCCGTTATGTTTCAATTCTTATCTTTTATGTGAGCATCATTGAAACCATCGTGCCTAGCTAAAAAGGCATTAAAGAAAAGCGCTTGTTGGGAGACAACTCAATATTTACCCCTACTATTATTGTGTGTTCACATGATTAGGATACTTGATGTTTTATACCTTTTGTTTCGGTAAAGTGCCAAGTAAGACCTTTGGGATGGTCTAGGGTGATAATTGATTTGATCTTGCTGAAAAACAGAAACTTTTGCGCTCATTGCCAGAATTTTTTCAATTCACTAGAGCGTGGAAAAATTCTAAATTTTTGACACAAGATTGATATACAAATTGCCTCTGATTTCCTAATTTTTCATAAGTTTTGGAGTTACAGAAGTATGAAAAGTTTCCAGATTACTGCATACTGTTATGTTTTTGACAGATTCTGTTTTCTATGTGTTGTTTGCTTATTTCGATGAATCTATGGGTAGTATAGAAGGGTATGAACCATGGATAAGTAGGAATACAATAGATATTACACCAATGTTAATTTAGAATGATTTCACAACAATACCTAAGTGGTGATATGCTTTATTATACTAACGGAGCTTACGAGTTTTCTGTTGAGTTTTGTGTTGTGAAGTTTTGACGTTTTGGGTGAAGTTTCGATGGACTACGGAAAAAGGAGTGGCAAGAGCCTAAGCTTGGGGATGGCAAAGGAACCCCAAGGTAGTATGCAATGACAACCAAGCATCTAAGCTTGGGGATGCCCCGGATGGCATCCCCTCTTTTGTCTTCAATCCATCGGTAAATTTACTTGAGGCTATATTTTTATTCACCACATGATATGTGTTTTGTTTGGAGGGTGTCATTTTGTTTTATTAGGATTTACTTGCTGTTATTTAGAGTATTGTTTTGCATCTTTTAGTTCAATAAAAAGTTCAAGTCTAGCCTTTACCATGCTTATTTTGCAAGTCTATATGTTGCTGTTTCGAAAACAGAAAGTTTTCTACCATTGTCTGAATTCTTCTAGAAAGTCAGAATGTGATAAAATCTTGAAACTTTTACAAAATGAGTAACAAATTTCTTTTTACAGTTTGGTAAATTTTCAGAATTTTTGGAGTTAGGGAAGTATGATTCCTCTTGCATTCTTTACACACTGTTCTGTTTAGACAGATTGCTGTTATGTTTGCATTGTTTGCATATCTTTGCTTGTTTAATGATTCTATTTGAGGATAGGAATTTTAAATATGCAGAGGAATTTAGTACGCAATGTCAAATTATAATCTTAGTGATTTTCTACAATTGAGAATGATAAGGTTTTGCATTGATTTATACTAACTTATCTCACGAGTTCTTGTTGAGTTTGTGTGGATGAAGTTTCTAATAATTAGGGAAACCTCAATATGAGAGTGATTAAGGAGACAAAAAAGCTCAAGTGTGGGGATTCCCAAGGCATCCCTAGTTAATATTCCAAGAAGTCTCAAGCATCTAAGCTTGGGGACGCCCTGGTAGGCATCCCACCTTTCTTCTTCAACAACTATCGGTCAGTTTTGGTTGAGCCTAAGTTTTTGCTTCTTCACAAGATATGTGCTATCCTTGAAATGTCATTTTATTTTGTTTTGCTTGTTGTTTCAATAAGGAACTTACGATCTGAAATTTTATTTATGAGAAGGAGTCTTCACATAGTTACATAATTATTCAACTACTCATTGTGCTTTGCTTATATCTTTTGGAGTAGTTTGTCATTTACTCCAGTGCTTCACTTCTATCTTTTTAGAGCATGGTGGTGGTTTTATTTTGAAGAAATTGATGAACTCTCATGCTTCACTTATATTATTTGAGAGTCTTTCTAAACAGCATGGTAATTTGCTTTGGTTATGAATTTAGTCCTAATATGATGGGCATCCAAGAGGGATATAATAAAAACTTTCATATAAAATGCATTGAATACTATGAGAAGTTTGATTCCTTGTGATTATTTTGAGATATGAGGATGATGATATTAGAGTCATGCTAGCGAGTAATTGTGGATTGAGAAATACTTGTGTTGAAGTTTGTGATTCCCGTAGCATGCATGTATGGTGAACCGTTATGTAACGAAGTTGGAGCATGATTTATTTATTGATTGTCTTCCTTATGAGTGGCGGTCGGGGACGAGCGACGGTCTTTTCCTACCAATCTATCACCCTAGGAGCATTCGTGTCGTACTTTGCTTTGATAGCTAATAAACTTTTGCAATAAGTATGTGAGTTCTTTATGACTAATGTTGAGTCCATGGATTATACGCACTCTCGCCCTTCCACCATTGTTATTCTCTCTAGTACCGCGCAACTATCACCGGTGCATTAAACCCACCATATATTCTTCCTAAAAATAGCCACCGTACCTACCTATTATGGCATTTCCATAGCCATTCTGAGATATATTGCCATGCAACTTCCACCGTTCCGTTTATTATGACACGCTTCATCATTGTATATTGCTTTGCATGATCATGTAGTTGGCATAGTATTTGTGGCAAAGCCACGATTCATATTTTCTACACATGTCACTCTTGATCATTGCACATCCCGGTACACCGCCCGAGGCATTCATATAGAGTCATATTTCGTTCTAGTATCGAGTTGTAATTCTTGAGTTGTAAAGTAAAGAAAAGTGTGATGATCATAATTATTAGAGCATTGTCCCATGTGAGGAAAGGATGATGGAGACTATGATTTCCCCACAATTCGGGATGAGACTCCAGACGAAAAAAAGAGAAAAAAGAGGCCAAAAAAGGAGAGAGCCAAAAAAACAAAAAATAAAAAATAAAAAAATGAGAGAAAAAGAGAGAAGTGTCAATGCTACTATCCTTTTACCACACTTGTGCTTCAAAGTAGCACCATGATCTTCATGATAGAGAGACTCCTATATTGTCACTTTCATATACTAGTGGGAATTTTTCATTATGGGACTTGGCTTGTATATTCCAACGATGGGCTTCCTCAAATTGCCCTAGGTCTTCATGAGCAAGCAAGTTGGATGCACACCCACTTAGTTTCTTTTTGAGCTTTCATAAACTTATAGCTCTAGTGCATCCGTTGCATGTCAATCCCTACTCACTCACATTGATATCTATTGATGGGAATCTCCATAGCCCGTTGATATGCCTAGTTGATGTGAGACTATCTCTTCCTTTTGTCCTCTCCACAACCACCATATTCTATTCCACCTATAGTGCTATGTCAATGGCTCATGCTCATGTATTGTGTGGAAGTTGAAAAGGTTTGAGAACATCAAAAGTATGAAACAATTGCTTGGCTTGTCATCGGGGTTGTGCATGAATTGAGTATTTTCTGTAATGAAGATGGAGCATAGCCAGACTATATTATTTTGTAGGGATAACTTTCTTTGAGCATGTTAATTTGAGAAGACATGATTGCTTTATTAGCATGCTTGAAGTATTATTGTTTTTAAGTCAATATTAAACTTTCATTTTGAATCTTGTGGATCTAAATATTCTCGCCACAATAGAGAATATTACATTGATACATATGAGCATTCCACATCAAAAAATTCTGTTTTTATCATTTACCTACTCGAGGACGAGCAGGAATTAAGCTTGGGGATGCTTGATACGTCTCCAACGTATCTATAGATTTTGATTGTTTCATGCTATTATATTATCCATCTTTGATGTTTTATATGCATATATATGCTATTTTATATTATTTTTGGGACTAACCTATTAACCTAGTGCCTAGTGCCACTTTCTGTTTTTACCTTGTTTTCGAGTTTCGCAGAAAAGGATTATCAAACAGAGTCCAAACAACCTGAAAATTTAGGGTGATTTTTTATGGACCAGAAGAAGCCCCTAAAGAAAAAGAGTTGGGATGGAAGAGTCCCGAGTCAATGACAAGGGTGGAGGGCGCGCCCGCCCCCCTAGGGTGCGCCCCCTGCCTTGTCGCTAACTCGAGGACCCCCCCCCCTGACATGAAACCGATGCCAAAAATTCCTATAAATCAAGAAACCCCCAGAAAGAAACCTAGATCGGGAGTTCCGCCGCCGCAAGCCTCTGTAGCCACGAAAAGACAATCGGGAGCCCGTTCCGACACCCTGCGGAAGGGGAAACCATCACCGGTGGCCATCTTCATCATCCCGGCGATCTCCATGATGAGGAGGGAGTAGTTCACCCTCGGGGTTGAAGGTATGTACCAGTAGCTATGTGTATGGAAGGGTATTGCCGGGGGTCTTCGTCTTCTGGTTCTTATGTAGATTCGCAGGCCTTTTTTCTTCACAAAGATCTGCATGCCACCATGCAGGCGCCCCTGAGCCTTGGTTTTGACGTTGTCGATGGTGTCAGAACTCTCGGGATCAAGGGTGGCGGCCTTGCTGGTGTTTGGCAAGTCGTCCCGGCAAAGCTCTTGCCAGGGCTATGTAGGCCGCCCCAACAAGGGTGTTGCCTGGGGAAGTCCATCTTACCCCTTTGCTCAGCATGCCTCTAGCTTGAGTGCTGTCTTGGCAGTCTCATACCTTTCCTTCGTCTGCCCCGCCAAGCACGGCCGCAGGTGTCACTACAAAAAAAGACACATCCGTGACATTTTGGGCCAAACGAATTTTTTTCTGTCATACTTATGACACTTCTATGACGATAATTGTGACAAAACCCGGTATCATCATAGATGTGGTGGGCTCACAAAAAATCATGACCGAAAATGGGCTTTTCGTCCTGTGCGGGCCGAAGACGCAGCTGCATGACATTCTTTGGGCCGTCCATGACGGAAAAAACCGTGGTAGAAGCGAGGGCGAGGAAAATATCGGGGAGTTCCCAGTTATGGTGGGTGGTCGCGGGCCGAGCTATGCGCGTGTCACTCGTACGTACGCACGTGTGTGTGAGGTGTTGGGCTCTAACTGAACCAGAGCGAGGCGTTGGGCTCTAACTGAACCCGAGCAATTGCACTGCAGGCTACGCGTTACTGAACCCGAGCGATCGATCGATCCCTTGCTGTTAACTGAACCCGAGTGATTCCTTTGCTACTAATGCTAACTAAAGCCGATCGATGCTACCTCTGGATGAAAAGTGAGTGTTGTTGGGGGGGGGGGGTTGGATGAACAGTTCCCAGTGGGGGGTTGGATGAGCAGGACCCCGTGGTAGTAGAGGTCGTTGCCAGTGGATGAACAGTACCTCGATCGATCGAGCCAGTGGAGGGGTGGATGAACAGGACCCCGTGGAGGGCTGGATGAACAGGACGACCCCGTGGAGGGCTGGTTGAACAGTAGCCGGTGGAGGGCTAGATGAACAGTAGCCCGTGGAGGGGTGGTTGAACAGGACCCCGTGGAGAGGGCTGGTTGAACAGTAGCCGATGGAGGAGCGCGTGGTGGAGGCTGGATGAATAGGAGCCCGTGGAGGGGTGGTTGAATAGGACCATGTGGAGAGGGCTGGTTGAACAGTAGCCGGTGGAGGAGCGTGCGGTGGAGGCTGAAAAAACAGGAGCCCGTCGATGAATAGTCGCAGGTGGAGGCTGGAGGAGGTCGACAGTGGATGAACAGTAGCCCGTGGAGGCTGGAGGAAGTCGACGATGGAGATGAACAGTATCCTGTGGAGTCCCGTTTTGCGGTACGCCACACCCCTCCCGATGAACAGGACCCCCGTTTTGACAATAGGAGGCCCGTTTCCTCCATTTTGCGGTACGCCAGACCCCTCCCGATGAACAGGATCCCGTTTCGACCGTGGCCGGTTGAACACAAGGACGTTTCCTCCGTTCTGTGGTACGCCAGGCCTCGTTTCCATCGGCTATTCCGTCCAAGCCGGTTGGCTCCCAATGAACAACACGCGGTCCATTGCCTCCCGATGAACACGACGCATTCCGTTGCCTCCCCATGAACACGACGATGACGCAGTTTCTTCGTTTCGACCCAGCCATGTACACGAGCCCTGGCTATACGTATGCGCAAGTAGGCGTTCGAGACCCCGCCTGTATGGACGTACGTGGCCGTATTTACTTTCTTGCACCCTGACAATTGTACGTACATGTACATGCTACGTGCACGCCTCTACTAAGACATGTGCGCGCCTCGACTACGACACGTGCCCTTCCTTACACGGCAACGGTTCATCGCTGCAGCCTGCAGATAGACCGATCGTATGTACGTACACGTTCGCGACCAGAATGACAATGCTACGTACGCCTTGACCAGGTGGGTCCCGACTATCAGGCACTTCCTTGCGTGTGAAGATGGAGAATATCTCTTCCTTTTGTCTTCTCCACAACCACCATATTCTATTCCACCTATAGTGCTATGTCCATGGCTCACGCTCATGTATTGCGTGGAAGTTAAAAGGTTTGAGAACATCAAAAGTATGAAACAATTACTTGGCTTGTCATCGGGGTTGTGCATGATTTGAGTATTTTTTGTAATGAAGATGGAGCATAGCCAGACTATATGATTTTGTAGGGATAACTTTCTTTGAGCATGTTATTTTCAGAAGACATGATTGCTTTATTAGAATGCTTCAAATATTATTGTTCTTATGTGAATACTAAACTTTCATTTTCAATCTTGTGGATCTGAATATTCTTGCCACAATAGAGAAGATTACATTGATACACATGTTAGGGAGCATTCCACATAAAAAAAATCTGTTTTTATCATTTACCTACTCGAGGACGAGCAGGAATTAAGCTTGGGGATGCTTGATACGTCTCCAACGTATCTATAGTTTTTGATTGTTCCATGCTATTATATTATCCATCTTTGATGTTTTTGTGGGGACCCCGACTCATAAGTCGTGATCACCGAATGAACGTGTACAGTGATCCCAGAGATCAATGCTCATTGAACACACAGAAGCTGAATAACAAGAGTCTTACATCCATACATACCGTATTACACAAGTAGGACCATTATGGTCAAGTCTTGAGTATAACATTGCAGCGGAAATCTTCGTCGATAACTTGGACCCATGCCATCTGCCTTAACCCTACAGGCATTCTGACTGGGAATTGTCCTAGCTCGCATGTTCATCACCGAAGTATTCTTCTTCATATCATGTTCTTTCATGCCTGGCCAATAAAATAATCAGTGGCAAGCCAATGAGTACTTTGAATGTACTCGCAAGCAACCCATGTTTTGGTTCAAGGTACAACAATGCATGATATAGGTAAATTTTTGCGGAAAGCTAGTTTTGAGTGCAATGACATGTTCAACAACTTGTAAGACATGCATCAGGAGAATTCAAGTAACCAAGAGGACAGGTTACAGATATCAACATAAATAGAGTGGGCACCAACCCAACTCAATCATGTCAAGTCCTTTGACTTGACCCAAGTAGTTCTTCCCACTTATCCAAACACACACTGGTTTGTAAACATGTGGACGTAGCCCAAGAGCGGTTACCCAACTGTCCTTGACCGTGGACTCGGCTATTCGAATAGTTTTACACTCTGCAGAGGTTGCACACTTTACCCACAAGATCCGGGGAACTTCCGTGTCATCCACGACCCGCGATACCTCAAGTACCCGGGGTAAGCACCCGATCACTATCTTTCCCTAGACGACACAAACAAGGAGTCCACTCGTTGTTCCGTATCCTCTCGATGTACATCATACGAGACTCGCTCGAGATCGTAACATCCGAGAGGGGACACAACGGTGTATCCGGTGCCCTGTAAAGACAGGCGTGGTCGCCCTACCTGGCACGACCCCATCCCGAGAGAGAGCACCAACTCTCCCCCGTCACTAGTAATGCGGGCTCCAAGCTAGTATCAACCTAGGTAATCAATAATGCCCTTTCCCACATAAGGGTAGAGTGGTTGCGCATGTAAGGTTGGAATAACGGTCGCAACTTAAACCAATCCATTTTTGAAAACAACACACACACTTGGCTCGGTACACCACTTCGTCATCAAGTGGCTACCCAACACATCATCTCCCTCGGGCATAAGTGGCACCCGACGGGGTTTTCAAAAAAAAGTCCTTTGAAAGTACTTTGCCTCCATCACCATGCATATTCCCGTCCCTTTTGCGTAGCACTACTTTTGCATCCTATCTACTCCCACCGGCATAACCCTCATAAGGAGGTAGGGTCATGCATAATGTAGGTCTCAACGAGGAAGTAACGGAGGCAACCCACCAAAGTGGCTACCACCTCATCATGATTCCATTGCAACAACAATAAAGTGCTATATGACATGCATAAAAGGGTTTCATAGACATGGTCAAAGGGCTGCTTGCCTGGTTCATCAGAGTCTTGAGATCTTCTGGCCCTTCTCCAAGTACTCCGTCTACTTCGGCAACTAACGTCGGAAACAATCACGATAAGCAACACAACAAGGCAAGAATAAATGTGCTCTAAAAATATGAAGTTGACTTTTCTTGGATACCTCTGGTCATATGAGGAATGACCAAAGTGATTTCATTGGAAGTGGATCTATGGATATTTCTAAACATTTCATTATGATGGAATCAATGGATTTGATGGATCCACAAGTTATCCACATAATGCCATTTTATAAAAATGAGTAAAAGTACCCATTAATTCAGGCATGATTTTAGAAACATATAGAAATTGGTTTCACTGGATTTGGAGTTGAAATGAATATAATATGGATTTTTGAAGTGGACTTATGTGGATAAATGACCTTTTTAAAAGGTTCAGTGAAAACCAAGGACAACAAAAATGTCCATTGTGGCCTATTAAATAGCACTTGATTTATGGAGTCTGTGGAAATTTGAATCATCAAATTTGGAGTTTATTTGACTTATTTGTGGATTTTACAAATTTACAGAAAAGAAAAAGGAAAAGGAAAGGGTTTTACCCTTATCCAGCGCATTGGGCGCAGTTTAGCAGTGGGCCGGCCCGCTGGCTCAACCGCGCGGGCGAGGAGGGTGACGTCGGAGGCGCCCCGGACGGAGTACGCCTTCTCGTGAGGGAGACGAAAACGCCAAAAGCCGTCTCCACTTAAACGGGTGGGGTCCGCCCACCGGGTCACTGACGAGCGGGGCCCTGGGCTCAGGCCGTCTCCTACCTCCTGCTCGAACAGAGCAGAGGCAGGGGAGGCGAGGCCGAGCGGCGTCGGCGCTCTCCCGGGCGGCACGGGCCACCTCCGGCGGCGCCCGGCACACCGGGGGACTCAGCGCGCCGCGGCGCACCCGTCCATGTGCTTCACGCCCGTGGGGGAGCCCAGGGAAGAGGAGAGCTTCGGGTGCGGTGGACCGGGGTTGACGGCGGGCTCGGCAAGGCGAGGAAGGAACGGGGAGGAGTGGAGGGAGCACGGGAGGGGCTCGTGGTGATGGTGGTGGTGCTCTAGTGCGGTCCTGAGGGAAGGAGGAGGAGAGGTGGGCGCGAACTTAGGCGGAGTCCGGCGGCTCGGCTCCGGCCATGGGGAGCGAGGGAGGGCTCGAGGAGGGGAGTGGGTTGGTCCGGGGGGTCACTGGAAGTGAAAGAGGGCGAAGGGAGTCCAGAGAGGGCACGGGAGTGGCCTTATATGGCGAGGCGATGGTGCACCGTGGGTTCGTGCGCCGGCGAGCTCGTGCTCGTCGCTACGGTCCACGGGAGCTCGTCGCGGTGTGTCTGGGGTGTTCCTGGATTCGGCCCAGAGCCAGGGGAGAGAAGAGAGAGAGCAGGGGTGTCAGGGGCATCGCGCGTGTGAGCGTGCTCACTGGTGCGCTCGGGCGGCCGGCGCGCGTGCAAGCTGGGGCAAGAGGAGGGAGAAGGAGGAGGGGGCCGACCGCGTAGCGTGTCACGCACGCCGAGGCGGCCTCGGGGGACACATCCCCAGTGCCCAAGGTCGACGGGAGCATCGGGCAGAGGGCGGCTACAGTGCTAGGGCGCACTATAGCGCGCTCCAGAGCACGCATATGGCATGCCATGGCATAAAGAAAGGGGAGTGGGCGCGGCCACTATTGTCTGGTAGTTCTAGGGGGAGTAAAGAAGAGGGGAGGGGCATTGGATGCCCTGGAGAGCCAGTAGGAGAGGAGAGAGGTTGATGGAGAGAGAGAAAGAGGCTGTCCAGAGAGAGAAAGTGAGGGTTTCACCCTCAAATAATTGAGCTGAGAGGCAGCCATTGTTACTGGAGGTAGAGGGGGACTAGGAGGAGCTGTGGTAAAAAGTTGAGGCCATGGAGATTAGTGGAAGAGGTCAAAATGGAATTTTGGTAAAGTGGCAGAAGGTGTTTGATGCTTGTTTGGGTAAGCAAATGAACTCCATTTGGTATGAAACTCCACAGGGTGAAATGGCACATATAAATAGGGTCTTCCACCAATTTGGAGCTCATTTGGGCAAAGTGGCCAATGTAACTTTGGTAAACCCTAGAAATCAACAGAAATGAACTTGTGTAGATCTAGTTGAGCAAATCATTTCTCCTTGATGCACCACTTGGTGTAGTGGCCTCATTTGGTCATGTGAACATGCTCACAAAAGTTGGGGTCAAGGAGAGAAAGTTGGTAGTACAAACTGGTTCAAATTTGATTCTGGTCAGAGAGGGTTTTGGGGCACTTTGATCAAGATAAAATTCTCTCCAACTTGTGCCATTTGGTCTAGATGCATTATTACACCATTTGAGCATGTGCACCAAGTTTGAGAGCAATTGGACATGTTTGACAGTGCAAAGCTGTTCAAACTTGAAAAGGACAGAAGTGGTTTTGAGAGGGTTTCATGGGGCTATACTGTTCTCCATGACATGAGACTTGGCAAGATCATAAAAAATGTCATTTGTGACATGCTAGAATTTTCTTGGGTTTTTGTGAAAATATTTCATGTAGAAATATTTCAGATCCTTGAAATGAGCAGAAATGGTTTTGGGAGGTTTTGTCCAATATTTTGATCATGACCATGTGTTGAAACTCATATATATGGAAAATATATGTCCATTGAGTCTCCCTAATTTTTCTCAAATATTTTTAAAGCTTTAAAATAATTTTAACCTATTAAAGACCATTTCTGGCCTTAAGAAAAAGCCTTTAAATAAAATAGGAAAATAACTTTTAAAATTATATTTTTGTGGTTTCTGGGTAACCTATATCTAATAGGAATCAAAAATATTTTTGGAAAGATTTTTACTGCCCTTAATTAAGTTCTTGTAGTGCAATCCTCAATCAAGGGGTTTTTGGAAAACTATTTTTTGAAAATACTATTTGGCCAAATTATTTTTGTAAGAAAATACTATATTGTACTATACACATGGCATGATCATTGGGAAGAGGTTTTGGATCAAGTAGAAGGAGTATAAGAGTTGGAGGATTTATTTGATTTTTAGAGCACTTGCAAACGACACACAAAAATCGAATCAAGCAAAGTCCAAAACACTCAAAAGTTTTTGTCAAACCACATTTTATCATGATTTATTAGCTTAAGTGCTGTGGCGTGGAAATCAGGGTGTGATAGACCTACCCCCCTTACAAGAATCTCGTCCCCGAGATTCCCAGACTAGGTGCGGAAAGGAATACGGAAACTTGGATTTGGGGTAGTCTTCACGTCCTCATACTGCTTCTGGTTCTGTTTGGTGCTCCATTGAACTTGAAGTACTTGATGGTGTGGCTTCATGTATGATGCTCTGCTTGATCCATATTGCCCTTGGGGTCTTTCGCGTATGTCATATTGGGCTGGAGGTCGATGGCTCGGTGATCGATGTCCTTGTTGAGACCGGGCTAGTTATGAAGTTGGAAACACTTTCGGGGGGTGGGTCACGTGGAAAACGCTGTGCGCAGTGGGTAACTCAGGCGGTAAATCTAACTGGTAGTCATCTATTCTTCGTCTTGTGGCGATCTCGGAGGGGGTTGTTAAATCTTGGCGTGGGTTTCCTTGTCGTGAAAATGTTTGGTTCCCTTGAGAGAAGTGGCTTGCAGATATGCCTGGTCTTCGATGCGGAGGTTTACTTCTTGACGATGGTGGTTGGTGCAGTTCTTCCTCCTGGACATGGCGATCTTCAGATGTTCCCTAACCAGCTGAACGGTTCTTCTTCCGTCTTCGGATAGGCAAGTATGTCATCAAGGAAAGATGGCAACTAACTTGTCCGAGTACTCCATGAAGACTTGCCCACGGGGTACTTAGGGTATAGGTTGGGGTATCGGTGGTGGTTATGGTTGGGTATTGGCCAAGGTTTCCTTATCCTAGAACCAAAGCCCATGGTTGTGATTCCTACCATATCGTGGCTTGGTGGGGCTTAAGGGTTTCAAGGATTCTAGTGTGCGAGTGAACATTTATCATCTTATCCTTGAGCACAGTTTCTGAGATGCCAAATATTCTATCTAGTCTTTCCAAATAATCACATCATGTTATTCATATCCTCATGACTCTTGAGAGGAGGTCTAACAAAATCATATATGTCTACAATCCCCAAACTCGTATGTATGGCTACCCCTTAAAATCCATGGGTTGAACACATAAGCTGCTAAGCTTGAATTTAATCACCACAATCCAAGTGCTCAGTCTATTGATCCAAGGTCCGCGATAACGCATCTCTATCCTAAGGAAACACGTCGTAAACCACTCCAAGATCTTGTTTCCTTCCTATGAATCAACTCCAATAGCCCATTAACTTCCATTAATCGCTACATAATCCATTAATTCTACAAATCCAATGTCTATGGTGTCCCACATGATCTCCTAAAGTCCATGTAATTCCCAAATACTTGAAAGGGTTGTCTCTACTATAGTCAGTCCAACAATTCCCATTATCATGATCAAGTAAACTCCAATATCAATCTCATACATATCCCTAGATAAACTCCGACAATTAATCCAATCTCCTAGTTTATTGTCCTCCCAGAAACATGGTATCATAATCGAGATCATCAGTCTAAATCCAATTTACTCCGAACCATGTAGACTTACTCAACATCTATACTCAACTAGGATCACCTACTTAAATCCAAATCTCATGTCCAACGAGGGTTCCTATCTATTACCCCCAAGTCATTATCATAATGTCATCTATCTCCTATCAATATCCCCTGGCTAAGTCAATTCCTCATACTTCCAAGAATTCAGCTTGCGATCTTAATTGTCCCACTAAATCCAATTCATCCAGGGGTAATGAAAGCTATGCTACTCTATATTAATGATCCCACCAAGTTCATCTACCAACATGAAAGCCTCATAATCCACCAAATGGTCTCATATAATTCCTCAAGTCATTGATATAAACTCATCAAGTCATTTGTACTCCATTCCTATATCCTTAAATTGGTCTTCCCTATGGCATCGTCAGTTCGGGTGCTATATTAGGATGACAATGTGCTCGTCCACTATGTCCACTAGCTCCATAATGAACCTAGTTGATAAGCAAGGCTTACTGAGGCTTAACTGGTTCTCTTGCAAGTATGTGGGTTAAGCACATGGTTAAGGACTCGAGCTGGGGTATCTCATGAAGTCTCGAAGGGTCTAGGAATGGATTTCTAGTCGGGAGGGTTAAACATAACTCTACGGGGTTTCACTGGGTCGAGGAGGCTGCAACAAAAGGGTCTTCAGTGCTAGTTGGCTGCCGAGGTGGAATCCTTGGTGCATATTGTCTTGCTTGTCTTCAGTTGATGAGAGAGATGAGAGGGAGAAGGTAGCATAGAGGGGGGGAGAATGCCTAAAGGGGGTTCTATAGTGCAGGTGCAATCAAACAAGTGCAAAAAGGGCCAAACACAAGCAACAAAATAAGGCAGGTGATATAGTCACGTACTTGTTGCCTAGGGCAAAAGTTGTGACCTATCTTAAAACACAAACAAATAAAAACAAGCAACACACAGTCATGGTTCTATTCGAACCATCATATGGACTCGACTACGCATAGGGGGTACACGACTCATCCTACCCTAGGGGTTCTCGGACTCAGAAGTCGTGCCTTGAGCCTCGTGCAGTCTTCTGAATTTTTCCTCAGGTGTTGCTACGTCTTTTGTAGTTGTTTGATGAAACGATCCAGGTTGAGCCTGAAGATTCTTCAACAACTTCTCGCCTGTTGAAGTGATAGGGTGAAGGTGGCTCCTCGTAGCTGGCATTGACTCGGTCTTCTATTGTCTTCTTAATCATGACGATCTCGTTTTGTCTTCTAAGCCGTCGATGATACCAGGTAGGTAATCCTTTATGGAGTGACATTAACAAGGCATAGTAGAGGTCCAACATGTCGGTTACGTTGATGACAATATCGACACCAAGAGCGGGGAATGAAGAGAACCGTTTTTCCTGCTCACTATAGTGAGGCGGACCAAATGGCTAGGTTCTCATCCACCGGTGGTTGCCGATACAACAACAGAAGTGACAGGGTTACCCTATTAGCGATGTATATCATGATCTTGCATATCCTATGCCCTGATCATCGTAGGCTAAGGTTGCATCATCTTGGGGCAGTGTCAAGGGTGTTACCATCTCCTGGGCCTTCAGGTTCTCATCCCTCGAGGATGTATCTTCTGTTGGTATCGTCTTGTTGTGATGTCGCCAATATTGAGTTTAGGAGATGTGGGTGAATGTCTGGCAAGGCATCTTCCTTCTAGATTATCCACGAGGATTACAAGGAATCCAGTGGTCAGGGGCATAAGGGTTTTAGCGACCAGAGGTTTTGAAGGGGAAGAGATCAAATAAGGAAAGTATGCCTTAGTTTTCGAAAAACTAAGAAGAGAAGAGAAGTATAGATAGTTTTGAAAACTAGTAGTAGTTTTGGAAATAGTTTTACCCTAACTAACGACCATGCTAACTAAGGCTTCCTACAGTCAGGATGGCTCTGATACCAGCTCTGTGGGGACCCCGACTCATAAGTCGTGATCACCGAATGAACGTGTACAGTGATCCCAGAGATGAATGCTCACTGAACACACAGAAGCTGAGCAACAAGAGTCTTACATCCATACATACCGTATTACACAAGTAGGACCATTATGGTCAAGTCTTGAGTATAACATTGCAGCGGAAATCTTCGTCGACAACTTGGACCCATGCCATCTGCCTTAACCCTACAGGCATTCTGACTGGGAAGCGTCCTAGCTCGCATGTTCGTCACCGAAGTATTCTTCTTCATATCATGTTCTTTCATGCCTGGCCAATAAAATAACCAGTGGCAAGCCAATGAGTACTTTGAATGTACTCGCAAGCAACCCATGTTTTGGTTCAAGGTACAACAATGCATGATATAGGTAAATTTTTGCGGAAAGCTAGTTTTGAGTGCAATGACATGTTCAACAACTTGTAAGACATGCATCAGCAGAATTCAAGTAACCAAGAGGACAGGTTGCAGATATCAACATAAATAGAGTGGGCACCAACCCAACTCAATCATGTCAAGTCCTTTGACTTGACCCAAGTAGTTCTTCCCACTTATCCAAACACACACTGGTTTGTAAACATGTGGACGTAGCCCAAGAGCGGTTACCCAACTGTCCTTGACCGTGGACTCGGCTATTCGAATAGTTTTACACTCTGCAGAGGTTGCACACTTTACCCACAAGATCCGGGGAACTTCCGTGTCATCCACGACCCGCGGTACCTCAAGTACCCGGGGTAAGCACCCGATCACTATCATTCCCTAGACGACACTAACAAGGAGTCCACTCGTTCTTCCGTATCCTCTCGATGTACATCATACGAGACTCGCTCGAGATCGTAACATCCGAGAGGGGACACAACGGTGTATCCGGTGCCCTGTAAAGACAGCCATGGTCGCCCTACCTGGCACGACCCCGTCCCGAGAGAGAGCACCAACTCTCCCCCGTCACTAGTAATGCGGGCTCCAAGCTAGTATCGACCTAGGTAATCAATAATGCCCTTTCCCACATAAGGGTAGAGTGGTTGCGCATGTAAGGTTGGAATAACAGTCGCAACTTAAACCAATCCGTTTTTGAAAACAACACACACACTTGCCTCCGTACACCACTTCGTCATCAAGTGGCTACCCAACACATCATCTCCCTCGGGCATAAGTGGCACCCGACGGGGTTTTCAAAAAAAAGTCCTTTGAAAGTACTTTGCCTCCATCACCATGCATATTCCTGTCCCTTTTGCATAGCACTACTTTTGCATCCTATCTACTCCCACCGGCATAACCCTCATAAGGAGGTAGGGTCATGCATAATGTAGGTTTCAACGAGGAAGTAACGGAGGCAACCCACCAAAGTGGCTACCACCTCATCATGATTCCATTGCAACAACAATAAAGTGCTATATGACATGCATAAAAGGGTTTCATAGACATGGTCAAAGGGCTGCTTGCCTGGTTCATCAGAGTCTTGAGATCTTCTGGTCCTTCTCCAAGTACTCCGTCTACTTCGGCAACTAACGTCGGAAACAATCACGATAAGCAACACAACAAGGCAAGAATAAATGTGCTCAAAAAATATGAAGTTGACTTTTCTTGGATACCTCTGGTCATATGAGGAATGACCAAAGTGATTTCATTGGAAGTGGATCTATGGATATTTCTAAACATTTCATTATGATGGAATCAATGGATTTGATGGATCCACAAGTTGTCCACGGAATGCCATTTTATAAAAATGAGTAAAAGTACCCATTAATTCAGGCATGATTTTAGAAACATATAGAAATTGGTTTCACTGGATTTGGAGTTGAAAAGAATATAATATGGATTTTTGAAGTGGACTTATGTGGATAAATGACCTTTTTAAAAGGTTCAGTGAAAACCAAGGACAACAAAAATGTCCATTGTGGCCTATTAAATAGCACTTGATTTATGGAGTCTGTGGAAATTTGAATCATCAAATTTGGAGTTTATTTGACTTATTTGTGGATTTTACAAATTTACAGAAAAGAAAAAGGAAAAGGAAAGGGTTTTACCCTTATCCAGCGCATTGGGCGCAGTTTAGCAGTGGGTCGGCCCGCTGGCTCAGCCGCGCGCGCGAGGAGGGTGACGTCGGAGGCGCCCCGGACGGAGTACGCCTTCGCGTGAGGGAGACGGAAACGCCGGAAGCCGTCTCCACTTAAATGGGTGGGGTCCGCCCACCGGGTCACTGACGAGCGGGGCTCAGGCCGTCTCCTACCTCCCGCTCGAATAGAGCAGAGGCAGGGGAGGTGAGGCCGAGCGGCGCCGGCGCTCTCCCGGGTGGCACGGGCCACCTCCGGCGGCGCCGGGCACACAGGGGGACTCAGCGCGCCGCGGCGCACCCGTCCATGTGTTGCACGCCCGTGGGGGAGCCCAAAGAAGACGAGAGCTTCGGGTGCGGCGGACCGGGGTTGACGGCGGGCTCGGCAAGGCGAGGAAGGAACGGGGAGGAGTGGAGGGAGCACGGGAGGGGCTCGTGGTGATGGTGGTGGTGCTCTAGTGCGGTCCAGAGGGAAGGAGGAGGAGAGGTGGGTGCGAACTTAGGCGGAGTCCGGCGGCTCGGCTCCGGCCATGGGGAGCGAGGGAGGGCTCGAGGAGGGGAGTGGGTTGGTCCGGGGGGTCACTGGAAGTGAGAGAGGGCGAAGGGAGTCCAGAGAGGGCACGGGAGTGGCCTTATATGGCGAGGCGATGGTGCACCGTGGGTTCGTGCGTCGGCGAGCTCGTGCTCGTCGCTACGGGCCACGGGAGCTCGTCGCGGTGTGTCTGGGGTGTTCCTGGATTCGGTCCAGAGACAGGGGAGAGAAGAGAGAGAGCAGGGGGGTCAGGGGCATCGCGCGTGTGAGCGTGCTCACTGGTGCGCTCGGGCGGCCGGCGCGCGAGCGAGCTGGGGCAAGAGGAGGGTGAAGGAGGAGGGGGCCGACCGCGTAGCGTGTCACGCACGCCGAGGCAGCCTCGGGGGACACGTCCCCGGCGCCCAAGGTCGACAGGAGCATCGGGCAGAGGGAGGCTACAGTGCTAGGGCGCACTATAGCGCGCTCCAGAGCACGCATATGGCATGCCATGGCATAAAGAAAGGGGAGTGGGCGCGGCCACTATTGTCTGGTAGTTCTAGGGGGGAGTAAAGAAGAGGGGAGGGGCATTGGATGCCCTGGAGAGCCAGTAGGAGAGGAGAGAGGTTGATGGAGAGAGAGAAAGAGGCTGTCCAGAGAGAGAAAGTGAGGGTTTCACCCTCAAATAATTGAGCTGAGAGGCAGCCATTGTTACTGGAGGTAGAGGGGGACTAGGAGGAGCTGTGGTAAAAAGTTGAGGCCATGGAGATTAGTGGAAGAGGTCAAAATGGAATTTTGGTAAAGTGGCAGAAGGTGTTTGATGCTTGTTTGCGTAAGAAAATGAACTCCATTTGGTATGAGACTCCACAGGGTGAAATGGCACATATAAATAGGGTCTTCCACCAATTTGGAGCTCATTTGCGCAAAGTGGCCAATGTAACTTTGGTAAACCCTAGAAATCAACAGAAATGAACTTGTGTAGATCTAGTTGAGCAAATCATTTCTCCTTGATGCACCACTTGGTGTAGTGGCCTAATTTGGTCATGTGAACATGCTCACAAAAGTTGGGGTCAAGGAGAGAAAGTTGGTAGTACAAACTGGTTCAAATTTGATTCTTGTCAGAGAGGGTTTTGGGGCACTTTGATCAAGATAAAATTCTCTCCAACTTGTGCCATTTGGTCTAGATGCATTATTACACCATTTGAGCATGTGCACCAAGTTTGAGAGCAATTGGACATGTTTGACAGTGCAAAGCTGTTCAAACTTGAAAAAGGACAGAAGTGGTTTTGAGAGGGTTTCATGGGGTTATACTGTTCTCCATGACATGAGACTTGGCAAGATCATAAAAAATGTCATGTGTGACATGCTAGAATTTTCTTGGATTTTTGTGAAAATATTTCATGTAGAAATATTTCAGATCCTTGAAATGAGCAGAAATGGTTTTGGGAGGTTTTGTCCAATATTTTGATCATGACCATGTGTTGAAACTCATATATATGGAAAATATATGTCCATTGAGTCTCCCTAATTTTTCTCAAATATTTGTAAAGCTTTAAAATAATTTTAACCTATTAAAGACCATTTCTGGCCTTAAGAAAAAGCCTTTAAATAAAATAGGAAAATAACTTTTAAAATTATATTTTTGTGGTTTCTGGGTAACCTATATCTAATAGGAGTCAAAAATATTTTTGGAAAGATTTTTACTGCCCATAATTAAGTTCTTGCAGTGCAATCCTCAATCAAGGGGTTTTTGGAAAACTAATTTTTGAAAGTACTATTTGGCCAAATTATTTTTGTAAGAAAATACTATATTGTACTATACACATGGCATGATCATTGGGAGGAGGTTTTGGATCAAGGAGAAGGAGTATAATAGTTGGAGGATTTATTTGATTTTTAGAGCACTTGCAAACAACACACAAAAATCAAATCAAGCAAAGTCCAAAACACTCAAAAGTTTTTGTCAAACCACATTTTATCATGATTTATTAGCTTAAGTGTTGTGGCATGGAAATCAGGGTGTGACAGTTTTATATGCATATATATGCTATTTTATATTATTTTTGGGACAAACCTATTAACCTAGAGCCCAGTGTCAGTGCCAGTGCCAGTTTTTGTTTTTTTCCTTGTTTTTGAGTTTCGCAGAAAAGGATTATCAAACAGAGTCCAAACAACCTGAAAATTTAGGGTGATTTTTTATGGACCAGAAGAAGCCCCCAAAGAAAAAGATTTGGGCCAGAAGAGTCCCGAGTCAATGACAAGGGTGGAGGGTGCGCCCGCCCCCCTAGGGTGCGCCCCCTGCCTTGTCGCTGACTCGAGAACCCCCTGACGTGAAACCGATGCCAAAAATTCCTATAAGTCCAGAAACCCCCAGAAAGAAACCTAGATCGAGAGTTCCGCCGCCGCAAGCCTCTGTAGCCACGAAAAGACAATCGGGAGCCCATTCCGACACCCTGCAGAAGGGGAAACCATCACCGGTGGCCGTCTTCATCATCCCGACGATCTCCATGACGATGAGGGAGTAGTTCACCCTCGGGGCTGAGGGTATGTACCAGTAGCTATGTGTTTGATTTCTCTCTCTCTCTCGTGTTCTTGATTTGGCACGATCGTAATGTACAACGAGCTTTGTTATTATTGTTGGTTCATGTGGGGGAAAACGACACCTATGGGATTCCGTGGACCCCTACTATAGTTGGCAGGAGTGAAGAGTTGTGCAAAGAGCAGGTCTAGCGATCAGCGCGAGGGGATTTTTACCCAGGTTCGGGCCGCAAATGATGCGTATAACCCTAGTCCTGCTTGTTTGTGTTTATCTTGTGTTCTTCAGTTCTAGGACTAGCTACTATGCGTGTCCAGTCCAAAAAGTCCCAATCCTTCCACAATACGCCTGGGCCTCCTTTTATATGTCAAAGGGGTCGCCACAGTGGCACACAGGAGGTGGAAAGTATCTATAGTGTACAAGTTTATCGCCTGACATCGTAGGACAAGCACATTTAATGCACCGCCTACGTGCCCTCTTGCTTTATCGGGGACGACAACAGAGCTCGCCTCGTCCGTCACCGCCTCGCCTTGCTACGACACGCGTCCAAGCTGACGAGGCATACAGCGATGCTGGCTGGCTGGTCACTGTGTTGGTGCGGTGACAGGACCTTCACGAAGATCTGCATTCCACCACGCAGGTGCTTGACTTGTTGGCCTAGAAGTGGCATGCTGCCACGCAGGCGCTTGCCTAGTTGGCGGGTTGGTTGCCGCGTCGGAACGGCCGCAGGGTAGTGGAGCTTTGGCAGGTGCGAGCCTGGTCGCAGCCCCGCAGATGCCCCTCGCAAGGGTGTTGCCAGGGCCTCGCGGCCGTCCCCGACAAGGATATTGCCGGGGGTCTTCGTCTTCTGGTTCTTATGTAGATTCGCAGGCCTTTGGTCTTCACAAAGATCTGCATGCCACCATGCAGGCGCCCCTGAGCCTTGGTTTTGACGTTGTCGATGGTGTCATAACTCTCAGGCTCAAGGGTGGCGGCCTTGCTGGTGTTGGGCAAGTCGTCCCGGCAAGGCTCTTGTCGAGGCTATGTAGGCCGCCCCGACAAGGGTGCTGCCGGGGGAAGTCCATCTTGCCCCTTTGCTCTTCATGCCTCTAGCTTGAGTGCTGTCTTGGCAGTCTCGTACCTTTCCTTCGTCTGCCCAGCCAAGCACGGCCGCATGTGTCACTACAAGAAAAGACACATCCGTGACATTTTAGGCCAAACGAATTTTTCTCCTGTCATACTTATGACACTTCTATGATGATAATTGTGACAAAACCCGGTATCATCATAGATGTGGTGGGCTCCTACTTCTATGACAAAAACTCATGACAGAAAATGGGATTTTCGTCCTGGGCGGGCAGAGACGCAACTACATGACATTCTTTGGGCCGTCCATGACGGAAAAACCCGTGGTAGAAGCGAGGGTGAGGAAAATATCAGGAAGTTCCCGGTTATGGTGGGTGGTCGCGGGCCGAGCGATGCGCGTTTCTCTCGTACGTACGCACGTGTGTGTGAGGCGTTGGTCTCTAACTGAACCCGAGCGATTGCACTATAGGCTACGCGTTACTGAACCCGAGCGATCGATTGGTCCCTTGTTGTTAACTGAACCCGAGTGATTCCTTCGCTATTGCTGCTAACTGAAGCCGATCGATGCTACCTCTGGATGAACAGTGATCATTGTTGGGGGGGGGGGTTGGATGAACAGTTCCCGGTGGGGGGTTGGATGAATAGGACCCCGTGGTAGTAGAGGCCGTTGCCGCTGGATGAACAGTACCCCAATCGATCGAGCCGGTGGAGGGGTGGATGAACAGGACCCCGTGGAGGGCTGGATGAATAGGATGACCCCGTGGAGAGCTGGATGAACAGGACGACCCCGTGGAGGGCTGGTTGAATAGTAGCCGGTGGAGGGCTGGATGAACAGTAGCCCGTGGAGGGGTGGTTGAACAGGACCCCGTGGAGAGGGCTGGTTGAACAATAGCCGGTGGAGGAGCGCACGGTGGAGGCTGGATGAACAGGAGCCCATGGAGGGGTGGTTGAACAGGACCCCGTGGAGAGGGTTGGTTGAATAGTAGCCCGTGGATGAACAGTAGTAGGTGGAGGCTGGAGGAGGTCGACGGTGGATGAACAGTAGTCCGTGGAGGCTGGAGGAGGTCGACGACGGAGATGAACAGTATCCTGTGGAGTCCCGTTTTGCGGTACGCCACACCCCTCCCGATCAACAGGACCCCCGTTTCGACCATAGCCCTCCAACAAAAGTCTGTTTCCTCCGTTTTGTGGTACGCCACACCCCTCCCGATCAACAGGACTCTGTTTCGACCATAGGAGGCCCGTTTCCTCCATTTTGCGGTATACCAGACCCCTCCCGATGAACATGATCCCATTTCAACCGTGGCCGGTCGAACACAAGGTCGTTTCCTCCGTTCTGCGGTACGCTAGGCCTCGTTTCCATCGGTTGTTCCGTCCAAGCCGGTTGGCTCCCGATGAACAGCACGCGTTCCATTGCCTCCCGATGAACACGACGCATTCTGTTGCCTCCCCATGAACACGACGATGACGCAGTTTCTCCGTTCTAACCCAACCATGTACACGAGCCCTGGCCGTACGTATGCGCGAGTAGGTGTTTGAGACCCCGCCCGTATGGACGTGCATGGCCGTATTTACTTTCTTGCACCCTGGTCGTTGTATGTAAGTGTACATGCTATGTGTGCGCCTCTACTAAGACACGTGCGCGCTTCTACTACGACACGTGCCCTTCCTTACACGGCCACGGTTCATCGCTGCAGCCTGCAGACAAACCGATCGTATGTATGTACACGTTCGCGACCAGAATGACAACGCTACGTATGCTTCGACCAGGTGGGTCCCGACTGTCAGGCACTTCCTTGCGTGCGAAGATGTAGCTGGTGGGTCCCAACAGTCAGGGGGCGAATCATTTTTTTTGCCCGTAATATGGACACACTTCCTTGCGTGCGAAGATATAGCTGGTGGGTCCCAGCTGTCAGGGGTAAACGTTTTTTTTCTCGAAATACGGTGGCCCGTCCGGTGGGTCCCTGCTGTCAGGTGGAGGAATCATTGTTTTGCGCGTAATAAGTTGGCATTTCTTTGTGTGCGGTCATGGACCCAGATGTCAGCTCTCCACGTACAGTCCACGCCCGATGGATGTCATTCCTTGACCATGTTGACCACGCCGCGTCGAGAGCACCAGGGCGGTGGGCGACGGCGAGGTCTAGGAAGGGAACGACACGGAGCCGAGGAAGACGTGGCAGTGGAAGCCCACATGCGGTGGGGAGTACGAGGGTTTACAGGTCCGGCTGCCATCGCCGGAAAATAACAGGAGGTGTGGGTGAGTAGAGGAATGGCCTGGCCAGCAATGGAGTAGGGTGGGGCGGTGCGGTCTGTGCGGGAGCACAACCGGCCACGGGAGGCGGGAGCAGGCAGTCCCACCGACGTTGGTTTGGACGGCTGGAGCAAGAAGACCAGAGGTTGAAGAAGCACTACGGCCGTTGGATGGACATCGTACTGTCTCTGCAGCTAGAATCGTTTATATTGACTAAGTTGACAAAGTCCTTGGTACGCGCCAACTTAGTAGGCCCACAAGTCAGCCTCCGAAACAGTGAGCCCCAGATGTCAGGGGAAGGAATCATTTTTTGGGCGGCTGAAGCTAGAATATCCGAGATTGAAGAAGAAGCACGACATCCGTTGGATGGACATCCAACGTCCACTGCTGCTAGAACCGTGTGTTGACTATAAGTTGACAAAGCCTTGCATACGCGTCAACTTACTTTTTTTAGGGGACACGTCAACTTAGTAGGCCCACAAGTGTGTGGCAGAGAACTTATTGCCCATTTGCGATTTGTAAGAATGTACAGCCCATTTTTGAATTCTAATGGAATTTACTACATCCCATTTATAGTTTGTTAAAAGTACAACCCATTTTCTAGCTAGGACAACGATTAATAACTTCAACCAACCGTTCGAAGCAGAATTCAATAAAATTTCCCACATTTTGATGGGATCCGAAATATTTTTATCCCAAAATTTCTAGTCAGATTAAATACGACTAGCGGGTGCACCCGCGTATTTGCGCGGCTAGATTTTGATAGAATTATTCACTGTACCCTCTATGCATTTTTGTTTAGCTTTGTATATGGTTCTTTGTATCTCCATCTATTCTTCGTTCCTTTTCCATTTATTTTTTCCATTGATGTCATTTGACTACATTGCTATAATCAATCAGAGGAATACTAAAAGATCTATCCTTGTAATGAATTCAAAAAAACCTTTTCTACATATTTTTATTTAGTATATATGGATGATTGGTTTACAACTTTCCATTTATTTTTATTTTTTTGAATTTTTATCAACTCAAATTTCCATTTGGTTTATTGTATATTGTACATAATAATATACTCAGGACATATTCATAATATTATTTTACTTCGCGTGATTGAAGTTACTACAATTTTTTCATGTATTCGCTGAACCATTATTTTTTTCTCACTTATTTACCAAATGTATGATTTATATTCATTTGATGGATTTGCTAGTATATATGCATTTGGATGGGTGGATTTGTGTGTATATTTCAGTGCAAAAAGAAACGTTTGTGTATATATTTTTTATAAAATTTATTTATCTAGATGAATTTATGAAATTAGGTAATTTCAATTGAAATTTAGAAAATTGGATTAATAATGTTCATCGTATCAAGCCTACACCGGCCGTTCGGTATTGATATAGGCCCATCAGATTAATTTGGATAACCACGGTGTTTTCTATGGACTTGGTCAAACTTGTTTAAGTTTGACTCACGGCAAACCTAGATCTTCAAAAAAAATTGGACCAGAAGGAATATATAGATGCATGTACCTGTTTATTACTCAAGTTGATGTGATGACTATATAAGTTTGTTTGCACTTGCAGGTCATGACATTATTGGAAGATTGCTTTGACGGTACTAATTTTTTTGAAGGAAACATACGTGCTTCATTGGAGAGTTACAGCAAGACGGTTGATTAGAGTAGATTTGAGTGATTATGTCACAATATTTTTTTTCATAGTATATGATTGTTTATTCGCTAAAAAAGGTATACGATGGGCTATATTTCTGTGCGGAAAAGTGTCGTACTCATTGATGTGCTTCACATGCAACATTTTTATCAACTGTGACTAACAGTTTTGATGTAGTGCTGAACGGGGTGATTATCTAAGCTATATATAATATAGCATAATAGGATCCGAATTGCATATCACGTTGATGCCGAGTTGAAATCGAATTCATATTGAGTAAGTTATTATTAAAAGAAATCTGAACCCAACTATTTTTTTGAGAATCAAATCTGAACGCATCTATTGAGTAAGGTATACACCGAGTAGTCATCATGCAGGCCCAATTGAGGATCATTTTTCTGAACAGGTTACCCATGTGTAACACTATCGTATTTTCCTCACTGCCTTAGTTGATCCCCTTTCTGTCTCTCTTCTCTCGGCTCATAGACTTCCCCCAAATGGGATGCTGACTGGTCTCCTCGCCGGCGAAGTTCAATCTCGTCGCTGGCGACCACAGAATGGATCCACGATGAACCTCCGCTCCTCTTCTTGGTTTTAGTTCATCTGATTATGCATCCTCTGGTCAAGGCTTCAAACCCTAGCCACTGTGGTCTGGATCGAGGCGGATTGGAGTTGCAGCACGGACTGCTCGGCGCAGTGGTTCACTCAGGCCGAGTAGGATACATGTATGAATCCCTGACGTACTAAACTCTTTGAAGAAATTATCCTTGGTGGAGGACTCACAGCCGAACTATGTCCGGTTCGAGCTAGAGACGGACGATGAGGAATTTTGCTTCCCACCCGCCACCCATTTCATAGCCACCGTAGATGACTTAACCGACATGCTTGACTATGTCTCATAAGACATCGACGGTATGGACGACTATGCTAACAGGGATCAAGGCCATGACCCGCCATTTACTGGATGTTGGACGGCCACCTCTTTGTACGATGTGTACATGGTTGATACACCTGAAGGATCTGGCGACAATAAAGAAGAGCCGGATAAGAACAAACCTGCGGAGATGCAGTCCAAGCGCCGCCGCCCCAAGCGCCGTTCTAAGCCTCGTCGCTCAAAGGATGGCAACAATGCCACCGGAGAAAATAGTATTCTGGGCGACGCCGAAAGCAACAAAGACCCTGTCTGAGCTACATCCGAACAGGAGGAAAACGGCAACGGGCATGATAACCCTGATGAACAAGCCATAGAAGACGATCCAGAGGACGATAGTTACCATCCGCCCTCCGAAGAGGAGACAAGCCTCGACAACGAAGATTTCATCGTGCCCGAGGACCCTCAGGAGCAGGAGCGCTTTAAGCTTCAACTCATAGCCACTGGAAGGAGCCTGAAAAGAAGTAGCAGCAGCTTCAAGCTGAACAAGACCTGCTCATGGACAGTTGGACTGACATCCTGACAGCGGAAGAATATGGCCTCAAACGCCCAGCCAAGAGCTACCGGAAACGCAAACTGCTACCTCAATTTGATGAGGAGGCACCAGAACACACATCTCCCTCGCATAATGCAGAACGACCAGCGCGTGGTCGAGACAGGGCGACCGGTAGGCCACCCCGCGGCCGGGACATAGCAGCAACTCAGGCCGAACAGCAGCCTGCCCCACCGTGTAACGCCCTCGATGCGGCTATATCTCCCACGTGTCGAAGCACGACTTAGAGGCATAACCGCATTGAAAGCAATGTCGCAAGTGAGGTAATCTTCACACAACCCATGTAATACATAAGGGAAAGAGATACATAGTTGGCTTACAATCGCCACTTCACACAAATACATGAATAAACATTACATTATGCAGTTACAAACAGGGCCCGACTACGGAGCCAAAATAAAAGAAGAAACCCCAAAAGCGACAAAGGTCCACGATCGACCCCAACTGGGCTCCACTACTGATCAACTGAAATGAAACAACACAATGAAGAAGATCTTCATCAAGCTCTTCCTTGAGCTCGGGTGCGTCTCCTGCACGGTTTCATTGGCACCTACAAACTGGTTTTGGAAGTATCTGTGAGTCACGGGGACTCAGCAATCTCACACCCGCGAGATCAAGACTATTTAAGCTTATAGGTAGGGTAAAAGGTATGAGGTGGAGCTGCAGCAAGCGACTAGCATATATGGTGGCTAACATACGCAAATGAGAGTGAGAAGAGAAGGCAAAAGCACGGTCGAACAACTATGATCAAGAAGTGATCCTGAAACTACTTACGTCAAGCATAACTCCAACAACTGTGTTCACTTCCCGGACCCCGCCGAGAAGAGACCATCACGGTTACACACGCGGTTGGTGTATTGTAATTAAGATCAACTTCGGGTTTTCTACAACCGGACATTAACAAATTCCCATCTGCCCATAACCGCGGGCATGGCTTTCGAAAGTTCAAACCCTGCAGGGGTGTCCCAACTTAGCCCATGATAAGCTCTCGCGATCAACGAAGGATATTCCTTCTCCCCGGGAAGACCCGATCAGTCTCGGAATCCCGGCTACAAGGCATTTCGACAGCAATAAAACAAGTCCAGCAAAGCCGCCCGATGCGCCGACATCCTGATAGGAGCTGCACATATCTCGTTCTCAGGGCAACACCGGATGAACACTACGTACGGCAACCGACGATACCCCAAGTTGCCTAGGGGTGGCACCGCAAGTGGCTTTGGTTTGGACCAACACTTAGACAAGCATTGGCCCGGGGGGGGCTAAATAAAGATGACCCTTGGGTTAATTACTCCCAAGGGAAAGTAGGTGGTGGTGAGGCAAATGGTAAAACCAAGGTTGGGCCTCGCTGGAAAAGTCTTATTCAAAGCGAACTGTCAAGGGGGTCCCATAAATCACCCGACCGCGTTAGGGACGCAAAATCCGGGAACATAACACCGATATGACGGAAACTAGGGCGGCAAGAGTGGAACAAAACACCAGGCATAAGGCCGAGCCTTCCACCCTTTACCAAGTATATAGATGCATTAATTAAATAAGATATATTGTGATATCCCAACAAGTAAACATGTTCCAACAAGGAACAACATCTCCATGTTCCAACAAGGAACAAACTTCATCTTCACCTACAACTAACAACGCTATAAGAGGGGCTGAGCAAAGCGGTAACATAGCCAAACAACGGTTTGCTAGGACAAGGTGGGTTAGAGGCTTGGTTTGACAATATGGGAGGCATGATAAGCAAGTGGTAGGTATCGCAGCATAGGCATAGCAAAAGAGCGAGCAACTAGCAAGCAAAGATAGAAGTGATTTCGAGGGTATGGTCATCTTGCCTGAAATCCCGCAAGGAAGAAGAACGAGTCCATGAAGAAGACAAATGGACGAAGTCGAACGGATCCTCACAACTCCGGAACGAAACCGAAGCTAACGAGAGGAGCAACCCGGAAAGAAACAAGCAACATAGTAAACAAACACCACATACACATGGCATGATGCACAAACAAGTATGATGCATGTCCGGTTTAATGAAGCATGTCATGGCTAAAATGCACAAGCAATCGTACAAATTAAGTGGAGCTCAATATGCAACGAGTTGCATATTGATAAAACACCACATTCGATTATTTGGTTCTCTCTTGTTTATGTACACATCAATATTAAATGTTGCTTAACATGGCAAGAGGTGAAACATAATAAAACTACCTATTTAGGCAATTTTAAATGAGGCCGGAAATAACAAACAACAATTTCGGAAAAGCCTCATGAGCATATATTAGATTTGGTACTGTTCTGACTTAAAGCATATTTTAGAGTTGTTAAACAGGAAAATAAAGTGCATCATGTTAATCTATGCATTTTTCTACCCCATTTACATATAAAGTTTAATAAAATCGGAGTTACGGTTAATTAGTTATGAAATAAATCATTTTAACATGGCATTTAGCAAAATAAATGCAAACAACAATTTTAAGCATTTTAAATGTTGTTATCATGATGCGGATGACAATTCCAAGTTTTATGCAATTATTATGAAAATGTTGATAAGAGCATTAGGAAGCATTTGTCATCGTGGAGGAAAGAAAGTGTGCCACGGCAACGAATCCGAAAATGGTGCCACGGCAACATATCGGTTCCGGAACTCATGAAGATACCGGTGCAAAAGGAAACATGGCGAGAGCGTGACACGTGATAGAAGGTGGGGTGATCCCGGTTACCGGGTTTCCCACGAGTCGGTGGCATGGCAAAAGAGCGGCATCGCAATGAACAACCGCAAACGGTGCAAACACGCGGTTCATCTCATACAACACACAACATTCGTTCTCGGAAGGACTTCTCGGGGTTATACCTTCGACGCGTGCATTTCGGAGCGGTTCGGGTTCGGTCGATGTAGAGGAAGTAGTCGTTCATGGGTCGTCGTGGGAAGTAGTCGTTCTCGCGATGGTAGTGGTTCACGTATCGTAGACGTTCGAGCCATCGGTAGCGGTACTTGATGAATCCCGAAACGGACTTGGCGTCTTCGTGCGTAGGGGTACTTGGCGTTTCCAGAGACGACGGTAGAGGTACACGGTGTCGGGGTACTTGTCGCATCACCGGGTGTAGTCGTACACGTTTGAAGCGGAACTTGGCGTATCCATGTACTTCGGAGTCATCGTGTAGCCGTTTGTGTCATAGTCGGACTTGACGGATCCGAGGGCTCCGGCGTAGTGGTACACGCCCGTAGATGAACTTGACGGGTCTTCGTCATCCTGGTACTTGGCGTCCTCTTGGTCTCGACAGAGATGAAACAGAACACATTGGTTGTGGTACATGGCGTCCAGGGCTTCGCGGGTCAACATCCTGTACTTGGCGTTCAGTGCGGTGGTCGGCTCGGGTGTGAAGAAGCGCTGGGCCTGCTGCGTCGTGGTCGACGACTCGACCAGATCGAGCGAGGAGGCAGTCAACGGAAGCGGGACTTGGCGCTGGTCTTCGTCCTCGCATGCTCGCACGCGGAAGCAGGGGAACGGCGCGCCAGCTTGAAGCAGAGGAGGCAGCAGGCGGCGACGCTGCTCGAGATAGCCGATGGGCTTGGGGAGGCGAGGTCGATGCAGAGGAGGTGGCGCCGCGACGGTGCGGGAAGGACGGCTCCAGCGTGGGAATGCCCGGATCTCGCCGGAGTCGAGATCAGAGGCGGACGACGCGACTTTCTGAGAAGCTGGGCGTCCGGATCCGGCCGGGAATGGGCTTGGACGGCACCGAGAGTGGGAGGTCGGGCGGAGCTCGGAGGAGAGGGGCGGCACGCGGTCATGGCAGGGAGGCGGCGAGCTTGGCGCGCCAGAGTTGGGGACGGGGCCCTGCCAGCGGGGAGAGGACGGCGGCTTGACGCGGCTCCGGCGACGGGGCGTGATGCAGGAGGGGGGAGGCGCGCGGGATCGAGAGGGGGATCGGGAGAGAGCGGATGCGCGGGCGTGCGCTCCCTGGCGATGGCACTAGGAGGAAGGAGGCAGGGGAGTTGGGGATCGAGGCAGAGAGAGGCAGAGCGGGCTAGGGTTAGAGCTGGTGGGGCGGCTGGGCCTTGGCCAAATGGGCCGGCCTGGTAGAGAAGAAGTGGCCAGACGCCATCTGGGCAGCTGGGCTGGGCTCTCTCTCTCTCTCTCACTAATTTTCTTAAAAGAAAAAGAGAGAAAGGAAAAAAGAAGGGAGGGTTAGGGAAAAGAGTTTGAGCAGGAGGACAATTTTCCTGGACTCCTAAGAATAAGCATGACCACAGAAAAAATAGAAGTGGCAAGATTGCAGGAATAAAATTCAAACTCATTTGAATAAAATTCAAACTCATTTGAATAAAATTCAAACTCATTTGAATATAATTCAAATGGTTTTGAATTGGGACTAGGTTTGGAGTGGCCTAAAATGTTGAGAATTTTGGTAGAGCTCCGGAAAAAGGATGAAAGAATAGAAGACAAGGTTAGAGGTCAAGAGTTGTGATAACAAAGGCATTGGGATTATTTTGCAAGTGGGTTATGGTTAATTCCAAATAAATGGAATATTTATTATAGCTCTCTAAATATCGAGAGGATAAGTTTTAAAGAGAATCACCATGTGAATTCCCTCGATTTAAATGGATCAAAGATCCATGCCATTTATTTAGATGAGTTGCAAAAGATTTATGAGATGATGGCATGATGACATGATGCAATGCAAAAAGAAAAGAGCAAGCACAAATGAAACACACGGCGAAACCCGGAATATATGGAAGTCTTCTCGAGCATCGGCCTCGGGGCGTTACACACCGCCTCGCAAATATAGAGACGGAATAGTTCGGGGTCACACATACGATCTCCGGCAAATCCTGGACGATAGAACAGGACACACAAGATCGATCTACGGATCGCGAGGGCGTGAGGAAGGCTACCTATTCGTAAGTGATAACTCTAACCACGCCCGGGCCGAACACCGCAAACGGACTCCATCAGAACTACGCCACGACGCTGCCCGATAGAGAGGCGCCGCACACCCTCTCTACTTCACGGATGAAGTACTGTATCACGAATTCCCCGAGGGGTTCAAGCCCGTCAATATGGAATCATACGACAGCACAACCGATCCAGCAGTATGGATCGAGGACTTTATCCTCCATATCCACATGGCGCGAGGAGATGATCTCCACGCCATTAAATACCTCCCACTAAAACTCAAAGGGACAGCTCGGCACTGGCTTAACAGTCTGCCTGAAAATTCCATCGGCAGCTGGGAGGACTTGGAAGAGGCTTTCCTCGACAACTTCCAAGGAACCTATGTCCGGCCACCACACGCCGATGACTTAAGCCACATAGTTCAACAACCTGGAGAATCAGCCAGAAAATTATGGACTAGGTTCCTAATCAAAAAGAACCAGATCGTTGACTGTCCCGATGCCGAGGCCTTAGCAGCCTTCAACCACACCATCCGCGACGAATGGCTAGCACGCCACCTCGGCCAAGAAAAGCCGAAATCCATGGCAGCCCTTATGGCACTCATGACCCGCTTTTGCGCGGGAAAGGACAGTTGGCTGGCTCGTAGTAACAACACAGCCAACGAAACAAGCACCTCTGAGGGCAAGAACCGCACCGGCAAGCTCCGACACAATAGAAACAAACGCCAAAGCAACGGCGATAACACCGATGACACAACAGTTCATGCTGGATTTAGTGGCTCCAAGTCCGGCCAGCGAAAGAAGCCCTATAAAAGGAGCAACAGAAAACCATCCAGCTTGGACCGCATACTTGATTGCCCTTGCCAAATTCATGGAACCCCAGACAAACCGGCCAAGCATACCAATAGAGATTGTTGGGTCTTCAAACAAGCCAGCAAAGCAAATAGCAGAAGAAAAGAAGGGGAATCACAGAGCGAGAGCAACGCCGAGGAGCCCCGGCAGCCAAACACCGGGGGGCAAAAGAAATTTCCCCCTCAAGTCAAAACAGTGAACATGATATACGCTACACACATCCCCAAAAGGGAGCGCAAGCAAGCGCTTTGGGATGTATACGCAGTAGAGCCAGTCGCCCCAAAATTCAATCTGTGGTCGTCGTTCCCGATCACATTCGATCGACGAGACCACCCAACCAGTACCCTCCATGGCGGTTCAGCCGCACTAGTTCTTGACCCAATTATTGACGGGTTCCACCTAACTCGAGTCCTGACGGACGGTGGTAGCAGCCTCAACCTACTCTATCAAGACACAATGCGAAAGATGGGCATCGACCCCTCACGAATCAAACCAACAGAGACCACCTTTAAAGGAGTCATGCCAGGCGTAGAGGCCCGCTGTACGGCCTCAATCATGCTGGAAGTGGTCTTCGGTTCTCCGGACAACTTCCGAAGCGAGGAGCTAATCTTCGACATCGTCGCCTTCCGCAGCGGCTATCACGCACTGCTCGGGCGAACATCGTTTGTCAGATTCAACGCAGTACCACATTATGCTTATCTCAAGCTCAAGATGCCCTGTCCACGTGGCGTCATTACGGTAAACGGAAGTACGGAACGCTCCCTCCGTACAGAGGAGCACACCGCCGCCCTAGCAGCAGAAGTACAGAGTGGCCTTCTCAAGAAGCACTATAATCCGGCTACCGAGCCCCTGGACATCGTTAAGAGGGTCCGGACTACACTGCAGGAGGACAACTCGGCTCGTCAGAAGCCAAAATAGCAATTTGGCCTCCGTCCCAGCCCTGACGAGGCAATGGTGTTAGTACCATGCGCATTTAAATTACGCACTCGAAACGCCATGGGTACGGACGGAGGCACAACTCGCTTGCGATCCACAGTATGGCTTGATAGACCCTAGTATTCGCACGCCTCTGCTTGTTCTTTTTTACGGGTTTTTCTTTTCTTTTTGAAGGTCTATGTGGACGACCCGTTCGCAGAAAACATCAAGGAGGCAACGAGCTCCGGCTTACAAGGGAACCCCCAGGTGGTCTCTAATAAATGATTTATGTACTTGTTTTACATACCCGTAGGCTCAACTTTTTACCACAACACCTCCTAGTCCCCCTCTAGCACCTGTGTGCTTTACTGCCCGAGGAAGCAATGATGAAGGGGGGAGAACCCCATTTTTCTTCTCTGGACAGCAGATTTCCCTCTCTCTCTCAGCCTCCTTCTCTCCCCTCAGCTTTCCAGAGCATCCAAGGCTCGTTCCAGCTTTTGCCCATGCCCCCTGCAGCCTCCAGACATAAGTGGACGCACGCGGACGCGGGAAAGCCGCGGATGCCGGCCAAAGTCGCGCTCTGGAGTGCCTGGCAGGGCACCCGACTGTTGACGCCGCATCTCCCAGCCACCTCGAGCCTCCCCCGCGCGTCAGTCGAGGCCCCTCGACGTCCGCTCCACGCCAGCAGGCCGCCCACTTGCTCCCGCGCCCTCCTCTCTCTCCTGTAGCTCGCGCCAGAGCGCCGCCCCGCTCGGCCAATGCTCGCGCTACTCTTGTGGCCCGCGTGCAGCTCGTCCCGCTCCTCCTCTCTCTCCCTGGCACCCTACACCACTCCCACGAACACCCCCGAGCCCCCCATTCCCTCTCTAACGGCCACCCGAGCCGATCCCGCCGGAACCCGTAGGCCGCGCCCACGGTGAACCTCGGCCAGCCTATAAAAGGCGACCCCGAGCCTCTCTCTCGCTCCCTGTCGCTCCCCCGCACTCTTAATCCACCTCCCACACCACCCATTGGTCTCCAGAGCCGCTCGAGCTCGAGATTGAGCTCGAGCCCCGCCGCCTCGGCTCGTCGGCGTTCGCGCGGTACAGGCCTCCTCCGCCCCTGTTTTCTCTTGATCTGGAACCGCGCGGCCACGCTGACCCTTTCCCCTCTCTTCCCCACTCTTTTTGCAGTCGGGAACGGCCGGAACCATCGACGCCCGAAGCACCTCCGCCGCGTGACCTCGTCGCCGGCGAACCAGACTGCTCCGGCACCGTCTCCACCACTACCCGAACGGCGACATCTTCCCGAGTCCAACGGTACCAACCATGCATCCCCCCGTGCCCTATATCGCCGCCGGCGAGCTCGGTGTTGCCTCTGGACGAAGGTAGACGACGACGGCCGTGGGCCCTGCCCGTCAGCCTCACGCCCTGACGGGTGGGATCCACCCGTCAGGTTTAAATGCACGCACGCGCGCACTGTTTCGCCCGTCGGCAGAAGGCGTACCCCGCCTTTACGCCTTCGACGTGGCGGCCTCGCGCGGGCCGATTCCCCCTCTGGGCCTGTTGCCCGTGGCCTCTCTGGCCCAGTGGCACAGCGCCACTTTTCTTTTTCTTTTTTTGTCACCCTTCCAAAAATCCCACAGGATAAAATATTTATCCAAATGAAGTAATTCCAGTTCCTAAATTCTTGTAAAAGTCCCACCTATTTAATGGAGCAACTCTCATTCAAATCCAGCAACCTTTTCTTCACTGTGAATATTTAAATGTGAATTTAAGCATTTAAATATACCTTTGTAAATCCATTTCTCCTATTCTGCCACTCCAAATACAAAACTAGAAATTTCCCCCTTCTTAGTTTTCACCCTAGTATTTAACAAAAATGAGTTGACATTTTTCTGAGCACTTTGGTTTTTTCTGTTTTATTATTGCCTTATTTTTTTTCTCGTTATTATTTTGCGACGATAGATTGCGTGGCTGACAAAGGAGTTGGACCAGAAGACTTTGAAGACCCAGAAGACTTTGTTGAGCCAGGCAAGCAGCCCTTTGACCATGTCTATGAAACCCTTTTTATGCATGTCATACGACACTTTTATTGCTTGCATGGAAATCATGATGAGATGGTAACCACTTTGGTGGGTTGCCTTCGTTACTTCCTCGTTGATACTTGCATTATGCATGACCCTACCTACCTATGAGGGTTATGCTGGTGGGAGTAGATAGGATGCTAAAGTAGTTGCTACGCAAAAAAGGATGTGAATATGCATGGTGATGGAGACAAAGTATTTTCAAAGGACTTTTCAAAAACCCCATCGGGTGCCACTTATGCCCGAGGGAGATGATGAGTTGGGTAACCATTTGATGACGAAGTGGTGTACCGAGGCAAGTGTGTGTGTGTTGTTTTTCAAAACGGATTGGTTTAAGTTGCGACCGTTATTCCAACCTTACATGCGCAACCACTCTACCCTTATATGGGAAAGGGCATTATTGATTACCTAGGCCGATACTAGCTTGGAGCCCGCATTACTAGTGACGGGGGAGAGTTGGTGCTCTCTCTCGGGACGGGGTCGTGCCAGGTAGGGCGGCCATGACTGTTTTCACAGGGCACCGGATACACCGTTGTGTCCCCTCTCGGATGATACGATCTCGAGTGAGTCTCGTATGATGTACATCGTGAGGATACGGAACAACAAGTGTACTCCATGTTAGTGTCGTCTAGGGAAAGATAGTGATCGGGTGCTTACCCCGGGTACTTGAGGTACCGCGGGTCGTGGATGACACGGAAGTTCCCCGGATCTTGTGGGTAAAGTGTGCAACCTCTGCAGAGTGTAAAACTATTCGAATAGCCGTGTCCACGGTCAAGGACAGTTGGGTAACCGCTCTTGGGCTACGTCCACATGATTACAAACCAGTGTGTGTGTTTGGATAAGTGGGAAGAACTATTTGGGTCAAGCCAAAGGACTTGACATGAATGAGTTGGGTTGGAGCCCACTCCATTTATGTTGATATCTGTAACCTGTCCTCATGGTTACTTGAATCCTTATGATGCATGTCTTACAAGTTGTTGAACATGTCATTGCACTCAAAACTAGCTTTCCGCAAAAAATTATCTATATCATGCATTGTTGTACCTTGAACCAAAACATGGGTTGCTTGCGAGTACATTCAAAGTACTCATTGGCTTGCCACTGATTATTTTATTGGCTAGCATGCATCTAGAGTATTAAGTTAAAAACATAGTAACGCCTTAAGCAAGATGACATGATGTAGAGGGATAGTTTCATGCAATATGATAAAAACCCCATCTTGTTATCCTCGATGGCAACGATGCAATACGTGCCTTGCTGCCCCTTCTGTCACTGGGAAAGGACACCGCAAGATCGAACCCAAAGCTAAGCACTTCTCCCATGGCAAGAAAAACCAATCTAGTAGGCCAAACCAAATTGATAATTCAAAGAGACTTGCAAAGATAACCAATCACACATAAAAGAATTCAGAGAAGATTCAAATATTATTCATAGATAGACTTGATCATAAACCCACAATTCATCGGTCTCAACAAACACACCGCAAAAAGAAGATTACATCGAATAGATCTCCACGAGAGAGGGGGAGAACATTGTGTATTGAGATCCAAAAAGAGAGAAGAAGCCATCTAGCTACTAACTATGGACCCGAAGGTCTGAGGTAAACTACTCACACTTCATCGGAGGGGCTATGATGACATAGAAGCCCTCCGTGATGACAGCCCTCTCCAGCGGAGCTCCAGAACAGGCCCCAAGATGGGATCTCATGGATACAGAAAGTTGCGGCGGTGGAATTAGGTTTTTGGCTCCGTATCTGATCATTTGGGGGTACGTAGGTATATATAGGAGGAAGGAGTACGTCGGTGGAGCAATAGGGGGGCCACGAGGCAGGGGCGCGCCCTAAGGGGGGCGCGCCCCCACCCTCGTGACCGCCTCTTTTGTGCCTTGGTGTAGGGTCCAAGTCTCCTGGATCACGTTCGGTGAGAAAATCACGTTCCCGGATGTTTCATTCCGTTTGGACTCCGTTTGATATTGTGTTTCTTCGAAACACTGAAATAGGCAAAAAAACAACAATTCTGGGTTGGGCCTCCGGTTAATAGGTTAGTCCCAAAAATAATATAAAAGTGGAAAATAAAGCCCAATATAGTCCAAAACAGTAGATAATATAGCATGGAGCAATCAAAAATTATAGATACGTTGGAGACGTATCACTCCCACATATTCTACGAAGATCTTTATCGGTCATACCGCATAACAACATACGTTGTTCCCTTTGTCATCGGTATGTTACTTGCCCGAGATTCGATCGTCGGTATCTCAATACCTAGTTCAATCTCGTTACCGGCAAGTCTCTTTACTCGTTTCGCAATACATCATCTCACAACTAACTCATTAGTTGCAATGCTTGCAAGGCTTAAGTGGTGTGCATTACCGAGAGGGCCCAGAGATACCTCTTCGACAATCGGAGTGACAAATCCTAATCTCGAAATACGCCAACCCAACAAGTACCTTCGGAGACACCTGTAGAGCACCTTTATAATCACCCAGTTACGTTGTGACGTTTGGTAGCACACAAAGTGTTCCTCCGGTAAACGGGGGTTGCATAATCTCATAGTCATAGGAACATGTATAAGTCATGAAGAAAGCAATAGCAGAATACTAAACGATCATGTGCTAAGCTAACGGAATGTGTCAAGTCAATCACATCATTCTCCTAATGATGTGATCCCGTTAATCAAATGACAACTCATTGATACGTCTCCGTCGTATCTACTTTTCCAAACACGTTTGCCCTTGTTTTGGACTCTAACTTGTATGATTTGAATGGAACTAACCTGGATTGACGCTGTTTTCATCAGAATTGCCATGATGTCGTTTTATGTGCAGAAAACAAAAGTTCTCGGAATTACCTGAAACTCCACCGGATGTCTTATAAAAATAATAAAAAATCCTCGCCAAAGATGAAGACCAGGGGGCCCACACCCTGTCCACGAGGGTGGGGGGCGCCCCCCCTTAGGGCGTGCCCCCTACCTCGTGGGCCCCCTAGAGACCCTCCGACGCCAACTCCAACTCTATATATTTGCTTTCGGAGAGAAAAAAATAAGGGAGAAGAAATCATCACGTTTTACGATACGGAGCCGCCGCCAAGCCCTAAAACCTCTCGGGAGGGCTGATCTGGAGTCCGCTCGGGGCTCCGGAGAGGGGGATTCATCGCCGTCGTCATCATCAACCATCCTCCATCACCAATTTCATGATGCTCACCGCCGTGCGTGAGTAATTCCATCATAGGCTTGCTGGACGGTGATGGGTTGGATGAGATTTATCATGTAATCGAGTTAGTTTTCTTAGGGTTTGATCCCTAGTATCCACTCTGTTTTGAGATTGATGTTGCTATGACTTTGCTATGCTTAATGCTTGTCACTAGGGCCCGAGTGCCATGATTTCAGATCTGAACCTATTATGTTTCATGAATATATGTGAGTTCTTGATCCTATCTTGCAAGTCTATAGTCACCTACTATGTGTTATGATCCGGCAACCCCGAAGTGACAATAATCGGGACCACTCCCGGTGATGACCATAGTTTGAGGATTTCATGTATTCACTATGTGCTAATGCTTTGTTCCGGTTCTCTATTAAAAGGAGGCCTTAATATCCCTTAGTTTCCAATAGGACCCCGCTGCCACGGGAGGGTAGGACAAAAGATGTCATGCAAGTTCTTTTCCATAAGCACGTATGACTATATTCGGAATACATGCCTACATTACATTGATGAATTGGAGCTAGTTCTGTGTCACCCTATGTTATGACTGTTACATGATGAACCGCATTCGGCATAATTATCCATCACTGATCCGGTGCCTACGAGCTTTCCATATACTGGTTTACGCTTATTTACTTTCCCGCTGCTACTGTTACAACCATTACAAAATACGAAAAATATTTACTATTGCTCGCACTACTCTTTTGTTACCGTTACCACCACTATCATATTACTTTGCTACTAAACACTTTGCTGCAGATACTAAGTTTCCAGGTGTGGTTGAATTGACAACTCAACTGCTAATACTTGAGAATATTCTTTGGCTCCCCTTGTGTCGAATCAATAAATTTGGGTTGAATACTCTACCCTCGAAAGTTGTTGCGATCCCCTATACTTGTGGGTTATCAAGACTAATTTCTGGCGCCGTTGCCGGGGAGCATAGCTCTATTCTTTGAGTCACTTGGGATTTATATCTACTTGACACTATGAAGAACTTGAAAGACGCTAAGACAACAATTTATCCCTCAACTACGAGGGGAGGGAAGGAACTGCCATCTAGCTCTGCACTTGATTCACCTTCTGTTATGAGTAACCTAGCGACACCTAAACCTGCTTCTGCTATTCGTTCTGATATGTCGCATGTTATTGATGATGCCACTTCTGCTATGCATGATACTTATGATGAAACTGCCTCTATGCCTGATACTACTGTGCACCTTAGTGAATTTCTTTATGAACAAATTGCTAGGGCTAGAGAAAAAGAAATTATTGAATCTGAATATAATGATGAAAATATGCCTGTTATTCCTGAGGGTTATGTTTTTGATATGGAATCTTCTACCGCTATTCTAGATTGCAAAAATAGATATGAGCTCAAGAGGTTATTAGTTAAATGGAACAAAGAATCACTTAGAGATAAAATGAAACCCGACCTTTCTTTTGCAACTTCACCTATCTGTGTTCCTGATAAGGATTATGAATTTTCTGTTGATCTAGATATAATTACTTTGGTTGAATCTGATCCTTTTATGGCTATGAATCTGAAACTGCTGTGGCACATCTTACTAAGTTAAATGATATAGCCGCCCTGTTCACTAATGATGAGAGATCGCGCTACTTTTATATACTCAAAATATTTCTGTTCTCATTAAAGGGTGATGCTAAGACATGGTTTAATTCTCTTGATCCTGGTTGTGTGCGTAGTCCCCAGGATATGATTTATTACTTCTCTGCTAAATATTTCCCTGCTCATAAGAAACAAGCTGCTTTGAGGGAAATATACAACTTCGTGCAAATTAAAGAAGAGAGTCTCCCACAAGATTGGGGGAGGCTTCTCAAGTTACTTAATGCTTTGCCTGATCATCCTCTTAAGAAACCTAAAATACTTGATATCTTTTATAATGGACTAATCGATGCTTTCAGAGATTACCTGGATAGTTGTGCTGGTTCTCTTTTCAGGGAAAGAACACCGGATGAAGCTGAAATTCTATTGAATAATATGTTGACAAATCAAAATTGGGCAACTCCTGAGCCGGCTCCTGAGCCAGCTCCTGCTCCAATTACTGCGCCTATTCCTAAACCAACTCCGAAGAAGAGAGGTGTTCTATTTCTTAGTCCCAAAGATATGCAAGAGGCAAAGAAATCTATGAAAGAAAAAGGTATTAAAGCTGAAGATGTTAAGAATTTACCTCCTATTGATGAAATGCATGGTCTTAATCTACCGCCTGTCGACGAAACATATCATCTCAATTCTTTATTTACTGAAGAACCTCCTGATCCTGATATCCCGACACAGGTAGTAAAGGTAAATTCTCTCTATAGATATGATAAAGCTGAAGTCCCTCCTACTAAAATTGCTAGTCTGTGCTTGGATGAGTTTGATAGCTTTATGTTTAAGCAACACGACTTCAATGCTTATTTTGTAGACAATTAAAACAAAATGCTTATATGATTAGACGCTTGGGTGATTATATGGCTAATATTAAAGGTGAACTTAAACTTGTTAGCAAACATGCTTCTATGGTTACCACTCAAGTAGAACAAGTACTCAAGGCTCAAAAAGAAGTGCTTGATGAAACGAATAGTAAGAAAAATGATTATGCTATTAGAGTGGCTACTAGAACTGGTAGAATGACTCCGGAACCTTTGTATCCTGAAGGCCACCCTAAGAGAATCGAGCAAGATTCTCAGAGAAATAATATTTATGTTCCTAGTTCTTCTAGAAAGAAGAAAAAAAATGATAGAACTGTGCAAACTTCTAGTGAACCTATTGCTGAACCACCTAATAATCCAAATGATATATCTATGTCTTATGCTGAAACACAATCTGGTAATGAACATGAACCTAATGAAAATATTAATGATGATGCTCAACCTAGTAATGATAATGATGTAGAAATTGAACCTGCTGTTGATCTTGATAACCCACAATCAAAGAATCAACGTTATGATAAAAGAGACTTTGTTGCTAGGAAACATGGTAAAGAAAGAGAACCACAGGTTCAGAAACCCATGCCTTTTCCTCCGAAACCATCAAAGAAAAAGGATGATGAGGATTTTGAGCACTTTGCTGAAATGATTAGGCCTATCTTTTTGCGTATGCGATTAACTGATGTGCTCAAAACAAATCCTTATGCTAAATATATGAAGGATATCATTACTAATAAAAGAAAGATACCGGAAGCTGAAATTTCCACCATGCTTGCTAATTACACTTTTAAGGGTGGAATACCAAAGAAACTTGGAGACCCCGGAGTACCTACTATACCTTGCTCCATTAAAATAAATTATATTAAAACTGCTTTATGTGATCTTGGAGCCGGTGTTAGTGTTATGCCTCTCTCTTTATATCATAGACTTCACTTGAATAAGCTGACACCTACTGAAATATCTTTGCAAATGGCTGATAAATCAACTGCTATACCTGTCGGTATTTGTGAGGATGTGCCTGTTGTGGTTGCAAACGTTACTATTTTAACGGACTTTGTTATTCTTGATATTCCCGAGGATGATAGTATGTCTATCATTCTTGGAAGACTGTTTCTTAATACTGCAGGGGCTGTTATTGATTGCAACAAAGGCAATGTCACTTTTCATGTTAATGGTAATGAGCATACGGTACACTTTCCGAGGAAACAACCTCAAGTTCATAGTATCAACTCCATTGGAAAAAATCCATCGATTATAATTGGAGGTTTTGAATTTCCTCTTCCTACTGTCAAAAAGAAATATGATATGCTTATTATTGGGGATGTGCATATCCCCGTTGAGGTAACTTAGTGTTATTCGAAATTTCTCCGGTTTCATGATTATCGGAATGAGTTTGTTAACAAGACTTGATCAACCTTGTTAGTGGATTCTTTTTTATGAGCATGAGATGGATGAAACTAGAAGCACAACCTTCTGTCATCTCTTTGTACTTTCTGTAATTTAGTAGAAATAAAGTAAAAATAGTATTTTTTCTGTCTGTTTCCTGGCTTATCCGTGCAATATAAAAATATCCCGAAAATAAAAGTTCTCAGAATGACATGCCAATTTAATATGATTTTTTCGGGAATATTTGAGGATTTACTGTGCAAAAATTACCGCGGGAGGAGCTGCCACCTGGCCACGAGGGTGGAGGGCGCGCCCCCCTGCCTCGTGGGCCCATGGTGGCCCTCCTCCACTTATCCCAGTACCCATCTTCTTCCTCTGTCTCACACAAACCCGAAAAACCAACTCAAGCACGAGTTCCAGCCACTTTTGCTGTTATTTTCGATCTCCTTGCTCAAAGCACCTCTCGCAAAACTGCTTGAGGAGATTGTTCCTTGGTATGTGACTCCTCCATTAGTCCAATTATTTTTTTTCTAGTGCTTTATTCTTTGCAAATTTGTGCTGCATAGGTGACCATGTTCTTGAGCTTGCATGTCAAATTTATATGGTTCCAAGTAGTTCTAATGCTTGATATAGGCTCTAGGCACTTATAGGAGTAGTTGCTATCAGTTTTATTGAAGTTGGTTCACTTTTGTTTGAAGTTACTAAAAATTTCAGATTATTTCAGAAAATAATGAGGAGACTTTTGAGAGGATCATCGAGCCGAAGCTCAAAGGATAAACAAAATGAAGAAGCTCAGAAGCCCAAATATAAATTGCCTTGCACCGCGGAAATCCGGCCGTGTGAATGGCCATCTGACAATTTCTTGAGAGAGGCCAGGATTTATGAGGATTTCTATTCATTGATTGAAAATGCTGGCCTCACCGACTTCGTCCGCGACCAACGTCCACAGTATCTCTTACTCACAAATACTTTTGTGCAAAACTTCTACTTTTACCCTAAAGAATCACCTCCTTTGGTAGAGTTTCATTTATATGACGTTGTGAAGAAAATGTCATTGTCTGAATTTTGCGCAGTCTGCAACATACCCCCTGAGGGTATCTTAGAGGAACCACCTTGTAAAGAGTTGGAACCATTTATTAACCTTATCTCTGTGAGAGGAACCAGGAAGGTTTCTGATGCAAGAATCACTAGCATACATTTTCCTATGTTACGCTATTTTGCCTTATTTGCTAGTCGATGTTTGATTGGTCGTGGGAACTGTGGGAACCTTAGTGTTCCTGATATTATTATTTTGTTCCATGGTTTATACCGCGACAACACTCTTAGTATGGGCGGAATTGTTGCTAGACAGTTGAGTCTGAACTGTACTAAGGGTCCCATCTTTGGAGGCATTTATGCTTCACGCCTCGCTGCACATTTTAACATAGCTATTAGGCATTATGAGAAAGAAGAAAAATTGCTGCCTAGTGCTTATTTAGATTATAAGAGCATGATAGCCCCTGATTTTCTTGTTAAGGGCAGGGATGGAGAGCTCAAATATAAGTTATACTTTGATAAACATTATCCTGAAACCATTATGTTGCCTGCTCCTTCTTTGTTTAATTTTGTAGGACCCTATCTTGTTACGTGGGCTGCCGTCCAAGCTTACAAAAATCCTGCACCAGCCCCGGAACCGGAACCACAAGATGAGCCTCCACGACAATCTGTTTATTCTTGGGATCCAGAGATGACTGTCAGCCAGTGGCAGTCAGAGTCTTCTTCATCACAATATGATCCCAACTATTCCTCATCGCACTACGACCCCAGCTACACCTAAGGGTATCCGCCAGGCTATACCTGGCAATAAACCAACTTAGGCCAAAAGCCTAAGCTTGGGGGAGTACGTATTTCTCACCGACATTACATTTATGTTCACACACACACTCATTGCTAGATGTCGGTGCTCATACTCTTTCACTGTAATATCCATGCTAGTTTATTTTCTTTTTTCTGCTTTCTTCTTGTGTGTTTGTTAAACCTTAAGAAAAACAAAAAAATTGGTAGTAGTTTATTTCTTTGCTGCAGTAATTAAAAAGAAAACCCAAAAATATTTCCCGTTCTTCTTTTGCTTGTTGGGAGCTTTCCCGTGTAAATAGTTTTTATTTATTTTCTTTTCTTTGGAGGTCGATAGGAGAAGACCATGATTACATTGTTGAAGTGGCTCTTATATGCATTATTGTTGAATTAACACAGAGCCCATATTGCCTTGTCTTCTCCTGTTTATTGAATGCTCACAGATTCCAGCTTAGTCCAATGCACATGCACTCTTATTATTACTCACATCGTTCGGTCATGCAAGTGAAAGGCAATTATGATGATATATGATGGACTGACTGAGATGAGAAAAGCTGGTATGAACTCGACCTCTTTTGTTTTTGTAAATATGATGAGTCCCTCGTTCTTGATTCAGCTTATTATGAATAAACATGTTTGCGATGACAATTAGAGATCATAGTTGTTTGTGCCATGCTTGATTAGCTAAGAGTTATAATGATTTACCTTGTGTGCCAACATGCTATTGAGATGATTATGATATGGTATGATGGGGTGGTATCCTCCTTTGAATGGTTTAAGTGACATGACTTGGCACATGTTCACGCACGTAGTTGAAACAAAATCAACATAGCCTTCATGATATTTATGTTCATGGTGGATTATATCCTACTCATGCTTGCATCCAATGTTTATTAATTTTAATGCATGTACATGGCTGTTGTCGCTCTCTAGTTGGTCGCTTCCCACTATTTTGCTAGCCTTCACTTGTACTAAGCGGGAATACTGCTTGTGCATCCAATCCCTTAAACCCCAAAGTTATTCCAGATGAGTCCACTATACCTTCCTATATGCGGTATCTACCTGCCGTCCCAAGTAAATTTGTATGTGCCAAACTCTAAACCTTCAAATAAATATTCTGTTTTGTATGCTCGAATAGCTCATGTATCAACCAAGGCTGTCCTTATGTTCCGTGTTAGGCGGGTTATTCTCAAGAGGAGTGGACACCGCTCCTCACTCACGAGAAAATGGCTGGTCACCGGGATGCCCAGTCCCATGCTTTATGCATACTAAATCAAAATTAATTGCAAACAAAACTCCCCCTGGGACTTGATGTATGTTGGAGACACTCGTTGTTTCGAGCAAGTCATGGATTGATGCTTGTTGGTGGAGGGGGAGTATAAACTTTACCATTCTGTTTGGGAGCCGCCTATAATGTGTTTAGCATGGAAGATATCGCCATCTCTTAGTTGTTACGTTGACAATGAAAGTATACCGCTCAAAATATAATTTATCTCTATTTCAAAATCGAGCTCTCGCACCTCTACAAATCCCTGCTTCCCTCTGCGAAGGGCCTATCCATTTACTTTTATGTTGAGTCATCACCCTCTTATTAAAAAGCACTAGCTGGAGAGAACAACTGTCATTTGCATTCATCATTGTTAATTTATGTTGGGTATGACTATGATTGGATCTCTTTTACCATGAATTACAATGTCTAGTCAGTCCTTGATCTTTAAAGGTGCTCTGCATTTGTGTTTTGCGGTCTCAGAAAGGGCTAGCGAGATACCATCTTGTTATATCATATTATGATTGTTTTGAGAAAGTGTTGACATCTGAGATTTATTATTATGGCTTGCTAGTTGATTATGCTATTGATATGAGTAATTATGAGACCTGAGAATTATTGCAAATGTGGTTAGTTATGATCTTTGCTGGAAACTCGAATGCTGACTTGACATAGTTACAACAACAAGAGCAAACAGAGTTTGTAAAAGTTCTTCTTTCTTTCTTTCAATTTGTCAACTGAATTGCTTGAGGACAAACAAGGGTTTAAGCTTGGGGGAGTTGATACGTCTCCGTCGTATCTACTTTTCCAAACACTTTTTCCCTTGTTTTGGACTCTAACTTGTATGATTTGAACGGAACTAACCTGGACTGACGTTCTTTTCAGCAGAATTGCCATGATGTTGTTTTATGTGCAGAAAACAGAAGTTCTCGGAATTACCTGAAACTCCACGGGATGTATTATAAAAAATAAAAAAAAAATCCTTGCCAAAGATGAAGAACAGGGGGCCCACACCCTGTCCACGAGGGTGGGGGGAGCCCCCCCTTAGGGCGCGCCCCCCTACCTCGTGGCCCCCCTGGAGACCCTCTGACGCCAACTCCAACTCTATATATTTGCTTTCAGAGAAAAAAAATAAGGGATAAGAAATCATCGCGTTTTACGATACGGAGCCGCCGCCAAGCCCTAAAACCTCTCGAGAAGGCTGATCTGGAGTCCGTTCGGGGCTCCGTAGAGGGGTATTCGTCGCCGTCATCATCATCAACCATCCTCCATCACCAATTTCATGATGCTCACCGCCGTGCGTGAGTAATTCCATCGTAGGCTTGCTGGACGGTGATGGGTTGGATGAGATTTATCATGTAATCAAGTTAGTTTTGTTGGGGTTTGATCCCTAGTATCCACTATGTTCTGAGATTGATGTTGCTATGACTTTGTTATGCTTAATGCTTGTCACTAGGGCCCGAGTGCCATGATTTCAGATCTGAACCTATTATGTTTTCATGAATATATGTGAGTTCTTGATCCTATCTTGCAAGTCTATAGTCACCTACTATGTGTTATGATCCGGCAACCCCGAAGTGACAATAATCGGGACCACTCCCGGTGATGACCATAGTTTGAGGATTTCATGTATTCACTATGTGCTAATGCTTTGTTCCGGTTCTCTATTAAAAGGAGGCCTTAATATCCCTTAGTTTCCAATAGGACCCCGCTGCCACGGGAGGGTAGGACAAAAGATGTCATGCAAGTTCTTTTCCATAAGCACGTATGACTATATTCGGAATACATGCCTACATTACATTGATGAATTGGAGCTAGTTCTGTGTCACCCTATGTTACGACTGTTACATGATGAACCGCATCCGGCATAATTATCCATCACTGATCCGGTGCCTACGAGCTTTCCATATACTAGTTTACGCTTATTTACTTTCCCGCTGCTACTGTTACAACCATTACAAAATACCAAAAATACTTACTATTTCTCGCACTACTCTTTTGTTACCGTTACCACCACTGTCATATTACTTTGCTACTAAACACTTTGCTGCAGATACTAAGTTTCCAGGTGTGGTTGAGTTGACAACTCAGCTGCTAATACTTGAGAATATTCTTTGGCTCCCCTTGTGCCAAATCAATAAATTTGGGTTGAATACTCTACCCTCGAAAGCTGTTGCGATCCCCTATACTTGTGGGTTATCACTCATGTCTATGGCTAGTAAACATAACCATCTTTGATCAACGAGCTAGTCAAGTAGAGGCATACTAGTGACACTCTGTTTGTCTATGTATTCACACAAGTAATATGTTTCCGGTTAATACAATTCTAGCATGAATAATAAACATTTATCATGAAATAAGGAAATAAATAATAACTTTGTTATTGCCTCTAGGGCATATTTTCTTCAAGATGGCAGTTCCTTACCTCCCCTCGTAGTTGAGGGACAAATTGTTGTTTTTGCGTCTTTCAAGTTCTTCATAGTGACCAGCAGATATAAATCCCAAGTGACTCAAAGAATAGAGCTATGCTCCCCGGCAACGGCGCCAGAAAATAGTCTTGATAACCCACAAGTATAGGGGATCGCAACAGTTTTCGAGGGTAGAGTATTCAACCCAAATTTATTGATTCGACACAAGGGGAGCCAAAGAATATTCTCAAGTATTAGCAATTGAGTTGTCAATTCAACCACACCTGGATAACTTAGTATCTGCAGCAAAGTATTTAGTAGCAAAGTAATATGGAAGTAACGGTAGCGGTAGCAAAAGTAATATTTTTGGGTTTTGTAGTGATTGTAACAATAGCAATGGAAAAGTAAATAAGCGAAGAAAAATATGTGAAAAGCTCATAGGCATTGCATCGATGATGGAGAATTATACTGGATGCGGTTCATCATGTAACAATGATAACATAGGGTGACACAGAACTAGCTCCAATGCATCAATGTAATGTAGGCATGTATTCCGAATATAGTCATATGTGCTTATGGAAAAGAACTTGCATGCCATCTTTTGTCCTACCCTCCCGTGGCAGAGGGGTCCTAATGGAAACTAAGGGATATTAAGTCCTCCTTTTAATAGAGTACCGGACCAAAGCATTAGCACATAGTGAATACATGAACTCCTCAAACTACGGCCATCACCGGGAGTGGTCCCGATTATTGTTACTTCGGGGTTGCCGGATCATAACACATAGTAGGTGACCATAGACTTGCAAGATAGGATCCAGAACTCACATATATTCATGAAAACATAATAGGTTCCGATCTGAAATCATGGCACTCAGGCCCTAGTGACAAGCATTAAGCATAGCAAAGTCATAGCAACATCAATCTCACAACGTAGTGGATACTAGGGATCAAAGCCTAACAAAACTAACTCGATTACATGATAAATCTCATCGAACCCATCACTGTCCAGCAAGCCTATGATGGAATTAATCACGCACGGCGGCGAGCATCATGAAATTGGTGATGGAGGATGGTTGATGATGACGACGGCGATGGATTCCCCTCTCCGGAGCCCCGAACGGTCTCCAGATCAGCCCTCTCAAGAGGTTTTAGGGCTTGGCGACGGCTCCGTACCGTAAAACGCGGTGAATCGTTCTCTCTGATTTTTTTTCTCCCCGAAAGTGAATATATGGAGTTGGAGTTGAGGTCGGTGGAGCGTCAGGGGGGCCACGAGGTAGGGGGCGTGCCCAGGGGGAGCAGGCGCGCCCCCCACCCTCGTGGATAGGGTGTGGGCACCCTGACGTGGATTCTTCTTCTAGTATTTTTAATATTTTCCAAAAATATGTTCCGTGGAGTTTCAGGTCATTCCGAGAACTTATGTTTCTGCACATAAATAACACCATGGAAAGTCTGGTGAAAACAGCGTCAGTCCGGATTAGTTCCATTCAAATCATGCAAGTTAGAGTCCAAAACAAGGGCAAAAGTGTTTGGACAAGTAGATACGACGAAGACGTATCACGCGCCCTCCATCCTTGTGGGGCCCCTAGATCTCCACCGACCTCAACTCCAACTTCATATATTCACTTTCGGGGAGAAAAAAATGAGAGAGAACGATTCATCGCATTTTACGATACGGAGCCGTCGTCAAGCCCCGTTCTTCCTCGGGAGGGCAGATCTGGAGTCCGTTCACGACCCCGGAGAGGGGAATTCGTCGCCATCATCATCATCAACTATCCTTCATCACCAATTTCATGTTGCTCACCGCCATGCGTGAGTAATCCCATCGTAGGCTTGCTGGACCGTGATGGGTTGGATGAGATTTACCATGTAATCGTGTTAGTTTTGTTAGGGTTTGATCCCTAGTATCCATTATGTTCTAAGATTGATGTTGTTATGACTTTGTTATGCCTAATGCTTGTCACTAGGGCCCGAGTGCCATGATTTTAGATCTGAACCTATTATGTTTTCATGAATATATTTGTGTTCATGATTGTAACTGCATCTAGTGCTACCCCTAGTTGGTTTTGGAGTATTGACGACAAACTTGGTTGAGGGTGTTTGTGATATTTGCAGGATAGCACACGTAGTGGTCCTCATTGATTCGATTTTCCTACCAGATATGACCCCTAAAAATGTGTGAAGACAATGGTGGTCTGTGAAGATATTCACAATGAAAATTATGACCTCAGAAGACATTCACGTGAAGACTATGGAGTGCGAAGACACAGTTGTTTCGTAGCTTCCTTTTCTTCTTTGTTGAGTCATAGGAACCACCGCACTGTTAAGTGGGGTCCAAGTGAACAGAGTCAGAGTGACTGAAGTGATGCTCAACCAAATCCTATGTCTTCGAGCGAAGACAATGAGAGCAAATCTTATCCAGAGCTCGATGAGTCAGCTTTACATGTAGCCCAAGTCAAGCTGTCGCATGTGTTTGAAATCTTACTGTTGGACACGTGTCAGTTCCTTAGTGACCCAGGGTCATTTCGGACAAATCAGGTCGGGTTGCCTCCTGGCTATAAATAGCCCACCACCTACACCATAAATTGGTGGCTGCTCAGAGTTAGTGCACGGATTTTGTCGTTTGAGAGCAACCCACCTCCGAAGCATTTGAGAGAGAGATCCCTGAGAAGACAAAGCCCAAAACACCCAGAGCCAAAGAGTGTTAGCCATCACTGAAGTCTTTCTGTCCACGTGATCTGAAGACTTATTACACTTGAGGATTGTGAATCCTCCAGCCAGTTAGGCGTCGTGTTCTTAGCATCCAAGAGTCATTGTGGATTGCCGGTGAAAGAAGTTTGTGAAGGTTTAGAAGTCTACCTTGAAGACCTACCAGAGTGATTGGGCGAGGACTAAGTGTCCTTACCTCAAGGGGAATAAGGTAAAGATGCGGTCTTCTGAGTTGAATCTCAGCCTCCCTAACCAGACGTACAGTTGTCACAGCAATTGGAACTGGTCAAACAAATTCTTGTCCTCACCAAGCAACTGGTTCTATCTCTTACCTATCCTTACTTATAGTTTGTATTCATGAAGTCATTGCATGCTTGCATGATCTGATTGACTTCACTGTGTGAAGACTCTTGTTGTTTGGCTTCATACTTTCTTCCATCCTGATCCATACTACCTAGCTGCTAATAGTCTTTGTGCTTTCACTTCATTGCGTACTTGACTATGGCTTGTCTAGTGTAGTCTACCTTCCACTGCATATCAATAGGTTCATTTCTATTGTTTGTCTTTGAAACTACCATCTTTTGAAGACTTTCATAAAAATCGCCTTTCCACCCCCCCCCCTCTAGTCGATAACTGGCACTTTCAATTGGTATCAGAGCAAGGTGCTCCCTTGTTCTGTGTGATTCGCTTTAACCACCTGGAGTTTTAGCTATGTCGACTGCAGGGATAATCAAAGTCTCCGTTGCGTGCCCTCTCTTCGATGGCACTGATTACCCCTGCTGGAAGAATAAGATGCACGTGCATCTTGAGGCCATTGGTGTCGACCTCTGGTATGTCGTCAAGAACGACGTTCCCAAGACCGGTGAAGGTGTCACCCCTGCTGATGTCAAGAAGTTCATTCAACTGGATTCTACTGCCAAGAAGATCATCTGAGGTCATCTGACCAAAGGATAGTATGGTCGTGTGAGTGCTCTCGAAACTTCGAAGCTAGTCTGGGACTGGCTATCCAAGGTCAACGAAGGCGTCTCAACCTAGAGAGACTCAAGGATCAATTTTCTTCGAAACCTCTTCAACCGCTTCAAGAGAAATGACAATGAGAATGTCCATCTCACATTTGATCGCCTCACTGACATCACAAATGAGCTTCGCGCACTCGGCGCCACTGAGATCACCAAGCATGAAATCGTCAAAACACTTCTGAGATCGCTTGACAGCTCATTCGACACCCTGGCCCTGATGATTCAAGAGCACCCTGACTTCAAGACTCTCGATCTGTCTGACATACTTGAGAGGCTCAACACACATGAGTTCCAGCAATCTGAGAAAAGAGATATATATGGTCCCAACTATGTCCAAACTCGCGCTTTGAAGGCAAAGGTTGTTTCCTCTTCTAAAGAAGAATCTGGCAGCTGTTCTGAGGATCCTGAAGACATTGGAAAGGAGCTTGCTATGCTTGTGAAGAAGTTCCAGAAGCTCACCAAGAAGAAAGGCTTCAGAAAGTCTTCAAGATCCAGCTCAAGAAATGATGAAGCTTCCACTCATGATCACAAGAAGAGAACATGCCACAAGTGCAAGAAACCTGGTCACTACATCTCTAAGTGTCCGCAGTGGGACAATGAGACCAAGAATAAGAAGAAGAGCAAGGAATATGATTCTGATGACAAGAAGAAGAAGAAGAAATCCTCAAAGTCTTATTCCAAGTGTACGTCCAAGTCTTCATCATATAAGAAGAGCTCATCTGGCAAGGCTCGTGCTTTTGTTGGCAAGGAGATGGATTTAGAGGAGGAGTCTGCTTCTGAGGAGGCGGAGATGGAGTCTGAGGAGGAGTCCGACTCTGGTGTTGCAATTCTGGCTCTAGCTACAACCTACATTGCCAAGTCCATCCTCAACACTGAAGATAATGGCTCTGTCACCAACATTGATGCTAATGACAAGGATGACTCTGCTCCCACCTACTGCTTCATGGCACGCGGTGCAAAGGTAAACTCACGCGATGCATACTTTCAAACATCAAGTGAAGATGACTCTGAATGTGAATCTAAACCTAGCTACAAAACACTTGCTAAAATTGCAACTAAACAACAGAATGACATGGAACATATTCAAAAATTGCTAGACAAAAGCGATGACCTGTTGGACGCGGAAATGACCCGATCTCAGTCCTTAATTGAAGACATCAAAAATCATCATATTAAGTACGAGGAACTTGAAAGTCGTCATGAAACGCTCTCAACAACTCATGAAAAGCTTTCCTATGATTATCTTCAAAGGAAGCAAGAACTTGAGAACGGCTCATGAAGGTCTTCAAAAAGAGAATGAGTCACTCCGCGCTCAACAGATCAGTTCCGCTCAGGAAGCATTTGAACCAGCATGTCTAAAATGCCTTGAGCGTGATAACGCTACCTCTGTTGTTGAATGTTCTACTGCTCCTACTGTTGCAATATCTTCAACTGTTGATGTGGTAACTAACCCCTCTACTAAGGATGCCACTACTATTACTAATGAGGATGCTAGGTTGAATACATTGCTTGAGACAGGAATGTACAAAACTCCCAAAGGGCATCAAACACTATGTGATGTCCTCAAAAAGCAGATTCTAAACCGAAACCCTAGGAAAGAGGGTGTTGGGTTCGAGAGGAAAATGAATGTTGATGGGTCGTTGAAAGTGCTAGTCATCGACTAGAGGGGGGGTGAATAGGCGATTTTTAGGAAAGTCTTCAAAACATGGGAGTTTCAAAGACAAACAATAGAAATGATCCTATTGATATGTAGCGGAAGGTAAACTGCACTAAGCAAGCCATAGTCAAGTATGCAATGAAGTGAAAGCACGAAGACTAATAGCAGCTAGGTAGTAAGGATTAGGATGGAAGATGGTATGAAGCCAAACAACGATAGAAGTCACACAGTGAAGACAAATAGGTAAAGCAAACGAGCAATGACTTCACGAAGACAAACTGTAAGTAAAGAGAGGGAGATGATAGAACCAGTCGCTTGATGAGGACACATGATTTGTTGGACCAGTTCCAGTTGCTGTGACAACTGTACGTCTGGTTAGGGAGGCTGAGATTTAACTCAAAAGACCGCGTCTTCACCTTATTCCCCTTGAGCTAAGGACACCCAGTCCTCGCCCAATTACTCTGGTAAGTCTTCAAGGTAGACTTCCAAACCTTCACAAACTTCGTTCACCGGTGATCCACAATGACTCTTGGATGCTCAGAACGCGACGCCTAACCGGCTGGAGGATTCGCAGTCCTCAAGTGTAACAAGTCTTCAGGTCACGCAGACAGAAAGACTTCAGTGATGCCTAACACTCTTTGGCTCTGGGTGTTTGGGCTTTGTACCCGCAAGGATTTCTCTCTCTTAAAAGCTTCGGAGGTGGGTTGCTCTCAAACGACAAAAGCCGTGCACTAACTCTAAGCACCCACCAATTTATGGTGTAGGGGGTGGGCTATTTATAGCCACTAGGCAACCCGACCTGATTTGTCCGAAATGACCCTGGGTCATTAAGGAACTGACACGTGTTCCAACGTTCAGATTTCAAACACACGCGACAACTTTACTTGGGCTACAAGTAAAGCTGACTCATCCAACTCTGGATAAGATTTGCTCTCATTGTCTTCACTCGAAGACATAGGATTTTGGTTGAGCATCACTTTAGTCACTCTGACCTTGTTCACTGGGACCCCACTTAACAGTACGATGGTTCCTATGACTCAACAAAGAAGAAAAGGAAACAACAAAACAACTAAGTCTTCGCACTCCATAGTCTTCACGCAATGTCTTCTCTTTTCATAGTATACAACTAGCGGTGTGGCCCGCGCATTTGCGCGCCTAGATTAAGTATTGTCAAAGTTGCCATTTTGTATTTACATATATTTTTTAGTGGATAGCTTTGCTCATTATTATTGTATAAATATGCACTTTTGTAGATAACCAAATGATTGTGTCATTTCTTAAATATTTTTGACAAACCAATTATATTATGTACATATACGCACAGATATAATGTCTGCACCTTGTAACATGTACTATTGGACTATAAGTCAACTATCTAATAATGGAGATAGTTGTAGACCTTTTTTTTCTTATTCTAATGGCATGTGTGTTTGCTCGGCTTACATACTGTTAAGTGCATCATCTTAGATTTTGAGTTTTTCTGGTACATAATTCTGGCCATTATTTTATCTATGGATGTTCGTACAAAAATTATTAATCTCAATAAGGCTAAAGAAATAATCCCTGAAAAATAAAACTATATATTTTTGTTGACTAATCTAATTTTTTATATTTGCTAAAATTGACAATGTTAGTAAAGTTTGATCACACACATATCAAATTGGATACTGAAGGCAGCTTATTACAATACTTCCAAAGTATCTTTCTGGGATTTGAGAAGAACATGATCTAAACATATGTTTCTTCCTCACAGGCTCGTGAGCAGTGAAATATTTCGTTTATAATATGCGTTCATCTGAAATATGTGTTATGGCCTGGATATCTAACAGTGTGTTTTACTGGGGCATGCTCATCGAAATTATCTAAATCATTACAGCTCCATAAGTCTCCAAACAACTCGCATATTTTTTGGTCATGTCCATGGAAGGTACTCGCATCTAGTTGTATTTTTAGGCATACTAAGAAACTTATCACATACTTGACATGAATTGTGTTCCAACTCTTATATTTGCTGGCATGACACAATGTTACATCCTTTTGATGATACTCTAGTTCATAGACTCAGCCCCTAACTGTAGCTGGTGTCGATACATCCGAGGCACTATATGGTGATATTTTTCTTTCAAATTCATCCATTTAATTGATACACAAATTAGTAATTCTATATGGTGATATATTAGTTTTTTTGCAAAGTATATTCACTGAGATGCCATTGCATGTATCCAATACGTGTGCCAATTGCTCGAGATGGCCTTCTAGCTAATAGATTTGTTGTGCAAGTTGTGTCACCAATGTGTACATTAAATGTTAGTTAAAGTTTGTTGTCATGTGCAGCTTATGAAGCCGGTCGAACAAACGAACTCAATGGTTCTCTAATTTTTGTTTCCTACATGAACACACTTCTTTTCTATATGGTGCCTGATGGAAGAAGAAACATAACAGATGTTCCAATTGCTGAGGTGGTCCATGATGTCACCATTAGTTCAGCACATGTAATTGAGTCTAACCTGCTAATCCTTCTTGCCGTGCGTTTCAGAATCCTAGTTTTTTCACATGAATATTTTATGATATGTTGTCTTTAGGTCGGACCATTAGAATTAGTGTCCAGGTTATTGCTGATGTATGAGATGATTCTGTCAAACTAAATACTTACGCCACAGTTGTTATTTCCATTTTTTTTCTTGTTGGAATTGTGAAAAGGAAATAGATCCTTTTTTTAGGATCATGCAAAAAAATCCCTGCAAAGTATTTTTATGTGAGCCTTTTTTTATGTAGCATCCATGTATTAAGAGCATGATATTGCTTCTTTTGGGTTAAGATCCAGCATGACATTTTTTGGGAAACTTATCCGGAGTGACTTTGGTCTAGAGAACTTCTAATTTTATGATGTGTTTTCTTTAGGTCGGACCATTATAATTAGTGTCTAGGATATATAACTGATGAATGAGATGATTCTGTCTAGCTGAATACGTAGGCCGCTGTTGATATTTCCATTTTATTCCTTTTGGAATTGTGAAAAAGAAACACATCCTCTTTTTAGGATGATGCAAAAAAGTCCTTGCAAAGGTATTTTTACGTGAGCCTTTTTTACATATCATCCATGTATTTTTTTTGATGTATTAAGAGCATGATATTGCTTCTTTTGGGTTAAGATCGGGCGTGACTATTTTTGAGAAACAGATCCAGAGTGAATAATTATGATGGAGAAACCACACTTGTATAAAAAAATGTAAATACTCAAAATGAATAAAATAGTAGCAAAAACAATTAGTTAAATGATTATAAAATAATAAACAATTGCAAATGATTTTACATTAGGTGCCAAGTTAATTGTGGTAGTGGCATAAGTATTAAAATTATTTTAGGTACAACTTGAGTTTTTCATAAACACCGAAATTTAATAAAACAGAAAAGAAATAAAATAGAAAAACAAACTAACCGAAAATTAAACTTAAACAAAAGAGAAACCCCCCTGGACCCCTTGGCCCAACTGGGCCATGGCCCAGCCGGCCGCCCCCTGGCCTATAGGCCACCCCACACCCCAGAAACCCTAATCCCCTCCCTCACAATCCCCCGATCCAGTCCCCCCCCACTCTCTCCCTCGTCTCCCCCCTCCACTCCACGGGATCTGGATCGGGGAGAACCTCGCGCCCCTGGCACCAACGCCCACCTCCTCAACCCCCTTCCCAGCGCCCCCACACTCGGCTGGTTCTGGATCGGGGAGGGGCCCCGATCCCGCGCCGCCCTGCGCCCCTGACGACGGTGCCTCCTCCCCGGAGCCCCCGCTCGTCGACGCCACCGTCTCGCCCTGCCTCTCCACCACCGGCACCTTCGGACCTCAGCGCGCCCCGTGGTCGTCATCCACCCCACCAGCGCAAGGCCACGGTGCCCCCCCCATCGCCGGATCGTCGTCGCTCCTCCGCGTCGACTTGCTGCTCCGACGCCTCCACGCCCCCTCGAGCTCGCACGCGACCTCCCCTGTGAGCCCCTTGCCAAATCCCCCTCCACCTCCCGCCGTAGGTCATCGTCCGCGCTCCGACCCTGCTCCGCCCTGGACGCGTCGCCCCGTGCCCGTGCGTGGCCTCGCCGTGGTTGCCCGCCACCATGTGTGGCTGCGCCCGCGCTGCGACTGCTCCCGTCCCCTGCTGCGCCGCTCTGCTTGCTTCTTCTGCCGCTGCCGCTCGACCCGCCCGCGACGCGGCCGACCCCCCGCTTGCCCGTGCCTCTACGGCACCTCCCGCGACGCCCTACTCCGGCGAGCCGCCGTGGCCGTGTCGGCTCCACCCTCCGCTGTCGCGGCACGACCGCATGACCGCGGCCCGCTCCACTGTTGCCGCTGCCGCTGCTCATCCGCTGACCCGCCGCCGGACACACTCGCCGGCGCGCCGGCGCCCGCGCCCGCCAACCGCCCCGCGTCGACCAGTCGGGTGCACACCCACGGCCCAGCGCCGTATCGGGCTGGCGCCCAGCGCCCGTCGCCCGCGCCCGTTTGGCCCCTAGGGCCAATGACATGGGGGCCCCACGGCCCCTGAGAACTGTTAAAATAATAATAATAATAATAATAATAATAATAATAATAAATAATGAATTACAAATAAATAAATAAATAATAAGTAAATAAAAATGTTAATTAATTAATCAATTAACTTAATTAATCTGGTTTAATTAAACCTAATTAACTACTATGAATTAATTAAACTGTAATTAGATTAGTTAAATACTAATTAGAGTAAACAGAGTATGACATGCGGGACCGACATGTCAGGTTGACCAGGTCAACTGCTGACGTCATGCTGATGTCATGATGACGTCAGCGAGCACTATTCTGGATAATGTTAAATTTAAATAATTAATTAAATCCTAAAATGATTTAAATCTTTTAAAATTAATAGAAAATAAACCATAGCTCAGATGAAAAATACTTTCTACATGAAAGTTGCTCAGAACGACGAGACAAATCCGGATACGCAGCCCGTTCATCCGCCACGCATCCCTAACATATCCAACTCGCAACTTTCCCCCTACGGCACCTCTGCCCAAAAACGCGAAACACCGGGGATACTTTCCAGGATGTTTCCCCCCTTCACCGGTATCACCCCCTACCACGTTAGGTCACCTCTAGCACAACGTATTGCCGCTTCTTGCTTTTTGTTACATTTGATTGCTCTGTTATTTATTGTGTTCCCCTCCGTTACTTCTTTCCGGTAGACCCTGAGACCGATGCCGGTACCCCTGTGATCGACTACATCGACGACCCCTCCTTCTTGTCTGAGCAACCAGGCAAGCCCCCCCCCCTTGATCATCAGATATCGCCTACTCTCCTCTATACTACTTGCATTAGAGTAGTGTAGCATGTTACTGCTTTCGTTATTCCTATCCTGATGCATAGCCTATCTTTGATACTGCTGTTGATACCTTTACCTGCAATCCTACTGCTTAGTATAGGATGCTAGTGTTCCATCAGTGGCCCTACACTCTTGTCCGTCTACCATGCTATACTACTGGGCCGTGATCACTTCGGGAAGTGATCGCAGGCATATACTATATACTGTACACTGTTACATTACCTGTGATACTGTTCGGAGATGGGGGCTGAAGGGGCAGGTGGCTCCATCCCGGTAGAGGTGGGCCTGGGTTCCCGACGGCCCCCGACTGTTACTTTGAGGCGGAGCGATAGGACAGGTTGAGTCCACCTAGGAGAGAGGTGGTCTGGCCCTGGTCGGCGTTCGTGGATACTTAACACGCTTAACGAGATCTGGGTATTTGATCTGAGTCTGGCCATTTGGTCTATACGCACTAACCACCTACACGGGAGTAGTTATGGGTATCCCGACGTCGTGGTATCAGCCGAAGCACTTCTTGACATCAGCGACTGAGCGGCGCGCGCCGGGTTGAACCGCTTAACGTGACTTCCGTTGTACTGGAGGTTGCTAGGTCTGCTCATCGGCCGCGTTCGCAACGTGCAGGTGTGCTCAGGGCGATGGGCCCAGACCCCTGCGCGCTTAGGTTTAGACCGGCGTGCTGACCTCTCTGTTGTGCCTAGGTGGGGCTGCGACATGTTGATCTTCCGAGGCCGGGCATGACCCAGGAAAGTGTGTCCGGCCAAATGGGATCAAGCGTGTTGGGCTATGTGGTGCACCCCTGCAGGGAAGTTAATCTATTCGAATAGCCGTGTCCCTCGGTAAAAGGACAACCCGGAGTTGTACCTTGACCTTATGACAACTAGAACCGGATACTTAATAAAACACACCCTTCCAAGTGCCAGATACAACCCGGTGATCGCTCTCTAACAGGGCATCGAGGAGGGGATCGCCGGGTAGGATTATGCTATGCGATGCTACTTGGAGGACTTCAGTCTACTCTCTTCTATATGCTACAAGACGGAGGCGACCAGAAGCGTAGTCTTCGATAAGACTAGCTATCCCCCTCTTATTCTGGCATTCTGCAGTTCAGTCCACCGATATGGCCCTTTACACATATATCCATGCATATGTAGTGTAGCTCCTTGCTTGCGAGTACTTTGGATGAGTACTCACAGTTGCTTTTCTCCCCATTTTCCCCCTTTCCCTTCTACCCGGTTGCCGCAACCAGATGCTGGAGCCGAGGATCCAGACGCCACCTTCGACGACGACTCCTACTACTCTGGAGGTGCCTACTACTACGTGCAGCCCGCTGGCGACGTCCAGGAGTAGTTAGGAGGATCCCAGGCAGGAGGCCTGCGCCTCGTTCGATCTGTATCCCAGTTTGTGCTAGCCTTCTTAAGGCAAACTTGTTTAACTTATGTCTGTACTCAGATATTGTTGCTTCCGCTGACTCGTCTATGATCGAGCACTTGTATTCGAGCCCTCGAGGCCCCTGGCTTGTATTATGATGCTTGTATGACTTATTTTATTTGTAGAGTTGTGTTGTGATATCTTCCCGTGAGTCCCTGATCTTGATCATACACATTTGCGTGCATGATTAGTGTACGATTGAATCGGGGGCGTCACACCTATATCATCCATGTAGGCCTCCACATTTCTGTGTATTTGCGGTTCAAAAGCAGTATGGACTACCCTTGCAAATGTTGAACCAGCATTCTTTAAACCGAAAGGCATCCGTATGAAACAGTATGTGCCACATGGAGTAATGAATGCGGTTTTCTCCTCATCCTCTTCTGCCATGAAGATCTGATGGTATCCTGAGTATGCGTCAAGAAATGAAAGCAAGTCACATCCTGTCGTGGAGTCAACAATCTGGTCGATGCGTGACAAGGGAAATGGGTCTTTGGGACAAGCTTTATTGACATCGGTAAAGTCGATACAAAGCCTCCATTTCCCGTTTGCCTTGCGCATGACTACAGGATTGGCCAACCACGTAGGATGGAGCACTCCTCTGACAAGGCCTGCTGCTTCCAACTTCTTGATCTCTTCTGCGATGAATTCTTGGCGCTCCACTGCTTGCTTTCTGACTTTCTGCTTGATGGGCCGCACATGAGGACAGACGGCAAGGTGGTGCTCAATTACTTTCCTGGGAACACCAGGGATGTCAGATGGTTGCCATGCAAACACATCGACGTTCGCCCGCAGGAAAGCAATGAGCGCGCTTTACTATTTAGGGTCGAGAGTGGCACTGATGGTGAAGGTACCACCAGTGTCGTCCTCCTTGGCGGACACTTTCTTGGTCGCTGGCGGAGCTGCCATCGTCTTCTTACACTTGCCGGTGGGGCTCGATGGTGCGTCCTCGACGGTAGCGCAGCACTCCGAAGAGGTGCGCTTGCCGGAGTGGGCATCAGAACTCTTGCCGGACTTGGTCTTCTTCTTCCCCCCGGGAGCTTCACCGGCAAGTGTCTCGCGATCCGTTGCGGCTGCTGCTTCCCGGTAGATCTTGTCGGCACAGATAAGAGCATCTTTCTTGTCGCCAGGGACAGAGATGACACTTATCGGGCCTGGCATCTTCAGCATGTTGTACGTGTAGTGAGAGGCCGCCATGAACTTGGCGAGCACTGGACGGCCGAGAATCCCATTGTAAGGCAATGGAAAATCGGCGACGTCAAAAGTGACCCTCTCAGTCCTGAAGTTCAACTCGCTGCCAAATGTCACTGGCAGCGTGATCTTCCCCTTCGGCTTGCTCCTTCCCGGGTTGATTCCTTGGAATGTGTCGGTCTCTTCGAGCTCGCTGTCAGGGACTTGGAGTTTCCGGAGCACAGCGGAGGAGATCAGGTTCAAGCCGGCCCCGTCGTCAACTAGCATCTTAGTGACCTTGAGGTTGCGGATAGTTGGTGAGACCAACATCGGCAAACACCCAACCGCAGTTGTGCGATCAGGGTGGTCCTCAATATCAAAGATGATAGGCGTGCTGGACCATTTCCGAAGCTTGCGTGACTCAACGGGTGGTTCTGCCGCATTGACTTCCCGCACCCACTGCTTGAGTTGGCGGTGTGAAGTATGCAGAGAAGCACCGCCGTCAACGCACAAGACCTCTGTGGCTTTCTGGAACTCCTGCTCACTGGTCTCTTCATCATCCATGTCTTCGTCGTCGTCGTCATCTTCATCCTTGTCGCGGCCGCTGGGAGGTCTGTCTCCTTGCCGCTGCTTGGCCTTGCCTCGGCGTCCTCCCCGGGCGGTGCGCTTCGTACCGGATCCTCCAGCACCTCCTTGGGCTTTCTCCTTGTCGCGTCTCTCGTACTCGGCCTTTTGCAGCTCGACAAGCTACTCGACCTTCTTGCATCTCTGGAGGTCATGGTCCTTGGTGCGGTGGATCTTGCAGTACTGTTTGTTGGTGCCGTCCTGCTTGTCGGCGGCCGCCACAGCCTAGCAGTTGGCGCATGCGGCAACCTCCTTACCGGAGCTACCAGCCTTGGCTTTCTTGGCGCCACCTTCGTTGCCGGACTGCTCAACAACTAGCACATCTGTGCCTTTCCTCTTCCTGTTGTTCTGCCGCCGGCTTTTCTTTGCCGGGGCAGCATCATCGCTGTCAGATCCTCCTGTTCCTGTATTCTCTCCGGGGAGTTTCCTCCCTTCCTCAGCACCTGCACACCTGTCGGCCAGGGCATACAGCTCACTGACGTCTCTGATCTTGCACATTGCCATCTCCTCCTGCATCCTGCGGTTACGCACGTTCTGATGGAACGCGCTGATGACTGCGGCAGGGTGGACATCTGGGATGTTGCGTTGCACATGGCTGAATCTCTGGATGTACTTGCGCAGGGGCTCTCCTTCCTTCTGGGGAAGCAGATGAAGATCACTCTCCTGTCCATGAGGTTTGTGGCCGCCTGTAAAGGCGCCGACAAACTGATGGCATAGGTCTGCCCAGGAAGATATGGAGTTGTCCAGCAAGTGCATGAGCCAGGACCTGACGTTGGGCTTGAGCACCAGCGGGAAGTAGTTGGCAAGGATCTTGTCGTCACGCCCCCCAGCAGCTTGCACCGCGATGGTGTAGATGTTGAGGAACTCCGATGGATGCAACTTGCCATCGTACTTCTCGGGTACGTCTGGCTTGAAATTCTTCGTGCTGGGCCACTGGACTTGCCGCAGCTCACGGGTAAACGCAGGGCAACCTACCGCGTACGGCAGGTCGCTTGGTTCCCCTAGCGCATGCATGTCGACAGTGGGCCCAGCGCGCTGGTCTGACTGACGTCGCGCTTCTCTTCGGCGCTCGATACGAGTACGAGCGTCTTCTTGCTATCATTCGTGAAGAACTTGGCGTTGATCGCGACGAGCTCGTGGATCCGATCACACGGTGGAGTCGCTGTCGCGGTGGACCCGGCGAGTCGGCGATCTTGGCCTTCGGGGCGGAGAGTGCACGGTGGTTGCACCCCCACCGGTCTTGTCGCCATCGGGTCGCGCCTGGCTGACTTGTCGTGGCTACGACGTAGTCGGCTGCCGTGGAGTGTCGCTGTTGGCGAAGCCGATGAGACTCTGAATGGTGGCCCTCCAGTCGTCGATCTTGTCTGGCGTTGGAGGGAAGTCTAGGAGCAGTTGAGCTCGCTCCAAAGCTTCTGCTGGAGTGGCGGGTAGCGGTGGCGAACGGTGCGAGGAGCGGGATATGCTCGGACTTCTAACTGCGTTAGAAGGAGCAATATCCCGTCCAGGCGACCGTGCTTCGCTCGTGCCAGCACGTTGGCGCGCATGCTGGCCTGGAGCATCCCGAGATCCGCCAGCTCGATCTGGGTCCAGCGAGCGTATGGTACCGTGAGTACCACGACGCTGCCGGTTCTGCGCCTCCTAAGATGGGCGCGGTGCATCTACGGACGCTCGGTCGTCGTGGGAGCCGGCTACACCGCCGATGGGCAGAGCAGCCTTGTCCTTGGACCTGGCGGCACCGTGGGCTCCCTCGTCGACGCCGGTTCTTCCGCCGGCATCTTCCCCACCGGCCGTTTGCTCCGGCGGCGGTGGGTCTGTTGCAGACGGAGCAGCCGCCTCCGAAGCCTTCTTCTTCGGTGGCATGTCGATGAAGATGATGAAGATCTAGCCCGTGTGAACGCCGGATCAGGTTCACACAACCTCGACGCCCCCTACCTGGCGCGCCAAAGATGTCGGGGAAACTGATCTGCGAGCACCAATGGGGACAGAGCCCCTTTCGGTTCGGCGGGGAGTGGAGGTCGCACGAAGAGCAGATCGAGGCGAGGCACACGAGCGGTTTACCCAGCTTCGGAGCTCTCCGGAGAGATAATACTCCTACTACTGCTTTGTGGTTTGTATTGAGTTCTTGCTCGGGAGCGCTGAGTGCTATAGTACACCCAAGCGGCTAACGAGACCGAGCGTTAGTGTTCTACTGTCCTCCTCCCTCTACGTTGTGCATGGGCCTCCTTTTATATGCTCAAGGGGTCTCCAACAGGTGGCAACGTAGGCAAGGGTAAAAATGGAAAGGTGCTGCAGTTGGTACAGCTACCTGTACAGTGTATCATACCTAACCCTGACGGCAGGGGACAAGGGAATTAAATGCCTATCTACGTCGCCCAAAACAGTGCAGGAAAGGGACAGTCAGGGACGCCATCGCTCGCCACGATGGCGATCTTGTCAGTGCCGCTTGCCACAGTGCACCCCTGGCTGCATAGCCTCCCGCCACGTACGCCTGGAAGGGTCTCAGAGCGACACGTTGGTGGGTGTGCTGGAGCGCGGGTACAGAGTGGTTGCTAGCCGCGGCAAACGCCTTGTCGCGGTCGTTGTCTTGTCGCGTCCGGGAGCTTGTCGCTCGCCGGGTCTTGCCGGGACGCGTGGCGCGTCGCGGCAAGTTCCTTGAGATGCCTTGGTTGGCCTTCCCGACAAGCTCCTCTTGCCGGGGCTTTGTGCCTTGAGTGGCCTTCCCGGCAAGCTCCTCTTGCCGGGGCCTTGTCTCCTTGGCTTAAATACTTTGTTCTTGAATGGCTCCAAAGGAACCACGGGGGTCCTTGGCGGTCACCCGGCAAGCCTTGCCACGGGGCGCTGCGATTGCCCGTGCACAAGTTCGGGATACTAGGGTACCCCTACTCTAGTACACCGACACTCGGGTATCCCCAAGCTTGAGCTCTTGCCTCTCTTCCTTCTTCTCACATCGAAATCTTCTCAATCATCGAACACTTCATCCACACAAAACTTCAACAGGAAACTCGGTAAGATCCGTTAGTATAATAAAGCAAATCACTACTCTAAGTATTGTTGCAAACCAATTCATATTTTGTTTTTTCATTGTGTCTACTGTAATATAACTTTTACATGGCTTAATGCACTGATATAAATCGATAGTTTCATCAAAACAAGCAAAGTATGCATCAAAAATAGAATCTGTCTAAAACAGAACAGTCTGTAATAATCTGAACATTCACCATACTTATGATACTTGAAAAATTCTGCCAAAATTAGGAAATAAAAAAATTACAGAAAGACAGTGCAAAAAGAATCAGAACCATTTGACGTTCCAGTAAAAAATTAAAAATTGCGCACTACAGCCAAAGTTTCTGTCCTGCACCGTACAAACCAACAAGCATTGTAAACATCCTAAAGGCAAACCTTAGCACATTATTTTTATAATACAATAGAATTGTACAAGGGGATAATTATTTTTGTTGAAAAGTTTCTGTAATCAAGATTCACAAAGTTTCCGTGAGCATGAACAAAGTTCAAGGAGCTCTCCCACTTCAAAAATGCTTGTCTTTCTCACTTTCGCTTTTCTTTTTGCAAAGTTTTGGGTTCCCCTCTTTATTTTTGTTGTTTTTAAACTATATGAAATCACTCAACAGAAATAAATGACTCTCTAAAACTTCCGGGTTGTCTCCGTGGCAGCGCTTTCTTTAAAGCCATTAAGCTAGGCATATAGTGCTCAAGTAGTGAATCCACCCGGATCCCAAGGTATATCAAAGCCAATTTTAATTAACAATGATTTGTAATTTAGTAGTGAGCACAAAGTAACATATATCAAGCAATGACGAAGTCTAACTCTCTTCCTATTCATCAGTATGTCATAAAATAAAATTTCATGCACACATAGTAAAGGCCAATGCATAGTATAAACAGTTTCTTGCAATTTTATTGTGTTGGAAACATAGAGAGGTGGAGATATAGTTCCTCTCTCATAATAATTGCAAGTAGGAGCAGCAAGCACATGCATATTATATCTGTCAAAATCATCATGTGCAACGGTATAAGGCAACCCATCAATATAATCCTTAATAAGTGCAAACTTCTCCGATATAGTGTAGTCGGGAGAATTCAAAAAGATAATAGGACTATCATGTGTGGGTGCAATAGCAAAAATTTCATGTTTAACATAAGGAACTATAGCAAGTTCATCTCCATACGCATAATTCATATTGGCATCTTGGCCACAAGCATAGCGGGCATCATCAAAAAGGGATATTTCAAGAGAATCAACGGGATCATAATAGTCATCATAGCAATCATCCTTCGTAAGCACGAAGGGGAATTAAACAATGTATGAGTTGAAGAGTTACTCTCATTAGAAGGTGGGCACGGGTAGCTAATCCGCTCTTCCTCCTTTTGTTCTTCGCTCTCCTCATCATCTCTTTCATCCAATGAGCTCACAGTTTCATCAATTTCTTCTTCCATAGACTCCTGCAAAATATTAGTCTCTTCTTGGACATCGGAGTAGTTCTCAATATATGGTTTAACATAGGCATTAGAAGCATAATTATCATAGCAATATTTAAGTATGGCAAAAATTTTAGATTTGTAAAGAGTAGCATCATACTTTTCAATCAAAGAAGCAATTTCATAAGCACCCTTAAAATCAACAAATTCTTCAATTTGTTGAACATCATAGTAACTATAAACACCCTTAGCATACAAAGATACGATTCCATTATCACTCAACTCACATTGGTAGGGAAGGTGTTTCTTAGGGTTTTCAGAACAAGTAAAATCATAAATATAACATAAATTCCAAGCATAGCATTGCAAACGACGAATTTGATCCAGTAAAAGTTTCCCTTTTTCAGATATACGGTGTCACACATAACAGGCATGCGCATCTAAATATTTGCCCTCAACTAAGCTAGTTGGGGTTTCAGCACGAGCACAAAGGGATCGAAGATGATCCAAGTTATAAGCTTCAGCAGTGTGATAGATTTTGAGTGGTTCTTCAACCATTGGTTTAGTAGGTACAACTAATTTTTTTGGTATTTTGTGTTTCCTACCCATAACTAAAGATAGAAAACAACTAAGAACAGCAAATAAAAATTACTTAGTGATAAAGCAAACAAGCACACACGAGAATATTCACCCCACGCTATTGCTCCCCGGCAACGGCGCCAGAAAAAGGTCTTGATAACCCACAGGTATAGGGGATCAATTGTAGCCTCTTTCGATAAGTAAGAGTGTCGAACCCAATGAGGAGCTAATGGTAGAACAAATATTCCCTCAAGTTCTATCGACCACCGATACAACTCTACGCACGCTTGACGTTCGCTTTACCGGAAACAAGTATGAAACTAGAAGTACTTTGTAGGTGTTTTTGGGTAATCTTGCAAGAAAATAAAGAGCATGTAAATAAAAGCTAGGGGATGTTTAGATAAAGACACAACTAAATTAGTTTTAGTAAAGAGTTTGTTGTCACGAGAAAGTTATTTGTCCCTAGGCAATCGATAACTAGACCGGTAATCATTATTGCAATTTTATTTGACGGAGAGGCATAAGCTAACATACTTTCTCTACTTGGGTCATATGCACTTATGATTGGAACTCTAGCAAGCATCCGCAGCTACTAAAGATCATTAAGGTAAAACCCAACCATAGCATTAAAGCATCAAGTCCTCTTTATCCCATACGCAAACAACCTACTTACTCGGGTCTGTGCTTCTGTCACTCATGCCACCCACCATAAGCAAATCATGAACATATTGCAAACCCTACAGCAGGAATCCCTCACGCTTGCGCGACACGGAGAGCACCATAGGACAGCACCAATAATAAAACATGCAACTCAAACACATCTTGATCATCAAATAGCCCATAGGACAAAACAGATCTACTCAAACATCATAGGATAGCCATACGTCATTGGGAAATAATATATAGCGTTGAGCACCATGTTTAAGTAGATATTACAGCGGGTAAGAGAGAGGTTACACCGCTGCATAGAGGGAGAAGAGTTTGTGATGATGGCGGTGGAGTTGTTGGTGAAGATGACGGTGATGATGATGGCCCCCGTCGGTGTTCCGGCGCCACCGAAAGCGAGGGGGAGAGAGCCCACCCCCCCTCCTTCTTCTTCTTCCTTGACCTTCTCCCTAGATGGGAGAAGGGTTTCCCCTCTGGTCAATGGTCTCCATGGCATGGGAGGGGCGAGAGCCCCTTCGAGATTGGATATGTCTCTCTATCTCTCTCTGTTTCTGCATTCTCTTCTGCTGCCCTTTCACCGTTTCTTTTATATCCGGAGATCCCTAACTCTGATTGGAACGAAACCTTCGTCGTGATTTTTTTCCGAAAAATAGATTTCTTGCGGCCGAAGAAGGGCGTAAACTGCCTTACAGGTGGGTCACGAGGGTCAGGGGCGCGCCCTAGGGGGGGTGTGTCTGCCTACCTCGTGCCCACCTTGGACACTGGTTCGCATTGATTTTTCTTCCAGATTTTCCAAATATTCCGAAAAGTATCTCCGTCCGTTTTTATCCCGTTTGGACTCCATTTGATATGGATATTCTGCGAAACCAAAAACATGCACCAGACAGGAACTGGCATTGGGCACTGGATCAATATGTTAGTCCCAAAAATAGTATAAAAAGTTGCCAAAAAGTATATGAAAGTTGAATAATATTGGCATGGAACAATAAAAAATTATAGATACGATGGAGACGTATCAGTGAACTGTGTTGGGGGATTAACTGGTGTTTCTTCTTGACGTGGGGATTCTTGTGGGTGATCAGCTCATGAGTCATCCTGAGCAATTGGTGTCAATGGACGACCAATGCTGATGAGTTCGTTGTTCGTGAGAACAGGCGATGGTACCACATTGTGTTCGATCTGAGGAAGGACTTCATCATCTTCAACATTGTCTTGATGACCAATGTCTTCAGCTGCGGTGGGGTCAACAGCTGGAATGTCTTCAGCTTCAGGATCCTCTGTGGAAGTAGGCTCATGAACTATCATTTGACGTTCTTGTTGGGCAGATTCAGGACGAGCAACAGAAATCGGCTCGACTACCAGGGGCTATGTGGGAGCAGCCCGATCTTTCTTCTTGGTCTTGCGCTTCTTGGTGGGTGGAGCATCATCAGTGGTGTTCTTGGTATTGCGCTTTCTGGCCTTGGCTTCAGCTGCCCTTGTCTTCTGAAGCTCTGAAGCCACTGTGGGGACCTTAGGCTTCACGCGTGTCATACTGGCTGGGAAGACAATGCGAGGTTCTTCCCGCCTGGATGGTTCAGTTTGGTCCACAGATGGCTTCTTCTTCTTGGCAGCCATCTTGGGGTCGATGCCAGGATGCCCAAGTGCCTTGCGCTTCTTAGCTTCATTGTAAGCTTGAACACACTTGGCAGCAAGAATCTTCATGCGCTCACGAGAACCTTTGGCTTCATCACGTTTCTTGTGAAACGCTTCCTTGAGCTCATGCAGCATAACCTTGAAGTTCTGGACGTCTGCCACGCTGAGCTTGGCCATGTGCTTCTTGAACTGAGCCTTTTCATAATCGATCTTGTGCTTCAGCTCGACAATTTTCTGAGCAAGAGCCAGCTCAGAAGCAATGGCGCCATGGAAGGAGACGCTCGGGCCAATGGGAAGTTGCAGATCGTCAAAGCTGAGATTGGGGGTGTCAAACCACTCATCAATGAAGTTGTTCAATACTTCAACATCAAAGAGAGGCAAATCATTGAAGATTTCTGCCTCTTGCTTGCTCTTTATCAACTGCTCAAGAGCGTCATCAGTAAGATCGCCGTCACTTGACAGATCAATGGCGTCATTTTCATTCCTCAGAATAGCAGCAGGGGTCAGAGCTGGACCAGTGGTGTGCATAGGCTTCTTCTTCTTCTTCTCAGACTTGGAGATGCGAGAGAGATCTTCAGACTGCACGCTTGGTGCAGGAGGAGCAGTGGCCAGAGGCTTCATTCGTGAAGCTTTTGGTGCAGGGGAAGGCTTCGAAGCTTTAGGTTTCTTCAGCTTCTTTGGCTTCGGTGGTGCAACTTCGTCAGAATCAGCGTCGTCTGCAGGCTCATCCATAGCTGTCCCTTGAACCATAATATGAGTGATGAGACCTTCTAGATTGTAGAAGGGCCCAACAAGATTGGGTTCAGCTTCGCGTGTGCCATCGGCACGAGGAGCAGAGGGGCCTGGATTGAAGTATAATTCCTGTGACTTCTTGTTCTCTTTGGCAGAGTTCTTGGCAAACTGGAAGTTGCGCTTGAACAAATTGTCGTCACGACACCAGAGCAATGAAGATGGGTCGACATCTACAGGCTGTGGTCCACGGACCATGCAAGGGTATAAGCCCTGTTCAATGGCTTCAGCTCTGGTCCTGGGTGGAAGATTCTTGTACAGAATGTCTCCCCATGGTTGCTTGATGGCATTCTTCTCAGCATATTCCTGGGTCACGAACCTGTACTTGTACCATTGTTCTGCCCAATATCTTCGAATCCATTGGATTCGGGTTTTTCGCTGATTGTAGTCCTCCTCTGGATCTGTCTTGTACAGCTCATAGAGGTCAGGTGGCAAATCTCTAGATGTGTTCCCACGGTGCTGTCTGCCACCCTTCCTTGCAGACTTATCTGTTGCCATGATGTTTAGATTGAAAGGCTTCAACACTGTCAAAGGCTTTCGTCTGCTGGTCAGACAAGAACTGGCTTCGGTAGAGTTGATGTGATGCTGTAAGAATTCCGCAAATGAATGCAGACTATGAGAACCAAGGGATTCTCCCACGGACATGTACCTGTGACAGCATTAGAGATGTGAGGGAAGGGGAAGAGGTCATATGCATTCTTAGAAGATTTTGAAGATAAATCAGTTTAGAAGACATTGACCTCATAGCGCGAAGACATTCACTTATATGTTGAGAGTTGGTTCCAGATTTGTACGAATCCACGAATAAGTACAAGTGAGGAATCTAACTATGTGTGAAGCATAAGTGAATATACTAGGCATTATATGAGTTGCAGACAGGATAGATCCAAATTTGTGGAGGCAGAAACCACTTTTGGTTAAAAAAAGGATGGATCTATAGGATCAAAAAGACGGTAAAAAGAGGGTTTTAATTTACCACACGATGAACTGCTAGACGGAGTAAAGATGAGGCCGAGTAGTTCGATCTTCCGTGCCCTAACTTGGCGACGGAGGACACCTACAGCGGCGGGGAGAAGACGATGTCCGTGGCCGACGTGAAGACGGCGTCGGAGAGGTCACGACAGCTAAGCGCTTCGTTGCCGGCGTCGTCGAGAGCTAGTGGTGGTGCTAGGGTTTTTCGAGGTGGAGAGGTGGAAGAAGGATTTTGACCGCGATTGGACGGGTATTTATAGGGAAAGGGACGGCACGGTGCAATTACGCAGGTGCCCCTGGCGGTTCACATCTGAGGGACACGTGGCAAACATGCAACATATTGGGAGTTGTCCCACATTCCCACGCCCGCCTGGACTGTCGGATGGTCGTTCTGGCTTCTCCGAGTTTCAGGCAATAAGAATTGAGCATTTAAAACAGATTTAATGTTTGTCTCTGTATCTTCTACTGACAAGGACGCATAGAAGACATTCGACAATTGAAACAGAACACATATGATTTGGATAGATAGGGTTTGAGGTAGGAAGCATAGAGAGGTTAGGGTCCGATCACATTCACTTAGTTCAAAAGATTCAAACGGGAAGACATAGCTATAAGTGAATGTTGTAGAGGACAGAACACTAATATATGTATATATCAGAATGCAACCAAATCAACATAGTGAAGATAATCATGAAGACATGTTGATATTGAAGACAAACCAAATGCGAAGACATAACAAATGCAACGCCTTGAGAAAAACACTTCAAACAGAAGAACTTGGGGGTGGTGTTACCCACCGTATAGGAAGTATTAGACCCAGACACGGCGCACAATTATCGTGGCGCTCCAAAGTCAAATTCCGTGTTAATGTATTCACACTCAGAATGTAAGTCTTCATTGATTGAAGATATACTTTACTTCGTGTGTTGCACATCTAAGTCATCAACATGCATAAGTGTTAGGATGTGTGCCTGATCACAGGACATTTGAGGATTCCAAGATATTTAGCTCACACCGTAACTTGCAAAACCTTTTCTATCCAAGGGCTTTGTGAAGATATCTGCCAGTTGCTCTTCAGTGTTAAGGTGTATGATATCAATATCTTCCTTCATGACATGATCTCTGAGAAAGTGATGACGAATTTCAATATGCTTTGTCTTCATGTGTTGAACTGAGTTGTTGGCAATCTTGATGGCGCTTTCGTTGTCGCAGTAGAGTGGTACTTGTTTTAGATGGATGCCATAGTCCTTGAGTGTTTGCTTCATCCATAGAAGCTGAGCGCAGGATGATCCAGCAGCAATGTATTCAGATTCAGCAGTGGAGAGAGATACACAGTTTTGCTTCTTTAAAGACCAACACACAAGTGATCATCCTAGAAAGTGATATGTGCCTGATGTAGACTTGCGATCCACCTTGTCACCAGCATAATCAGCATCCGAGAATCCAACTAGATCAAACTCTGAGCCCTTTGGATACCATAATCCTAATGTTTGGGTGTAAGCCAAATATCAAAGAATTCGCTTCACAACTAAGTGATGCGATTCCTTTCGTGCCGCTTGGAATCGAGCACACATGCAAACACTAAGCATAATATCTGGCCTAGATGCACATAAATAAAGTAAAGAACCAATCATGGAGCGGTATACCTTTTGATCGAACTCTTTACCATTGGCGTCAGGACCCAGATGACTCTTGGTTGGCATTGGCGTCGTGTAACCTTGGCAGTCTTGCATTCCAAACTTCTTCAGGCAATCTTTGAGGTATTTCTCTTGAGATATGAAGATGCCATTTCTTTGTTGACGAATTTGAAGACCAAGGAAGAACTTCAGCTCACCCATCATGGACGTCTGATATTGCTCTTGCATCATGTGTCCAAACTCATCACTGTATTTCTGGTTGGTGCAGCCGAAGATAATGTCGTCCACATATATTTGGCACACAAACAGTTCACCATCATATGTCTTCGTGAAGAGTGTGGGATCCAAGGAACCAGGTTTGAAGCCTTTGCTCTTCAGGAAGTCTTTGAGCATGTCATACCAAGCGCGAGGGGATTGTTTGAGGCCATACAGTGCCTTGTTTAGCTTGTACACCATATCAGGATGTTTTGGATCTTCAAAGCCAGGAGGTTGTGCAACATACACCTCTTTTTCAATCTTGTCGTTGAGAAATGCACTCTTCACATCCATTTGATACAACAAGATGTTGTGATGGTGAGCATAGGCTAGCAGTATGCGAATAGCTTCAAGCCTAGCCACAAGAACAAATGTTTCATCGAAGTCAATCCCTTCAACTTGAGTGTATCCTTGAGCAACGAGGCGAGCCTTGTTTCTGACAACTTGACCATGCTCATCTTGCTTGTTGCGATATATCCATTTTGTGCCTATTACGTTGTGCTTGCGAGGGTCAGGACGCCTGACAAGTTCCCAGACATTGTTCAGCTTGAACTGTTGAAGCTCTTCTTGCATAGCTTGAATCCATTCAGGTTCCATGAAGGCTTCAGCAACTTTCTTGGGTTCAGATATTGAGACAAAAGCAAAGTGCCCACAGAAATTTGCTAGTTGTGTTGCTCTTGAATGAGTAGTGGACCAGGCGCATTGATGCTATCAATTATCTTCTCAATCTATACTTCATTTGCAACACGAGGATGAACTGGACGAAGATTTTGCTCTTGCTGATCATTGTCATCGTTGGGAGGATTGTCTTGGGGCAGAGCATTGTCTTCAGGTTGATTAGGTGCATAAATGATAAGTTCCTCTTCAGGCTGTGCTTCAGACGGCATGATTTCTCTAGTTCCCATTAGCTTGATGGATTCACTGCGTGGAACTTCATCTAGCACATTTGGCAGGTGCTCTCTTTGCGAGCCGTTAGTCTCATCGAACCGCACATCCACAGTTTCAACCACTTTATAGAGAAAGAGGTTGAATACTCAGTAGGAGTGCGAGTCCTTTCCGTAACCGAGCATAAAACCTTCATGTGCTTTCGGCGCAAATTTTGAAGTGTGATGTGGATCCTTGATCTAGCACCTAGCACCAAATACTCTGAACTAACTGACATTTGGCTTCTTACCAGTGAGGAGTTCATAGGATGTTTTCTTCAGAAGCTTGTGAAGATAAACACGGTTGATGACATGGCATGCAGTATCAATAGCTTGAGGCCAGAACTTTCTTGGTGTCTTGTATTCATCGAGCATCGCCCGAGCCATCTCAATGAGGGTTCTGTTCTTGCGCTCCACGATGCCATTTTGCTGAGGTGTGTACGGAGCGGAGAACTCATGAGTGATTCCCAATGTATCCAAGTAAAGGTCGAGGCTGGTGTTCTTGAATTCAGTGCCATTGTCACTTCTGATATGCTTGATCTTGACGCCATAGTTGTTCATGGCTCGGTTGGCGAAGCGTCTGAAGACATCCTACACTTCAGTCTTGTAGAGAATTATGTGCACCCACGTATATCTTGAATAATCATCAACAATGACGAAGCCATAAAGACAAGCAGTAGTAGTGAGAGTAGAGTAGTGAGTAGGCCCAAATTAGTCCATGTGTAGCAGCTCGAAGGGTTAAGATGACGTCATGATTGTCTTCGAGGGATGCTTGGCCCTAGTCATCTTTCCAGCTTCGCAGGCACCGCACAAGTGATCCTTCTTGAACTTGATGCCCTCGATGCCTATGACATGCTTCTTCTTTGCGAGAGTGTGTAAGTTCCTCATGCCAGCATGCCCTAGCCTCCGATGCCAGAGCCAGCACTCTGAAGCTTTTGCAAGAAGGCATACGACAAGTTGTGGCCCTGCTGAGGAATCTACCATGTATAGATCATCTTTCCGGTACCCTTCAAAGACTAGAGACTTGTCAGATTCCATGAGTACAAGGCAACGATATTTTCCAAATATCACAATCATGTTCAAGTCACAAAGCATTGAGAAAGACATTAAGTTGAAACCAAGGGACTCAACAAGCATCACTTTGTCCATGGTTGATCCTTTGAGATTGCAACTCTACCTAGACCCAATACCTTGCTTTTACCAGTGTCAGCAAATGTGATGTGACTCTTGTCAGATGCACGTAAGGTTGAGTCCATGAGAAGACTTCGATCACCAGTCATATCATTAGTGCATCCGCTGTCCATAATCCATTCTGAAGCATGAGCTGTCATACCCTACAGTACAGTTAGGGGGATAGGCTTCACCAAGGGTATTGTGAAGCATAAACATTTGACGGGCAAGAGGATTATCAAAGCTCAGATCAATATTAGGACTGATAGGATGATTGGCAAAAGATTCAGGAACAAAATACATAGTGAGACCATTTGGGCATTTGATCTTGCGCCCTACAAGATGTTTTAGGTCCCCAGCAATAGCATCAGACGCCTTTGATTTCCGGCTGGAGACCTTTCCCTGCAAAAGAAAGTTAATTCTTCTTAACCACCCACATCTTCAGGGGTGGCTTAGAAGCAAGGAGTCTAAGTGCAGCATCTGAGAACTTCGGCTTTGGAGCCCTAGCAAATAGCCTTGCAGGAGATGAACGATACTCATATGAATAAGCAGAAAAGTTCTTAGTCTTACGAACATAGCGGTTTGAAGAAACACGCTCATATTCATAAGTCTGAGTATGGTTTCCCTGCAAAACATTGGCGTTAGGGTGACTCAGGTGAGTCCTTTGTCTGTATGAAGCCTTTGGGCCATATGAAGCCTTTGGTCTGGGATTTGTCTTCTTCCCAGGTGGTGTCATGATGACATTCACAGGAAGATTCTCAAGACAACTTCTGGGAACCCAGATCTTCTTCATAGGTGGCCCATTCCTGCAGTTAGTACCAATATACCTGGCAAACACTTCACCATTCTGGTTCTTAGACAGTTTATAGTTTGCATCAAGGGACTCCTCAATGATAATAGGGTTAGCACAGGTAAAGCCAGATAAGGTGGATGGATCCACTAAAGGTCCCTTTGCAGCAACCCATGTGGTTTGAGGGTACTGCTCAGGCTTCCAGTAGGAGCCATCAACATTCATTTTCCTCTCGAACCCAACACCCTCTTTCCTAGGGTTTCGGTTCAGAATCTGCTTTTCGAGGACATCGCACAGTGTCTGATGCCCTTTGAGACTTTTGTACATCCCTATTTCAAGCAATGTCTTCAACCTAGCATTTTCATCATCAATAGTAGTGGTATCCTCAGCAGAGGGGTTAGTTACCACATCAGTAGTTGAAGATATTGCAACAGTAGAAGCAGTAGAACATTCAGCAACAGAAGTAGTGTTATCACGCTCAAGGCATTTTAGACATGGTGGTTCAAATCCTTCCTGAGCGAAACTGATCTGTTGAGCGCGAAGTGACTCATTCTCTTTTTGAAGATCTTCATGAGTCGCTATCAATTTCTCAAGCTCTTGCTTCCTTTGAAGATAATCATAGGAGAGATTTTCATGAGTTGTTGAGAGCGTTTCATGACGACTTTCAAGTTCCTGGTACTTAACATGAAGATTTTTTATGTCTTGAATTAAGGACTGAGAACGGGTCATTTCAGCGTCCAACGGGTCATCGCTTTTATCTAACAGTTTTTGAGTATGTTCCATAGCTTTCTATTGTTCAGTTGCAATTTTAGCAAGTGTTTTGTAGCTGGGTTTGGATTCACAATCAGAGTCATCTTCACTTGATGTTTGAAAGTAAGCATCACGTGATTTTACCTTGGCACCACGTGCCATGAAGCAGTAGGTGGGAGCAGAGTCCTCCTTGTCATTAGCTTCAGCATTGGTGACAGAGTCATTATCTTCAGTGTTGAAGATGGACTTGGCAACTTAGGCTGTAGCTAGAGCCAGACTTGCAACGCCAGGGTCGGACTCCTCCTCAGACTCCACCTCCACCTCCTTAGAAGCAGACTCCTCTGAATCCATCTCCTTGCCGACAAAAGCACGAGCCTTGCCAGATGAGCTCTTCTTATGAGATGAAGACTTGGATGATGACTTGGAAGAAGACTTTGAGGATTTCTTCTTATTCTTGTCATCAGAATCATATTCCTTGCTCATCTTCTTCTTGTTGTTCCCATTGTCCCATTGTGGACACTCAGAGATGTAGTGTCCAGGTTTCTTGCACTTATGACATGTTCTCTTCTTGTAGTCATGAGTGTAAGCTTCATCATTTCTTGAGCTAGATCGTGAAGACTTTCTGAAGCCCTTCTTCTTGGTGAACTTCTGGAACTTCTTCATAAGCATAGCAAGTTCCTTTCCAATGTCTTCAGGATCATCAGAACTGCAGTCAGATTCTTCTTCAGATGAGGAAATAGCTTTTGCCTTCAAAGCACGAGTTCGGCCGTAGTTGGGACCATAGATATCTCTTTTCTCATATAGCTGGAACTCATGTGTGTTGAGCCTCTCAAGTATATCAAATGGATCGAGTGTCTTAAAGTCAGGGCATTCTTGTATCATGAGGGCAAGGGTGTCGAATGAGCTGTCAAGTGATCTTAGTAGTGTCTTGACGATTTCATGCTTGGTAATCTCAGTGGCGCCGAGAGCACGAAGCTCATTTGTGATGTCAATGAGGCGATCAAACGTGAGCTGGACATTCTCATTGTCGTTTCTCTTGAAGCGGTTGAAGAGGTTGCGAAGAACATTGATCCTTTGATCTCTCTGGGTTGAGACGCCTTCGTTGACCTTGGAGAGCCAGTCCCAGACTAGCTTCGACATTTCTAGAGCACTCACGCGGCCATACTGTCCTTTGGTCAGATGACCACAGATGATGTTCTTGGCAGTAGAATCCAGTTGAATGAACTTCTTGACATCAGTAGGGGTGACACCTTCACCAGTCTTGGGAACGCCATTCTTGACGACATACCAGAGGTCGATGTCAATGGCTTCAAGATGCATGCGCATCTTATTCTTCCAGTAGGGATATTCAGTTCCATCGAAGACGGGGCAAGCAATGGAGACTTTGATTATCCCTGCAGTTGACATAGCTAAAACTCCAGGTGGTTAAACCGAATCACACAGAACAAGGGAGTACCTTGCTCTGATACCAATTGAAAGTGCTAGTTATCGACTAGGGGGGTGAATAGGCGATTTTTATGGAAGTCTTCAAAACATGGGAGTTTCAAAGACAAACAATAGAAATGATCCTATTGATATGCGGCGGAAGGTAAACTACACTAAGCAAGCCATAGTCAAGTATGCAATGAAGTGAAAGCATGAAGACTAATAGCAGCTAGGTAGTAAGGATCAGGATGGAATATGGTATCAAGCCAAACAACGATAGAAGTCACACAGTGAAGACAAATATGTAAAGCAAACGAGCAATGACTTCATGAAGACAAACTGTAAGTAAAGAGAGGGAGAGGATAGAACCAGTCGCTTGATGAGGACACAGGATTTGTTGGACAAGTTCCAGTTGCTGTGACAATTGTACGCCTGGTTAGGGAGGCTAAGATTTAACTCAGAAGACCGCGCCTTCACCTTATTCCCCTTGAGATAAGGACACCCAGTCCTCGCCCAATTACTCTGGTAAGTCTTCAAGGTAGACTTCCAAACCTTCACAGACTTTGTTCACCGGCGATCCACAATGACTCTTGGATGCTCAGAATGCGTCACCTAACCGGCTGGAGGATTCATGGTCCTCAAGTGTAACAAGTCTTCAGGTCACGCGGACAGAAAGACTTCAGTGATGCCTAACACTCTTTGGCTCTGGGTGTTGGGCTTTGTCCTCGCAAGGATTTCTCTCTCTCAAAAGCTTCGGAGGTGGGTTTCTCTCAAACGACAAAAGTCGTGCACTAACTCTGAGCAGCCACCAATTTATGGTGTAGGGGGTGGGCTATTTATAGCCACTAGGCAACCCGACCTGATTTGTCCGAAATGACCCTGGGTCACTAAGGAACTGACACGTGTTCCAACGTTCAGATTTCAAACACACGCGGCAACTTTACTTGGGCTACAAGTAAAGCTGACTCATCCAACTCTGGATAAGATTTGCTCTCATTGTCTTCACTCGAAGACATCGGATTTTGGTTGAGCATCACTTCAGTCACTCTGACCTTGTCCACTGGGACCCCACTTAACAGTACGGTGGTTCCTATGACTCAACAAAGAAGAAAAGGAAACAACGAAACAACTAAGTCTTCGCACTCCATAGTCTTCATGCAATGTCTTCTCTTGTCATAGTCTTCAATGTGAATATCTTCACATACCACCATTATCGTCAATGTCTTCATACATTTTTAGGGGTCATCTCCAGTAGGTAAACCGAATCAATGAGGGACTACTACCTGTGTTATCCTGCAATTCTCACAAACACATTAGTCCCTCAACCAGGTTTGTCGTCAATACTCCAAAACCAACTAGGGGTGCCACTAGATGCACTTACAGTCGTACTGGTCGCCTGAGCTGTACCCCAAAACCACATGGGTTGCTGCAAAGGGACCTTCAGTGGATCCGTCTACCTTGTCTAGCTTCACTTGTCCTAACCCTATTATCATTGATGAATCCTTTGATGCAAACTATAAACTTTTTAAGAATCAGAATGGTGAAGTGTTTGCCAGGTATATCGGTACTAACTACAGGAATGGGCCGCCTTTGAAGAAGATCTAGATACCCAAAAGTTGTCTTGAGAATCTTTAGGTGAATGTCATCATGACACCACCAGGGAAGAAGACAAACCCCAGACCAAAGGCCTCAAATGGTCCAAAGGCTTCATACAGACAGAGGACTCGACAGAGTCACCCTAACGCCAATGTTTTGCAGGGAAATCATACTCAGACTTATGAATATGAGCGTGTTTCATCAAACTGCTATGTTCATAAGAACAAAAACTATTCTGCTTATTCATATGTGTATTATTCACCTCCTGCAAGGCTATTTGCTAGGGCTCCAAAGTCGAAGTTCTCAGATGCTGCACTTAGACTCATTGCTTTGAAGCCACCCCTGAAAATGTGGGTGGTTAAGAAAATTTAACTCTCTTTTGCAGGGAAAGGTCTCCATCCGGAAATCAAAGGCGTCAGATGCTATTGCTGGGGACCTAAAACATCTTGTGGGGCGCAAGATAAAATGCCCAAATGGTCTTACTATGTATTTTGTTCCTGGTTTCCTTGACAGTCATCCTATCTACCCTAACCAGGATCTAAACTTTCATAATCCACTCGTTCGTCAAATGTTTATGCTTCACAATACCCTTGGTGAAGCCTATCCCCCTAACTGCACTGTAGGGTATGACACCAAAGGCTTCAGAATGGATTATGGACAGTGGATGCACTAACCACATGACTGGTGATCGAAGTCTTCTCATGGACTCAACCTTATGTCCATCTGACAAGAGTCACATCACATTTGCTGACACTGGTAAAAGCAAGGTATTGGGTCTAGGTAGAGTTGCAATCTCAAAGGATCAGCACATGGATAAAGTGATGCTTGTTGAATCGCTTGGTTTCAACTTAATGTCTGTCTCAATGCTTTGTGATTTGAACATGATTGTGATATTTGGAAAATATCGTTGCCTTGTGCTTATGGAGTCTGACAAATCTCTAGTCTTTGAAGGATATTGGAAGGATGATTTGTACATGGTAGATTTCTCAGCAGGACCATAGATGGCCATATGTCTTCTAGCAAAAGCTTCAGAGTGCTGGCTCTGGCATCGGAGGCTAGGGCCTGCTGGCATGAGGAACCTGTACACTCTCGCGAAGAAGAAACATGGCATAGGCATTGAAGGCGTCAAGTTCAAGAAGGATCATCTATGTGGTGCCTGCGAAGCTGGAAAGATGACAAGGGCCAAGCATCCCTCGAAGACAATCATGACGACATCTCAACCCTTTGAGCTGCTTCACATGGACTTATTTGCCCCTACTCACTACTCTACTCTTACTACCACTGCTTGCCTATATGGCTTCGTCATTGTTGATGATTATTCAAGATACACCTGGGTGCACATAATCCTTTACAAGAATGAAGTGCAGGATGTCTTCGAACGCTTTGCCAATCATGCCATGATGAAGTATGGCATCAAGATCAAGCACATCAGAAGTGATAACGGCACAGAGTTCAAGAACACCGGCCTTGACACTTATCTTGATACATTGGGCATCACTCATGAGTTCTCTACTCCATACACACCTCAGCAGAATGGCATCGTAGAGCGCAAGAACAGAACACTTATTGAGATGGCTCGGACGATGCTTGATGAGTACAAAACTCCAAGGAAGTTCTGGCCTGAAGCCATTGATACTGCATGCCACGTCATCAACCGTGTTTATCTTCACAAGCTTCTAAAGAAGACATCCTATGAGCTTCTAACTGGTAAGAAGCCAATTGATACTGCATGCCATTGATACTGCATGCCACGTCATCAACCAAATGGATGTGAAGAGTGCCTTTCTCAATGGCAAGATTGAAGAAGAAGTGTATGTTGCACAACCACCTGGCTTTGAAGATCCAAAACATCCTGATATGGTATACAAGCTCAACAAGGCACTCTATGGCCTCAAACAAGCCCCTCGTGCTTGGTATGACACACTCAATGACTTCCTGAAGTGCAAAGGCTTCCAACCTGGTTCCCTGGATCCCACTCTCTTCACGAAGACATATGATGGTGAACTGTTTGTGTGCCAGATCTATGTGGATGATATTATCTTCGGCTGCACTGACAAAAGATACAGTGATGAGTTTGGGGACATGATGCAAGAGCAATATCAGATGTCCATGATGGGTGAGCTGAAGTTCTTCCTTGGTCTTCAAATCCGTCAGCAGAGCAACGGCATCTTCATATCTCAGGAGAAATACCTCCAAGATTGCATGAAGAAGTTTGGGATGCAAGACTGCAAAGGGTACACGACGCCAATGCCAACCAAAGGTCAATTGGGTCCCAAAGACAATGGTAAAGAGTTTGATAAAAAGGTATACCGCTCCATGATTGGTTCTTTACTCTATTTATGTGCATCTAGGCCAGATATCATGCTTAGCGCTTGCATGTGTGCTTGATTCCAGGCGGCACCAAAGGAATCGCATCACTTAGTTGTGAAGCGAATTCTTTGATATTTGGCTTACACCCCAACACTGGAATTATGGTATCCAAAGGGCTCAGAGTTTGATCTAGTTGGATTCTCATATGCTGATTATGCTGGTGACAAGGTTGATCGCAAGTCCACATCAGGCACATGTCACTTTCTTGGATGATCTCTTATCGGTTGGTCTTCAAAGAAGCAGAACCGTGTGTCTCTCTCCACTTCTGAATCTGAATACATTGCTGTTAGATCTTGCTGCGCTCAACTTGATGAAGCAAACTCTCAAGGACTATGGTATCCATCTGAAGCAAGAGCCATTCTAATGCGACAATGAAAGCGCCATCAAGATTGCCAACAACCCAGTTCGGCATTCGAAAACAAAGCACATTCAGATCCGTCATCACTTTCTTAGAGATCATGTCATGAAGGAAGATATTGATATCATTCACATCCACACTGAAGAGAAATTGGTTGATATCTTCACAAAGCCCTTGGATGATAAAAGGTTTTGCAAGTTGCAGTGTGAGCTAAATATCTTAGAATCCTCGAATGTCCTGTGATTGGACACACATCCTAACGCTTATGCATGTTGATGACTTAGATGTGCAACACACGAAGTAACGTATATCTTCAATCAATGAAGACATACACTCCAAGTGTGAATACATTAACGCGGAATTTGACTTCGGAGCGCCACGATAATTGTGTGTCGTGTCTGGGTCTAATACTTCCTATACGGTGGGTAACGCCACCACCAAACTCTTGTTTGAAGTGTTTCATTTGGCGTCACATTTGCATATCTTTCGCATTTGGTTTGTCTTCAACATTGATTTGTTTTCGCATTTATCTTCACAATGTTGATTTGGTCTCATATTGATATATACCGATATTTGTGTTCTGTCCTCTACAGCATTCAATTATATCTATGTGTTCATGTTTGAATCTTTTGATCTAAGTGAATGTGATCGGACCCTAACCCCCTCTATGCTTCTACCTCAGATTCTATCAATCCAAATCATATGCATTCTATTGAAACTGTCGATTGTCTTCTCTGAGTCCTTGTCAGCAGAAGACATAGAGACAAAAATTGAATATGTTTTAATGCTATATCCTTATTGCCTGAAAACCGGAGAAGCCGGAACGACCACCCGACAGTCCAGGCGTGCGTGGGAACATGGAACAACTTCCAATGTGGTGCATGCATGCCACGTGTCCTTCAGATGTGAACCGCCAGGGGCACCTGCGTAATTATGTTGTGTTGTCCCTTTCCTTATAAATACTCAACTCACCGCGATCACAATCTCTTCTTCCACCTCGCCACCTCGCACAAACCCTAGCGCCTCCGCTAGCTCGTGACGACGCGAGAGACGAAGCGCTTAGCTGCCGTGACTTCTTCGACGACGTCCTCACGCCAGCCGCAGACCTTGTCCTCTCCGCCGCCGCCAAGTTAGGCACTACAAAAAAATACACTTCCGTGATGATACGTATTTGTCACAGTAGGTCGTGTTTTCTGTCATGCATGTACATCCATGACAAATTTATGACAGAATCAAGATAGTCATACCTGTGCTGTCGTAGAAGTGTTCCATGACATTGCCAAAATTATCATCACGGAAGTGTCCACTTCCATGACGATAAATCGCGCGTCACAGAAGTGCTTTCGTCAAGGGTGACCGACACGTGGCATCCACCGTAACGGAACACCGTTAAGCTATCGGGTCGGGTTTTGGATCTGATAACCCGTTAACAGCCCCGACCAATGGGAAATTTCCACGTGTAAAATTCTTATTGGCCGGACGAAACACGTGTCAGCTCGTCAGTGGGTCAGATAGGCGCCTATGATACGTCGACACGTGGCACGGCCCAACAGAGGCCCATTCCTGTGAAAAGGCCGGCCCGTTTGACTTGGTCAAAAGGTGGCGGGTTGGCCCATGGAAAGCCTGTTAACGGCATGTTCGCATATAGCCCATTTACAGCCCGCTAACCCAAGGCCCATTACGCCCTATTCGAATTAGGCCTAGTAGCGTCATCTGGGCCATCCAATATGATTCCAGCCCGTTTTCACTTCTGGCCCATGTATGGCCCATGACGTCTTTCGGCCCATATGAGGCCCTATGTAACTCTTGGCCTATTAACGGCCCGTGGTGAAACTGGCCCATAATGAACAGTGTATCACTTTACACCCATTAACGGCCCGTGGTGAAACTGGCCCGTAATGAACAATGTATCACTTTACACCCATTAACGGCCCGTGGTGAAACTGGCCCGTAATGAACAGTGTATCACTTTATACCCATTAACAGCCTGTTATTCCGTTGGGCCGTTTCCAGCCCATGTTATCTTTCGGCCTTCTCAGAGCCCATTTATTCTTGGGCTCATTTCCAGCATTCGTTTACTTACGTCCCGTTACTGTCATTTTCTGCTTATGGGCCAAATTCAGCCCGTGGTTACAGTCGGCCCGTTTGTGGTCCTTTAATACGTTGGGCCAATTTCATAGCGTCATCAAATACGGCCTATTAACGATGGCCCGTTATGGTCGGCCCATGAACGGACGATTCCAACTCTAGCCCGTTTACGGCCATAATGCGGTCTGTTTGGCCCATGTTTGGCCAATCGATTATACGGCCCGTATAAGGCCCATTGATAATACGGCCCACAGAAGGCCCATTGTTTCTACGGCTCGTAGAAGGCCCATTGTTTCTACGGCCCGTAGAAGGCCCACTGTTTCTATGGCCAGTAGGAGGCCCAGTGTCACTACAGTAAATATTAGCCCATGGTTATTGCGGCCTAGTTTTAAAAAATAGGTTATTGCAGCCACTAGCTAACCGCGGAAAAAGAACTGCAATGACTACAAGCAAACAAATAAACAAGACAACAAGGAAATAAATAAGCAAGCAACTAACGCTAGGCTATCACGGCTATTACACATATTACATCCACCGGGCATCAAAGTTTGCCACCAGTGCAAATATAGGGAACAAAGCAGCATATCATATACACTGCTTGTCAAAGTTGGCGACCAGCGCAAATAAACGCCGCAGCAAAACAAATCCAGAACTAAAACCACTTCAGAAGATCTCAAGAAACAATATCCTGGGTACCCATAATGCTGGCAAGATGCTTAGCAAGCTTATTAACTTTCTCTTGTTTGGCGCTTAAATCCTCCAACGCTTGCTGTTGCACCAAAAAATATGCATCTGAATTCTGCAGGGACTTCCTCAGTCCTTCAGCTTCCTGTCGCAGCACATCTGATCGATGTCTTTCAACTTGAAGTTGAGACTTAATAAGATGAACTGATTCAGGCAGCGAGTTTGAAGAGCTTGTGCCAGCAGTAGTGGCCAGTAACTCGAACACTACATCAAGACAGGTGCCGGGGATTTCTGGCTCCTCGAGCACCTATGGGGACGGAGCCCCTTCTCGGTTCGGCGGGGGGCGGAGGTCGCGCAAAGAGCGGATCGAGGCGAGGCACGCGAGGAGTTTTAACCAGCTTCGGAGCTCTCCGGAGAGATAATACTCCTACTGCTGCTTTGTGGATTGTATTGAGTTCTTGCTCGGGAGCGCTGAGTGCTACAGTACACACCAGCAGCTAATGAGATCGAGCGTGAGTGTTCTACTGTTCGTCTCCCTGGGAGCGATCCCTCTCTACGTTGTGCATGGGCCTCCTTTTATATGCTCAAGGGGTCTCCAACAGGTGGCAACGTAGGCAAGGGCAAAAATGGAAAGGTGTTGCGGTAGGTACAGCTACCTACACAGTGAATCATACCTAACCCTGACGGCAGGGGACAAAGGCATTAAATGCCTATCTACGTCGCCCAGACGGTGCAGAAAAGGGACCGTCAGGGGCGCCACCGCTCGCCACGATGGCGATCTTGTCAGCGCCGCATGCCACAGTGTACCCCTGGCTGCACAGCCGCCCGCCACGTACGCCTGGAAGGGTCCCAGAGTGACACGTAGGTGGGTGTGCTGGAGCGCGGGTACAGAGTGGCAGCTGGCCGCGGCAAACGCCTTGCCGCGGCCGTTTTCTTGCCGCGTCTGGAAGCTTGTCGCTCGCCGGGTCCTGCTGGGACGCGTGGCGCGTCGCGGCAAGTTCCTTGAGATGCTCTGGTTGGCCTTCCCGACAAGCTCCTCTTGCCGGGGTCTTGTGCCTCGAGTGGCCTTCCCGGCAAGCTCCTCTTGCCGGGGACTTGTCTCCTTGGCTTAAATACTTTGTTCTTGAATGGCTCCAAAGGAACCATAGAGGGCCTTGGTGATCACCTGGCAAGCCTTGCCGCGGGACGCTGCGACTGCCCGTGCACAAGTTCGGGATACTAGGGTACCCCTACTCTAGTACACCGACAGGAGCCCCCGGGCCTGGGCCATACACGGTGCCGAGCGATGTTGGGCCAGGCCCAAAACAGGGCACGGGCACGCGCGGCCTGGGTCACGTCGTGCCTTGCTCCGCACCCACCGCGCCCTCCCCGAACGGCATGTGTCGATTGCGGCGTCGTGGGAGAGATCGTGGGTGGTTCTTTATTCGGAAAAATGAAACGCCCGCCTCCTGGCGGTTCGTATCTTCCCCATAAACGGAGGGAGGCGTGGAGGCATGGTCTTCGAGGCGTCCACTCCCCACAATCACGGGGTGGGGAGAGGTCGCCTCATCCGTCGCCTCAGCTCTGCACGCCTGCCACGCGGCCTCCATGCGCTTGGAGTGGTGAACGGTGGAGGTGGGAAACCGGGCCGTCACGGGTCGAGGCAGCGGGTCGGGCCCGGTTCCCTGTGCCTTCCGTGTCTTGATTGGCTGAGCGGGGCGGCCGAGCCCCCACCCCGCTCCTTTATAAGGAGCGGGATAGGGGGGACGGAAACCCGCATTCTCTCATCTCCTCCTTCCTTTAGCTTCTGCTCCCCTCTCTCTCTTTCGTCATGGAGAAAGGGAACCCTAGTCCTTCCACGGTGGCGACGAGGGTCGCCGCTAGACAACGCGTCCCTCCCTCTCCCGCACCCATGGTGGCGGGGCCAGCCGCAAGGGGAAGAGGGAGGGGGCGAGGCCGTGGGCGAGGCCGAGGCGCTCGGGGAAGAGGTGGACGGGGCAGCTCGCCGGCCTCGCCTCCGCCAGCGGTTCCTCTTCCCGTGGCGGACCATATCGGGGACGACCCTTGCGAGTTCTTCGTCAGGCTGCGTCGGCCGCCTCGTCGTCGCCTCCGTCTCCCGACTCCATTTGTGAGCGAGATGGAGTTGGATCCGCCCGAGACACTGAGGTTGCACATGAGGGGCTGTGGAATCAGCGGTACGCGAGTCCGCGTTGATTTCCCGGCCCCTAATGTGATGTATCTTGGTCGAGGGTGGAAGACGTTCACCCGTATCCACAGCTTGACAGCGGGGCTCACCCTCCATTTTAAGCTGATGGAGGGCGGTCTCCTCTCCGTCAAGGTCTTCGGGTGCTTCGGGACTCGAGCAAGGTGATGCGTGGAGAGCTCCTCCGATAGCGAAGACTCCTCCTCGGGCGGGAGTGACGAGGAGGACAGCGACAGTGACGACAAGGGTGGCGGGCGGCAGGATGACGGGTCCGACTAGGTGTCGGGCGCCGCTCCGTGTGGCACCGGCGACCCCATCATCCGCGTCACCGGCTCCTGGAGCTTCTCGGGGCCGTCTCCTTGGGCGGCTGGCGTAGGGAGGCTGCGGAAGAGGAAGACGGTGGGCGGCAAGGCCGTCAACTCGGAGTACGAGGGCGTGGCGCCCTCGACAGCGTGCTGACGTCCTGCCGCTTCGTCTTCGAGCCCTCTTCCGGCGCCGCCATCACCATCCAGCCTTTGGATGACCACCGAGAAGTTCTCTTGGTGTCTTCTGCCACCCGTAGCTCGTCTAGGCGCCCTTTTTGCCCTTTTCGCCTTCTTGCCCTACCTCCTGAAGATAGGAACAAGAAAAGGATTACGGGCACCTTATCTCTTTTTAACTTGTAAGCCCTCAGGCCTTAGCTGCATTTAAAATTTGTAATCCCATTATTCATGTTTTTCATTCTCTTATGAACTGTACCTGAGTGGAATGCTCTCTAATGAAAAGGGGATGCTTGCCGGGTCACTTGTCTTGCGGGTGGAACCCACGTCAAGGAGCGAATCCTTTATATCTTTAAGATAGACACTTCCTTTCCCGGCAGCTGGCCCTGCCTTCTTCCCTCGTCGCTCGACCTTTCTCACGCTTTTGGTGGAGGCAGGGAGGAGGCGGGTTCAGGCTCCTCGTTTCGTCCCTTCGCTGCCGCGACTACGACCAAACATGGCCCCGGGAACGAGCCCTAGGGCCTAGAGTTAAGGGAGCACGGTAGCTTTTAGGGGGAAACGAGGTTTCGCATACCTCAGTCCATAAGAGAATGCATGATAAGGGATGAAAAACTTATCTGAGATTGCAGCCCCCAGCAACTCTGGTTCGCCGTGGGCTAATCTTTGCACTTGCAGCCCCCGGCAACACTGGCTTGCCGAGGTCTTGCAGCCCCCGGCAACACTGGCTTGCCGGGTTCCAGATGTTGGCCCGCCCTTCTTCTCCTTTTCGTCCTTAAGTGGTCCGGTCAGGATATGCGAGCCTTGCGAACCAAAGGAAACGAAAGAATGGCAAAGGGACGCAAACTCGACCTCTAAGTTAGGGGTTAGCCGCAACTAAGCACTGTCAACCCTAACCAAGGACGAGACTCGACTCAGCATGCATGCTAAAACTCAGGGCGCCAGCGCTTTATCTTCGCTCAGGGTCTGCGCCTGGCTTTGTACAAAGGATTACATGCAACAGCGGCAAGACTTGTACAAAATGGTGGTTGCCGGACAGGGTCCGACAACCGCGCCTTATGGGTAAAACTTACGAAGATGCTCGATGTTCCAGGAGTTGCTCACCGGAAAGCCATCTTCGGTCTCAAGGCGGACAGCGCCAGGCCTAGTGACTCGTTTCACCTGATAAGGGCCTTCCCACTTCGGCGTCAACTTGTTGTAATTCTTGGCGGAATGAACGCACCGAAGAACAAGGTCGCCTTCCTCGAGACTTCTGGCTTTAACTTTGCGGCTATGGTAGCGGCGCAAAGCTTGCTGGTAGCAAGCAGCTCACACAGCAGCCTGAAGACGATCTTCCTCGAGGAGCAGCGCGTCATCTTATCGCAGCTGCTCTTGCTCAAGCTCATCATAAGCGAGCACTCGAGGTGACCCATATACGAGTTCCGTGGGGATAACTGCCTCTGCTCCATAGACTAGAGCGAAAGGTGTCTGGCCAGTGGCTCGATTTGGCGTCGTCCTGATCGACCAAAGAACCACCAGCAGCTCCTCGATCCAGTTTCTTCCGCACTTGTGTAGCCTGTCGAAAGTCCTGGTCTTGAGCCCACGCAACACTTCAGCATTTGCCCTCTCTGCTTGACCGTTGCTCCTGGGGTGAGCAACAAAAGCGAAGCAGACCTTGGCGCCAAGATCTTGGACATACTGCATGAAGGTGCGGCTCGTGAATTGCGTATCGTTGTCGGTGATGATCCTGTTAGGGATTCCGAAGCGGCAAACAATTGACCTGAAGAACTTGACTGCTGACTGTGATGTCACCTTCCTCACCGGTTCCACTTCCGGCCACTTTGTGAACTTGTCGATTGCGACGTACAAGTACTCAAAGCCCCCGACTGCTCGGGGGAAGGGGCCGAGGATGTCGAGCCCCCAGACCGAAAATGGCCAGGATAAAGGGATCGTCTGGAGAGCTTGAGCTGGCTGGTGTATCTGCTTGGAATGGAACTGGCACGCTTCACACTTGGTTACTTGTGCAGTTGCATCCTGGAGGGCTGTCGGCCAAAAGAAGCCTTGCCGGAAAGCTTTGCCGGCAAGTGCTCTTGCGCCAATGTGGTGACCACATATGCCTCCATGTATCTCTGCCAACAGCTTCTGTCCATCTTCCCGGGGAATACACTTCAATTTCACACCGTTGAGTCTTCTTCTGTACAGTGCGTTGTCGACGAACTGGTACATACTAGACTGTCGGGCTACTCTTTCCGCTTCTTCTGACTCTTTGGGAAGTTCTCCTGTCTGGAGGAAACGGACGATCTGCTGTGCCCATGCTGGAGCCTGTGGCTCGACAACAAGGACTAAAGGCATATCTGCTGCTGCGGGAACATCCGCTTCTACGGCGAGAACCTGCGGCTCAGCCGGAGCTTGACGATCCCCGGCAAGCTTGCCGGAGCAAAACTTGTTGGGAGCGTCTGCTACAACGAAACAAACCCTGGGGCTTGTCGGAGCAGACTGCTCCTCAGCACTCTTGGCGTTGATCTTGGGGACCTTCTTGGCGGCGGCTTCGGAAAGCTCTGCCGGAAGATAATCACCAGAAATCAACTTCCTCTTCTTGCTCTGTCCAGTTGATGGCGTCACAGACGGTTGAGTCAGCTTGAGCACAAAGATCCCTGGTTCCACAGGTAACTTAAGTACTGCGCACTTTGACAGGCTGTCAGCAATGTCGTTCTGAGCTCTTGGAACGTGTTCCATCTGTAGGCCGATAAAGCGCTCTTATAGCTTCCTCACTTCATCAACGTAAGCTTCCGTCAACGGACTCTGATAATTCTTGTTCACTTGGCGGACGACAAGCTGTGAGTCACCCCTGACAATGAGCTGCTTGATCCCAAGTTCTGCCGCGATCCTGAGACCGGCAAGCAATCCCTCATACTCTACAGTATTTTTTGTTGCTTGCTCCTTGGGAAAGTGCATCTGGACCATGTACGTGAGGTGCTCTCCGGTGCGTGCGACAAGCAGCACGCCAGCACTGGCGCCTTGCAGCGAGAAAGCACCATCAAAGTACATCAGCCACTCTTTGCTTGCTTCCTTGACGGGGATGCTCGTCTCTGGAATTTCTTCATCTGGTGTTGGCGTGCACTCTGCTATGAATTCTGCCAATGATCTGCTTTGGATAGTTGAAGTGCTCTCAGACTTGAGGCCAAAGCTTGACAGTTCCAGTGCCCACTCAACAATCCTGCCTGTTGCTTCGGGATTCTGCAGTATCCTCTTCAGTGGAAAGCGAGTGACAACTGTTATCTCATGTACTTGGAAGTAATGGCGCAGCTTTCTCGAGGCCATGAGAAGGCCGAAAAGCAATTTCTGCACACCAGAGTACCTTGACCTAGCCCCCTGCAGAAGGGAACTGACAAAGTAGACTGGGCGCTGCACCATTCTCTTCTGTTGTATCTCTTCGCACATCTGCGCAGATCCATCTTTGTCGGGACCAGAGCTTGTCGGGGAAGCCCCCTGCTTGTCGCTGGATGTGCTTGCCGCGGTCGCTGGCTCATCACCTGCCTCTCTCTCCACTACTGACGTAGCACTAACCACTTGATTGGTTGCCGCCAGATACAGCAGCAACTTCTCTTGTGGCTTAGGTGCGACAAGTATTGGAGTGGAGGACAGGTATCTCTTCAAGTCCTGCAGCGCAGCCTCCGCTTCCGGAGTCCATTTCATTGGACCTGCCTTTTTCAAGATTTTGAAAAACGGCAGGGCGCGCTCAGCAGACTTAGAGATAAACCTGCTGAGAGCCGCCACGCAGCCAGCAAGTTTCCGCACATCCTTGACGCGCTTTGGTGCTTCGATCTGCTCAATGGCCTTGATCTTGTCGGGATTGGCTTCAATTCCCCTCTAAGACACGAAGAACCCGAGAAGCTTGCCGGAAGGGACTCCAAACACGCACTTCTCGGGGTTGAGCTTGAGGCTGATCTTGCGCAGATTTGCAAAAGTCTCTTCTAGATCTTGAATCAGAGTTGCTTTGTCCCTGCTCTTGACCACTATATCATCCATGTAGGCTTCCACATTTCTGTGTATTTGTGGCTCAAAAGCAGTATGGACTACCCTTGCAAATGTTGAACCCGCATTCTTCAAACCGAAAGGCATCCGTACGAAACAGTACGTGCCACATGGAGTGATGAATGCGGTTTTCTCCTCATCTTCTTCCGCCATGAAGATCTGATGGTATCCTGAGTATGCGTCAAGAAATGAAAGCAAATCACATCTGGCCGTGGAGTCGACAATCTGGTCAATGCGCGGCAAAGGAAATGGATCTTTGGGACAGGCTTTATTGACATCGGTGAAGTCAATACAAAGCCTCCATTTCCCGTTTGCCTTGCGCACGACTACAGGATTGGCCAACCACGTAGGATGGAGCACCCCTCTGACAAGGCCTGCTGCTTCCAGCTTCTTGATCTCTTCTGCGATGATTTCTTGGCGCTCCACTGCTTGTTTCCTGACTTTCTGCTTGACGGGCCGTGCGTGAGGACAGACGGCAAGGTGGTGCTCAATTACTTTCCTGGGAACGCCGGGGATGTCAGACGGTTGCCACGCAAACACATCGACATTCGTCCGGAGGAAAGCAACGAGCGCGCTTTCCTATTTAGGGTCGAGAGTGGCACTAATGGTGAAAGTACCACCAGTGCCATCCTCCTTGGCGGACACCTTCTTGGTCACTGGCGGAGCTGCCATTGTCTTCTTACACTTGCCGGTGGAGCTCGATGGTGCGTCCTTGATGGTAGCGCAACACTCCGAAGAGGTGCGCTTGTCGGAGTGGGCATCAGGACTCTTACCGGACTTGGTCTTCTTCTTCCCCCCGGGAGCTTCAGCGGCAAGTGTCTCGCGATCCGCTGCGGCTGCTGCTTCCCGGTAAATCTTGTTAGCACAGATAAGAGCATCTTTCTTGTCGCCATGGACGGAGATGACACTTATCGGGCCTGGCATCTTCAGCATGTTGTAAGCGTAGTGAGAGGCCGCCATGAACTTGGCGAGCGCTGGACGGCCGAGAATTCCATTGTAAGGCAATGGAAAATCGGCAACGTCAAAAGTGATCCTCTTAGTCCTGAAGTTCAGCTCGCTGCCAAATGTCACCGGCAGTGTGATCTTCCCCTTCGGCTTGCTCCTTCCCGGGTTGATTCCTTGGAATGTGTCGGTCTCTTCGAGCTCGCTGTCAGGGACTTGGAGTTTTCGGAGCACAGCGGAGGAGATCAGGTTCAAGCCGGCCCCGCCGTCAACTAGCATCTTAGTGACCTTGAGGTTGCGGATGGTTGGCGAAACCAACATCGGCAAGCACCCGACCGCAGTTGTGCGATCAGGGTGGTCCTCAATATCAAAGTTGATAGGCGTGCTGGACCATTTCAAAAGCTTGCGTGATTCGACGGGTGGTTCTGCCGCATTGACTTCCCGCACCCACTATTTGAGTTGGCGGTGCGAAGTATGCAGAGAAGCACCACCGTCAATGCACAAGACCTCTGTGGCTTTCTGAAACTCCTGCTCGCTGGTCTCGTCATCATCCATGTCTTCGTCGTCATCGTCTTCATCCTTGTCGCGGCTGCGGGGAGGTCTGTCTCCTTGCCGCTGATTGGCCTTGCCGCGGCGTCCTCCCCGGCCTGTGCGCTTCGTACCGTATCCTCCAGCACCTGCTTGTGCTTTCTCCTTGTCGCGTCGCTCGTACTCGGCCTTTTGCAGCTCGACAAGCTGCTCGACCTTCTTGCAGCTCTGGAGGTCATGGCCCTTGGTGCGGTGGATCTTGCAGTACTGTTTGTTGGTGCCGTCCTGCTTGTCGGCGGCCGCCACAGCCTGGCAGTTGGTGCATGCGGCAACCTCCGTGCCGGAGCTGCCATCTTTGGCTTTCTTGGCGCCACCGTCGCTGCTGGACTGCTCAACAACTAGCACATCTTTGCCTTTCCTCTTCCTGTTGTTCCGCCGCCGGTTTTTATTTACCGGGGCGGCATCCTCGCTGTCAGATCCTCCCGTTCCTGCATTCTCTCCGGGGAGTTTCCTCCCTTCCTCAGCACGTGCACACCTGTCGGCCAGAGCATACAGCTCACTGACGTCTCTGATCTTGCACATCGTCATCTCCTCCCGCATCCTGCGGTTACGCACGTTCTGATGGAACGCGCTGATGACCGCGGCAGGGTGGACATCTGGGATGTTGCGTTGCACTTGGCTGAATCTCTGGATGTACTTGCGCAAGGGCTCTCCTTCCTTCTGGGCAAGCAGGTGAAGGTCACTCTCCTGGCCATGGGGTTTGTGGCCGCCCGTAAAGGCGCCGACAAACTGATGGCATAGGTCTGCCCAGGAAGATATGGAGTTTTCTGGCAAGTGCATGAGCCAGGATCTGACGTTGGGCTTGAGTACCAGTGGGAAGTAGTTGGCAAGGATCTTGTCATCTCGCCCCCCGGAAGCCTGCACCGCGATGGTGTAGATGCTGAGGAACTCTGACGGATGCAACCTGCCGTCGTACTTCTCTGGTACGTCTGGCTTGAAATTCTTTGTGTTGGGCCACTGGACTTGCCGCAGCTCACAAGTAAACGTAGGACAACCTACCGCGTACGGCAGGTCGCCTGGTTCCCCTGGCGCATGCATGTCGATGGTGGGCCCAGCGCGCCGGTCTGATTGACGTCGCGTTTCTCTTCGGCGCTCGATGCGGGTACGAGCGTCTTCTTGCTGTCGTTCGTGAAGAACGTGGCGCTGATCGCGACGAGTTCGCGGATCTGATGAAGCAGTGGAGTTGCTGTCGCGGTGGACCCGGCGAGTCGGCGATCTTGGCCTTCGGGGCGGGGAGTGCACGGTGGTCGCACCCCCACCGGTCTTGTCGCCATCGGCTCGCACCTGGCTGGCTTGCCGCGGCTGCGATGTGGTTGGCTGCCGCGGAGTGTCGCCGTTGGCGAAGCCGATGAGGCTCTGAATGGTGGCCCTCCAGTCGTTGATCTTGTCTGGCGTTGGAGGGAAGTCTAGAAGTAGTTGAGCTCGCGCCAAAGCTTCTGCTGGAGTGGCGGGTAGAGGTGGCGAACGGTGCGAGGAGCGGGATACGCTCGGACTTCCAACGATGTTAGAAGGAGCAGTATTCTGTCCAGGCAACCGTGCCTCGCTCGCGCCAGCACATTGGCGTGTATGCTGGCCTGGAGCATCCCGAGATCCGCCAGCTCGATTTGGGTCGAGCGAACGTATTGTACCGTGAGTACCACGACGTTGCTGGTCCCGCGCTTCCTGAGATGGGCGCGGAGCACCCACGGATGCCCGGTCATCGTGGGAGCCTGCTACGCTGCTGACGGGCAGCGCAGCCTTGTCCTTGGACCTGGCCGCATCATGGGCTACCTCGTCGACGCCCGTTCTTCCGCCGGGGTCTTCCCCACCAGCCGTTTGCTCTGGCGGCGGTGGGTTCGACGCGGACGGAGCAGCCGCCTCCGAAGCCTTCTTCTTCGGTGGCATGTCGATGAAGTCGATGAAGATCTAGCTCGTGCGAACGCCGGATCAGGTTCACACAACCTCGACGCCCCCTACCTGGCGCGCCAAAGATGCCGGGGATTTCTGGCTCCTCGAGCACCTATGGGGACGGAGCCCCTTCTCGGTTCGGCGGGGGGCGGAGGTCGCGCAAAGAGCGGATCGAGGTGAGGCACGCGAGGGGTTTTACCCAGCTTCGGAGCTCTCCGAAGAGATAATACTCCTACTGTTGCTTTGTGGATTGTATTGAGTTCTTGCTCGGGAGCGCTGAGTGCTACACTACACACCAGCAGCTAACGAGTTCGAGCGTGAGTGTTCTACTGTTCGTCTCCTTGGGAGCGATCCCTCTCTACGTTGTGCATGGGCCTCCTTTTATATGCTCAAGGGGTCTCCAACAGGTGGCAACATAGGCAAGGGCAAAAATGGAAAGGTGTTGCGATAGGTACAGCTACCTACACAGTGAATCATACCTAACCCTAACGGCAGGGGACAAAGGCATTAAATGCCTATCTACGTCGCCCAGACGGTGTAGAAAAGGGATCGTCAGGGGCGCCACCGCTCGCCACGATGGCGATCTTGTCAACGCCGCATGCCACAGTGTACCCCTGGCTGCACAGCCGCCCGCCGCGTATGCCTGGAAGGGTCCCAGAGCGACACGTAGGTGGGTGTGCTGGAGCGCGGGTACAGAGTGGCGGCTGGCCGCGGCAAACGCCTTGCCGCGGCCGTTGTCTTGCCGCGTCTGGGAGCTTGTCGCTCGCCGGGTCCTGCCGGGACGCGTGGCGCGTCGCGGCAAGTTCCTTGAGATGCTCTGGTTGGCCTTCCCGGCAAGCTCCTCTTGCCGGGGTCTTGTGCCTCGAGTGGCCTTCCCGGCAAGCTCCTCTTGCCGGGGACTTGTCTCCTTGGCTTAAATACTTTGTTCTTGAATGGCTCCAAAGGAACCATAGAGGGCCTTGGTGATCACCTGGCAAGCCTTGCCGCGGGACGCTGTGACTGCCCGTGCACAAGTTCGGGATACTAGGGTACCCCTACTCTAGTACACCGACAACAGAACTTTTGGGTTCCCTCAGTGTCGTCAAGATAGTTTTTATCAGCTTTCTTGGAGACCAACAGGGATGTCTCACTATCTTGAACCTTATCTGCATTACTTACTTTACCATTGGATAACGCGGTACTGTTCTCCAATATTTTGTCCGCATTCTAAAAGAGAAACAAGCAGACACATCACATGTTTACCATGTTGTATATGAAACTCATTTTGGTAAATGAGTTCAGTAGTAAAGTGGACAGGATAACATCATGAAACAAACATATATCTATGTACCATGGTCACTTTATGGTCTATATCATTCTTGTTTTTGTTGCCAAATCAAGATAGAGACACAGTTCAAATAATATTTGTTCAAGACAAAGCAAAATAGACAGAATGTAAGTGTGGGTAACTATAGAGCAATAACAACACTTGTAATGTGCATGACATGAGAACATAACTGTTTATTCAATTGAAACTGAAATCAACATAGAGCAGGTTACAACAACAAACCAGTTAAAGAAACAGGTTTAAAACATACCCGTTGCGCCATTGGAGTTTCAATTCCATCCTTCAAATTTGAAAATAGTTGGTATGAGTAAATACATTCATGCAAGAGCAAAGGAGTATGAACCATAGCTACAGAACCTGACCTGAGAACAAATCTTCTTCTCCTTTAAGCGTTGAGTTGGGATTCGGAGTGGTGGTCCTCGGGCTTTGGGCACTGCAGTTCCCTTACTAACTGCTCGTGTTTGGGTGCTCTGTGGTGGAGACGGTGCTGTGTCAACTGGAACTGGGTTACTATCTGCCGGGGTTGGGGTTAGAAGGGGTGTAGCTGGTTCTCTGTCCAACTGGATAGGGGTACAATCTGCGAGAGTCTGGGTTATGTGTGGTGGATCTGGTCCTTGGGCAAGTACAACCATGGTTCTATCTGCATCAACTGGTAGCACTATCTTTTCTGAAGACCGTGTTCTTACTCCTTTAGATACTGCCATCATGCTCTCCAATTCAAATGGCTGATAAACAAGAAAAGTAATTGAAAGTATAGACATTGTATGATAGACAGGTGCAATGGATAGTGGGGAATAAAAGAGGGCATGAAATAATTCATATTTATGTTGTCTAACCAAACAGGATAGCATGACATAATTTCACATATATGATGGCTAACTAAACAGGATAGCATGACACAATTTCACATTATGATGGCTAACTAAAAAAGATGGAAAGACATAGTTCAAAATATGAGACTATGTAAACAGGATGACATGACATAACTATATAATGTGTTTATTAAATAGGTTGGCATGCCATAATTCACATACATTCACGGATAGAATGCCATAATTCAAAATATGATGACTGTAAACACTAAACATGATGAGATGATATAACTATATGATGTCTTTATTAAATGGGTTGACATGCCATAATTCAGATAGATGATGTGTATGTACTATGTAAACATGATGGCATGATATAATTCAAATATATGATTTATATAGTAAGCAAGTAAGCAGATGGCAATCCATATATGATGTAAAAACCAAGCAATGCAAGACAACATGCATGACATGGGTAATATAACCCTGCCAAGTTTGAGCATAGACCTCAGGGGGAAAATAGGACTGGTCATCAGTCTCTGAATCCTCCTCTGAGGAGTTCTCTGTAACCAGCAAGATGTCTGCTTTAGCAGGTAGCATTGTGTAACATCCCAAATTTTCAATTTGGAATGTTATACATTGGATCATCATGCATATCATATTTTCTTGCATTTTTATCGAGCCTAGAAATTTCACGCAACTCAAGGACCCTCGGAGAGAGTTGGAGATTTCGTTATTTTCATAATTGAGTTTTCTCAAATTTTGAAAAGAGGATCATTTGATTTTATTTATTTCATCTTCAAATATTTTTCCAATATCAAAATATATGAGAGGGAATAATATGACTTTCCCAAATTTTAGGAAAAAATGAAGATTTAATAAATAAATCAAATTTCAGATTTTCTTCGCAGTTTATTTGCATTTTATTTGGATAGGGAAAAATGCGCGTTTTCAAAAATTGCATTTTGGCCCGGAGAAAAGTTCATTTTGTTCGACTCATTTTTAGGAGTCGGGGAAATTTTACTTTATTAGTTCTGGAGTCCGGTAGATTTTCTTTTCTGTGTTTTTCCGCGCGCGAAACCGATTTAAAAAAATTTCGCGCGCCTGGGCCAAAGGCCCAGCCGGCCGGCCAGGCTATCGCCCGCGCGCGCCAGGCGCCAGGAGGCCGCGCCGCCGCCCTCTTTTGGGAAGTCCTAGTAGGACTTTTGTCCTACTTTCGTTTATTCCGTTTTTGTTTCTAGATCTTTCCTACTCCTATTCTTATTCCTTGATCCCTCCTCCAAGTAAACCCCCCCTCCCCAATATAAATACCCCCACACCCCCCCTCTAAATCATCAAACCAAAACCCCAAGCCCTCCACCGCGCCCCACCCGCACCGCCGCCGCCAGCGCCGCCGCCGCCGCCCCTAGACCGCCGCCGCCGCCCCTACACCGCCGCCGCCGCCGCCCCACGCCGCCGTTCGCCGGAACCTCGCCGAGGTAGCCGCGCCGCGTCTCTTTCTCTTTCATCGGATCGTTTTCTTCTAATCGTTCCGATTCTTTTCTTCTCTTACGTTTCATTTTCTTTCCGGTTCTTTTCTAAACCGTTCCGGTTTGCTAGATCGGTTTTCGTTCGGTTTTCTTTTCCGAAACCCTAGATCGGATTCGTTTTGTTTTCCAATTTAGTTGCCTCGAGACCGTTCGCCGGACCGTTCGTTCTAACGAACGTGATCACCGGATTCTTCTAGGTTAACGAACGTCCGTTCGTTCAACCGTTCTTCTTTTCTTCTCGTCGGATTTATTCCGCGATCGCGATCTCAGATCCGATCTTCGTTCTAGTTTATCTTCTCACTCGTTTATCGGAATCAGGTGATCCAAGCGCCAGGAGTTTGGTTTCGAAACCGCCGTTCGGAATAATCAATTTAAACAAAGTTTTGCTATGGTAAAATTTGACCTAGATTCAAATTGCTAGAACCGAGTTGTTTTCTTTCGCCGTATGTTTTCCGTTGTTTTGTTCAATTCGATTCTTTTTGCAACCGGAGTTCTTAAGTTGAACTTTCTGGTTAGATCTTTTATTCGAGTTTTACCTGTGTATTAGATGAGTAATTATTGTATGCTTGTTGTTTGTCTGCGATAGATTACCCGGAGTGCGCCGCCTGTTATTTCGAAGCTCTAGGTTTCGTGGATCCTCAGCAAGGCAAGTAACACTTTGATCATACCTTTTCTACTACCCAGTTTTACTGCATTAGATCAATCCTCAAACATTGAAGGATTGGGATCTAATCAAATTGTGGGATGGGAAGTAGATGAGGTAGTACCTATCACCTGTTTTACTTATGAAACCTTTGGGAGTTACTTCTACGTTTGCTTATTATGCCATGCTATGCTAGTAGACGTGGATTGGGTGAGTGATATCCATGACAGATATGAGTATTGTTAATTAATGGTTTATCTAAGGTGGCAACTTAAATACACATCTGGGTGGATTGAGGCACCTGGTTTCTATCAAGACTTGACTGTTTTTCTTCGGACCGCCACCCAGGCTCAAAGGGATCATAAGATCATTCATGCTAGTAACTTCTGTGTGCAGCCACAAGCCATTATGGGCTCTGGCATAGCTGATTAAGTCGTGCGAACTCTTACAGTGGTAGACTAGCAGATGTAGGGGATGTAGGTTGGTACGGTCTATCACATCATAAGGTTCTAGCGCTTCTGAAAGACTATGTCTCGGTCATCCGTTTCTCAAACACCATGCAGTGCGAGAAATCCAATGGAGGCGATCGAGTCTTGTGGGGAAAAGTGTGCAAACCTCTGCAGAGTGTACAATCTGATCATGATTAGCCGTGTCCCCGGTGATGGACATCTTGAGTATCTAGTTCTTGAATATCATGTGAATCTCATCATGTTACTTCTAATTAATATTGTTGGGTTTTAATTGTTCACTTAATTGGGATCGGAATGTTGTCAACCGTTCTCGATGTTTCAACCACCATGATAGTTAAATAAATTTATTCCTTTGCAGTAGGGAAAAACTGGCTTTACGCAAAACTGTAACCATAGAGCTTTTCCACCAGCCATATATGCATGTAGTATAGGCTTAACATTCATTATTCTCTATGTGTTACATTACCAGCATATTCCATGTGCTGACCCGTTTTCGGGCTGCAACTTTCATGTTGCAGACTTTTCAGACGATGACTAAGGTGCTTTTAGGTCGTGGTTCTATACTCAGTGATGCCGTTGGAGTTGATGGACTCACTTATCTTCCAAGTCTTCCGCTGTTATCGATATTAGATGGCCTTAAGCCATATTTATTGTAATAAGTTCTCTTTGAGACATCGATGTAATAAGTGTGTGATTTCTACTCTGCTATAAATCCTTCGAAGTACTGTGTGGTGTCAGCATTACTGATCCAGGGATGACACCGGAGCACAGAGACTTGACCATCTGAGGTCGGGTCGCTTCAGAGATGGTATCAGAGCACACGCTGACTGTAGGACACGACCACTAAGTTAAAGCCATAGATCACTATTCTCCTCTCATTTTCTAACTCCTCATCTTTTCTACTCTTTTAGGATGACGGACGCGAAGATCAAGTACGCTCAACCGGATGAAGGCACACCTTTTGGATTTCACTTGAAGGAAGTCACCAAGTACCTGAACATTGGACTACCAAGCTTCACCGGGACCTTCAACGCCACTCTGCCTGAAGAGGAGCGCTGGAAGATTCAAGCTCACGTTCCGGGAAGGACATTCGCGCCAATCACAAAGCCCATAGATAGTGTTTTCAGTGCACCAACCTGGAGTCTGGGAAAGAGCATGGCAGCTCATATCACCATGGGACGCATTGGAGAAGTTTACCAAGAAGACCTCAAGGACACTATCTACCAGATTTGCAGACGCCGAGATGAAGAATGGGAGATAGTCAGCATCAAGAAGGATATATCCATTGCAGCTTTCATCCAGGAGTTAAACCAGCACATTCGACGCCAAGAGAACCAGATGTGCAATGATATGATAGAGTTGAAGAATGCAAAGGCAAGGATCATCGAGCTAGAAGGAGAACTGAAGGGTACACGCAAGGACTACATGGACGAGATCGTAGCACTAGCAAGGCACAATCACGATCTTAAGCAGGAGATTGAAGAACTCAAGGGGAGATTAGCATCCAAGAATGAAGACAAGTACGTCGCATGCCCGAGCAACTACATCATCATCGACGACACCAATTCGGATCCAAGTGAACCCGACTTTGAAGACGAAGCTGGAGCAGACATCATGGAGTCTTCCACCGATTCAAATTAGTAGATGACCACCATATATTAGTAGCATTATTCCCTCCATGTAAACATTATAGTCCACGCACTTTTGCGATAGTTCCAGACCGTTTGTAAGCCCTTGTTTGATTGAATGAAGTGATTTTGTGTGAATTTGTCTCATGTGCATTTGGGGTAGTTTTTTCTCTTTAGACCTCACTCTATTCTTAATTCGCATCTTTTTCTAAACCCTCAGATGCCTCCGAGACGTGACAATGGATTTCCACCGGAGCTCACTCAGTTGATCCAGCAGCAGAACCAATTGATGCAATTGTTAGTCTAGAATCAGCAGAACAACAACAACAACCCTCCGCCGCCGCCACCTGTTGATCACCTAGCCCGTTTCCTTAGGATGAATCCACCGGTGTTTTCCAGTAGCACCGAGCCGATAGTAGCAGACGATTGGCTCCGCAAGATAGGAAGGGAGTTGACCACTGCAGGATGCACAGATGTTGAGAAGGTGAAATTTGCCGCCCATCAGCTTGACGGACCCGCGGCAGCATGGTGGGAGAATTTCACAGCCACTTACCCAGTTGACACTGTCACATGGGATCAGTTTCAGCAAGCTTTCCGCACTGCCCATGTTTCAACAGGAGCTATGGCCATGAAGAAGCGTGAGTTTCGCAACTTACGCCAAGGAGGAAGGACAGTTGGCCAGTATGTTGACGACTTCATCAAGTTAGCACGTTATGCCCCAGGTGACATTGCTACGGATGCAGCTAAGCAGGAGAAGTTTTTAGAAGGACTAAATGATGAGCTAAGCATGCAGTTGATGGTAGCAAGTTTCAACAACTACCAGGAGTTGGTAGACCGTGCCATCATGATTGAAGGGAAGCAACAGCAGATTGAGAACCGCAAGAGGAAGTATGGACTGGGGACGTATAACCCTGGAGCCCAGCAGAAGCCCCGTTTTACCCCTAAACTGGGAGTTCAGTTTCAGCATACCCATGGAGGAAGTGGATCGCACAATCATAATGGCCACAAGAATGGTAATGGGAATGGAGGAAGCAACGGCCAGAACCGTACCACCCCATCAACCCCAGCCAAGAGAGATCTGAGTCAAGTCACCTGTTTCAAGTGTTCCAAGACCGGACATTACGCCAATGAATGTCCTGAAGGCCAGAATGGCAATGGAAGCTCTGGGAAGAAGCCGAACCCTTCAACAGGGGATAGGTGAACCACGTTAGCGTGGAGGAGGTTGAAGCTCAGCCTGATGCAGTAATCGGTAAGTTTTTGGTTAAGTCATTTACTGCACTCGTTCTTTTTGATACTAATGCATCACATTCATACATATCAAGGGGATTTGTGGATAAGTACAACCTGCCAACCCAAGCCCTTAGGTCACCCATGTTAGTAACCTCGCCGGGAGCAGAATATATGGCAAATCGATGGTGTGATCGGTTACCATTAAGGATTGGTAACTATGTGTTTCCCTCAGACCTAATAGTATTGGAATCTCAAGGATTGGATGTGATATTAGGCATGGATTGGTTGTCAAAGTATGAAGGGAACATTGAATGTGCTAGTAAGACAATTTTGCTCACAACGCCCGAAGGAAGAAGGATCAAGTATGTATCTCGACATGCGCCCAACAGGACACAATTAAATTCCTTATCAGGAGTCGTACAGGAGGAAGTACCAGTGGTAAAGGATTTTCCTGATGTGTTTCCTGAAGAATTGCCAGGCATGCAACCGGATAGAGACATTGAGTTTTTGATTGAGCTTATGCCAGGCACTGGGCCAATATCAAAGAGACCATACAGGATGCCAGCACAAGATTTGGTGGAAATTAAGAAGCAGATCAAGGAGTTACTGGATAAAGGTTACATTCGCCAAAGTTCTTCGCCTTGGGGATCACCCGTACTTCTAGTGGAGAAGAAGGATGGATCATTAAGGATGGTTGTTGATTACCGTGGATTAAATGCAGTAACTATCAAGAACAAGTACCCACTGCCAATGATTAATGATCTGTTTGATCGTTTGCAAGGAGATAAGGTGTTTTCCAAAATCGATTTGCGATCAGGGTACCATCAGTTGAAGATTCGAGAGCAGGACATACCCAAGATAGCTTTTACCACGAGATACGGATTGTATGAGTATACCGTTATGTCATTTGGACTGACTAACGCACCTGCCTATTTCATGAACCTGATGAACAAAGTATTTATGGAATTTTTGGATAAGTTCGTCGTAGTGTTCATTGATGACATTCTGATTTTCTCGAAGAATGAAGAAGACCATAAGGAACATTTGCGTTTGGTTCTGGAGAAACTAAGGGAACATCAGTTATATGCCAAATTCAGCAAATGTGAGTTTTGGTTGAAGGAAGTTGGATTTCTTGGACATGTTATATCCGGAGAGGGTATAGCAGTTGACCCCACCAAGATTGAGACCGTAACCGAATGGGAAGCGCCAACGACAATTGGAGAGATCCGGAGTTTTCTTGGACTCGCAGGATACTACCGGAGATTTATTGAGAACTTCTCAAAGATTTCAAAGCCTATGACTGAATTGTTGAAGAAGGATACTAAGTTCAATTGGACTGAGGAATGTGAGGCCAGTTTTCAGGAGTTGAAGAAACGATTGGTTTCCTCACCAGTGTTGATTCTGCCAGATCAGACCAAGGATTATGAGGTGTATTGCGACGCTTCACGTCGAGGACTTGGAGCAGTGCTTATGCAGGAAGGAAGAGTTGTTTCGTATGCCTCACGACAACTGAAACCTCATGAACTAAATTATGCTACGCATGATTTGGAGTTAGCAGCCGTAGTGCATGCGTTGAAGACATGGAGACATTTCCTCATTGGAAATCATTGTGAAGTATATACGGATCACAAGAGTCTGAAGTATATTTTCACGCAGAAGGAGTTGAACCTCAGGCAAAGGAGATGGTTGGAGGTCATCAAGGATTATGATATGAGATTGCATTACCATCCAGGAAAGGCTAATGTTGTAGCTGACGCATTGAGCCGTAAGAGCCATGTCAATACATTGATGACCGGAGAGTTACAGAGGGAATTGACCGAAGATCTTCGTGAGCTATGTTTGGAAATAGTTCCGAAAGGCTATGTCAGCATTGGGAATTCAATCTACCTTGATGGATAAAATCAGAGAAGCTCAGAAAACTGATAAGGAGATTGCAGATATAAAGAAGAAAATGAGCGAAGGAAAAGCAAAGGGATTTCATGAGGATGAGCACGATACCCTATGGTTTGAGGACCGTGTTTACGTGCCCAATAACCCGGAGATCAGGAAGTTGATTCTGCAAGAGGCACATGATTCACCCTATTCGATTCACCCAGGAAATACCAAGATGTATTTGGATTTGAAGGAAACATTCTAGTGGACCGGAATGAAGAAGGATACTGCAGCATATGTAGCAGTTTGTGATGTGTGTCATAGAGTGAAGGCCGAACATCAGAAGCCAGCCGGATTGTTACAACCATTGCCGATACCCGAATGGAAGTGGGATAAGATAGGCATGGATTTTATCACAGGACTACCTAGGACGAAGGCAGGCTATGACTCAATATGGGTAGTAGTTGATCGTTTGACAAAGGTAGCACATTTAATCCCAGTTAAGACCACTTACACCAGTGCTAAGTTGGCAAAGATATACATGACTAGGATCATTTGTTTGCACGGAGTTCCGAGGAGTATCGTATCAGATAGAGGAACCCAATTTACCTCAAAGTTTTGGAATCAGTTGCACCAAACTTTGGGAACCAGACTAGAATTTAGCACAGCTTTTCACCCGCAGACGGATGGACAGACTGAGAGAGTCAATCAGATTTTGGAAGATATGCTGAGAGCCTATGCACTAGATTATGGATCTAGTTGGGATGATAACTTGCCGTATGCAGAGTTTTCTTATAACAACAGTTACCAAACCAGTCTGAAGATGGCACCTTTCGAAGCTTTATACGGAAGGAGGTGCAGGACACCGTTGTCATGGGACGAAGTTGGAGACCGTCAATTCTTTGGACCCGATCTGATCAAGGAGTCTGAACGGAAAGTTAAGTTGATTCGCGATAGGCTCAAGGTAGCCCAATCAAGGCAGAAGAGCTACGCAGATTCTAAGCGCAAGGAGACAGTTTACGAAACTAGAGACAGAGTTTATCTTCGAGTATCCCCACTTCGAGGAGTTAAGCGTTTTGGAGTTAAGGGAAAGTTAGCACCGCGTTTCGTTGGACCGTATAAGATTTTGCAACGCATGGGAGAAGTCGCTTATAAGTTGGAATTATCAGAAGGACTGTCAGGAGTTCAAGATGTATTCCATGTTTCTCAGCTGAAGAAATGTCACGCCGAAATGGCGGAGGTACCGCTAAGAGATACAGTGCCGCTTGAAGCGATTCAGTTGAAGGATGACTTAACGTATGAAGAGAAGCCAGTCAAGATTCTTGAGTATGCCAGCAGAGTTACCCGCAGCAAGGTTATCAAGTTTTGCAAAGTTCAGTGGAACCACCACTCAGAGGATGAAGCCACCTGGGAGAGAGAAGAAGATTTGCTCAAGGACCACCCTCACCTATTTTCTAGCCAACCCGAATCTCGAGGACGAGATTCATCTTAAGGGGGTAGGTTTGTAACATCCCAAATTTTCATTTTGGAATGTTATACATTGGATCATCATGCATATCATATTTTCTTGCATTTTTGATCGATCCTAGAAGTTTCACGCAACTCAAGGACCCTCGGAGAGAGTTGGAGATTTCGTTATTTTCATAATTGAGTTTTCTCAAATTTTGAAAAGAGGATCATTTGATTTTATTTATTTCATCTTCAAATATTTTTCCAATATCAAAATATATGAGAGGGAATAATATGACTTTCCCAAATTTTAGGAAAAAATGAAGATTTAATAAATAAATCAAATTTCGGATTTTCTTCGGAGTTTATTTGCATTTTATTTGGATAGGGAAAAATGCGCGTTTTCAAAAATTGCACTTTGGCCCGAAGAAAAGTTCATTTTGTTCGACTCCTTTTTAGGAGTCGGGGAAAATTTACTTTATTACTTTTGGAGTCCGGTAGATTTTCTTTTCTGTGTTTTTCCGCGCGCGAAACCGATTTTAAAAAAAAAATCCGCGCGCCTGGGCCAAAGGCCCAGCCGGCCGGCCAGGCCATCGCCCGCGCGCGCCAGGCGCTAGGCGCCAGGAGGCCGCGCCGCCGCCCTCTTTTGGGAAGTCCTAGTAGGACTTTTGTCCTACTTCCGTTTATTTTGTTTTTGTTTCTAGATCTTTCCTACTCCTATTCTTATTCCTTGATCCCTCCTCCAAGTAAACCCCCCCCCCCAATATAAATACCCCCACACACCCCCCCCCCTCTAAATCATCAAACCAAAACCCCAAGACCTCCACCGCGCCCCACCCCGCGCCCTCACCCGCGCCGCCGCCGCCAGCGCCGCCGCCCCTACACCGCCGCCGCCGCCGCCCCACGCCGCCGTTCGCCAGAACCTCGCCGAGGTAGCCGCGCCGCGTCTCTTTCTCTTTCATCGGATCGTTTTCTTCTAATCGTTTCGATTCTTTTCTTCTCTTATGATTCGTTTTCTTTCCGGTTCTTTTCTAAACCGTTCCGGTTTGCTAGATCGGTTTTCGTTCGGTTTTCTTTTCCGAAACCCTAGATCAGATTCGTTTTCTTTTCCGATTTAGTTGCCTCGAGACCGTTCGCCGGACCGTTCGTTCTAACGAACGTGATCACCGGATTCTTCTAGGTAAACGGACGTCCGTTCGTTCAACCGTTCTTCTTTTCTTCTCGTCGGATTTATTCCGCGATCGCGATCTCAGATCCGATCTTCGTTCTAGTTTATCTTCTCACTCGTTTATCGGAATCAGGTGATCCAAGCGCCTGGAGTTTCATTTCGAAACCGCCGTTCCGAATAATCAACTTAAACAAAGTTTTGCTATGGTAAAATTTGACCTAGATTCAAATTGCTAGAACCAAGTTGTTTTCTTTCGCCGTATGTTTTCCGTTGTTTTGTTCAATTCGATTCTTTTTGCAACCGGAGTTCTTAAGTTGAACTTTCTGGTTAGATCTTTTATTCGAGTTTTACCTGTGCATTAGATGAGTAATTATTGTATGCTTGTTGTTTGTCTGCGATAGATTACCCGGAGTGCGTCGCCTGTTATTTCGACGCTCTAGGTTTCGTGGATCCTCAGCAAGGCAAGTAACACTTTGATCATACCTTTTCTACTACCCAGTTTTATTGCATTAGATCAATCCTCAAACATTGCATGATTAGGATCTAATCAAATTGTGGGATGGGAAGTAGATGAGGTAGTACCTATCACCTGTTTTACTTATGAAACCTTTGGGAGTTACTTCTACGTTTGCTTATTATGCCATGCTATGCTAGTAGACGTGGATTGGGTGAGTGATATCCATGACAGATATGAGTATTGTTAATTAATGGTTTATCTAAGGTGGCAACTTAAATACACATCTGGGTGGATTGAGGCACCTGGTTTCTATCAGGACTTGACTGTTTTTCTTCGGACCGCCACCCAGGCTCAAAGGGATCATAAGATCATTCATGCTAGTAACTTCTGTGTGCAGCCACAAGCCATTATGGGCTCTGGCATAGCTGATTAAGTCGTGCGAACTCTTACAGTGGTAGACTAGCAGATGTAGGGGATGTAGGTTGGTACGGTCTATCACATCATAAGGTTCTAGTGCTTCTGAAAGACTATGTCTCGGTCATCCGTTTCTCAAACACCATGCAGTGCGAGAAATCCAATGGAGGCGATCGAGTCTTGTGGGGAAAAGTGTGCAAACCTCTGCAGAGTGTACAATCTGATCATGATTAGCCGTGTCCCCGGTGATGGACATCTTGAGTATCTAGTTCTTGAATATCATGTGAATCTCATCATGTTACTTCTAATTAATATTGTTGGGTTTTAATTGTTCACTTAATTGGGATCGGAATGCTGTCAACCATTCTCGATGTTTCAACCACCATGATAGTTAAATAAATTTATTCCTTTGCAGTAGGGAAAAACTGGCTTTACGCAAAACTGTAACCATAGAGCTTTTCCACCAGCCATATATGCATGTAGTATAGGCTTAACATTCATTATTCTCTATGTGTTACATTGCCAGCATATTCCATGTGCTGACCCGTTTTCGGGCTGCAACTTTCATGTTGCAGACTTTTCAGACAACGAGTAAGGTGCTTTTAGGTCGTGGTTCTATACTCAGTGATGCCGTTGGAGTTGATGGACTCACTTATCTTCCAAGTCTTCCGCTGTTATCGATATTAGATGGCCTTAAGCCATATTTATTGTAATAAGTTCTCTTTGAGACATCGATGTAATAAGTGCGTGATTGCTACTCTGCTATAAATCCTTCGAAGCACTGTGTGGTGTCAGCATTACTGATCCAGGGATGACACCGGAGCACAGAGACTTGACCATCTGAGGTCGGGTCACTACACATTGTCTGCTCTGAATACCTTGTTTTCACTCCAGATACTTCCATCACCGCTTCAAATGGCTGATGCACAGGAAGAGTAGTTGAATATACAAACGTTGTCAACAAATGGAACACGTAATACAAAAAAATGATAACATGATATAGTTCACATACATGATGATTGGCTAAAGAGCATGGCATTGCATAATTCACATATATAATGCCTTTAACAAGATAGCATTGTATAATTCACATATATAATGTCTTGCAACAAGATGGCAATGCATAATTCACATATATGGTAATTAGACACTGAATAGGTGGCATTCACACAAAGCATGTCTAAACTAATCAAATGACATAGCAATGCGAGACACCATACGCACGATATGAGCAACATAACCCTGCCAAGTTAGAACATACACCTCGGGGGGGGGGAATAGGACTGGTCATTTGTCTCTGAATCCTCCTCTGAGGAGCTATCCGTAACCAGCAAGATATGCGCTTCGTCAGATAGCATAGTCTGCTCTGAAGACCTTGTTTTCACTCCAGAATTTGCCATCATCGTGTCAAATGGCTGATGCACACAAAGAGCAGTTGATTGTAATAACATTGTTGATAAATGTAATATGTAACAAAAAAAGGATGGCCTGATATAATTTACATATAAGATGACTGGCTAAGCAGGATGGCATTGCAAAATTCACATATATGATGCCTGGCTAAACAAGATGGCGTTGCATAATTCACATAAACGATGAATAAACTAAACAGATGGCATTCGCACAAAGGATGTCTAAACTAAGCAGATGACATATTTGATGTATAAAGTAAGCAATGCAAGACACCATATGCATGATATAACCAACATCAGCATGACAAGTTAGAGCGAAGACCTCAGGGGGTAGATAGGAATTGTCTTCTCCTTCTGAATCCCCCTCAGAACAGATATCTTCCTCTCGATTACAATGTGAAATGCATGGAGGGGAGGCTGCCTTTGCGCCTACCATGGAGCGACGTTTGCATGAAGTTTTATTGCCACGCAAGGCTCGTCTCTTTTGCTCTACATGTTCAGTTCCATTGTTTACAATAACTGTCATGCATAGGAATAAAACATAGTGAGATTATGTAAGGAGTGCATGCAGAAATCCAGAGTGATGGTAGCAACCTGTGGATAGACCCAAAACCAATAATAGCAGGCAGATAATGACTTCAGTTAAAAAATACAGATAATGGCTTCTTTACTGTTTGTTTCCCACCCAACATGAAACTCATAGTAGACACCGGAGATTAACCAGATAGTAGATAGATACTATAAATAGCGGCCCTGATATGTACCCCACAACCATTTAAAAACTCAAGTTTGACCATTAGTTTGGAGCTGACTCAGAGTCTAATCGGTGAACAGGACGATAACGTAGCATGTAATATTAAGCGATGCATAACGTAAGCAGACACGAAAGAGTGCGACCTCTCTTGCGGACCCGTGTAGTCCTCGAGGTCATCTGCTCGGTTGATGATGGTAGTGCAGTTTTCATGGCTGCCAGCGGCGGGGAAGAAGATCTGAGGCGGCGAAAGACAGTCTGGAGGCCGGATCCCTACTGTGCTGGACCCTTCTGTCGTTGGAGCAACTGAGCTGGGGTGGACGACGGCGCAGCAGGAGCGGGACAAACCACGCAAGGTTTTCTTTGACAACTATCTGTAAGAGAAGTAATTCTGTAAGGGCTCATTTGAATTGGAGGATTCCAACAATGCAGGGATAGGAAATAGACAGGAATAGGATAGGAATGCACGTGCAAAACAGAGAATTTAAAAACACAGGATTTCTGCCAATCTGGGTGTTTGATTCACAACAATTGGAAGATCACATGATGCAAAGAAGCATGGTGAGATTAAGTCAAACCACAAGAAAATGTACGGTTATAATGCTATTATGCTACTATATCTTAGTCTTGTGCTTCATGAATAGGAATTTGAAAAGGAGGACAAGTGAAAATTAAAATTCCTACGTTTTTCCTTTCAAGGAGACACTAAAGGAACAAATCCGTGTGCTCAATGGACAATATATATAACATGTAGTGTAAAAAATAGATGCAACAAGTGTACAACCTCTTTGGCGAAGCCATGTCGATCTCAGCGTGATTGGGTTGTCCGGTGAGGATGCTCCGGCTGACTTGGCTATCGGAGGATAGGAAGAAGATCTTAGGCGTCTGGAGATGGAGCCCGAGGTACTGCCCCGCTGTGATGGAGGGTTTCATCGTTGGTGCAGCTCCGGTGAGTTGTACGACGCTGAGGCTGAAGCAGGACAAGAGAGACAACGAACAACGTTAACCTGAGTGGAATTCTAATAGCATCTCCAATACATGACGTAAAATACATAACCACAAAGTGCTAGATGTAAAATACATCAGCCGCTCATCTCTGAACTTAACTGTCGAAACTGAACTTAACTGTCAAAACTGAACTTAACTGTCAAAACTGAATTTTGCCGTCAAAACTGAACGCACTAGCAAGGTGAGGCTACACGTCGGTCGACTGACTTTTTCATCTCTCGTCAGTCGATTTTGCAGCCGTTGGATACGAAATCAAGGGCCTGTGGTTCATCTTCAACATCCACCCCCTGAGCCGGCCAAACAGCAACCCCCCGCCGCCCGCGGCCGGTGGTGCGCCGCCCCGCCCACCCCGAAAACACTCCCCACCGCCTGTCTGCCGCCGCCCCGGCCATCCCTCTAGGACCCCCCGTGCCGAGCTTTTTCTCCGGCGATCCCCACGCCACCGCCCCGCCAATGCCCCGCCACCACCGGCGACCACCCCCCCCATCCTGAACCCTAAGATAGATAGTGGGGTACCTCTCCGGCGAGCCCCCCTCCCTGCTGCGGCTGGTTCTTCCTTCACCCTGGCGGCATCTGAGTGAAGTGTAGCTAAATCAAAGCAGCATCGCGAGCAAGAGCAAGAGCGAGAGCAGCAGCGCGAGCAAGAGCAATAGCAAGTGCAGACCAGGCAGGGGACCGAGAGCAAGAGCAGAGCAGCAGCGCGAGCGAGAGCTAAAGCCGCAGCAGGTCCTACTGATGTGGATGTCGCCGCCGAGAGAGCGACGCCGTGGAGGAAGTGGCCAGCGACGCCGCCGTGGATGGAGCCGCACCGTGTCGGCTCGGGGCCGAGCGCCGGCAGCACCATGAGATCGAATCAAGAAGAAAATGCGGCGATTAGTGTACAACCTCTTTGGTGGTGCCGATTAGGCCGCAGCTTTATCCGAGGAAATGATGATGATGATGCTCTTCTGGTGGTGCAGGTGAAGACGGCGGTGTGGGAATGGAGGTGGCGCGAAAGACGAGGGGAACATCGGGGCAACTCCTTGGAGGTGGAGGACGGGGTGGCTGAACCGGCGGGACGATGAGATCGACGACGGATCCTCATCCGGTATGGTGGGTGAGGGACGTCGAGGTGTTGCTGTGGACGACGTCGTCGACGAAGAGGCTCCGGCTGGGTGGCGGACGGAGCAGGGTGTGGGGTTTCGTCGCGGGTTTTCGCGGCCTCGGTGTACGAATGGGTGGGCGAATGGGATGGCAGTGGGGAACCATGGCTTAGAGACGCGCTTGTCCGAAATGTGGGGTAAGTTACGAAAGTACCCCCACTGATTTGAGGCGGCTCTTTCGGTTCAGGGGTACCACGGGCATTTCGTGTGTCAGGATTTCACAGGAGGTGGGAGTTTTCGCGCACGTTGTAGTTTCGGAATAGCAAGGCACGGGTAGAGATGGAGGGAGTTGTCGGAGCACAATGAGACAAAGATATATCTGAAATATTTCGGGCTAACAAGGCGCGGGTTGAAATTTCTGGACAAGCCTAACGTGTAATGTCCCAAATCAATGCGCCCTACAAATGTCATTCAAAACTTTGAATTCATGTTATGTTCAATTAAAATATTTCGCTACGTATATAATGCATGCAACCTACTACTTAAATGAACGTTTTAGTGCATTCCAAACGTATATACTACCGCTTCAATATGAACTAAATTTGAATTTGTTTCTCTATTTGAATAAGATCTACAGTAATGATTGTTGTGAAGTCAAAGCATTTGAATTCGTTTCTCTGTTTTAATAAGATCTACAATCATCATTATTGTCAAATTAAACCATCGTTTGTGTATTATCTTCACAGCACACCACATGATTAGTCTCGAGTTACATATGAACTATGTGTACTATATGAACTCGAACTAGATTTTTCGAATCCACTTTATTTTGATTTCAAATCACATTACATTTCTAGCTCTAGCTAGATCTTCATAATCTAAACCATGTCTCATATGTATAATGTGTTTATCACATTATGTATGGTGCCCCGCCCCCTACGCCTACAAGTATTTAGATGTGAGTTGCACACACCACACACATTACCACAATATCAAATAAAATGTGAAAGTGTTCGATATATAGTATTGTTTAGATTGTTCGATGTTTAGTTGTAAGCTGCAAACGCCACACATTATCACAAATTCAAATAAAATGTGAGATTTTTTGATGTATAGTATGGTTTAGATTGTTCGGCATTTAGCTGTGAGTTGCAAATGCCATGCATTATCACATTATGGTATAACATGTGCACAACACGTGTATCACCGATGTATTAATGCATGCAATGTTTAAAACACTATGATCTCCTATTCAAATATATGAATCCGCTTTCATATCAAATTATGATCTTTGTTAGTCTCTTACACCCACACAATCCTCTAACCTTTGTAGCTACCACTAACTTTCTCTCATGCATGCACACGCCCTCCTCGCCCTCCCCCTCCCTCAGCATTCTATCCACCGGGCACATTCATTTTTTTCTTTAGGTCGTTCTCCCAGAGTCTCCACAACTCCTTTCCGACACACACCGATCGATAAACCTCTCCAGCGATGCCTGCCTACAACATACAAACACACCTTCAATCTCCTCCTTTATGTGTCCTTGCCTCGTGTCTCTCATACGGTCAGACACACGTGTAAACTCTCGCCCCTCTTTTCATCGCTCTCACAACCGCACACTCCTCCCCCTATCTAGCTAGTAGTTGGGCCTCTCGCGCCACCTCCTAGCTCCATTCTCTCTGTCTATCCGTCTCGCTGGGCCTTATTTGCCTCTAACAAATGGATGTACACCGACCGATCTCTCGCTATACATATATCTAGCTAGGTCCTTATAACTCATTTTTACCCACACGTCAATCGATCTACCTCATAAGTTGTGTCTCTCCCTTCCTCCGACAAACAACAATTGATCTACCGATCTAGTTAGGTTTTCTTACCAAACACATGGTTCCCCTTCATCATCCATGGATGCGTCCCGATAGATCTATCACGCACAGGCACACACAAAAACACATCCCCACTCTTATTGATAACATTGTAGTTCCACCCTCAGTTTGTCTAGTAGGCCTCTCCCACCATCTTCGAGAAGCAACTCCATCACCCATCCAGCACTCTACCCCTCTCCCTCCCTCTCCCTCCCTCTCTCTCTCTCCTCTCTCTCTCTCTCTGTCCCATCATATTTCCCGTCCTTCAGTTATGTATGGATGTCGACCGATCTCCCTCAAGACATAACTGGGTCTCTCCTTCTCAACACATATATGAGTCGTTCTACCTCTATAATTAGGCCTCTGCCTACCCCTCCCACCACCCCCCTCCCCCCACACACACACACTGATACATCAAGCGCTCTAGTCATGTCTCCCTGCCACACACAAACTTGACGTGTGCCCTCTAACATTCTGGTAGGCCAGTCGCCCTATATCTTTGACTTGTACACACACACAATTTCGATGGCTCTCTTCATCGATCTCGCACCCACCCACTTGATCCTCTCTTCGACCCTATCGACAGCTATGACCCCTCCCTCTCTTCTCGTGGATTGCCCGACCCTCTATGTATGATATGGATAGGCCTCCAATTCACACACATTGCATGCAAAAATTTGTTTGAGATGTCACCGACACATATTCCCACAAATAATTCACGAAATCAACCCCCACCCCACCCCCCCACCCCAAAACAAAAAACACTCACGAACGCGGTTTGTATCTCTCACACACACCCACGTAGGTGGGGGACGTGCACGAAGAGAAGAGGTGCATGCACGGCGCACGTACTCCCGTCTCTTTCCCAACCACACCCGCGCGGGTACACGGTGGAGCTCATTTCTGTACGAAAAAGGCGGCCCACGTGGTAATTTGGCACGTGTACTGGTTGTCCACATGGTGGAGGGAGGATCGTCTACCACGGGTGAACAAACAAATTGCAACTTGTCGTGTTATGTTAAAAAAGAGGCAAACCATGTGGGGCCTACCTTAGAGGCAAGGCTCTATACACTGGATTACTTTTCATGTGTCCCGTCAACTCGCAGAATGACGAGAAGCTTGCTTAGTACGCCGTCTCCCCCGCCCACGGGCGCGGTGGCTCGCAGGATGAGGTGAAGCTTGCTTACTACGCCTTACGCCCGCTCCCTCGCCCATGCGCGCGGTGGCTCGCAGGACGAGGAGAAAAATTTACTACTCCCACTGTTTACTCCTCGTCCCTACTACCTTGGTTATAGAGATTATACTATCATATTGTTTGGAATATATATATCCTTTAGTAGATTTCAATATGAACTACTAGTACATACTCCAAACACTGATGTATATAGACGTATTTTAGAGTGTAGATTCACTCATTTTGCTCCGTATGTAGCACTCTCCCTCGCCCCTCGACCCTCGCCCACGTGGTGGACGTGCAGCAATTCATTCGGTCTCATATAGCCAGAACGATATATACTGCACTACCATTATTGCTCGACTTCCCGAAGAGGCGAAGAGCCAATCGCAAGGTTAATATTTTGGAGATGCCAAGCACAAGGTTATAGGAGAACGAGTAGTAGGTGTCGCGTCATTTATAAATATTTTTTTTCTTCAGTGGCACGTACGCAATATGATAGGTTCATATGGAGAGAAAAGGAAACCGCTCCACTATACACATAGTCAGGACGGGCCAGCCTACACGGTTGCTTGCTGGGGTTGCTCTCTTCACACTCTCTCGCACAAAACGACTGTGGCCACATCTCTAACATCCCGGTGGATCACGTCCGCTTGGGGAAGGGGTGGATGCTTAGTGTAGATGCGGTGGCCGTCGCCGACGGTGAAAACCCACTGTCGGCACGTCTCGATCAGGGGTCCCCGCCATTCTCTCTCACAAAGCCGGTGAGGTTGCCTTCGTCCCTTGCTCACTGCCACGACGTGGGCAGTTGCCGCCTCCCGCCGCCCTCCTCAAGGTTGAGCTACGTCCCTCAGGTACAACTCCCTTTACAGCCGGCTTGCACCACTGCTCCAGCTGCCCACATCACTCCCTGTGGATATTTATCTATACTTCTTTGCCCCGCACATACCTCTACTGGCTTCTACGTACTGTATTTGTGATGAGTTTATGTCTCATCAACTAGTCCCAGTAATCTTATTCTAATCACGCTTGTTCAATTTCTTTGCCACACGGATGCTCATCTCGATTTTGGTGAAACTGCACAAAATGATACGATGGTCAAAAGGTTGCAAACTTCATTTATTAGGAAGCTCGAATGTTGCCAGCAAATTGAAGCTTGGTCAGGGTTCACGGTTCAAGGTCTAGGGACTGCATGGATCGTTTTTTTCTTTAGCTGCCTCTGTTCCAAAATAAGTGTCAACTTTAGTAGTAGTACAACTTTGTATACTAAAGTTTGCACAAAGTTGAGAAACTTATTTTGGAACGGAGGGGAGTACATATTTGCTATGATTTGTCAATCATTGAGATGCAATAGCATGCATGTTAGTCTCCTTTGTATTTGATGAAATGTTGAAACGGGCAACCTTGGATGCAAGATACATGTAACAGAAGCTGGAAGCTTCATAGCATTGTACAAATTTATCTCCCTGATAAATTATAGTACGTACTATACTAGTACTTCCTCCGTTCCTAAATATAAGTCTTTGTAAAGATTTCACCATGAACCACATGCGGATGTATACAGATGCATTTTAAGTGTAGATTCATTCATTTTGTTCCGTATGTAGTGGAATCTCTACAAAGACTTACTATCTACTAGTAATAGCTAGCCCCCACTACTAGGAATTCTCTATCCTCTCCTTGAGCCACGTCATCAAAATTGATGTAGCCGTTAGATGAAGTAAATCAGTCCATAATAGCCGTCTGATCTAGACGTTGAGAGGCTCCGCACTAAGCCACATGCAAGCACGCAGAAATACCGTGCCACATGCATGTGAGTGGGTTTTAAATCACATCAACATGTCTGCATGCAAGCATGCACCGGTAGCATGCATGTAAGTGAGCTTTGAAGTCCCATTAACATGTCAAAAAGAAAAATATAATCCCATTATGCAGTAGGAGTTGGATGATCTTTTTTCCTTACGTGGGATGATCTAAATGATGATGGGAGTTTATTTAGTTTGGCCACCACATTTGTCATGCGGTTATAGAGTTTTTTTTTGTTCTATGAAATCGATAATTTTGCGCAGAGAGATATACCGTTGTTCCGCGCCAACGCGCGGGGACTCATCTAGTAGTAATATTTAGGAACGGAGGGAGTACTATGTAAAGAGTTAGGTGTCGCACGGTGATAGTGTGAGGTGGGCCATGTAATCACTGAGCCTGCGTGTTTTCACTGCTCTTGCACGCCTCCGCTGTAAGAATGGAGAAAATTGTAATCTAGTACTAGTAGTATACCTCCTTTCGCCGAAAGCGTGGGACATCCAGCAGTCCTACCACCTCAGTAATAAAGACCAATGAGCCGTCAAATCACATAGACCCAGCAGTAAGTTGGACGGACGAAGCAACCATCACTCTTGCTCAAGTGAGAAGTCGTGTCCGCTCTACCCGGGCATGAATGCGGCATCGATTCTTTGGAGCGGCGCTGACCGTTTTGGGCGGGAAGCGCGCGCGATGGAGGGGCTTTGGGTGGCACAGGCTGGTCAGGAGCGGGCGTGGCAGCTGTCCGCATGTCCCTACCGGACACGCCCAGAAACGAGAGGATGCACCGACTCTCGTGGCTAAAATCGTACACTACACAACATCTCTCTGTAGGAGTAGGTCGATCTGTCGCTCTCTCTAACACACACATGGTGTTAAACACACACACACACACACGCACGCACGCACGCACACACACACACACACACGCACGCACGCACCTTGGTCCCGTTGCACCTTCTAACGTGACTTATTACACCTAGACGGAGGGAGTAGTAACTATACGAGATATGGTGGCACAATGACTTAAGTCGAATACAAGTGCCCAAACTTTGTGTGCATGTTATAATAAGGATTCACTTAAAATAGTATGTGAGCGAACTGAGGGATCAATTGGACAGTGTTCCTGAGTAGTAGCGAGATGTGTGAGGTAAGATACACCGCTGGCGCTTTTAATTTTTCTTATTAATTTGTTTGTTTCACCCTCTGACTGGTGGGACCCAACGTACTACGTGGAGAGAGCTAAGGTGATTTCTACACCATTGTGGATAGTCTTACCACCAAAGCCACATGACACGATAATGATTGAAATCCCAATGACTCCCACACACACAAAAAACACGGCATGCTTGTCGCACGAATGCAGGAATGTATAAAAGGTTATTTCCCTCTCGTTGAACATAATGGGAGGGTTGTGTAGCTGGTTAGCCTGTTCGCTCATCAAACTTGAGGTCTCAGGTTTGATAACTACACTTGAGCATAATTTGTGCCAGGAGGATTCTTTGACTGGTCAAAATGTTTTCTAGGGTTTGCACGCTTCACACTCTCTCTCCAGTATATATATACACGTTGGAACCTCAGCGCTTGTAGTTTCTCTCTTCACACTCTCTCGCCCTCTCCCGCTGGAGCCTCAGCGCTTGTAGTTGCTCTCTTCACACTCTCTCGCCCTCTCCAGATCTAAACAAGACTTCGTTGGCCTCTCTCTCCCCTCACTGCTGCTCAAAGAGCCGGCAGGATCCATCCTCGGGAAGGAAAGGAGGCTTAACGTTGTCGCCGTCGGCGAGGGACTACCGGCGTAGCTGTTCACTTTCCACCCAGCGGCGGCGCGGGAGGGCCTCCGACCCCTTATTCTTCGGCGGCGTCCCGTCGCCCACCGAACCACGCCCCAAGAACCTTAAGGTATAATTTACTTACTCCACATGCATTGCTCTAGCTGCATGTATAACATGAATCTAGGACGTGGTTCAAAGAGGAAAGGAGTGGGGAAAGTAGTGGGAAAAGTTGTATATTGCATGAATCTAGGACGTGGTTCAAAGAGAAAATGAAGGGGGAAAGTTGTATAGCATTAATCTAGGACGTGGTTCAAAGAGGAAAGGAATGGGGGAAAGTAGTGGGGAAAGTTGTATCACATAAATCTAGGACGTGGTTCAAAAAGGAAAGGAAGGGGCGAAAGTACTAGTTCAAAAAGGAAAGGAAGGGACAAGGTTGTAGAGTTTGAGCAGGACTAGATTTGCTGCGCTCACATAGGGAAAGGCGTCTGATAACAAAACTGGGACCAACACGGACTGACACGGAGTTTTTTTAGTCCCTACACCAAAATGTCCCTGTAAACAAACACCCTCTAATAATGCCGCTGGAAAATTGATGCAATGCCACAGTCGAAAGCAAATTACATGTTTAACAAATTTTATTGTTAATATAATCTCTATGTTAATATTAATCGATGCCACCATTTGAGAAATGCTACTGTCATGCTTTCTTTCCCATTTAGATAACGTAGATGCTTCTTTTTGTTGGCTTCTGTGTCATCCACCGTTATTGACCACTAATTGTTTCCTTTGCACCTCTGTGTAAACAGGGTTATCTGCTTCACCTCGTTGCCATTGTGACCTTTTGTTGCACTGCACAAAACACTTTTGTTTTAAGAGTGTTTTGTGCAGTTCAACCAAAATGTCACACCGACAACGTTGCTTGATTGCTTAATCTTAGTGGAACTGCACAAGAGGAGATCTTACTTCCTATCCGTTAAGGCGAATTTGGTTCAGATCTTCTTCTTGTGAGTTGTTTGAATTCCGCATCATGAGAGGTCAGTACTAGCCTTCTTTCACATGATTCTGCAGTGTGCATTCATATGTTGTGCTACTTGTACGATAATGATGCTTGATTTTAGTGAACTGCACAAATGGAGACAAGACTTCCAATCTATATGTGCACCGTAATATCCCATTGAGGTAAGATAAGGATATTTCACAACTGATGGCATGTATTTTGCCACTTTCATCAGAAAATTAAGTTTAGTACTATACTTGTGCTCCCTAATTGACATGCCAAATCTTACATTGAAGGCAAAGCTTGTTTGTTATTGAACCAAGTGATGAAGGGGAAGAACAAGGGGAAGAAAAACAAAAATCAACTCCCGGTGTTGTAATGAAGCACTGGAACTGTGATGGCACAAGTAATGATATAGTTTTGCATCTTAATTTATTGCTATGGCTGGAATGAGCAATTGTTTTGCCACTGATTTGATGCCACTCTTAATGTAATATGTAATTATCTCTACTTGTGCAAACAGGGATCTTCTTTGAAGATACCATATATTTTAGTGGAACTGCACAAGAAGATGTTGGAAACATTAAACTAATCGAGGAGTATATAGTAAGCTTAGCCACCACCGTAGATAGCAACAGATAGTTCCGGCATAATGATTCATCTATATGCTCTACACAATAAGCCTCCTGACAAAGGTTGGTACTCGCCCACTAATTTCATCCATATGATTGAGCTTTGTCATCTCTATTGGTGTTGTGCTACTGTTTAGATACTGTCATGAAAAAGTGGTCCTTGAGAAGTGCTTCATCTGTGTTGTTTTAAATATTTCCTTTCCTTCTTTTCGAGCAAACAATGATGCTAGCATTTAGTAGTCCTCTTGTCTTTGCACAACAGGATCATCTTCCTCTGAAGAAGAATATGGAGTACGTGAAGTGACTAGTTCCGATTATGCCAGGATGAAGAAGCCCTGTCTATCTTATCATCAGAAGGAGCAGTTGAAGGATGGTTACATTACTCCCCACAAGACCAAACTAACTTCAGCTCAGAAGGACTGACAAAATCTCCATTCTTTTGCTGTGATGCGCGAGTACAATGTTGTTCTAGGATTCTTTCTGGTGAGTTCCATTTTTTTTCTAAAAGTGTGCTCTACATGGACCATGTATGTGCCTGTTGAAACTGTCAATTCATAGTACAGTTTGCTCTATACTAATCACTTTTTTGTATTTGTGCAAACAGGGGTGCTCAGCTTGATTTCAATGGGAACTGCACAAAATGTTCATGAATACATCGAATCATTCATTTCCACCACAAGAAAGGAGGTGCCGATAAGTTCAAGGCGTTGCAACATATAAGGGCGAAATCATACAAGCTACGCGCGAATTTGGTTGATTTTGGTGGAACTGCACAAAAAGAACAGCTGGTTTATTTAGCACGAGGTGCCATGTCCATGTCCGAACTGATGGCAAACCCTGCCCATTCCACAATCGCAGGCATTTGATATTTTGGAGTGGGACAACCTTGTCAAATTTTGCTCATTGATTTTAGCAAGACATGTGTTTGATATTTTCGAATGGGACGCCCTTTGCTGTCAGCAGCGTCGATCAATTTGTTTCTTTATTCTTTAGTTGTGAAGTAAATATTGCCTCTGACATGTGAGTCACTGAGATGCATAATCATCGATTGTTTTGAATGTTCTCTATGGATTGCCAGGCCTGTGTGTTTGATTGCAATGTACAGAAACGCTAAAAAGTTGCTCAAACTCTTTGTACTCCTTTTGTTCCTTTTTACTTCACACATTGTGAAAGTGCATACTTTTTTGTATAATATTGGTCAAAGTAGAGATACTTTGACTATAGACAAAACTTGTATGGAGACTAGAAAGGACCGGAGGGAGTACATGTGAAACTGATGCAAACGAGGTGATCACCCTGGTAATAATGCTACTCCCTCCTTCCATCTATACAGGGCCTAAGTTTTGAATCTCTTGTACCAAGGTTGTTGCATAAAAAGATGAGCAAATATTGGAAATAGTACTTAGCCAACCAAATCACATGCAAGTTTTTTTGGGTGTCATGTAGCCCGCTCTTCTCCCTCTCTATTACTCCCTCGCATGCAACGTCCTCTCCCCTTTTTTGAATGTAAATCAACAATAACTCCTCTAGGCGTTCATGCATTGGCTCTCTTCATGCATGCAAATAAATGCTGCCAGCCATCGCATTTTCACGAGGAGGACCGCGCGCAACCTGCGAGGGGAATTAAGCGGGATATGCATTGGGTAGCTCGTTTGGCCTTCTATAGATGGAAAAATGAAATTTGAGATTATGCCTTATATAGATGGAAGGAGGGAGTAGTACGTATTGTTTGGCATGTTCATCCAATGCCAGTGATACAGGAATTCGAACTAATCGAAATAAATTCATTCATACATGGTCGGATTTCATATAAACATGCCGGATTTCATTACATTTCATACATTCTTCAACTAAAAAGGGGTGCGCTGGAGGTATAATTAATTAACCGAAGCTACCCACCTGTGTCCCACTGAGCCGAACAGAAGCTTCAGTGACTTAACTGCAGGTGCGGTTGCGTAACTGACATGTGGCCCAGATGCTTGTTGGGCCCACGTGTCAGTCAGCCAACTGCACCAGCAGTTAAGTAGAAGCAGCGTCCTTCTCCAACATAGCTCTCCGACTCCACGTCACCACCAAGAAGCTAACCGGCCGTCAGTGGTCAACCCGCCTAGCTTGTCATAGCGATTAGGTCAACTAGGAGCCCAATGATCAGGATCACCACATGACAAACACCTTTCTTCTTGTCATTCTTCTTCTTGAAGTTCGTGTGTTGCACAGCCTTGTTCTTCCCATCAAACTTTGCTTTACCATCAAACTTGCCCTTGTTCTTGAACTTGTGGGGCTGGAAGTTCTTCTGTACCATATAGGCACTAGATCCTCCCTCAATTCCTCAAGCATGTGTGTCCTTTGCTCTCGCCTTTTCTTCCACATCAAGAGTGCCAATGAGATCCACGAAGGAGGAAGCTTGGTGACGAAGGAGGTATAATTAATTAACCGAAGGTACCCACCTGTGTCCCGCTGAGCTGAACAGAAGCTTCAGTGACTAAACTGCAGGTGCAGTTGCGTAACTGACATGTGGCATGTTGGGCCCACGTGTCAGTCAGCCAATTGCACCAGCAGTTAAGTAGAATCAGCGTTATTCTCCACCAGAACTCCCCGACTCCACGTCGCCGCCAAGAAGTTAACCGGCCGTCAATGGTCAACCCGCCTAGCTTGGCTTCAACAGGAGGGTAGCAGCGGTGGCCTTACTTGGACCCGAGCGGCGACGACCTACCGTGTTCTACTCTTCCTCGTTTTCTGTGTGGCACGGCCTCGTTGGCAGCGGGGCGGGGCCTCGGCGGAGCCGGCGATGTCCTCTGGCTCGTTGCCGGCGGGCGGCGCCTCAGCGGAGCGGTGGAAATCCTCCCCGCGTTGCCGGCAGGGTGGGGCCTCGGCTGAGCCGGTGATGTCCTCTGCCTCGTTGTTGGCGGGGCGGGGCCTCGGTGGAGCTGGCGGTGTCTCTGCCTCGTTGTTGGCACCACGGGGCCTCGGCGGAGCAGGGCCTCGTCGACGCCAGCGGAGCGGGGACTCGTCGGAGTCGGCATTGTCCTCTGCCTCGTCCTTGGTCTCGCCAAACAACACCTCGCCCGCTTCATCGCCCTCTTTGCTAGCCTTTTTGTAGGCGGCCGCAGCCTCCGCCACCCGCATGCGGTACCGCCAGCGCTCGAGGCGGTCCTTGCGGGCGGAGCGGTACGAGTCGAGCAGCGCCTCCTGCTCCGCCTGCTCCACGGTGATCTGCTCCTCCGCCTGCAGGTGCTCCTGGAGGAGATGGTGGTTGTAGGCGGCGGCGGCCTGCGCCTCCCGGAACTGCTCCTGACGCATCTGCCTCACACTGTCCATATATTGGGCACGGGCCTCGCCGATGGTCATGGTGCAATGCACCGGCGAGGATGGCGTGGAGGAGGGGGTTGGCGCCGGATCATCGACTACCATGTTCTCCATTGGGACGTCGTCGTCCTTCGGCTGCCTGTCGGCCAGCCGGTCGGCAGTAATGGCTGCCATCTCCTTGTGGTCCGTAGTCCGCCCGTCCCGAAGAGCGTTGGAGCGCGAGGAAGCCATGGTGGGCAGTAGTGGTATGGACAGGAGAAAGGGAATGGATGCGGATGACTGCGGCTATGGCCGGCGCAGCAGTTTATATAGCAATGGTGGGCGGGCGGAGGGACGGACGTGTGGCGCTGGAGTAGCCACCTCGGCAACTGTGTATCATTAATATGGGCGGCAGATGGACGGACGGACGGCACTTGTGTCGTTTGAAGGCGGAGCAATCGCCTGCACCAGGAAGCGGGGCGGGCGGCGCTGACTGTTTCGGGCGGAAAGTGCGCGCGGGCGAGGAGATGACTTTACTTGGAGAGGATGACAATGGGGACCCACCAGGTCCATAGCCTCACGTACGCAAGTGCCTCCTTATTATATATATATATATATATATATATATATATATATATATATATATATATATATATGTATGTATAAAACTATGCTCCCTCCGTCTAGGTGAATAAGTCGTATTAGAAGGTGCATCACGACCTAGGTGCAAGCAGATTGGTGGAAAAGAAGAATATTTCTCTCTTCTAAACACAACATTTAATCACAGCAGTTAAGAGGATGACTTATTACCTACCCATGCAGGCCATCGTAATTCATAGCATGCAAAGCGCTTTTATTTCTTGCCTAATAATCGCATGGACATGCTGCATGCATTGGTCCTTGCCCGAGCAAAAAAAGGAGGAAAGGGGTTTCCACGGGAGACAACGAGGCAGAGGTGGAAGCGCTCGCTGGAGTAATTTATTTTGCTTCTCCCTGCTTTCCTGACATCACGGTCCCACACCATTGTCAACCTATGTAGTAGTCAATAAACGAGAGAATTGCACAAGAAGCGGCCGATAGCTGGGACCAAGCAGCTCGAGCATTATTTGTGTTTTTGAGGTGTGAGCACTGCAGAGTTTTTCGATGTTTAGCCCAAATATTATTTTTTCTCCTCTGAACAACAATGAAACCATTGTTGCAGGTATTAACTGGGCGGGTTGTGGCCCGTCTAGCCCAGGCCAGATATCCAGCCCAGATATTAATTTTTTTCAAGCTGAAAATGGCTAGCCCAGCTGTACTTTTTTTAGGAATACCCAGGCAAGGTCAAGTTGTTATTCTCCGCCCGGCTGGGCTGCAAATCTTTCCTAGGAGGGATGCATTAGGCTTAACAAGAAAATGGGCCTTAAGAAATAATAAATGGGATGTAATTATAAAAACTGGGCAGTAACTATAGAAAAACGCACCAAACACATGATTACTTTATAAAATATTATTTTTGGATATTGAAAATTTTAATTTCATTAATTGTTGCGAGCGCAATGTTTCATTGGATTTTTACGTAATATAAACTTATTTAATCTGACTAGAAATTTCGGGGTAAAAATATTTTGGATCCCATCAAAATGTGGGAAATTTTATTGAATTCTGTTTTGAACGGTTGGTTGAAATGGGCCGTACTTTTAACAAACTGTAAATGGGTTGTAGTAAATTCCATTAGAATTCAAAAATGGGCTACACATTCTTACAAATCTCAAATGGGCTATAAGTTCTCTGACACACACTTCTAGCCTTACTAAGTTGACGCGTCCCCTAAAAAAACAGAGTTGACGCGTATGCAAGGCTTTTTCAACTTATAGTCAACACACGGTTCTAGCAGCAATGGCCGTTGGATGTCCATCCAACGGATGTCGTGCTTCTTCTTCAATCTCGGATATTCTAGCTTTACCCGCCCAAAAAATGATTCCTCCCCCTGACATCTGGGGCGCACCGTTTCGGAAGCTGACCTGTGGGCCTACTAAGTTGACATACCAAGGGCTTTGTCAACTTAGTCAATATAAACGATTCTAGCTGCAGTGACCGTATGATGTCCATCCAACGGCCGTAGTGCTTCTTCAACCTCTAGTCTTCTTGCTCCAGCCGCCCAAAGCAGCGCTGGTCGTGCCGCCTGCTCCTGCCTCCCGTGGCTGGCTGTGCTGCCGCGGAGGCCTCACCGCCCCCTACTATTCCCACCGCTGGCCAGGCCCTGTGGCGACGGCAGCCCCACACGGCAGCCGAACGAGTGAACCCTCATACTCCTCTCCGCGTGGGCATCCACTGCCGCATCTTCATCGGCTCCGCGCCGTCCCCTTCCTAGGCCTCGCGGTCGTCCACCGCCCTGGTGCTCTCGGCGCGGCGTGGTCAACATGGTCAAGGAACGACTTCCATCGGACGTGGACTGTACGTGGAGAGGCTGACAGCTGGGTCCACGGCGGCAGCAAGGAAGTGCCTCCTTATTACGCGGAAAATAATGATTCCTCCACCTGACAGTACGGACCCACCGGACGGGCCACCGTATTTCGTGAAAAAAACATTTCCCCCTGACTGCTGGGACCCACCAGCTACACCTTCGCACGCAAGGAAGTGCTTCCGGGCAAAAAAACAATTTGCCCCCCTGACTGCTGGGACCCACCAGCTACGTCTTCGCACGCAAGGAAGTGCGTTCGGGCAAAAAATACCAAAATGATTCGCCCCCCTGACAGCTGGGACCCACCAGCCCCCCGACTGCTGGGACCCACCAGCTACATCTTCGCACGCATGGAAGTGCGTCCGGGCAAAAAAATGATTCGCCCCCTGACTGCTGGGACCCACCAGCTACATCTTCACAGGCAAGGAAGTGCCTCACAGTCGGGACCCACCTGGTCGAAGTGTACCTAGCGTTGTCATTCTGGTCGCGAACGTGTACGTACATACTGGGCGATGTAGAGGCGCGCACGTGTCGTAGTAGAGGCGTGCACGTGTCGTAGTAGAGGCGCGCACATAGCATGTACACGTACGTACAGCGGCCAGGGTGCAAGAAAGAAAATACGGCCACGTATGTGTACATACGGGCGGGGTCTCGAACGCCTACTCGCGCATACGTACGGCGAGGGCTCATGTACATGGCTGGGTCGGAACGGAGAAACAGCGTCGTCGTCGTGTTCATGGGGAGGCAACGGAATGCGTAGTCGTGTTCATCGGGAGGGCTTGGATAGAACAGGCGATGGAAACGAGGCCTGGCGTACCGCAGAACGGAGGAAACAGCCTTGTGTTCGACCGGCCACGTTCGAAACGAGATCCTGTTCATCGGGAGGGGGCTGGCGTACCTCAAAATGGAGGAAACGGACCTCCTACGGTCGAAACGGGGGTCCTGTTGATCGGGAGGGGTGTGGCGTACTGCAAAACGAAGGAAACGGACTTGTGTTGGAGCGCTACGGTCGAAACGGGGGTCCTGTTCATCGGGAGGGGTGTGGCGTACCGCAAAACGGGACTCCACGGGATACTGTTCATCTCCACTGTCGACCTCCTCCAGCCTCCCTGGGCTCCTGTTCATCCAGCCTCCACGGGCTCCTGTTCATCCAGCCTCCATGGGCTCCTGTTCATCCAGCCTCCACCGCGCGCTACTCCACCGGCTACTATTCAACTACCCCTCCACCGTCTACTGTTCATCCAGCCCTCCACACCACGGAGTCCTGTTCAACCACCCCTCCACGGGCACCCCTCCATCGTCTACTATTCATCCAGCCCTCCACACCACGGGGTCCTGTTCAACCACCCCTCCATCATCTACTGTTCATCCAGCCCTCCACACCACGAGGTCATGTTCATCCACCCCTCCACGGGAACCCCTCCACCCTCTACTGTTCATCCAGCCCACCACCACACCACGGGGTGTCCTGTTCATCCAGAGGCAACGCCACCACTCACTGTTCATCCAAACCCCCCGCAACGCTCACTGTTCATCCCATCGATCGGCTTCAGTTAGCAGTAGTAGCGAAGGAATCGCTCAATCAGGTTCAGTTAACAGCCATCGATCGATCGCTCGGGTTCAGTAACGCGTAGCCTGTAGTGCAATCGCTCGGGTTCATCTAGAGCCCAACGCCTCGCTCGGGTTCAGTTAGAGCCAACGCCTCACACACACGCGCGTACGTGTACGAGAGAAATGCGCATCGCTCGGCCCCCGACCTCCCACCATAACCGGGAACTCCCCAAAATTTTCCTCCCCCTTGCTTCTACCATGGTTTTTTCCGTCATGGACGGCCCAAAGAATGCCATGCAGCTGCGTCTCCGGCCCGCCCAGGACGAAAAGCCCATTTTCTGTCATGATTTTTTGTCATAGAAGTAGGAGCCCACCACATCTATGATGATACCGGGTTTTGTCACAATTATTGTCATAGAAGTGTCATATGTATGACAGGAAAAATTTCGTTCAGCCCAAAATGTCACGGATGTGTCTTTTTTTTGTAGTGAGGGCGCGGGAGATTGAACTGCTCGGCCTCCCTCTTCGCCTTGTCTACAAGTTCATAAAGGGTAATTAAAACTTACTTTTTAATGCCTTTTTGATCTGTCAGATCCATCCACTTCAATCAAAAGTGGTTTCTAAACTTCCACATCTAGATCTATCTTGTTCTGCATCTCATATCATGCCAAGTATATTCACTTATGCTTCACAACTAGTTAGATTCCTCACTTGTACTTATTCATGAATTCGTACAAATCTGGAACCAACTCTCTCCAAATAAGTGAATGTCTTCGCACTATGAGGTCAATGTCTTCAAACTGATTTATCTTCAAAATCTTCTGAGGATGCATATGACCTCTTCCCCTTCCCTCACACCTCTAATGTTGTCATAGGTACATGTCCGTGGGAGAATCCCTTGGTTCTCATAGCCTGCATTCATTTGCAGAGTTCTTACAGCGACACATCAAATCTCCTGAAGCCAGTTCCTGTCTGACCAGCAGATGGAAGCCATTCACAATCTTGAAGCCTTTTAGCTTGAATATAATGGCCACTAAGAAATCAGCTAGAAAGGGCGGCAGGCAGCGCCGTGGGGATACTGCCAAGGATTTGTCACCAGATCTTTTTGAAATGTACAAGACAGATCCTGAAGAGAATTACAATCAGCGCAAGACTCGAATCCAATGAATTCAAAGATATTGGGTAGAGGAATGGTTCAAGTATAGATTTGTCACTACTGAGTATGCTGAAAAGAACACCATCAAGCGACCATGGGGAGATATTGTATACAGAGGTCTCCTGCCCAAGTCCCAGTCTGAAGCCATTGCTCAAGGCTTCTACCCTTGCATGGTCCGTGGACCGCAGCCAGACAATGTCGATCCATCATCTTTGTTATGGTGTCATGAAGACAATCGCTTCAAGCACAATTTCCAATTTGCAAAGGAGTCTGCTGCAAAGAACAAGAAAGCATTTGGACTCGACTTCAACCCTGGTCCATCTACTCCAAAGGCTGATGGCACCCGCGATGCCAATCCAAATGTCATCGGCCCCTTCTATAACCTCGACGGCCTTCTCACTCACATAGTTGTACAGGGGGCCGCTGTGGAGCACTCAGCTGATGACGCAGATTCTGATGAAGCGCCAACTCCTCCTAAGCCGTAGAAACAGAAGAAATCAAAGGCTTCAAAGCCCTCTGTCGCACCAAAAGCTTCGCGTGCGAAGCCATTGGCAACTGCACCTCCTGAACTCGGTGTGCAATCTGAAGATCTTTCTCGTGTCTCCAAGAAGACAGAGAAGCCCAAGAAGAAGAAGCCCATGAAGACTTCTGGGCATGAACATACTCATGCTGCCGTTCTACGGAATGAAGATGAAACCATTGATCCGTCCAGTGATGACGATCTTGGTGATGATGCCTTTGAGTTTCTGATCAAGAGCAACCAAGAGGTGGAGATCTTCAACGATCTGCCCCTCTTTGATGTGGATATTCTAAACAATTTCATTGATGAGTGGTTTGACAACCCGAGCCTCAGCATTCATGATCTCCATCTGCCAATTGACATCAGCGTCACCTTCCATGGAGCCATTGCTGATGAATTGGCCTTGGCTCAGAAGATCGTCGAGCTGAAGAACAAAATTGATTAGGAAAAGGCTCAATTCAAGAAGAACATGGCCAAGCTCAACGTGGCTGATGTTCAAAGCTTCAAGGAAACACTACATGAGCTCAAAGAATAGTTTCACAAGAAATGTGAAGAATCAAAAGGTTCAAGAGAGCGGATGAAATACTTCGCAGAGAAATGTGTTCAAGCACACAATGAGGCAGAAAAGCGCAAGGCTCTTGGGCGTCCAGGCATCCACCCCAAGATGGCTGCCAAACAAAAGAAGAAGAAGCCTTTTGTGGCCCAAGCTGAAACATCAAGGTAGGAAGCACCTCGCATTGTCTTCCCTGCCAGCATGACAGGCTCCAAGCCTAAGGTCCCCTCAGCAGCTTCAGAGCTGAAGAAAACAAGGGCAGTTGAAGCCGAAGCCAAGAAGCGCAAGCACAAGAATGTTTCTGATGATGCTCCATCGAAGAAGAAACTGAAAAAGGCTTCAAAGAAAGAGCGTGCTGCGGCCTCTGAGCCTCTTGTTGTCGAGCCCATTTCTGTTGCTCGTCCTGCCTCCACCAACCAAGAGTGTCAACTTGTGATCCACGAGCCTGCTTTCACAGAGGCTCCTGAAACTGAAGAAGTACCAACTGTTGACCCCATCACAGCTGAAGACATTGCTCATGAAGACAATGTAGATGATGATGAAGTCCTTCCTCAAATCGAGCACCAACTGGTCGTCCTTTGACGCCAATTGCTCAGGATGATTCGTGGGCTGATCGCCCCCAGCAAGACACCCCCACTCATGATGAAACTCCCACAACACCAACACCTCAAGTGACCACTCCGGTACTTGACAACGACTACATGGTGCAGACCACTCCATCACCACAGGCATCGCCCGCATTCCGCAGGCTTAGCAAAGGCCCTAGGCCATAGGTCACCATGCCGAGCATTCGAGAAGGAGAAGTGCACCAAAGCTCAGTTGCACGCGAAGAGTTTCCTGAAGCCACTCCTACTAAGAATGTCTCTGAGTCTGAAGCAAAATCTGCTGAAGACATTCCGGCTGCATCAGCCGATGACAATCAAGAACCAAGAGAATAAGAAGAAAGAGTTGCCACACCCCCTGTCACTCAAGAAGTCGTTCTCGAGGAGAACGTGACTGTGCCCGACCCTCTTGTCATTGAAGACACGGAGGTTGTGAATACTGAGGCTGCAACCGAAGCCAATGACATTGTCATGGCTGAAGATAATGTGGAGCCTGAAGCCAATGTTGTGGCTGGAGCTCATGTGCAACCTGAAGCACATGTGGATGCCAATGCCACTATTCCAGCCCCAAGGCCTCACACAATCAAACAGGCCTATAATCGTGGTGAACTTGTCACAGTTTGGTGGCCCATCATGGTGCCTCCCACTGCTCCCAGACCTCAATATGACTATCATGTGGAGCGCAGGCCACAAGTTCAGAAGCTAAAGCCTAGGCTACCAAGGCTTCCAGGTGCTGCAACCTCCCCAGGATTGTTCAGTGTGAACAGCTTCAGAGCCCACAACACCTTCTTCGATAGCGCCAAGAATCCATACTCGAAGCCAAAGATCTCATATGATCGCTTCTGGAGCTATCAGCAGCGCAGCTATTATTCATGTGTCTTATACAATCAAGAGCGAATCTTTCCTCACATGCGCCTGGATTGTGAAGCCATTGTTGGTCTGCCCTGCCTGGAAGAAGCTCTGGACTATTTCAGAGGGGTTGGTCTTCTACAGTTCGTCACTGACAAAGAGCACTAGAATGAAGAGCTTCTGCTGCAGTTCTATGCCACTCTTCACATTCGTGGCTACAACAGGGATCTGAAGACATGGGTCCTTGAGTGGATGACAGGTGATGTGCACCATGAAGCCAAAGCTCAAGACATTATTGTGCTTACTTCACTGCCCACTCCAGGTGAACTCTACGAGCCTGGTTGTCAGCTACACCAAAATAAACTGCAAAGTATCTTCCAGCGGCCTGAACCAAACATGAGTCAGATGCTCAGTATGATGAATCCATTGCCTCAAGATGCTGATTATCCAAATGAATTCTTCGTCAAGGACATTGAGTACCTGCCCCGCATAGTTTATCATATTCTGAGGCATACTCTATGGCCCATCAAGGGACACTCAGTTGAAGCCAAACTTGAAGGAGCCATGAAGACTTTGGTGTTCTATATTGTCAATGGCATCAGATTCAATTCCCAGGATTTCTTCATCAGACAGCTTGCTGCATCTGGAATTGATCTGTTTGGCTTGAAATTTTATGCGCCATGGGTGATGCGCTTAATCAAGCTTCATTCTTTTGTCGACTATCAGCCCTCAGTGTGCAACCATCTTGTCTTTTTGCCTGAGGTTGATATGTCCGTCGAAGCCATCTACCCTGAGCCTTCCAAGGAGCCAATTTATCTTCATAATGTTGATCGCCAAAGCTTCACGCAACCAATTGAGGGAGTTCTTGCTGCAACTCGAGTCTATCCTCTGGCTGGAAATATGCGTGCACCTCATCATGCTCCCACTGAAGCCACTGAAAGCGCCATTTCTCAAAGGCCTCGGAAGCGATCTCGTGTACTCAATGACCGAGAGCTTCTTGTGGCCTTACATCAGAAATAGGATAGACACCATGAATGGCTAAAGTGTCAGATGCAGAGCCCCTTGGTGGACGTTAAATGCATTCACAATCTTGCCACCAAGAACGCATTCGTAGCACATGAAGCCTGTCGGCGGTCTTGGAAGAGTCTCACACTGCTGTGCCCTGAAGAGGATCTTCGCGACGATGGCTTAACCGAGCGCTTCAAATTTGATTCCACGCCTCCCCAGAATGTTGTCTTGCGTCTAACTCCTTCCATAGAAGACTCTGAGTAATCATCTTTGGCTGCAACTGTTGTTGCGACAGTCGTCGATGAAGAAGACGATGCCACTTCACCAACCATGGCTTCGCCGCGTCTCGACACTGCACCAGGCCCCTCTGCACCACCAAACTCCAATGTCGACCCTGCACCTTCATCTACTCCTGATGGGAACGAGTAGATGCTCTATGTCTTCAAACCTTTTTGGTCATTATTGACAAAAGGGGGAGAAGCATATCAGTTGATAGTCTTCAAGCGGGTCCATATGGGTGGTTGCTATAATTTTTGCCAAGTGGTTACACCTCTCGTTTTTGATACATTTGGTTCTTTGGGTTTTAACACTTAAACTTGATGGTCGTCTACTATGTTTCTTGCTACTCTGTGATGCGATGATAAATTCCGCAGGAAGTCATTCAGCAGACGTCCATTTTTCATTATGCATGTCATTATCTTTGCTGTATCTGTATATGCATGATGAATTGTCTTCATAGGTTGAAGAGGATCTCCAGGATACGTCTCCAACGTATCTATAATTTTTTATTATTCCATGCTATTATATTATCCATCTTGGATGTTTATGGGCTTTATTTTACACTTTTATATTAATTTTGGGACTAACCTATTGACCCAGAGCCCAGCGCCAGTTCCTGTTTTCCCTTGTTTCAGTGTTTCGAAGAAAAGGAATATAAAACGGAGTCGAAACAGAATGAAACCTTCTAGAGAAGTTATTTTTGGAAGGAAAGCTACCCGATGGACTTGGAGTGCACGTCAGAAAAGAAACGAGGGAGCCACGAGGTAGGGGGCGCGCCCACCCCCCCTAGGGCGCGCCCTCCACCCTCGTGGGCCCCTCATGGCTCCCCTGATGTACTTCTTCCTCCTATATATACCCATATACCCTAAAAACTTCGGAGAACAGAATAGATCTGGAGTTCCGCCGCCGCAAGCCTCTGTAGCCACCAAAAACCAATCGGGACCCTGTTCTGGCACCCTGACGGAGGGGGGAACCCTCACCGGTGTCCATCTTCATCATCCCGACGCTCTCCATGATGAGGAGGGAGTAGTTCACCCTCGGGGCTGAGGGTATGTACCAGTAGCTATGTGTTTGATCTCTCTCTCTCTCGTGTTCTTGATTTGGCAGGATCTTGATGTATCGCGAGCTTTGCTATTATAGTTGGATCTTATGTTGCTTCTCCCCCTCTACTCTCTTATAATGGATTGAGTTTTCCCTTTGAAGTAATCTTATCAGATTGAGTATTTAATGATTTGAGAACACTTGATGTATGTCTTGTCGTGCGTATCTGTGGTGACAATGGGATATCACGTGATTCACTTGATGTATGTTTTGGTGATCAACTTGCGCGTTCCGCCCATGAACCTATGCATAGGGGTTGGCACACGTTTTCGTCTTGATTCTCCGGTAGAAACTTTGGGGCACTCTTTCAGGTTCTATGTGTTGGTTGAATAGATGAATCTGAGATTGTGTGATGCATATCGTATAATCATACCCACGGATACTTGAGGTGACATTGGAATATCTAGGTGACATAGGGTTTTGGTTGATTTGTATCTTAAGGTGTTATTCTAGTACGAACTCTAGGGCTGTTTGTGACACTTATAGGAATAGCACAATGGATTGATTGGAAAGAATAACTTTTAGGTGGTTTCGTACCCTGCCATAATCTCTTCGTTTGTTCTCTGCTATTAGTGACTTTGGAGTGACTCTTTGTTGCATGTTGAGGGATAGTTATATGATCCAACTATGTTACTATTGTTGAGAGAACTTGCACTAGTGAAAGTATGAACCCTAGGCCTTGTTTCCTAGCATTGCAATACCGTTTACGCTCACTTTTATCATTCGTTACCTTGCTGTTTTTATATTTTTCAGATTACAATTACCCATATCTACCATCCATATTGCACTTGTATCACCATCTCTTCGCCGAACTAGTGCACCTATACAATTTACCATTGTATTGGGTGTGTTGGGGACACAAGAGACTCTTTGTTATTTGGTTGCAGGGTTGCTTGAGAGAGACCATCTTCATCCTACGCTTCCCACAGATTGATAAACCTTAGGTCATCCACTTGAGGGAAATTTGCTACTGTCCTACAAACCTCCGCACTTGGAGGCCCAACAATGTCTACAAGAAGAAGGTTGCATAGTAGACATCAAGCTCTTTTCCGGCGCCGTTGCCGGGGAGGTGAGTGCTTGAAGGTATATCTTTAGATCTTGCAATCGAATCTTTTTGTTTCTTGTTTTAGCACTAGTTTATTTTATAAAAGAAAACTACAAAAAAATGGAATTGAGTTTGTCTCATACGCTTCATCTTTTTAATATTTTTCGTGAGTATGATGGAAAGGAAAATTGTGCCAAAGTGTTAGAAGAAGAATGCATTAAAATGTTTGGCACTAAATCTTTGAATGATGAGCATGATTGCAATGTTGTTAGTATCAACTCCTTGAATATCCATAGTACTAATGATGATTGCACTAGTTATGCTGAAAATGTCTCCTATAAACATGTCAATTTTTGTGGAGTGCATTGGGTTTGCAAGTACACACCAAATAGGGAAGATAGATATTTCAAGAGGCATAAGTACTTAGAAACTAAATTGTTGAAGAGAGGCTAGATGATTGCGCTGAAAGATTCAATATTTATCGCGCCCCTTGTTAACTTTGCAATGAACATGGTCATTTAAAGCTCCAATGCTATTTGTTTCATGATCAAGTCGTGTCCAAAAATTGTGATAACTTGATTACTCTTGAGCATCATAAAGAGCTTAGTCTTCTTTTGGATTATGAAGAAATGAAACGTATAACTGAGGGTATTCCAAAGTTTAATGTTGATAGATTTCTTGATTTTGATCTAGAGAAGATTTATATGTATTGTGCGGTGAATTGCATTGAAAATCCTTATATTGCCAATTACATAAAGAAAATAAAACAGATAGAAGATGAAGATAATACTAATGAAAGGGAAGAGACTTCCCAATATCCTCCTATTATTTCTTATGATGAATCAGGTAACAAGGAGGAGCCTTCTATTCAACCAATCTCATTAATAAGGAGCTCCAAAAAGAGGATTGAACCCACACATAATGTGGTGAAGAAGAAGAAAAGAAAGAGGAAGAGAGGTAAAAAGGTATCTCTCCCAAATACGGTTGCTCCTATTATTGTGGTGCCTCATGAAAATGAATCAAAAATAATTATGGAAGATGATGCACTTGATGATGATCTCGTTATGCCTATTGCTTGTTGTGATGATTATGATTGGGAAGATAATGATACTTCTTATGATCTTGAAAATCTTTTTGGCACTTGCTTGGAATAATATGATAATAATGTTTGCTATACTATTGGTGCTATCCATACTATTAATGATGAGAGTGATTATGCTTATGATATGAAAAGGCCCAAGCTTGGGGAAGCTATGGTTGATGAGGATGACATATTTGAGAATATATTTGCTGCAATTAATGTTTGTCCCTGGCTTGGGGATGCTACGTTTAACGAAGATGATATTTTTAGTCTCTCAAGTTTTGATATGCAAATTTATAATGATGATAGCATGCCTTCTACCTATGATGATTATATTGATGAAAGTGGGTTTGGAAGAGTGCCAACTTTAGGAAGTAATGATCCCACTATTTTGGAGGATGTTGAATCTTATAATATTTATGAAAGTGGATTTGGAGAGGTCATGACTTTATTTAGTGATGTATCCACTATTTCGGAAGAGGTTTCAATTGATTATGATGAGAACAAAGTTGCTACTTATGATGATTATTGTGATGAAACTTATGCTATAAAAAGTAGTGATGATTATATTTATAAAACTTGTCATGATTATGGTTACCCTTTTTCTGAACATTACTCTGTTAATGTGGAAACAATTTATAGTATTCAAGTCTCTTATGATACTCCCACTATTCCGTATGAGAAGAATTTTGCTTATGTGGAGAGTAATAAAATTTCTATGCTAGTAGATCATGAAAAGAATGTTTTAGGTGCTGGTTATATTGTTTAATTCATTCATGATGCTACTAAAAATTATTATGAGGGAAGAATATATGCTTGTAGGAATTGCAATAATATCAAGTTTCCTCTCTATGTGCTTAAAGTTTTGAAGTTATGTTTGTTTTACCTTCCTATGCAATTTGATTCTTGTTCCCATAAGTTGTTTGCTCACAAAATCCCTATGCATAGGAAGTGGGTTAGACTTAAATGTGCTAGTCATATTCTTCATGATGCTCTCTTTATGTTTCAATTCTTATCTTTTTGTGAGCATCATTGAAATCATCATGCCTAGCTAGGGGCGTTAAACGATAGCGCTTGTTGGGAGGTAACCCAATTTTATTTTAGTTTCTTGCTTTTTGGTTCTGTTTAGGAATAAATAAAACTTATAGCTTTTGTTTAGATGTGGTTTTATGTTTTAATTAGTGTTTGTGCCAAGTAGAACCTTTGGGAAGACTTGGGTGAAGTCTTTATGATCATGCTGTAAAAAACAGAAACTTTAGCGCTCACGAGATTAGCTAAAACTTTTTACTGGAGAATGCTATTTAGTTGATTCTTTTCGCATATGATTACTAGACAAATTCCTCAGGTCCACCAATTAATTTTAGAATTTTTGGAGTTCCAGAAGTTTGCGTTAGTTACGGATTACTACAGACTGTTCTGTTCTTTACATATTCTGTTTTCATTGTGTTGCTTGCTTATTTTGATGAATCTATGGCTAGTAAACTAGTTTATAAACCATAGAGAAGTTGGAATACATTAGGTTTAAAACCAATATAAATAAAGAATGAGTTCATTACAGTACCTTGAAGTGGTGTTTTGTTTTCTTTCACTAACGGAGCTTACGAGTTTTCTGTTAAGTTTTGTGTTGTGAAATTTTCAAGTTTTGGGTAAAGATTCGATGGACTATGGAATAAGGAGTGGGAATAACCTAAGCTCGGGAATGCCCAAGGCACCTCAAGGTAATATCCAAGGATAACCAAGAGCCTAAGCTTGGGGATGCCCCGAAAGGCATCCCCTCTTTCCTCTTCATTCATCGGTAACTTTACTTGGAGCTATATTTTTATTCACCACATGATATGTGTTTTGCTTGGAGCGTCATTTTATTTTCTTTTGCTTTGCTTGCTATTTGAATAAACTATCAAGATCTGAAATTTTTAAAATGGGAGAGTCTTCACATAGTTGCATAATTATTCGACTACTCGTTGATCTTCACTTATATCTTTTGGGGTAGTTTGTTGTTTGCTCTAGTGCTTCACTTATATCTTTTAGAGCATGGTGATGGATTTGTTTTATAGAAACTATTGATCTCTCATGCTTCACTTAGATTATTTTGAGAGTCTTAAATAGCATGGTAATTTGCTTAAATAATCCTAATATGCTTGGTATTCAAGATTAGTAAAAACTTTCTTATGAGTGTGTTGAATACTAAGAAAAGTTTGATGCTTGATAATTGTTTTGAGATATAAAGATGGTGATATTAGAGTCATGCCAGTTGAGTAGTTGTGAATTTGAGAGATACTTGTGTTAAAGTTTGTGATTCCCGTAGCATTCATGTATGGTGAACCATTATGTGAAGAAGTCGGAGCATGATTTATTTATTTATTGTCTTCATTATGAGTGGCGGTCGAGGACGAGCGATGGTCTTTTCCTACCAATCTATCCCCCTAGGAGCATGCGCGTAATACTTTGCTTTGATAACTTGTAGATTTTTGCAATAATTATATGAGTTCTCCATGACTAATGTTGAGTCCATGGATTATACGCACTTTTCTTCCTCCCATCATTGCTAGCCTCTCTAATACCGCGCACTTTTTGCCGGTATCATACACACACCATTTACCTTCCTCAAAACAGCCACCAAACCTACCTATCATGGCATGTGACGCCCTCGATTCAATCGTACACTAATCATACACGCAAACGTGTACGATCAAGATCAAGGACTCACGGGAAGATATCACAACACAACTCTAGACACAAATTAAAATAATACAAGCTTTATATTACAAGCCAGGGGCCTTGAGGGCTCGAATACATAAGCTTGAATACACAAGAGTCAGCGGAAGCAAGAATATCTGAGTACAGACATGAGTTAGACAAGTTTGCCTTAAGAAGGCTAGCACAAAAGCAACAACAATCGAAAAGGCAAGGCCTCCTGCCTGGGAGCCTCCTAACTACTCCTGGTCGTCGGAGGCCTCCAATGTAGTAGTAGTAGGCATCGGCGGTGGCATCTGTCTCCTGGGCTCCGACATCTGGTTGCATCAACCGAAAAGGAGAAGAAAGGGGGAAAGGGGGAGCAAAGCAACCGTGAGTACTCATCCAAAGTACTCGCAAGCAAGGATCTACACTACATATGCAACATTATCAAAGGAAGGTTGTATATGTAGACTGGACTGCAGAATGCCAGAAGAGAAGGGGAAAGCCTAGCCTATCGAAGACTAGCATCTTCTGGAAACCACCATCTTGCAGCAACAGGAGGGAGTAGAGTAGCATAAAGTAAAGTAGTAGTAGTGTTATCAACCTCGGCCAGAGATCCTTTCTCGACTCCCTGCGAGAAAGCAATCCCAGAGCCATACTATCCAGTGTCATCACAATCCAATTCTCATCACCATCCAGTTCTCATCACAAGTATCCAGTTCTAGTTGTATTGATCGGGATACAACTCCAAGTGTCCGTTACCGTAGGACAGGCTATCGATAGATGTTTTCTTCCCTGCAGGGGTGCACCAACTTACCCACCACGCTCGATTAACTCCGCCTAGACACACTTTCCTAGGTCATGCCCGGCCTCGGCCAAACAATACGCCGCAACCCGACCTAGGCTGAATAGAGAGGCCAGCACGCCAAACTAAACCTATGCCCCCAGGGGTCATGAGCCATCTCCCCGGGAACTCCTGCACGTTGCGAGGGCGGCCGGTGAGCAGACCTAGCTACCTTCCTAAAAAGGCAGGAGCTTACTAGTCCAACCCAGCGCGCGCCGCTCAGTCGCTGACGTCTATTAAGCTTCGGCTGATGTATACGACGCAGAACGCCCATACTATGCCCATGTGATGGTTAGTGCTATCAGGCCAGAGGCCCCTCGGATCAAATATCCAAATTGTAGTGGATTAGGAACGCGCGGTAACTAGCAGAGACTCACGGAAGATGTGACCCCGTTGCCCCGTCTCGAGGACTTGCGGCAAGGGCTAGGAATGCCCGGCCACGCCTCGTAATTATCTCGCGGGCACCTTCCAGGTCCACCCGACTCCACATCACTCGCAATTAAGCTCGCGCGGGTACCCCTCAGGGCCAACCCGTCTTTAGTAACAGGGTCCAGTGCAAAGTCATAGTAACCATAGTAACCGTGTGTCTAACACCAAGGGGGAAAACCTGAGGAATCACCCTTGTCGGATTCCCACTCGATGTAAACATCAAGGTGAACGTAAGAGGAACCACCCTCGAGGTTCACACTTGAGGGGTTGCACGACAGATTCGTATCGGAAGTGGTTAAGGAGGAAATCACCCCCGATAACCACGACCGAATAGCTACTCTACAGAGATCTCATCAGGAGTGATGTATGAGGTTCCACCCTCGGCACTCGATGGTAACTCTGCAGAGTCGAGCAACAAAGGAGCGTGATGTGACATGAGGTGTCGGGGCCTGGTCTTCGATCCCGTTGATCGGGTCTTCTGATAATCCAACGGGGCAGTCGGGTCAAGTGGGGGGTCACTGATGGGTCTCTAACCAACCTATACTAAGCAGTTTAGGATAAGCAGGTAGGTAACAATAGCAGGTTACAATAAACAGGCTATGCAGCAGAATAGGAGCAAACAATAACAGTAGCAAAATCTAATGCAAGCATGAGAGAATGGAAATGGGCGATATCGGGATGATCAAAGGGGGGGCTTGCCTGGTTGCTCTGGTAAGGAGGGGTCGTCGTCGACGTAGTCGATCACCGGGGCAGCATCGGTCTCGGGGTCTACCGGAGAGAAGAGGGGGAAGAAACAGTAAATATAAAGCAAACATATCATCGCAAAGCATAACGTGGCAATATGATGTGCTGGTTGTGACCTAACGTATGGCTATACGATATAGGTGAAGGGGGAATTCAACCGGGAATGATTTCCCGGTTCCGGACCTGTGTTAGACAGATGACCGGAGGGGGAATATTCCAGGTTCAGATAGTTAGAGGCATCTGACAGGTAAACGAATCACGTATTCGGATTCGTCTCGTCGTTTTGAGCAACTTTCATGTAGGAAGTATTTTCATCTGAGCTACGGTTTATTTTATATGATTTTCTAAAGTTTTTAAACATTTTTAGAATTTATTTAATTAATTTAATTCAACATTATCCAGAACAGTGCATGCTGACGTCAGCATGACATCAGCATGACGTTAGCAGTCAACATGGGTGTTGACTGGTCAAACTGACGGTGGGTCCCACATGTCATAGGCTGAAGACTAACAATTTGTTAACATTTAATTAGCAGGTTAATTAGAGTTAATTAGTTAACTAAACAGGATTAATTAATTTAGTTAATTAATAAATTAATTAATTTTATTATTATTATTTTTAAAATCCTTTTTTTGGGCATGGGGCCCTTTGTCATAGGCCTAGAGGCCTTAACGGGCGCGGGCTAACGGGGCAGAGCCTCGGGCTGCGGTTGCGGGCGACGGGCGTAACAGGCTCCCGTAGTCTGCCCGGGGCGAGGCGAGGCCATGGCCACGGCAGGGCTTGCTGCAGCGGGGTGCGAGGGCCATGGTGGGCGGAGCTGGTAACCCCGACCAGCAGGACGGGGTGCAGCAGAGCACGGGACGGGGCAAGCGGCAGCGGCGGAAGTAGCAGGCAGAGCGGCGCAGCAGGGGACGGGAGCGATCGCGGCGCGGGCGCAGCCACACATGGTGGCGGGCAACCACGGCGAGGCCGCGCACGGGCACGGGGCGACGCGTCTAAGGCGGAGCAGGGTCAGAGCGCGGACGGCGACCTACGGCGGGAGACGGAGGGGGATTGGGCAAGGGGCTCACAGGGGAGGTCGCGTGCGAGCTCGAGGGGAGCGTGGAGGCGTCGGAGCAGCAAGTCGACGCGGTCGTCATGTTGTTGGCCGACGCGGAGGAGCGACGATGATCCGGCGATGGGGGGCACCGTGGCCTTGCGCTGGTGGGGTGGATGACAACCACGGGGCGCGCTGACGTCTGAAGGCGTCGATGGTGGAGAGGCAGGGCGGGACGGTGGCGTCGGCGAGCGGGGGCTCCGGGGAGGAGGCACCGTCGTCGGGGGCGCAGGGCGGCGCGGGATCGGGCCCCTCCCCGATCCAGAACCAGCCGAGTGTGGGGGCGCTGGGAAGAGGGGTTGAGGAGGCGGGCGCCGGAATGGGCGTCGGTGTCCGAGCGCGGGGCGGCGCGGTCGCTGGGGTCCGTGCCCCTCGATCTGGATCGGGGGTGCAGAGGGAGCGAGAGAGACGTGGGGGCGGAAACGTGGGAGGAGTGGGGTGAATCGGGGCTAGGGTTTGCGCGTGGTGGGGGTTATGCGGGGAGAGATGAGCCGGTCGTGGTGGGCTAGGTGGGCCGGCCCAGGTGGGTTCGGTCCAGGGAGGGGGTTGCTCTCTCTCTCTTCTGCTTTTCCTTTTTTTTTCTTTTTTGAAACTGCTTTGTAATTATTCCGAGCACCATATCACTCTTGTAAAATGTGCCACATGCCACAATAAATACTTTTCAATATTATGAAGTTGCACAAAATTGATTTGAGCATTTGGAAATGTTTACACACTTTTAGAAATTGAAAGGGCCAATTTAATTGTTGCTGGACCACTCAAATAATTTGTAGGAGCATTTTTGGAATCCAACAGAGGTAGGTTTCATCATGACCAATACTTAGAGAATATTTGCCACATTTTGAACTATTTTTCTGGCTCATTTGAAGATGCAAATAATTGACTTGCAATTCGAATTGAATTGGACTTGATGTTTGGACAAGTGGCATTTTGGCTTAGGAAAGCATGACGACAAGGCATCATTAGGGGGATTACTGTAGCAAGATTCTCGGGGCGTTACAGATCTCCTCCACTACAAGAAATCTCGTCCCGAGATTTAAGTGCGGAAGTAAAGAGTAACTTCGGGAGAACTGACCCTTATAGAGTTAATTATCTGGTGAACAATTCAAGGAAAGTGGCAGATGTACCTCTTGAGTTGAAACTTAAGAAAACATCGAGAGCAAAATAGGAAGGTACAATAGGAAGTTTCAAGCGAATGGACAAACGATCGATACGTGAACAGAGTGTGAGACGGGGGTTCAGAGCATCGGGAATAGATCATCTCTCGAAAGGTGGCTCGTGACATGATACGAAGCCAAATGCAAGAATATTTCAGAATCAAAGATATACAGGAGAGTCAGGCCGAATGCCTGTAGGAATCCCCCTTCCAACTCCTTGGCTGAAGTTGAGTCTAGTCACTGAAAAACTTTTTACTAGCATGGTTGTGTGTCTTACGGGCCCACGTCGCCATTGGGTGGTATTAGGATCTTTTATTCCTCGTCTATACTCTGGGATTCTGATCTCTCATCTATTCGGGTTAAACATTTTACGAACTTTGACATTAGGTTCTCGTACCCACTTCCTCCCGGAGAGCCCCGACATTACCGGTGATCGCCCGCTGCACCAGAAGATTATGAAGATACTCTCCGATGTTTCCCCGAAACCCTTGTGCCCCAGCCTTTGCAATTCCCTACCACCGATATATTCTTATTAATAACTTCACACAGTTGCCATTCGTACATTCATTCCTAGTTACTCTTGTTATCACAAGATGCCTTGAAATACTCAGCTCACTGCCTTGCAGTTCATACCGCTTGAAATCCCTTACGGATAATTCCTCACACTTACCGAGAATTCGTTTATCCCCAGTTGTTCATGTGTTTCATCAATGTCTTTGAAACGCTATTCAATCTTCCAAAAATCCTCATCAACCTATTGCTCTGGAACGTTTTACCTGCTTGCATTATGGTTAATTCCATATGTATAGCAATATTCATTAATCCTTTGTAGTTGTCATTCTGAGCCTTTGACTCAACATGTGTGCAATTACTCGCAGTCATCAATTGATCCTTAGAAATTTTACTTTTGGCTCAGATGATATTTTAAATAGGAGTTGGTTCTCGGCAAATCGAACCTTGGTTGATTTCCATTCTAATTCTATTCAAGTTGCCCATCATTTGATCAGAGCGTCTGCTTCTGATCCTTCATTTGGGAAATCATAATTCCTTTGTTAATTAAACTTTGAGTTAGTCGGATGTTTCTATAATCTCATCTCCTTGCATTCTTTCTTCATCTGATTGGTTGCCGATACTGACTTCTACTCTGTTGTGAATCGCCAAATCCATTGTTGGGTTGTTATCCCACAGTGTCCTTCACATCCAAAAATCTTGTGAGTTTTTCCCTGGTACATAATACCTTCGGTAAATTGTATCACCTGCTTTGACTTCGATACTTTGTTTTCGAACTCGTATCTCTTGCTTGGTTGATAGTTGTATAGATTCATAAAAATGCCCCGATGGGTTGAACTTATGCCTTCCATAATCCGTGTGAACCCGAGAGTTCTCACGGGTCATACTCTACTGGTGTTACGCCGGATAAAAATTTCTACCCTACAAATTCATCAAAAGCGAGAAGTAAATGAGAGGTTATGCATTGAAGAAGTGGGAGTCGACCTTCAAATTTGTGTTCATGCCCATAGGCATGATGTAGATCTTATCATGGAAGCTTCTGTTATAATCAAATGTTCCCTTGGTATAAGCTCATCTTGCATCTTTAAATTGATTCTTTGCAATCGTGGTTCCGACCATATTTTCTCCTTGATTCCATTTCCCGGAAAAGTTAAAATACTTGTCTTCTGCAGATCATTTCATCTGTCCAACCTCTATTTTGATCTACCTTGAGTATTGCCCCCTGTTATCTCGAGGATATCGTGTCTTTGCACTACCTATTGTGAATTCTCATTGGAATTATACTCCCATCACATCATTCCTATCCTAATCGGCTATATCATTATCAAGCAAATTTTTAACTGTGCTACCCGGTCCTTCTTCCCAGTGCAACTTCCGACGACAATCTAAGCTTACGTCGATCTTCTTCATCTTATCATTTCACCTCGAACAACAAGCTTGATTTCGAGCTTGTGTCGTATCCGTGGTTCCAATAGCCTTTCACTTCATCCTTCTTGTTGCTTGATGACATCACTTCTCGATGGCATCTTCATAGAGCCTCTCGACGAATGCGTCGTGATCAGCATCAACATTTTGACTTCTGTTGAGATGACAATTGAATTCATGGTGAGAAAACCATCCTCGACCTTCGATGATTTGAGCTATCATCGACAACCCCCTTGTCTTCTTTCCAACACATGTTTGATCATGTCTTGGTTATACCTTGGACTCCTTGCTATTCCTGCAATTGTTCCTTGAGTATTTCTTGTGATCTTCAACTCCAACCCCTACTTGGAACACCATGTTAATGCTACCTCGAAGCATGACTGAGGTATTCCGGATATCAACAAGAACATTGGAAGCACATTGTCGAATGTTTCTTGATCTATTATTCAACCATCATGGTGTGGGTAGTATCATGATTCCTCCCTCGCCCCTTTGTCTAAATACTTTTTGAACTTGCTGTCCTATCATGGATATCATGCCCCGCCTTTCCTTGGGAAGGATATACCCTAAATTCTTGTGTGCAGACACATTTTTCCTTTCCTTTGATCTGATTAATCCTAATAATCACATTTCCTCTCCATTGGTTTGTTAGTCTTCCTTTTGATCTTTATGATAAAAGAAGAAATAATTCCCTGCTTATAAAAATGCCTCAAGTTACAATTCGGTCAGTACGACCCTGTTACTATTGTTGATGACATTCCGGTAACCGTCGTTGGACGAGAACTTTGCCTATTGGTCCACCTCGTTCATCGAACAGGAAAATAGTTCTCTTTGTCCCTCGCCCTTGGTACCAACATTGTTGGCAACATACCTGACAGTCTATCACCTGACATGCCTTGCTATCGGCCCCCTTTCTACTTTTAACCCACATGGTGGGCCCATAACCCACAGGTCCCAGGATCGAAACCTGGCTCTGATGCCAACTTGTGACGCCCTCGATTCAATCATACACGCAAATGTGTACGATCAAGATCAAGGACTCACGAGAAGATATCATAACACAACTCTAGACACAAATTAAAATAATACAAGCTTTATATTACAAGCCAGGGGCCTCGAGGGCTCGAATACATAAGCAGCAAGAATATCTGAGTACAGACATGAGTTAGACAAGTTTGCCTTAAGAAGGCTAGCACAAAAGCAACAATGATCGAAAAGGCAAGGCCTCCTGCCTGGGAGCCTCCTAACTACTCCTGGTCGTCGGCGGCCTCCAATGTAGTAGTAGGCATCGGCGGTGGCATCTGTCTCTTGGGCTCCGACATCTGGTTGCATCAATCGGAAAGGAGAAGAAAGGGGGAAAAGGGGGAGGAAAGCAACCGTGAGTACTCATCCAAAGTACTCGCAAGCAAGGATCTACACTACATATGCAACATTATCAAAGGAAGGTTGTATATGTGGACTGGACTGCAGAATGCCAGAAGAGAAGGGGAAAGCCTAGCCTATTAAAGACTAGCATCTTCTGGAAACCACCATCTCGCAGCAACAGGAGGGAGTAGAGTAGCATAAAGTAAAGTAGTAGTAGTGTTATCAACCTCGGCAAGAGATCCTTTCTCGACTCCCTGCGGGAAAGCAATCCCAGAGCCATACTATCCAGTGTCATCACAATCCAATTCTCATCACCATCTAGTTCTCATCACAAGTATCCAGTTCTAGTTGTATCGATCGGTATACAACTCCAAGTGTCCGTTACCGTAGGACAGGCTATCGATAGATGTTTTCTTCCCTGCAGGGGTGCACCAACTTACCCACCACGCTCGATTAACTCCGACCAGACACACTTTCCTGGGTCATGCCCGGCCTTGGCCAAACAATACGCCGCAACCCGGCCTAGGCTTAATAGAGAGGCCAGCACGCCGGACTAAACCTATGCCCCCAGGGGTCATGGGCCATCTCCCCGGGAACTCCTGCATGTTGCGAGGGCGGACGGTGAGCAGACCTAGCTACCTTCCTAAAAGGCAGGAGCTTACCAGTCCAACCCGACGCGCGTCGCTCAGTCATTGACGTCTATTAAGCCTAGGTCGGGTTGCGGCGTATTGTTTGGCCGAGGCCGGGCATGACCTAGGAAAGTGTGTCCGGCCGGAGTTAACCGAGCGTGTTGGGTAAGTTGGTGCACCCCTGCAGGGAAGAAAACATCTATCGGTAGCCTGTCCTACGGTAACGGACACTTGGAGTTGTATCCCGATCGATACAACTAGAACTGGATACTTGTGATGAGAACTGGATGGTGATGAGAATTGGATTGTGATGATAACTGGATAGTATGGCTCTGGGATTGCTTTCTCGCAGGGAGTCAATAAAGGATCTCTGGCCGAGGTTGATAACACTACTACTACTTTACTTTATGCTACTCTACTCCCTCCTGTTGCTGCAAGATGGTGGTTTCTAGATGCTAGTCTTCGATAGGACTAGGCCTTCTCTCTATTCTGGCATTTCTGCAGCCCAGTCCACATATACAGCCTTCCTTTGATAATGTTGCATATGTAGTGTAGATCCTTGCCTGCGAGTACTTTGGATGAGTACTCACGGTTGCTTTGCTCCCCCATTTCCCCTATTCTTCTTCTTTCCGGTTGATGCAACCAGATGTCGGAGCCCAGGAGCCAGATGTCACCGCCGATGCCTACTACTACGTGGAGACCGTCGACGACCAGTAGTAGTTAGGAGGCTCCCAGGCAGGAGGCCTTGCCTTTTCGATCGATGTTGCTTTTGTGCTAGCCTTCTTAAGGCAAACTTGTCTAACTCATGTCTGTACTCAGATATTGTTGCTTCCACTGACTCTTGTGTTTACGAGCTTATGTATTTGAGCCCTCGAGGCCCCTGGCTTGTAATATAAAGCTTGTATTTTTTTTCAATTTGTGTATAGAGTTGTGTTGTGATATCTTCCCGTGAGTCTGTGATCTTGATTGTACACATTTGCGTGTATGATTAGTGTATGATTGAATCGAGGGCGTCACATGGCATTTCCATAGCCATTCCAAGATATATTGCCATGCAACTTTCCAGCGTTCCGTTTATTATGACACGCTCCATCATGGTCATATTGCTTAGCATGATCATGTAGTTGACATAGTATTTGTGGCAAAGCCACCGTTCATAATTCTTTCATACATGTCACTCTTGATTCATTGCATATCCCGATACACCGCCGGAGGCATTCGTATAGAGTCATATTTTGTTCTAAGTATCGAGTTGTAATTGTTGAGTTGTAAGAAAATAAAAGTGTGATGATCATCAGTTTTAGAGCATTGTCCCAAGTGAGGAAAAGGATGATGGAGACTATGATTCCCCCACAAGTCGGGATGAGACTCTGGATGAAAAAAAAGAGGCCATAAAAAAAAGAGAAGGCCCAAATAAAAAAATGAGAGAAAAAGAGAGAAGGGACAATGTTACTATCCTTTTACCACACTTGTGCTTCAAAGTAGCACCATGATCTTCATGATAGAGAGTCTCTCATTTTGTCACTTTCATATACTGGTGGGAATTTTTCATTATAGAACTTGGCTTGTATATTCCAATGATGGGCTTCCTCAAAATGCCCTAGGTCTTCGTGAGCAAATGAGTTGGATGCACACCCACTTAGTTTCTTTTGTTGAGCTTTCATATGCTTATAGCTCTAGTGCATCCGTTGCATGGCAATCCCTACTCACTCACATTGATATCTATTGATGTGCATCTTCATAGCCCGTTGATACGCCTAATTGATGTGAGACTATCTTCTCCTTTTGTCTTCTCCACAACCGCCATTCTATTCCACATATAGTGTTATGTCCATGTGGTAACATCCCAAATTTTCAATTTGGAATGTTATACATAGGTCATCCATGCATATCATATTTTAATGCATTTTCTTCTGCAATCCTCGAAATCCTAAGCAACTCAAGGACCCTCGGAGAGAGTTGGGGATTTCCCGGTTTTCATATTTGATATTTTTATCAAATAATGAAACAAGGATTTTGATTTTATTTATTTATTACTCCGAAAAATATTTCGTATTAACATATAAGAGAGGATATAATATGACTTCTCCAAAATAATTGAAATATTGGAGGAAAAATATTAATATCATTTAATTGATTTTATTTGGATTTTATTTGCATTAGAAAAATTGCACGTTTTTAAAATTTCATTTTAGGGCCAAGAAAATGTTCATCTCGTCCTAAATATTTTATTTAGATGGCGAAAAATTGTTTTGGCATTTTTAGATTTTTATTTTATTTTCTAGGATTTTATTTCTATCGGCGAGATTATTTAAAAAAACTCTCCCCGCCCGACTAGGCAGAAGGCCCAGCCGAGCCGGACTCCTCTCCGCCTCCGCCGCGCCTTGCCCCCTCCTCCAAGACGTCCCCCCTCTTTATAAGCCGCCGCCGAGCCCCCCACCACCACACCACCACATCGCCCCGCGCCGCAGCCGCCGCCCCGAGCCGCCGCCTGCCGCCGCAGCCCGCGCCGCCGTCGCCGCCTGCCACCGCCGCCGCCGAGCCCCGCCGCCCACGAGTCGCCGCCCTGCCGCCCAACCCCGCCTCGCCGAAGGTACCGCGCTGATCCGAGCCGCCATTTAAAAAAAACCGTTCAGTTTTTTTAGAAACCCTAGTTCGTTTTTTTAGATCAGTTCGCCGGTTTTTTTTGGTTCTTCTATTTAGCGGACGTTCGTCCGTATGTTCATCTTAACGAACGATTTTCGCCCGTTAGTTACAGCTAACGAACACTCGTTCGTTAGTCTATTCGCCAGTTTTCTTTTTATCGGATATATCCGTGATTATTTTCGATCGCGATTTCTGATCCGATCTTAGTTTCTGTTTATCTTTTCGCTCGTTAGTCGGAATCAGGCGATTCAAGCGCCTAGATCTTCGTCTCGAGACCCTCTTTCTGTTTAATCAACTTGAACAAGATTTTGGTACTGTAAAATTTGACCTTAGTTCAGAATAGTAAACGGATCTTGTTCCTTTCGCCGTTTGAGTTTCGTTGCTCCGTTTGATTTGATTCTTTTTGCAAACCGGAGTTCTTAAGTTGAAATTTCTGGTCAACCTCTTTTATTTGAGTTTTGCTTGTGCATCTTTTCTTGTTGCTTATGTATGCTATTGTTTGCTTGCGATAGAATTCCCGGAGTGCCAAGCGTGCTACTACGAGTCTCTAGGATTCGCGGATCGTCAGCAAGGCAAGTAACACATTGATCATACTATTTCCATACCCAGTTTTTATGCATTAGTTCAATCCTCAAACATTGAATGATTAGGCTGTCATTAACTTGTGGGTTGGGAAGTAGTTATTGAGGTAGAACCTATTGCCCTGTTACTATCAAACCCTTGGGAGTTACTTCTACGCGTTGCCTATATTATTTTGCTATGCTCGTAGACGTGGTTTGGGTTTGAGTGAAATCCATGACAGATGTGAGATTGTTAATTAATGGTTCAACTTAAGGTGGCAACTTAAATTAACATCTGGGTGGATTGAGGCACCTGGGGAACCCAGTGTTGTCTGTATTTTTTGGAAATCCCGGGGTACCCGTGTGATCTTCCTATGGACCGCCACCCAGGCTCAAAGGGAAGTGAGATGATTCATGCTAGAAACTTCCGTGTGCAGCCACAAGCTATTATGGGCTCTAGCATAGTTGAGTAAGTTACGTGAAGCTCTTGAAGAGGTAGATCAGCAAGTAGTGGGTTTTGTAGGTTTGGTATGGTCTAACCGGAGTAGAGAGTTAATGTTTCTGAAAGACTGTGTCTTGGTCATCCGTTTCTCAAACACAATGCACTGCAAGAAATCCAACGGAGGCGATCGAGTCTTGTGGGGAAAAGTGCACAAACCTCTGCAGAGTGTACAATCTAATCATGGTTAGCCGTGTCCCGGGTTATGGACAATTTTGAGTATCTAGTAGTTGGGTTATCACATGTATCTTATCATTTTTAATTAATATTGTTGGGTTGTTAATTACTTTAATTTGGGATTGAGTTGGGGGTACCTTCTCAATGTTGTTCAACCACCATGATAGTTAAATTAAAATATATTCCTTTGTTGTAGGGAAAAATTGGCTTTTCGCAAAACTATAACCATAGAGCTTTCCACCAGCCAAATATGCATGTAGTGATAGCATTATTCTGTTCATGCTCTACTGTGTTATATTGCCAGCATATTCCATGTGCTGACCCGTTTTTGGGCTGCAACGTATTATGTTGCAGACTTTTTAGACGAGGAGTAAGGTTCGTTAGGTCGTTGCCGTGCAGCTCAGCTATGCCGTTGGAGTTGATGGACTCACTTTATCTTCCAAGCCTTCCGCTGTTATCGCATTAGATGGCCTTAAGCCATATTATTGTAATAAGTTCTCTCTTGAGACATTCGATGTAATAAATGTGTGATTGCTACTCTATTATAAATCCTTCGAGTACTGTGTGTGTCAGCACTACCGATCCAGGGATGACACTGAAGCACAGAGACTTGACCATCTGAGGTCGGGTCGCTACACCATGGCTCACGCTCATGTATTGCGTGAAGATTGAAAAAGTTTGAGAACATCAAAAGTATGAAACAATTGCTTCGCTTGTCATTGGGGTTGTGCATGATTGAAATACTTTGTGTGGTGAAGATAGAGCATAGCCAGACTATATGATGTTGTAGGGATAGCTTTCTTTGGCCATGTTATTTTGAGAAGACATGATTGCTTTGTTAGTATGCTTGAAGTATTATTGTTTTCATGTCAATATGAACTTTTATCTTAAATCTTTCGGATCTGAATATTCATACCACAATTAAGAAGAATTACATTGAAATTATGCCAAGTAGCATTCCACATCAAAATTTCTGTTTTTATCATTTACCTACTCGAGGACGAGCAGGAATTAAGCTTGGGGATGTTGATACGTCTCCAACGTATCTATAATTTTTTATTGTTCCATGCTATTATATTATCCATCTTGGATGTTTATGGGCTTTATTTTACACTTTTATATTACTTTTGGGACTAACCTATTGACCCAGAGCCCAGTGCCAGTTCCTGTTTTTTCCCTTGTTTCAGTGTTTCGAAGAAAAGGAATATCAAACGGAGTCGAAACGGAATGAAACCTTCTGGAGAAGTTATTTTTGGAAGGCAAGCTACCCGATGGACTTGGAGTGCACGTCAGAAAAGAAATGAGGGAGCCACGAGGTAGGGGGCGCGCCCACCCCCCTAGGGCGCGCCCTCCACCCTCGTGGGCCCCTCGTGGCTCCCCCGATGTACTTCTTCCTCCTATATATACCCATATACCCTAAAAACTTCAGAGAATAGAATAGATCTGGAGTTCCGCCGCCGCAAGCCTTTGTAGCCACCAAAAACCAATCGGGGCCCTATTCCGGCACCCTGCCGGAGGGGGGAACCCTCACCGGTGGCCATCTTCATCATCCCGACGCTCTCCATGACGAGGAAGGAGTAGTTCACCCTCGGGGCTGAGGGTATGTACTAGTAGCTATGTGTTTGATCTCTCTCTCTCTCGTGCTCTTGATTTGGCACGATCTTGATGTATCGCGAGCTTTGCTATTATAGTTGGATCTTATGTTGCTTCTCCCCCTATACTCTCTTGTAATGGATTGAGTTTTCCCTTTGAAGTAATCTTATCGGATTGAGTCTTTAATGATTTGAGAACACTTGATGTATGTCTTGTCGTGCGTATCTGTGGTGACAATGGGATATCACGTGATTCACTTGATGTATGTTTTGGTGATCAACTTGCGGGCTCCGCCCATGAACCTATGCATAGGGGTTGGCACACGTTTTCGTCTTGATTCCCCGGTAGAAACTTTGGGGCACTCTTTGAGGTTCTATGTGTTGGTTGAATAGATGAATCTGAGATTGTGTGATGCATATCGTATAATCAATCCCACAGATACTTGAGGTGACATTGGAGTATCTAGGTGACATTAGGGTTTTGGTTGATTTGTGTCTTAAGGTGTTATTCTAGTACGAACTCTAGGGCTGTTTCTGACACTTATAGGAATAGCCCAACGGATTGATTGCAAAGAATAACTTTGAGGTGGTTTCGTACGCTACCATAATCTCTTCGTTTGTTCTCCGTTATTAGTGACTTTGGAGTGACTCTTTGTTGCATGTTGAGGGATAGTTATATGATCCAACTATGTTACTATTATTGAGAGAATGTGCACTAGTGAAAGTATGAACCCTAGGCCTTGTTTCCTAGCATTGCAATACCGTTTACGCTCACTTTTATCATTAGTTACCTTGCTGTTTTTATATTTTCAGATTACAATTACCCATATCTATCATCCATATTGCACTTGTATCACCATCTCTTCGCCGAACTAGTGCACCTATACAATTTACCATTGTATTGGGTGTGTTGGGGACACAAGAGACTCTTTGTTAATTGGTTGCAGGGTTGCTTGAGAGAGACCATCTTCATCCTACGCCTCCCACGGATTGATAAACCTTAGGTCATCCACTTGAGGGAAATTTGCTACTGTCCTACAAACCTCTGCACTTGGAGGCCCAACAACGTCTACAAGAAGAAGGTTGCGTAGTATACATCACTCCACAAGTAAAACATGCCATGTGCATTTGCATTCAAGAGCAAACTACTTATATGCACATCTTTAGGGGAAGCCTTTTGCTACTTATGAAGACAATGCCTTAAATCCTTAAACTTTCGCATACTTTTATCCCCATTGAAAACTTCAACAGTTTGTCATCAATCACCAAAAAGGGGGACATTGTAAGTGCATCCAGTGCCACCCCTAGTTGGTTTTGGAGTATTGACGACAAACTTGGTTGAGGGACTAATGTGTTTGTGATATTTGCAGGATAACACACGTAGTGGTCCCTCATTGATTCGGTTTTCCTACCAGAGATTACCCCTAAAAATGTGTGAAGATAATGGTGGTCTGTGAAGATATTCACAACAAAGATTATGACCTGAGAAGACATTCACGTGAAGACTATGGAGTGCGAAGACACAGTTGTTTTGTAGCTTCCTTTTCTTCTTTGTTGAGTCATAGGAACCACCGCACTGTTAAGTGGGGTCCAATTGAACAAAGTCAGAGTGATTGAAGCGATGCTCAACCAAATCCTATGTCTTCGAGCGAAGACAATGAGAGCAAATCTTATCTATAGCTGGATGAGTCAGCTTTACTTGTAGCCCAAGTCAAGCTGCCGTGTGTTTGAAATCTGACCGTTGGACACGTGTCAGTTCCTTAGTGACCCAGGGTCATTTCGGACAAATCAGGTCGGGTTGCCTCCTGGCTATAAATAGCCCACCCCCTACACCATAAATTGGTGGCTGCTCAGAGTTAGTGCATGGCTTTTGTCGTTTGAGAGCAACCCACCTCCAAAGCATTTGAGAGAGAGATCCTTGCGAGGACAAAGCCCAAAACACCCAGAGCCAAAGAGTGTTAGCCATCATTGAAGTATTTATGTTCGCGTGATCTGAAGACTTATTACACTTGAGGACTGTGAATCATCCAGTCGGTTAGGCGTCGCGTTCTGAGCACCCTAGAGTCATTGTGGATTGCCGGTGAACGAAGTCCGTGAAGGTTTGGAAGTCTACCTTGAAGACTTACCAGAGTGATTGGGCGAGGACTAAGTGTCCTTAGCTCATGAGTAATAAGGTGAAGACGCGGTTTTTTGAGTTGAATCTCAGCCTCCCTAACCAGACGTACAGTTGTCACAGCAACTGGAACTAATCCAACAAATCCTTATCCTCACCAAGCAATTGGTTCTATCTCTTACCTCTCCTTACTTACAGTTTGTATTCATGAAGTCATTGCCTGCTTGCATGATCTGATTGACTTCACTTTGTGACGACTGTTGTTGTTTGGCTTCATACTTTCTTCCATCCTGACCCATACTACCTAGCTGCTAATAGTCTTCGTGCTTTCACTTCATTGCTTACTTGACTATGGCTTGTCTAGTGTAGTCTACCTTCCGCTGCATACAAATAGGTTCATTTCTATTGTCTATCTTCGAAACTCCCATGTTTTGAAGACTTTCGTAAAAATCGCCTATTCACCCCCCCCCCCTCTAGTCGATAACTAGCACTTTCAGTGATCCTATCTTGCAAGTTATAGTCACCTACTATGTGTTATGATCTGGCAACCCCGGAGTGACAATAGTCGGGACACTTCTCGGTGATGACCGTAGTATGAGGAGTTCATGTATTCACTGTGTGCTAATGCTTTGGTCCGGTACTCTATTAAAAGGAGGCCTTAATATCCCTTAGTTTCCAATAGGACCCCACTGCCACGGGAGGGTAGGACAAAAGATGTCATGCAAGTTCTTTTCCATAAGCACATATGTCTATATTCGGAATACATGCCTACATTATATTGATGAATTGGAGCTAGTTCCGTGTCACCCTATGTTATAACCGTTGCATGATGAATGCCATCCAACATAATTATCCATCATTGATCCATTGCCTACGAGCTTTTCACATATTGATCTTTGCCTGGTTACTTTTCCGTTGCCACTGTTACAATTGCTACAATACTACTACTATCACTTTTGCCACCATTACCATACTTCCATACTACTTTGCTACTAAATACTTTTCTGCAGATATCAAGTCTTTCAAGTGTGGTTGAATTGACGACTCAGCTACTAATACTCAAGAATATTCTTTGGCTCCCCTTGTGTCGAATCAATATATTTGGATTGGATACTCTACCCTCGAAAACAGTTGCAATCCCCTATACTTGTGGGTTATCAGGTCTTCATCTGGAGGTCCAACCCCCACCATTTCTTGTTGCACTATAACCACTAGCGATGTCCATGAAGATCAACATATCGTTGGCATTGCCTCCCGGCCTACTTCTGTTATCAGGCGCGCGACAGTAGTTAAAATCCCCAGCCAAGATCCAATCTTCAGAGACTGGAATGTGCATACTGAACAACCATGCCGTAAAGTTAGAACGATCAACACCATCACACGGGCCATAAACATTGATTAGATTCCACACAGCATTGGAGTGCAGCGAAATGAATTTAATCCCGAGGGCAAAGGACTCCTCTAGAAAAATCGAGCCAGAGAAAACGGACGAGTTCCAAGCGGTAAAAAGGCCACCCGAGGCCCCATTAGAGGGAATGAAAGCAAACATATCAAGTCGCTTAGGACAAATAGTTTTAACAAAAGCCCTATCAAAAGTCTCGCGCTTAGTTTCTTGTAAACAAATAACGTCACAACCACTTATATCAATAGCATTACAGATCGCAAGGTGTTTCTTGTCCGCGTTAATTCCACGAACATTCCAGCAGAGGATATTCCACCTCCTAGTTGGCGGCATCGTTGGGAGGGGGTGTGGCTTGCGGAGCAGCCATCAGCTTCTCAGCACCGAGATCTTCAGGAGGCACTCCACATCTGACAATGCCAATCTCTTGGATAACTGGAATTGGTGTAGGAGCCGGAACAGACTCTGTACGGTCATCCAAAACAGCAGAAATACCAGGCGGGGCCGTAGCATACAGGTTGCGAGTGATAACATGAGTTTTCCTTGGTTTCACCTTGGACACGCCCTTTTTGGTATCTGAAGGTTGAGGGACACGAAACCCATCATAACGGGTGGATCGAGTGCTGCGACGGAGTTGGGTGGTGTCCACATGACCGGGCTCATCCAGAATCATTTTGCCAAAATGATCAACCACACTGACCACTTCCTCCTTAGAAATCAGACAAACATCCCCACTGCTCTGAATTCTGAGTTCCGCAAGAGGAGCAGTGCCAGCAACATTCAGACCTTGGGCCCTCAACACAGCATCAACCTCCCCGATAATGCCAGGTAGATTCATACCAGAGGAAGCAGGAGCTGAGATGTAATTCCACCCTGCAGGCTCAACAGAAATGCAAATAGTATATGTCCCATTACCCAAAAAGAGTGTTTCAGGTAGTTTGGCCAGAGTGCGCTCATCCCTCATTACACTAATACATCATTGTTCCCAGGTTTGAGCCATAGCAATACCCACAATCGCAAACAAGTTAAGCGGATTGATAGGGAACTGGGAGGCAACAGAAGAGCTGGGTGAGGAGATATCATTGTAGAGCCTAGGTGTCCAGACGCCAGCATAAATCAGACCGAAGGTGTCGAGCAGAGCAGCAAAATGGTCAACAACCATCGACCGTACAGAGCCAGAATCCCGAACAAACTGCAACCCTGGGGTGTCAACACCCCTAACAAAGTTATCGGCCGCCTCAGAAATATCAGAGTACATGGACCATTCATCCTGCGGGTCATCAGAAATATTACTATCATGCTCCACCCCATCCATCAGAGAAGGCCCAGTGTACTGAAAGTAGGTTCTGAAACTAAAGCCTCGGTATGGTGGCGGCACAACAGGCCAAGCTCCCCAGCCGTTGCCTTCCATCTGTTGTTGCTGCGGTAACCCCTGAGCCCAGGCTTCATCAACCTGCTGTTGCATCCATTGTTGGTGATCAAGTTGCCACTGTTGCGCTGCAGTTAGGAACGGAAGCTCGTATGGGTGTGGCGAGGCATTCATAGGAGGGGGATCATCCTCATTACCAACTAAACCAGGCATTGTGTGATGACCATTCAAGATATAAACTGGCACCGACCATGAACGCCCCATCCCTGGCAGGTGACTGGACCTCCGTACAACCAGACTATGCGGGACCAAAGCAATATCACTGATAATGGCACGCACCAGCACTCTCTCCTTGTTTTGCCCAGGTCTGTGCCATAATTCAAGTTTACCGAAACAAGATACAGCTTTATTGATGTAGTGATCTGTTTGGTAATCCATTGGGAAGGCAAGAAAGAGTATCCAAGCAACATACTGAAACGGACACAACCGCATATTTTCCCCTTCATCATGCGGAACTAGAGAGAATGTCATGCTTTCATCAACAGGATCCAGTTGATGGGGGCTTTCTCTAATGTACTCATCCCTGATAAAAACATCCTCAAAAGCAACCATTCCAACACCAATCGGATAAACAAAAGCATTAGGGATAATCAGATGAAAGTCATCTCGGAGGATATTAAGTACATCTTGCAACACTAACTCCTTGCGATGATCCGGAACTGCAGGGTTGACAGTGACAATAGCATACCTATCATGGCTCAGCGTGGGGTCATCCACAACTATGGTGTTTCTCTGCAGCCTGTGGTCCGAGCCCCTCTCGAGCGCAGCCCCTTCCGGCACAAAGCGGAAGGGCACAGCAGGGAAGTTCGCCATGGCCGCACCCATGCGCAGCTTGGGGTCAGACGATGTAGATTGAGCAGGGGGAGATTGCAATGGCAGGACTATGGGTGGGAGGCTCGACGAATGAGAAAGAGCCGGAAGCGGAGGAGACGGCAAGGGAATACCTTTCTGCAGCACAGAATCCACAATAGTCCTGTTTTTGGGCACCCAAATCTGTTTGACCAAAGAAGATTTGGGACTCCTCGATATACCCGTTTTAGTCCTTTTGGTCGTGCTGGATACTTGCCAACGGAGGTATAAGGCTGTGTCAGCTCCACATTGGCGGCCCAAATGGCCCATCAGCCCACAATGCAGGCAAATGATCCTAGATGGGCAGGTAGCGGCAGTATGAGAGAAACTATTGCAGAAATCATAGCTATCTCGACGCAAATCCGCATATCTCATTCTGCTCAAAGGAACCTGCCTAGAGCAATTATCGGAATTACGGATTTGATACGTGCACTCAGCATCAACGTGGCCAAATTTTGAACAAATATGGCATAGACCCAACCGGGCGACAATATATTGCCTATTAGGCACGGACAATAAATTCAAAGCTGCCATAATATCCTCATTCTCGTACTTGGCATGCCATAAATCCAGAATATGGTAAAGCGTGTCATCCGGAATCAATTCCCAACTTTTGGAAGGCCAATTAATACCCACAAATTTCTTAATGACCACTTTATCCTGGGACTTCAACGGATCAAACTGACCAAAAACAATCCCGTCATCAGCGGGTATAGCCTTAAGTGTATTCCCCTCTGCACTTTCCTGATTTGCCTGATCGGGATGAACCGCATGATCAAGAACTCGAATCAAACCAAACTTAAGCAATTCAGATGATTGATGACCAAGAGATGCCTCAGAATTACGTAAGAAATCCAGATTGGTCTTGACTGCTATGGGGCTACGAGAGAGAGCCAAAGGCATAGCCATGTTCACCTCATCTTTATTTTGATCAACCGTCAACCAGAAATGGTGATGAGAACCGAAGAGATTGAAATGACATATGAAGTCAGGCCAAATTCGATCTCTAAGCCCATAAATGAAATGACCAACTTTATTCGAAGACACAGAGAACCGATAAGCACGATCATGTAAATGTAGCACATTGAAACCATCCGCAATGCCACCAATACAACATTGGAGTGCAAGACTAACCGAAGAAACTGAGAGCTTGAATGAGGCAGAGGAGAAAGTGACCACCAAGAAAAATTCCTTGGAAGAGGTAGAAGGAGAAAAATGGACCATGGATCCGAAGCGACGACGAACCTGTTCAGCCACAGCAAGGCCAGGACTGAAGTAAAATACCAATCGACGACGACGATGATTCCAATCTATTTTTACTTTGCAATCTTTACTTTCAATCTATATCATAAAAATACCAAAAATATTTATATTATTATCTCTATCAGATCTCACGTTTGCAAGTGGCCGTGTAGAGATTGACAACCCCTTTATTGCGTTGGTTGCAAGGTTCTTATTTGTTTGTGTAGGTACGAGGCGACTTGTGTGTAGTCTCCTACTGGATTAATACCTTGGTTCTCAAAAACTGAGGGAAATACTTACGCTACTTTGCTGCATCACCTTTTTCTCTTCAAGGGAAAAACCAACGCAAGCTCAAGAGGTAGCAAGAAGGATTTCTGGCGCCGTTGCCGGGGAGATCTACGCCAAGTCAAGTCAAGTCAAGACATACCAAGTACCCATCACAACTCTTATCCCTCACATTATATTATTTGCCATTTGCCTATTGTTTTCCTCTGCCCCACTTCACCTTTGCCGTTTTATTCGCCCTCTTTTTCCGTTCGTCTCTTTTCGCTTGCTTCTTGTGTCGCCGTGTGTCGTCATGGCCAGTCCTTTATCTGCTCCTCTGTCTCCCGAGTTTGAAGTTCTTCACTTCAAACAAAGACAAGGAAAAAACTTAAAAGATGCTTAGTATAGGATGATGGAATCTTATCGTAATTAAACCTTAGAGGCGAGTTTTAGGATTTTACTTCGCAATTTTTATGTTGGACTAAATATGTCCCATAGACAACTCCTGGATTGCGTTGCCAAAGGAAATTTTATCGAAATTCATCCCAGTATTGCACATGAAATCATAGAGGGAATAGTGGGAACACTACCTCAACAAAGGGGGCCACATCATACCCAGGAAGAGACACAAGTTTTTGAGAAGATTTGCGAAGTAACGAAAATTTTACAAAGGTCTCTCGAACCTCTTAAGAGTGTTAGCGGAAATCTTCACCGCATGAATATGTTGATTACCCTTTGCAATAAGCGGTTGGATTCTTTAGATCTTAAAATCTCCGAATATGAAGGGAAACGTAAAGAACCTCCCGGATTCGAGCATGACTCCGCTAAAAGATTAAAAACCAAAGATGATAATACCTAGATCTATTCTTGTTTTTATGCCTAGCTAGGGGCGTTAAACGATAGCGCTTGTTGGGAGGCAACCCAATTTTATTTTTGTTTCTTGCTTTTTGGTTCTGTTTAGTAATAAATAATTCATCTAGCTTCTGTTTAGATGTGGTTTTATGTTTTAATTAGTGTTTATGCCAAGTAGAAACTTTGGGAAGACTTGGATGAAGTCTTTATGATCTTGCTGTAAAAAACAGAAACTTTAGCGCTCACGAGATTAGCTTTCATTTTTTACTGGAGAGTACTTTTAGGTTGATTCTTTTTTAATATGATTAATAGACAAATTCCTCACGTCCAACAGTTTATTTCAGAATTTTTGAAGTTCCATAAGTATACGTTTCATACAGATTACTACAGATTGTTCTGTTTTTGACAGATTCTGTTTTTCGTGTGTTGTTTTCTTATTTTGATGAATCTATGGCTAGTATCGGAGGGTATGAACCATAAAGAAGTTGGAATAAAGTAGGTTTAACACCAATATAAATAAAGAATGAGTTCATTACAGTACGTTGAAGTGGTGGCTTGTTTTTTTCGTTGACGGAGCTCATGAGATTTTTCTGTTGAGTTTTGTGTTGTGCGGTTTTCAAGTTTTGGGTAAAAATTTGATGGATTATAGAATAAGGAGTGGCAAGAGCCAAAGCTTGGGGATGCCCAAGGCACCCCAAGGTAAAACTCAAGGACAACCAAAATCCTAAGCTTGGGTATGCCCCGGAAGGCATCCCCTCTTTTGTCTTCGTCTACCGGTAACTTTACTTGAGGCTATATTTTTATTCACCATATGATATGTGTTTTGCTTTGAGCGTCTTGTATGATTTGAGTCTTTGCCTTTTAGTTTACCACAATCATCCTTGCTGTACACACCTTTTGGGAGAGACACACATGAATCGGAATTTATTAGAATACTCTATGTGCTTCACTTATATCTTTTGAGCTAGATAATTTTGCTCTAGTGCTTCACTTATATGTTTTAGAGCACGGTGGTGGTTTTATTTTATAGAAATTATTGATCTCTCATGCTTAACTTATATCATTTTGAGAGTCCTTTAGAACAGCATGGTAATTTACTTTGGCTATAAAATTAGTCCTAATATGATAGGCATCCAAGGTGGGTATAATAAATGTTGGGGAACGTAGCAGAAATTCAAAATTTTCCTACGTATCACCAAGATCTATCTATGGAGAAACCAGCAACGAGGGGAAGGAGAGTGCATCTACATACCCTTGTAGATCGCTAAGCGGAAGCGTTCAAGTGAACGGGGTTGATGGAGTCGTACTCGTCGTGATCCAAATCACCGATGATCCTAGTGCCGAACGGACGGCACCTCCGCGTTCAACACACGTGCAGCGCGGTGACGTCTCCCATGACTTGATCCAGCAAGGAGAGAGGGAGAGGTTGAGGAAGACTCCGTCCAGCAGCTGCACAACGGCGTGGTGGTGGTGGTGGAGGAGCGTGGTGATCTAGCAGGGCTTCGCCAAGCACTACGAGATATGAGGAGAGAGGCAGGGCTGCACCAACAGGGAGAGATCAGATCGTCTTGTGGGCAGCCCCTAGGCCTCACTATATATAGGAGGAGGGGAGGAGGGTGCGCCCCCTCTAGGGTTCCCACCCCTAGAGGGGCGGCAGCCCTAGATGGGAAACAAGGGGGCGGCCAAGAGGGGAGGAGAGGGAGGCGCAGGGAGCATGGGCCTTAGGGCCCATCTGCCCTTAGGGTTTGCCCCCTCTTCTCTCCCTTGCGCCTTGGGCACTTGTGGGGGGGCGCACCAGCCCACCTAGGGCTGGTCCCCTCCCACACTTGGCCCATGCAAGCCTCCGGGGCTTGTGGCCCCACTTGGTGGACCCCCGGACACCTCCGGTGGTCCCGGTACACTACCGATAAACCCTGAAACTTTTCCGGCGACCAAAACAGGACTTCCCATATATAAATCTTTACCTCCGGACCATTCGGAAACTCCTCGTGACATTCGGGATCTCATCCGGGACTCCGAACAACATTCGGTAACCACATACAAACTTCCTTTATAACCCTAGCGTCATCGAACCTTAAGTGTGTAGACCCTACGGGTTCGGGAGACATGTAGACATGACCGAGACGTTCTCCGGTCAATAACCAACAACAGGATCTGGATACCCATGTTGGCTCCCACATGTTCCACGATGATCTCATCGAATGAACCACAATGTCAAGGACTTAATCAATCCCGTATACAATTCCCTTTGTCTAGCGGTATTGTACTTGCCCGAGATTCGATCGTCGGTATCCCTATACCTTGTTCAATCTCGTTACCGGCAAGTCTCTTTACTCGTTCCGTAACACATCATCCCGTGATCAACTCCTTGATCACATTGTGCACATTGATGATGTCCTACCGAGTGGGCCCAGAGATACCTCTCCGTTTACACGGAGTGACAAATCCCAGTCTCGATTCATGCCAACCCAACAGACACTTTCGGAGATACCTGTAGTGTACCTTTATAGCCACCCAGTTACGTTGTGACGTTTGGCACACCCAAAGTATTCCTACGGTATCCGGGAGTTGCACAATCTCATGGTCTAAGGAAATGATACTTGTCATTAGAAAAGCTTTAGCATACGAACTACACGATCTTTGTGCTAGGCTTAGGATTGGGTCTTGTCCATCACATCATTCTCCTAATGATGTGATCCCGTTATCAACGACATCCAATGTCCATGGTCAGGAAACCGTAACCATCTATTGATCAACGAGCTAGTCAACTAGAGGCTTACTAGGGACATGGTGTTGTCTATGTATCCACACATGCATCTGAGTTTCCTATCAATACAATTATAGCATGGATAATAAACGATTATCATGAACAAGGAAATATAATAATAACTTATTTATTATTGCCTCTAGGGCATATTTCCAACAGTCTCCCACTTGCACTAGAGTCAATAATCTAGTTCACATCGCCATGTGATTAACATTCATAGGTCACATCGCCATGTGACCAACATCCAAAGAGTTTACTAGAGTTCATAATCTAGTTCACATCACTATGTGATTAACACTCAATGAGTTCTGGGTTTGATCATGTTGCTTGTGAGAGAGGTTTTAGTCAACGGGTCTGCAACACTCAGATCCGTATGTACTTCGCAAATCTCTAATCTATATTTGGAGCCATTTCAAATAAGTGTTCTACTTGGAGCTATTCTAAGTTGTTGCTCCATTATACGTATCCGGTATCTCTACTCAGAGCTATGCGGATAGGTGTTAAGCTTGCATCGACATAACTCTTTATGTCGAACTCTTTATCATCTCCATAACCGAGAAACATATCCTTATTCCTCTAAGGATAATCTTGACCGCTATCTGGTGATCTACTCCTAGATCACCTTTGTACCCTCTAGCCAGACATGTGGCAAGGCACATGTCAGGTGCGGTACACAGCATAGCATACTATGGAGCCTATGTCTAAGCATAGGGGACGACCTTCGCCCTTTCTCTCTGTTCTGCCGTGGTCGAGCTTTAAGTCTTAACTTCATACCTTACAACTCAGGCAAGAACTTCCTTCTTTGACTGATCCATCTTGAACACCTTCAAGATCATGTCAAGGCATGTGCTCATTTGAAAGTACCATTAAGCGTTTTGATCTATCCCTATAGATCTTGATGTTCAATGTTTAAGCAGCCTAATCCAGGTTTTCCATTGAAAAACACTTTTCAAATAACCCTATATGCTTTCCAGAAATTCTACATTATTTCTGATCATCAATATGTCAACAACATATACTCATCAGAAATTCTATAGTGCTCCCACTCACTTCTTTGGAAATACAAGTTTCTCATAAACTTTGTATAAACCCAAAATCTTTGATCATCTCATCAAAGTGTTCATTCCAACTCCAAGATGCTTACTCCAGTCCTTAGAAGGATTGCTGGAGCTTTGCATACTTGTTAGCATCTTTCAGGATCGACAAAATCTTTTGGTTGTATCACATACAACCTTTCCTCAAGAACAAGGAAACAATATTTTGACATCCCATCTGCAAGATTTCATAAATAATGCAGTACATGCTAATTCCAACAGACTCTTAGCATCGCTACGAGTGAGAAAGTCTCATCGTAGTCAACTCCTTGAACTTGTCGGGAAACACCTTAACGACAAGTCGAGCTTTCTCAATGGTGACACTTACCATCATTGTCTGTCTTCCTTTTAAAATCCATATGTACCCAACAGCCTTACGACCATCAAGTAGTTCTTTCAAAGTCTACACTTTGTTTTCATACATGGATCCTCTCTCGGATTTTATGGCCTCGAGCCATTTTTCGGAATCCGGGCCCACCATCGCTTCTCCATAACTCATAGGTTCATCGTTGTCCAACAACGTGACCTTTTAAGACAGGGTTACCACTTTGTACACACCCTTGTCAACCTATGAGGTTCGATAGTAACTTGATCTGAAGCTCCATGATCATCATCATTAGCTTTCTCTTCAACTGAGGTAGGGCCACAGAAATATTTTTCCTGTGCTTGCGCTACTCTCTGATTGAAGTGAAGGTTCAACAACCTTATCAAGTTCTATCTTCCTCCCACTCAATTCTTTCGAGAGAAACTTTTCCTCGAGAAAGGACCCGATTCTAGAAACAATCCCTATTGCTTTCGGATCTGAATTAGGAGGTATACCCAACTGTTTTGGGTGTCCTATGAAGATGCATTTTATCCGCTTTGGGTTCGATCTTATCAACCTGAAACTTTTTCACATAAGCGTCGCAGCCCCAAACTTTTAAGAAACGACAACTCAGGTTTCTCCAAACCATAGTTCAAACGGTTTCGTCTCAACGGAATTACGTGGTGCCCTATTAAAGTGAGTGCGGTTGTCTCTAATGCCTAACCCATGAATGATAGTGGTAATTCAATAAGAGACATCATGGTACGCACCATATCCAATAGGGTGCAACTATGATGTTCGGACACACCATCACACTATGGTGTTCCAGGCGGTATTAGTTGTGAAACAATTTCCACAGTGCCAAACTCGTAACTCAGATATTCATTTCTATGATCATATCATAGACATTTTATCCTCTTATCACGAAGATCTTCACCTTCACTCTGAAATTACTTGAACCATTCAATAATTCAGACTTGTGTTTCATCAAGTAAATATACTCAGTATCTACTTAAATCATCTGTGAAGTAAGAATATAACGATATCAACTGCGTGCCTCAGCACTCATTGGACTGCACACATCAAAATGTGTTACTTCCAACAAGTTGCTATCTTGTCCCATCTTACTGAAAACGAGGCTTTTCAGTCATCTTGCCCATGTGGTAAGATTTGCAAATCTCAAGTGATTCAAAATCAAGTGAGTCCAAACGGTCCATCTTCATGGAGTTTCTTCATGCGTATATACCAACAGACATGGTTCACATTACTCAATCCTTTTCAAAAATGAGTGAGTCCAAAGATCCATCAACATGGAGCTTCTTCATGCGTTTTATACCAATATGACTTATACGGCAGTGCCACAAGTAGGTGGTACTATCATTACTATCTTATATCTTTTGGCATGAACATGTGTATCACTATGATCGAGATTCAATAAACCATTCATTTTTGGTGCAAGACCATTGAAGGTATTATTCAAATAAACAGAGTAACTATTATTCTCTTTAAATGAACAACCGTTTTGCGATAGACATAATCCAATCATGTCTATGCTCAACGCAAACACCAAATAACAATTATTTAGGTTTAACACCAATCTAGATGGTAGAGGGAGCGAGCGATGCTTGATCATATCAACCTTGGAAACACTTCCAACATATATCGTCAGCTCACCTTTAGCTAGTCTCCTTTTATTCCGTAGCTTTTATTTCGAGTTACTAACACTTAGCAACCGAACCGGCATCTAATACCCTGGTTCTACTAGGAGTACTAGTAAAGTACACATTCACATAATGTATATCCAATATACTTCTATCGGCAGCCTTCTCATCTACCAAGTATCTAGGGTAAATCTGCTCCAGTGGCTGTTCCCCTTATTACAGAAGCACTCAGTCTCGGGTTTGGGTTCAACCTTGGGTTTCTCCACTAGAGCAGCAGCTGATTTGCCGTTTCATGAAGTATCCCTTCTTGGCCTTGCCCTTCTTGAAACTAGTGGTTTCACTAACCATCAACAATTGATGCTCCTTCTTGATTTCTACTTTCGCGGTGTCAAACATCGCGAATATTTCAAGGATCATCATATCTATCCCTGATATGTTATAGTTCATTATGAAGCTCTAGCAGCTTGGTGGCAATGACTTTGGAGAAACATCACTATCTTATCTGGAAGATCAACTCCCACTCGATTCAAGTGATTGTTGTACTCAGACAATCTGAGCACAAGCTCAACGGTTGAGCTTTTCTCCCTTAGTTTGCAGGCCAAGAAAATCGTCGGAGGTCTTATACCTCTTGACGTGGGCACGAGCCTGAGATCCCAATTTCAGCCCTCGAAACATCTCATATGTTCCGCGACATTTCAAAATGTCTTCGGTGCCTCAATTCTAAACCATTCAACATTACCGAACTATCACGTAGTTATCTAAACGTGTATGTCCGATGTTCGCAACATCCACAAATGACGTTTGGGGTTCAGCACACTGAGCGGTGCATTAAGGACATAAGCCTTCTACTATCCGCATAATTGCTACTGTCAACTTTCAACTATATTTTCTCTAGGAACGTATCTAACCAGTAGAACTAAAGCGCGAGCTTACGACATAATTTGCAAAGATCTTTTGACTATGTTCAGGATAATTAAGTTCATCTTATGAACTCCCACTCAGATAGACATCCCTCTAGTCATCTAAGTGATTACATGATCCGAGTCAACTAGGCTGTGTCCGATCATCACGTGAGACGGACTAGTCATCATCGGTGAACATCTTCATGTTGATCGTATCTACCATACGACTCATGCTCGACCTTTCGGTCTCTTGTGTTCCGAGGCATGTCTGTACATGCTAGGCTCGTCAAGTCAACCTAAGTGTTCTGCGTGTGTAAATCTGGCTTACACCCGTTGTATGTGAACGTAAGAATCTATCACACCCGATCATCACATGGTGCTTCGAAACGACGAACTTTCGCAACGGTGCACAGTTAGGGGGAACACTTTCTTGAAATTTTAATGAGGGATCATCTTATTTACTACCGTCGTTCTAAGCAAATAATATGTATAAACATGATAAACATCACATGCAATCAAATAGTGACATGATATGGCCAATATCATATTGCTCCTTTTGATCTCCATCTTCGGGGCTCAATGATCATCATCGTCACCGGCATGACACCATGATCTCCATCATCATGATCTCCATCATCGTGTCTTCATGAAGTTGTCACATCAACTATTACTTCTACTACTATGGCTAATGCTTTAGCAATAAAGTAAAGTAATTACATGACGATTTAAGTTGACACGCAGGTCACAAATAAATTAAGACAACTCCTATGGCTCCTGCCGGTTGTCATACTCATCGACATGCAAGTCGTGATTCCTATTACAAGAACATGATCATCTCATACATCACATATATCATACATCACATCCTTTGGCCATATCACATCACATGGCATACCCTGCAAAAACAAGTTAGACGTCCTCTAATTGTTGTTTGCATGTTTTACGTGGCTGCTATGGGTTTCTAGCAAGAACGTTTCTTACCTACGCAAAACCACAACATGATATGTCAATTGCTATTTACCCTTCATAAGGACCCTTTTCATCGAATCCGATCCGACTAAAGTGGGAGAGACTGGCACCCGCTAGCCACCTTATGCAACTAGTGCATGTCAGTCGGTGGAACCTGTCTCACGTAAGTGTACGTGTAAGGTCGGTCCGGGCCGCTTCATCCCACAATGCCGCCGAATCAAGATTGGACTAGTAACGGTAAGCATATTGAACAACATCAACGCTCACAACTACTTTGTGTTCTACTCGTGCAAAGAATCTACGCAATAGACCTAGCTCATGATGCCACTGTTGGGGAACGTAGCAGAAATTCAAAATTTTCCTACGTATCACCAAGATCTATCTATGGAGAAACCAGCAATGAGGGGAAGGAGAGTGCACCGACATACCCTTGTAGATCGCTAAGCGGAAGCGTTCAAGTGAACGGGGTTGATGGAGTCGTACTTGTCGTGATCCAAATCACCGATGATCCAAGTGCCGAACGGACGGCACCTCCGCGTTCAACACGCGTGCAACGCGGTGACGTCTCCCATGCCTTGATCCAGCAAGGAGAGAGGGAGAGGTTGAGGAAGACTCCGTCCAGCAGTAGCACAACGGCGTGGTGGTGGTGGAGGAGCGTGGTGATCTAGCAGGGCTTCGCCAAGCACTACGAGATATGAGGAGAGAGGCAGGGCTGCACCAACAGGGAGAGATCAGATCGTCTTGTGGGCAGCCCCTAGGCCTCACTATATATAGGAGGAGGGGAGGAGGGTGCGCCCCCTCTAGGGTTCCCACCCCTAGAGGGGCGGCAACCCTAGATGGGAAACAAGGGGGCGGCCAAGAGGGGAGGAGAGGGAGGCGCAGGGAGCATGGGCCTTAGGGCCCATCTGCCCTTAGGGTTTGCCCCCTCTTCTCTCCCTTGCGCCTTGGGCACTTGTGGGGGGCGCACCAGCCCACCTGGGGCTGGTCCCCTCCCACACTTGGCCCATGCAAGCCTCCGGGGCTTGTGGCCCCACTTGGTGGACCCCCGGACACCTCCGGTGGTCCCGGTACACTACCGATAAACCCTGAAACTTTTCCGGCGACCAAAATAGGACTTCCCATATATAAATCTTTACCTCCGGACCATTCGGGAACTCCTCGTAACGTCCGGGATCTCATCCGGGACTCCGAACAACATTCGGTAACCACATACAAACTTCCTTTATAACCCTAGCGTCATCGAACCTTAAGTGTGTAGACCCTACGGGTTCGGGAGACACGTAGACATGACCGAGACGTTCTCCGGTCAATAACCAACAGCGGGATCTGGATACCCATGTTGGCTCCCACATGTTCCACGATGATCTCATCGGATGAACCACGATGTCAAGGACTTAATCAATCCCGTATACAATTCCCTTTGTCTAGCGGTATTGTACTTGCCCGAGATTCGATCGTCGGTATCCCTATACCTTGTTCAATCTCGTTACCGGCAAGTCTCTTTACTCGTTCCATAACACATCATCCCGTGATCAACTCCTTGATCACATTGTGCACATTGATGATGTCCTACCGAGTGGGCCCAGAGATACCTCTCCGTTTACACGGAGTGACAAATCCGAGTCTCGATTCATGCCAACCCAACAGACACTTTCGGAGATACCTGTAGTGTACCTTTATAGCCACCCAGTTACGTTGTGACGTTTGGCACACCCAAAGTATTCCTACGGTATCCAGGAGTTGCACAATCTCATGGTCTAAGGAAATGATACTTGACATTAGAAAAGCTTTAGCATACGAACTACACGATCTTTGTGCTAGGCTTAGGATTGGGTCTTGTCCATCACATCATTCTCCTAATGATGTGATCCCGTTATCAACGACATCCAATGTCCATGGTCAGGAAACCGTAACCATCTATTGATCAACGAGCTAGTCAACTAGAGGCTTACTAGGGACATGGTGTTGTCTATGTATCCACACATGCATCTGAGTTTCCTATCAATACAATTATAGCATGGATAATAAACGATTATCATGAACAAGGAAATATAATAATAACTTATTTATTATTGCCTCTATGGCATATTTCCAACAATAAAAACTTTCATAAATGTGCATTGAATACTATGAGAAGTTTGATACTTGATGATTGTTTTGAGATATGAAGATGGTAATATTTGAGTCGCTAGTTGAGTAGTTGTGAATTTGAGAAATACTTATGTTGAAGTTTGCAAGTCCCGTAGCATGCACGTATGGTAAACGTTGTGTAATAAATTTGAAGCATGAGGTGTTCTTTGATTGTCATCCTTATGAGTGGCGGTCGGGGACGAGCGATGGTCTTTTTCTACCAATCTATCACCCAAGGAGCATGCGCGTAATGCTTGGTTTTTGATGACGTGTAGATTTTTGCAATAAGTATGTGAGTTCTTTATGACTAATGTTGAGTCCATGGATTATACGCACTCTCACCTTTCCATCATTGCTAGCCTCTTCGGTACCGTGCATTGCTCTTTCTCACCTTGAGAGTTGGTGCAAACTTTGTCGGTGCATCCAAACCCCGTGATATGATACGCTCTATCACACATAAACCTCCTTATATCTTCCTCAAAACAGCCACCATACCTACCTATTATGGCATTTCCATAGCCATTCCGAGATATATTGCCATGCAACTGTCCACTGTTTCATCTATTATGACACGCTTCATCATTGTCATATTGCCTTGCATGATCATGTAGTTGACATCGTATTTGTGGCAAAGCCATCATGCATAATTTATCATACATGTCACTCTTGATTCATTGCTCATCCCGGCACACCGCCGCTGGCATTTAGATAGAGTCATATTTTGTTCTAGTATCGAGTTATAATCATTGAGTTGTAAATAAATAGAAGTGTGATGATCATCATTAATAGAGCATTGTCCCAAATAAAAAAGGAAGAAAGGCCAAAAAAAGAGAAAGGCCAAAAAAGAAGAAAAATAAATAAATAAAAAGGGACAATGCTACTATCCTTTTTTCCACACTTGTGATTCAAAGTAGCATCATGATTTTTATGATAGAGAGTCTCTTGTTTTGTCACTTTCATACACTAGTGGGAATTTTTCATTATAGAACTTGGCTTGTATATTCAAACAATGGGCTTCCTCAAATGCCCTATGTCTTCATGAGCAAGCAAGTTGGATGCACACATACTTAGTTTCTTTTGTTGAGGTTTCATACATTTATAGCTCTAGTGCATCCGTTGTGTGGCAATCCCTACTCCTTACATTGACATCAATTGATGGGCATCTCCCTAGCCCGTTGATTAGCCGCGTCAATGTGAGACTTTCTCCTTTTTTGTCTTCTCCACATAACCCCCGTCATTATATTCTATTCCACCCATAGTGCTATGTCCATGGCTCACGCTCATGTATTGCGTGAAAGTTGCAAAACGTTTGAGATTACTAAGGTATGAAACAACTGCTTGGCTTGTCATCGGGGTTGTGCATGATGAGAGAATTCTTGTGTGACAAAAATGGAGCATGACCAAACTATATGATTTTGTAGGGATGAACTTTCTTTGGCCATGTTATTTTGAGAAGACATAATTTCTTAGTTAGTATGCTTGAAGTATTACTATTTTTATGTCAATATTAAACTTTTATCTTGAATCTCTCGGATCTGAACGTTTATGCCACAATAAAGAGAATTACTTAGAAAATTATGTTAGGTAGCATTTCACATCAAAAATTCTGTTTTTATCATTTACCTACTCGAGGACGAGCAGGAATTAAGCTTGAGGGTGTTTGATACGTCTCCAACGTATCTATAATTTTTGATTGGTCCATGCTATTATATTATCTGTTTTGGATGTTTAATGGGCTTTATTATACACTTTTATATTATTTTTTGGACTAACCTATTAACCAAAGGCCTAGTGCAAATTGTTTTTTTTTCTATTTCACTGTTTCACAGAAAAGGAATATCAAACGGAATCCAAATGGAATGAAACCTTCGGGAGAGTGATTTTTGGAACAAACGTGATACATGAGACTTGCAATGGACGTCAAGAAAGAAGCGAGGAGGCCATGAGGCAGGGTGGCGCGCCTGCCCGCTGGGCGCGCCCCGACCCTCGTGGGCCCCTCGCAGCTCCACCGACCTACTTCCTCCTCCTATATATACCCATATACCCCGAAAACATCCAGGAGCACCACGAAACCTTATTTCCACCGCTGCAACCTTCTGTACCCGTGAGATCCCATCTTGGGGCTTTTTCCGGCGCTCTGCTGGAGGGGGAATCGACCACGGAGGGCTTCTACATCAACATCATAGCCTCTCCGATGATGTGTGAGTAGTTTACCACAGACCTTGGGGTCCATAGTTATTAGCTAGATGGCTTCTTCTCTCTCTTTGGATCTCAACACAAAGTTCTCCTCGATCTTCTTGGAGATCTATTCGATTTAATTCTTTTTGCAGTGTGTTTGTCGATATCCGATGAATTGTGGGTTTATGATCAAGATTATCTATGAACAATATTTGAATCTTCTCTGAATTCTTTTATAGTATGATTTGTTATCTTTGCAAGTCTATTCGAATTATCAATTTGGTTTGGCCTACTAGTTTGATCTTTCTTGCAATGGGAGAAGTGCTTAGCTTTGGGTTCAATCTTGCGGTGTCCTTTCCCAATGACAGCAGGTGCAGCAAGGCACGTATTATATTGTTGCCATCGAGGATAAAAAGATAGGGTTTATATCATATTGCTTGAGTTTATCCCTCTACATCATGCCATCTTGCCTAATGCGTTACTCTGTTCTTATGAACTTAATACTCTAGATGCATACTGGATAGCGGTCGATGTGTGGAGTAATAGTAGTAGATGCAGAATCGTTTCGGTCTACTTGTCGCGGATGTGATGCCTATATACATGATTATGCCTAGATATTCTCATAACTATGCACTTTTCTATCAATTGCTCGACAGTAATTTGTCCACCCACCGTAATACTTATGCTATCTTGAGAGAAGCCACTAGTGAAACCTATGGCCCCGGGTCTATTTTCCATCATATAAGTTTCCAATCTATTTTTACTTTGCAATCTTTACTTTCGATCTATATCATAAAAATACCAAAAATATTTATCTTATTATCTCTATCAGATCTCACTTTTGTAAGTGGCCGTGAAGGGATTGACAACCCCTTTGTCGCGTTGGTTGCAAGGTTCTTATTTGTTTGTGTAGGTACGAGGCGACTTGTGTGTAGTCTCCTACTGGATTGATACCTTGGTTCTCAAAAACTGAGGGAAATACTTACGCTACTTTGTTGCATCACCCTTTCCTCTTCAAGGAAAAAACCAACGCAAGCTCAAGAGGTAGCAACGCCCGCCTTGGGGACGTGTGGCGGTCGTTCACCTACATCCACCGTCCAAATTCAATGCGCACGCACGGCGGCCCCGGTTGTCGGTCACACGACCGAGGGTCGTCGTCCTTCTTAAATTGGAAGCCATGGACTGGCCCCAGTCCACAGTTTCCACTTCCTGGTCGTTCGTGCCTCCTCGAGCCCCGACCGCAAACCCTAGCCCTCATCCACATCTTCGCCGACGACAATGGTGGGGTAATGGTTCCCCGACCGCGAGACAAGGCACGACCGCCAGGCCGGGTCGTCGTTTGGTCGCCGTCGCCGCTCCCCCACCCCACCTCCACCTCCACCGCCCGCATTTCATATCGCGTCGGGCGGCGCCGCGCCTCGCCAGCGGCCGTACGTCAAGGCGGAGGTGTGCCAGCGCTACTGGGAGACGCACACGCCGTTGTCGTGGGGCAACGTGGACCTCCCCAACAACTGGCACCTCTCCGGCGGAGGTGTGCCAGCGCTACTGGGAGACGCACACGCCGTTGCCGTGGGGCGACGTGGACCTCCCCAACAACTGGCACCTCTCCGCCGATCGCGTGCCTGTCCCGCCGATCCTGGTGAGCGGTCGCGCCCGCCGCCTGCCCCCGGACCTCATCGACGACTGGAGGTACGCCGTGGACTCGCCGCTATGGGATACGTGGCTCCGTGACGAGCACAACATCCGACGGCAGTCCTACTTTGCAGGCCGTCCGCAGAGCCCGCGGCGGCCACGCGCTGACCGCCGCGCGCCCGCTCCCAGCGCGCCCTAGTCGCGCGGCCGCAGGCAGGCTCGTGGCCTCACCCCTACGCCGTCGTCGTCACCGTCTCCGTCCCGCCATCCCGAGCGATAGACGGCCGCCGAGCAGGAGGAGCTGATGTGGCAGGTGATGGAGGAGTCCGTCCACACCCACGACGAGCGCCAATGGGAGGGCCTCGAGGAGATGTTGGCCCTGTCAGCGGCCGGGGACGTCGCCTTCCCCGGGCTCGATGCGTACGTCAAGGAGAAGGTCATGGAGGAGGCGCGACGAGAGGTGGCCATGGAGGAGAGCGGCCAGAGGTGGCCATGGAGGAGGCGCGGCCAGAGGTCGCGATGGAGTAGCCGACGGGATGGAACCCAACATTGGTCGGGCAGTCCTAGACGTGGACGGAGACCATGCCGTGCACGCCCAAGGTGGACGCCGACTGGTGGTCACCATCCCCGCTGCGTGAAGAGGTCGTGCAGGCGCCATCGCAGCTGACACGGCAGGCGCCTCCGGCGTGGCAGGGGCCGCTATCCCACCTCTGGCAGCCACCTCCATACGCCAACCTCACTAGTGACAACGACGAGGAGGAATAGACGACGGCCATGGAAGGCAACAGCGGCCACGATGACCCTTATCTAGTTTTTTTAAAAAATATTAAAAATGTTTATGTTTATATGAATGTGTTCAACTAGGGTAATCTAGACGTTTTAAATGTGTGTATTGATATCTTTTAGTTTTTTAACGTTTATTTAGGGTCTTTGGGTTTTTTTATTCACGTAAAAAAACGGACCGTTTGGGATGCGGCCCACCCGTTGGACGCATCGACAGGCGCGCACGACCTCAAGCAGATGTCAGATTTAGGACAACGCTAACGCCCACACGTGTGGTGGGAGCCAAATCCGCCCACACGCTCTATAACACACAGACTACGCCATGTCACCGCGTGCATGCATGTGAGAATCTTTTTGGATTTTCAGTTTTTAAAATGTTTTATCTCTTAAATGAAAAATCCGATTGAAGATCCGTTTTCACCATTAAATCTTTCGCGGCGAGATCTTCGAAACTAGATCTCATATCAATATATTTCGACATAAATTTTTTTGGTTAAAAGTTGTCATATCTATTGCACATGAATTGCCATGATATTTATACTGAAGTTGTCATGATATGTTTCAGCTATTTTCTTCTCATTTAAAAGTAAATTTTGACATATTATAAAACGGGGAATTAAGAAACTAGACTTGTCATGCACCATAAACTAAAATTGTCATGATACATGCACTTAAAATTGCCATGGTTCATACAAAAAAATATTTTCATGGTCAAAGTACTGAAATTGCCATCATGAAAAAAAACTAAAATTGCCATACTCTACAAACTTAAATTGCCACATGGCAACTTTAGTTTAAGCACTATGACAACTACAGTGTAAACATCACGGCAACTTTTGGGCAAAATTTTTTTTGTCAAAACATATCAACATAGGGTCTAGTTTTGAAGATCTTGCCGAGACGGATTTAATGGTGAAAACGGATTTTTAATTGGATTTTTTAATTAAGAGATAAAACATTTTAAGCCGAAAATAAAAAAAATTCTGCTGATGTCATATGTTCATACGTGGCAAAATAAGTGGTGATGAAAGCGAGTGGGCGATATGCAAATGCTCACACGTGTAGGCGTTAGTTTTTTCGCAGATTTATGGATTTTTCGTCTGTGTAATGAATGGATAGGTGGTGGATCTCCGCTGTGAAGCAGTAACCAGCAGCGGCAGAATTTCGTGTTTTGACCCTTTTGACATATAAAATCGGGATCTGACCCCACTTAGGAATATTTTTGGGATTTGACCCTTCTGCTACCGCCAGAGAGCCTAGCGGTAGGGTTAGACATCCCACCGCCGCAGGCCCTGACGGTAGGCTGTGACGGAGGGGGACGGCACCGTCACCGCGCGCTGACGTGGATAAGTACCTTACCGCCAGATTCTTTGGCGGTACTCTCTCTAACGCTACCGCCAGGGGCTCGGGCGGTAGGGTGTTGGGGGGTTTTGCCGTACAGACCTTCTGTAACGAAATATGCAAGTTCCCTGGCGGTAGGTTGTCTGACCCTACCGCCAGGGGGCCTGGCGGTAGGGTCCTCTTTTTGTTTTTCATGTTCATTTGGTTGCTTGTTTTCAATTTAAATATGACAACAATATCACAATAAGTTTTACAAATATGACAGCAATATATGAGCTCACATATTAATAAAGGTTTCACATAGCAAATATCAAACAGTTTACACATAGCTTCATAAGTAGAAAATAGCAAATAGCAAACTTGTCCACATAGTTTGACAACCCCTACTAAAACATAAATGCATATCCAATAGACATGTTTATAGGTTGGATATACCTCCCCCCTCGTATACTAGGCCTGGCCGTGGAGACAGATACGGCAGCGGATTCACCGGTTCAGGCAGAGGCGGGACGCTGGTCGGCATCCGCCCGTTCAAGCACTCCCACCTTGCCTTGCCAGCCGGAGTTTTCGCCTCCGCCCTTCCCCAGTTGATGATATCGAACGCCGATGCACTTGGAGGCGGCATTCTGGCTCTCTCCTCTGCATTGCTCTCGAAGTAGATCCTCCGGCCCAAATTGCGCAGCTCCCAGTTGGAGTGCTGCTTGGCAACTTCAATGGTCCCTTCCCGGCGTTCACGACAGATAGTTGGATCTCCCTCCATCTCTGCAGTCACTCTCTTCCACTCCTTCACACTCTGCGCCCAACACTTCACATCATCGGCGATCCGTTCTGCCCTCTCGTACCACCGCACTGCCCTCGTCTCCTGTAGGAACTCGTCTGAAAAATCGATCACCGGCAGCAGAAGCTCGGGGAAGGACTCGTACACGTACGGAAGTGGCAAGGCAGAAGGGTCGTGTTGGAGATGAATGGGTGATGGTTGCGCCACTGTTGCAGACCTGAACATATGGATCAAATAAATAAAATACATATATCAAGATGTGTCAAATGCAAAATCATACCATATCATACCAACCAAATCCACTACTTGCATCATATATTTTTTGTTTACTACAATATGCATCATATCATAAAAAACAACATCATAAAACATCTTCATATCATATCAACATGCATCATAAAACTACTATCAAGTGCTCCCACATGCATTACATCATAATTTTTTTAACAAAAAATACTACGAACTAGGGTTCATCTTCACACTAACATATGAACTATTTATTAGAGTTCATATTCAATACCACTACTTACTAAAGAACTAAGAACTACTACTACAATCAAGCTAAAACAATCTTAGGTGAAAAAAATCCAATCTAAATTCAAAAACATGAGGGATTTCAAGCAAATAATGCATCGAAACGGAAGCAAGTTTGCAAAAACTAATTGGAGGGATTGGAGGAGCTTACGTTTCTCTTTTCGGGGCCATCTCGATCCGCAAAAACGGTCAACAAACGATGAAGATCCGAGAGGGGGGGGGGGGAGTGGAGGAGATGAGAGAGGGAGAGAGGGGCGACTTGGGAAGAAGAACTGCCGACGAGGGGAGGGGGAAGGGCGGGGAGAAGGGAAGGAAGGGGCGCGGGGGTCTCGCGCGAAATAACTGCCCCGCACCCTACCGCCAGGGTTTCCGGCGGTAGGTTTACACAGCCTACCGCCAGGATCCCTGGCGGTAGGGTGCGACGGAGGAGGACGGCGCCGTCTCCACGCGTTGACGTGGATAAGTTTCCTACCGCCAGGGTCCGTGGCGGTAGGCTGTGTAACCCTACCGTCAGAGGCCCTGGCGGTAAGAAAAAAGTCAAATCTTAAAAAACTTTCAAACAGGGGTTAGATCCTGAAATTGTATGTCAAAAGGGTCAAAACACGAAATTTTGCCACCAGCAACAACCACTGCAAACAGGCATAAACGTCATCACTCGACACATCGACCCTTGACTCGAGTAGACGCAACAACAGCACCGACTTGACCAAAGTAACTTCCTCCTCGGCATGAGCGGCTCATCAGCCATTGCCCTTCCAATCCGCCCAACCTCGCATCCCTTTCCCCGAGGAGTGGCAGAGCTCGCCTCCCTCGCGTCGTCGTCCTCGTCGGCATGAGCGGTTTCCTCGTACGCACTAGATGCACCAGCTTCATTCACTTCTCCAAATCTTCAACGAAAAGTTCCTGTTGATTTGTTTGTTGTTCGTTGGAGCTATTTAAGCTTCAATTTTTTGTTTTTGTTTCGATTCGTTGATCTTGACTGTTGCCGTTACGGTTTGCTTGGAGTTTCAGGCTGTGGCCGGCAAGATTGTCACGTTCCTGCTGTGGGTGCTCTTCCTGGTCCTGCAGACAGCCACCAAGGTTGTCGGGGGCCTCCTGCAGGTTGCACCGCCAGCCGAGCCACAAGAAGAGCCGCAACCAGAAGCAGCACCACGACCCAGATCGCCGCCGGCTGCGAGGAACCGCGCCGGCGGCGGCCCCGCGGACCCATACGATCCGCAGTCACAGCTGTGGGACCCACCACCGTCCCCCCACACCGCTCCGGTGACGGATGAGTATCACTCGTCCTCGATCTACCGGCGGCGGGTGAGCACCCCGCAGGCCGCTGAAGATTTGGTGGTTTCCTCCAGCAGTTACTCTCATTCGGCCGTGGCAGCAGCGCCAGCCTCTCCGGCTCATGCCGTCTCAGTGCCACCAGTGTCGCGGACAATTAAGACACCGGCAGTTGCCAGTAAGCGGCCCAAGCTGGAGAGGAAGTACTCCAAGATTGTGGACCAGTACCGCTCCTTGGATGAGGTATGTATCAATGTGTGTATTGGATTGGTGATGCTCAAATGTTCAACACTGCTTCCGGCTCGAAGCCATATCAGGGATGGAATTAGCCATTGTAGATGGCTTGGACATCGGTGGTATCTGGTTTAATGTAGTGCTGTGGAGCTTGCATGGTGCTTACATGTAAAAGGTGCGAAACTGATAGTGCAAAATTTCACCCGGATGATAACAAGGTGGGGAACAATTTGCACGAGCCGCACAACAAACTGATGCATCTGCTCTTTTGAAATTGAAAATTGCAAATTGAGCCCGCCGAATAAACACTGTTTATAGACTAACGCCAAACAACCGAGTCCAGAGGGAGTACTTAACAAATTGTAAGGAAATATACTCCCTCTTTAAAGAAGTACTCCCTCTGTCCCAAAATCCTTGTCTTAGATTTGTCTAAATACGGATGCATCAAGTCACGTTTTAATATTAGATACATCCGTATCTAGACAAATCCAAGACAAGAATTTTGGGATGGGGGGAGTATATTTCTTTACGGAGGGAGTACTTAACAAATTGTGACACTTCTCAATACTAGAGTTCTGTATGCAGGTTATTGAAGCATTAGCGCAAGCTGGCCTCGAGTCTTCCAATTTAATCATTGGAATTGATTTCACGAAAAGTAATGAATGGACAGGTAGTTGAATAGAATATATGCATTGGACAAAACATTCATTCTTGATGCTTGACTATGTCTGCAATTCGGCATGCAGGAAAGAGGTCATTCAATGGTGTGAGCCTGCATCATATTGGTGATGCCCCCAATCCTTACGAGCAGGCAATCTCCATCATTGGACAAACACTGTCAGCTTTTGATGAGGATAACTTAATTCCGTGCTATGGTTTTGGAGATGGTAAAGCTCAAACTTTTCTTTTGTTAATTTACCAATATATAGTGAAATTGCACAAGACTTATAGTTCAGTTTATTTGGAAAACGCAGCATCTACACATGACCAAGATGTATTTGCCTTCAATCCTGACGAAAGACCATGCTATGGGTTTCAGGAGGCTTTGGCTCGATATAGAGAAATTGTTCCTCATCTTCGTCTTTCTGGTAGGAAAGCTCAATTTTGATTGTTGTTTTTTGAAGTGTACAATCATGGTCAATGTATGCATAAAATTTGTTATATGTTTGAAGGTCCTACATCATTTTCTCCAATAATTGAAATGGCCACAACCATTGTTGAGCAAAGCGGTGGCCAATACCATGTTTTAGTAATAATCGCCGATGGACAAGTAGGCTTTTTTATATCACCCTTCTTATTTTTATTTTTTAGTTCAATTATTATATCATTGGCTTCCTGTGCATGATGATGTTTTTCCTATGTTGGTATTATTTGGCCTGTGTCTGAAATATCACTATACAGGTCACACGGAGTGTTAACACTGAATTTGGTCAATTAAGTACCCAAGAGCAGATGACTGTAGATGCTATTGTGCAAGCCAGGTAATGTGGGGTTATTTTAGGCGGAGTATGTAAAATGGTGTACCATAGAAGTTTCTTAGTTGCAATAAATATCATGATCAAGATGCTGTTGTGTTGTATGTTTAATCTTAACATGATTCCTGTTAACACCAGATGTGTACAGTTAAGGGTGTGTTTCATTATTCTACTACCCCAATTTTCTATTGCTTACCTGATGGCATAATGCGTATATGTACTTAGAAAGTTCTGTTTTGGTATGTCAAAATACACCTATTTGTCTGTATTTCTTGTTCCTGCAGTATTCATGTCCAGCTTGCAACAAATTATTTACATTTGGTTAGTAACTACAGAGTAAGCGTAAGACGTTGAAAAGCTCTTGCTACTTGTCTTGATTTTCAAACAGCTGCAGTAATTGCTATCAGCATTTAATTGTTTTTATGTCACCAATAGCCTTGGGGAAACACAAAGTCCCAACAAAGTACATTACCCTCATCAGGCTGCCCGTAATGGTGAGTATCATATACTAGTATCATGCATATGATACCACATCCTCTCTTTCCTCATTTAATTGTGTGCCACATAATAAAAAAAGTCTAGTTGGCATGCATGATATCGTTTATGATACTACCATTACGACCAGCCTCAAGGACATATAAGATAATGTTGTGAAAAGTGTTCGAAGAAGTGATGGCGACACTGATGACTTTCTAGTTAAAATAGCACTCCACCAAGGGTCAACTTTGAGGCCTTATCCTTTTGCTTTGGTGATGGATGAGGTCACAAGGAGATATCCCATGGTGTATGCTCTTTGCGGATGATGTCGTGCTAGGCAACAATAGTCATACAGGGGTTAATAGGAAGTTAGAGCTGTGGAGGCAAACTTTAGAATTGAAAGGTTTTAGGCTTAGTAGAACTAAAACTGAGTACATGAGGTGCGGTTTCAGTACTACTAGGCGTGAGGAGGAGGAAGTTAGCCTTGATAGGCAGGTGGTACCTTAGAAGGACACCTTTCGATATTTGGGGTCAATGACGCAGAAGGATGGTGATATCGATGAAGATGTGAGCCATCGAATAAAAGTTGGATGGACGAAGTGATGCCAAGCTTTTGGCGTTTGCTATGATAAGAGAGTGCCACAGAAGCTAAAAGGCGGGTTCTATAGGATGGCGATTCGACTTGTGATGTTGTATGGTGATGAGTGTTGGCTAACTGAAAGACGACATGCCCAACAGCTAGATCTACAAGAGATGTGTTCTCACACGAACACGTCTTGTACCTCCAACGCCGAGGGTGATGCACCGCAGCTCGTCGAAGGAGACCCGTCCGGAAGCGTGGTACGCAAACAATCCGGCGGGTTCTTTTCAGGACCCGAAACCCCACGCGCCCGGGAGGGACCCCGTCTGGTCGCGCGGCGGCTATGGGCTGCCCTAGGTCGGTTCGCCCGCCCCTAGAGCCTCGAGGATCGCTGTCCTTCAACACGAAGAACGAATGAAGAACTAGAGAAAGAACAAGGGAGAGATATAAAACTAGGGTAAAAAGTATATGTGTTTTGCGATTGTGTTGTTTTTTCAATCGGTCGTCACACCTCGTGTATATAAGAGGCAGATGGACTTCCCGTGCAAGGAAAGGTTAGAATTCACGTTCAAAACCCTAGTTTGGGTCCAACTCGGAATCCAAACTTTCCAAAACTGTTCAGTTTATAATCTGGCTGCACCTTGTGGATCACTTTTGAGGCAGTAAATGACCTCCGATGAAAATGCGCCCAAAAGCATATTTACTCGTTTCGACGAGACGAACAACTTTCGTGTTGAACGTTTTTCGATTAGAGGGCATCTTCAGGGCCAAATGGCTCCCGCAAAACAGGCAATTATTCACGCAACTCATCAGACATAGTCACATGTGTGTCTTGTCCCGGGCGTCATATTTTGCTCACTGCAGGGTCGCGCTGTGCGGGCTCTAACATTTGCATACGACCTCGGATTGGGACGATTTTTATATCAAAATCGATCATTTGTGATCTTTGGCTTGGGATCTTTTGTGGGGTTCAAACCAAAGTACCTTTGCTTGTGCCCCTCTTGATATTACGACTGTCCTACACTCAATGGACAGCCGTCGCCTCAGGCAACTTGCGAGGTGTCGTAGGGTTCCCTCTGGGTTCTGGTAGTCATGAAGCGAGTGTTCAACAAACTGGTGCAGTTGATACATGAAGCTCAGCTAAGAGTTCGCACCTTGCTTTTGCATGACCATTGCCAAAAAATATAACATCATAAAATTCATCATATGGATTGACATAACACTGACTTCTCCTTGGTCATATGTTCCCATTTTGTTGCAGTGAATTTCCTTTGTCTATAATTCTGGTCGGAGTTGGAGATGGTCCTTGGGACATGATGAATGAATTTGATGACAACATTCCTGCTAGATCTTTTGACAATTTCCAGGTAAATACCAAAACTATATAAATACTGATATTTGCCTCCCAAGCAAAATAACGGTGATATTCGCTATCCTAGTTTGTCAACTTCACCGGAATCATGTCAAAAAAGATCAGTCAAAGCAACAAGGAGACAGAGTTTGCTCTTTCAGCACTCATGGAAATACCTTTGCAGTACAAAGCAACATTACAGCTTGGAATACTGGGGTGAGCAGAAGCAAGAGCAAGTGTAGTTACACATATTTCTTATTTACCATTCCTAGTTGGCTTGATTGTCTCATTTGTTATTCATGTTCTTACTAACTAGGCGTCGACTTGCAAAGTCTCCAGAACGAGTTCCACTTCCTCCTCCTTTTGCAAGTTATAATACCACCTCAAGAGCAGCACCATCTTGGGCAAATAACTTCCGAAGTGTGCCTTCTAATCTTAGGGAGGAGGCAACTTTAGATTCAACAATCACACCGTCAGTTACACCCCCACCAGCTGCAGATGCTAGAGCATCAGAACTCCAAGTAAGACAAATACTGCCCTGCTATATTGTAGGATCTTTATAAATTGATCCAGACTAGAAAAAAACGAGAATCTCATGGGCAGGCACACACAATATAGTAAAATAGTGTATGTAGTAATTTTTGGAACAATGTTACAGCATAGTGACTTGAATAGTAAAAAGTTGTTCCAAAATTGCTACTTTTTGTGCACAATTTTACTATACTACGTGTATAGTTTTTCTAGCGGTGTAGAATAACTATTCTACACTCGAGCTTAGCATAGCACTATTGTGTGTGCGCGCGTGCGTGCGTGTGTGTGTGTGCGCGCGCGCATGCTGAGCAATTAGCCAACTACTAAAAATAAGGGGATCCGAAATTCGTAGGAGACATGATAGTTTGGTTTTTCATGTGATTTGTTTGGTACCGTCAAATAAAATACTACCATATTTTTCATGGTGAACGGTAGTGGTATAATGATATCAGTATATGAATATGAAACGGAAGTATACATGTTGAAAGTAGTTTCCTTCTTTAGGATGATTAAACAATTAATGATACTGCTAGCCACAATCCAAACAAGTATATACTTGTCGGCAATTGAAAGGTACTACCTCTGTAACTAGATACTCCCTCTGTCCCATAATATAAGAGTGTCTTTGACACTGCGCTAGTGTCAACAGTGTCAAAGACGCTCTTATATTATGGGACAGAGGGATCATAAGACATATTTAGTTACAGAGGTTACTTGAACTGCAAAAACGTCTTATATTTAGTTACAGAGGTAGTATATACTACTTGGCACTATACTGCTTAATTACAACCCAAAAGAGTATATATTGGTTGCCAATAAAACAGGTATATACTACCACGTGCTAAATTAAGGGGTGTGTACTGTTTATATCCAAAACAATATATACTGCTTGGCAGTTAAAGGAAGACATACTCTTTTCTTTCAAAGGAGTATATAGCTTATTTTTCATGATGGAGTAAATAACTTTTTTTCTACCCAATGGAGTATGTCAAGCTAAAGTACGCATATATGTTCATAAAGAACAGTAGTATATACGTTTAGTTGATGGAGATGACTCGTGATCTAGGCTACTGGCTGAGGGGATCAATTAGCCAAGAAACTACTAAACCAACCCTTGAGATGTTATCAGCCTTGCAAAGGCAAGCTGACATGGCCACCACTAAGGTCTATTGCTGCAAGAAATTGAAAAATACAGCAAAAACAAGGTAACAGGCAATCTTAAAAAAGCTAAGTCCACTTCACAACCCTCAACTTACCAAAGAGTTTAACTTGCAACCCTTGACTCCAAAACCGGCTAGAACACACTCCTAACTTCCAATACTGTTTACTTTACTCCCTTGAGACGATTGGGACATGGTTTTGTGTGGCGTGGCACATTCAAATTGACCCCTCAAAGCTGAGGTGGCATCCGAGTTAGCAAAAATTATAAAACAAAATTGCTTGCCCCATTTGTCATAGCACATCTTCTTCCTCATCTTTCTCTTTCCTTTCTCTGTTCCTATATCCCGAGCCCAAGCGAGCAGCTGCGGTGTGCTCCCGGCCATACCCGCCCGCCAGTGTGTTCCCGTGCTCATGAAGATCTAGCACGTCTGCTAGCATCTGCATAATAACGATCCTAGGTCGCCACTTCCACACAACGTACACTTTGCAACATGCACGCCATGTAGGTGGAATGCTCGGTATCACATAACATAATTCCATACAAATCCTTAGCTATGCGTAGGCGAGGAAAAACGAAAAAAAGTCCCATAGCGATTAGGTCCGCGATCAGCCAACTGCAACATTGACCATATCCGCACCAACCATCTCATGACAGCACACGGACGATGAGGTTCTTCAACATCAACTCCTTCGGGAAGGAAGCGACGCTCAAATGTCGCCGTCACCGGATCCAACCACCTAGGCCAGAATCTAGGTTTTCAGCCTGAATAATCAGACTGAGCATATCCGAGTAATGCCTTCAATAACGTAACGACGTAGAAAAAACATCGCTATTGCCAGGTATAACTAGCTCGGGTCAGACCTAGGCCTTCACCCCGGAGCTCGAGTAGCACCACCATGGAAGTCACTCATGTGTTGTCGCCACCGCTTTTTCGTGATTCCAACAACTACATCGCTACCGCCACTGCTGCACAACCATAACTCTGTGTCAAGCCGTCGTCCATAGTTTGCATCTCACCGCCGAAGTCAACCACCAGATATGGAGAGATGAACCCTCCCGAAGACCTTTCGGTGACCACTGCCGTTGTGAAGCCGCAGGTGGTCGCTCCACCACAGTTTGTAGCCACCAGCACTTGGCCAACCGGTTCTAGATCACCACCATCAAGATGTCCAGATTTGAATCAGGCAACCACACTGGTTTGACCAAGGACAACGCCAAGTTGTGGTTGAAGGGAAAATCCCAACTCATCGCCACCATCAATATGTGTGCACAAGTCTCTCAATTCATCATCATACACCGCAATGGTTGAAGGGAAAATCCCATGCTCAACCATCTTGTCACCGTTGCCACGGGTGAAAGCCGAAGATGGCACATCATCACTCGCCTTCATGGCCGAAGGGAACATTCCATGCTCGGTCATCTCACTATCGCCTCTGAAGATGGAAGCATCATTCTTGCTTGTCACCATGTCACTCGCCTCTAAATCTTGGTCCTTGAGTGGCTCTATAGTCGTAGTCGTCGTTGCGCCGTTTTCAAAAAGAGTCATGGTAGACTCGGCATCGTTAATGCCACGAGGAGGGATGGCGGTGAAGTCGAACTTTGGAGCGTAGTATTGGAGCTCGTCGGGCTTGGACATCTTTGTGGTACTACCCTCATGCTCGTTGCCTTGGAGTTGCCTTGGAGTTCGGTTGTCGCGGAGTGTGCATGGGGTCGAGAAGCCCTGGCCTTCTTAAGTTTTTGTTCCGCATTAAGAGCACCAACATAGAGGTCATCGAGAGACTCGTATTTATTGAAGAAGATAGTCTTAGCGATGTCGTTGTTCAGTCCCGTGGTAAAGTGGCACTTCATCCAAATGGGGTCATCCACACCGGTTTGTCGTAATGCTTTCTTCATCTCCATGAAGTACCCGACAAGGGACTTGGGAACCTTGTTTGCTGTTCTCCAATTGGCGTAGAAGATTTTCTGTGTAGGTGGAAGGCACAAACTCTCGCCGCATAGCTGTCTTCGTTTTGGGCCAACTCATGTGGAAGTCCTTCGAAAGTGTGTGAAGCCACCATGCCGATGCGTAGTCGTGGAAGTTTCTTGTGGCGCACTTCACTTGATCTTCGGAGGGGGACTTGATGTAGTTTGAGGTTCATAGAAAGGAGTCTCATGGTCGGTGTCGAGGTCATAGTAGCTCGTGGAAGTGGCGAACCTGAGCTTAGGGAGCTTCTTTTGTTCATATTCTTGAGGTACTTGTCAGCGAAGATGCCGCACATCCAGAGGCGAAGATGCCAAGGGAGGTGGTGAAGTCCTCGAGCTCTCAAACTTCATGAACTTGTCGGTGATGGTGTTGATGCCGATGTGACCTTGCCAGAGATGGTAGCTCGTGAGCATGTCACTTGAGTATCTTCTTGAAGATGATCTTGAAGACCTCTTGCTGTTGTTGATGAGGACATTGAGCTCCTCCATTTGAGCGTCCATCTTGGCGTCGACGTAGCTCTTGTTGACATCGAACTCGTCGTCGTGGATGTAGACTGAAGGAGATGTGCCGTCCCTATACATCATGGCACTAGTGCAAGTAGCAAGTGCTAAAAGGGAAAGAACAATATCAAGTTACCTTCTTGGCGCTGTGGATGACAAGGATAGAAGATTGTCCAATGTGTACTAATAGAGCAAATATGGTGTTGATAAGTGTTCCCGAACGCACCCACAACTCACAGCAAGGCTATATGTGGAGCTCGGTAAGGGATTAGTGGCACAAAATATCAAGCAAATTGAAGTTTAAGATATTGTAAATGTTGAAATCAATCCAAAGGACTCGAAATGGAAAGCAAGTGATCGCTGAAGTAGAGGAAGGCGTAGAGGAGGGCAACAAAGAACACATGCGGTGGGATAATGGGGCTTGTGCAACTATAGAGATGAGCAATACAAAATTGCCTAACGAAGACTAAGCTCGTGTTGCACAAACACAAGGAGAGACACTAGCTTGATAGCACATTTGGGCACGATTCACCACTTGGCACCAATCCTATATATGCAACCAAAACGTTTTCCTATTCCATGTATCCGTATGCACAAGTTTATCTTTTCATGCCCCACTTTTGCTTATAAGTTTTGATCTTTTCCTTGCTTAGAAGCTTTTTTTTCTCTTTGCCACTGTTCTTATTGAGCCTCAACTAAATATGCATGGGAGTAAGCTTTCACACTATATGATATCCAAATGATGTAACAATATGATATCGTATCACTATGGTGCTCAAGTTTTCGCGTAGCATGACAATACTTGGATAGCTAGTCTCAATAGTTATGAAGGTGATCGCAAAGATGGTGGGGCTATCAAAGTGTAATGGCAAGGAAAGGTTTGTGACGAAATGGATACCTTCGTCAAACTTAACTTTTCACTTAGTTGGAGGTAACCGGCCTTGCTTCCGGTAGGTGGTCTCAAAGGATGGATGATCATCGTCGCTTGTGGAAGCTTATGGTTGATGTAGTCGATGGAACGGTACATAGTATTGTTGTTGAAGCAAACCATCCCCAAGTTGCCGATACAACTTGGAGACTCAAATCACAACTCAACGACCACAAATGCAATGGGGACGAAAAAGGGTCAATATTGCAGAAGTTATGGTGGTTCTGGTAGAGGGCCTAGGCGAAGATGCCAAAATTTGAAAATTTTGATGGACTCAAATGGTGTGGGAACTAATTTTGGTGGATGGTGGATGTCAATAACTACAAAACGAGCTAAAGAGCATCAAAATCAGAGTCCGGATGAATTAGTTAGGGCCAAAACAAATGGCAGCCGAAGTCAGTTTTCCAGGTATTGGATGTCCGGTCGTCCGAGAAGCACCGGAAGTCCGGTAATGGCTAGATGTCCGGCCGATGGACGCAATTTCTATACCGGCACCGGATTTCCGGTGGGGCTACCGGATGTCCGGTGGCTGATATCCAGCACGGGATTTGGACTCCGGATCGCGATTTTGGAGGCAAAATTGATGGGGGAAAAAGACAAATTGGCCTAGAGAATGCCAAGGGAGGTAGATCCATTTGCCAAACACTAGATCCACAGAAAGAAATCAACAAAACTCGGTAGAACATCAAACCACAAGATAAAATTGGGGCTATTTTTGTTGGAAATTTTTAGAAATTGGGCAAGAGCACAACAAACTAAGGGTAGAAAGTGAGGGGTAAGGCTCCAAATTTATGGCAACCTTGCTTTGATACCAAGATGATGTAGGGTAGAGACCCTATGTGGCCCAATCTTCATAAATTGGAGCTGGATTTGAGAAAACCCATGAAGAACACAAGGGGAATCACACAAATCAACACATAGATGCAAATGAAGATACACATAGATAGTTCCTGGTTCCAAATCATCCAAGGAGCGAGATGGAACAAGATAGTTTTTCCCCAAGTCCTAGGACAAGGAGGCCTTGATAATCCACTAGGGATTCTTCTCCAAAGGAGCCTTGTGTTCCAATGGAGTCTCTCTCTCAAGAGGAATCCCACAAGGGGAGATACATGAGCTAAGCTCTATGATTTTGTTTCTATTCTTAAGGGCGAGGTCTATTTATAGTATAAGCCACGGAAGGGTAGGTGGGAGAGAGATATAAGGCCAAGTGGCCTGTCTTGCACACATGCAGGTACCGGATGTCCGGTGGCTCGCGAGAAACCGGATGTCAGGTACACACCGGAAATTCGTTGATTTCCTCTTGGGTGTCCTGGCACCGGATTTCGGTGGGTACCGAATGTCCGGTTGGTCGTGAAGCACCAGATGTCTGGTACGCCATTGGATGTCTGGCCGCTGGAGCACGACTTAATCTTGGCTGCTCCTAGACGGTCCTCTTCATCAGGTTGTACCTCCGCAACTCCCATCTTCCGTCTTCGCCTCCACGTTTCCTTCACGGATGGTGTAGTTGTTCCTTTGTGCTTGCACTCCTCGTCATCCGTGAAGCTCCGATCAAATCTATACATGCATGATAGATTATTAAGTAGTATACCATCCAAGAAGGAATCAAGTGAACATGTATAAAGGAGATTATTCATCTTTATATGTATGCACGTGTCACTTGGCAAAAGTGCTCTTAACATGGTGATGTTCTTAGGATGCTCCGCATCAAGTGTCCTACTAGGACCCGACTCCATACTCTGTCTACCCCTGGTATGACTCCAAGTTTAACTGTAACCTACCTTGTACACAATATTCAATACAACTCCAACAAGCACTTGGTACTCTGTTCAAGTCAAGCCCGCTTTCCTATGCAAGCAAGTTTTCCCTAGCCCATTGTGGTTAGGTAGTGTAGAAAAGCAAGCAATATTCTTAGTTTTGAATGCCGAGCATAGCACGGTAATTTTTGTTTTTTTGCACAATATCCAAGCATGCCATTTTTCATTAGTGAAAATTCTACTCCAACATCTGTATATTCTGTTTTTCAGTAAATTGTTTTCGTTGAAATCGAACAAACATATGTATATTCACATCTACTTTTTGATATTTGCAGTTCTGCCCAGTTTGCCTTGCCAAACCCCGGGACATGGCATTTGGTTGTGGTCATCAGGTGAGACTTTATAACACTGGTAGGCCTAGACTGTTTAGCTAGACCGCGTTTTCCCAGTTCTAAGTTTTTCTTTACATGCAGACTTGTTCAGGGTGTGGACCGCAGGTCGCGGATTGCCCCATCTGTCGAAGGCCAATTGATACAAGAGTAAAACTATACTAACAGCCTCACATGCCTAACTAGGTTTGACTGAAGTACGCTGGAGTGTTGAAAGTAGAATCCATGGAAAAGAAAAAGAACTCCGTTTGTACTGTAGCTTGTACCATAAAGAAAATGAATAACAGTTGTGTACTGCTCTGCGTTATATGTCATCAATTCAGTACCTAGAACGGGCACTACTGCAAAACTAGTAACCAGTGGCAGGCGAAAAATAGCTACTAGTGGCGGTCACTAGTTTTGGGCCTGCCACTGGTAACTTAAATACCACATTTCTTCCCGTCACTGGTAACTTAACCAGGCCCACTAAAAAAGTTGCCATGGCAGTGTTTTGCAGTTCATACAACACATTATCGATACAAACATGCATGCATGTCATCGTCCATAAAATATGCACTCTATTAGTGACTAGTTGAATGCCCGTTCGTTAACACCAATAATATGAAGCCAATATCAAATATACACTTTAGTTTTGAATACCAGACAGTGTCATGTGCACATATTCCAACTCCTGACTCCAATAATCACTTGTTATAAAATATAGACACGAAAGCTCTTCTCATTTATAAATATCGCCAAATTTATGCAGGAGAGCATGCTTCAAGAATAAGAAGGATGTTCCCATTATAAAACATTTATGGTCTTACCGAGAAACAGTTGTTGTAGTTGTTGACATTGAATAGGAAACATTTAACAAAAATGGTTATGTCGGCATAGAATAGATCCACTCTGTAGTTACCAAGAGTGAAAAATGACACGCGTCGTCACTATTTGTGAGCAAAGAGGAATTTGACCTTTTTTCAGTTTTGTAATTTTTTTTAAAACCCCACCCATATATTGATCAAATAACAAGAGTCACACGATCGTTCATTACACAATTAGCCACGCAGGGCGGAACAGTATTACAAAGCACACCATCGAACCTGCTACCGAAACTAAATTTAGCTATCTCATGTGCCATCATATTAGTATGTCCGTCAATCTTGACTTGGTACATGGTAAAGATGCTGCTCCACCAGAGGCTTCCGCTGAATTTCTTCAGAGCTATATGAGGTCATTACAGCTAGTAAGAGTATTCAGTATAGACGAAATTATAAAAGGCAAGATGATACTAGATGATATTGGACTAGTGAAGGAAATGAAGAAGGCCGAGCCTGCGCTAAGATGGCCGCCACCACAGGCCGGACAGGTGGCCTTGTCAGTTTATGGTGCATTTTTAGCAGTGGATAGAACAACGGCGGCTGGTATGATTCTAAGAAGGCCTGACGGAAGTGTTATATTTGCTGCGTATAGGTTTTTATTCAACTGCAATGATGCTTTGGAGGCTGAAATTCATGCGTTAATGCAAGGCATGGCACTAGCATTACAACATACAAAAGGACCAGTGATTGTACAATCGGATTCTTCTGAGGCACTTGCTACTTTGTCCGGAGAGGGTTTGGTACGATCAGCTTATGGCCATCTTGTCTCTGAAATCAAGCACCTCATGACTTTGAGAGTTTCTATTCCCATGAAAATTAAACGGAACAGAATAGGGTAGCAGATCGACTGGCGTCATATAGTCGCACTGAGAGTTGCACTGTAGTATGACTTCAATTAGGACCACCATGTATTGAGGAGCTTTTGCCTCTCGATTGTAACCCTATGACTATGGAATAAATTACTTTATCTTAACAATCTTGAGATCCTTAATAAACTTAGCAGCGCTGATTGCTTCTTTTTTTAGATCCACCAAAGGAGACCTGTCAAAGGTTTTTTTTTGCAAGAAAAGATGCAGCAAAAGAGCAGTCAGTTTCCAAAATAATAGGTTTGAGAAGAGTGATACCAATATATATCCCAGCAAGACACGCACGAAGTTCCGCTTCATCCACTCCGGAGCACACATGAATAAAATCCCATGAAGAAACCAGGCCTTCTCCCAAATGATTCTTTGCGATAACCCCAACGCTAGCCGATCCTAAACTCTCCACGAAGCTAGCATCAACATTTATCTTAATATACTCCGGATCCGGAGGCTTCCAAAGAGCACGATCATTTTTTTGCAGACTAACGAACTTCCCGTCACCAAACACCCCCTTACCCTTTTTGCTTAAATCCACTTGCACACAATTGTTGGCAGACGTGAATGTTTTCCAATAATTTTCCACAAAGATTACAGAGGCGGTCACAGATTCTTTCCCTTTTCCAAAAATCAGGTCATTCCTCAGGTGCCAAGCTCTTCAAAACATGAATAAAACTTGCTCACGAACCGGCGACCCCAGTTGATCAAGCAGGATGAAGAGCCAGTCCGGCCCCGTAAATCTGAACAACTCCTCATCTGGAATATTCCACACTTCCCCCAAGGCGATACGCAAAGCACGTGTCTTAGGACATGTCATAAGGGCATGGAAAATACTCTCATCCTAAACACCACAAATAGTGCACAAACCCAAGACCGTTTGATGATGGTTTACCCTATTTACCTGTACCGCCAAACTGTTGGTCGCTGCTCTCCAAGCAAAAATTCTATTTTTTTGCGGGACTTTAGCCTTCCAAATAACATCCCACATTCTTCTTTCCTTATTAACAGCATTGCTAGAAATTCCTGTCTCCTCGCTGCAATCCTTGAGATTTAACGCCAGTTTGTACACACTTTTAACAAAGAACATACCACTTTTCTCATAGTGCCAAGCAACAAGATCCCCCTCCTCCATGGACTGAATGCGTAACTTTAAGATCTCCTCAGCATCATGGTGAAAAAGTAGCTGCCTAATCAAATTTTCATCCCATGTTTTAGTCCTGCTCATGAATAATTCCGACACCCATTTCAGTCTAGTACGCTTCTTTTTTGCTATAGCTTTTAGGCCCGAATTTCTTGGAAGCCAATTATCTCTCCAGATGTTAACATTGTTGCCATCGACCACTCTCCATATGACCCCTTTTTTTAATAGTTCCAATCCATGCATAATACCCTGCCAATTCACCGACGTGGCTTGTGGGAAAACCGTATCCAGTATGTGACCATTGGGATAATATTTTGCCTTCAAAACCATAGCACACAATGAGTCCGGGTACACTAATAACCTCCAGGCTTGCTTAGCTAATAGTGCTTGATTAAATAACCTTAGATCACGAAACCCCATGCCGCCCTGACCTTTTGGTCTTGTTAGTTTATCCCAAGCTAGCCAATGTGTTTTCCTTCTATCCTCTTCGTCTCCCCACCAGAAATTTCTCATAATCTGAGCAAGTTCCTCACATAATGAGACTGGAAATTTAAAAAGTCCCATGGCATACACTGGGAGCGCTTGCAGAACACCCTTAATTTGAGATTCCTTTATACCAATAGAAGCATACTTTTCAATCCAATCTGACGCTCTTTTTAACGCCTTATCCTTGGTCGTCTGAAATTTCCCAACCTTCATTCTACCCTCAGGCACCGGTAATCCAAGGTACTTATCCTCAAAACCTTCAACGGTAATATTGAGAATAACCATCGTAGACACCTGATCCTCCATACTGCACTTTTTTACCAAATTTAATGGAGCACTTATCTAGACTCAGAAGCTGACCAGTTCCCTTCTCATAAACCGAAAAAATGTTTTTAATGGTTAATGATTGATCAATGGACCCCTTGGACCTCTTTTCAGTTTTGTATTTTGTTACTATACTCCTTTGACTATAGGACATAGGTTGTTCTTGCTCCTTTGTTTTCCAACCATACCTTATATCTTTCTGTGAACTAAAACAAAAAATAACCAGAGATTGTCCACAACTCAAGGAACTGTTGGAAAACCACATACGACATACATAGAACTAATTTTTTTACATAACATGATGTACGTTCAAGCAATTAAGCTAAGCAAGTTTAGAGAAGAAATATAGCCATCTAGCGCACCACTTATACACCTGATTATGTTCACATATTCCAACCTTTTCAACTTAGTGAAAAACTAACCAGCAGCAACAGAAATCACATAAACAAAATAAGGAAGAAAGTGTATTTCTCCAAATAAAACCCGGACTTTGCTTCTTTGCTTTTAAATTAAAATTATCATTTATTTTTGAAGTTGTTTAACTTCTTAGTCAAAATCATTTGCTAGGAAGGTCTCCATAAATTTAAATACAATAATCAATTATCATTCTCTTGAAGGTAGTTAAAAGCACATGCATCGCTACATAGAAATAAAAAGCATATCACCTCAGATTCTTAGAATGTCAGGCTGACGTGACTGCTTGGCCTGACACCCAACTAAGCTCAGCCCAGTGAGCACTAAGTGCTACCTCTACAATTGATCATACACTGGTAACTAAGGACTATCAAGAAAAATCGAACGAATGTGATGTGACATTACACCGAGAAATATACAACACACAACAAACTTAGCCCCCTTGTCCATGTGAAGAAAACTACAACATATGAAACGACAAAAATAATCTGAAGACATCTTAGACCATCTAGTATTACTCAGAATTTATAGTGAAAATGGTTTTCTAGATTTTGATCACCACATGTACCAAACCTTTACCTACAAGGCTATGATGAATCAGACTATATATGCATTTTACTAAATCCAATGTAATTATTCTTAGAGAAATGGTCAATCTTAGTACATACTACCTGACGTCAAGGCAATATAGCAGCAGTATTTATTTACCTATTTGAAACGGAGACAAACGAGTTTTTTTTGCGGGGGACAAAAGAGCATCTCCAACAGACGCGCAACGCGCGGCACGCTAAAAAAGCGTTTGCAGAGCGTTGTTCGCGAGTTTTTGCGCGGCGAGGAGCGCTTGCTCCAGCGGCCGCCGCAAAGTTTAGCGCGCGCCAGCCGCTCCAGCAGGCGCTGAAAGTGCGTTATATCGACTAGAGGGGGGGGGGGAATACGCGATTTTTATGAATTTTTCACTGAGGAATTTGTAGGTGAGGAAATTCCTTAGCGAAGAACTACTTGCAGCGGAATAAGTACTCAAAAGTAAACATAACAGAACACAAGCATGGTCGTCATGATAAAATGAAGACAAGCACAGAGTACAGAAAGCGTAATCACAGGATAACACAAGATGAAGACAAACAGACTGAAGAAATTGAACTGAGGAAATTGAGAAAGTCTTCAGTCAAGGTCTTCAAACACAAATATGAACAAGCACACAACACAATTATGAGGAAATGAAAGAGTTGAGGAAATAGAACCAGTAAGCTTGGTGAAAACAATGATTTGGTAGACCAGTTCCAACTGCTGTCTCAGTTGTACATCTGGTTGGAGCGGCTAGGTATTTAAACCTGAGGACACAAAGTCCTCACCGTATTCTCCTTGAGCTAAGGTCACACAGACCTCGCCCAATCACTCGTGGTATGTCTTTAGGTGACTTCCAAACCTTCACAGACTCGGTCACTCGGCGATCCACAATTCCTCTTGGATGCTCTAGACCATGACGCCTAACCGTCTGGAAGAAGCACAGTCTTCAAAGGTAACAAGCGTCGGATCCACGCATGATCAATCTCTTCAGTGATGCTCAATCACTTTGGGTTTGTAGGTGTTTGGGTTTGGGTTTTTCCTCACTCGATGATTTTCGCTCAAAGTCCTCGGAGGATGGGATGCTCTCAAATGACAAGTGATGGTTTCTCTCGGAGCAGCCAACCAGCTAGTGGTTGTAGGGGGCGACTATTTATAGCCTAGGGAGCAGCCTGACATGATAAGACATAAATGTCCTTCAATGATATGACCGTTAGGTGGGTAGATATTTTGGGACAGCTGGCGCATAGCACAACAACGGTCGGATATTTGAGGCTCAAATTCCTCAGGGCTATCATGTTCCTCACTGTGTAGGCAATCCGCACTGGCAAATTCCTAACTCCTCAGCCAGAACAAATTCCTCAGCGACCAGAAAAACTTCGTCTCTGTCACTGAAGAAATTGACTGAAATGTATGAGATTTCCAATGGCTTCACTCGAAGGGATTGGTAGGTGTAGGATTTTGAGTTGAGCATCACATGGAAATTTTTCCTTAGTATTTCCTCGACCCTCTTTAACAGTACGGTGTTTCCTATGACTCAAGAAAGAGAAAATGGAACTACGAAAACAAAATTCTTCACGCTTCATGTTCCTCGAACGAATACCAAGTCTTCAGGGTTACACCAATTTCTTCACTTTCAAAGTCTTCAGAAATCCAAAGTCTTCAGTCGAAGAATTTCATTTTTAGGGGTCAATTTTCTCTGTAAATATCAAACTCCTCATAGACTTATAGTCCTGTGTACAGTCATAAACACATTAGACCCTTAACCTATAAGTCTTCAATACACCAAAATCACTAAGGGGCACTAGATGCACTTACAATCTCCCCCTTTTTGGTGGTTGATGACAATATAGGTTAAGTTTTCAACGGGGATAAACATATGAAGTGTAAATAATGATATTGAGGAATTTGATTGCAAGATATAGAAGAACTTCCCCTGAAGATGTGCATAGTGAGGAATTTTCTTTTGAAGAAATGCACACTTGAAGAGTTGAATCATGGAGATCTCCCCCTATATCTTGTAATTCATACACGCATTTGACATATAATATGAAGAATTTAAAATGCATGATGAAATATGGTGACTGATGTAATTCAGCACGCGTGCATTAACATTAGCGAGGAATAAGCATGCAGAAAATCACATCAAAAGTATCAGGCCACCATAGAGTTTAAGTTTACAACTCGATCCAACAAAGTCATCAGAAGAACGAGAGTTGTAACTTAGAAAAGAAACGCCCATATAAGATAGACCCGCTTGAAGACTAACTCAAATTTCACCCCCTTTGTCATCAAATGACCAAAAGGGTTGAAAATGAGGACTAACACCCCTGAAGAATATCATGTTGATGAAGAATAGTCGTTTGTCGTAGTAGGGCCTGCCGCAGTGTCGTCCAAGTCTTCATGCTCATCGGTGTCGCGCGATGAAGAATAGGAGCTGGCTACCAAGGAAGGAACCTTGACCTTCTTGTATTTCTTCGGTGGAGGTGCAGACCAGTCAAAGTCCTCTTTGAGACCCATTTGCTTCAGATCTTCTTCACCATATACATGTGACAGAATAGCCCAGGTGCGACCGAAAACTTCATGGAGGTAGTAATGATTTTTCTTCACTGCATTATGTGTAGCAGTCATGTTGTGAAGAATTGAACCAAACTGACGCTTAATCCATTTATGGTTTCGATCCACCTTCTGGTGAAGACTTAGCAGAAGCTCACGGTCAGTCATCACACGAGGAGCAGTGGCTTGAGGATTTGGCTTGGAGGCATGGGCAGCAGAATCATGAGTGGCAGAGTCATCATTGGTGGAATAAGATGCAACTTTACGAAACTGACCATCCAATGGACGAATGCCTTCATCAATAACAGCTGGTGCCTTGCCCTTTTCATCAGCCGAGGAATAGGTCCGCTTGAGGACTTCAATCGGGGGCAAGTAGCTGAGGTGATTCTGAAAATCAGCCTTGTAGTTGAGTGAAGACCTTGTCCTGAGGAATCTCATAATCCAAGGTGCATAAGGCTTCAGCTCAAACGGAGAGAGTGCAACATTTGCCAGAGTCCTCATGAAGAAATCATGATAGTTGAGGGTATGCCATGAATGATGTTGAATACCAGATTCTTCATGATGCCAACAATTTCCTCATCGGATGAGTCGTGGCCTTTGATTGGACTCATAGTCTTCGCCAGAATGCGATAGACTGTCCTTGGTACATACTACAAATCCTTCACGAGGAATTTTGTCCTTTAGGCTTGACCAGGTTTCAATGGCTTCATCAGCACTTGCATATAGTGATCTGTAAGCTCAGGCTCTTGGTACATGCAACGAGCTCCTTCGGGTGGAGGACTGATGGGCAAGGCGCGAAGTAATTCAGAGGTCGATGCTTTGTAGTGAGTGTTTTCGGTCATCCAGTCCAAAACCCAGGAGTTCACATCGTCAGCATCTCCTGTGATGTGTAGTGTTGCGTAGAATTGAAGAATGAGTTCTTCATTCCAATCAACTATGTCTGTGCAAAAGTTGAGGAGGCATGTATCATGAAGCACACTGAGGACAGGTGTGGAAGCATGGCAGTGATTCCATGTCCACATGAGGAATATGCTCGTGGTCGAAGACTTTGTCCTTGTTGAAGAGCAGTGAAGAATAGAAGTTGGCCTGGCTGGCGGTCCAGAAGCGCTTCCGTCTAAGACGAGGAGAATCATAGGGATTGTAGTCAGTGAAGAACACGTGCTCGCCGAAGAAATCATCAGCCTTGAATTTCTGCTTCTTTGAGAATGGATCCTTTGGTTTGGGCTGAGGAGTGTCAGTCAATTGCATTATTACCTCAGGAATCGCAATCTCAGGCTGCACAGGTTGAGGAATTTCAGCTTCTTCTTCAGTGATAGCCTGGGTCTTCAATTTTTCATTTACATTTTCTTCAGCACTAGTGGCTGGAATTTCTTCATGGACAGACGGTGTGGCATGAGGTTCATCAGATCCCATTTGAACTTTAGTTATTGGGGACTGAGGAATCTGTTGCAACGGTGTGAACAGTGGAGAGTTGGGGTGCTGACTTTCCCAAAAGTCATCATTCAGCACAGGTGTGGTACAACCAATGTCCACATCTTCTTCTTCCATTTCTTCGACGCTGGCCTCTTCAGCAGTAAACTGAGGCATAGGCGAGGAAACAACTAGAGTTGAAGGGATTGCATCTACTTCAATTTCTTTATCCAACTGCTCTGACGAAGCAGTAGAAGGATTTTCTTCATCGGATTCGCTAGGAATCACATATTCTTCATCATAGGGAACAAGGTCCTTTGATGGCATGGTTGAGATAGGAACAACATCAATGGGGTTTGTAAACGAGTTGGTCAAAGGCTTCATCTTCTTCGGAGCTGAAGAATCTGATGAAGTTGATGCCTTCCTTTTCTTCACAGCTGCACGCTCTGCAGCCTTAGTCTTATTCACATATGAAGCAGATGGAAGGATTGGGGTTGGGGTAGGCGCATGAGGAGCAGAGGAATTTGGTTGAGTTTCTTTAGGCACAACTGATGCAGTTGCCCTAACCTCTTTATTTTCTTCAGGCGCATCACTAGTGGATTCCCTGGCAATTTCATCAGGCCTGGAATGCAGTCATCAGCCCTGGAACTCACATTTACTTCAGCAGCCTGATTTTCATCAGTAGTGCTGGCATGTTCTTCAGTAGGCTGAGCAGATGCTTCAGCTTGAGGAATTTCTTGTTGCGATGGGGCTGCAACATTGGATGTGAACTTTTCAGTTATTTTGACAAATGTGACTTTGGCTCCAAGCCATTCAGCGTAGTAACGATCAAATTCATCACTCAGTTGCTTGATCTCAGCTTGCAAGGCAACGAGTTCTTCAGGGGAAAGCTTCAGGACATTTTGCTTCAGAAAGCGCTTTTTCTTGTACTGCGCTTTCTTCACTCTTCTTCCTTGTTCAAATTTCCACTTTTCTTCTTCAATGAAGGCAGTCAAGACATGACTTTGACCACGAGTGAGGTTCATCTTCGGCAAGGGCGTGTTGGGATCCTTGTGCCATAAGTCAATGAAGTCTAGGATCAGCTTTGGATCCAGAAGTAATGGCACATTGCTGCCTTTGGCTCTAGTGGCCTTCACTTGTCTGTCTCTGATGATTTCAGCAAGTTCTTCATCATTAGCTTCGTCTTCATCAGACGGTACTTGAAAGGCGACCTGCTTCTTGTGACGACTTGGTCTAGTGCCTCGTCCAGCAGTGGCCTTTTTCTTCAGTAGAGAGGGGCCAGTTGAAGAATTTGGTGTAGCTGATGAACTAGCAGATGCTCCTGAGGCAATAGAGATGCCTGTAGTCCTTTGGCACGTGGTAAGATGCATAGGTGCAGAGGATTTGGACGGAGCAGCTGAGGACTTTAGCGGAGGAGCTGAGGATTTTGAAGGAGCAGGAGCAGTGTGAGGAATTGGCCATGAGGGCTTTGAGGATTCTGGCCGTGAGGGCATAGCTAAGGAACTCGGCCATGAGGGCATTGAAGAGGAAGCACTCGGCTTTTGAGCAAGCTTCTTTGACATAGCCTTCTTCGGCTTTACAGAGGCCTCAACAGTAGCATCAGCAGAGTCTTCGTTGAACTTCCTCACCGCATCTTTTTCCTGTTTGGCCAACTTGGCCTGGCGCTTGGCCCATTTTTTAGGATAGTCCTCACCGCGCTTGAGGCTGGTGGGATCTGCTTCTTGGCCAGGTGCCAATGGAGGTCTTGAGCATGGAGGGGTAACAGCGAATTTCTTCATGTACTTTGGGGTAACATATCTGTACTCCCTCCACTCTCTTGCCCATCTCCTCTCTATCTTTTGAATGCGCACCTTGCGCTGATTTTTATCTTCCTCAGGGGGTGTGCAGTACCCAGCATAGATGTCCTCAGGGATTTCAAAAGCAGTGTTGACCTCAGGCCTCTTTCCTCCTTTCTGTGGCTTCTTACCGTCAGCCATTTTCTTCAGATGAGGAATTTCAACAATGGAATTTTCTGAAGATGTATGCAACTTTCCTTCGAGGAACGCTGCAAATGAGTTAAGTTGATGAGAACCTAGTGATTCCGCAGCGAACATGATTACCTGTGAACAGAGTATAGTTGCGAGGAATTTGGAGAGGTCATATGCGTTCTCAGAAGTTTTGTAAAATGAACAAGTTTGAGGAATTTGACCAGATGAGTCTTGAAGAATTTCACTAAGCGTTCTTTGTCTTAGGTTCCAGAGTTGTATAGATCAAAAATCCACACAATTGAGGAATCTTGAAGAAAAATATAGCTTAGAGAAATGAATCAAGAACAATTGACATGTGAGGTGTTTAGTGTGTGAAGAATTTGAAGAAAAACACCTTTGAAGATTTTGTAGAAATCATTTGAATCAAGGAGGGCAGTTGTTGGTGTCAAAACCGGCGGATCTCGGGTAGGGGGTCCCGAACTATGCGTCTAGGCAGATGGTAACAGGAGACAAGGGACACAATGTTTTTACCCAGGTTCGGGCCCTCTCGATGGAGGTAAAACCCTACTCCTGCTTGATTAATATTGATGATATGGGTAGTACAAGAGTAGATCTACCACGAGATCAGAGAGGCTAAACCCTAGAAGCTAGCCTATGGTATGATTATATGTTGTGTCCTACGGACTAAACCCTCCAATTTATATAGACACTGGAGGGGGCTTGGGTTACACAGAGTCGGTTACAATGGGAGGAGATCTACATATCCATATTGCCAAGCTTGCCTTCCACGCCAAGGAAAGTCCCATCCGAACACGGGACGAAGTCTTCAATCTTGTATCTTCATAGTCCAGGAGTCCGGCCAAAGGTTATAGTCCGGCTATCTGGACACCCCCTAATCCAGGACTCCCTCAGTAGCCCCTGAACCAGGCTTCAATGACGACGAGTCCGGCGCGCAGATTGTCTTCGGCATTGCAAGGCGGGTTCCTCCTCCGAATACTTCATAGAAGATTTTGAACACGAGGATCGTATCCGGCTCTGCAAAATAAGTTCCACATACCACCGTAGAGAGAATAATATTCACATAAATCTAATCTATTGACGTATTCTGTAGAATGACATCACCCCACAACCAAGCCTTTATTCGAATCGTTTTTACTGTCCCACCTCAGTGCGTTTTGCGAGGCAGTTTACTTGGCACGTCTTGTCAAAGCAGAGATCGTGTCCCTTTTATTTACGGGATTCTCATCAACACGGACATGGGTAACCTAGTCGTGCCCGTTGGTATGTCTCCTCGATCAAAGGTAAGTCCCAAACGGTCACGGGGAGGGCTCTTGGTATTCAACCTCTTATAAAGAGACCAAGGCTCTACTCCTTTCTTTCGATCTCAATCAAATCCACCTCTCGCCTCGAGTTCCAACACCCAGGGCTCCAGATTTAGGCGCTTCAGACCTTCGATGATGTCCGGCTCCGACCTTCAAGGCCGATGGATGCCTTCCTCCGTCACGGAGGAAGACGTGAAAAAGCTAAGAGAGGCCAGGTACCTGACCGGCAAAATCTCGCGTAGGCTGCCTGCTCAAGGGCAGGTTATTCCCACTCCCAAGCCCGATGAGAGCGTGGTGTTCGTGTCTCACTTCCTCCAAGGGCTAGGCTTCACGACGGATCCCTTCGTGAGGGGGCTCATGTTCTATTATGGGCTGGAATTTCACGACTTAGCTCCGGAGTCCATCCTCCACATCTCATCGTTCATTGTCGTGTGCGAAGCTTTCCTCCGTATTACTCCTCACTTTGGACTGTGGCTCAAGACCTTTAAAGTAGAGCCGAAGATGATCGAGGGACAGCACGCAGAGTGCGGAGGCGCTATTATAAGCAAGAATGCCGACGCTCCATGGCCCTAGGGCTCTTTTCAAGAGGAGTCCAGCTTATGGCAACATGAGTGGTTTTATATCACAGCTCCCAGGGGTACCAAGTGGGTGGCGCCGCCTGCTTTTCGGTCGGGTCCCCCGCCCCACTAGTGTCATGGGTCAATAAGGGGCTGGACTGGGGGCCAGCAAAGGACGTGCCCCTGCTGCAGGGATGCATCCGAGATCTACTGGAAAGAGACGTCAGTCTGGTCGTGGTGACGCAGGTCATGTTGATTCACCGAACCCTGCCCTGCAAACGTCGCCCCCTCCGCCTGTGGGAGTTCAATCCGAAGGGACCACAAGCTCTCCAACATTTTATTGGCGCGACGCCCGCGGAGATGTACAAGTTGTTCTTCGGACCACAAGTAGCGTGTCCGGACTCTACTGAGGACGCAGGTCTGAGTTGCAATCGTCCGGATACTCAAGTAAGTAGCCATGTGCCCTGACACGCCATCCATTCATTTATCACAACATCGCCCTTAAAATAGTTGTCCTTGAAACAGGAGTGGATAGCGAAGGCGAAGTTAATCAGGTGTCCGGCCCCCCTTCCTGAGACCTCGCCGGATCCCGTATTAACCAGGATGCTGGAGATCGCGCCTTCGGAAGAAAACAAAGGGGGGGGACAAGGAAGCTACTGCCTCCACGAGGGAGGCTGTCCGGAAAGGAGGAATCGAAAGTTCCTCTCTTCAGGGGAAGAAGAGGACCGCCTCTGAAGACCCGGAGACCGTGATCTCAAAGCGGGGGAAGAAGTCTTCGCCAGAGGGTCCTGGGCCGGGGGATACCTCGGCCGTACTATGCCCTCAAGGGGATCAGCCCTTCACCGAGCCGTAAGTAAAAGGGGGGTTTAAAATGAGAGAAATCCTTGCTTTATTTCTGAGGAAAGTAACCGAAAATTTACCTTGTAGTTCGGATCTCAGCCCTTCTCAGCAGAGCTCGTCCTCGGGGGATCTTCTTCCGGAGATGATGGAGAGCAGAACGCCTCCCCCCGCCATACCGCCTTACGAGGCGGGCGACTTTGAGGTATCGTCGCGGAGGGTTTCTCCTAATCCGGCACGGCCGGAAGGTAGTCATATGGCCCCCTGAAGCCCTCCTTGTCCGGCCTTCGAAAAAAGCAATCGAACGAGTCCGGCACCGCCTGGCGCACGGTCGGAGGTGCTGAAGGATCTGCTAGGGCGAGCGTCTATCTCAGAGGAGCACCGTGCGTTGATGGGTACGGTAATGGAAAGGATTTCGTCCGTGGAGAGCGGGTTGCATGAAGCTGTCAGGAGTTTACTGACCGGTTTTGAGGTACGTGAAATGATGTACCTTTTGACAGTTCCGCATATTTAAGATGCGCCCTGTATAGATAGTAGCCTCTGAGACTCTGTGTGCTGTCGAAGACGACAACACGCAGAGGACCATAGTCCCAGGTATAAATTTGCCGCCCTCCTATGTAGGTGGCGAAGTGTCTGGTGGCCAGCCGGACTGATGAATTTGCCGAGCTAAAGCGGCAACTTGACGTGGCAGATGCCGACATCGCGCTTGTCAACAAGCGGCTTGACGAGGCACAAGGTATGTAATTTCTTCAGAGACACCTGATAAGAGGAGCTTGAGGCCAGTATCTTACAACATGTGCGCTTGATGCAGATGGGGCTGCCGCCATGGAGTACCTTCGGGCAGAGCTTGCCCGAGCCAAGGAGCAAGCCAGAAAAAGCGATGCGGCTGCCCTAAAGGCGGTTGAGGAGCTAAAAGCCGAACAGGCTGCTCACTGCCGAAGCAAGAATGAAATGGCCGAAATGGCTGTGAAGTTAAAGAACGCTGCTGACTGCTGCAAGCTTCTTGAGAAAGAAGATAGGGCGGAGCGGACAGACCTGGAGAAGGCCACTACAGCGGCCAAGGATGCTCGTTCTAGGATGAGAGCGATGACGGAGGAGCTACGCCAAGCCGGAGATATCGCGGCTGGAAAGCCCTTTATGCTGCGGATGAAGTTCGGAGATCCTAAATATGCTCCGTTGGACCGGATGTGGAGTTCGGCGGACGCATATCTGGATTTAGCGGCGAGTGCCGCTGATGCGGCCGAACACTTCCGAGATCAGAAAGATCGCGAAGTGGAAAAGCTCTTCTGGTCGCAGTTCAACAATCCAGAGCGTCCGCTTCCATTGACCGATCGTTTGGCCGAATGGGCCGAGCTGAATAGGTTATCCGGACTCGCCATGAAGTATGTCGTGGATCATCTGTGGCCGGAAAGGCCAAAGCCGAACAACTATTTTAGCTTGGTGCAGCAGTTCCTTGGTGCCGTGCCGTATATCAACGCGATGAAGAGGTCAGCATGCATAGAGGGTGCGCGGATGGCCCTTGCCCGTGTCAAGACATACTGGGCGGAGATGGAGGCCACCGCTATTGCATCCCAAAATTCAGACGGAAGCCGAGTACCTGCCGAGCACTATTTTCAGGAAGTTATGCAAGGCGCTCGTGTAATAGAGACGCAGTGCTCGAAGGATATTATGTTCGAATAACATGTATTATTGTAAAACAATATTTGATGAAAATTTGAAGCTTTTTATACTTGTGCCTGCAAGAATTATAATACCTCATGTGCGGCCGTTAACGTATATGTGTATATAATCTGAAAGATGGCAGTCGTCGGCTTCAGCCCCCACTCATATAATGCGGGGGTGTTCGCAGAAGGCGCATTTTCACACTTGATCCAACGTCTTGGTCCATGAAGGAGGTGACAACGTAGCGAACTAGGCAATCGGACTATAATGCTTTATCACTTTCACTTAGCCATAGGAGTTTGACAGTGGGGCTACTATATAGCCCCTGGTGGTGCCGCGCTCGCCCGAACTCGGGGCGCGTGTGTGCCTGGCCGGGAAACGGCCCTCCGTTAATGCGGAGGAATCCCGAAGATTCCGATAGGTCATCGAGTGGTTGACCAGTCTCACACTATATCATAACAGTCAGTTTTCGGCTTTCTCTACTGAGGTGCTCGCCTGGCTGAACCGGGGCACAATCGCAGTAGTTCTCCTGGTGCCGCCTTAGCCGATAGAGCGAAACGTAAGGCAGCAAAACACAGGATCCGGGCAAACCCAACATTTGACCAAAGACATGATTTGGAGCTGATGCATATAAGGCCAAACTCGCGACGCCGAACACTCCCTAAGGTATCCGGTCTTTATGAAAACGGGCTGAATAGTGCCCTTGGTAATAAGCCCCTGGTGTCCAGGTACGTGCAAAATTCTGACGTGGCCACATGCCAAGACGCTAGCCTCCTCCTCGGTTATACTGATAATCCGGGGGATGTGTATCAACAAGAGATGGTAAAAAAGGTTTACGCAGGGTCTTAATCTAAAAAGAATCCTTGGAACGGGTCCCTGCTGCACGTCTGCGCCTGTGTCTCCATTGTGCCGTGTCCTGGACGGGTGTAGCACAGTGTTCATCTATAAAAGAGAGGAACTTAGTTGAAAAGAAAAAGTCGTGCGAAATGTACGTTATACTAAATAAACAAAGTATAATTTAAGATGGGTAAAATTGAGCCTTGTTGTCGCTTATTTTACATGCAGGGAGCCCCTTGTATAGGGGTATACGGCTACGAAGCCTTTATCAATTGTATTTTACGCCGGACTCGTCTAGCCGTGCCCGTGGTCTTGATGACCTGTTAGGTGTGTTGGTTGGTGAAGCCGTTTTAGTGTGTGGCTGTCAAGGCAGCAGCACCGTCTTCCGCGCGCGAGGAGCGCTCAATACTTCCCTTTAGTGACATGATGCCTCGTGGACCGGGCATCTTAAGCGTGAGAGACGCATAATGCGGTATTGCATTAAAGCGGGCGAAAGCTTCGCGTCCCAGTAGTGCTTGATAGCCACTTTGAAACGGGGCGATGTGGAAGATTAGCCTTTCGCTACGGAAGTTATCGGGGGAGCCGAACATAACTTCTAGTGGGAGGTAGCCCGTGCAATGGGCTTCTGGGCCTGGCGTTACTCCTTTAAAGGAAGTATTGCTATGGCTAATTTTTGTTGGGTCTATCCCCATTTTGCGGACTGTGTCCTGATATAGCAGGTTTAAACCACTGCCGCCGTCCATCAGGACTCGTGTAAAGTGGAATCCGTCAATTATCGGATATAACACCAAGGCAGCCCAGCCTGCGTGCCGGATACTCCCGGAGTAATCCTGATGGTCGAAGGTGATCGGTTTTGACAACCAGCGGCGAGACTCCTTTGTGATAGGCCGCATGGCGCGTATCTCTATGGGCGCCACTTCGTTTCTCCCTTTTGTCACGTGTAGTAAGTTTACTGTTTTGTCTTCCTGTGGGAATTTATTTTGTTCCCCGATGCTTCGTTTGTGGGGTTCATCATCGTCCTCACTTGGTGTATCTAGCCCCTTGTGTTCGGCATTGAGTTTGCCGGATTGCTTGAAGACCCAACATTCTCTGTGGGAATGATTTGCAGGCCTTCCGGGGGTGCTGTGGATTTGGCATATCTTGTCCAGGATTTTGTTTAGGTTAGACAGTTCATCCCTGTTATCTTTGAGGGGCGGCTTTTGCTGACCCTGCCGAGAGCTTTTGAATCCGGCGTTGACCGTCGTGCTCTTCGAGCTGTTTCCCTTATTCCGGCGCTGGTCTTTGCTGCGTCGTGGCTTCCCGTTTCCATCCCTAACTTCGGATGTACTTGGGTCGCTGGTGCTGCATCTTGCCAACCAGCTGTCCTCTCCCGCGCAAAAGCGGGTCATGAGGGCGGCCATTGTTCTTGGCTTTTCTTGGCCGAGGTGTCTGGCGAGCCATTCGTCTCGAATGCTGTGTTTGAAAGCTGCTAAGGCTTCGGCGTCCGGACAGTCGACTATCTCGTTCTTTTTAGTAAGAAATCTGTTCCAGAGCTTCCGGGCTGACTCTCCGGGTTGTTGAGTTATATGACTTAAATCGTCTGCATCCGGTGGTCGGACATAGGTCCCTTGAAAATTTGCCCGAAAAGCGTCCTCGAGCTCTTCCCAACTTCCAATGGTGTTTTCGGGAAGGCCTTTGAGCCAATGCTGGGCTGGCCCTTTGAGCTTGAGGGGTAGGTATTTTATGGCGTGGAGGTCGTCTCCTCTAGCCATGTGGATATGGAGGATATAGTCCTCAATCCAGACTCCAGGGTCTATCATTCCGTCGTATGCCTCTATGTTTACAGGTTTGAATCCCGCTGGAAATTCATGGTCTAGCACCTCATCGGTGAAACATAGGGGGTGTGCGGCACCCCTGTATTTGGGTGTGCCGTGGTGTTCGGATATTTGTTGCGTTGCATTGCTTACTAGAGCTTGCTTTCTTGGCCCGTGGATAGATCTGGCTGGGCCATCTTTTTTATGTGAATCCTCGTGTGGATCGCCTGCTGGCTTGTATGCGACGCCGTTTACCGCTCTATGTTGTCCATGAGGTCATCTATCCGACCGGGTGGCTTCTTTGTTTTTTGATTGCGGGGGCTATAAGGCCTCCTCATCAAATTCAGGCAGTAGCTTTTGCTTCGGGTAGCTCTTTGTGTGGCGACTGCCGCCGTATTAGTCTGCGGTGTTGAGTACTTTGCTCCATCTGATTCTGAGTGCATCTTCCGCAGTTTTGAGCTTCCGCTTCTGCTTTTTCAGGCTACGCGCAGTGGCGACGAGCCTTTTGTGGAGGTTCTTCTGTTCCCGGAACTTTTCCGGCATGAGGTCGTCCGGACTGTTATCTTCGCCGGGGATGGGTTGTTTGGTTTGGTTATCCAAGTTGCCTTGTTCGGACGGTTGCTCGATGCCATGTTTATCGTCCGCCGGCTCGCCTTGCTCTGCGGCTGGGTCTGTATGACCGCTGTCTCTGTCGAGGCGGGGCTTGGAGCGGCGCTTATGCCGCCGCTTTGACTGCTTTTCGAAGGAACGATCCTTCATGGCGTCCTCCCGTTCTTCGTCGTCGTTTCCTTTGGGTGTGTCCACCATGTATACATTGTAGGATGAGGTGGCTGTCCAGTGCCCCGTGGGCGTCGGTTCCTGTTCGTCTCCTATATCGTCGTCTATACCGTCGATGTCTTCGGAGTCGAAGTCAAGCATGTCGATCAAATCATCGACAGTGGCTATGAAGTGGGTGGTGGGTAGGCGTCGAATTTTTTCGTCGTCGGCACCCCAATCTTGGCGGTCATAATCCTGCCAAGACTCTCCTGACAAAGAGAGAGACTTTAGTGAATTCAGAATGTCGCAGAAGGGCGAGTGCTGAAAGATATCTGCGGCGGTGAACTCCATGATCGGTGCCCAATCGGATTCGATTAGCGGTGGCGCGGAGGGTTCGGAGTCTGGAGAAGAGTCCGGCAATGTGGAGTCACGTGCCTTGCGAAGGATAAGGCTGATGTGCGGCTCGATCGCCGTTGAGACTGCAGCCCCCGCGGCGGGGTCTAGCCGCCCGCCCTCGGTCGGCGCAGTTGGCTCCGAGCTAAAGGTCGGAGCGGATGCAGGTGCGGCCTCCGGGGCACTATTCGGTAGTAGAGCTAAATCATGCCCATCATGACAGTGCGGCGCACTCGGCTGTGGCTCGAATCCATCGAAGATCAAGTCTCCGCGGATGTCGGCCGTGTAGTTCAAGCTTCCAAACCTGACTTGATGGCCAGGGGCGTAGCTTTCAATCTGCTCTAGATGGCCAAGCGATTTGGCACGCAGTGCAAGGCCGCCGAATACAAAGATTTGTCCGGGGAGAGAAGTCTCACCCTGGACTGCATCGCTAGCGATGATCGAAGGAGCCGTCAAGCCTGATGACGACGACACAGAGGGACTCTCAATGAAAGCACCAATGTTGGTGTCAAAACTTATGGATCTCGGGTAGGGGGTCCCGAACTATGCGTCTAGGCGGATGGTAACAAGAGACAAGGGACACAATGTTTTTACCCAGGTTCGGGCCCTCTCGATGGAGGTAAAACCCTACTCCTGCTTGATTAATATTGATGATATGGGTAGTACAAGAGTAGTTCTACCACGAGATCAGAGAGGCTAAACCCTAGAAGCTAGCCTATGGTAAGATTATATGTTGTGTCCTACGGACTAAACCCTCCGGTTTATATAGACACCGGAGGGGGCTAGGGTTACACAGAGTCAGTTACAATGGGAGGAGATCTACATATCCGTATTGCCAAGCTTGCCTTCCACGCCAGGGAAAGTCCCGTCCGGACACGGGACAAAGCCTTCAATCTTGTATCTTCATAGTCCAGGAGTCCAGCCAAAGGTTATAGTCCGGCTATCCGGACACCCCCTGATCCAGGACTCCCTCAGCAGTAAAAGTAACTTTTAATTACCCTGGACGAAGAACACGACGAACTGGGATGTGGAGATGTGAAGTTTGTCAGTGCAGATCTTCCACACCCTAACTCGGCAGAGGAAGACAACTACGGCGGCGGAGGAGTGAAGACTTTCGCGGCCGGCGCGAGTACGATGGCGACGAGGTCAAGGCAGTGAAGCTCTTCCTCATCGGCGACGATGAAGTAGTGGCGGCGCTAGGGTTTGAGAAGCTCGAGCGGGAGTGCGGTCGAGCGGAGTAAAAGAGAAGTGAAGAAGGGGAGGGGGTATTTATAGCCACGGTGAAAAACTGTTCGCCCGAAGAAATTGGACGAACGTGCCCCTGACCCTTCTCATTCGCTTGACATGTGTCACCCACATACTGAGAAGTGGAGATCGCGTGAGATCGTGGGTGAAAAGATAAGTATTTCGTGGGATGGAGAACGGTTTGAGAGGCAAAGCCGAAAATTTGGATAAGATAAGTTAAAGTTAAAAAACGACGGAAATGGTGAAGATAATGCAAAGTTGAAGAACATGAACAACTGAGGAATTTAAAAAAACTGAGGAAAACCCAAATTGAAGAATTTCAACTTTTGATGGTGGCGTGACCCACCATATAAGAATGATGATTTTAGACACCGCGTACAATTGTCGTAGGGCTCTGAGAATCAAATTCTTCGTTAATTTCTTCACATTTAGAGTGTTATTCTTCATTGATTGAAGAAAAACGTTTCTTCATGTGTTGCACATCTAAGTCATCAATTTTGCATAAGTGTTAGGATGAGTGTCCTTTTCAAAGAACATTCGAAGATTCTAAGATATTTAGCTCACATCGCAACTTGCTAAATCTCTTCTCATCCAAGGGCTTAGTGAAGATATCGGCTAGCTGTTCTTCAGTCTTCACATGCTCATTAGAAATGTCGCCCTTCAACACATGATCACGAAGAAAATGATGGCGAATCTGAATGTGCTTTGTCTTCGAGTGCTGAATTGGGTTGTGAGCAATCTTGATGGCACTCTCATTGTCACAGAAGAGAGGCACATTCTTCACGTTGACGCCGTAGTCCTTGAGAGTTTGCTTCGTCCACAGCAGTTGAGCACAGCAAGAACCAGCAGCAATGTACTCAGCTTCAGCAGTAGATAGTGATACGCAGTTCTGTTTCTTCGACGACCAACAAACCAAAGATCGTCCGAGGAAATGACATGTACCAGATGTTGACTTGTGGTCCACACGATCACCAGCATAGTCAGAGTCAGAATATCCAATGAGATCAAAAGCCGAGCCCTTGGGGTACCATAATCCGAGTGTTGGTGTGTGAGCTAGATATCGAAGAATATGCTTCACAGCCTTATGGTGTGATTCCTTTGGTGTAGCTTGAAATCGGGCACACATGCAAACACTAAGCATAATATCTGGCCTAGATGCACATAAATACAACAAAGAACCAATCATGGAGCGGTATACCTTTTGATCGGAGTCAATACCATTTTCATCAGTGCATAGATGGCCATTTGTGGGCATAGGAATTTTGATGCCTTTGCAATCTTGCATGCCGAATTTCCTTAGTACATCCTTGAGGTATTTCTCCTGAGATATGAATATGCCATTGCGCTGTTGATGAATTTGAAGACCTAAGAAGAATTTCAATTCTCCCATCATAGACATTTGATATTCTTCACTCATCATATAGGCAAATTCATCACTATAACGTTGGTCAGTACAGCCAAAGATAATATCATCAACATATATTTGGCACACAAACAGTTCACCATCATAAGATTTAGTGAAAAGAGTAGGGTCGAGTGAACCGGGTTTGAAGCCTTTCTTCATGAGGAATTCCTTCAAAGTATCATACCACGCCCGAGGGGCCTGCTTGAGGCCATAGAGGGCCTTATTGAGTCTGAAGACTTTGTCAGGATTCTTTGGATCTTTAAAACCTGGGGGTTGAGCAACATATACTTCTTCCTCAAGCTTACCATTGAGGAATGCACTTTTCACATCCATTTGATATAAAGTGATATCATGATGGTTAGCATAAGCAAGTAATATGAGAATAGCCTCAAGTCTAGCAACAAGTGCAAAAGTTTCATCAAAATCAATTCCTTCAACCTGTGTGTAGCCTTGAGCTACAAGCCGTGCCTTATTCCTCACCACAAGGCCATTTCCATCTTGCTTGTTGTGGTAGATCCACTTTGTGCCAATGATATTGTGCTTGCGAGGATCTGGACGTTTGACCAGTTCCCAGAAATTGTTGAGCTCGAACTGATGTAATTCTTCTTGCATGGCCTGAATCCACTCAGGCTCCAGAAATGCTTCATCTACCTTAGTGGGCTCTGTGATAGAGACAAAAGCATAGCGCCCACAAAAGTTAGATAAATGCGAACCTCTTGAGCGTGTGAGAAGACCTGGTGCTTCAATGTCATCGATGATCTTTTCAACTTGCACTTCTTTTGCAACGCGAGGATGAGCTAGTTGTAGTCGAGGAATTTGATCAACATTTTCTTCAGCATCATTTTCTTCAGCATTTTCTTCAGGTGCATTAGCTCGACGCTCTTCACGTTCTGGAATGAATTCCTCGGCAGATTCTTTGGTAGGAATGACATCCTCAATAGCCTTGAATTTAATAGATTCCTCAGGTGCTGGTTCATCTATCACAGAAGGTAGGTGCTCTCTTTGCGAGCCATTAGTTTCATTGAACCGCACATCTACAGTTTCAACAACCTTGTGAAGAACGTTGTTGAAGACTCTGTAGGTGTGTGAGTCCTTTCCATAACCAAGCATAAAACCTTCATGTGCTTTTGGTGCAAATTTAGAGTTGTCATGAGGATCTCTAATCCAGCATTTAGCACCGAAGACTATGAAATAACTCACATTGGGTTTCTTGTCAGTGAGGAGTTCATAGGCAGTCTTCTTGAAGAATTTGTGAAGATATACTCTGTTGATGATGTGGCACGCGGTATCAATTGTATCGATCCAGAAACGACGAGGTGTTTTGTATTCATCAAGCATAGTGCGAGCCATCTCAGCAAGAGTCCTGTTCTTGCGCTCCACGACGCCATTCTGCTGAGGAGTATAAGGAGCAGATAACTCATGAGTAATACCAAGTTCATCAAGATAGTCATCAAGACCAGAATTCTTGAACTCAGTCCCATTGTCACTTCTGATGTGCTTGATCTTCACACCAAAGTTGGTTGAAGCCCTCGAGGAAAATCGTTTGAAGACTTCCTGCACTTCATGTTTGTAAGTAACAATGTGTACCCATGTGTATCAAGAATAATCATCAACAATAACAAAGCCATATTGAGATGCATCATTTGAAACTGCAGAATAATAATTAGGACCGAAGAGATCCATATGAAGCAATTCAAATGGTCGAGTAGTGGTCATGATAGTCTTCGCTGGATGCTTAGCCTTTGTCATGTTCCCAGCTTCACAGGCTCCGCATAAGTGATCCTTGAGGAATTTGACATTCTCAATGCCAATGACGTGCTTCTTCTTTGCAAGCGTGTGCAAATTCCTCATGCCTACATGACCAAGTCGTCGATGCCAAAGCCAGCCTTCTGAAACTTTTGCAAGTAGGCACACGGCTGGTTGTGGTCGTGTAGAGAAATAAACAATATACAAGTCTCCTCTCCTAAAGCCTTCGAGACTTTGGAATTGTCAGCTTCCATGATCACAACACAACGATACTTGCCAAAGACAACAACCATATCAAGATCGCAAAGCATTGAGACACACATGAGGTTGTATCCTAAGGACTCGACAAGCATGACTTTGTCCATGTGTCGATCCTTTGAGATCGCAACCTTACCTAGACCTAATACCTGACTTTTGCCTTTGTCAGCGAAGATGGTATGCTTCAGATGCGATGGTGATAAGGGAGCATCCATCAATAGATTCTTGTCACCAGTCATGTGATTTGTACATCCACTATCGAGGACCCACTCAGTGGCTTTGGGTTGATCATCCTGCAGATGAATTAGTGCCGCTTACGAACTCATATACTTCATCAATGAAGAATATGACATCAATTCATTAGATCAATTTCATCAAGCAATAGAACAGATAAAGCAGTAGGAGGACATGAGAAATGGAAGTTCATTTCTTCATGATTAGCCTGCGTCCTTTCAGGCAATTTTCAGGTCTCCAGCAAATTCTTCAGACATTTGAGCACGTCTGGAGACCTGACCCTGCAGAAGAGATTAGTTCTTTTTCTTCACCACCCACATCTGAAGGGGTGGCAAAGAGTTCATCACTCTACGAGCTCCATATGAGAAAGGTGGCATAGAAGCCAGTCCATTTCGTTTCACATAAGAGGAGTTAGGATAAGCATATGAATAAGTAGAGAAATTCTTCGAGGACTTATGAACATAATGGTTAGAGGAATAATGCTCATATTCATAGCCCTTAGCTCTTCCCTGAGAAACAGAGTTGTTAGCACGATGATATTCATATGAGGACTTTAATCCGTTTGAGGAATTTGATCCACATGAGGAATTTGGTCCGTATGAGGACTTGGATCCATATGAAGAATTTGGTCCATATGAAGAAAATGATCTGGGGTTCCTATTCTTCACACGTGGTGTCATGAGGACATTCACCTGAAGACTTTCAAGGCACCTTTTGGGAACCCAGATTTTCTTCATAGGGGAACCATTCCTGTAGTTAGTGCCAACATATCTAGCAAATACTTCACCATTCTGATTTTTGAACAGTTTATAGTTGGAGTCAAATGACTCATTAGAAGAATGAGGAGATTCACATGTAAAGCCAGATAGATTAGATGGATCAACTGGAGGTCCCTTTGCAGCAACCCACAAGGTTTTGGGGTACTGGTCAGGCTTCCAATATGTACCATCAGCATTGAGTCTCCTCTCAAAAGCAATACCCTCTTTCCTAGGGTTCCTGTTGAGGATCTGCTTTTTAAGCACATCACAAAGAGTCTGGTGCCATTTGAGGCTTTTGTACATGCCTGTCATATACAATTCCTTCAGCCCTGCATCATCAGTGATACTAGCAATGTCCTCAGTTGAGGAATTAGTGATAGCAGAGACAGTTGAAGAATTTGTTGCATTAGAAGCATATGAACATTCAGGTGAAGAATTAGCAGATTCACGTTGAATGCACTTCAAACATGGAGGAACAAATTCTTCCTGAGAAGCGCTGATTTGTTGAGCAAGTAATGAATCACGCTCCTTCTGAAAATCTTCATAACTCACTCTTAGCTTCTCAAGATCTTGCTTTCTTTGAATAAATTCATAAGAAAGCTTCTCATGATCAGACAAGAAAGTGTTATGATGACCTTGAAGGTTATCAAATCTAGTCTGAAGTCTCTGAAGATTTTCAGTCAAGGCTTTAGTGCGATCCATTTCTTCACCCAACATATCATCACTTTTGTCTAGCATGTTTTGAACCTTTTCAAAAGCCTTTTGTTGTTTTACAGCAATCTTAGCAAGTTTAGAGTAGCTGGGTTTGAGGTTTTCATCAGATTCATTCTCACTTGATTCAGAGGAGGTATATTTAAGTACCTTGGCACCCTTTGCCATGAAGCAATAGGTGGGAGCGTAGTCATCATTGCCTTCATCAGCCTTGTTGGTGAGGTCATTTTCTTCAGAGTTAAAGATAGACTTGCTGACGAATGCAGTAGCAAGGGCTAGGCTCGCCACACCAGACTCGGAAACCTCAGATGCCTCCTCTTCCTCATGTTCCTCAGATTCAGCCTCAGAGTCCATTTCCTTGCCAATGAATGTCTGAGCCTTGTTGGAGCTGCTCTTCTTGTGAGACGAAGACTTCGAGGATTTTGATGATGAAGATTTTGAGGATTTCTTCTTTTTCTTCGCATCATCAGAACTGTAATCCTTGTATTTCTTCTTCTTTGATTCCTTTTCCCACTTAGGACAAAATCTTGTAGGTAGTGTCCAGGTTTCTTGCATTTGTCAGAAAGCCTCTTCTTGTAGTCACTAGATGAGGAATCATTGCTCCTTGAGGATTTTCCAAAGTGACCACCTCTTGAGAACTTTTGGAATTTCTTCACGAGCAGTGCTAGTGTAACGCCCAGGTAATCAAACTACAGTAACCCTGCGCTAATGATGCCTCGTCACCTAGGTTACTGTTGGTAAACTCGTGTTAGTTCAAAACGATTCAATTTCAAATTTAAAACAAATGCAAACAATAAAAGTTTTCAAACGTTAAAACTAAAATGTTTGGAATGTGCCAATTAATGCCTAGATATTTATGGTGAAGAGACCACGCTTTTACAGAATGCCTAAGTACTTCAAAATGAATTAAAACAGAAAAGAAATAAGATAAAAAAAAGGAAAACAAAACCGAAAACTAACAAAAAGGAAAAGGAGCCCCCCCACTTGGCCGTGGCCCAACTTGGCCAAACGGCCTTGGCCCACCAGGCCACCACCTAGGCCGGCCCACCCCGTCCCGTATATGGCCTCCCCTGGCCAAACCCTAACCCCCTCCCCCACTTCCCCACAATCCCCTCCCATTCCCCTTCCCCCCCGATCTGGATCGGGGGGCAACGACCCCGATGCCATGGTCGCCCGACGCCGCCCCGCCGCCCGTCGCCGGTGCTCCCTCGCCGGTCTGCCTCTTCTACTTCCACGCCGTCGCCTTCCCGTCTCCTCCCCACGCCGGGCCTCCTCATCCTCCTCCCTGAGTCGCTCCCCGCGCCCCGTTGCCCGGTCCCTACTCCCCCACTGTGAGCGCGCGCCCTTTCTCCTCCTCTCTCTCGCGACCTCGCTCGCTCACCGCGTCGCTCCGGTGTCGCCGCGCGCCTCGTGCTCGCCGTGTCCGCGCGCGCTCCTGCTAGCCGGCGCCTGCCCGCGCCCATCCCCACATTCGGCTGCGCCGCCGTGTGTCCCAGCATGCGTCACCCGCGCCCGTCCGTGCCTCTGTGCTGCCCTGGGTCGCTGCAGTTGCGGCTACACTACCTAGCCACCGCCGCTGCTTAGCTCCTCCCCGCGTCGCCCCCCCCCCCCCCTTTGCTACTTGCTGCGGCCCCGCTTCCCCTGGTCGGCGCCCCACAGCGCCCCGGTGGCCATCACCTGCCCCGGCCTCGCCGCTGCCACCTCAGGCGACCGGCCTCGCCGTGCCGATGGCCGCCCCTGTTGACCCAGGCATATGCCCAATCAGGCTGGGTGCCCGCGCCCGTTAGTGCTAACCCAGCGCCCGCAAGGCCCCTCTGGCCTTTGACATGTGGGGCCCTACCCCCCCCACAGAACCTTTAAATAAAAATAAAAATAGAAAAATAAAAAAACAATTAATTAATTAATTAATTAACTTAATTAATTTTGATTAATTAAAGTAATCAAATAACTAAACTAATTAAACTGTTAGTTAATTAATTAATTAGTATGACAGTGGGGCCCACCCCCCTAATTAGTTAATACTAATTAGAGTAATTAAATTGTTTAATTAAAATGTGTCACTGACGAGTGGGACCCACTGGTCAGGTTGACCAGTCAACCCTGTTGACCGATGATGTCAGCATGACATCATGCTGATGTCATAAATCCTTTTTTCGAATTAAATTAAATAATTAATTAAATTCCAAAAATTAATAAAATCTTTAGAAAATCATATCTTTTAATCCGTAGCTTGGATTAAATTATTTTCAACATGAAAGTTGCTCAGAACGACGAGGCGAACCCGGATACGCAGCCCGTTCGTCCGCCACGCGTCCCTAGCATAGTGAACCTGCAACATTTCACCTTCGATTCATCTGTCCGAAAACGCGAAACACCGGGAATACTTTCCCGGATGTTTCCCTCCTTTCCCGGTAGCGCCCAGTACTGCGTTAGGGCACACCTAGCACCATTGTTTGCTCTGTCATGCATCGCCATGCGCCTGTTTGCAATGTATTTACTGTTTCTTCCCCCTCTTCTTCTCCGATAGACCCCGAGATCGACGCTGATGCCCCTCTGTACGACTACGGAGTTGACGACCCCTCTCTCTTGCCAGAGCAACCAGGCAAGCCCCCCCCCCTTGATCACCAGATATCGCCTACTCTCCTCTATACTGCTTGCATTAGAGTAGTGTAGCATGTTACTGCTTTCGTTATTCCTATCCTGATGCATAGCATGTCCTTGATACTGCTGTTGATACCTTTACCTGCAATCCTACTGCTTAGTATAGGATGCTAGTGTTCCATCAGTGGCCCTACACTCTTGTCCGTCTGCCATGCTATATTACTGGGCCGTGATCACTTCGGGAAGTGATCGCGGGCATATACTATATACTTTACACTGTTGCATTACCTGTGATACTGTTCGGAGATGGGGGCTGAAGGGGCAGGTGGCTCCATCCCGGTAGAGGTGGGCCTGGGTTCCTGACGGCCCCCGACTGTTACTTTATGGCGGAGCGGCAGGGCAGTTCGGGGCTACCTGGGTGAGAGGTGAGCCTGGCCCTGTTGGCGTTCGCGGATACTTAACACGCTTAACGAGATCTGGGTATTTGATCTGAGTCTGGCCATTTGGTCTATACGCACTAACCAACTACGCGGGAAAGATATGGGCACTCGGCGTCGTGGTATCAGCCGAAGCACTTCTTGACGTCAGCGACTAAGCGGCGCGCGCCGGGTTGGACCGCGTAACGTGACTTCCGTTGTACTGGAGGTTGCTAGGTCTGCTCACCGGCCGCGTTCGCAATGTGCAGGTGTGCTCAGGGCGATGGGCCCAAACCCCTGCGCGCATAGGTTTAGACCGGCGTGCTGATCACTCTGTTGTGCCTAGGTGGGGCTGCGACGTGTTGATCTTCCGAGGCCGGGCATGACCCAGGAAAGTGTGTCCGGCCAAATGGGATCAAGCGTGTTGGGTTATGTGGTGCACCCCTGCAGGGAAGTTTATCTATTCAAATAGCCGTGTCCCTCGGTAAAAGGACGACCCGGAGTTGTACCTTGACCTTATGACAACTAGAACCGGATACTTAATAAAACACACCCTTCCAAGTGCCAGATATAACTCGGTGATCGCTCTCTAACAGGGCAACGAGGAGGGGATCGCCGGGTAGGATTATGCTATGCGGTGCTACTTGGAGGACTTCAGTCTACTCTCTTCTATATGCTGCAAGACAGAGGCCGCCAGAAGCATAGTCTTTGACAGGATTAGATATCCCCCTCTCACTCTGGCATTCTGCAGTTCAGTCCACTGATATGGCCCTTTACACATATACCCATGCATATGTAGTGTAGCTCCTTGCTTGCGAGTACTTTGGATGAGTACTCACGGTTACTTTCTCCTTCTTTTCCCCCTATCCCTTCTACCTGGTTGTCGCAACCAGATATTGGAGCTCAGGATCTAGACGCCACCTTCGACGACGACTCCTACTACAGTGGAGGTGCCTACTACTACGTGCAGCCCGCTGACGACGACCAGGAGTAGCTAGGAGGATCCCAGGCAGGAGGCCTGCGCCTCGTTCGATCTGTATCCCTGTTTGTGCTAGCCTTCTTAAGGCACCTTGTTTAACTTATGTCTGTACTCAGATATTGTTGCTTCCGCTGACTCGTCTATGATCGAGCACTTGTATTCGAGCCCTCGAGGCCCCTGGCTTGTATTATGATGCTTGTATGACTTATTTTATTTGTAGAGCTGTGTTGTGATATCTTCCCGTGAGTCCCTGATCTTGATCGTACACATTTGCATGCATGATTAGTGTACGATTGAATCGGGGGCGTCACAAGTTGGTATCAGAGCCGACTGCCTGTAGGAATCCCCCTTCCATACTCCTTGGCTGAAGTCGAGTCTAGACATTGCAAAACTTTTACTAACATGGCTGTGTGTCTTACGGGCACACGTCGCCATTGGGTGGTATTAGGATCCTTTACTCCTCGACCTTTACTCTGGGACTCTGAGCTCTCTTCTATTCGGGTTAAATGGTTTTGCTAAAAACAAAACTAACTTTAGGTTCTCGATAATACTTTCTCCCGGAGAGCCCCTCACTTCAGATGATCGCCTGATGCACTAGAAGATTCCGAAGTTACTCTACGATGTTCTTTCGAGTCTTTGTGACACCGCATTTGTGATTTCCTTCCACCGTCAACCCCTATGAAAACTGCGTACACTTGCCATTCATACAATCATTCCCCGTTGATCTTGTTATTACAAGATGTCCCGAAATACTCTCTGTTGTTCCGAGAATCCTTTGAGCTTAGTGCCTTGATGTACTTTGTCACCTGAATACCCCTACGGATAATTCTCGCACTTACCGAGTATCCGCTCATCCCCAGTTGATTCTGGTATTTCACAAAAGCTTTTGAAATACCATTCGATCTTTCGAAGATCCTCAACAACCTATTGCTCTTGAAATTCTTGGTTGCTTGCATTGGGATTAAATCCTATAAGCCTATTAACCTTATTGGCATCCTCTGTCATTATCATTTTAAGTCTGTTGATCCAATATGTTGTGAATGTTCACAATCATCAATCGAGTCCTAGGATTATCTTTCCGGCTCAGACGACATTTTGAACATGAGCTGGTTCTCGACCAAACTATCTGTCGTCGATTGTGCCTCTGGTATATTCAATTGATCCATTGTTGATCAGAGCGTCTGCTTCCGATCCTTTGTTTTGGAAATCATAATTCCTTTGCATTGAAGCTTTGAATTATTCAGATGATTCCATAACCTGTTGCAATTGCATTCCTTCCTCTTCTGGTTGAGTATCGATACTCATATCAGATCCTTTGTGGACCATCAAGTCCTTTGTTGGATTGTTATCCGATAGTGTCATTCACATTTGATCACTTTGTGAGTTTTTCCTCTGATAAATAATGCCTTTGTTAAGTTGTATCCTCTGCTTGGCCAACCATGCTCTGCTTTCGGGCTTGTGTTGATTACTCTTGAAACTTGTGGTATATGTTTCTAAGAAGGCCCTATGGGTCGAACGTATGCCTTCTCTAAACCGTGAGGACCCGAAAGTTTTACGAGCCATACTCTTCTGATGTTTCGCCAGATAAGATTTCAACACTGCAACTTCATCGAACGCGAGAAGTGAATGAAAGGTTATGCATTGGAGAAGTGGGAGTCGACCTTGAACTTTGTGTTCATGCCCATGGACACGATGTAGATCCTATCATGGAAGCTTCTTGTAACTATTTCCTTGATATAATATCCTTTGGTATCGGTGGATTGATCTTTTGCAATCGTGGTTCCGACCATGTTCTCCTTTAAATGACCTTTCTCGTGCAAGTTTAAGCCTTTGTCTTCTACAGAGCAATACCCTAGTCCAATCTCTACTTTGATCTGTCGTCGAGCATTACCCCCCTGGTATCTCGAGCTTATCATGGAACTGCATAACCTCTTATGAGTTCTTCATTAGGTATTACATTCTCACGGACTCCAATTTTTCACGGGCTTTGAGTTATGAAACACTCAAGGACACCGATAACGGAATCGAGTCTACACGGCGATTCAACGAGTATTAGAGATCTTCATCGCTTACAAGTTTAATACTCCATGTCTGTCCTAGCCTGAACGGATACATCATTATCGTGCTAATGTTAATCATCAACATTCTGAACTCTTCAAGGATATCAACTGAATTCATAATGAGAAATACCATCCTTGCCCCCGATGATTTGTGTTATCATCGGCCACTTTATTGCCTTCCCTCCAACACAAACTTGTTCATGTTTTGTGTTATACTTTGATTCCCTTGCTATCCAGCATTTGACCTTCTTTACCTTGGAATATTACCACCTTTTATGTCAAGAATGTCGTGGTAATTTTACCACCTCTTGAGAATTCTTGATATAGTAATATCTCTCGCCATTTGCGTTCATTTCTTGGTCTCCGTGTTGATTCTAACCGGAATACCGACAAATGGTCTGTGATGTGTAAATTCTAAACTTCTAGCAACCCTATTGCTTTGAAGTTATTGGTCTACAGTTTCGTTATAAGTCTGTTACTTATTGAGTCATCATTCGAACATTGATCGTGCTACCTAGTACAGGTTCCTGGGTGCACCCTTCTATCATTGTTCAGTTGAATAAGTTTCCCTCAAGCATACATCATTATACCATTTGATCTGACAAATGATATTTCCTTGTTCGCATAATTGTGGAAATCCATCTTTTGGAAATCTCGAGGAATTGTCACTGAGTCCATCAGCCACCTCCTCGTCCCCTCCTTGGTTAAATGATGAACCCTTGTTTTGGAACTCGCTTCCATAGTTCAATTCCAAGAATCTTACATTATCATCTCGTCAATGTGTGTTACACCTTTTCTGCTCAGGCACCCTGAGTCTGAGGTATCCTAACACCGGCCAGATCTGAATCCCGGTCAGATATGATGGTTGGAATATATTTGCAAGGGTAATAACAATGTTCATTTATGACCCGGTAAGGTGATGTCATGCCCGGCAGACCTGGCCGGAGGACCTACTGTTATAGTTTCCTTTTAGCAAGGTTATCCATCCTTCCATGAGGAAATTGAAAGACTTATTCTATAAGTTGTTCCTGATGGATCCTTTGTGTATCCCAAAGTCTGACCTTTGCTTGAATACCATGTCAATACTAACTCGAAGCATGTCTATGGTACCCCGATTTTCAACAGGAATATTTGAACCCGATGCTAAGTGTTTCCTGCTCAATTATCCAAACACCGTTGTATGGGTAATGTCATGAAATTTCTTTCCCTTACATAAATGGTTTTCTACAAGTATACCCTGTCATGGACATCATGCTCTGTTTGTCCTTGGGAAGGTTATACCCCCTGAATAATGTGTTTAAACGCATTTTCCTTTCCATTGTTCTATTTAATCTGATGATCACCTTTTCCTTTCCATTATTTGTTTAACCTTTCTGGTGATCTCTATGATCTAAGCAGTATTATTCTTCTGCTTATGTACACACCTAGGTGTACAACCGTGTCAGTAAGACCCTGTTGCATTTGTCGATAGCATCCCGGTTACCACCGATGGACGAGAACTTTGCCTATTGGCCCGCCTCGTTCAACGAGCGGGAAAATGGTTCTCTTCGTCCCTCGCCCTTGGTACCGACGTTGTTTTCGACATAACTGACGGGCTACCCTCTGACATGCCTTGCTATCATGACCGTGCAAGATGTCACCACTCCTTCTACCTTTATCCCGTATGGTGGGCCCATAACCCACAGTTCCCAGGATCGAAACTTGACTCTCCTATACACCCCCTGTTCCTAAAGTTATTCCTCGCATGTGGCCTCGTATGTAATTCACGGGCCACCGTCGTAGTGATCTATTCTGGTAACAGACGCAATACTTATTCCCCTTTGCTCTGAACCCCTTTCACATTTCGTATCAGGCAACAAATGATTGCCTATCCACTTGAAACTTCTTATTGCACCTTCTTACCTTGCTCTCGATATTTTCTTCAGTTTCAATTCGAGAGTTACTTCTGCCACCTTCCCCGATGTTATTGACCAGGTAGTCAACCTTGTAGAGGTCTACTCTTTCGGAATAACCACCATTTATTCTTTCGTAAGAACGATGGAGATCCTGAAGAAAGGACGACGACTTCACCATGATGACTTGAAGCAGAGAAATGAAGACATCAACGGAAGGGATAAACCTCTTCGAAAGGGCAGCCAAGACCGAGAAGACTCGTTAGGTTTTTCGCTACCAGCACCTTCCCCCCCTTACTCCATCGCTTAAATCTCGCGACGAGATTTCTTGTAGTGGAGGAGAATTGTGACGCCCGGGTAATCAAACTACAGTAACCTGCGCTAATGATGCCTCGTCACCTAGGTTACTGTTGGTAAACTCGTGTTAGTTCAAAACGATTCAATTTCAAATTTAAAACAAATGCAAACAATAAAAGTTTTCAAACGTTAAAACTAAAATGTTCGGAATGTGCCAATTAATGCCTAGATATTTATGGTGAAGAGACCACGCTTTTACAGAATGCCTAAGTACTTCAAAATGAATTAAAATGGAAAAGAAATAAGATAAAAAAGGAAAACCAAACCGAAAACTAACAAAAAGGAAAAGGAGCCCCCCCCCACTCAGCCGTGGCCCAACTTGGCCAAACGGCCTTGGCCCACCAGGCCACCACCTAGGCCGGCCCACCCCGTCCCGTATATGGCCTCCCCTGGCCAAACCCTAACCCCCTCCCCCACTTCCCCATGATACCCTCCCATTCCCCTCCCCCCGATCTGGATCGAGGGGCAACGACCCCGACGCCCTGGTCGCCCGATGCCCCGCGTGCCCGACGCCGCCCCGCCGCCCGTGGCCGGTGCTCCCTCGCCGGTCTGCCTCTTCTACTTCCGCCGGGCCTCCTCATCCTCCTCCTCGAGTCGCTCCCCGCGCCCCGTTGCCCGGTCCCTACTCCCCCACTGTGAGTGCGCGCCCTTTCTCCTCCTCTCTCTCGCGACCTCGCTCGCTCACCGCGTCGCTCCGGTGTCGCCGCGCGCCTCGTGCTCGCCGTGTCCGCGCGCGCCCCCTGCTAGCCGGCGCCTGCCCGCGCCCATCCCCGCGTTCGGCTGCGCCGCCGTGTGTCCCAGCATGCGTCGCCCGCGCCCGTCCGTGCCTCTATGGTGCCCTGGGTCGCTGCTGTTGCGGCTGCACTACCCAGCCACCGCCGCTGCTTAGCTCCTCCCCGCGTCGCCCCCCCCCCCTTTGCTGCTTGCTGCGGCCCCGCTTCCCCTGGTCCGCGCCCCACAGCGCCCCGGTGGCCATCACCGGCCCCGGCCTCGCCGCTGCCACCTCAGGCGACCGGCCTCGCCGTGCCGATGGCCGCACCTATTGACCCGGGCATATGCCCAATCAGGCTGGGTGCCCGCGCCCGTTAGTGCTAACCCAGCGCCCGCATGGCCCCTCTGGCCTTTGACATGTGGGGCCCTACCCCCCACAGAACGTTTAAATAAAAATAAAAATAGAAAAAGAAAAAACAATTAATTAATTAACTTAATTAATTTTGATTAATTAAACTAATCAAATAACTAAACTAATTAAACTGTTAGTTAATTAATTAATTAGTATGACAATGGGGCCCACCCCCCTAATTAGTTAATACTAATTAGGGTAATTAAATTGTTTAATTAAAATGTGTCACTGACGAGTGGGACCCACTGGTCAGGTTGACCAGTCAACCCTGTTGACTGATGACGTCAGCATGACATCATGCTGATGTCATAAATCCTTTTTTCGAATTAAATTAAATAATTAATTAAATTCCAAAAATTAATAAAATCTTTAGAAAATCATATCTTTTAATCCGTAGCTTGGATTAAATTATTTTCAACATGAAAGTTGCTCAGAACGATGAGGCGAACCCGGATACGCAGCCCGTTCGTCCGCCACGCGTCCCTAGCATAGTGAACCTGCAACATTTCACCTCCGATTCATCTGTCCGAAAACGCGAAACACCGGGAATACTTTCCCGGATGTTTCCCTCCTTTCCCGGTAGCACCCAGTACTGCGTTAGGGCACACCTAGCACCGTTGTTTGCTCTGTCATGCATTGTCATGCGCCTGTTTGCAATGTATTTACTGTTTCTTCCCCCTCTTCTTCTCCGATAGACCCCGAGACCGACGCTGATGCCCCTCTGTACGACTACGGAGTTGACGACCCCTCTCTCTTGCCAGAGCAACCAGGCAAGCCCCCCCCCCCCTTGATCACCAGATATCGCCTACTCTCCTCTATACTGCTTGCATTAGAGTAGTGTAGCATGTTACTGCTTTCGTTATTCCTATCCTGATGCATAGCATGTCCTTGATACTGCTGTTGATACCTTTACCTGCAATCCTACTGCTTAGTATAGGATGCTAGTGTTCCATCAGTGGCCCTACACTCTTGTCCGTCTGCCATGCTATATTACTGGGCCGTGATCACTTCGGGAAGTGATCGCGGGCATATACTATATACTTTACACTGTTACATTACCTGTGATACTGTTCGGAGATGGGGGCTGAAGGGGCAGGTGGCTCCATCCCGGTAGAGGTGGGCCTGGGTTCCCGACGGCCCCCGACTGTTACTTTATGGCGGAGCGGCAGGGCAGTTCGGGGCTACCTGGGTGAGAGGTGAGCCTGGCCCTGTTGGCATTCGCGGATACTTAACACGCTTAACGAGATCTGGGTATTTGATCTGAGTCTGGCCATTTGGTCTATACGCACTAACCAACTACGCGGGAAAGATATGGGCACTCGGCGTCGTGGTATCAGCCGAAGCACTTCTTGACGTCAGCGACTAAGCGGCGCGCGCCGGGTTGGACCGCGTAACGTGACTTCCGTTTTACTGGAGGTTGCTAGGTCTGCTCACCGGCCGCGTTCGCAACGTGCAGGTGTGCTCAGGGCGATGGGCCCAGACCCCTGCGCGCATAGGTTTAAACCGGCGTGCTGACCGCTCTGTTGTGCCTAGGTGGGGCTGCGACGTGTTGATCTTCCGAGGCCGGGCATGACCCAGGAAAGTGTGTCCGGCCAAATGGGATCAAGCGTGTTGGGTTATGTGGTGCACCCCTGCAGGGAAGTTTATCTATTCAAATAGTCGTGTCCCTCGGTAAAAGGAGGACCCGGAGTTGTACCTTGACCTTATGACAACTAGAACCGGATACTTAATAAAACACACCCTTCCAAGTGCCAGATATAACCTGGTGATCGCTCTCTAACAGGGCAACGAGGAGGGGATAGCCGGGTAGGATTATGCTATGCGATGCTACTTGGAGGACTTCAGTCTACTCTCTTCTATATGCTGCAAGACGGAGGCCGCCAGAAGCGTAGTCTTCGACAGGATTAGATATCCCCCTCTCACTCTGGCATTCTGCAGTTCAGTCCACTGATATGGCCCTTTACACATATACCCATGCATATGTAGTGTAGCTCCTTGCTTGCGAGTACTTTGGATGAGTACCCACGGTTGCTTTCTCCTTCTTTTCCCCCTATCCCTTCTACCTGGTTGTCGCAACCAGATGTTGGAGCTCAGGATCCAGACGCCACCTTCGACGATGACTCCTACTACACTAGAGGTGCCTACTACTACGTGCAGCCCGCTGACGACGACCAGGAGTAGCTAGGAGGATCCCAGGCAGGAGGCCTGCGCCTCGTTCGATCTGTATCCCTGTTTGTGCTAGCCTTCTTAAGGCACCTTGTTTAACTTATGTCTGTACTCAGATATTGTTGCTTCCGCTGACTCGTCTATGATCGAGCACTTGTATTCGAGCCCTCGAGGCCCCTGGCTTGTATTATGATGCTTGTATGACTTATTTTATTTGTAGAGCTGTGTTGTGATATCTTCCCGTGAGTCCCTGATCTTGATCGTACACATTTGCGTGCATGATTAGTGTACGATTGAATCGGGGGCGTCACAGCTAGCTCATGGCTCAGTTCTTCAGGATCACCAAGGCTGCTACCAGAATCTTCATCTTCAGATTCAGACACTGGCTTGGCCTTCAGGGCACGTGATCTGCCATAGCCCGAACCATAGAGATCTCTCTTTTCAGCAAGCTGGAACTCATGAGTATTTAGCCTTTTGAGGATATCAGTAGGATCAAGTGACTTGTAGTCAGCACACTCTTGTATCATCAGTGCCAGAGTATCAAATGAGGAATCAAGCGATCTCAGCAATTTCTTCACCACCTCATGGTCGGTGATGTCAGTGGCACCAAGTGCTTGAAGCTCATTTGAGATGTCAGTGAGGCGATCGAAGGTTTGTTGAACGTTTTCATTGTCGAGTCTTTTGAAGCGGTTGGAGAGATTGCGAAGAACATCAACTCGAGAGGCACGCTGTGTTGAGACTCCTTCATTGACTTTGGTCAGCCTATCCCAGATAAGCTTAGCAGTTTCCAAAGCACTCACTCTTCCATACTGTCCTTTGCTCAGATGGCCACATATGATATTCTTTGCTTGAGAGTCGAGTTGCTTGAATCTCTTCACATCAGCAGCATTCAGAGAAGGTGTGACTGAGGGAACACCATTTTCCACAACATACCAGAGATCGTTATCAATTGCCTCAAGATGCATTCGCATCTTATTCTTCCAGTAGGGGTAGTCCGTCCCATCAAAGGTAGGACACCCAGCAGAGACCTTGATCATACCTGTGGTCGACATAACTAAAACTCCAGGCGGTTAAACCAAAATCACATAGAACAAGGGAGTACCTTGCACTGATACCAATTGAAAGTGCGTTATATCGACTAGAGGGGGGTGAATAGGCGATTTTTATGAATTCTTCACTGAGAAATTTGCAGGTGAGGAAATTCCTTAGCGAAGAACTACTTGCAGCAGAATAAGTACTCAAAAGTAAACATAGCAGAACACAAGCATGGTCATCATGATGAAATGAAGACAAGCACAGAGTACAGAAAGCGTAATCACAGGATAACACAGGATGAAGACAAACAGACTGAAGAAATTGAACTGAGGAAATTGAGAAAGTCTTCAGTCAAGGTCTTCAAACACAGATATGAACAAGCACACAACACAGTTATGAGGAAATGAAAGAGTTGAGGAAATAGAACCAGTAAGCTTGGTGAAGACAATGATTTGATAGACCAGTTCCAACTGTTGTCTCAGTCGTACATCTGGTTGGAGCGGTGATGTCTACTACGCAACCTTCTTCTTGTAGACGTTGTTGGGCCTCCAAGTGAAGAGGATTGTAGGACAGTAGCAAATTTCCCTCAAGTGGATGACCTAAGGTTTATCAATCCGTGGGAGGCGTAGGATGAAGATGGTCTCTCTCAAACAACCCTGCAACCAAATAACAAAGAGTCTCTTGTGTCCCCAACACACCCAATACAATGGTAAATTGTATAGGTGCACTAGTTCGGCGAAGAGATGGTGATACAAGTGCAATATGGATGGTAGATATAGGTTTTTGTAAACAGAAAATATAAAAATAGCAAGGTAGCAAGCGATAAAAGTGAGCGTAAACGGTATTGCAATGATAGGAAACAAGGCCTAGGGTTCATACTTTCACTAGTGCAAGTCCTCTCAACAATAATAACATAATTGGATCATATAACTATCCCTCAACATGCAACAAAGTGTCACTACAAAGTAACTAATAGCGGAGAACAAACAAAGAGATTATGGTAGGGTACGAAACCACCTCAAAGTTATTCTTTCCAATCAATCCGTTGGGCTATTCCTATAATTGTGACAAACAGCCCTACAGTTCATACTAGAATAACACCTTAAGACACAAATAAACCAAAACCCTAATGTCACCTAGATACTCCAATGTCACCTCAAGTAACCGTGGGTATGATTATACGATATGCATCACACAATCTCAAGTCATCTACTCAACCAACACATAGAACCTCAAAGAGTGCCCAAAGTTTCTATCGGAGAATCACGATGAAAACGTGTGCCAACCCCTATGCATAGGTTCATGGGCGGAACCCGCAAGTTGGTCACCAAAACATACATCAAGTGGCACGTGATATCCCATTGTCACCACAGATACGCACGGCAAGACATACATCAAGTGTTCTCAAATCTTTAAAGACTCAATCCGATAAAATAACTTCAAAGGGAAAACTCAATCCATTACAAGAGAGAAGAGGGGGAGGAGAAACATAAGATCTAACTATAATAGCAAAGCTCGCGATACATCAAGATCGTGCCAAATCAAGAACACGAGAGAGAGAGAGAGATCAAACACATAGCTACTGGTACATACCCTCATCCCCGAGGGTGAACTACTCCCTCCTCGTCATGGAGAGCGCCGGGATGATGAAGATGGCCACCAGTGAGGGTTCCCCCCTTCGGCAGGGTGCCGGAACAGGGTCCCGATTGGTTTTTTGTGGCTACAGAGGCTTGCGGCGGCGGAACTCTCGATCTAATCTCTGTTCTGGAAGTTTTACGATACGTAGGTATATATGGGTGCAAGGGGTACGTCGGTGGAGCTACGGGGGCCCCACGAGGCAGGGGGCGCGCCCTAAGGGGGTGGGCGCGCCCCCACCCTCGTGGCTAGCTCCCGTATCTTCTAACGTAGAGTCCAAGTCTATCCGGTGGCTTTCCTTCCAAAAATAACTTCTCTAGTTGATTTCGTTCCGTTTCGACTCCGTCTGATATTCCTTTTCTTCAAAACACTGAAATAGGCATAAAACAGCAAATCTGGGTTGGGCCTCCGGTTAATAGGTTAGTCCCAAAAATAGTATAAAAGTGGATAATAAAGCCCAATATTGCCCAAATAGTAGATAATATAGCATGGAGCAATCAAAAATTATAGATATGTTGGAGACGTATCAAGCATCCCCAAGCTTAATTCCTGCTTGTCCTCGAGTAGGTAAATGATAAAAAAGATAATTTTTGATGTGGAATGCTAGTTGGCATAATTTCATTGTAATTCTTCTTACTTGTGATGTGAACATTCAGATCCGAAAGATTCGAGACAAAAGTTCATATTGACATAAAAATAATAATACTTCAAGCATACTAACTAAGCAATTATGTCTTCTCAAAATAACATGGCCAAAGAAAGTTCATCCCTACAAAATCATATAGTTTAGTCATGCTCCATTTTCGTCACACAAGAATGCTCTCATCATGCACAACACCGATGACAAGCCAAGCAATTGTTTCATACTTTAATAATCTCAAACTCATAAACCTTCACGCAATACATGAGCGTGAGCCATGGATATAGCACTATGGGTGGAATAGAATATGATGATGGGGGTTATGTGGAGAAGACAAAAAAGAGAAAGTCTCACATCAACGAGGCTAATCAATGGGCTATGAAGATGCCCATCGATTGATGTTAATGCAAGGAGTCGGGATTGCCATGCAACGGATGCACTAGAGCTATAAATGTATGAAAGCTCAACAAAAGAAACTAGTGGGTGTGCATCCAACTTGCTTGCTCACGAAGACCTAGGGCACTTGAGGAGGCCCATCGTTGGAATATACAAGCCAAGTTCTATGAAAGTGCAACTATCCCTGGGTGGTTTTGGTAATTCCTAACAACATATAGCTCATTGAGCTAACATTATTCCAAGATTAATATTTCAGGAAAAGCTCAATGAATGGCATGGCATGGATGAGGAAAGTGGATCCCTCAAAATTCTAAGGACAAAAAGTTTGGCTCAAGCTTGAAGCTCAAAGACTCTACATTTTATATTTTAGTGATCCAAGATCACATTGAGTCTATAGGAAAAGCCAATACTATCAAGGAGGGATGAGGTGTTGCTTAATGGCTTGCTTGCTCAAAGTGCTTAGTGATATGCTCCAAAACCCTCAACTACCTTCCCACATCCACATATGACCTAAACCAAAAGTCAAACTCGGCCCCACCGATTCTTTCTATCCGGCGCCACCGAGTTTCAAATGTCATAGCCACTGCCACAAAACCTAGGCAAATCGGTCTCACCGATAGGGATCTCGGTCTCACCGAGATGGGATTATAATCTCTCTTTTTCCCTTCGTAACGTTTCGGTCTTACCGAGATGAGCGATCGGTCCCACCGAGTTTGCAATGTAAACTCTCTGTTTCCCTTTTGTAACATTTCGGTCTCACCGAGATGAGCGAATCGGTCCCACCGAGTTTACCTGACCAACTCTCTGGTTAGCTTATTACCAAAATCGGTCCCACCGAGTTTGTGTAATCGGTCACACCGAGATTACGTTATGCCCTAACCCTAACCATATCGGTCCTACCGAGTTGCATCTCAGTCCCACCGAAAATCCTAACGGTCACTAGGTTTGCTGAATCGGTCCGACCGAGTTTAACCATTCGGTCCCACCGAGTTTGGCAAATTGTGTGTAACGGTTAGATTTTGTGTGGAGGCTATATATACCCCTCCACGCACTCTTCATTCGTGGAGAGAGCCATCGGAACATACCTACACTTCCAATACACATTTTCTGAGAGAGAACCACCTACACTTGTGTTGAGCTCAAGATATTCCATTCCAACCATATGAATCTTGATCTCTAGCCTTCCCCAAGTTGCTTTCCACTCAAATCTTCTTTCCACCAAATCCAAATCCTGTGAGAGAGAGTTGAGTGTTGGGGAGACTATCATTTGAAGCACAAGAGCAAGGAGTTCATCATCAACACACCATTTGTTACTTCTTGGAGAGTGGTGTCTCCTAGATTGGCTAGGTGTCACTTGGGAGCCTCCGACAAGATTGTGGAGTTGAACCAAGGAGTTTGTAAGGGCAAGGAGATAGCCTACTTCGTGAAGATCTACCGCTAGTGAGGCAAGTCCTTCATGGGCGACGGCCGTGATGGAATAGACAAGGTTGCTTCTTCGTGGACCCTTCGTGGGTGGAGCCCTCCGTGGACTCGCGCAACCGCTACCCTCCGTGGGTTGAAGTCTCCATCAACGTGGATGTACGATAGCACCACCTATCGGAACCACGACAAAAACATCCGTGTCTCCAATTGCGTTTGAATCCTCCAAACCCTTCCCTTTACATTCTTGCAAGTTGCATGCTTTACTTTCCGTTGCTCATATACTCTTTTGCATGCTTGCTTGAATTGTGATGGAGATTGCTTGACTTGTGCTAAGATAGCTAAAATCTGCCAAGAACTAAAATTGGGAAAAGGCTAGATTTTTATTTGGTCAAGTAGTCTAATCACCCCCCCCCCTCTAGACATACTTTCGATCCTACAAGTGGTATCAGAGCTTTGGTCTCCATTTGCTTTGATTTCCATAGCTTTTGGTGGTCATAGCCTTGGTTTCACAACCTAGGAGAGTATGGCGTCTAGCGAGGGAAATTATCACCGTAGAGGTCCTTACTTTCATGGTACTAATTTTGCTAGTTGGAAGCATAAGATGAAAATGCATATTCTTGGACATAACCCCGCCGTTTGGGCTATTATGTGTATTGGCTTGCAAGGTGAATTCTTTGATGGGAAAGAACCGAACCGTGAAGCTACCGCGGAAGAGTTGAAGATGCTGCAATACAACGTTCAAGCTTGTGATATCCTCTTCAACGGACTGTGCCCCGAAGAATTCAACAAAATCAGCCATCTTGAGAATGCAAAGGAAATTTGGGATACTTTGATTGATATGCACGAAGGTACCGACTCCGTCAAGGAATCCAAATTGGATGTGCTTCAAAGTCAACTTGACAAGTTCAAAATGAAGGATGGTGAAGGTGTCGCTGAAATGTACTCTAGGCTTGCTCTTATCACAAATGAGATTGCCGGCTTAGGGAGTGAAGAGATGACCGATAGATTCATCATCAAGAAGATCCTAAGAGCCTTGGATGGAAAATATGATACCGTGTGCACATTGATCCAAATGATGCCAAATTACAAAGATCTCAAGCCAACGGAAGTCATCGGAAGAATTGTTGCTCATGAGATGTCACTCAAGGATAAAGAGGAACTTCACAACAAATCAAGTGGTGCTTACAAAGCCTCATGTGAAGCCCCCACATCATCGAGTGAGAAACAAACCTTCAATGAAGAATTGAGCTTAATGATGAAGAACTTCAACAAGTTCTACAAGAGTAGAAGCAAAGATAGAAGCTCCAAGTCAAGGACCTACAATAACAAAAGATCTTCTAGTCGAGAGCGAAACTGCTACAATTGTGGAAGGCCCGGACACTATTCCAATGAGTGTACGGCCCCCTACAAGAGAAGAGAAGATTCTCCCAAGAGAAGAAGTAGAAGAGAAGAATCACCATCTAGAGAAAGAAGGAGTAGAGATGATCGTTATGAACGAAGACCCTCACGGGGAAGCAAGGATTCGGAAAAAAAAGGACAAGTCATCAAGGAGCTACACAAAACAAAGACATCAAGCTCATGTTGGTGAATGGGTATCCGGCTCCGACTCCGACAACCACTCCGAGAGAAGCTATCACTCCGACTCCGAATATACTCAAGATGAAGGTGTTGCCGGTCTAGCACTTGTGACAACCAACTCCAATGACATATTTGACTCACCAAATGAAGGAGTTGGAACATGCTTCATGGCTAAAGGCCCAAAGGTATCACACCCCGAGTATGTTGATTTCAATAGTGATGAAGATGACTTGTTAGGTGATGATGATTTACTTATTGACAACTCTAGTGATGAATACTATGATGAAACGTCAATTAATCATGCTAATCAAGATAAAACGAATGACAATGATAAGGATAAGATTGAGTCTCTAACTAAAGAACTAAACACTCTTAAGTTAGCTCATGAAACTATCTTAGGAGATCATCGAGAACTTTTAAGGACTCATGAGAAATTACGCTTTGAAAAGCTCAAGCTTGAGCAAGAGCATGAGTTCTTAAAAGCAATCAATGATGATCTTCGTAAGAAAAGTTCTTCTTACATTGCCAAGTGTTTACTCTTATCCACTTACATGCCTCAAGTCAAGTCTAGTAACAAGAACAAGAAAGATTCTTCCTCTAGTAGTAACAATAATCATGCTAAATCCAATATTGTTGCTTCTAGTAGTTCTCTTGATTCCACTAATGATTCTCTTAGCCAAGTTACACTTGAGCAAGAAAATAGCTTATTAAAGGGAATTATAGATAAAGGTGTTTACAAGAGCCTTGCCGGAAGTAAGCAATTCGAGGAAATTGTACGCAAGCAAGGAAGGCACCGGAAGAATCAAGGTGTTGGTTTTGAACGAAAGTTCAATGCCAATGGAGTAGAGTGGGAAGAAGATCAATACCCCAAGAAGAAGTTTGTTCCTCAACAAGAGAAGTATGATCCTACTTCTTTCAAAGGGACACAAGCTCAAGATGATCTTCCACCACAAGACCACAAGCAAAAAGGCAAGGACAAGCTTCAAGACGAAATTGATGCATTTGAAGAAGCTCCTAAGGCCTTGGTCAAGTGGGTTCCCAAGACTACATCAAGTTCCACTTCATCAAGTACAGCTACAACTCCGAGGATTCCCATCAAGATGGTGTGGATCCCAAAGAAGAAGAACTAGAGAGTTCTTGAGGGTGACTCCGCCAACATACTTCACTCTTATCATCTTAGCAAGAACAAGTGCAATAAACTTCCACATCTTGCACTAGTTCAAGGAGTCACAAACCCTCTTGTTGGTAAGACAAGGTACAAGGTAACCTAAAAGCTTTCATAGACATCATCTTGTGTGTGCATCACTCTATGTCTATGGATATTCTTGTTTGTTCCTTGTGGGACTAACCCGTGTAGGTATTGAAAGTGCAACTCACTCCAATGGATAGCTCCAAATGATCTACATCAACATTGAGCATCCACATCTTCAACATCTACATGAAGTCATCATCGACAAAATCCAAGGTTAGTTCATCCCTCTTAAGGGGGGATCTCACATCTAGGGGGAGCTTTACTCTAAGAATTGAGCTAAAGCAACTCTAATGGTGTGAACACAACAATGCTTTATGTAAAAGTGGTAACCCCACTTGTGCTTAAACGATGAGTATGACCTATGATCAAATGTTCTCATTTGACTCCTAAGTCACTAGTCATCGCCAATTGTTTGATAGATGCTAGAATTGGTTGTGCATGCTTTGCCACATATTTCAATTGCCATTTTATTGTGTGAGCATGTTGATTGCATATTTTACTCATTCGAGGACATCCACTTGTTGTTTTGATTGATTGGTTTTCTTTTCTTTTGCCAAGTGGATGGACAAGAATGCCTAAGAACCCTCTCTAGCTATCTATGCTTTTCTCGTCTCAAACTCTATTCATGCTACATCACAAAATTTGATCAAGTCAGATTCGAACCACTCTGTGTGAGGAGCACTCGAAGTCCCCAATTCGTCATAGACTTAAACTTCCAAAACTTCTTTGTGCGTTTCGGTCTGACCGATTCATCCATTTCGGTCATACCGAGATCACTAAGTCGATTTAGGTTTTCAATCTCGGTGCAACCGATTTGAACCTTTCGATCACACCGAGTTTCAGTAACTGCTTGCAGTTATGAATCTCGGTGTCACCGAGTTGTTCCACTCGGTCACACTGACAGGGTCGGACTATATATATCCACGGGCAAATTTTTTGGAAATTTCTCCGAAGTCTTTTCGCCCGCGCTTAGCCCGCTCTGCCTCCAGAGTCTCCGGATCGTCATCCTCGTCGTCAGTTGCCTCCTGCCGCTGGTCTCCGCCGTCGTCAACGGAAATCATTCCCGCCGTTGCCGCCGTAGCAAGTTCATCGCCGAACTAGGGTATGAACTTGATCACTGTGCTATCCTCAATCTGATTCTTAGCACATTGTGTTTGCCATGAATCTTGCCACGATTGAAACGATCTTATCCAGTCAAAACACTCCGTAGATTAGAGTTGAATTGAAAATTTAGAGTTAGGTCTCCACCGAAACCATCTCGGACCATCCGAGTTGTGGAACTCGGTACCACCGATTCGGCTCAGGCCATTGCACATGAGATTCTCGGTCTGACCGAGAATTGAAAATCGGTGTGACCGAGTTCAGGACTTTGTGAAACCCTAGCAGTCTCGGTGCCACCGAACTATGACTCGGTCTGACCGAGTTCACTAGTTTTGGGTCCAACAGCTGCTTCGGTATCACCGAGTTTACAAATCGGTTGATCCGAAATGCTTTCTGAGGAAAACTAAAACTAAGTTTATTCATTCTTTTGCAAAAACCTCTGTATTTTGTGATGCTTATCCACTCTACCTCATCTATAATCTATTCACAGGGTCAGCTGTCAGTGTTTGCATCATGTCTGATCAGAGTGACAGTCAGAACAAGTCAGAGGAGCAGGTTCACATGAGTGAGGGCACTAGTCCCTCTAGCAGCTCAGATGATGGAAGCAGGAGCACTCCCAGCAACTTACCCAAAGCTGCCACCAGAACAAGGAAGAAGAAAACTTCAGAGTCTGAGGATGAAGACTATGTGGCCACTGAGGATGATGCCACATCAAAGAAGAAAGTGCTGAAAAAGGAATATGGCTCAGCTGCAGCCACAAAGCCAGGTATGCAGAAGAAGGCACCTGCAAGGAGAATTCCCACTTCCAAACCTAGGAAGGTTGCCACTGGAGAAACCATAAAGTTTACCATTGAGTCAGAAGAGGAAGCTGTTGGCCAAGATAAAAAGAAAAAGAGAGTCAGAACCACTACTGCCAGAGTTCTTGGCAAACCCTCTATGAGATTCAGAGGAGCTCTTGCTTTTCACATATTTCTCAAAGCAACAATATCTTTCACTCTTATTATCATTTGTCGAAGCTTTGATCTATACGTTGTCATCAATTACCAAAAAGGGGGAGATTGAAAGTGCAAGTATCCCTGGGTGGTTTTGGTAATTCCTAACAACATATAGCTCATTGAGCTAACATTATTCCAAGATTAATATTTCAGGAAAAGCTCAATGAATGGCATGGCATGGATGAGGAAAGTGGATCCCTCAAAATTCTAAGGACAAAAAGTTTGGCTCAAACTTGAAGCTCAAAGACTCTACATTTTATATTTTAGTGATCCAAGATCACATTGAGTCTATAGGAAAAGCCAATACTATCAAGGAGGGATGAGGTGTTGCTTAATGGCTTGCTTGCTCAAAGTGCTTAGTGATATGCTCCAAAACCCTCAACTACCTTCCCACATCCACATACGACCTAAACCAAAAGTCAAACTCGGCCCCACCGATTCTTTCTATTCGGCGCCACCGAGTTTCAAATGTCATAGCCACTGCCACAAACCCTAGGCAAATCGGTCTCACCGATAGGGATCTCGGTCTCACCGAGATGGGATTGTAATCTCTCTGTTTCCCTTCGTAACGTTTCGGTCTTACCGAGATGAGCGATCGGTCCCACCGAGATTGCAATGTAAACTCTCTGTTTCCCTTTTGTAACATTTTCGGTCTCACCGAGATGAGCGAATCGATCCCACAAAGTTTACCTGACCGACTCTCTGGTTAGCTTATTACCAAAATCGGTCCCACCGAGTTTGTGTAATCGGTCACACCGAGATTACGTTATGCCCTAACCCTAACCATATCGGTCCTACCGAGTTGCATCTCATTCCCACCGAAAATCCTAACGGTCACTAGGTTTGCTGAATCGGTCCGACCGAGTTTAACCATTCGGTCCCACCGAGTTTGGCAAATTGTGTGTAACGGTTAGATTTTGTGTGGAGGCTGTATATACCCCTCCACCCACTCTTCATTCGTGGAGAGAGCCATCAGAACATACCTACACTTCCAATACACATTTTCTGAGAGAGAACCACCTACACTTGTGTTGAGCTCAAGATATTCCATTCCAACCATATGAATCTTGATCTCTAGCCTTCCCCAAGTTGCTTTCCACTCAAATCTTCTTTCCACCAAATCCAAATCATGTGAGAGAGAGTTGAGTGTTGGGGAGACTATCATTTGAAGCACAAGAGCAAGGAGTTCATCATCAACACACCATTTGTTACTTCTTGGAGAGTGGTGTCTCCTAGATTGGCTAGGTGTCACTTGGGAGCCTCCGACAAGATTGTGGAGTTGAACCAAAGAGTTTGTAAGGGCAAGGAGATCGCCTACTTCATGAAGATCTACCGCTAGTGAGGCAAGTCCCTCGTGGGCGACGGCCGTGATGGAATAGACAAGGTTGCTTCTTCGTGGACCCTTCGTGGGTGGAGCCCTCCGTGGACTTGCGCAACCGCTACCCTCCGTGGGTTGAAGTCTCTATCAACGTGGATGTACGATAGCACCACCTATCGGAACCACGACAAAAACATCCGTGTCTCCAATTGCGTTTGAATCCTCCAAACCCTTCCCTTTACATTCTTGCAAGTTGCATGCTTTACTTTCCGCTGCTCATATACTCTTTTGCATGCTTGCTTGAATTGTGTGGAGGTTGCTTGACTTGTGCTAAGATAGCTAAAATCTGCCAAGAACTAAAATTGGGAAAAGGCTAGATTTTTATTTGGTCAAGTAGTCTAATCACCCCCTTCTAGACATACTTTCGATCCTACATTCCATAATGAAAAGTTCCCACTAGTATATGAAAGTGACAAAACAAGAGACTCTCTATCATGAAGATTACGGTGCTACTTTGAAGCACAAGTGTGGAAAAAGGATAGTAGCATTGCCCCTTTTATTTTATTTTTTATTTTTTTTACTGTTTTTGGGCCTTCTTTTTTTTCTTTGGCCTTTCTCTTTTTTTTGGGACAATGGTCTATTGAATGATGATCATCACACTTCTATTTATTTACAACTCAATGATTACAACTCGATACTAGAACATAATATGACTCTATATGAATGCCTCCGGCGGTGTACCGGGATATGCAATGAATCAAGAGTCACAAGTATGAAATAATTATGAACGGTGGCTTTGCCACAAATACTATATCAACTACATGATCATGCTAAGCAACATGACAATAATGAATGTGTCATGATAAACTGGATGGTGGAAAGTTGCATGGCAATATATCTCGGAATGGCTATGGAAATGCCATAATAGGTAGGTATGGTGGGTGTTTTGAGGAAGATATAAGGAGGTTTATGTGTGAAAGAGCGTACCATATCACGGGGTTTGGATGCACCGGCAAAGTTTGCACCAACTCTCAATGTGAGAAAGGGCAATGCACGGTACCGAAGAGGCTAGCAATGATGGAAGGGTGAGAGTGCGTATAATCCATGGACTCAACATTAGTAATAAAGAACTCATATACTTATTGCAAAAATCTACAAGCCATCAAAAACCAAAGCACTACGCGCATGCTCCTAGGGGGATAGATTGGTAGGAAAAGACCATCGCTCGTCCCCGACCGCCACTCATAAGGAGGACAATCAAATAACACCTCATGTTTCAAATTTGTTACATAACGTTTACCATACGTGCATGCTACGGGACTTGCAAACTTCAACAAAAGCATTTCTCAAATTCACAACTGCTCAACTAGCACAACTTTGATATTATCACCTCCATATCTCAAAACAATTATCAAGCATCAAACTTCTCTTAGTATTCAACACACTCATAAGAATTCTTACAAATCTTTTATGCTTAGCATATTAAGATTAAGCACATTACCATGATATTTAAGACTCTCAAAATAATATCAGTGAAGAATGAGAGTTCATCTATTTCTTCAAAATAAAACTACCACCATGCTCTAAAAGATATAAGTGAAGCACTAGAGCAAGAAACAAACTACTCCGAAAGATATAAGTGAAGATCAATGAGTAGTCGAATAATTATGCAACTATGTGAAGACCCTCCCATTTAATAATTTCAGATCTTGGTACTTTATTCAAACAGCAAGCAAAGCTAAAGAAAATAAAATGACGCTCCAAGCAAAACACATATCATGTGGTGAATAAAAATATAACTCCAAGTAAAGTTTACCGATGAACGAAGACGAAAGAGGGGATGCCTTCCGGGGCATCCCCAAGCTTAGGCTCTTGGTTATCCTTGAATATTACCTTGGGTTGCCTTTGGCATCCCCAATATTAGGCTCTTGCCACTCCTTATTCCATAGTCCATCGAATCTTTACCCAAAACTTGAAAACTTTACAACACAAAACTTAACAGAAAACTCGTGAGCTCCGTTAGCGAAAGAAAACAAAACACCACTTCATGGTACTGTAATGAACTCATTCTTTATTTATATTGGTGTTAAACCTACTGTATTCCAACTTCTCTATGGTTTATAAACTATTTTACTAGCCATAGAGTCATCAAAATAAGCAAACAACACACGAAAAACAGAATCTGTCAAAAACAGAACAGTCTGTAGTAATCTGTAACTAACGCAAACTTCTGGAACTCCAAAAATTCTAAAATAAATTGGTGGACCTGAGTAATTTGTCTAGTAATCATCTTAAAAAATAATCAACTAAAAATCAATCTCCAGTAAAAATTTGAAGCAATTCTCGTGAGCGCTAAAGTTTCTGTTTTTATAGCATGATCATAAAGACTTCACCCAAGTCTTCCCAAAGGTTCTACTTGGCACAAACACTAATTAAAACACAAAACCACATATAAACAGAAGGTACATGGATTATTTATTCCTAAACAGAAGCAAAAAGCAAGAAACTAATTTAAAATTGGGTTGCCTCCCAACAAGCGCTATCGTTTAACGCCCCTAGCTAGGCATGATGATTTCAATGATGCTCACATAAAAGATAGGAATTCAAACATAAAGAGAGCATCATGAAGAATATGACTAGCACATTTAAGTCTAACCCACTTCCTATGCATAGGGATTTTATGAGCAAACAACTTATGGGAACAAGAATCAACTTGCATATAGGAAGGTAAATCAAGCATAACTTCAAGATTTTAAGCACATAGAGAGGAAACTTGATATTATTGCAATTCCTACAAGCATATGTTCCTCCCTCATAATAATTTTCAGTAGCATAATGAATGAATTCAACAATATAACCAACACCTAAATCATTCTTTTCATGATCTACAAGCATAGAAATTTTACTACTCTCCACATAAGCAAGATTCTTCTCATGAATAATAGTGGGAGTATCATAAGAGACTTGAATACTATAAAATTTTTCCATATTAAATGAGTAATGTTCAGAGAAAGGGTACTCATAATCATGACAAGTTTTATAAATATAATCATCAGTACTTTTTATAGCATAAGTTTCATCACAATAATCATCATAAGTAGCAACTTTGTTCTCATCATAATCGATTGAAACCTCTTCCGAAATAGTGGATACATCACTAAATAAAGTAATGACCTCTCCAAATCCACTTTCATAAATATTATAGGATTCAACATCCTCCAATATTGTGGGATCACTACTTCCTAAAGTTGACACTCTTCCAAACCCACTTTCATAAATATAATCATCATAGGTAAAAGGCATGCTATCATCATAACTACTTTGCATATCAAAACTTGAGAGGATAAAAATATCATCATTATTAAACATAGCATCCCCAAGCTTGGGACAAACATTAATTGCAGCAAATATATTCTCAAATATGTCATCCTCATCAAACATAGTTTCCCCAAGCTTGGGCCTTTTCATATCATAAGCATAATCACTCTCATTATTAATAGTATGGATAGCACCAATAGTATAGCAAACATTATTATCATATTCTTCCAAGCAAGTGCCAAAAAGATTTTCAAGATCATAAGAAGTATCATTATCTTCCCAATCATAATCATCACAACAAGCAATAGGCATAACGAGATCATCATCAAGTGTATCATCTTCATTTTCATGAGGTACAACAATAATAGGAGCAACTTTATTTGGGAAAGATACCTTTTTACCTCTCTTCCTTTTTCTTTTCTTCTTCTTCACATCATGTGTGGGTTCAATCCTCTTTTTGGAGCTCCTTATTAATGAGATTGGTTAAATAGAAGGCTCCTCCTCGTTACCTGCTTCATCATAAGAAATAATAGGAGGATATTGGGAAGTCTCTTCCCTTTCATTAGTATTCTCTTCATCCTCTATTTGTTTTCTTTTCTTTACGTAATTGGAAATATAAGGATTATCAATGCAATTCACCGCACAATACATATAAAATTTCTCTAGATCAAAATGAAGAACTTTATCAAGGGCAAATTTTGTAATATCCTTAGTTCTACGTTTAATTTCTTCATAACCCAAGAGCAAACTAAGTTCATTATGATGTGCAAGGGAAATTAAGTCATCACAATTTTTGGACACGATACGATCATGAAACAATTTGCATTGGGTATTAAAATGATCACGTTCATTGCAAAGTTCACAAGTAGGGCTAGGAAATAATAAATTTTCAGCACATTCATCTAGCTCTTCTTGCAACAATTTGGTTTCTAAGTACTTATGCCTCTTGCAATATCTATCTTCCCTATTTGGTGTGTACTTGCAAACCCAATCTACTCCACAAAAATTGACATGTTTATAGGAGGCATTTTCATCATAACTAGTGCAATCATCATTAGCATCATGGATATTCGAAGAATTCGTACTAACAACATTGCAATCATGCTCATCATTCAAATATTTAGTGCCAAACATTTTAGAGATTTCTTCTTCTAGCACTTGAGCACAATTATCCTTTCCATCATACTCACGAAAGATATTAAAAAGATGAAGCGTATGAGACAAACTCAATTCCATTTTTTTGTAGTTTTATTTTATAAACTAAACTAGTGCTAAAACAAGAAACAAAAAGAGTCGATTGCAAGATCTAAACATATACCTTCACTTACCTAGCCTCCCCGGCAACGGCGCCAGAAAAGAGCTTGATGTCTACTACGCAACCTTCTTCTTGTAGACGTTGTTGGGCCTTCAAGTGCAGAGGTTTGTACGACAGTAGCAAATTTTCCTCAAGTGGATGACCTAAGGTTTATCAATCCGTGGGAGGCGTAGGATGAAGATGGTCTCTCTCAAACTACCCTGCAACCAAATAACAAAGAGTCTCTTATGTCCCCAACACACCCAATACAATGGTAAATTGTATAGGTGCACTAGTTCGGCGAAGAGATGGTGATACAAGTGCAATATGGATGGTAGATATAGGTTTTTGTAAACAGAAAATATAAAAACAGCAAGGTAGCAAGAGATAAAAGTGAGCGTAAACGGTATTGCAATGATAGGAAACAAGGCCTAGGGTTCATACTTTCATTAGTGCAAGTCCTCTCAACAATAATAACATAATTGGATCATATAACTATCCCTCAACATGCAACAAAGAGTCACTCCAAAGTAACTAATAGCGGAGAACAAACGAAGAGATTATGGTAGGGTACGAAACCACCTCAAAGTTATTCTTTCCAATCAATCCGTTGGGCTATTCCTATAATTGTCACAAACAGCCCTAGAGTTCGTACTAGAATAACACCTTAAGATACAAATCAACCAAAACCCTAATGTCACCTAGATACTCCAATGTCACCTCAAGTATCCGTGGGTATGATTATACGATATGCATCACACAATCTCAAGTCATCTACTCAACCAACACATAGAACCTCAAAGAGTGCCCAAAGTTTCTACCGGAGAATCACGACGAAAACGTGTGCCAACCCCTATGCATAGGTTCATGGGCGGAACCCGCAAGTTGGTCACCAAAACATACATCAAGTGGCACGTGATATCCCATTGTCACCACAGATACGCACGGCAAGACATACATCAAGTGTTCTCAAATCTTTAAAGACTCAATCCGATAAAATAACTTCAAAGGGAAAACTCAATCCATTACAAGAGAGAAGAGGGGGAGGAGAAACATAAGATCCAACTATAATAGCAAAGCTCGCGATACATCAAGATCGTGCCAAATCAAGAACACGAGAGAGAGAGATCAAACACATAGCTACTGGTACATACCCTCAGCCCCGAGGGTGAACTACTCCCTCCTCGTAATGGAGAGCGTCGGGATGATGAAGATGGCCACCGGTGAGGGTTCCCCCCCTCCGGCAGGGTGCCGGAACAGGGTCCCGATTGGTTTTTGGTGGTTACAGAGGCTTGCGTCGGCGGAACTCCCGATCTAATCTCTGTTCTGGAAGTTTTACGATACGTAGGTATATATGGGTGCAAGGGGTACGTCGGTGGAGCTACGGGGGCCCACGAGGCAGGGGGCGCGCCCCCCACCCTCGTGGCCAGCTCCCGTATCTTCTGACGTAGAGTCCAAGTCTATCCGGTGGCTTTCCTTCCAAAAATAACTTCTTCAGTTGATGTCGTTCCGTTTCGACTCCGTATGATATTCCTTTTCTTCAAAACACTGAAATAGGCATAAAACAGCAAATCTGGGTTGGGCCTCCGGTTAATAGGTTAGTCCCAAAAATAATATAAAAGTGGATATAAAGCCCAATATTGCCTAAAACAGTATATTATAGCATGGAGCAATAAAAAATTATAGATACGTTGTAGACGTATCAAGCGGCTAGGTATTTAAACCCGAGGACATACAGTCCCGGACACACAGTCCTCACTGTATTCTCCTTGAGCTAAGGTCACACAGACCTCGCCCAATCACTCGTGCTAAGTCTTCAGGTGACTTCCAAACCTTCACAGACTCGGTCACTCGGCGATCCACAATTCCTCTTGGATGCTCTAGACCATGACGCCTAACCGTCTCGAAGAAGCACAGTCTTCAAAGGTAACAAACGTCGGATCCACGCAGGATCAATCTCTTCAATGATGCTCAATCACTTTGGGTTTGTAGGTGTTTGGGTTTGGGTTTTTCCTCACTCGATGATTTTCTCTCAAAGTCCTCGGAGGATGGGATGCTCTCAAATGACAAGTGTCAGTTTCTCTCGGAGCAGCCAACCAGCTAGTGGTTGTAGGGGGGCGGCTATTTATAGCCTAGGGAGCAGCCCGACATGATAAGACATAAATGTCCTTCAATGATATGACCGTTAGGTGGGTAGATATTTTGGGATAGCTGGCGCATAACACAGCAACGGTCGGATATTTGAGACTCAAATTCCTCAGGGCTATCATGTTCCTCACTGTGTAGGCAATCCGCACTAGCGAATTCCTAACTCCTCAGTCAGAACAAATTCCTCAGCGACCAGAAGAACTTCGTCTCTGTCACTGAAGAAATTGACTGAAATGTATAAGATTTCCAATGGCTTCACTCGAAGGGATTGGTAGGTGTAGGATTTTGAGTTGAGCATCACATGGAAATTTTTCCTTAGTATTTCCTCGACCCCCTTTAACAGTACGGTGTTTCCTATGACTCAAGAAAGAGAAAATGAAACTACGAAAACAAAAGTCTTCACGCTTCATGTTCCTCGAACAAATACCAAGTCTTCAGGGTTACACCAATTTCTTCACTTTCAAAGTCTTAAGATATCCAAAGTCTTCAGTCGAAGAACTTCATTTTTAGGGGTCGACTTTCTCTGTAAATATCAAACTTCTCATAGACTTATAGTCCTGTGTACACTCATAAACACATTAGACCCTTAACCTATAAGTCTTCAATACATCAAAATCACTAAGGGGCACTAGATGCACTTACAGGCACTGCAAAAAAGAACCGCACTATGCACTCAAAACGAATAAAAAAACATAGGCATAGATAAAAAAAAGTGATACATAGATAGTTCATCTAGCATAGATAGGTAAAAAAGACACTAGTCCGAGGTAAAAACTACGGTGCAACTAGAAACTACTCCGAGTCGTCGTCCTCCTCCTCGCTTGTGTCGTCCGACGTATCAAGCCACGCCTCTTCCCACCGCTCATCGTCGCTAGAGAAGAATGATGCTGCTCCCAAATCGCACTGCGATATCGCCAGTGCCTTCTGACGACGCCTGTCCACCCGTTTCGCGTGCCACCTTGCCCTCCTCTCCGCCCAGAAGGCATGCTCGTTGGCGACGTCCTCCGGGTGGCGTTGGCGCCACTCCGCCATGGCTCGCTTGTCCGACTCGGCGATGAGGAGGCGGCGCTGCCGCCGACGGTGTTCCTGGCGGTCGGCGTCAGTTATTAGCCGCGGCGGAGGGACGATGGCCTGCACCTGCTCGCATGTCCAGACGTCCTCGAAGTTCATCTGTGGGCGAGGCCTCCCGAGGCGCCACGCCGCCGCGTCGTACGCGCGGGCGGTCTCGTGCGCGGTCTCGAACATGCCGAGGCCGAGGCGGACGTCGCCGGACCGATTGTCGGCATAGAAGGCGCCGGAGGGGCGCTGGCGGACACCACGGTTGCCCAAAGATCCCCGGCGGCGCGGCGGCATGATAGCGCGTCGGCGGCAGGGCAAGGAAGCAGGGAGAGAGCGCGTGGCGAGATGAAGAGCGATGGGAGGCCACGTGACGGGCGCAACAATTTATAGGGGCGCCACGGCGCGCAACCGCCCGCTTTTTCCCGCGCATGCAATCGTTTCCCGTGCGCCTGAGTTTCCCGCCTACGCTGAAGCGCGCGAAACCATCCCACGGGCGGTTTTTGCAGCTGCTGTTGGAGATGCTCTTAACTAAGTAGTAATAGAGTTAGGAGTTGAGCAGCAGTAAATGAATCAGACATACGAAGTTGGAGAACCTTGTGCCAAGGTTGTAAAAGCATTTGGCCTTGGGAAATTCTCAGCGTGTTCAAACCTTTTATTGCATGAATTGCTACTACGAACACAGTTGCACCCTCCGTTGTGGCACTAGATTCATTGCTAGAAAATCAGTGCGACCACAAATATAGCCTTTTGAAATTTTGAAACGCGGATAGAAAATTGGATGAGATCTTTCTGGAACAAAAAACGTTTACAATTATGGAACTTCCTACAATTATGAGGCTTTTTAGATCCAATCAAGTCTTAAATTCCGCAAGTGAAGAATTGGGCTACTGGAATTAGTAACTTTGCACAGCGCATAAAATCAAAACATCAGGTGCTTCTATCAGGAGATTCCTCAAAAAAAAAAATCGCCCCACAAACAAATCTCCGTTGCAATCAGTTGATTGGTTCCAAAAACATCTGGGTACAAACATGAAGACCTGGATGTCTCATCAACAGTCCAGAGCAGCTACATCTCCAGTCACACGTGCCTATGTTCGTACCGAGAATTCTACCAAGTGTAGGTTCTACATCAATTCTGGCCCATCAACCTTCCGGTCGAGGCATTTTATGTTCTTCATGTCTACCACCAAGCTGAGCATCATGGTGGCTCACGTTGTGCTTTGGTGCATCACTAGGTGCTGCGGCTTGTGCTCGAAACCATCATTTCTCTTATTTCTCTTGGTTAGAGAATGCTCATCTTTAATGTCCACCAGAACTTCAGCCTCTTTCGCAGTCTCTGGAACATTCTGATCACCATTGTTGTCCCCATTTTCTGCAACGCCATCAGCATTACGGTGATCCTCTTGATGCATACTACAATCGTTCCTCTCCTGCTTGATCTTCTCATCCTCAACAGCCAACTCCACACCATGTTCTAATTCCCTCTCAAGTAGGTCGTCATCATCCATCACATGTAACTTCCTAGCAACATCACCTTTGAATTTTCTTCGCTTCTCCAAAGCTGCCTTTACCTTGTCCTTGTCAATTTTATTCATGGCATCCATCATGGAGGATGAGACACTGGGATCACCACTGTTACTGAGATTACCATCTCTCGATTCACTGGAACTAGCATGCGATGGAAGAGGTTTCTCTTCTGTTGGAATACCAGGTTTGTCGCTGGGCCTGGAGCTTCTCGGCAAGGACTTTGCGCCATCATGCAAACCATCCTTTGTACTAGTATCAACTCTACCTCCACTCTGACTGCTTGTTTTGTCGTTTTCATGGCCACCATTGTCATTTTGAAGACTTTTCTGGCTACCAATCTGCTTGTGTGGCTTTGAGTGCTCAGCACCATTGTGAATTGGAACACCTGTTGATGTAGAAGGATTGGAATCTGACTGTTTGGATGCTGGATGATGCACAACAGGAGGTTCCTCGGAGTTGGCTTCTGCTTTTACGGAGATCCTTTGATTAGGCACACCAGCTGAGCTCCCTTCAGCTTCATTCCCATTTGTTGGTTGCGACTGTACAACGCGGTTTTGCTCATACAGCTCTAACATTTGATTGCTAACCTCTGCAATCAAGAGATAAAAGAAATGCATTAGTATTAGACGTGAATTTATCACGCCATGTTACCAATGCTCAACTACAAATTAACTGCTACTCCCTCTGTTCACAAATGTAAGATGTTTTGGATATTTTAATACGGACTACATACGGATTGAAATGAGTGAACAAACACACTAAAACGTGTCTACATACATCCGGTTCACAAAAAAGTTAGAACATGTTATATTTATGAACGGAGTGAGTAGAAGATGAATCAAAGCCATGAACAAGGACTACTATGGAGCACCATTGAAACAGACCAGATTCTACATGTCAAGGGCCTCGGTGCCCAAGACAGCAGGGCCTCGACTACGTAGTTCGTAGTCTCGGTGGATAGGAGCGCTAGGGTTTTTGCCTGGCTGCTCAATGGTGCGGGAGGAGAGGATAGGAGTAGAGGAAGAGGTAGGAGATAATAACTTTATTGCTTGACCTCAAAGGGTGCTGATTATACGATATATAAAGGCCCCATGGGCTGCTAACAAACTAGAAACCTATGCCTAACAAACTACTCCTTTATTCTAGGAACTAATGTATAAGGACCAGGACTCCTGCCCGGCCTACGCCTCGCCTGTTGCGGCCAGCGGCTGTTGCTCCTGACCGCGTGGCCCACGCCTGTAGGCAGTGCCCCACATGACATCTCTTGTCAAGGGCCTCGGTGCCCAAGACAGCAGGGCCTCGACTACGTAGTTCGTAGTCTCGGTGGATAGGAGCGCTAGGGTTTTTGCCTGGCTGTTCAATGGTGCGGGAGGAGAGGATAGGAGTAGAGGAAGAGGTAGGAGATAATAACTTTATTGCTTGACCTCAAAGGGTGCTGATTATACGATATATAAAGGCCCCATGGGCTGCTAACAAACTAGAAACCTATGCCTAACAAACTACTCCTTTATTCTAGGAACTAATGTATAAGGACCAAGACTCCTGCCCGGCCTACGCCTCGCCTGTTGCGGCCTGTTGCGGCCGGCGGCTGTTGCTCCTGACCGCGTGGCCCACGCCTGTAGGCAGTGCCCCACATGACATCTCTCCCCCCCTCGACGAGCAGCTCGTCCTCGAGCTGAAAAGCGGGGTAGCGCTCGACGAAACTGTCAAGATCCTCCCATGTAGCTGATGATGCTGCTTCACCCTTCCAGTGGACGAGTAGCTGGCGAACGCCGCGTGCTAGGCGTGCACGAGTCACGCGCTCCGGTTCTGGAACAGCCGCCCCGTTGTGGATCGGAGGCAAACCCGGCGGTGCAGTTGGAGGCGTGCCGAAGAACTTCTTGAGGAGGCCCACGTGGAACACGTCATGGAGGCGCGAGCGTGCCGGAAGCTCAAGGCTGTAGGCCACGTCGTTGACGACCTCTGAAATGCGGTACAGCCCATAGAAGCGTGGCTTGAGCTTGCCCCTGGTTGGCAAGTTGAGAGAGGACGCGGCGCGCTGGCGAAGACGAAGCCAGACCCAATCGCCCACGACATGTCGAATGTCCCGATGGCGTCTGTCGTAGTAGGACTTGTAGACCGCTTGTGCCTGCTGTAGACGATAGCGGACGTCCGCGAGTAGCTCGTCGCGCTCCGCCATGCTCCTGGCCACTGCGGCCACCCGCGTGTCGCCCGGCTCGTAAGAGCGAATAGTGGGAGGGTCACGGCCATACACAAGCTTGAACGGAGTTTCTTGGGTCGCGTTGTCTGGTAGGCGGTGTTGTAGATGTACTCGGCCCAAGGAAGCCACCAAAGCCACTGCCTGGGACGATCCCCGGTGAGACAACGGAGGTACATCACAATGATCTTGTTAGCAGCATCCATTTGGCCATCCGACTGTGGATGAAACGCTGACGTCATGTGCAGCTTTGTCCCGGTGAGGCGCATGAGCTCCCGCCAAAAAGCCGAGGTGAAGACGGGGTCGCGGTCAGAGACCATGGACTGCGGGACGCCATGGAGACGCACAATCTCGGCGAAGAACACCTGCGCCACTGATTCCGCCGTGTACGGGTGGGCCAGCGCCACAAAGTGGCAGTATTTGCTGAAGCGATCCACCACGGTGAGGATGACAGACTTCCCGCCCATGCGAGGGAGCGCTTCCACGAAATCGATGCCGATGTCAGTCCACACGGCCGTGGGCACCGGCAGCGGCAGACCGGCTGGGTGCAAGTGCTCGGACTTGTACCGCTGGCAAGTACCACAGGCGCGGAGATACTCCTGCACCGTCTTGCGAAGGTTAGGTGCGTGGAAGTCGCGGCGGAGACGATGCAGCGTGCGCAGGACGCCTTCGTGTCCGTCGTCGTGCACTGCGGTGAGAAGCTCCTGGAGTAGTGGAGACGTTGGCGGGATGTAGAGGCGGCCGTTGAAAGTGACGAGGCCGTCGGAGAGCGACCACGGCAGCTGCCGAGCGCCTGCCGTGATATCCTCGCGCAGCACGACGAGCGCTGGGTCGGTGGACGAAGCTTGCCGTAGGCGATCGATGAAGTCGAAGCGAGGACCAGATATAGCCATGACCCCCGTCTCTTCCGTGTCGCGGCGGGAAAGGGCATCCGCCACCGTGTTTGTACTACCGGCCTTGTACTCCACGGTGAAGTCGAACCCCAGTAGCTTGCCGACCCAGTGGTGCTGCGGAATGGTTGCCAAGCGCTGGTCAAGGAGGAATTTGAGACTGTAGTGGTCAGTTTTTACCACAAATTGGCGCCCCAGAGGTACGGTCTCCAATGGCGAATAGCGAGCACCAGGCCGATGAGTTCCCGTTCATATGCCGCCAGGGAACGGTGACGAGGCGCGGCCGGCCGGCTAAAGAAAGCCACCGGGTGCTGATCCTGGAGAAGGACGGCCCCGAAACCGTATGTAGACGCGTCACACTCGACGATGAACGGCCGTGTGAAATCCGGCAACGCGAGTACGGGAGCCGTGGTGACCGCTGTCTTGAGGGCGATAAAAGCTGCTGCCGCCTCCGGCGACCAGGAGAAGCCGTCCTTGCGAAGCAGGGCCGTCAGGGGCGCAGCGACCACGCCAAACTCCTTGACAAACTTGCGGTAGTACCCCGCAAGACCGAGAAACCCCCGGGCCGCGCGCGCCGAGCGAGGCTGCGGCCAGTCGGCCACGGCCTGCACCTTTTCCGGATCCATGGCCACTCCGGTCGCAGAGATGGTGTGACCCAGGTAGGAGATCGACTCGACGGCGAACGAGCATTTGGACCTCTTGACGAAGAGCCGGTGCTGGTGCAGGATGGTAAAGACGGTGCGCACATGGCGAAGATGATCGGCCCACGTCTCGCTGAATATGAGGATGTCATCGAAGAAGACGAGAACGAAACGGCGCAGGTACGGCCGTAGCAGGTTGTTCATGAGTGCCTGGAACGTCGCCGGCGCGTTGCAGAGGCCGAACGGCATGACTAGGAACTCATAGAGGCCGTCGTGGGTGCGGAAGGCGGTCTTGGGGATGTCCTCCGCACGCATCCGCACCTGATGGTAGCCGGAGCGCAAGTCGAGCTTGGTGAAGAAACGAGCGCGCCGGAGCTCGTCAAGGAGTTCGTCTACCACCGGAATCGGAAACGCATTCTTGACGGTGATGGCGTTCAGAGCGCGGTAGTCGATGCAAAAGCGCCAGGACCCGTTGGGCTTACGGACCAGCAGGACCAGCGAGGAGAATGCGGAGCGGCTCACTCGGATGATGCCTTGGGCGAGCATGGCGGCGCACTGACGCTCCAGCTCGTCCTTGTGCGCGGCTGGGTAGCGGTACGGCCTGAGAGCTACAGGGCCGGAACCGGGCAGCAGGGTGATGCCGTGGTCGCGGTCGCGGGGTGGTGGCATGCCGGATGGTTCGGCGAAGATGCCGTCGAACTCGGCGATGATGGCGTCGAGGAAGTCGCGGCCGCTGCATGATTTCAGGACGGGCCCGGCCGGTCCCACAAGGCCGCGCCAGCACACCTGATGGTTCTCCCGCCAGAACGTCATGGAGAGGGCGCGGAAATCCCACAAGATCGGTCCAAGCGTTGCAAGCCATTGCGTGCCGAGGACGACGTCGTAGCCTACGAGCGGCAAGGCGAGGAAATCCTCCGAGAATGTCTCTCGGCCTATGCGGAAGGGCACGGCGCGGTACGCGCCCTGGCACGGAACGCGCTCGCCGTTGGCCACCGTCACGCGTGTCTTCTCGGGGGTGGGGGTGGCAATGTGGCGCGGCCGGCCGCCTCCTCGGCGATGAAGTTGTGGGTGGAGCCGGAATCGATCAGGGCGAGGAGGGAGACTCCCCCAAGGGTGATATGCATCTGCATGGTCTCGCTCGTGCGGACGCCGGCGATTGCATGGAGCGAGATGTGAGGGCCGGCCGGCGAGCCATCATTGGTGGCGGAGGCCGTGTCGTCGTCGTCGTCGTATGGCGCCAAGTCGAGGAGAAAGATGCGCTGGCACACGCGGTTGTGGCCCCTGCCAAACTTCTCGTTGCAATTAAAGCAGAGGCCTAGGCGACGGCGCTCCTCCATCTCCGCCTGTGATAGGCGCTTGATTGGGCACCCTTCCGGGAGAACAGGTGCCTGCTGGGGTGCGGCTGGTGGTGCCGGTGCGCGGAGCGCGAGGCGTGGGACGGGCGCCGGCAAGATGCCCTTCTGCTGAGAACGAACCGGTGGCGCGGGGGCGAGCGCGCAGTGGTCGCGCAGCTCCAACTTGCGGGCGAGACTCATGGCGACGGCTAGGGATTGCGGGTTGTGGATCTCCACGTCGAGGCCAAGGGGTGGCTGGAGGCCTGCGGTGAAGATCTGAACTTTCTGTGTGTCCGACAAGTAGCCTGCCCGGGGAAGGAGCGCCTCAAACCGCTCCTGGAAGTCGACGACGGACGTCGTGCGCTTGCACGCCATTAGTTCGCCCAGCGGGTTAGCGCGCAGGGGCGGCCCGAAGCGGAGGTTGAGCAGCTCGGAGAAGCGGCGCCACGGCGGAGTGCCCTCGTCACGCTGGACCTGCATGTACCACAGCTGGGCAGAACCCTCGAGGTTGTATGACGCCATCCAGACTTTCTCCTCCTCGGCGATCCGTTGTTGATGGAAGGACTCGCATCTGTTGAGGAAAGCGAGCGGGTCGGACTTGCCGTCGAACTTGGGGAAGTCCATCTTCTGAAACCGCGGGGGTCGATCGTTGTGGTGCTGTCCGTCGTGGCCGACATCGACGCCTGACGAGGAGGCCGACTTCTCCTTCTGCAGGGCTGCCACAGACGTCTGCAGGGTTGTGACGGTTGCAGTCAGGGCCTCGATCATCTTGGCCAAATCAACGGTGGTGGGTTCCGTCATGGCTGAAGAAACCGAGGCGGCGGCGGATGACGGTGATGGAGGTGGGCTGGGCGGCGGGTGCAGCGTGGAGGAGGACGAGGAACGCCTGGAACCTGATACCAAGTTGTCAAGGGCCTCGGTGCCCAAGACAGCAGGGCCTCGACTACGTAGCTCGTAGCCTCGGTGGATAGGAGCGCTAGGGTTTTTGCCTGGCTGCTCAATGGTGCGGGAGGAGAGGATAGGAGTAGAGGAAGAGGTAGGAGATAATAACTTTATTGCTTGACCTCAAAGGGTGCTGATTATACGATATATAAAGGCCCCATGGGCTGCTAACAAACTAGAAACCTATGCCTAACAAACTACTCCTTTATTCTAGGAACTAATGTATAAGAACCAGGACTCCTGCCCGGCCTACGCCTCGCCTGTTGCGGCCGGCGGCTGTCGCTCCTGACCGCGTGGCCCACGCCTGTAGGCAGTGCCCCACATGACACTACAAGACCAAAGGATTTTCTGGAACCATCAAATCTTCAAGCAACTGACTGAAAATCATGCGCTTTGTTTCCTGTTTGTAAACAGTCGGGTGCTCTTAGATTGATAAGGCGTCCTTTTCTTAGCTATCTAGAGATGACTACAAAACATGTTATACAGTGTATTATCTTGTAATGTTGTCTCTAGTGGTTAATTTTTGCATGCATATAAAACAATGTAGTGATAAAATTAGAAAACATGTGTAAGAGATGGCATCCACTACAATGGAGAAAAATATCTTATCTCAAGCGCTAAGAGATCATCTCTTAGGATTTTTTGAGAATGAAATCATCTCTTAGTTGAGACAAGGAAAAGGCTGAAATCACCCCATTGTACATGCCCTTATAATCTTTATTATGGATATTCTATTTGGCAGGTACAGAGGAGATTAAAAGTGTCTTGCCAGATCTATAAACCACTGAACTGGCTTAACTAGTCCCATATGAAGCAATAGTCACTAGAAAAAGTCAGAACTGGAAAGCGTGATAGTATAGTAAATAATTCATAAAACTGTGTACAGCAACTACACCATGTATAATTAGACTTCGGCTTTATTACCACCACTAGCATAATGATCGCGTTGCTACAGAACCAAAAACTGATTGCAGTTGTATTTGATTAGTAGCATACAACAACCAATGCACTTGTTACTTGACATCATAAAAAGTACTCCCTCCTACCCAAAATATAAGGCGTGCTTGACTTTGCACGGTCCTTGATGCATGACTTTGACAATTAATATATAACATAATACATGGATTGAGCATGTATCAATAGTATCATCGTATTTGTCTTGCAAAACAATTCTATTTCATACGTCTTTATAATAATTTCGTAGGCATATATAATCAATGAAAATCATAGTCAAAGTTGTGCGATGAAGACAAGAAATGTCAACGCGCGCCTTATATTTTGAGGAGGGAGTAGTACACCATAATCATAAAAGGGTAATAACACCATAGTGGCCATAGTACATTTCATGGCTGGATTTTAAAATTTGAAAGTTAGGATGATGAGGATTACGGAGGAGGGGTGGCCGGAGGGCGGGGAATGGGGAGGAGGGGTGGCTGGGTAAAATATCATTGCCGGATTGACTGGCTGGTTGGCGTCACAGTAAAAGAAATTGTGTGCTACCATGTACTAGTACTGATCAAATACTTTCCCATTCAAAACATGAGTGAGGTGGTGACTTGCTAGTTTGATTAAGCTGCGTATAGCGGCAAGTGAGGGGTTCGAGAGTCCACAATTGCATTAGTTGTTACTGTTTTGTTTATGATCATTTTTCGCAAACCATAAGGCCTTCTTTGGTTCATAGGATAGGAATTTTATAGGAATAGGAAAATCATAGGAAGTGACATGACATGCATGTCAGTTCCTGTAGAGAAAGAGATGCCATTTGGTGCATAGGATAGGATTTTTCCCATTGAGTCTAGGCTAATGTTTTTTTTCCTCCAAAATGTGAAGGATTGATTCTTATCCTACATAGGAATAGGAATCCATTCCTACAAGCCAAAGGGCTTCAAAGGAATTTTTCCTTTGCAAATCCTATCCTATAGAATTCCTACAAAAATCCTACAAACCAAAGGAGACCTAAGAGGGTCCGATGGGGGTCGAGACTCGACGCATTACTTGTAACTGTTTTATTGATGTATTTTTTTCAAACCAAAGAGGGTCCAGTGGGGTTCGAGACTCCACGATTGAATTACTTGTGACTGTTTGTTTATGATTATTATTTTTTACAAACCAAAGAGGATCCAACGGATCCTGCATGGGTGAGGAGGATTTGGATGGAGTGGGGGGTGAACCGAGCACCACCACCACCAACTCAAATTTATAAGTAATATATATAGGACTGATTTTCTGCGCTCTTGGGAGTATGTACTCTCACATTAAATATACTTCTCTATCATTCTCAATATACCTTATTAATTATCTAAGATACCTCAATACAAATTTCATAAAAAGAACATCATCAGAACCCTTAGTTTATAAAATCTAACAATTTTACGTACGAAAAGGCAGTCTACAAGCAAATGATCTGGAAAACATTGACTCAAATGGAATTTTTTATTTAACTCACTTTGCGCTATCTGGTAATTATTAATAAAGCATATTAAAATGATAAAGGGGTAGTATAATATCTATGTGGTACATGAAGCACAGGAGTACGCACGCCCAGGAGTGCAGAATCATTTCCTTAGCTAGAATGAAGCAAAGACACATCCAAATGGTTGTTTAACAGGAAAGTTTTGTACATATCCTTATTTTTAGCTACTCAACAAGAATAGTACGTGCAAAAAGATCAGTTTCACACTATGAAGTATTTTCACAAATGTCCAAGTCATTGTACGCTAACTTTAGTTCTTTCTTTGTATCCCTAAAACCCAGATGCCACAGGAACACATAAAAAGGTGAGTCCCGGTGGTAAAATGTACTAAACCACAACAGTAGTCACTGTACAGCAAGGAAGCTAGAAATACAGAAGAAACAAACCAAACAAAGCAGAAGGAAATTTCGAATTACTGACTTTGCATAGAGGAACCAACCTTCCAGCTGTCTTGGTGTCACATCAAACTCCTGATACCAAGCCTTCTCACCGTCATCTGGAAGAAATCTCACTTTGAGAAACTTACCAGCCAAAAAGAGAGCACCTGCTGCAATATGATGGGGCTTGAATTGCAAACAGAGTGAAGTGCGCAGCCTGTACAGTACACACCCTTTTAAAGGAGGTCTAGTAGACATATAAACTGAATACTGGATGGCTAAAAAGAACAAGGGTAGCATTAGCATACCCATCATTGACAAAATTCCAGGCAACCTGAGGAAGCGCATTATGAGTAATCTTGAATTTCTTTATTGTTTCAACCAAGGGCTTGTAAGGATGGTGCACATTAAGGTCAAAACCAAGTGTTGCAAGTACAACTCGCTCCCCAAGTAAAATGAGTTCTTTTTGCCGATCATATACTTCCTGCATAAGACAGTAGTAGCTTTGTTCAAAGCATTATTCCCAGAGGAAATCACTTTGAACTAACTATGAACTGGTGCAGAGAAGATCTACATCGACAGAATATAAGTGTACCAACACAATGGAACCTTCACAAATATGTGGCAGATACAGTGGTAACTACAATAGAAAAAGATCTGCATCGATAGGCGAAGTGTACTGAACTACTGACACAGTTGAACGGAACCTACGCAAATATGTACCGATACAGTTGAATGGAACCTTCACAAATATGTGGCAGATACAGTGCATTCACTCACCCAAGTTAACACAGCAGATGTTAATTTTTCGAACAAGCACAAACTGAAAATGGAAGCATGCAATGGCAACTATTTATGGCCATCCTCATTTTGTTTATTAACTTCTTCACAAGAAAAATCATCATCATCACCAGAAATAATTAGGAATCAATATTTGTAGCATGTAGACCTCAAAAGTCACAAAAACCAACGCAAAAATGGATCTCAGAGGCATGCATTACCAAACTGAGAAGTACACATACATCAATGATTATGATTCAATCGTAATAGGCAAAAAATACAGTATACAGCATATACCAGAAAATACTTTGTGTGCACATCATAGAGCAAAATTATTTTATACTCGGTTTGCACCCAACCCATCATAGAGCAAACTTACTTGCTTACAGGAAAGGACATCTGTTATTTTTCCTTGTATCAGCTATATTAGAGAACGGCAAGATCATACGAGGATATAAATCCTATGATTCAGCACTCCTCCAAACACAAGAGAAGAACCAAACTAGCTGGGTGCTGATTGTAAAATATATAGCTGGTAAACTTCAGCAGATGATGATGCAATCAAAACGATTCCAAAATAAATGATATACTGATGAGAAAAGGTTAGGATTCTGATAGAAACAGCCAGCCTTCTACTTGCTATGTTTCTGAAGTTATTTTCTGTTATTGTATGAGAACAACAAGATTTATAGGGTGAAATCAGGTCATGCTACAACTTTTGTAAAGGGAAAAAGGTTCACCAAAGAACAATCCCTAGCAAAAGAAGCATCCAATTGGATCCATTACATTACCCTCTGCTTGATTTTCTGACCAGCAGCAGGATCCTTTTTATGAACAAGCTCGTAAGAAACCAGGATGACATCCTTCAAAGGCCTAGGTGTTTCTTCGACTTTTCCAGCCAAGAACATGCAAACAGTAGCGATTGTCTGTATAGATGTTAGACTCAGACTTCATTTGCCCATTCGCCATGAAAAAATAAGAATAACTGCATAACAAATAGTATAGAATACTAATATTCTGTCAAGACATATAGAGGAAAATCACACCATTACCACTTCTGCTGCAGATAAGAACACAAGAAATCACATGAACTCCTATTTCAGTAAACACGCTTGGTACTACTTCATGGATAGGGTGATTTCAAATGCTTTCACGTTCAATAATTTAAGAGTACCAGGGCCTAAATCAACTGTGCTGGGTGTTTGAGAGCTGTACCAGCCAAAATATTCATGATAAACCCTCAACCCCGCATAATTGATCAAATGGTGTGCCCACCTGTGAACTGCTATCTAGTAACAAGGTCTCAGGCTCTTCTAAACTTAAAATCCCCACATCGCACCAAGAGGATGTACATCTGTGCATCTTATCCTTATAGAAAATACCTACTCTTTATAACCACCCCCTACAGTTCACTAAAGTACAAGTTGTTTTGACATCTGAGTCTGCTGCTAGCTTCAGCGCCAACTTCTATTGGACTGGAGAAGTACGAAGTGTATTATTAGCTATTAATGCCTCTGTATGGAGAGAACAATCACCAAACTGGAAAACCATGGAGATAGAAACTATTTGTTATCTTTATTCAAACTAAACTATGAGGCAAAAAAACAGAATATTATAAACTCAAATAAAGTATCTACATGTTATATAAGTTAGGAGCTGCACTTCATCAAATATTTAAAAATTGGACTATAGTTAGTCATTGACTAACACTTACTCGTCTATCATTTTTTGCATGAGATTGACGAAGGTAAAAACGGTGACAGAACACAATAGATGTAGCAATTGTCACTTGTGGCCTACATACAAAGAAAAAATTCAGCATAAGTTGACAGTATAATTGCAGCAAGCGTTGTGGCATTATCTCCGCGTGTCATAAAAACTAAAGATACGAGCACAGCAATTTTTATCGCGATTGCAAACTATTAAAGATGTGATGCGTAGTATGGATGCCTTCAAGGGCCAAAAGAAAAAATGCATACAAACATGCATTGCCCAAAACAAATCTAAAATGCGAGACCACCATCATACAGGGCATATTTTCAGTATATCTTGACATTTCATATGATATGATAATTTATCGTATTTATGAAGAAAAAAACCAGCCAGCAGTTCATTCAGAAAAAATGTGCTTGCCATAAGAGTGCTCCATAAAGAAGTAAAATATTATCTTATCAGACAAACAATTGAATATCTCTGGACCAAATATATGCTGGTATAAAACAAAACCACATCAGGAGAAGCAATTACAAATTTACAATACAATGACAATATAAACACACATTTGAAATATTTAACATGGTAAGTAGAGCACTATTTTTTTGGATAATTAAGGGACAGTCAGCCAACAGGCTACAGTATCAATAAATGCATAGAAGGACATAAAATATCTTACACTTTGAGTCGCATCCCCAAATCTTGTAGATAAGTGCAATACGATTTCCGAAGGTAAGTCTCTTTCTTTAAATCAATGCCATCCCTCTTGGACGGAGAATTCTCTTCTATTTCCTTTCTACTGAAATACCATGAAGCACTAAGTTTGCCAGCTTCCTTATTCCCGCTCTTTGTAATTCTATAGGGGCTATTTTCTACAATTCCATGATGTGACGAATCACTTGGCAGCATAGCCATGTAAGCTCCCAACTACATTCAGCACACAGTGACGAAGGTAGTCGTGAGTTTTAGGACAGTTACTGAGAAAAAAGATACATGATAACATGATACTGATAAGCATAGTCCTGTTGCCAAGCTAAATAGTAAAGATCAAATATAGCTGGCAGATAGCAGGGCCTGCTTGCAACAAATAAGTCAGCACGCCCAATAACTGAACTGTTGGTAAGAATTCGTCTAGTAGAACATGCCGTTACGAACGTATGCAGGGAAGAGATGTACTCGAATGTAATTCGATGGGCTAGGACAACTGACATTCAGAAAATAAGCAGTTTAGAAGTTTCTGCAAGTCAAAAATACACAAGTATAAATAATCCACGCTGTTAACTTACTAGGTGCAAATAGCATTAAAAGCAGAAATTGCTAAAAACAATTACTATATGAACAATATAGGTGTGATCAATCCAAATGTCTAGGATAACAATCATGCTGCTATTTTTTTTTTACGGGCAAACAGTAGGGGAAACCCCTATGGTTTTTTTTTTAATCATGCTGATATCTACCAGCCAAGGGTATCCACTGGTTAATAAGGACAGCCCGGAATTAATTATTAACCTATAGTAAGTCTGTGTTCTGGTGAATCCGTGAATGACCTGTTTACACACAAATAACCATTGCCACTTGATTTTCTTGCTTCCTTTATTCCAACACATGCCACTGGCTATCTGTGTGACTCCATTTTTTTTCTGGTCAAACACATTTGCAGACACTGACATTCACAAATCGTTCCAAACCCTGACCCTGTTTCGAGCTTAGAATCCTACAGGACACCAGAATCACTGACCAAGTGTTCGTGGACAGGTAGGCAATATTTGCAGAATTTACACCCCTGCCAATAACCATTGGACATCTGCTATTGTGGTATCAAAAGCCCCAAAGCCCAGCAAGTTGTTATTTTAGCCTAAACGAAGCATGCAGTAAGTGAAACAGATCTAAAGCGCTCCAAACCGTAATCTGAATCTATCATATCCAACAAAACAATGACCCAGACCTAAGAGATCTCGCAAAACCGAAGTCGGGACCATTAGACGCGCAAGATCGCAATTTGAACCCATACATGACACCTAAAATCAAAGTATTCCGTCTCATCGCAGTATCAACCAACAGCATCAAACGACCACGCCCTAGGGTTCCGAAATTCCAACCTCCCATTGATCGATCTTTCACTTCCTCAGTTGGCAAATCAGAACAATACTTCGGGCAATGCAAGACCCAAGAAATGAAGGACTGATCTAGGGAGAAGAAACATGGATTGGCAATAAATGAATGGACTGACCTCGTATGCCTTGACGGAGCTGCGGACTAGGACGAAGCCAGCGAAGCGGGAGCGGCTCACAGGGTGGATGCTGCCGGGGCGCCGGGGCCTCCGGGAGCTACTGCCAGGCTCGACGGAATGCTCGCCCCCGCTGCGTGCGGCCGCCGCCTCTCCTGGCTGGGCCTAGAAGCAAGGGAGGGAAGAGGAGGCTTCGGGGGATAAAACCAGAGTAACAGAACCCCTATACCAGTGCGGTTTTCTTTCTCCAGAATTTTTATCTCCCTTCTCTATTTTGTGCTATTGATTGATTGATATAAGGATCGCCTCTGCAAATTTAAGCAAACTATATACGTGAAATGTTATGGTGTTTGTCAGATTTTTAAGATTTCTCAACGAACATATTTGTTACCGTCAGATTATAATGCACACATCTTAAAGCAAAGCCAGAAACACATAGCAAAAAGAATTATTCGTAGATCGTCGTGAACGCCCAATAGACCGCATTTCTTTTCACTGTTTGCTTTTTCTCTCACTAGCGCCCCATTCCCTAACTCAAGTGTGTTTCGATTTCGGCGATGAGGCGTGCGAGGACGGGGACGAGTGGGTTGCGCCACCGACGATGTAGAGGCGGGCGACGACGGAGATGAGGCAGGTGGCGCCACCGGCTAGATATAGGCCGCCGACAAAGACAAAGGTAGAGGCATGTTGCGCGGCGGCGGGCCGGCGCCACCGACGAGGCGTGTTGCGTGGGTGGCGCTATTATGTCGCTTGAACTACGTCGGTATTTTCTCAAAGAGGAAGTGATGATGCAGTACGGCTACGGTAGGTATTTTCCTCATTTATGAAACCAAGTTATCAATTCAGTAGGAGAACCAAGCAACGCTATGTAAACGGGACCTACACATAAAGAAACAGATACTTGCAACCCGGCGCTTATGAGGGGTTGACAATCCCTTCTAGATAACGGCGTCGGAATTTGGTAAGTTGACGGGAGCTTGACTTGATCCTCCCCGGTAAAAAGATAAATAAATTTATGGTAGATTGGATAAATAGCTCTCGATAAAACGAGAAATAAAATAAGTAATAAAAAGATGCAACAAGGTATTTTGGGGTTTTTTAAATAGAGCAAATTGATAAAATGACACATCTTTCGTGGGAGTTTGATCTAGTGACACACCTTACTTTTTGTTTGATTAGGTGACACATCTTTGATTAACAGCTTGATGAAATGGCACAAATAGAGTTTTTATCTCCTTTTGCACGGATGGGCCTGCACTTCATAATTTGTAGGACGGTTTTGCCCTTGCATCGATTCACCTGCCTGACTCAGCCTGGTTCCATCGATCCTACGAAACGACGCAGAGAAGGCCAGACGAGGCGATGCACAGGAAGAGGAAGCGCAGCGCCGCCGCCACGCCGGCTCCTACCCCGCGCTGCCAGGTCCACAGCGCTTGCCTCGCCGTGCATATTACCCGACGTGCTGCCAAGTCCCCGCCGCCTCCTGTCCTTCTTCTCGCTCGTTGTCATCCCATACCTGTCCTTCTTCTCGCTCGTTGTCATCCCATACGTGTCCGCAGCGCTGCACATGTTGCCGTCGCCGCGCTCGTCGACGAACTCACAGGTGTCATCCCATACTCAAACAACAACGAACAACTACAGAGCTAGCAAGCAGCAGGGCCGAGAAGTAAGCACGGCGAGGCAGCAGCGCCGGAGAGGAGGCGCCGTATTTTTTTCAATTAACGAACACTTTGTTTGCATGAAGGATCGCCCTAGTTCCATATTACGTGTCCATGCATGTACTGATCCAGGTCGGCCTCTCGTGCGTCGTTCCGTTCAACCAGAAAATCAATCAAACCACACAACGGGTGAATCGATGCGAGGGCAGAACCGCCCTAAAAATTATGAAGTGATGCCCCATAACTGAAAAAGGAGAGACAAACTCTATTTGTGCCATTTCATCAAGTTGTCAATCAAAGATGTGTCATCTAATCAAACAAAAAGTAAGGTGTGTCACTGGATCAAACTCCCAGGAAAGATGTGTCATTTTATCAATTTGCTCTTTTAAATAATAGATCTGAAAATAAAAGTAAATAAAAATAGATCTCAAAGCAAATATGATAAACAATAGACCTGGGGGGCATAGATTTCACTAGTGGCTTCTCTCGAGAAAATAGCATACGGTTGGTAAACAAATAACTGTTGGGCAATTGATAGAAGATCGAATAATTGTGACGATATCCAAGGCAATGATCAATATATAGGCAGCACATCCAAGATTAGTAGACCGGCTCATGCATCTACTACTATTACTCCACACATCGACCGCTATCCAGCATGCATCTAGTGTATTAAAGTTCATGGAAAAACGGAGTAATGCAATAAGAACGATGACATGATATAGTCGAGATCTATTCATGTAGGAATAGCACCATCTTGTTATCCTTAATAGCAACGATACATGCGTGTCTTGTTGCCCCTTCTTTCACTGGGAAAAAACACCGCACGATCGAACCCATCACAAAGCACCTCTTCCCATGATAGTTGGCCTAACTAAACCAAAGATTCGAAGAAGAAATACGAGGCTATAAATAATCATGCATATAAAAGATCAAAATAAGACTCAAATAATATTCATGGATATAGATCTGATCATAAACTCAAAGTTCATCAGATCCCAACAAACACACCGCAAAAAAGAGTTACATCAAATAAATCTCCAAAAGGCCACTGTATTGAGAATCAAAAAAGAGAGAGGAAGCCATCTAGCTACTGCATACGGACTCGTAGGTCTATGATGAACTACTCACGCATCATCAGAGGGGCACCATTTAGGATGATAACCCCCTCCGTGATGGTGTCTAGATTGGATCTCGTGGTTCTGGAACTTGCGGTGGCTGGAATTGTGTTTCGTCGACTCTCCTAGGGTTTCCAGAAACCCTACCTCGCGAAGAGGCGACGCGGTGCGGGAGGTCACCGAGGTGCAGCGAGGCGGGAGGTCATTTTTTTGGCCCACCGAGTGTGGTCATGTCGCCATCAGGACCTGGTCGTGAGTGTGCAACGCCGCCTCGGCGCCGCATGGCGAGGACACGACGAGGGTCTGCACGGCGCACAGGCGAAGGAGCATCATGTCGGGAGTGTGCTTCCTGGCGAGGCTGTGGAGGGAGACATGCAGAAGGGCGCCGAAAAGTTGCAGGTGCCCGATAATGGGCAGCGCTTGCGGCGAAGTAGGGAGGCACTGCCCTGCTGATCTAGTACTTCCGGTGAACTAGTGATGCGGAGACAAGAGGAGAGGGGGAGCGGGAACAAAAACAATGCCCGCACAAACGTCTCTAGCATGAGCTTCTGCACGAGGTCCGCCATGTCGAGCTTGGTTACTCTATTAAGTTAGCATCACAAGTTCGGTGGCTTATAAGCAGCCACACATGGTAGAAGGCAACAAAAGTATACATACATATATACAGTGCACTGGACTTGGAGCAATAATTGTGCTTGTGTGTCCAATAGCAAATCTAGCATTTCAGATGGATAAGCCATTGATACTCAGTTAGTATGCACAATCTAGCACTAGTAGTATCATCCTAAGAGACCATTATATTTGTTTGGAATAAAAGACCACGATGTTGACGCGTAGGAAGTTTTGATTTATGTTTCTATGACACTTGCTAACAAATTTTAAACCAATTGACAACCGAAGGGATTCTAGTATGTTCACAGCTAGATAACTACACATGAAGATGCCATGGCAAAAACTGTTGAAAACATTGCATTTTTATCTTATATAGCATGGCAATTTTATAATATTTAGCATGACAGAATTAAAGTAAAAATGTTCTAAAACCATGGCAAACTTATGAAATGAATCTACCATGTCATGATTTAGAAAACTAGTTGCATAGCATTTATCATCTAATTATTTTGATAATCTAGAAAAACATATAAATGTGAATCGGCCATGTCATGACAAGTATATTTTGCACTTTTTGCCATGTCAAAGACTAGTTGCCATGGTTTCTCTAAATTTTCCATGGCAATTTATACCTAGCTAAAAGAAAAGCACATGGCAACTCTGAACCATGTTTACATAGATGTCTGGTTTCACCAATCCATAAGCATGACAATTTGTGGAGAAACTTATGAATTTGAATCTGCCATGTCATGATTTAGAAAACTACACCCTCTATAAGCAAATGTAAGACGTTTTAGGTCACACGTACCGGCCTAGAGTGTCTTACATTTGTGTACAGAGGTAGTAGTTGCATGACTTTTTTGTCTAATTATTTTTGAAATCATTAGAGAGCACATGAATGTGAATCTGCCATGTCATGAAAATTAGATTTTACACTTTTTGCCATGTCTAGATTTGCCATCTTTTTTGAAAAGAACCAAATTTCCTAAATTTTGACTTTTTTTATATTACTAAACTAGCATGCACTTCTATTTTGCAGACAATGGCAATTTTATTAACTAGACCATGATAGTTTCAATGTAGATAGCATGGCATTTTTATTATTTTTTAAACTATGTTATTTTTATTGTTTAAACGATGGCATATTTCTTATTTTATACCATGGCATTTTTCTCATTTAGACCATCGCAAAATTTTGACCATAGGTGTGTGCATGGAATTAAATATATTTTTATTTACATGCACTCACATGAAAATATTTTTATATATTCTTTGCCATCTTTGTATAATATACTCTCATGGCAAAACTTATATTTTTTCAAAAAAAAAGAACTCTCCAATTACCATGTCAAACAAGTTGGTATGGTTTCTCTACAATTTGTCATCTCTTTCCAAAAGAACAAAGTAACTCAAACTCAATATGTTTATATGGCTAAGCTAGCATGGCACTTTTATCTTGTTAGACCATAATATTTTTATTAATTAGACCATGGTAGCTTTACTGTAGTTAGCATGACATTTTTGTTACATTGTCTATGCCATTTTTATTATTTAAACAGTGACAATTTTCTTTTTCAGAACGTGGCATTTTTTTAAGAGCGTGGCATTTTATTATTAAGAGCATGTCAATTTTAATAATGAGACTATGGCATTTTTTATAGGTGGACCATGCCAGTTTCAATGTAGGTAGCATGGCATTTTAATTCTTTTGAGCATGATAATTTTATTAATTATGGCATTTCTATTAAGTATGCCATAGCAGCTTAATTTAGTAGCATGCCAATTTTTATTCTTTACAACATGACATTTTATTAATTATATCGTGGTCAATTTTCTTTGTCTTATAACTATTTTTCATTTTGACATATATGGCCATTCTAGACTTGTGTTAGTTTGTCATTTTTGGTACTGTCACGTGGCATTTTGTATTGATCCATGGCCAAAATAAAGAAAAAGTGTCTGTTGCAAATGTTCCATATGGTTCATGGCAACTTTCGAGATATTTTGTGTTTGTACACATGGTAGAGTTTCCCTAAATAAATACTCATGGCAAACTGTAAAAAATTATTCATATGGCAATTTGTAGGAATGTTTTGAAATGTCCCCATGGCAAATTGTAGATCATTTTTATCCAATACGATGACTGCAATATTTTATACCCTTTGACAAATTAAACTTTTTCCAACAAGTTGACATTGATCATTTGCATAATTTCCCAACTATTTTCCATGTCATGGCATTACTATTTTAGTGATTTTTTTATTTTTACATCCATGCATTTTTTTTGCATTTGTTTTTCTCATGTCTAAATTATGCACTTTTTATGCAACATAAATACATTTTGTACTTTTGTGTGTGTTTTAATTGTTCCGTGGAAAATTTGTGTGCTTTTTCTACATTTAGCATGCAAGTTTGTCTGCTATGATTTAACATGGCAAACTTTCCTCCTATTTTTTAAGATGGCAAACGTTTGGACTTTTTCCAAAAATGGTTAACGAGCTGGAAGGCATGGTAAATGGGCTGTCTAGGGCCTAGTTTGCCCTGGTGGGGAACGACAGCCAGTTATTGGCATCCAACTATATTGAATTAACAAGTGGTCACCTGAATTGGCTATCCTGGGTATTTGTAATTTTCGCGAGACGGCGGGAGTATGTTCCTGGTATCTTTGGTGAGAAAGGAGAAAGCTCATGCACAAAGAGTAGGTTCAAGGCGCAAAGATTGTTGCATGGTATTTTTTATACTCGCATCAAACTTCAATATTGAATGTGATCCAAATGCATCAATGGAGAGAGAAGGGTGATGCGACCCAACAAATGGCTACGTCAAAGGAATGTTGATGCAACTTTTGGCTAGGACATGCTTCATGGTGCTATAGGGGCAATAATCATAGACGATAGGGGCCAGATGATTGCTGCTATGAACAAGTCGGTCAACTCTTGTTATGATGTCCTCATGTCGGAGGCGATGACTCTCAAGTTTGGGCTTAATGTTGCGGTGATTACGGGACACAAAACAATTGTCATCAACTATGACAACCAACGATTATGAAGAACGGTGGAAATTTATTTGGTAACATTACTGCTATTATTGATGATTGTTACCACCTATCATGAGTTCATCTTTGTGTCCTTAATTAGAAAAAAAAATCCTCGAGGAAGCTAATGATGTGCACACGAATTAGCCAAAATAGCTAGATCATCTTTTTGTGATGAGTGGTACGAAGATGCTCTTAATGAGCTACTTCATTTGTCGCTTAAGGATGTAAACTGGCTACTAGTTAATAAAGAGGAAGTAACGTTATAAAAAAAAGCAATGGTCACATCATCATGATCTTGTCCAGCAAGGAAATAGGAGGTCACTATTGACGTTGATAATATTCCACAAAGTACTCAGTAGTGGCACTAACGTACTCCCTTCGATCCTTTTAGTTTGCGTATAAGATTTATATGAAGTCAAACTTCATAAAGTTTGACCATATTTATGTGAAAAATATCAACATCTACAATACTAAAGCTATACAATATGAAAATTAAATTCATGGCGCATATAATGATATTTTATCGTATTGTGAATGTTGATATTCATGTTTCGATATAGTGAAGTTTCGATGGGGGCGCCCATTGTTTCCCCCGTTTGCAATAGAGTTTTTTAAAGTGCGGTTTTACTCCCAGAGGGGGGTGAATGGGAGGTTTTTAGAAATTTGTCAAACTCTAAAGAATTTGACGAAGATCGGAGTGAAAAAATAGAAACACGAGGGAACTAAGTCATCATAGAAATGAAAAGCATGCATGCAAGATACATACAAATGAAGAACATGCGATCATATAGTCATACAAGCATGAGGAATAAGAACTGAAGAAATAGAGTACAACATGATGAAAGTCTGCAGTTCAGTTCTTCAGAAAGTAGATCACAAATTCTTCAGCAGCAGAATAACGTAAGGGAAGGGTGAAGAATTTGAAACCAGGTTGGCTCGGTGAAGACATAGCGATTTGGTAGACCATTTTCAGTTCTTGTATCAACTGCATGTCTGGTTGAGGCGGCTGAGACAAACTCAGAGGACACACAGTTCTCACCGTATTCCTCTTGAGCTAGCGTCACTTAGACCTCGCCCAATCACTCGTGGTAAGTCTTCAAGGTAGACTTCCAAAACCTTCACAAACTTGTTCACCGGCTCACCACAATGACTCTTGGGTGCTCAAAAAATGACGCTTAACCGTCTAGAAGAATGACAGTCTTCAAAGGTAAAAGACGTCAGATCACACACATCAATCTCTTCGGTGATGCTCAATCACTTTGGCTCTGAGTTTTTCCCCACTTAGGATTCTCTCAAAATCTTCAGAGGATGAGTTGCTCTCAAATGACAAGTGTCAAGTTCTCTTTGAGCAGCCAACCAACAAGTGGTTGTGGGGGTGGCTATTTATAGCCAAGGACAACCTAACATGAATTATCATAAACGCCCTTCTCTGGTATGACTGTTGTCAGGATAAGGATCCACTGGACAACTGGACCGCGACGCAGCAATGGTCGGAATTTGAACTCTCAAATTCGCCGGGGCACTCAATTTCCTCACTTTTAGGTAGATCGCACTAGTGGAATCCTAACTCCTCAGCCTAACCAAATTCGTCAGCGGCCAGATGAGCTTTGTCACTGTTGCTAGCAAACGCGTCAGCTGTTCCGAAGATTTCCAAAGGCATCACTCGAAGCGGCTTGTGTATGTATAGGTTTGAGAATTGTGACGCCCCCGATTCAATCGTACACTAATCATACACGCAAACGTGTACGATGAAGATCAGGGACTCACGGGAAGATATCACAACACAACTCTACAAATAAAATAAGTCATACAAGCATCATAATACAAACCAGGGGCCTCGAGGGCTCGAATACAAGTGCTCGATCATAGACGAGTCAGCGGAAGCAACAATATCTGAGTACAGACATAAGTTTAAACAAGTAGCCATAAGAAGGCTAGCACAAACGGGGATACAGATCGAATGAGGCGCATGCCTCCTACCTGGGATCCTCCTAACTACTCCTGGTCGTCGTCAGCGGGCTGCACGTAGTAGTAGGCACCTCCAGTGTAGTAGGAGTCGTCGTCGACGGTGGCGTCTGGATCCTGGGCTCCATCGTCTGGTCGCAGCAATCGGGTAGAGAAATGGGGGAAAAGGGGGAAAAGGCAACCGTGAGTACTCATCCAAAGTACTCGCAAGCAAGGAGCTACACTACATATGCATGGATATATGTGTAAAGGGCCATATCAGTGGACTGAACTGCAGAATGCCAGAATAAGAGGGGGATAGCTAATCCTATCGAAGACTACGCTTCTGGCAGCCTCCGTCTTGCAACATATAGAAGAGAGTAGACTGAAGTCCTCCAAGTAGCATCGCATAGCATAATCCTACCCGGCAATCCCCTCCTCGATGCCCTGTTAGAGAGCGATCACCGGGTTGTATCTGGCACTTGGAAGGGTGTGTTTTATTAAGTATCTAGTTCTAGTTGTCATAAGGTCAAGGTACAACTCCAAGTCGTCCTGTTACCGAAGATCACGGCTATTCGAATAGATTAACTTCCCTGCAGGGGTGCACCACATAACCCAACACGCTCGATCCCATTTGGCCGGACACACTTTTCTGGGTCATGCCTGGCCGCGGAAGATCAACACGTCGCAGCCCCACCTAGGCACAACAGAGAGGTCAGCACGCCGGTCTAAACCTAAGCACACAGGGGTCTGGGCCCATTGCCCTTAGCACACCTGCACGTTGCGTACGTGGCCGGAAGCAGACCTAGCCTAGTTGCGTTCCAGTCCAATCCGGCGCGCGCCGCTCAGTCGCTGACGTCACGAAGGCTTCGGTTGATACCACGACATCGAGTGCCCATAACTGTTTCCGCGTAGTTGGTTAGTGCGTATAGACCAAATGGCCAGACTCAGATCAAATACCCAGATCTCGTTAAGCGTGTTAAGTATCCGCGAACGCCAACCAGGGCCAGGCCACCTCTCTCCTAGGTGGTCTCAACCTGCCCTGTCGCTCCGCCACAAAGTAACAGTCGGGAGCCGTCGGGAACCCAGGCCCACCACTACCTGGGTGGAACCACCTGCCCCTTCAGCCCCCATCTCCGAACAGTATCACAGGTAATGTAACAGTGTAAAGTATATAGTATATGCCCGTGATCACCTCCCGAAGTGATCACGGCCCAGTAGTATAGCATGGCAGACGGACAAGAGTGTAGGGCCACTGATGGAACACTAGCATCCTATACTAAGCAGTAGGATAGCAGGTAAAGGTAACAACAGTAGTAGCAAGGACAGGCTATGCATCAGTATAGGATTAACTGAAAGCAGTAACATGCTACACTAGTCTAATGCAAGCATTATAGAGAAGAATAGGCGATATCTGGTGATCAAGGGGGAGGGGCTTGCCTGGTTGCTCTGGCAAGAGAGAGGGGTCGTCAACTCCGTAGTCGTACTGGGTAGCAGCGGCGTCGGTCTCAGTGTCTAGCGAGAGAAGAGGGGGTAGAAACAATGAATACAATGCAAACAGATGCATAGCGATGCATGACATGACAAGTATCGGTGCTAGGGGTGCCCTAACGCGGTATGAGGTGATACCGGCGAAGGGGGAAGCATCCGGGAAAGTATCCCCGGGGTTCCGCGTTCTCGCGCAAAGGTACCAAAGGGGGAAAGTTGCGGGTTCAGTATGTTAGGGGTGTGTGGCGGATGAACGGGTTGCGTATCCGGATTCATCCCGTCGTTTTGAGCAACTTTCATGTAGAAAGTATTTTCATCCGAGTTACGGATTAAAAGATATGATTTTCTAAAGATTTTATTAATTTCTGGAATTTATTTAATTATTTAAATTAATCCGAATTTGGATTTATGACATCAGCATGATATCATGCTAATGTCAGCAGTCAATAGGGGTTGACTGGTCAATCTGACAGATGGGGCCATTGACTGGGTCAACAACACAGTCAGCAGGTCCAGTCAGCAGTCAATAGTCCTGTTTACTTAGTCAAACTTACGCGTGGGTCCCACTTGTCATAGTCATAGTTTAACTAAACATAATTAACTAGTTAATTAATCATTAGGTTATCTAGTCAGAGTTAATCAGGTTAATTTAACATATCTAATTAAGTTAATTAATTGATTAATTAATTAATATTTTTCTAATTAATTTTCTAATTATTCTTTTTTATTAAATGTTCTGGGGGCGGCCCCACATGTCAAAGGCACAGAGGCCTTAGCGGGCACAGGGTGGTGCGGGTGCGGGCGTGAGCCCGACTGGGCACTGGGCAAGGCCAGCCGCGGGGTGGGGCTCGGCGTTTGGCGCCGGCGAGGCACAGCCGGCCGAAGTGACGTAGGGCGGCGGAGCCATGCAGCAGCGGGAGTGGCGGCGGGAGTAGGCACGGGTGGCTGGGCGCAGGTGGGTGCGGCCAGGGCGCGGAGGAAGTGGAGCAGGCGCAGGGGAGCAGAACTCTGGGCGCGGGCGCGACGAGCGCGTCGAGGGGGGAGCACGGGGCGGTGGCCCGCTGGAGAGGGAGCAAGCGGGCGGGAAGCGCGGCGAGCGCGTGCGCGCGAGGCGCACATGTGAGGTGCGATGGCGAGCCGCGGCGTGCGCGCGACGCGACTGTGGTGGTGCGGGGCCGCGGTGAGCACGGGCGGGCGTGGTGGCTGCGCACGGCGACGAGCGCATGCAGGGGCTGCGGGCGAGACCATGGCCGATGCGGCGATGGTGAAAATGGCAAGGGCGGGCACGCGCAGAGTACGGGGGCCGCGCGAGCGGGCGCGGCTGCGGTCGCATAGGCGTGCGCGGCACCACGGCATGAGGAGCAGAGGCAAGGCGGCGTCAGCGGCCACGGCGTCGGCGAGGGAGAGAGAGGAGGGGCGCAGAGGCCGTGGCCTCACCGGAGACGTAGGCTCTGGGCAGCGGTGGTCGAGGGGGGTGACGGGGACGGCGTCAGCGGAGCGGGTGCAGGCCGGTGGGGGAGGGTGCCGGCGAGGAAGAGGAGGTAGGCCGACGAGGAAGAGGAGGCAGGCCGGCGAGGTAGAGGAGGCAGGCCGGCGAGATGGCGCGGGCTCCGGGCGGCGGCGTCCTGGCGCGGGGCGGCGAGGTCGTCATGGCGACGGGCGATGGGATCGGGGGTTTGCCCCGATCCAGATCCAGCGAGGGGGAGGAATGGGGAGGTGGATCGTGGGAGTGGGGGGAGTGGGCAACCGGTGGGGGGTTAGGGTTTGGTGCCCCGAGGGGGTTATAGGCCAGGGGAGGGAGTGGGCCGGCCTGGCAGGCCACTGACTAGCCGAGGCCTAGTTGGCCTGGGGTTTTTTCTTTTTATTTCTGCTTTGTCTTTCCTTTTATATTTTGTTTATTCTCTATTCTTTTCTGTTTTAATCTTATATTTTAAATACATTAGTTTTATAAAATACACTAGTTGTACCTAAATTAGTATGAACAAATATGCCACCACCACAATTAACTTGGCACCTAAAATAAATTAGTTTGTAATTGTTTATTATTTTAAAAGCATTTAAATAATTGTTCTCGCCATGTTTTATTCATTTTAGAGTATTTAAACAATTTATAAAAGTGTGGTCTCTCCACCATAATTACCTATGCATTATGTGGCACAAACCGAACATTTTAGTTCTCACATTTGAAAACTTTCATTGTTTGACTTGATTTTGAATTTGAATTTTGAATCGGTTTTTGAACTAACCCGAGGTTAACTACAGTGACAGAGGTGACGTGTCATCATTTAACGAGGGATTATTGTAGCCTAATTATCCGGGCGTCACAAGAATTATTTTGGAAATGCGAACTATGATTCACCTAGACCCCCTTTGACAATATGGTTTTTCCTATGACTCAAAATAAGAAGAAAGAAACTACGAAAACAAAAGTCTTCAGGCTTCAAGTCTTCACATCAATTTTTTCAAAGGTTATACTAATTTCATCACCAAATTCTTCACTTGAAGAAATCCATTTTTAGGCGTCGTCTTCCATGTGTTAAACCAAATCTTCAGGTACTATATCTCATGTGCACACTCACAAACACATTAGTCCCTCAACCTATTTTTCTTCAATACTCCCAAACCACTAAGGGGGCATTTGATGCACTTACAGTTTTCCATGTTAAAATTTTGTGTTCCCTGTGATTGATTTCGTTCTTCATCGTTCTTATTACATGTCATATCTCTAATATAGCAAGATCATCTTGTGCTTGTGTTCCCTTCAGGAAGTAGGATCGTACTTCTTCTTTTGGGGAACAAAAAGGATATTGATCTTCTTCCCACTCTACTATGGACACCAGATTTTGTCATGGCAAAAAAGTAAATTAAGATGGCCTCATATCGAGAAGTCATCAACATGAAAAAGTTGTGTAACGTCAAAATGAGCAACTTTGATTTTCAGGTCATAGCCATCTAATCGCATCTCGGGGCCGAAGTTGTGCTTGAAATACTAAGATTTCATATCTGGAGTACTGTTTGGCCGATTACACAACTAAGAAGACCTCAGATGAAAAGGTGTTCTACATGAAATGTATTCATCTTGTCGAGTCTACTGATTTTCATATTTGGTTCATCTTCACTGAGCTCATATGCATCCTCAGCGGCCAAAATAGTGGTGTGTAGCAGGAGTGTTTCACGATGGCTGGATATCTGGCCTGGTAGGCGGACGTCCAGGCTAAGGCTAGACGAAGACCTGGATGGTTAGTCAGAGAAGAATTTTGCCGGCTACTAGCTAGGTTCCCAGATGTCCGGGTAATTATGCGACCAATATTTCATACTTTCTCTGCTCCATATGTTGGTAAACAGGCCAAAACACTCACAAGATTACCTCGAATTGCAAAACTTTCAACATGAAAGGCGTTCATCTCGTCAATACCGTTAAATTTCCTGTTGGGCACATCTCCATCTAAGGTCGTATTTGGCCTGTAGGATCCAAAAACTGATCTACTGTCTCAGGCATACCTAAATCCGAATTTGGTTAATTCTGAAAGGATTTGAATGAGATTTGGAGTTTTTTTGTTGTTCGTGAAGTTCAGTCACCTCTTATATAGACAAGAGGTGACCGCCGATTGAGCAACACATAATCGATCTATCAATATATCACTTTTTACCTTTACCTTTTACCTTCTCCCTTGTTCTTCTTCTTACTCGTAATTCATTCATTCTTTTCTTGGAGGGCAGTGATCCACGAGGCCCTAGGGGCGATTAGGACAACCTTGGGCATCTCATAGCCGCTGCGCACTCTAACGGGGTCCTTCCCAGGTGTGTGGGGTTTCGAGTCAACAAAAGCACCCGCCGGACTGCTTGTGCACCGCTCTTCCGGCCGGGTCTCATTCAACATGAGCTGGGGTGTATCACCCCCGGTATCGAGGGTACACAGTGACGTGTTCATGTGTGAACACACTTTTTGGCTACTCCTCTGGGGACGAAGCTTCGAATAGTCTCCGACTTGTTCTTGCTACGAAGAGATCGTCATTAAGGGTTTGCAATCTAAAAAGGTAATATGAGTACCCAATCCCCTTGTGTAAATGCAAATAATCCATACGGTGTTACTAGATCATTCAATGAGTGTATTGTATCGGTAGCCCTAGTTTTTTCAATCATGCATCTAATTACATGCAAGGCCTGATAACCCACAAGTATAGGGGATAGCGATAGTCTTCGAGGGTAGTATTTCACCCAAATTTATTGATTCGACACAAGGGGAGCCAAAGAATATCTATACGCCTTAACAGTTGAGTTGTCAATTCAACCACACATGAAAGTTGTTCTGTGCAACAAAATATTCAGTAGCATAGTAGTTTGACAACAACAACAACAACAACAACAACAGTAGTAGTAACTTTGCAAAGACAATATGAGCAGAGCGTAATCATTGGATTAGCGACAAATATTTATGTTGGATGACATTCATTATGTAATAGTCACAATATAGAGCGATACACAATAGCTCCAATTCATCAATTTAATATAGGCATGTACTCCTTATATAGTCATACGTGCTTATAATAAGAACTTGCATGACATCTTTTGTCCTACCCTCCCACGGCAGTGGGGTCCATAAGGAAATATAAGGGATATTAAGGCCCCCTTCTAATAGAGAACCGGAACAAAGTACTAACACATAGTGAATACATGAACTCCTTGAATTACAGTCATCCTCGAAGAGTATCCCAATTATTGTCACCTTGGGGTCTACGGATCCAAACAATAACAAGTGCATATAACTAGCATATAGGATCAAGAACTCAAATATATTGATGATAACATATAGGGTTCAGATATGATATCATGGCACTCGGGCCCTAGTGACATGTGATACGTCTCCAGCGTATCTATAATTTTTTATTGTTCCATGCTATTATATTACCTGCTTTGGATGTTTTATATGCATTAATATGCTATTTTATATTATTTTTGGGACTAACTTATTAACCTAGAGCCCACTGCCAGTTTCTATTTTTTTCGTTGTTTTTGAGTTTCGTGAAAAAGGAATATCAAACGGAGTCTAAACGGAATACAACTTTACGATGATTTTTCTTGGACTCTGACACACATAGGACTTGGAAACCAAGTCAGAAGAGTCCCGAGGCGACAACAAGGGTGCAGGGCGTGCCCCAGTGGGGAGCGCCCCCTGCCTTGTGGGTCACTCGGAGCTCCTCTAACCCTATTCTTTGGCCTATAAATTCCCAAATATTCCCAAACCACCAGAGGTGTCCACCAAAATACTTTTCCGCCGCCATAACCTTCTGTTCCTGTGAGATCCCATCTTGGGGCCTTTTCCGGCATCCTGCCAGAGGGGGACTCGATCACGGAGGGCATCTACATCAACTCTATTACCCTTTCGATGAAGCGTGAGTAGTTTACCACAGACCTACGGTCCATAGCTAGTAGCTAGATGGCTTCTTCTCTCTCTTTGATTCTCAATACCATGTTCTCCTCGACGTTCTTGGAGATCTATCCGATGTAATCTTCTTTTGCGGTGTGTTTGTCGAGATCGATGAATTGTGGATTTATGATCAACTTATCTATGAATATTATTTGAATCTTCTTTGTTACATCCATCCTCGGAGATTATCCCAATTATTGTCACCTTGGGGTCTACGGATCAAAACAATAACAAGTGCATATAACTAGCATATAGGACCAAGAACTCAAATATATTGATGATAGCATATAGGGTTTAGATACGATATCATGGCACTCGGGCCCTAGTGACATGTGATACGTCTCCAATGTATCTATAATTTTTCATTGTTCCATGCTATTATATTATCTGCTTTGGATGTTTTATATGCATTAATATGCTATTTTATATTATTTTTGGGACTAACTTATTAACCTAGAGCCCAGTGCTAGTTTCTATTTTCCCCTTGTTTTTGAGTTTCGCGAAAGAGGAATATCAAACAGAGTCCAAATGGAATACCACTTCACGATAACTTTTCTTGGACTCTCACACACGTGGGACTTGGAAACCAAGTCAGAAGAGTCCCGAGGCGACAACAAGGGTGCAGGGCGTGCCCCAGGGGGGAGCGCCCCCTGCCTTGTGGGTCCCTCCGAGCTCCACTAACCATATTCTTTGTCCTATAAATTCCCAAATATTCCCAAACCACCAGAGGTCTCCACCAAAATACCTTTCCGCCGCCATAACCTTCTGTTCCCGTGAGATCCCATCTTGGGGCCTTTTTCGGCATCCTGTTGGAGGGGATTCGATCATGGAGGGCATCTACATCAACTCTATTGCCCTTCTGATGAAGCGTGGGTAGTTTACCATAGACCTACGGGTCCATAGATAGTAGCTAGATGGCTTCTTCTCTCTCTTTGATTCTCAATACCATGTTCTCCTCGATGTTCTTGGAGATCTATCCGATGTAATCTTCTTTTGCGGTGTGTTTGTCAAGATCGATGAATTGTGGATTTATGATCAACTTATCTATGAATATTATTTGAATCTTCTCTGAATTCTTATATGCATGATTTGATATCTTTGTATTTCTCTTCGAATTATCAGTTTGGTTTGGCCAACTAGATTGGTTTTTCTTGCAATGGGAGAGGTGCTTAGTTTTGGGTTCAATCTTGCGTGATTTCACCCAGTGACAAAGTAGGGGTAGCGAGTCACGTATTGTATTGTTGCCATCAAGGATAAAAGATGGGGTTTTCATCATATTGCTTGAGTTTATCCCTCTACATCATGTCATCTTACTTATGGTGTTACTCTGTTCTTTATGAACTTAATACTCTAGATGCATGCTGGATAGAGGTCGATGTGTGGAGTAATAGTAGTACATGCAGGTAGGAGTGGGTCTACTTGACACGGACGTGATGCTTATATTCATAATCATCGCCTTGGATATCGTCATAACTTTGCGCTTTTCTATCAATTGCTCGAGAGTAATTTGTTTACCGACCGTATTATTTGCCTTCAAGAGAGAAGCCTCTAGTGAAACCTATGCCCCCCGGGTCTATCTTCTTTCATATATTTTCAGATCTATATACCAAAAATACCTTGCTGCAATTTATTACTTTTATTTACTTTTACGTTTTAGTAATCTTTTATATCTATCTCTATCAGATCTCGCCTTTGCAAGTGACCCTGAAGGGATTGACAACCCCTTTTTCGCGTTGGGTGCAAGTGTTTGATTGTTTGTGTAGGTGCATATATTGGGTACTTGCGTGTTTCTCCTACTGGATTGATACCTTGGTTCTTAACTGAGGGAAATACTTATCTCTACTTTGCTGCATCACCCTTTCTTCTTCAGGGAAAAAAACCAATACAAGCTCAAGAAGTAGCAGGAAGAATTTCTGGCGTCGTGGTCGGGGAGATCTACATCAAGCCTACCAAGTACCCATCATAAGCTCTCGTCTCTTGCATTACGTTCTTTTCCATTTGCCTCTCGTTTTCCGCTCCCCCACTTCTAAAACGTTTTCAAAAAAATACAAAAAGATTTGCCTTTTTATTCGCCCTTCTTTTGTTTGTCTTTTCGCTCGCTTTTGGTTACCAGTTTGCTAGATCGGTTAGTTGCTATCATGTCTGAATCTGGGGAGGTTATCATTGAAAATATTTGAGGGTCTTGCTAGTATAAATCTTGAGGAAAAATTTGGATCTTGTTCTTTAGATCATGAAACTGAAACTCCTCCTAATTATAAAGCAAAAACTTTTCATGTGGGAGACGGTAATATTATTGGGAAAAGTGTTATTCAAGAATTCTTTGATTGTACGGGAACTATGCCTATTAGTAAAAGATCTATCCTTCTCGAGACAAATTGTTATGCGGATGCCTTTGTCATGCTTATTGAAAAATTAGAAAGAAAATTTGTCCGCTTTGCAAAAGGTGTTTTATGAACTTTCCAATATTAATCATCCTAAAGCTAAAAAGATTGTCACTGTCATCCTTATGCGGGAATTTTATTTTATAATACAAGAGGCTAGGGAGATTTTTGCTTACTATAATTAAAATGTTGAACATCCTCCGATTGAAGAAATCCTCCATGATAAAGAAACTTTGCGTAGTTTGGAATCTCGGGATTATCAATCTTACTGCGACAATCTTAGGAGGAGAGTCCCTACTCAGAAAATCACTCAAACCTTGTACCTTGAGAACTATGATAAATTTGATTGGATTACAAGGGGAATTTATGTAGGATTTAATAATGATTAGTTGGAAAAGATGACTAAGGAACCTTTTAAAAATGATATACGCATTTTATATGATGATATATATGGTGATGATCCAGATTACGGGTTTATGAATGTCAAAATCACTAATCAAAGTCCTTTTTTATTAAAAAAAGTTACCTACTAGAAGGAAAATAAAGGAAAGAATAGATTTTCTAAGAAGAGTTTTGGAAGATTTGATTAAAAGGGAATTGCATACCAAATATGACAATACCTAGATCTATTGCAATATGCCTAGCTAGGGGCGTTAAACAATAGCGCTAGTTGGGAGGCAACCCAATTTTATTTTTGTGTTTTTTGTTTTGCTACTGTTCTTTAATAAAATACACATTATTACCTCTGTAGTAATTGTTTTTTTGGTGTTTAATTTGTGTGTGTGCCAAGTAAGACCTTTGGGATGGCTTACGGTGATAGTTGATTTGATCTTGCTGAAAAATAGAAACTTTTGCGCTTAGTAAAGTAATTTCATAATTGAAGGAAGCGCGATAAAATGCTGATTCTTTTTGCACAAGATTGATATGCAAATTGCCATTTTCCTAATTTTTCAGAATTTTTGGAGTTAAAGAAGTATTCGAAGTTTTCAGATTGCTACAGATTGTTCTGTTTTTGTCAGATTCTGTTTTCTATGTGTTGTTTGCTTATTTTGATGAATCTATGGGTAGTATCAGGGGGGGGGTATGAACCATGGAGAAGTTGGAATATAGTATATATTACACCAATATAAATAAAGAATGAGTTCACAACAGTACCAAAAAGTGGTGATTTATTTTCTTATACTAATGGATCTCATGATTTTTTTGTTGTGAAGTTTTCAAGTTTTGGGTAAAGATTTGATGGACTACGGAATGAGTGGCAAGAGCCTAAGATTGGGATGCCCAAGGTAATATTCAGGGACAACCAAGCATCTAAGCTTGGGGATGCCTCGGATGGCATCCCCTCTTTCGTCTCCGTCTATCAGTAAATTTACTTGAGGCTATATTTTTATTCACCATATGATATGTGTTTTGCTTGAAGTGTCTTGTATGATATGAGTCTTTGCTTTTTAGTTTCCCACAACCATCCTTGCTGTACACCTTTTGAGAGGGACACGCATGGATCGTGAATTTATTAGAATACTCTATGTGCTTCACTCATATCTTTTGAGCTAGGTAATTTTGCTCTAGTGCTTCACTTATATCTTTTAGAGCACGACGGTGGCTTTATTTTATAGAAATTGTTGAACTCTCATGCTTCACTTATATTATTTTGAGAGTCTCTCTAAACAGCATGGTAATTTTCTTTGGTTATGAATTTAGTCCTAATATGATGGGCATCCAAGAGGGATGTAATAAAAACTTTCATATAAAGTGTGTTGAATACTATGTGAAGTTTGATTCTTTATGATTGTTTTGAGATATAGAGATGGTGATATTAGAGTCATGCTAGTGACTAATTGTGGATTGTGGAAATACTTGTGTTAAAGTTTGTGATTCCCGTAGCATGCATGTATGGTGAGCCGTTATGTGATGAAGTTAGAGCATGATTTATTTATTGATTGTCTTCCTTATGAGTGGCGGTCGGGGACGAGCGATGGTCTTTTCCTACCAATCTATCCCCCTAGGAGCATGCACATAGTACTCTTTTTCGATGACTAATAGATTTTTGCAATAAGTATGTGAGTTCTTTATGACTAATGTTGAGTCCATGGATTATACGCACTCTCACCCTTCCACCATTGCTAGCCTCTCTAGTACCGCACAACTTCCGCCAGTGCCTTACACCTACCTTATATCTTCCTCAAATCAGCCACCATACCTACCTATTATGGCATTTCCATAGCCATTCCAAGATATATTGCCATGCAACTTCCACCGTTTTGTTTTATTATGACACGCTTCGTTATTGTCATATTGCTTTGCATGATCGTAAGATAGCTAGCATGATGTTTGCATGGCTTGTCCATTTTTGATGTCATTTGCTACGCTAGATCATTGCTCATCCCGGTACACCGCCGGAGGCATTCATATAGAGTCATATTTTGTTCTAAGTATCGAGTTGTAATTCTTGAGTTGTAAGTAAATAAAAGTGTGATGATCATCATTATTAGAGCATTGTCCCATGTGAGGAAAGGATGATGGAAGCTATGATTCCCTCACAAGTTGGGATGAGTCTCCGGACTTTATAAAAAATAAAAGAGGCCAAAGAAGCCCTTCAAAAATGGAGAGAGAAAATAGAGAAGGGACAATTTTACTATCCTTTTTTCACACTTGCACTTCAAAGTAGCACCATGATCTTCATGATAGAGAGTCTCCTATGTTGTAACTTTCATATACTAGTGGGAATTTTTTGTTATATAACTTGGCTTGTATATTCCAATGATGGGCTTCCTCAAATTGCCCTAGGTCTTCGTGAGCAAGCGAGTTAGGTGCACACCCACTTAGTCTCTTTTTGAGCTTTCATAAACTTATAGATCTAGTGCATCTGTTGCATGGAAATCCCTACTCACTCACATTGATATCTATTGATGGGCATCTCCATAGCCCGTTGATATGCCTAGTTGATGTGAGACTATCTCCTTCTTTTTGTTTTCTCCACAACCACCATATTCTATTCCACCTACAGTGCTCTATCCATGGCTCATGCTCATGTATTTCGTGAAAGTTGAAAATGTTTGAGAACATCAAAAGTATGAAACAATTGCTTGGCTTGTCATCGGAGTTGTGCATGATTTAATACTTTGTGTGATGAAGATGGAGCATATCCTGACTATATGATTTTGTAGAGATAACTTTCTTTGGCCATGTTAATTTGAGAAGACATGATTGCTTTATTAGTATGCTTGAAGTATTATTGTTTTTATGTCAATATTAAACTTTTGTTTTGAATCTTATGGATCTGAACATTCACACCACAATGAAGAAAATTACATGGATAAATATGTTAGGTAGCATTCCACATAAAAAATTCTATTTTTATCATTTACCTACTCGAGGACGAGTAGGAATTAAGCTTGTGGATGCTTGATACGTCTCCAATGTATCTATAATTTTTTATTGTTCCATGCTATCATATTACCTATTTTGGATGTTTTATATGCATTAATATGCTATTTTGTATTATTTTTGGGACTAACTTATTAACCTAGAGCCTAGTGCCAGTTTCTGTTTTTTTCCTTGTTTTCGAGTTTCGCAGAAAAGGAATATCAAATGGAGTCCAAACGGAATAAAACTTTACGATGTTTTTTCTTAGACCAGAAGACACACGTAGGACTTGGAAACCAAGTCAGAAGAGTCCCGAGGCGACAACAAGGGTGCAGGGCACGCCCCAGGGCCCCCCTGCCTTGTGGGTCCCTTGGAGCTCCTCTAACCCTATTCTTTGGCCGCCGTAACCTTCTGTTCCCGTGACATCCCATCTTGGGGCCTTTTCCGGCATCCTGTCGGAGGGGGATTTGATCACGGAGGGCATATACATCAACTCTATTGCCCTTCCGATGAAGCATGAGTAGTTTACCATAGACCTACGGGTCCATATCTAGTAGCTAGATGGCTTCTTCTCTCTCTTTGATTCTCAATACCATGTTCTCCTTGATGTTCTTGGAGATCTATCCGATGTAATCTTCTTTAGCGGTGTGTTTGTCGAGATCAATGAATTATGGATTTACGATCAGCTTATCTATGAATATTATTTGAATCTTCTCTGAATTATTATATGCATGATTTGATATCTTTGTATTTCTCTTCGAATTATTGGTTTGGTTTGGCCAACTAGATTGGTTTTTCTTGCAATGGGAGAGGTACTTAGTTTTGGGTTCAATCTTGGGTGATTTCACCCAGTGACAAAGTAGGGGTAGCGAGACATGTATTGTATTGTTGCCATCAAGGTTAAAAGATGAGGTTTTCGTCAAATTGCATGAGTTTATCCCTCTACATCATGTCGTCTTACTTAAGGCGTTACTCCGTTTTGTATGAACTTAATATTCTAGATGCATGCTAGATAGCGGTCGATGTGTGGAGTAATAGTAGTAGATGCAGGAAGGAGTCGGTCTACTTGACACAGACGTGATGCCTATATTCATAATCATTGCCTTGGATATCGTCATAACTTTGCGTTTTTCTATCAATTGCTCAACAGTAATTTGTTCACCCACCGTATTATTTGCCTTCAAGAGAGAAGCTTCTAGTGAAACCTATAACCCAGGGTCTATTTTCGTTCATATACTTTTAGATCTATATACCAAAAATACCAAAAATACCTTGCTACAATTTATTTACTTTTATGTTTTAGTAATCTTTTATATCTATCTCTATCAGATCTCACCTTAAGTGACCGTGAAGGGATTTACAACCCCTTTTTTGCGTTGGGTGCAAGTGTTAGATTGTTTGTGTAGGTGCATTATATTGGGGACTTGCGTGTTTCTCCTACTGGATTGATACCTTGGTTCTTAACTGAGGGAAATACTTATCTCTACTTTGCTGCACCACCCTTTCGTCTTCAAGGGATAAAACCAATGCAAGCTCAAGAAGTAGCAACATGCATGAAGCATAGCAGAGTCATAGCAGGATCAAGCCCTAACAAATTGACTCAATTACATGACAAATCTCATCCAACTTCATCACCATCTAGCAAGCCTACAAAGGAATTACTCACTACTGGCGGTGAGCATCATGGAATTGTTGATGAAGTAGGGTTGATGATGACGACGACGACGAATCCCCCTCTCCGGAGGCTCGAATGGACTCCAGATCAGCCTCCCAACAAAGAACGGGAGGTGGCAGCGGCTCTATCTCGTAAAACGCGATGATTCCTTCTCTCTGATTTTTTATCCGTCAGGCAGTACTTATGGAGTTGGAGGTAGGGCAAACGGAGGCTCGAGGGGTTGATACGTCTCCAACGTATCTATAATTTTTTATTGTTCCATGCTATTAAAGTATCAACCTTGGATATTTTATATACATTTACTAGCAACTTTATATCATTTTTGGAACTAACCTATTGACATAGTGCCCAGTGCCGGTTGCTATTTTTTGCTTGTTTTTTTATTTTGCAGAATATAAATACCAAACGAAGTCCAATTGCCACAAAACTTTTTGGAGATTTTTTTATGGTGATAAGAGACCCAAGAAGCTCCTAGAGCAAACGAGAGAAGGCCAGTGGGGCCCACTAGGCCCTTGGCACGCCCTGATGGTTAGTTGGGCCCACAAGAGGCTTCTTGACCTACCTCCGCCTCTATAAATACTCTAAAATCCCCCAAACCCTAGGGGAGTCGATGAAGTAGTTTTTCTGCCACCGCAAGTTCCAGAACCACGAGATCCGATCCAGAGGCCTTTTCTGGCACTGCCAGAGGGGGCAACGATCACAGAGGGGTTCTTCATCATCCTTGCTGCCCCTCCGATGATGTGTGAGTAGTTTACCATAGACCTAAGGGTCCTATTGGGGATATTACCACTGGGTGTAAACCGGCCAGGAGAGGCCGGGTTAACCCCATCAGTAGTTCATTATACCTGCAGCCCATGAAGACAGACGGCGACGCTGTATGAAGGCCCAAGGCCCAGAACCGGTTTAAGGCCTGTAGATATAAACCGGCATTCACAATGTAACTTGTATTATAAGATAGAAAGAACAGAGACCGAGTCGGACACGTTTATGAGCCGGCTTCGGGACTCTGTAAACCGACGGGCGTTAACCCATGTATATAAGGGGACGACTCGACGGCGGTTCAGAAGGACAGACAACAACTCGAGACTCAGGCAAAGCGTATTTGCTCCTTGGTCATCGAAACCCCATCAATTCCATCACAACTAGATGTAGGCTTTTACCTTCATCGTAAGGGGCCGAACTAGTATAAAACTCTCTTGTGTCCCTTGCCCGCTTTAACCCCTTTAAGCTAACCCGTAGCGATGGCTCCACGACTAAGTCCTTTCACGAGGACATCTGCCGTGACAAAACCACGAAAGTTGGCGCCCACCATGGGGCTATCGCACGATGGTTTCAAGTTCTTGGAGGGCAGCTTCGAAGGACTCAAGGGTTACGCTGTGGGCCGGATGACTAAGAGTCGTCGCGGCAAGCTCTACATTGACGATGCAGGCTAGGGCCCCGAGGTCGGCTCAATCGAGTACGGATACCGGGTCCCCTTTGGTGGCATACACGTTTTCATTGGCAAGATTGGCGAACCGGGCCCTAAGCCGGACATCTGCACCAACCTCGTCGAGACGGCTCAGCGTGCGAGATCTGCCCGGGTCAAGTCTGTCATGAAGCGTGCCTTCGTGGGAGTCATCCACGGAGGGGAATCTGAGGATAGATCGGAATCTGGTGGTGAGACTGTCGTTTATTCCGGCGACAAGTCATTGACCGGAGAGACCGAGTCGTTATATCGGTTGCAAGATGGCTGGATTAGGGGCTGTTCCGATGGCGACAGTATTCCGGACCCCTCTGAACTGCCAAACCGGGTTGCAATCTTCATGGCCGGTACGCAGCCAACGCTCCACTCTTCGACCGCAGCAGCGATGATTTCCGGATCGACGGCGACAATAGCGGCTGGGGCAGGAGGCCCTGTATGACCACCAGCTCAGGTTCTATCTGATTTGTTTGACGCATTGGTAGCGTTGATGGCGGAGGTTAACCCGGCGGATCAGGATGCACACAATGCGGAAATTGCGAAGGTGAAAGATCAGATCACACAGGCAAAGGCCGATTTGGCTGTTGAGGATACCAGGATGGCCACGGAGCGGGCCGCTTTGGATGCACAGGCTTACCAGCTCATGCTGGATCAGAGTGCGTCGAACGAAGTCCTGAAGAGGAGGCACCGATCCGGCCTGCCGCCGGTTTATGACGCTAGAAACCTCTTTAACACCCCAGGAGCAGGGAGCAGTAATCCGCCGGTGGTAAACCGGGCGGAGGCACCTGGGGCAGGGGCGCCGGTTCAGCCACGTTTGGTGGATCCGCCTCGTCAGAACAACATTGTAGCGCCACATGTCCCAACGCCACCGGGTCATTACTCTATCCCGATGGACAACATTGTTGCTGGCACTTCACGGTTGGCGGCCATCTCGATTGAAGGCGATTCTCCAGCGGCGGTCGAGATGCATCGGGTTAAGGAGCTTCTTCAGACGGCCTTGGTTCAACAGGAGGCTTATTCATATAGTCGCGATAGGATTCATTCCACTCCCCGTCCAAGCCGGAGTTACATCAGGCGGATGGATGAGCCGACAGTATCAAGCAATGCGCGGAACCCTGATCTGCCCCATGGCGATAACCCGGCGGGTGATGCTCAGGAGGTGGTGGACCGGGCTCGGGCATGCATAGAGGCCGAGTTAGCGGCGCAACATGAAGCCCGTCAGCTTACTCCGGTTCGTCCAACCACATCGGTGGAACCAGGGGTTACTTCTAGTTCTTTGGGAGTGTTGTGTCTCGTCCCAGCACTACGCAATGTGTGCCTACCAAAGGATTTCAAGGGCCCGCGCAAGGTGCTGAATTACACCGCCGATTTATCTCCTGAGACATGGGTCGAAAGCTATGAGATGGCCATGGAGATGCTAGATGTGGATGATGCGGCGTGTGCGAAATACTTCACCATGATGCTAGAAGGGACGACCCATACTTGGCTAAAGAGTTTACCGGCTAACTCTATCAGATCATGGGCCGAGTTGAGAGCCCGGTTTATCCAGAATTTTAAGGATACATGCAAGCAGCCCATGTCGATTATGGACTTAGCTGCCTGTGTCCAGGAGGAAGGAGAGTCAACAACCCGTTGGGTGCGTCGGGTCTCAGAAATTTTGCATTCATCGGACCGCATCAACGCTGATACCGCAGTTCTAACATTGGAGGGCAATTGCCGGTTTGAACCCCTGAAGTTGAAGTTGGGACGGCTCAAACGTCATTGTAATGACATGGGAACCCTCATGGCTGCTCTGGTGAAGTATGCCGATTCTGATAGTACCAAGGATCCCGAGTCTGACGATGATAAGACAGGGAAGGGAAAAAGGAGCGGCAACGCCAAGGGGCAGCACCACAACCCGGCGGGTCATGGAAATGGCGGCAAGCGTAAAGCGGACCACTACTTAGACTTCATGGCTAACACCAGCACGCAAGACAAGGGCCAACGACGTAAGGGTAAACCGCCCCAGCGTGGTGGAGCACCAAGTCCAAACCCAGACCGCTTGTCTTATCTATTGAACCAGCCTTGCCCAAAACATGGGACGAAGGAGATTCCGTCCACACACCTTTGGAAGGACTTCTACATCATGCAAGAGTTCAAAAATTCTAACTCTTTCCGGTATGATCATGGACCGGGTGGCGGTTCGGGACCCGGATCTCATCGGCCGGTTTATGGTGGAGGCAGCTCCGGTTCAGGTTTTCACGGCAACCAGAGCGGGCATGGCAATCAAGGCAATTAGGGCAACCAAGGTTGTTATAACAATCAGGGGAACCAGCAACAGCAGCAGCAGCAATCGGGTTACCAGAGCAACCCGAAGCAGTTGAATGGCGGGCAGTATCATGTCTTTACCACTAGCCTGGACAAGCGTGATCAAAAGCTTTATAAAAGGGTAGTGAATGCCGTTGAACCGGCGGTGCCCCGTTATTTGCGCTGGTCCGAGCAGCCGATTGTGTGGAGTAGAGAAGATCATCCACCCCGGGTTGACAATCCGGGTCATCTGGCACTAGTGGTGGCACCTCAGGTGGGAGGTTATAAGTTCAGTAAGGTACTCATGGATGGAGGAAGTAGTATCAATATTATTTATTATGAAACTTTCCGTCGCATGGGGTTAACAGATAAAAGTCTTAAACCGTCCAATACGGTGTTCCATGGCGTGGTGCCTGGTAAATCGGCATATCCTGTTGGTAAGATAGCTCTGGAAGTGGCTTTTGGAGACAAGCATGACTCGAGATCAGAAACTTTGACCTTTGAAGTGGTGAAAATCAAAAGTCCGTATCATGCCCTGTTTGGACGGCCGGCTTATGCTAAGTTTATGGCACGACCTTGCTATGTCTATCCGCAGCTCAAGATGCCGGGTCACAAGGGAACTATAACCGTACATGGGAGCCGCAAGATTGCTCTGGAATGTGAAGAAGGTGATGCGGCTTATGCTGAGTTGGTTTGTGCACGGTTTGTGCAACGGAAGAGTTGAAGTTTTACAAGGACAATGTTGACCCGACAGATATGACTTCGTTGAAGAAACCCACTACAGAACATGATCCGGCCCTGAAGTTTAAATCGGCTAATGAGACTAAGCTTGTTGACTTCGTGCTAGGCGATTCGTCCAAGCAGTTTAGCATCAACGCTAACTTGGATCCGAAATAGGAAAGCGCGCTCATTGAGTTCATCCATGAGAATCGAGACATCTTTGCGTGGAAGCCTTCTGACATGCTAGGTGTACCGAGAGAACTCGCTGAGCACACTCTCAATGTTGATCCCAAGTATAAACCGGTCAAGCAGTTTCTCCTCCGGTTCAATGAGGAAAGACGCAAGGCTATTGGAGAAGAAGTAGCTAGGCTCTTGGCGGCTGGATTTATCGTTGAGGTATTTCATCCTGAGTGGTTGGCTAATCCGGTGCTGGTCCTTAAGAAGAACGGCACTTGGCGTATGTGTGTGGACTACACAGATCTTAACAAAGCTTGTCCAGCAGATCCTTTTGCCCTCTCCCGTATTGATCAAATTATTGATGCTACGGCGGGTTGCGTGCGTTTGAGCTTTTTGGACGCATATTCTGGTTATCATCAGATCAAGATGGCAGTTAAGGACCAGGAGAAAACGGCCTTCATAACTCCTTTTGGAGCCTTCTGCTATGTTTCCATGCCCTTTGGGCTCAAGAGTGCCCAGGCGACTTATCAACGGTGTGTGCAGAATTGTCTTCATAAACAAATCGGCCATAATGTTCATGCCTATGTGGATGATATTGTGGTAAAATCAAGGAAGAAGGAGACATTGATTGATGACTTAAAGGAAACCTTTGATAACCTGCAGGTTTACAAAATGATGCTTAATCCGGCTAAGTGCATTTTTGGTGTACCGGTAGGCAAGCTCTTGGGCTTTTTGGTATCTAACAGGGGCATTGAAACTAATCCGAAAAAGATCAAGGCTATTACTTCCTTGGCTAATCCAAAGTGTATCAATGATGTTCACCGCCTGGCAGGCCGGATTGCCGCGTTGAGCCGGTTTATCAGTCGCCTTGGCGAGAAGGCCATCCCTTTATATCAGATGCTGAAGAAAACAGATAACTTCATCTGGAGTGATGCCGCTAATGAAGCGTTTGAGGATTTAAAGCGGCAGCTGGCTAATCCGCTGGTTCTTGCTGCTCCGGTTGACAAAGAGCCATTATTGCTATATGTGGCAGCTAACGCTCGGGCAGTTAGCGTGGCTATTGTGGTGGAGCGCAAAGAGGCAGGAAAGGAATATCCGGTTCAATTTCCGGTTTATTATATCAGCGATGTACTTATTGAGTCCAAGCAGAGGTATCCACACTGGCAGAAGTTGGTATATGGAGTTTTCATGGCGAGCCGGAAGCTTAAGCAATATTTCCAAGGCCATCCTATCACGGTGGTCAGCTCTGCTCCTTTAGGAGATATAATCCAGAACAGAGAAGCAACTGGCCGGATTGCTAATTGGGCTATCGAGCTCGGGCCTCACGGTTTGAAATACATACCCCGAACGGTGATCAAATCTCAGGCGCTTGTGGATTTCATCAATGATTGGACAGAACTACAAGCGCCAGAAGAGAAGCTGGATCACACTTATTGGACTATTCATTTTGATGGGTCCAGGCAATTGGAGGACTCGGGGGCTGGAGTCGTATTAACTTCCCCACGAGGTGATAAGTTTTGTTATGTTCTCCGTTTAATGTTCCCTTGCACTAACAATGCAGCTGAATACGAGGTTTTGCTCCATGGTCTTCGGATGGCTAAGGAGATGAACCTAAGCCGAGTTAAGTGCTTCGGTGACTCGGACCTGGTGGCTCAACAAGTGTCCAGCACTTGGGATTTCAAGGACCCACTCATGGTAGCATATCGTCATGAGGTGGACATTGTTGTAGGTCATTTTAAAGGTTATCAGGTGGATCATGTGGACCGACGGAAGAATGAAGCGGCGGACGCTTTAAGGCACCTGGGTTCCCAACGTAAACCGGTTCCACCTAATGTCTTCCTGGATGTTCTGCATAATCCGTCCGTCAAGCTCCCTGGTGAAGAGGATTTAGCTATTCCTGATCCGGAGGCTCAGTTGGTGGCGGCTCTTCATGTTATCCCGGATTGGACGGTTCCATATCTAGCGTATATGAACTGGGGCGAGTTACCAGAGGATGAGACTTTGGCCAGATAGATAATCCGGCGGTCCAAGTCCATGACTATTATCAATGGAGAGTTACATCATTGTAGTGTGACAGGGGCGTTTCAACGCTATGTATCTCCTGAAGAAGGCTGTGAAATTTTGCGCGAGATCCACGAAGGAGATTGTGGTCACCACGCCGGTTCAAAGTCTTTGGTGGCCAAGGCATTTCGTCATGGTTTCTATTGGTTGACAGCTCATGCTGATGCCGTGGACTTGGTCAAAAGATGTGATGGCTGCCAGAAATTCTCAAGGCACGCTCATGTACCAGCTCAAGAATTGAGGGTGATTCCAATCACCTAGCCGTTTGCAACTTGGGGGCTGGATATGGTCAGGCCTTTCAAGAGGTCCAAGGACAAGAAGACCCACCTTTTGGTGGTGGTTGATAAATTCATGAAGTGGGTGGAGGCAGAGCCAGTTAGCAAGTGTGACGCAGCCACGACGGTTCAATTCATCAAAAAGGTGATCTTCCGGTTTGGTTTTCCACACAACTTTATAACAGACAATGGTGCCAATCTATCAAAGGGTGCCATGAAGGAGTTCTGTCAGCGTGAGCACATCCGGCATGACGTGTCATCAGTGGCTCACCCACAGTCCAATGGTCAAGCAGAGAGGGCCAATCAAGAGATCTTGAGGGGCATCAAACCCCGGCTTATGGTTCCTTTGCAACGGATGCCGAGTTGTTGGGTTGAGGAGCTACCTTCAGTATTATGGAGCATCAACACCACACCCAACAGATCGACATGATACACGCCGTTCTTCATGGTTTATGGAGCGGAAGCGGTTCTTCCAACTGACATCCGTCATGATTCACCTCGTGTAGCGGCATATGTTGAAGCTGATAATGAGAAGGCACGACAGGAAGCTCTTGACCTGTTTGATGAGGAACGTGACATAGCGGCAGCCCGCTCGGCGATTTATCAGCAAGATCTGCGTCGTTATCACAGCCGCCGGGTTAGAACCAGAACCTTTCAAGAAGGAGATTTGGTGCTTCGACTCATCCAGGATCAGACGGATATGCACAAGTTATCCCCCCCTTGGGAAGGACCCTTTGTGGTCAGCAAGAATCTACACAACGGGTCATACTACCTAATCGATGTTCGAGAGCGCAAAGACTCATGTAAATCGAAGGAGGAGACCAACCGGCCATGGAATATTGCTCATCTTCGGCCTTACTATACTTGAGCTATAGGCTCTGCTTATGTACATATTATGACAATGTATATATTATGATCAATATAATAAACTGGAACCTCAGCTAAAGCGGGGTATCTGTTGTTTTCTTACATCATGTGTGGTTACATGGAGCTTCTCTTTCTAAAGCGGCGTCCGGTTTACCCCTTGATTTAGCTTCTCAAAGCTTTATATTACATCACTTGGGGGCTTGGTCGTATCCGAACCATAGCTACACCTTTTGATAGGCGCAATGCCATAACATCACTTGGGGGCTTGGTCGTATTCGAACCATAGTCACACCTCTTGATCGGCTCAAAGCCAAAACAATCTGGGGCCAAAGAGAGTGTTGTAAAACAACAACTCAAACATAGGCACTCACTGAGCACAGCTCAAAACGTTACTTGGGGATTCTTTGCTATCGCAATGAACTTAGAATCTACACTTGTAATGGGCTATCAAGCCATGGCTTGGAAGCCTGGTGTATACACCTAAAACCCCGGGTTAACCTGCCTCTTTAAGTAAGTTACTCCGCCCAGGTAAACCTGGTATGACCCTTCGAACTTTGACAAGTTACTCTAAAATACAAACCCTGAACTTGTCAAGTTAAAACGTGTGACACCCCAAAATTTTGACCTTGTTTTAATGGATTAAAGTTTTGCCAGGATTTAAAACTTTGATTTTTTTATTTTTAATCATTTTCTTCCTTGTTGTGATGGAGTTTTTCCCATAATGAAAACCTTTCAAATATGTTATTGGACCTGTTTAACCACTCAAGGAAAAACTTTTCTTGTATTAGTGGAACTAATTAAATAATCAAGTTGCTTGATTTTTACTTTCTTGAAAATAGTTTTTCAAGGTTAAATGGCCATATTTGAACTACAACCATTTGATAAATTCACTTAAAATTCCAACCAAAATTTGGAGATGTCATGTGAAGTCTTTAAACCACTTTTTTAACAAAAATAACTTTTAATCATATAATATTTTGAGCCCTACAACATATTTTCTTCTCTGATCCAGAGTGCAAATTTGCACTACAACCTTTTTAATTATTTCTTTCTAGCCTCCACCAAAATTATGGGATGTTGGTGATAGCCCATGATTCAACTTTATGCAAAAACCTAATGTTGTTCTTTGAAATTTTTGAGTGAATCAACCTCTTTTCCATTCTGGTCCAGCCTGGTGATTTCTACTGCAACCCTAATTATTTTTGCTCCAATGACCTTGTGCTTCCTCCTGCTTATAATCCTTCCTGCAAAACCACTAAGTCCAGGAGCATGCACCTATTGGACCATCTTTGGTTCATGAAAAGATGCCATTTATCTTCTGACCAGAATTGAAGCTCAGCAAAACTTGCACTCACAAGTTTCTGCATTTGACAAACTAACCTTACCACCTTATCTTTCATCTAAAGAGACACTGATCTGGAGAATTTGGCCACTCCAAGAAATGCCTAAGTGCCCTTGGCATTTTGTCAAACACCCTACGGGCATGATCTGTTTTGACATGAATTTTGACACTGCATTGTGAGCTTGCACCTTTGATCAAACCAACTTGTCCACTAGGCTCCCAGTTACTCCTAGCCTGGGTCTGTTAAGTGCCAGCCTCACCCAAGCTCTGTGGCAAGCTCTGGCATTACGTCGAGCACGTCCCGTGCACGCCAAGAGCGTGCGTTTGACACGCACGTGCGCCCGAGCCGCCGCGTCTCGCCCCGCACCCGTTTCGGCTCTTGGCCATCAGCAGCTAGCCGCCACGTAACCCCTTGAATCACCACGCCGCCCTGACCAACCTGGCCCGCTACAACACCACCGTCAGGGCACCCTTGGCGGCACGCCAGCGTCCGCAGCGCGCCTCTGCCAGGTCGGTGCCGCCCAGGCCTCTCCCGCTCGCCACCTGTCCATGGAACAACTCATCCTCATCCTCTCGAGTGTCCCCTAGCTCTCGTCGTCGCCACGATGCCCTGACGCCACAGTAAGGCGGTCCGCCGACGAGCTCATCCACGGCCGCCTCGGAACCGACCCCGGACGCCTATTTAAGGAGTTCCGAGCTCGTCTCCGCACGCACGCAACTCCAGGTCATCACCCTAGGACCCCCATTGGCAGCCAATCGACCCAGGGAGGTCTTCTTCCCCACCTTCGGCAACAGCGGCCGCCGCCATTGCCCCGGCCAGAACGGCGCCACCAGGGCCTCCCCCTCTCCGTTCTCTCCACCAAGAGCTTCCTCTTCCTCCCGTAAACCATTCCCACTACTCGATTTTGATCGGGACTCACCGCGGGAGAAAAATCACTTTGCCCGACGACCTCCGTCCGCCGCGAAGCTCGCCGTCGGCAGCTCCGTCCACCCCCAAGATCATAACGATTACCGAAGTGGCCGTCTTGATCTCCTGAGCATGCTGATGGCCTCCGTTCTCCAAACGATGCCGTCATTCACCGGTGAGCCTCGCCGGAGCCCCGCCCCGCTCGGGCAGAGGAGGGAGAAGACGCGGGCGACTGGTCAAACCTGACCAGTGGGCCAGGCGGGCCCACCGTCAGTGACCCAGCGCTGGTCCACGTGGGTTAAGAGGAAGCACATTTACAAAATACGCTTTCGACGTGTACGTGTTTATTCGAAACGTTTTTCTTTTTCTGTTTTATTTTAAATCAGTTTTTGACCAGAACTTTGACTGACTATATCTTTTTAAATATGACTCCAAATGAACTAATTCTTTTTCCTACCTCTCTCAAATATGGTCTAGTTTATTTTAAGATTTATTTCAAAATTTTCCAAACAACTTTTTTGTGCTGTTTTGATTTGTGTGTTAATTTAAATTTATTTTTAAATAGGAATTTTTGGAGAGAGGAAGGAAATCTTTCAAAGGCCTTGGAGTGCACCTTGCCTTTCCACACCATGAAGGCAAGCATTCTGAACCCCGTAATAATATTCTAGTGTGATAGTTGACACGTTTATAACACCACCTTATTTCGGAGTATTGTTATTTTATATGATATGATCATTTGCATGGAGGCATTGTGTGTGATTTTCCTTGTCGTGGGAAATAAACATACTTGTGATGGTAATCACACTCATGTGCCTTGCATGCATGCCGGAGAGGAAACCGGGAAAAGCCTCTGCCTTGGGTAGGCGTGAGCTTGTCGCTGGTCTCTCTTGGGACGGTTATTTCCGGTATGGCATGGTAAGGTATAATGAGTGTCGGTTCGTTGGTTGAAACACTTTTGTCATTCATGTCAGGCAGGAAACTTATAAACCTCCTGAGTCGACCACAGATCGAGTCTTGTTCCAGTAACCCCCATACTTGCCTTGTACTACCACTTGTCCCTGCCGCAGGTAGGGTACGGTCCAGTAAGTCGTCAACCCCTTCCAAGCACACACCATACAGAGAGGCCATGGTGGAAGGTACCGGTTGTAACCGGTAGGCTGGCCATCTGGTCCGGGGGCTTGGGTGTTTCCGGTTGGGACCGAGAGGGGAGGCCACCCCTTAGAGCGCGCGATATAAATTTGATCCCATGCTACGCGAGGTTGTAGCCTCCCCACTTAGAGTTTTGCTTAACAGGTGTCGTGGGTGATTCCAGACACCGATGAGTTGAGCTGGTGTGTGACCGTAGACGGAATTAGTCCCGATGGACTAAAGGAATCCGTTACTAGTGGGTAAAGAGTACCCCCTCTGTAGAGTTTAAACCTATTCGAATAGCCGTGTCCATGGTTAAGGATTACAGTCTGGGATGGGTCTAGTGTCGGTCTTAGTGTCGGTCTTCGGAGGAGGAACTGTTAAACCAGAACTTGGATCATGGTTTGAGACTTGTGATATTTATGATTATTATTTTGTTGTGAACTAACCCGTTATATTTTGGCACTATCGGATATCCCTGGAATGGTTCTACCTCCGGGATATTCACTATGATATCTTCATCCCTTTATGTGGCGTCCTCAGACGCCCGACTGTGGCATGTTTATTTCTTCGTTTATTTACAAGCCCTTTTTGTGGCGTCGCTCAGACGCCCGACTGTGGCATGCATGTTATTTCATTTACTTATAAGCCCTTTATGTGGCGTCGCTTAGACGCCCGACTGTGGCTTGTTTATTTCTTCGTTTATTTACAAGCCCTTTCTGTGGCGTCGCTCAGCCGCCCGACTGTGGCATGCATGTTATTTCATTTACTTATAAGCCCTTTATGAGGTGTTGCTGAGACACCCGACTGTGGCATTGCTTGTTTATTTACACGATAAGCCCTTTATGTGGCGTCGCTCAGACGCCCGACTGCGGCATTTTATTTCCCGCCTCTTATTTACTTATTTATGTTGCATATAAATAACTTGCTTGCATGCATATGAGGTGCTTTATTGATGACTGACGATGTGATTATAGAATATTTCCGTGCATTTTGGTCAATTATATTATACCTGTGTTCTTAATGTTTGCGAGTACATTCAAAGTACTCACTGGCTTGTCCCTGGCTATTGTCTTGGCCAGATTGCTTGCCCGGAGAGGAGCGTTGCGATGACAGCCTCGGAATCCTAAGCAGCAGTGATAGCAGCCTCGCGAAGATAGGAGTTAACCTGGTCAGCTGTTCCGGTGGGAAATGGAGTCCTATAGACCGTGGTGATCCACAAGCCGCTTCCGCCATCAATCACTAGAAACCATTTGTTGTACTCAAAGGCCACATTGGTCTTGTACTACATATTCTGTATTTTTGTTTGGAATTTCTGTATCAAGTTGATGCCTCATCAGCTAACAGTAGTCCTGGGGCTGATGAGCTCGACGGCCGTTTTTCTGGAAATTAATGCCCGGAAAACCGGTCGCAACAGACTTGGTATCAGAGCCAGGCTGACCATTGGCTAATCCTATCATAGCTAGGTCAATAAATTTAGGCAGGCCAACCCACCGAGCCATAACCAAACCCCAGCCAAGCTTCTCATGCAAGATAGCCCCACAGTGACCCAACACCTTTTGGCAGTCGGTGCCAAACCTACCAACCTAGCCGTCGATCATGCGCCAGTGACTGCCCCCCCCTAAATAGTCCTTTTTCGCAAACGTGTGAAGGAAGACTCCGTCCCCTTTTTCCTATAAAAAGGGCACGCTAGCCTCGACCCAGCACAACACAACCGCTATCCCAAACCGAGCCACAATGCCTGGTCCTGTCGTGCACAATGAGACCACAACAACTAACCTTGGAGGTTTTGTGACCATACTCGCAAACCTCACCCGTCGTGCCTATGCGTTAGAAGAGCCCCCAGAATATGTAGTGTACCAAGGACCCATGAGCGGTGAGAGCCGTCAATTTTGGGCCACTGTACACATCTACGGTAGGGGTCTAGCACCCGAACGCCCCTACAGGTTCACCGGAAGAACAACGTCCTTTGAGCCACAAGCCATCCAACTAGCTGCTCGAGAAGCTATAGTTCATCTCCGGCACTTGTCGCCCAGAGTTAACTGTCGCTCGTTCCACTACTACCCCAGACGTGAAGGATATGGTAGACCACCCCAAGTTGCCAACGGAGATCACGAGACAGATCCTGCATTGTTGCACCTAGTGCGCTACATAAGTGCACTAGAGGAACTGTGCGATTAGATCACTATTGATCTTATCGCAGCTCGTGGAGAGCTGGTCCATCGAGCCCCGGCAAGAGAAGAGGACGAGCCCAACGCCGACAACCCAGTCGTGCTGTTTGGACACCCGATTGAGCCCCTGAAGTCTGCCCCAGCCATCGGCCAAGGTGCTGCAATAACCCCAGAAGTGCTTCGTCGCATACTGGGAACACACTCCAACGGGGTTGTGGCCAACAATCCCCGAGATGGTCATCATCACTACCCCGAGCCTGCAGCCCCTCAACCCACTCCAGCTAATTCCGACGGCGAGACCCGTGGAGGAGCCTCAACATCCACAAGGCACGCCCGCATGGATGTAAACGAGGTAGACTAAGTAACCCGAGTTGTATCGAGTCCCAGTGTACCCTCGCGTTGTAGCCGTGTGACTGTCACATCCCTAGTTCTGGTATGCTCAAGGCTAGCTAGTCATGTGTGCATCATGTTTAAATTCTTTTAAATTTGAAATGGGGATTTGTGAAACCCTCAGATTTTTATTTCTGGAAATGACCCAGATAAAAATTTCTCCAAAAAGGTCCAAGAAATGTTCATGTCTCTCTCTGAAAATATTGGGCAGAGATAAAAATCAAACCAATATTTTTGGGAGATCATAGGTATTTATTTTGGGCATTTGGAGTTAATGCATAATTATTTGCATTGGATATATAAATGATATATATGTTTTATATATCCAAAAATTGTGCCAGTAATTGAGGAGCTCTGGAATAATACCATTAGCCCCTACAAAAAATGGCACAAGAAAATAAATTGATTTAGTACTTTTACTAAATCAAAAAAAATGTCAGAAAATAGAAAAGAAAACCAAATTTGCAAACTTACCCGTGCTTACCTGCGGCCCAGCTCCTGTGCGGCCCAGCTGGGCCAGCCCACCCGCGCCATCGTCCTCCTGGCGCCAGTCGGCCAGGCGTGTGGCCGGCGCGCGCGCACGGCCGTGCCGCCACGCCACCAGCCTGCCTGGCTCCCCTCCCCCGACGCCTGGACGTCCCGCGCGTCGCCACGCGACGCCCACCGCTCTCTCACTCTCCCTGGCTTTCTGTCCTCTCTCCCTCGCTCTCTCTCCCGCGAACGCCGAGCACCCCCGTCGCCGCTGCTCGCTGTTGCCGCACTCCCCGCCGTCCCCTCGCTCTTCCGATGAGCCCAGAAGCTCCGCCGCGTCGTCCTCGACCTCCTCGCTGAGCTATGCGACGCCGGATGCCCTGAAGCCCCCCCAACGCCGCCGTTTCCGACCTCGGTTGCCGGAGATCCCCGTCGTCGTTTCGCCGGACCCCGTGCCCTCCCTGCCTCGCCAGAAGCACCAGAAGAACCGCGGTGAGCCGCTGTACCTTTCTCCCCATGAACCGCCGTCTATCTCGCTCTCTAACCGCATCAGCCACCGGAGCCGAACGCTCCCCGCCGCCGGCCATGTCGCCGCCGCGGTTATAACACCCGCGAGTAGCAACAGAGCACGCAGGCGTGCTCAGCCCTTCCTCGGGAAGCCGCAGAACCCACCGGTTCGTCTCGAAACACACCGTAGCGCCTAATCACCGATGCCCGAACTCCGGCCGCCGCCGCGAGCTCGCTTCCGACGAGCTCGGTCCACCCCAGCTGCTCCCGCTTGCCCCGTTGGTTGCGCGCGATCGTCAGCTCCCCGTAGAGCCTCTCCGCCGCTCATTTAGTCGCCTGAGCTGCGATTCCGAGCACCTCCGCCGTCTCTGGTGTCGCCGGCGATGAGCCGTGGACCAAGTCCGGCGAGGTTGACTCGTTTGACCTGGGATTTGACCCCCCAGGGTCACTGACGTGCGGGCCCGTCTCTGTTAACCTTTAGTTAGTTTTAGATTAGTGCTAATTAACCCTGACAGTTAGCTTAGTCACTAACCAGTGGGCCAGGCCCTAATCAACCTAGATTAGTGCTAACGTAACACTAACTAACCCTGTTAGTTAGCTGCTACACTGACATGTGGGCCCCAGCCGTCAGGTTTGACCTGGGCTGGCGCTTTTGACCTGATGACGTCACACAGACGTCATGATGACGCAGTTATTCACTTTTCTGGATTTAATTTTAAACAGGAAATTCCAGAAAATGTTTCAAACTTCAAAAATTCATATCAAATCAACCGTAGCTCAGATTGAAACAAGTTATATATGAAAAATCATCAGAAAAATGCAAGGAACCCATTTATGCTAGTTTCATGCATGAAAAACCAACTTATACTTGCTGTATAAGTGAAAACGTAATAATGGCATGTTATATACTTCACTTGGGGTTTGCATATGAACCCTTGGTTCATATGAACTTCAACCAAATAAACTCTAGCTGCATTAGCTCAAACAACATCACATTCTCATGCCATGTTCATGCATCATATTGTTGCATGTGATTGTGTATTGATTGCGACACCGTTCCTTCTCGATAGGTTCTGCTCCGGAGACCGTTCCAGAGTACCTGTCAGAGGATCAGTGCCCCCTGTTGATCTACCAGGCAAGCAAACCCCCCCTTGTTCATTCCGATATGATCCCACTCTCGCTCCTGCTCTCTTTTATTGCATTAGGACAACAGCGAATCAACTGCTACTTTATGCTGCGGTAGTTGAACCCATTCCTCTGCATGACCTGTCATTGCCACAGTAAATAGTTGAAACCCACTAGCATGTGTAGGAGTTGTTTGAGCCATGTTGTGCTTCTACCATGCCATGCCTGCTATTGCTTAGAGTTGTGTCAGGTCTGATTCATTGGGAATGGATTGGAGTGATATGATATGTTCTGATGCTGAGAGTTAAGTGTGTGAACACGTTTTGGTAAAGGTAGCGGTGAGAGGCCATGTAGGAGTACATGGTGGGTTGTCTCATTGGGACCGTCCTTAAGAACCGAGTTCTGTGTAAGTTGTCCAATGACTAGCTACTACCACACATTGGGCTCCGGGCGCTCCAAGCTCTCTCGACTTATTAATCACCTCGGTCTCTGTCCAGGAGTCGCAACTAGTTTCTGGTGTTTGTAGGTAGTGTTAGTAGTCTACCAAGTGGCACCCGGCCAGGTGGGCTTGGGACAGACTAGGCACAAGTGGCACGGTGTACCAAGCGTAGATCCACCCGGCGAGGTGGGCTTGGGAACCCTGCACACATCGTTTGGGGCCGTGAGCGACACTCCGGCCGGATCTCCTTGCGGATGGAACCCGAATAGGCGATAAACCTGGACTAGAGTCTTGTGTGGTTAGTCAGGTCGTGGCCGACACCCTCGCCAGGCTTCCGCTTGAAGGTTGCCGAGATACATGACGTGTACATGGTGATAAGTGGTGAGAGCGTGTGTGAAGAAGTACACCCCTGCAGGGTTATCATGATCTATTCGAATAGCCGCGTCCTCGGTTATGGACTTCTTGGATGCTTACGTGGTACATAGACAACTTGAAGTGGATACCATAAAATGCTCAAGATAAGTGTGAGTGCTATGGATAGCCTCCTCGTGGTGAGACGGGGATGAATCCATAGTAGTGTATTGATGTGGTGATTAGCGGACTCGTGTGCGCCTTTTCAAAAGAGTTACCAACAGTCGTAGAACAGGATAGCCACAGAGTCAAAGCTGGCTTGCTGCAACTAAACCCCACATTACCTCCTTGATACTAATGCATGTATGATAGGATCTGATGTAAGTCTTGCTGAGTACCTTTGTACTCACGTTTGCTTTATTTATGTTTTGCAGATGAGACATCTGTCTCACTAGTAGTTCCGCTTGGACTTCGATAGGTAGCTTGTACCTCAGCTACGATCTTGATCGGAGGTTGTAGATAGTCAGGCTTCTCAGCCTTTTATTTTGTAGTTGTCTGTACTCAGACATGTAATGCTTCCGCTTGTTGCTTGTATGTTCTGAATGATGGGTCATGTGACCCCTGTTTGTATTTAATGCTATGTGGCTCTTCTGGGCCTTTATCTATATGAGTTTGCGTTATGTTGTGATGCCATGTTGTACAGCACATACTTGCATGTTATGCGTACGTGTAACGTGTATTGCTATGTGTGGGATCCGACTATCTAGTTGTTTATCCTTGGCAGCCTTTCATATGGGGAAATGTAAGTCTAGTGCTTCCGAGCGATAGTAGTCCGCTACAGCCCGGTTCACCGGAGTCCTGCTAGCCCAGCACTACTGCTCGGAACACTTGACTGGCCGGCATGTGTTTCACGTCGTTCCTGTGTCTGTCCCTTCGGGGAAATGTCACGCGGTGTTATCCGGAGTCCTGCCTAGCCTGCTACAGCCCGGGTTACCGGAGTCCTGTTAGCCCAGTGCTACAGCCCGGATAAATACGTTGATGACCGACATGCTCGATGTGATTCATGTATGCCTGTCCTCATAGGTTGGCGCCGCCTTGGGTTCACGACTAGCCATGTCGGCCCGGGTTCTCTGTCATATGGATGCTAGCGACACTATCATATACGTGAGCCAAAAGGCGCAAACGGTCCCGGGCCAGGTAAGGTGGCACCCGTGGGAATACCGTGCGTGAGGCCGCAAAGTAATATGAGGTGTTACATGCTAGATCGGTGTGACTTAGGATCGGGGTCCCGACAGTGACCTGGTAGATAGACACTGCCTGTTGTCGTGCCTCTGTTTTAATAGTAGCCTTGCCTGGATACGTCAGTATGAAGTATAAGATTTCTATCCCGGGCGCAGTTACCGGAAACCTCCCCGACAACACCCACAGTAACACGTCACTTTAGTGAAATATGTGTATCTGTGGTTTGACTCCGACCCGTGGAGCAGAGCTGGAAATTTCCTTACCATTCACCATGGTAAAAATGACCCAGCTCCGGTGCTATAAAGAGGCCACCGCGTGACCTCGCCGAGCACCTCTCCCCTTGTGCACCACCCTCACAACCTTTTTCTTGCCATGCCGAGCCCTAGCATTTATCTGAGAACCCCAGATGCAACCCCGGGTAGTTTTGTCAAAATATTGTGGGATTTTACCTGCAGTACCATGGGCACTACCCAGCCACCCCAGTACGAGTTGTTCAAATCGAGAATCACATCTTCCACCTCGAGATACTGGGCAGCAGTACACATCCCTCCCGTAAACTCAAACCAAGACCCAACAGAGGTCTCCTTCGTGGGGAAATCTATGCCAACCCCACAGATGGCCGTGGAAGCTGCGGCATGCGAAGTGCTCGCTCGCCTTCGATTCGCGGTACCTTATGCCAGCGAACGAGGGTATTATTACTTCTCGAGCCGTGCAGCGGCCGGAGGAGTAACATCTTTTCCCGGTGGGCGAGTTGAGAGAGACCCAGTCCTAGCCAACCTTGTCCAGTACGTCATCGCTCAAGAGCGTTTAACCCAACGCGTGATGGGTTATCTCCAGAGCCTCGCAGATGTAAATCCCCAGATCGCCATCGGCAGAACACTAAGGCCCGACTAGGAGAGACACGTGCATCGACTGGTCAATCCACTTTCCCCGATAGAAGAAGAGTGTGTCTCAGTACCAGAGACATTTTCTCGGGACCCCATCCAGTTACCGTTTGCATTATAGACGTCGCTGCTACGTTTATTATTGCAACATTTATTTATGCAATGTAACTTATGCATGGTACCCCGAGTTTGCGCAACGAGTAAATCTTTAGTTTCAATTAATATGAGTGATTCTGTTGCATTACTGTTTTTCTTCCGCGAATAATCCTGGGATGAGATTTCTCTTCCCTGAGCTGCTACATCTGCACCTTCTCATGACATGGATTATTTTATTTCACACAACGCAACGGCCGCAGACTCACAACCACAATCATTCAAGCACATACACTGTTTGCAAAACTTTGCAACGGTGTTACATCTGGCTAATCACCCCTTAACAACAGTTAGCACCCGGCACACCCCACCTACTCCTCGTGATCAGCACCACCGCGGAGAGCCAACACCCGAGCAGCAGCATCACGACGATCATCGAGGATCATCGCACACAGGAGCACGAAGAGCCCCAGCAGTGTCGCCAGTCCTTCGCATACCAGGATCGCGAACCAGTCCGGCATCGCCTCTGCCATTAGAGCCTCACTCGAGCTTTTGTAATCAGAAAATGGAGGAAGAAGGAGGAGGAGAAGCGAGGCCAGGTGTGAGAAATAAGAGAGGGACACCTCGGCCATTTTATAGCTCGAGCTCGGTGTACGATGGACGAAGTCCACCAACGCCGCTCGTCGCCCGATCGCCGGCGCTCGGAGACGAATCCGCGAGCAGTGCCGACAACACGGTGGCCCGCGAGGTGAGTGCACGCTACCCCGGCAGCTAGCACGCCGCGCACTACCGCAGTACGGCCTAGATACCCTACGCGCTAGACATCGCCGGTGGAGAAAGCGCGGGAAAGCGCGCGGGAGAGAGGAAGAAGAGAAAGCCAGAGGTAGAAGAAGAGGCCGACAGTGGGCCCTGGGTCCACCTGTCAGCCAGAGAGAGCACTGTGCTCTCGGGTGCGACCAGCGTATAAGTAAATTTAGAAATTATTCTAAATTTATATCCAGCGTAGAAATCTCACGTTTTTGTCCCAAACCGTAGATTTTTCCACGCAGCGCCAGTTTTCACACTATGGTTTTACACCACTTATTGCCCTCTCACTGTAACCACATTTTTATTGCATATTATTTTCTTAAAACAGCTTTTAACAAATCTCGAGGACGAGATTTTTCTTAAGGGGGGTAGTATTGTGACACCCCAAAATTTTGACCTTGTTTTAATGGATTAAAGTTTTGCCAGGATTTAAAACTTTGATTTTTTTTGATTTTTAATCATTTTCTTCCTTATTGTGATGGAGTTTTTCCCATAATGAAAACCTTTCAAATATGTTATTGGACCTGTTTAACCACTCAAGGAAATTCTTTTCTTGTATTAGTGGAACTAATTAAATAATTAAGTTGCTTGATTTTTACTTTCCTGAAAATGGTTTTTCAAGGTTAAATGGCCATATTTGAACTACAACCATTTGATAAATTCACTTAAAATTCCAACCAAAATTTGGAGATGTCATGTGAAGTCTTTAAACCACTTTTTTTTACAAAAATAACTTTTATTCATATAATATTTTGAGCCCTACAACATATTTTCTTCTCTGGTCCAGAGTGCAAATTTGCACTACAGCCTAATTAATTATTTCTTTCTAGCCTCCACCAAAATTATGGGATGTTGGTGATAGCCCATGATTCAACTTTATGCAAAAACCTAATGTTGTTCTTTGAAATTTTTGAGTGAATCAACCTCTTTTCCATTCTGGTCCAGCCTGGTGATTTCTACTGCAACCCTAATTATTTTTGCTCCAATGACCTTGTGCTTCCTCCTGCTTATAATCCTTCCTGCAAAACCACTAAGTCCAGGAGCATGCACCTATTGGACCATCTTTGGTTCATGAAAATATGCCATTTATCTTCTGACCAGAATTGAAGCTCAGCAAAACTTGCACTCACAAGTTTCTGCATTTGACAAACTAACCTTACCACCTTCTCTTTCATCTAAAGAGACACTGATCTGGAGAATTTGGCCACTCCAAGAAATGCCTAAGTGCCCTTGGCATTTTGTCAAACACCCTACGGGCATGATCTGTTTTGACATGAATTTTGACACTGCATTGTGAGCTTGCACCTTTGATCAAACCAACTTGTCCACTAGGCTCCCAGTTACTCCTAGCCTGGGTCTGTTAAGTGCCAGCCTCACCCAAGCTCTGTGGCAAGCTCTGGCATTACGTCGAGCACGTCCCGTGCATGCCCAGAGCGTGCGTTTGACACGCACGTGCGCCCGAGCCGCCGCGTCTCGCCCCGCACCCGTTTCGGCTCTTGGCCATCAGCAGCTAGCCGCCACGTAACCCCTTGAATCGCCACGCCGCCCTGACCAACCTGGCCCGCTACAACACCGCCGTCAGGGCACCCTTAGCGGCACGCCGGCGTCCGCAGCGCGCCTCTGCCAGGTCGGTGCCGCCCAGGCCTCTCCCGCTCGCCACCTGTCCCTGGAACAGCTCATCCTCATCCTCTCGAGTGTCCCCTAGCTCTCGTCGTCACCACGATGCCCTGACGCCACAGTAAGGCGGTCCGCCGACGAGCTCATCCACGGCCGCCTCGGAACCGACCCCGGACGCCTATTTAAGGAGTTCCGAGCTCGTCTCCGCACGCACGCAACTCCAGGCCATCACCCTAGGACCCCCATTGGCAGCCAATCGACCCAGGGAGGTCTTCTTCCCCACCTTCGGCAACAGCGGCCGCCGCCATTGCCCCGGCCAGAACGACGCCACCAGGGCCTCCCCCTCTCCGTTCTCTCCACCAAGAGCTTCCTCTTCCTCCCGTAAACCATTCCCACTACTCGATTTTGATCGGGACTCACCGCGGGAGAAAAATCACTTTGCCCGACGACCTCCGTCCGCCGCGAAGCTCGCCGTCGGCAGCTCCGTCCACCCCCAAGATCATAACGACTACCGAAGTGACCGTCTTGATCTCCTGAGCATGCTGATGGCCTCCGTTCTCCAAACGATGCCGTCATTCACCGGTGAGCCTCGCCGGAGCCCCGCCCCGCTCGGGCAGAGGAGGGAGAAGACGCGGGCGACTGGTCAAACCTGACCAGTGGGCCAGGCGGGCCCACCGTCAGTGACCCAGCGCTGGTCCACGTGGGTTAAGAGGAAGCACATTTACAAAATACGCTTTCGACGTGTACGTGTTTATTCGAAACGTTTTTCTTTTTCTGTTTTATTTTAAATCAGTTTTTGACCAGAACTTTGACTGACTATATCTTTTTAAATATAACTCCAAATGAACTAATTCTTTTTCCTACCTCTCTCAAATATGGTCTAGTTTATTTTAAGATTTATTTCAAAATTTTCCAAACAACTTTTTTGTGCTGTTTTGATTTGTGTGTTAATTTAAATTTATTTTTAAATAGGAATTTTTGGAGAGAGGAAGGAAATCTTTCAAAGGCCTTGGAGTGCACCTTGCCTTTCCACACCATGAAGGCAAGCATTCTGAACCCCGGAATAATATTCTAGTGTGATAGTTGACACGTTTATAACACCACCTTATTTCGGAGTATTGTTATTTTATATGATATGATCATTTGCATGGAGGCATTGTGTGTGATTTTCCTTGTCGTGGGAAATAAACATACTTGTGATGGTAATCACACTCATGTGCCTTGCATGCATGCCGGAGAGGAAACCGGGAAAAGCCTCTGCCTTGGGTAGGCGTGAGCTTGTCGCCAGTCTCTGTTGGGACGGTTATTTCCGGTATGGCATGGTAAGGTATAATGAGTGTCAGTTCATTGGTTGAAACACTTTTGTCATTCATGTCAGGCAGGAAACTTATAAACCTCCTGAGTCGACCACAGATCGAGTCTTGTTCCAGTAACCCCCCATACTTGCCTTGTACTACCACTTGTCCCTGCCGTAGGTAGGGTACGGTTCAGTAAGTCGTCAACCCCTTTCAAGCACACACCGTACAGAGAGGCCATGGTGGAAGGTATCGGTTGTAACCGGTAGGCTGGCCATCTGGTCCGGGGGCATGGGTGTTTCCAGTTGGGACCGAGAGGGGAGGCCACCCCTTAGAGCACGCGATATAAATTTGATCCCATGCTACGCGAGGTTGTAGCCTCCCCACTTAGAGTTTTGCTTAACAGGTGTCGTGGGTGATTCCAGACACCGATGAGTTGAGCTGGTGTGTGCAAGTTAGGTGTGTTTTCAATTAAAAGACCGTAGACAGAATTAGTCCCGATGGACTAAAGGAATCCGTTACTAGTGGGTAAAGAGTACCCCCTCTGCAGAGTTTAAACCTATTCGAATAGCCGTATCCATGGTTAAGGATTACAGTCTGGGATGGGTCTAGTGTCGGTCTTAGTGTCGGTCTTCGGAGGAGGAACTGTTAAACCAGAACTTGGATCATGGTTTGAGACTTGTGATATTTATGATTATTATTTTGTTGTGAACTAACCCGTTATATTTTGGCACTATCGGATGTCCCTGGAATGGTTCTACCTCCGGGATATTCACTGTGATTATTTCTTGAGCCCTTTATGTGGCGTCGCTCAGACGCCCGACTGTGGCATGTTTATTTCTTCGTTTATTTACAAGCCCTTATTGTGGCGTCGCTCAGACGCCCGACTGTGGCATGCATGTTATTTCATTTACTTATAAGCCCTTTATGTGGCATCGCTCAGACGCCCGACTGTGGCTTGTTTATTTCTTCGTTTATTTACAAGCCCTTTCTGTGGTGTCGCTCAGACGCCCGACTGTGGCATGCATGTTATTTCATTTACTTATAAGCCCTTTACGAGGTGTCGCTGAGACGCCCGACTGTGGCATTGCTTGTTATTTATTTACTCGATAAGCCCTTTATGTGGCGTCGCTCAGACACCCGACTGCGGCATTTTATTTCCTGCCACTTATTTACTTATTTATGTTGCATATAAATAACTTGCTTGCATGCATATGAGGTGCTTTATTGATGACTGACGATGTGATTATAGAATATTTCTATGCATTTTGGTCAATTAATTATACCTGTGTTCTTAATGTTTGCGAGTATATTCAAAGTACTCACTGGCTTGTCCCTGGCTATTGTCTTGGCCAGATTGCTTGCCCGGAGAGGAGCATTGCGATGACAGCCTCGAAATCCTAAGCATCAGTGATAGCAGCCTCGCGAAGATAGGAGTTAACCTGGTCAGCTGTTCCCGTGGGAAATGGAGTCCTATAGACCGTGGTGATCCACAAGCCGCTTCCGCCATCAATCACTAGAAACCATTTGTTGTACTAAAAGGCCACATTGGTCTTGTACTACATATTCTGTATTTTTGCTTGGAATTTCTGTATCAAGTTGATGCCTCATCAGCTAATAGTAGTCCTGGGGCTGATGAGCTCGACGGCCGTTTTTCTGAAAATTAATGCCCGGAAAACCGGTCGCGACAAAACAATGATTGGTTAAGTATTGAGGACCATCTTAAAAGGCTTTGCAAAAATGGTTTAACTCAGTGGCCTGGCAGCCCATGAAAAGCCTCGAATTTGGGGCTTGGCGGCCCGTGAAAAGCCTCGACTACAACTATTTTTATTGCCTTTTGTTCTCTTTGATTTCACAAGATTTATGATGTTTCTTAAACCGGTGTTCGTCAACCTAGTTAGGCTGTCAACTACAAGTTGTCGGTACACGATTAAATTATAATCCAGAGACTATCAGCCCGGTCTGGTTTTGACGCAAAGTCATCAGTATGGAATAAACCGATGTTTATCATAACCCGAAATGATTTTATTGTAAATCGGCATCTTATAACAAGAGTTGTTTATCCTTCAGAGCAGGGTTCTGACCCTCGCTACAATGTTGGTCAGCCAACATTATGTTTAAGATCACAGGTATTATATATTTCCATATTTGGTTATATTTCACAACCAGGGTTGTAAACCTTGGTCATATATATATATGGGTATCATGACCGGCCTGGCGGTAAACCGCCAGGGCGTTTTAAGCTTCTTATCTGCAGGAACAACTTGAATAAATGGTTATGGATATCATATACTAAGCATGTTGAATTAAGCAAGCATCAGTCACAGATAAAAATGCACGAAGGCATATCAGACCAAGTATTTTTACTGGCCTATTACAAGGCGTTTCAGTGTCCAAAAGGATAATTGTTTTTTCAAATACATGTGGCAGCATGTAGAACGTTAAACCGACCTCCGGTTCATGATTGGTCACCAGCTTGGCCTGACGGTTGCGGGTCATCTCACGCCGCTTCACCTCCCTCCTCTCTACCCAGCGGCTGGAAGTCAACAGTCGCCCAGTCGATCCCAGTTAAGGCTTGGAATACAGCTTCATCGCTTATAAGCGTGGACGGTTCAATGTCAGGGGCATAAGTGTGCTTATGGATTGGCGGGATAAGATTTTGAGCTTCTGGAATTGGTGCAGCAACCCGTTTGTTCTTGTCATCATAGCTTGCCTGATAGTATGAAAGGTCCGCCTCTTCGACCAGTTGACAAGCCAATGGGCGTACTTCCCGGTTTATGATTTGGAGATCATCTTCGCCAAATTGTGTGCCGTCTTCCTTCAAACTGGGATAACCTTGGGCCGCTTCAACTGGATCAAAATCAGGTACCCATGCTTTTGCCCGGGTTAGTGCGGCCAAAGCGCCCGTTCTAGCGGCAGACTTTTTTAGCTCATCTACCCGGGCAGGAAGCATAGATAACCTTTCTAAGGTATCCTTGATCAAGGTGGGAGGCGAATTATTGTGTGAAGCAGTATAGATGACCCGCTATGCGCCGGTATACAACTGCTCTATCAGAGTATAGGCCGCTTTCAATTTCTTCTGAACATCAGATCCCAAGTGGCTAATACGAGTTCCTGTATGATTACAAGGATTAATAAACCGGCAAATGCATGAAAGGATATGTGGAAAGCCTAAGTCAAGGATATTTACCGAAAACAACATCAGTCATGGCATGAATCTGCCGCTTTACACCGGTCAGTTCATCAACCACCAGTTTAAGTGCTGTTTCTGCGTTCTCAGCCCTTTTGGTCAAAGCGGATTTTTCAATCTCCCAGTCCGCCCGCTCCTTGTTGAAGCCTTCTTTAAGTTTTTCCATAGCGCCTAGAGCACTGGTTAGCTCCTCCTTGGCTTTGGAAGTTTCAGCTTGTTGGGACTTGAGGTTCTCTTGCAGATCAGCGGTTTGGCTTTCCTTCTTACTCAGTTCAGCCTATAAAGAGACAAATATATAATGAGTTAATAGTACATATTTGAAGTACCAAGCACATAACAAGTTATGCCCTTAGTACTTGGGGGCTAATGCATATTTGCTCTCTATCAATTTTTTTACAAGTCCCAAGCACAATACAAGTATTAAGCTTGGCACTTGGGGGCTAATGTGTATTTGCTCATACATTGCAGATATAGGAATTCTTCTACAAAGTCCCAGTTCATCTTTATCAAGTTAAACCGGCCCTTGGGGGCTACTTCAGTGAAGTTAAGATGCATTGTTGCAAACATAGAATTTTTACTAAGTCCCGGTTTAGATTGGTATCTTAAACCGTCACTTGGGGGATACCGGAGTTGATAAGCTACAATTAAATACTCCCTCCGTTCCTTGATATAAGGTGTATAGATTTTTGAGAAAAAGTCTGAAATATAGGGTGTATTGCGTTGCACCACTCGTTTGGATAACTTTTCTAGGGATTTGATTACATTTCCTTATATCATGTAAGCTCCTCTATTTTCTCATGTCAATTAGTCATGTGTAATCTCACTTAAAACTTGTGAAATTTTCCCTCCACGTGCGTTCTTTAATTTCCGTGCCAAAAACTATACACCCTATATCTAGGAACGGAGGGAGTATAAGGGAAAAACACTTATGAAGTTACCTCATATCGCTCCTTCATCATATTTACCAGACCGGCATCATAGTCGCGACTGGTGTACAGAAGGTTCAGATAGCTAGAATGAAGGTCTTGAGCATTCAGATGGGCATAAGTTGACAAATCAGCACTTCATTTGCCTTTGCCAATTGCAGAGAGTTCAGCCTTGGCAGTATGCTTTGATAAAGCGACAAGATTTCCCGGAGTGGTATGGCCAGTGCCAGTAATCATAACGTCATCATCTTTTCCCTCAGTAGCTCTTACTGGAGTTGCCGGTTTGTCAGTATCTTTTACTGGACTGACCGTTTTGTCAGTCCGGATAGGGCTGGTTGGCTGGTCAGCATGGCCTGTGGTATCAACTTCTACTCGCTCATCAATAAAGTCATGATCTTGAGGCGGTGGGTCATTTAGTATGGCATCAATGTTGGTCTCTTCAGGATCTGGAGTTTTTTCCGGATCAACAACCATGTCTTCATCAGCCAGTTTATTCAACCGAGCCTTCTTGCTTGGTCTGGGCTTGGCACTGAGACAAATAAAAACATGAAGGTCAGTATAGTGTATAAAACACATGTCAAGGATAAAACAAGTGTATAGCTCACCCAAGAACCGTTTTGAGGGGTGGAAGTTTGGTGGCTGACGATTCGCCAGAAGATGAGTGAGAAGTACCCTGATAATTTGAATCAGATGGATTAAGAGGTTGACGAAAACAACCCGCTTTGGGGCGTGAAGTATCAAGGGAATAAGAGAGCTCTGATCAGCGTTTCCAAACCGGAGTGTTCGGTAAACCGGCGGAGGTAACTACCTGGCCACTATGCCGGGTTGTGCGGCGAGCCTCATGCTGTTGTGTCTTCACAAGAAAGTTCGGATCCAAGTAAGCAAGAGGATGAGAAAATTTAACTTTCCGGTTTGCTCGACGTATTTTTAGTGTTGGCAAAGGATTTGAATCGGAGGAAAGAACGATTACCTCTACAACATCGGCTTGGCTGCCTTCAGCGTCTTCCTGACAATAATCATCATCAATAAGGCGTACAAAAATTGAACCAAGTGAGTCAAGTTCTACCTCTGATTCCGGGTTACCCACATCATCATCAGATGGTGGATCGGAGGATGCAGTGGTCCTTTTCTTGGCAGGTTTTTTAACAACCCTGGTCTTTGGACGAACTGTCTTGACCGGTTTATCTTGCGGCTTTGCCGGTTTGTCTTGTGGGGGTTTCTTGTTCCAGAACAGATCATCACCCTGTCAGAAAATAATTACACTTTCAGAGAATATTTGGACAGAAGCAATTTCAGATAAAAGGATTATATGATTCTTACAGCTGGTGGTTTGTTGAAGGTGCAGAAAGGGAGTAGTCCGGTTTGGGCACAGGCAGCCTCCGGTTCATTCAACATCTTTTTTACAGCCTCAGTGACTTCTTCATCTGTAAGCTGAATGTCAATGTGCCACTGAGCATCCTTCAAGCTCCCCGTATACTCACACATCAAACCGGAGCGTCGGCTTAAGGGCAGAATGCTCCAGCTTATCCAACAACGAGCAAGATCAACTCCTGTTAAACCGTTTGCCATGAAGGCTCTAAGCTTTGATAATTGAGGAGCATAGTTAGCCCTCTCTTTTGCAGTCAACCTTTGAGGGAAAGGATGTGTGTTGCTCAGGCGTTCAGGGCGGTAACCCGGCAGGGGGTTTTCATCAGGTGGAGATGTGTCTTTGTAATAAAACCAAGTGGCGTTCCACTCCTTGGGGTGACTGTGCAGTTTTGGATGAGTGAGGGAGTCCTGGATTAGGGGGGTATCCAGACAGCCAGACTATATCCTTTGGCGGACTGTTGGACTATGAAGATACAAGATTGAAGACTTCGTCTCGTGTCCGGATGAGACTCTCCTTGGCGTGGAAGGCAAGCTTGGCGATACAGATATGTAGATCTCCTCCTTTGGAACCGATTGTGTGTAACCCTAGCCCCCTCCGATGTCTATATAAACCGGAGGGTTTAGTCCGTAGGACAACAACAATCATACCATAGGCTATCTTCTAGGGTTTAGCCTCTTCGATCTCGTGGTAGATCAACTCTTGTACTACTCATATCATCAAGATCAATCAAGCAGGAAGTAGGGTATTACCTCCATCGAGAGGGTCCGAACCTGGGTAAACATCGTGTCCCCTGCCTCCTATTACCATCCACCTTAGTCGCACAGTTCGGGACCCCCTACCCGAGATCCGCCGGTTTTGACACCGACATTGGTGCTTTCATTGAGAGTTCCATTGTGCCGTCACCGTAAGGAAGGATGCCTCGTCTCGTTGTCAAGGATAACGTTACCTCTGGGGGAGCCCTGGTTGTCGGCAAACTCTCCGGCTAGGAGGTTTCGTCATGACCGCCCGTTCGGCTGCTACGCCGACGATAACTTCCCTGGTCATCAAAAATAGCCTCCAAGTCGGCTCGGAACTTGCCGAGCAGATGGATCCGATGGAGCTCTCTTCCCTAAACGAGCTCTTGGATCGCATCGCCGCTTTGGGAGTCGCTACGGACTATGATCGGATTGGGCTTAAACCCGACCAAAGGGAGATTAACTCTCCGCCTATCACCCATCAGATAGCGGTGGTGGAGGAGCAATGCGGCAATTCTTCCTCTATCTTGAGGACAAACTATGTCCAGATTTCCGAGCTCTCCAAGCCGGATACCCGTATACGGAAGGACATCACCCAAGCCTTGAACCTAGAATCAGGCAGCGGGCCAGACCTATCGGGCGACATCCCGGAGACCAAACTTCCAAGATCGAAAACTCCCCTGCCCCTGGGTCTCAGATCGGGTCAGGGATCGGACTCAAATCCGCCCACCCACCCAGATATAAGTGATCTCGCCCACATTAAACAAGAGCCCCAGGAAACAGTACATCACTATTGGGCCAGATTCCTCCTTGTAATGAACAAGGTCATGGACTGTCGCGAGGAAGACACAATCTCATTCTTCTGCAATAATTGCACGGACAAGGGAATCCTTAACGCCATAAGTCGCCATGACATAGCACACTTCGCTGACTTGGCGGCTATAGTACGGAAGTACTATGCTATGGAAAGTGCCTGGAAAACCGAAACAAAATTTTGGGATAATCCGGCTCTGACTAAACACCCAGTCCGAATCAAAAGGGTTCATCCTCGTAAGTTGCCCGATTCAATTACCAAAAAGCAAAAGCCCACTACAGTGCGTGGAACCGTATTGGAGGGATGGCTTAATGGACCCTGCAAAATTCACAGTACAGCGGATGCCATACCAACACACAACCTTAGAGCATGTTGGGTACTCCGGCAGGTGGCCAAGAGCGGTGAGGATCTCCTCATTCAAAATACCGCAGAGCACCATCCCGTGGATTACAATACAGTATTAACAGTCTTCGAGACATTCGCCTCAAATAATAGGCGCAAGCGAACACTCCGCAGCCTAGCCGAAATCTGCCAGGTGGCAGAAATAAATCCATGGAGCGACACGGCTATCACCTTCAATACCAATGACGAACCTAAATTCCGAACAACCCGAGCACCAGCCGCATTGGTCCTTAGTCCAATTGTGGACGGCTTTCGGCTCACTAAAGTGCTCATGGACGGCGGCAGTGGATTAAACATCATTTATGAGGAAACTCTTCAAAAAATGGAAATAGACAAGAACCGCATTGAGCAAAGCAGCACAACCTTCAGAGGAATCATCCCCAGTCGGGAAGCACGTTGCGCTGGGAAAATCACACTAGATGTGGTATTCGACACGCTGGAGAATTATAGGTCCGAAGAAATCACATTCCAAGTGGCCTCGTTCAGTAGAGGATACCACGCCCTTTTAGGGCGGGAGGCATTCATGATCTTCCAAGCCATACCCCATTACGGGTACATGAAGCTCAAAATGCCCGGGCCCAATGGAATCATCACTCTAGCTAGTGATCTGGACATAGCGCTCTGCGCCGAAAACAAAATAGCCGCACTAGCCCTCGAGGCATTATCTGAAGCCCTCGCGGCAGAGGAGTTAACTATGCTACACTCCACTGTGGACAGGGATGACATGATACTCGACAAGAGATCCAAGTCCACCTCTTTCAAACCAGCGGACGAGATAGTCAAATTCCAAGTCCATCCAACGGACCCCACAAAGACAGCCTCCATCGGGGCACAGTTAAACCCCGCTATGGACGCCGCACTACGGGAGTTCCTGCGCGAAAATTGGGACATATTCGCCTGGCATCCCTCAGATATGTTCGGAATCCCACGTAGATTGGCCGAGCATAGCCTTAACATTCTAAAAGGATTCAAGCCGGTCAAGCAGACTCTTCGGTGTTTCTCTGAACCTAAGAGACAAGCTATGGGAGAAGAACTAGCCAAGTTATTGGAGGCCGGATTCATCAGAGAAATAAAACACCCAGACTGGCTAGCAAACCTGGTGATGGTACCAAAGAAGGACAAATCCTGGCGCCTATGTGTCGATTTCAAGGACCTCAATAAGGCTTGCCCGAAGGATCCCTTCCCCCTCCCCCGCATCGATCAAATTATCGACGCTATCGCAGGACATGACTCATTGTGCTTCCTCGACGCATACTCCGGCTACCACCAAATTAAGATGGCGGTGTCCGACCAAGCCGCAACGGCATTTATCACGCCATATGGCCCCTTCTGTTTCAACACAATGCTTTTTGGGCTTAAAAACGCCGGTGCAACGTATCAACGCATGATTCAGACATGCCTGGAAAAGCAGATAGGCAAAACAATGGAGGCATACGTAGACGATGTGGTCGTTAAAACCAGACACGTCGACTCTTTAATAAACGACTTGAGGCTCACGTTCGACAATCTTCGAACATACGACATCAAGCTCAACCAGGAAAAATGCGTTTTCGGCGTACCCACCGGAAAGCTCCTGGGTTTTATCGTCTCGAGTAGAGGAATCGTAGCAAATCCGGCTAAAATGCGAGCCCTGTCACAGTTGGCTATCCTAACTGACCTCAAGCAAATCCAGAAATTAACTGGATGCGTGGCGGCCCTAAGCCGCTTTATCTCCCGCTTAGGAGAAAAGGCATTACCGCTTTATCGCCTCCTTCGGTGCACCGAACACTTTGAGTGGACGGACGCGGCCACGGCCGGACTGGAAGACATAAAGGCCATCCTGGCCACCAACCCAATCCTAGCCGCGCCAAGCATCGGCGAACCAATGCTGCTATATATAGCGGCAACTCATCAAGTTGTAAGGCAGTGCTCGTCGTCGAACGAGAAACGGACGGACACAAATTTCCCCTTCAAAAACCGGTATATTATGTATCCACTATCCTCACTCCATGCAAATCATGGTACCCGCATTATCAAAAGATAGCATATGCGGTATTCATGGCATCCCGGAAACTACGACACTACTTTCAAGAGTGTTCAATTACAGTGGCCTCGGAAGTGCCACTGAATGATATAATAAACAACCGCGACGCCACGGGCCGGATTGCCAAATGGGCCATTGAGCTCCTCCCGTTCGACATAACATATAAGCCTTGGCGAGCCATTAAGTCGCAGGTATTGGCCGATTTTGTTGCCGAATGTACAGAAGCCGAACTCCCTAAAGAGTACGGTGCATACTCCAATTGGATCATGCACTTAGACGGCTCTAAAATGCTGGCTGGTCTGGGGGCTGGCGTCGTTCTAACGTCACCTACCGGAGATACAGTCCAATATGTACTCCAAATACTGTACACAAACTCCAACAATGCAGCCGAATACGAGGCCCTGTTACATGGTCTTCGAATGGCAGTTTCCATGGGCATTCGACGCCTGGAGGTGCGTGGGGACTCGAACCTCGCAATATCCGAAATAAATGGAGACTTCGACACCAAAGATCCGAAAATGGCGGCTTATCGCAACGCCATCCTTAAGATGTCAGCTCGGTTCGAAGGGCTCGAATTCCACCATGTGGCTCGAGAAAACAATCAAGCGGCGGATATCCTCGCCCATATCGGCGCTAAGCGCGATACGGTCCCACCCAACATCTTCTTGGAAAGACTGTTTAAGCCATCCATGGTGTGGGAAGGGGACACCGGCAACAATAGTCCGGACCCGGCTACAACGCCAGATACCGAACACTCTGACATAATCGAAGGCTCCGCCACCGAAATAACACCTTCAGCCCACATAATAATGGCCGTCATCGCCCCATGGACTGAACCATTCCTGGCCTACCTAACCAGGCAGGAACTTCCCAAAGACCAAAATGAGGCACGCTGCATTGTGCGGCGATCTAAAGCCTACAAGGTCCACGAGGGAGAGCTTTATAAGAAAAGCGCTACCGGAGTCCTTCAAAGGTGCATCTCCGAAGAGGAAGGGCGGAAGCTTTTGGCAGAAATACATGCCGGACTCGGCGGCCACCACGCCGCAGCCCGGGCCCTCGTAAGTAAGGCCTTATGTACAGGATTCTATTGGCCGATGGCCCGGGCGGATGCACAGGACTTGGTCCAACGCTGCGTCGGTTGCCAACTTTTTGCACTCTTCCAGCTCTTGAGACAATTGGGTATTCTTCTCTGTAAGAACCTGCACCAATTGATATAGACCGGACCTAGAGGCGAGATCCGATCCGTTGTTGCGGCCCGGCCTTTCACGACACTCCACCACCAGTAGTAGCAACCTCTCACCGCGCACGCGATGTACACGAAGTAGAGGGTTTGAACCTTGCGGCCCAGCACGAGAAAACCAATCTCGACGAAGGTACTCATGCGCAAAACAATTTCCATGAAGAGAAATCGCAACACAGAGGTTTTCTAAAGATCCCTCCAAAAGTTGATACGGGTGTCTACCCTAAAAAACACATCATGTCTATTTCATATAAAAATAACCTGCTCTTACATGGCGCACGTACATGACCTTATATAGAAATTGACCCATCTAGTTTAATTGACAAACCGAACACATCTATCTCTACGCAATCTTGACCGTCTACTGATTTAAATAGCACATGCCTTTTACATCTAGCAAGTACTAAACCGACTCAAACAAATAAGCTGAGATAAACAAGGAATCTATCTTGATTGATGCGCCATCCTCAAGTGCCTCCGTGGTGCAGGTGGACCCCATCCCGACTCCTTTAAACATAAGTTATCCCACGTAAGAAACTTGGTGCATGCAACTATTGGTTGTTCTGGTGGCCGTGGCTGCCCAAAGAAATAACTGGCCTGATTTATTTCCTTTGAGAAGGAATCAAACTCTTGCACATCCACGTAGTACACAGCCTGATGGATTCTAATTGAGTTTTGGCTGGACCCACTCTCATGCATGCATGCTCCTTCATGTCCTGATTCAGGGAAATATAGAAACATATCTTCGTACTTGCTCATCATTTGTACAACTATGTCATGCATAGATGTCGTGCCTGCTAATCCATATTCATCTTGGAAAACGTCTGTAGCAGAGTCACTATTAGGTGCAGACGTTCTTCTATTATCAGCTATCATCGTTGTTAAATTACACGTGGTCGTATCATCCTGTCCTCCTTGAAACAAAACCGTCCTCGGTTTCGAGTCGATCTCTTCAACAATATTTTTATTTGCAGATTGAACGACGATCGTAAAAATTTCAGCAACTTTGACCTCTATTTTCTTTGTTTCTTCCTGCTCTTTTATCTTCTTAAGATATTCTTGCCTCCAAGAAATAAAACGCTCCTCACCCATTGGTACAAGGTTGTACTTCCGACCCTTCTTGATGGTATATCTATGTCTTTTACAGTCATATGCAACATCATGCTCTTTGTACCATGGCTCGCCCAATAACAAGTGACATGAAATCATCGGTGTCGGAATCACGTCACACAAAACCTCGCAAAAATAATTCTTCAATAGAAACGGTACCTTGGTTTGTTGCGTGACAGTGAGCTCTTCATGACCCAACGAAACAAGTATGGTTGTGGGCATGGTGTCATTGGCAGATTCAGCTTCTCCACCATCTCGATGCTTGCAGCATTGATCAAACTCATGTGATCAATTGTCATGGCGCACGATCTCTCTTGTACCACAACACGGGTATGGAAAAGGCCATCCCATCAACCTTCCTCCTCCAGTTGAAATCCATAGCTTAGCTTCCATGATAATCTAGTCATCTCCCGCACAGTGTCGTGAACAACCTTGCTCTGAATACCACCTGATATAGACCGGACCTCGAGGCGAGATCCGATCCGTTGTTGCGGCCCGACCTTTCACGACACTCCACCACCAGTAGTAGCAACCTCTCACCGCGCACGCGATGTACACGAAGTAGAGGGTTTGAACCTTGCGGCCCAACACGAGAAAACCAATCTCGACGAAGGTACTCACGCGCAAAACAATTTCCACGAAGAGAAATCGCAACACAGAGGTTTTCTAAAGATCCCTCCAAAACTTGATATGGATGTCTACCCTGAAAAACACATCGTGTCTATTTCATATAAAAATAACCTGCTCTTACATGGCGCACGTACATGACCTTATATAGAAATTGACCCATCTAGTTTAATTGACAAGCCGAACACATATATCTCTACACAATCTTGACCGTCTACTGATTTAAATAGCACATGCCTTTTACATCTAGCAAGTACTAAACCGACTCAAACAAATAAGCTGAGATAAACAAGGAATCTATCTTGATTGATGCGCCATCTTCAAGTGCCTCCGTGGTGCAGGTGGACCCCATCCCGACTCCTTTAAACATAAGTTATCCCACGTAAGAAACTTGGTGCATGCAACTATTGGTTGTTCTGGTGGCCGTGGCTGCCCAAAGAAATAACTGGCCTGATTTATTTCCTTTGAGAAGGAATCAAACTCTTGCACATCCACGTAGTACACAGCCTGATGGATTCTAATTGAGTTTTGGCTGGACCCACTCTCATGCATGCATGCTCCTTCATGTCCTGATTCAGGGAAATATAGAAACATATCTTCGTACTTGCTCATCATTTGTACAACTATGTCATGCATAGATGTCGTGCCTGCTAATCCATATTCATCTTGGAAAACGTCTATAGCAGAGTCACTATTAGGTGCAGACGTTCTTCTATTATCAGCTATCATCGTTGTTAAATTACACGTGGTCGTATCACCAATAATGATCCTCAAATCAGTTGTGCCAACCGTTTCAAGTCTCAGGGGCTACCGATATAAATAATCATCAAATTTTCTTACCCGTATATCCTTTACATACTGGTCCATGGCTGTGGCAAGACCATTTTGAGCGGCACGGATGTACGCGTCCCCCGAGTTGAAGGCATCAAACGCCTCTTGGGAGAAACAAGCATCACGGAGTATGGCCCAGCGACGCCTGTGATTCATGGCGCTCTCCACTTCAGAATTTGTAGCGGATATTTTATTCGCATCCTCTGAAAGAGGAGCATCCGACATGTGCCCCGCCTCCGTGTCCGGCCCTGGAGCCCGACTAGTGGAGGCGTGATCGGTAACTTCTCCGGATATAGTCCGGCGAGCGTTTTTCCTTCTAGGAAACATGGGTGTTGTTATGTTTTTAAAGACGCAACCACGGAGCAAGATTTTGTATCATACCTCTGCGCCGGCGTCTCGGTCCGGATCGCCTTCCTTTTTAGCCTGCCCGGCTTCGGCACCCCTCATGGGCGACTCGCCACGGGCTGGGCATGGTGTCCCAAGGACCTTCCCTGTAAAACACCGTACAGATACAGTAGGTGAAGTGTGTAAAAAAGGGATACTTCTCAAAGGTTGAGACTCTGGTCTCACTTACCTGCGAGGCAGGGAGTAGCCCAGGATAATCGGCTATGATAGCTACCATGGCCTCATCGCAACTTAACTGATAGAATATCCTGTCAATCAGCTCCACAAATATGTCCGGATCCTCTTTAAGGCCGGAGTTGAGGAACCGTTCAGGATCCTCTGGTTGTGGAGGTGGGCTGTTGATCTCCCTCACAGCCTTACGTAGCTCCTGCAATGAACTGGCAAGCTAAATATTTATTGCAAAAGTGCGGAAAGTATGGGTATAAAAAGTGGCAGCTTACCCAGCTCGGAGAATTGTACATGGAGAATCCATCCCGTGGCTTCATGTGGAGGAACTCCTCTTCCTCTCCCTTGTACAAACCGGACATAATTTTTGCTAGAGAGGCAACGGAGTCCGGCCCCTTACGACCGCAGCGGGTGGCATCATCTTCCCCATTGAAGTGCCACATGGGGTGGCCTCGATATTGAAGTGGCTGCAACCCCCGCATAATGCATATTGACATAACCTCAGTTATGGTCAGTCCTGATTGAGCCAACACCTTTATTCGGCCCATCAGGTAAGAAACGTCTCTAACATCTTCCTCCTGAGGGCTTCGTGGTTGCCAACTTAGGCACTTCTTCAAAGGGGCATTATCAAACTCAGGAAGGCCAATCCGAATAGGATCCGGAAGGGGGACATCCTTCATATAAAACCACTTTGAAGGCCAGTCTTCGGACGTCTTCTTCGGGGTACCGGATAGGTATCCGGTCTCGGCGATGCGCCATACTTCGGCCCCGCCCACTTGATATATTGACCCCCTCTGAGTACGGGGCACAAGGTAGAATAGCTTGTTCCACAACGCGAAGTGAGCTTCGCAGCCCAGAAACAGCTCGTAAAGGGCCACATAACCAGCGATGTGTAATACGGAGGCAGGGGTGAGATTATGCAACTGGAGGCCGTAAAACTCCAGGAGCCCTCGGAGGAACGGATGGATCGGAAATCCAAGTCCCCTTAATAAATAAGGAACGAGGCATACCCGCTCCCCCTTGGAGGGGTTGGGAGAGCTCTCCGCTTGCTCCCCGCCACTGTAGGTGGCGAGCCCGGCTCGAATGGGGACCATATACGCTGGAGGGAGAAATCCCTGGGTTTGTAGCTCCGCTAATTGACTGTGCGGGACGGAACACTTCTTCCAATCTCCGGGCTTAGGTCTACGGGAGCGAGATGAGGAGCTGCGCTGGCCGGCCATGTTGGAATGGATTTTTTCGGGCGCGCTCCGATGAATGCTCGCCGAGGGAGGATGGTGTGATTTGGATCTGAGAATCCCTGTCTCTTTAAATAAGCAGTTTGTTCACATAGCTGGGGTGGTAAATGTAAAAACGCCCTAGCCTCTCGCATTCGTTCGACACGTGGAAGATGGCCATTATTGGACGTGGAAGCCAAGAAGCGCAACATTTATGAGAAGCCGGACACTATTTAACAGATATTCGGAATTTGTAGAAGAACCCGCCTTGCAATGCCGAAGACAATCTGCGCGCCGGACTCATCGTCATTGAAGCCTGGTTCGGGGGCTACTGAGGGAGTCCTGAATTAGGGGGGGTATCCGGACAGCCAGACTATATCCTTTGGCCAGACTGTTGGAGTATGAAGATACAAGATTGAAGACTTTGTCTCGTATTCGGATGATACTCTCCTTGGCGTGGAAGGCAACCTTGGCGATACGGATATGTAGATCTCCTCCTTTGTAACCGATTGTGTGTAACCCTAGCCCCCTCCGGTGTCTATATAAACCGGAGGGTTTAGTCCGTAGGACAAAAACAATCATACCATAGGCTAGCTTCTAGGGTTTAGCCTCTACGATCTCATGGTAGATCAACTCTTGTACTACTCATATCATCAAGATCAATCAAGCAGGAAGTAGGGTATTACCTCCATTGAGAGGGCCCGAACCTGGGTAAACATTGTGTCCCCTGCCTCCTGTTACCATCCACCTTAGACGCACAGTTCGGGACCCCCTACTCGAGATCCGCCGGTTTTGACACCGACAATGAGGAAAAGTAACTGCCTTCCTTTTCTGAACCACCATTCTGCCCAATTCGGTGTTGGGTCCATCTGTGAATTCTGTGCGACGGTTTAAGTGAAAGAAATCCCTAAACAATTCTACGGTAGGTTCCTCTTGAAGATAAACCTCGCAAAAAACTTGGAAGTGGCAGATGTTGGTCACAGAATTAGGACCGATGTCTTGAGGGCGTAGTTGAAAGCTGGCCAGTATATCCCAGATTTTTTTGAACCGGGAGGACTGAAACCCCGACCTAAGTGATCAGCAAACAGAACTACCTCTCCGTCCTTGGGGGTAGGAGAATTTTCCGGGCCAGGGACCCTTCAGTGGATAACATCTTTCTTTGCTAAAGTGCCCGTTTTAACAAGGTTGTTTAGCTGTTCTTCAGTCACTCGAGAAGGAGCCCAATTGCATTAATAGACTTGCTTGGCCATGGCAACGAAAATCTAAAACATTATGTTTGCCGGTTTAAGATTTACAGTGGACAACTATACAACGATATAAGGGTGTAAGCATGTTATTAAACCGGAGCTGGCTAGTGATAAACCGGAGGTTACTAATGGAGACATTATAATGGTGAAGTACATTGGCGGTTTAACAAGGGGACTAATGGTATCTACCGGGTCGTCATTTTTTTCACAAGTTAAACCACCTAATCTGGCATTGAAGATACAAGTATACAGATGTATACGTGAAGGAAAAACAGATTTCACAAGTTGGCATTATAATTTTGGATCTGCCGCATGTCAGAAAAGGAAAATATATTCAGACCTAAGAGTTAGTACCAAAACAGTTGATGAAGGTTCAGATGGGATCTTCTACTTAAACAGGGTGAATGGATGGAAAGAAAAGCTATGGCTGTCACTATGCAGAGTAATATCCAGATTTGAATCAAAGAGTTATTACACAAACGATGAACACCAACGAACACCGACGAACATCAAAGAAAACTGAAACCCTAGAGACAGATCTATGGCAGAAGAACAGAGAGCTTACCGATGTTGATGGAAGAGCGGAGAAGCGCCGCGGTTCTCTGGTACGCTCAGGGTGATGCAGCGGCCGGAGTTGAGGCAGAGGCGACGGTCGACGGTGGCGGCGGAGCTCCAGAGGTTGGGCAGCGCAAGGAATAGGAAGAGATGAAGAGACACGAGGGGGGGGGATGGAAAGACCCCCTGGCTCTATTTATAAAGACAAAAGATAAGCGTGAGGCGCGAAAATCGAGGAGTCCAAAATTTGGATATGAGGCAGAGCTGTCGCCTCGATTGTCAGAGGCTCATTAATGAGGATGGATTATATGCAATTTTAAATAACATGTGATGTCATGGCGGTTTACCATGGTTCTGGGAAGTGACGTCACGACGGTTTACAAAGCATGTGAAGGTATTGAAGAAGAGATTTTCTTAAGTATTCAGGACTGACATGAACCAGTTCAAATCAGTCTGGGGCCTAATGTTGGGGATATTACCACTGGGTGTAAACCGGCCAGGAGAGGCCGGGTTAACCCCATCAGTAGTTCATTATACCTGAAGCCCATGAAGATAGACGGTGACGCTGTATGAAGGCCCAGGGCCCAGAACCGGTTTAAGGCCTCTAGACATAAACCGACATTGACAATGTAACTTGTATTATAAGATAGAAAGAACAGAGACCGAGCCGGACACGTTTATGAGCCGGACGACCCGGAGGCGGTTCAGAAGGACAGACAACAAGTCGAGACTCAGGCAAAGCGTATTCGCTCCCTGGTCATCAAAACCCCATCAATTCCATCACAACTAGACATAGGCTTTTACCTTCATCGTAAGGGGCCGAACTAGTATAAAACTATCTTGCGTCCCTTGTCCGCATTAACCCCTTTAAGCTAACCCGTAGCGATGGCTCCATGACTAAGTCCTTTCATGAGGACATCTGCCATGACAAAACCACGGCAGGTCCGTAGTTAGTAGCTAGACGTCTTCTTCTCTCTTTTTGATCTTCAATACAATGTTCTCCTCGATGTTCTTGGAGATCTATTTGATGTAACTCTTTTTTGCGGTGTGTTTGTTGGGATCCGATGAATTATGAGTTTATGATCAGATCTATCCATGGATATTATTTGAGTCTTTCATGAACTCTTTTATGAACGATCTTTATAGCCTCATATTTCTTGTCCGATTTATTGGTTTGGTTTGGCCAACTAGATTGATTTATTTTGCCATGGGAAGAGGTGCTTTGTGATGGGTTTGATCTTGTGATGCTCAATCTCAGTGATAGAAAGAGACATGACAAGCATGTATCGTTTCTATTAAGGGTAACAAGATGGGGTTTATTCATACATGAGTTTATCTTGTCTACATCATGTCATCTTGCCGAATGCATTGCTCCGTTTTTCACTGGATGCATGCTGGATAGCGGTCGATGTGTGGAGTAAAATAGTAGATGTGGAATCGTTTTAGTCTACTAATCTTGGACGTGATGGCTATATACATGTCAATGCCTTGGATATCGTCATAATTATTTGCTTTTCTATCAATTGCCCAACAGTAATTTGTTTACCCACTATATGCTATTTTCTCGAAAGAAGCCTCTAGTGAAAACTACGGCCGTCGGGTCTATCTCCTATCATATTAAAACCAAAAATACCTTGCTGCAATTTTTGTGCGTGTTTTAGTTAGATATATTTATAAAATCCCATAAAATTTAATCTATCTTAATGCCTTTGAGGGATTGACAACCCTTTTACGCGTTGGGTTGCAAGTATTTGTTGTTTGTGTGCAGGTGTTGTTTACATAGTGTTGCTTGGTTCTCCTACTAGATTGATAACCTTTGTTTCATAACTGAGGGAAATACTTACCTTCGCTGTGCTGCATCATCCCCTCCTCTTCAGGGAATTACCAACGCAGATTACAAGCAATCAGGGGCCCATAAGCTCAGGTGCCGGCCCCGCCACCTGAGCTTGTGGATCTGTGGTGCCCCCCTCTAGCAGATCTTTTGCTAGTATTTTCTATATATTTCAGAAAAAATCTCCATAAATTTTTAGCCCAATCTGAGAATTTTTATTTCTGCACAAAAATGACACCATGGTAGTTCTGCTAAAAACAACGCCAGTCCGGGTTAGTTTCATTCAAATCAAGCAAATTAGAGTCCAAAACAAGAGCAAAAGTGTTTGGAAAAGAAGATACGTTTGTGATGTATCAACTCCCCCAAGCTTAACTCATTGCTTGTCCTCAAGCAATTCAGTTGATAAACTGAAAGTGATAAAGGAAAACTTTTACAAACTCTTTTGTTCTCGTTGTTGTATATATGCTTAACTAGTGATCAAATTTTCAGCAAAGATTATGAACTAACCATATGAATGATAACACTTAGGTCTCACATTTACTCATGCCAATAACATAATCAACTAGCGAGCAAATAATAAGATATTTGAGATGTCAACAATTTGTCAAAACAATCATAATATGTTATGATAATATAGTATCTCGCTAGCCCTTTCCGAGACCACAAAACATAAATACAGATCACCTCCGAAGTTCAAGCGGCGACTAAACATTGTAATTCAGGGTAGAAAAGATCTAGTCAAGCTCACATCCAACATTGTCGAGGTACACAAACAGGGGTGTATGTTTCCCCTGACTTGTGCACGGACGAAAGGCCTCCGCCCCGGCAGCCAAAGCTTGGCAGAAGAATAGCTACACGAACATCCAAAGCAAGGCCAAGCCAGAGAAGTAGCTCTTAGTGAGATCAAAGAGCGGATCAAGAAGACCAAGACAAAACAGTAGAGCACCACCTTGGGAAGGCCTCCCTTGCCGGGCAGGAGAGCCTTCCCGGGTCTGGGCCACCCTAAGGACAAGTCCAATATTTCCCTGGCAGGCTTGCGGGTCTACCAAGGGCAATTCTCCCCGCGAAGGCTCCACCGCTCCACTGCTCCACCGCACCGCAACACAAATCCGTTATTAGTGTGGTGTTGAGCCCCCAAGTGATTAAGTGGCTTCCACTAAGCACGTGACAACCATTTGGAAGGCTGATTACCCTCATATGACACCCGTCCAGAGGTGTGTCAAGCAGACAAGCAGAAGATGATTAAGTGGCACGACATGCTTGCCGGGCTGCATCCTTTGTATGACACCTAGCAGTGCATTTAATGCACTTTGTCCTAACTACCAGAGTTAGGTATGATAGCACTGTTAGCTATCTAATCATTAGATAAAGACTGTTTTGCCATTGTGGTCACCCCTTAAGCTATAACATGAGGTCCAAGGCAACCTAGCAAAGGATTCAGACTTTCACACACTTGTACGCGTGTAGCTGCTCTCCCTGAGGCAGCCTTACCGGGCTTGAGCGATGCATGCTCGACGTGTTCCCTCATCCAATCCACGAAGTAGGAGCAGCGTTTTATGCTTCTCAGCAGCCCGAACCTGGGTAAAAATCACCAGCTTCACCATCGTCGTGTTGTTCCATGGCCTCTGCTCTTTGTGCAACATGATCTTCCCCCTTGCCGAACCACAAGGGGTTGATAGTCTCATAGCTGATCGTGTTCCACCACGACAACTTTGGCGCGCCAGGTAGGGGGAAGTGCTTGCATGAACCCGAGGTTGTGAACAACACGCCGATCGTCATCATCATCTTCATCATCGCCACCAAGATGGTGTATTTTTGTAGCTCCGTCCCTTCCGAACCCCGTTCCTCGTCTCCACCGCAGTGGAGGTGACGGCAAGGACGAGGGATGACAGCATCGCGCGGATACCATGGTTGGTAGAAGTGGTGGGCCACCATGTTGCCAGTGACCAGAAGAAGGAGGGAAGCGTGCAGCGGCGCCGCCCTCCTCACGTTCTCTCGTCGAAGCACTTTTGATCCCAAAAGGTGTTGCTTGGATGGATGAATGACAGAAATGGTGAATGATTGTCCTCCTCCTCCCTTCTCACTTGTCAATGATCGAGCCGCGCAGTGGTGGCGTCACCGGCGTCGATGAGCCCGCGTGGGACTCCGATGATGTGTGAGTAGTTTACCATAGAGCTACGGGTCCGTAGTTAGTAGCTAGATGGCTTCTTCTCTCTTTTTGATCTTCAATACAATTCTCCTCGATGTTCTTGGATATCTATTTGATGTAACTCTTTTTTGCGGTGTGTTTGTTGGGATCCGATGAATTATGAGTTTATGATCAGATCTATCCATGGATATTATTTGAGTCTTTCATGAACTCTTTTATGCACGATCTTTATAGCCTCATATTTCTTCTCCGATTTATTGGTTTGGTTTGGCCAACTAGATTGATTTATTTTGCCATGGGAAGAGGTGCTTTGTGATGGGTTCGATCTTGCGATGCTCAATCTCAGTGATAGAAAGAGACATGGCATGCATGTATCGTTGCTATTAAGGGTAAGAAGATGGGGTCTATTCATACATGAGTTTATCTTGTCTACATCATGTCATCTTGCCTAATGCATTGCTCCGTTTTCCCATGAACTTAATACACTAGATGCATGCTGGATAGCGGTCGATGTGTGGAGTAAAATAGTAGATGCGGAATCGTTTCGGTCTACTAATCTTGGACGTGATGGCTATATACATGTCAATGCCTTGGATATCGTCATAATTATTTGCTTTTCTATCAATTGCCCAACAGTTATTTGTTTACCCACTGTATGCTATTTTCTCGAAAGAAGCCTCTAGTGAAAACTACAGCCGTCGGGTCTATCTCCTATCATATTAAAACCAAAAATACCTTGCTGCAATTTTTGTGTGTGTTTTAGTTAGATATATCTATAAAATCCCATAAAATTTAATCTATCTTAATGCCGTTGAGGGATTGACAACCCCTTTACGCGTTGGGTTGCAAGTATTTGTTGTTTGTGTGCAGGTGCTGTTTACATAGTGTTGCTTGGTTCTCCTACTGGATTGATAACCTTTGTTTCATAACTGAGTGAAATACTTACCTTTGCTGTGCTGCATCATCCCCTCCTCCTTAGGGGATTACCAACGCAGATTACAAGCAATCAGGGGCCCATAAGCTCAGGTGGCGGCCCTGCCACCTGAGCTCCACCTGAGCTTGTGGATCTGTGGTGCCCCCCTTTAGCAGATTTTTTGCTAGTATTTTCTATATGTTTCAGAAAAATTCTCCATAAATTTTTAGCCCAATCTGAGAACTTTTATTTCTGCACAAAAATGACACCATGGTAGTTCTACTAAAAATAGCATCAGTCCGGGTTAGTTTCATTCAAATCAAGCAAATTTAGAGTCCAAAACAAGAGCAAAAGTGTTTGGAAAATAAGATACGTTTGGGATGTATCAACTCCCCCAAGATTAACTCATTGCTTGTCCTCAAGCAATTTAGTTGATAAACTGAAAGTGATAAAGGAAAACTTTTACAAACTCTTCTATTCTCGTTGTTGTATATATGCTTAACTAGTGATCAAATTTTCAGCAAAGATTATGAACTAACCATATGAATGATAACACCTAGGTATCACATTTACTCATGCCAATAACATAATCAACTAGTGAGCAAATAATAAGATATCTCAGATGTCAACAATTTGTCAAAACAATCATAATATGTTATGATAATATAGTATCTCGCCAGCCCTTTCTGAGACCACAAAACATAAATGCAGAGCACCTCTGAAGTTCAAGCGGCGACTAAACATTGTAATTCAGGGTAGAAAAGATCCAATCAAGCTCACATCCAACATTGTTGAGGTACACAAACAGGGGTGTATGTTTCCCCTGACTTGTGGACGGACGAAAGGCCTCTGTCCCGGCAGCCAAAGCTTGGCAAAAGAATAGCTACACGAACATCCAAAGCAAGGCCAAGCCAGAGAAGCAACTCTTAGTGAGATCAAAGAGCGGATTAAGAAGACCAGGACAAAATAGTAGATCACCACCTTGGGAAGGCCTCCCTTGCCGGCCAGGTGATACGTCTGCGTCGTATCTACTTTTCCAAACACTTTTGCCCTTGTTTTGGACTATAACTTGGATGATTTGAATGGAACTAACCCGGACTGACGCTGTTTTCAGCACAATTGCCATGGTGTTATTTTTGTGCAGAAACAAAAGTTTTTGGAATGATCTGAAACTTCACGGAGATTATTTTTGGAAATAATAAAAAGTACTAGCAAAAGAATCAAGGCCAGGAGGCCCACACCCTTTCCACGAGGGTGGGGGCGCGCCTGCCCCCCTAGGCACGCCCCCTGCCTCGTGGCCCCCCTGGAGCTCCACCGACCTCAACTCCAACTCCATATATTCGTGTTCGGGGAGAAAAAAATCAAAGAGAAAGATTCATCGCGTTTTATGATACGGAGCCGCCGCCAAGCCGTAATCTCTCTCGGGAGGGCAGATCTGGAGTCCATTCGGGGCTCCGGAGAGGGGAATCCGTCGCCATCGTCATCATCAACCATCCTCCATCACCAATTTCATGATGCTCACCGCCGTGCGTGAGTAATTCCATCGTAGGCTTGCTGGACGGTGATGGGTTGGATGAGATTTATCATGTAATTGAGTTAGTTTTGTTAGGGTTTGATCCCTGGTATCCACTATGTTCTGAGATTGATGTTGCTATGACTTTGCTATGCTTAATGCTTGTCACTAGGGCCCGAGTGCCATGATTTCAGATCTGAACCTATTATGTTTTCATGAATATATGTGAGTTCTTGATCCTATCTTGCAAGTCTATAGTCACCTACTATGTGTTTTGATCCGCCAACCCCGAAGTGACAATAATCGGGACCACTCCCGGTGATGACCATAGTTTGAGGAGTTCATGTATTCACTATGTGCTAATGCTTTGGTCCGGTACTCTATTAAAAGGAGGCCTTAATATCCCTTAGTTTCCAATAGGACCCCGCTGCCACGGGAGGGTAGGACAAAAGATGTCATGCAAGTTCTTTTCCATAAGCACGTATGACTATATTCGGAATACATGCCTACATTACATTGATGAATTGGAGCTAGTTCTGTGTCATCCTATGTTATGACTGTTACATGATGAACCGCATCCGGCATAATTCTCCATCACCGATCCAATGCCTACGAGCTTTTCACATATTGTTCTTCGCTTATTTACTTTACCGTTGCTACTGTTACAATCACTACAAAACCCAAAAACATTACTTTTGCTACTGTTACCATTACTGTCATACTACTTTGCTACTAAATACTTTGCTGCAGATACTAAGTTATCCAGGTGTGGTTGAATTGATAACTCAACTGCTAATACTTGAGAATATTCTTTGGCTCCCCTTGTGTTGAATCAATAAATTTGGATTGAATATTCTACCCTCAAAAACTGTTGCGATCCCCTATACTTGTGGGTCATCAAGACTATTTTCTGGCGCCGTTGCCGGGGAGCATAGCTCTATTCTTTGAGTCACTTGGGATTTGTATCTGCTGGTTACTATGAAGAACTTGAAAGACGAAAGAACTAAGATTTTCCCCTCAACTACGAGGGGAGGTAAGGAACTGCCATCTAGCTCTGCACTTGATTCACCTTCTGTTTTGAGTAAGCTTGCGACACCTGAACCTGCTTCTGCTATTAATTCTGATATGTCGCATGTTATTGATGATGCCACTTCTGCTATGCATGATACTTATGATGAAACTACTTCTATGCTTGATACTAGTGTGCCACTTGGTGAATTTCTTGATGAACAACTTGCTAGGGCTAGAGAGAATGAAATTATTGAAACTGATAATATTGATGAAAGTGATGTTGAAGATTCTCCCCCTAAATATGAATTGCCTGTTGTGCCTGAGGGCTATGTTATGGATGAAGAAACTGCTAGAGACTTTCTTGCTTGCAATGATAGAAGTGATCTTGAGAAATTATTAGCTAAGCTGAAACAAAAAAACTATGAATGCTAGAATGAAATATGATCCTGCTTATGCTACTTCACCTATCTTTGTTACTGATAAGGATTATGAATTGTCTATTGATCCAGATATAATTACTTTGGTTGAATCTGATCCTTTCTATGGCTATGAATTTGAAACTGTTGTGGCACATCTTACTAAATTAAATGATATAGCCACCCTGGTCACTAATGATGATAAAACTCGCTACTATTATATCCTTAAAATATTTCTGTTCTCATTAAAGGGTGATGCTAAGATATGGTTTAATTCTCTTGATCCTGGTTGTGTGCGTAGTCCCTAGGATATGATCTATTACTTCTCTGCTAAATATTTCCCCGCTCATAGGAAACAAGTTGCTTTAAGGGAAATATATAATTTTGTGCAAATTGAAGAAGAGAGTCTCCCACAAGCTTGGGGGAGGCTTCTCCAATTACTTAATGTTTTGCCTAATCATCCTCCTAAGAAAAATGAAATACTTGATATCTTTTATAATGGACTAATCGATGCTTCCAGAGACCACCTGGATAGTTGTGCTGGTTGTGTTTCCAGGGAAAGAAGAGTTGATCAAGCTGAAAATCTATTGGATAATATGTTGACCAATGAAAGTAATTGGACACTTCCTGAACCAAGTCCTAAGCCAACGCCGAAGAAAAGGGTGTTCTATTTCTCAGTCCTAAAGATATGCAAGAGGCAAAGAAATCTATGAAAGAAAAGGGTATTAAAGCTGAAGATGTTAAGAATTTACCTCCTATTGAAGAAATATATGGTCTTAATTCATCACCTATTGAAGAAACACGTGGTCTTGATAACCCGACACAGGTAGTAAAGGTAAATTCTCTCTATATATTTGATGAAGGTGATATTCCTCGTTATAAGTCTACTAGCCAATTCTTAGATGAGTTTGATAATTTTATGGTTAAGCAGGAAGACTTCAATGCTTATTTTGGTAGACAATTAAAACATAATGCTTATATGACTGTACATTTGAGTGATTATATGTCTAGAGTTAAAGGTGAACTTAAACTCATTAGTAAACATGCTTTTATGGTTATCACTCAAGTAGAAAAAGTACTTAAAGCTCAAAATGATTTGCTCAATGAATTGAATAGTAAGAAAAATGATAATGCTATTAGGGTTGTGACTAGAGGGGGTAAAATGACTCAAGAACCTTTGTATCCTGAGGGCCACCCTAAGAGAATTGAGCAGGATTCTCAGAGAAATAATGTTTATGCACCTAGTCCTTCTAAGAAGAAGAAAAAGAAAAATGATAGGACTTTGCATGCTTCTAGTGAACCTATTGTCGACACACCTGAGAATCCAAACACTATTTCTATTTCTGATGCTGAAACACAATCTGGTAATGAACATGAACCTAGTGATAATGTTAATGATGATGTTCATGTTGATGCTCAACCTAGTAATGATAATGATGTAGAAATTGAACCTGCTGTTGATCTTGATAACCCACAATCAAAGAATCAACTTTATGATAAGAGAGACATTGTTGCTAGGAAGCACGGTAAGGAAAGAGAGCCATGGGTTCAGAAACCCATGCCTTTTCCTCCTAAACCATCCAAGAAAAAGGACGATGAGAATTTTGAGCGCTTTGCTGAAATGATTAGACCTATTTTTTTGCGTATGCGTTTAACTGATATGCTCAAAATGAATCCTTGTGCTAAGTATATGAAAGATATTGTTACAAATAAAAGAAAGATACCGGAAGCTGAAATTTCCACCATGCTTGCTAATTATACTTTTAAGGGTGGAATACCAAAGAAACTTGGAGATCCAGGAGTACCAACTATACCATGCTCCATTAAAAGAAACTATGTTAGAACTGCTTTATGTGATCTTGGAGCCGGTGTTAGTGTTATGCCTCTCTCTTTATATCGTAGACTTGATTTGAATAAGTCGACACCTACTGAAATATCTTTGCAAATGGCTGATAAATCAACTGCTATACCTATTGGTATTTGTGAGGATGTGCCTGTTGTGGTTGCAAACGTTACTATTTTAACAAACTTTGTTATTCTTGTATTCCCGAGGACGATAGTATGTCTATTATTCTTGGAAGACCCTTTTTGAATACTGCAGGGGCTGTTATTGATTGCAACAAAGGCAATGTCACTTTTCATGTTAATGGTAATGAGCATACGGTACACTTTCCGAGGAAACAACCTCAAGTCCACAGTATCAATTCTATTGGAAAAATTCCATCGATTATTTTTGGAGGTTTTGAATTTCCTCTTCCTACTATCAAAAAGAGATATGATATTCTTATTATTGGGGATGTGCATATCCCCGTTGAGGTAACATAAGTGTTATTCGAAATTTCTCCGGTTCCATGCTATTCGGAATGAGTTTGTTAACAAGACTTAATCAACCTTGTTAGTGGATTCCTTTTGAAGAACATGAGATGGATGAAGTTAGAAGGCACAACCTTCTGTACCCTCCTTTTACTTTCTTTTATTTAGTTAAAATAAAGCAAAAATAGTATTTTTCTGTCTGTTTTTTGAACTATCCGTGCAATATAAAATTACCCTGGAAATAAAAGTTCTCCAAATGCCCTGAAATTGAAATATGTTTTTTCTGGAATATTTGAGAATATTTGGCACTGAGAACACATCAGGGGGAGCTGGCACCTGGCCACGAGGGTCCAGGGTGCGCCGACCCCCCTGGGCACTACCCTGCCTCGTGGGCCCATGGTGGCTCCCCTCCACTTATTCCTGCACCCACACACTCCTTCTTCCTCCCAAAAAAATCACCAACCAGCTCAAGCACGAGTTCTTAGCTCATTTTGCTGCGATTTTCGATCTCCTTGCTCAAAGCACCTCTCACAAAACTGCTTTGGGGGATTGTTCCTTGGTATGTGACTCCTCCATTGGTCCAATTAGTTTTAGTTCTAGTGCTTTATTCATTGCAATTTTTTGCTGCCTAGGTGACCATGTTCTTGAGCTTGCATGTCAAATTTATATGGTTCCAAGTAGTTCTAATGCATGATATAGGCTCTAGGCACTTGTAAGAGTAGTTGCTATCAATTTTGTTGAGCTTGGTTCACTTTTATTTGAAGTTACTAAAAATTTCAGAAATTTTCAAAAAAATGATGAAGAGATTTTTGAGGGGATCTTCGAGCCGAAGCTCGAAGGATAAGAAAAGTGAAGAAGAAGAGGCCCAAATATAATCTGCTTCGTACCGCGGAGGTTCAGCCATGTGAATGGCCTTGCGATGATTTCTTGAGAGCAGCCGGGATTTATGATGATTTTTATGAGTTGGCTGAGAATGCAGGCCTCACTGACTTTCTACGCGACCAACACGAACAGTATCTCTTACTCACCAATACCTTTGTGCAAAATTTTCATTTCCATTCTAGGAGGTCACCACCTACGGTGGATTTCGATTTATATGATGAGTATAAGGAGATGACCCTTCGTGAATTCTGTGAGGCTTGCAAGTTACCTTTTTCGGGTTTCATAGAGGAACCACACAACAATGATGTGGAGGGGTTTATTGATACAATTGCTGTAGGGGAAATGAGGAAGGTTTCCGACGCACGAATCACTAGCATACATTTTCCTGTTCTACGTTACTTTGCTATATTCGCTAATAGATGCTTAATTGGTCGCGGAAACTGTGGAAACCTGAGTGTCCCAAATATTATTATTGTGTGCCATGCCTTGTTTCGTGATGACATATTTAGTATGGGCGCTATTGTTGCAAAGCGGTTAAATCTTAACCGCACTAAGGGCCCCATCTTGGGAGGCATCTTCGCCTCACGCCTCGCTGCATACTATAACATACCTATTAGGCACTTTGAGAAATAAGAAAAATTGCTGCCTACTGTTTATTTAGATTATAAGAGTATGGTAGCACATGATTTTATTGTTAAAAATAGGGAAAGGGCACTTAAATACAAACTGTTATTTGATAAGAATCACCCGGAGACTATCACCTTGCCTGCTCCTTCCTTATTTGATTTATCTGCAGGCCAGTATCTTGTTCCGCTAGCGACCATCCAAGCATACCGGGACCCTACATCAGCCACATAGCCAGAGCCGGAACCACAATTTGATCCTCCACGAAAGTCTAATTACTAGTGGGATCCGGAGATGATTGCCAACCAGTGGCACTCAGAGGCTTCTTCTTCTCAATACGACCCCAACTACACCTTTGGATATCCGCCCGGCCAGCCGTGGCAATAGACCAAGTTAGGCCAAAAGCCTAAGCTTGGGGGAGTACGTATTTCTCACCGACATTACATTTATGTTCACACACTCATTGCTAGTTGTCGGTGCTCATACTTTTTCACTGTAATATCCATACTAGATTATTTTCTTTTTGTGCTTTCTTCTTGTGTGTTTGATAAACCTTAAGAAAAACAAAAAAAATTAGTAGTAGCTTTTAGCTAGTTTACTTTTCATGCTGTAGTAGTAATAATTAAAAAGAAAACCCAAAAATATTTCCTGTTCTTCTTTTGCCTGTTGGGAGCATTCCCGTGTAAATAGTTTTATTTCTCTTCTTTTCTTTGGGGGTCGATAGGAGAAGACCTTGATGAAATTTTTGAAGTGGCTTTTATATGCATTATTGTTGATTTAACCAAGAGCCCATATTGCCTTGTCTTCTCCTTTGCATTGAATGCTTGCAGATTCCAGCTTAGTCCAATGCACGTGCACTATTATTATTATTCACATCATTCGGTCGTGCAAGTGAAAGACAATAATGACGATATATGATGGACTGATTGAGATAAGAAAAGCTGGTATGAACTTGACCTCTCTTGTTTTTGTAAATATGATTAGTTCATCGTTCTTGATTCAGCCTATTATGAATAAACATGTTTGCAATGACAATTAGAGATTATAGTTGCTTATGCCATGCTTAATTAGCTAAGACCTTATAATGGTTTACCTTGCGTGCCAACATGCTATTAAAATGGTTGTGATGTGGTATGATAGGGTGGTATCCTCCTTTGAATGATTCAAGTGACTTGACTTGGCACATGTTCACACATGTAGTTGAAACAAATCAACATAACCTTCATGATATTTATGTTCATGGTGGATTATATCCTACTCATGCTTGCACTCAATGTTTATTAATTTTAATGTATGTTCATGACTGTTGTCGCTCTCTAGTTGGTCGCTTCCCAGTCTTTTGATAGCCTTCACTTGTACTAAGCGGGAATACTGCTTGTGAATCTAATTCCTTAAACCCCAAAGTTATGCCATATGAGTCCACTATACCTTCCTATATGCGGTATCTACCTGCCGTTCCAAGTAAATTTGTATGTGCCAAACTCCAAACCTTCAAATGAAATTCTGTTTTGTATGCTCGAATAGCTCATGTATCAACTAGGGATGTTTGAATCTTCCATGTTAGGCGGGCTATTCTCAAGAGGAGTGGACTCCGCTCCTCACTCACGAGAAAATGGCTGGTCACCGGGATGCCCAGTCCCGTGCTTTATGCAAATCAATTCAAAATAATTGCAAACAAAACTCCCCCGGGACTGTTGTTAGTTGGAGGCACTCGTTTTTTCGAGCAAGCCATGGATTGATGCTTGTTGGTGGAGGGGGAGTATAAACTTTACCATTCTGTTTGGGAACCGCCTATAATGTGTGTAGCATGGAAGATATCGCCATTTCTTGGTTGTTATGTTGACAATGAAAGTATGCCGCTCAAAATATTATTTATCTCTATTTCAAAACCGAGCTCTGGCAGCTCTACAAATACCTGCTTCCCTATGAGAAGGGCCTATCTATTTACTTTTATGTTGAGTCATCACCCTCTTATTAAAAAGCACCAACTGGAGAGCACCGCTGTCATTTGCATTCATTACTATTAATTTATATTGGGTATGACTATGATTGGATCTCTTTTACCATGAATTACAATGTTTAGTCAGTCCTTGATCTTTAAAGGTGCTCTGCATTTAGGTTTTGCGGTCTCAGAAAGGGCTAGCGAGATACCATCTTGTTATATCATATCATGATTGTTTTGAGAAAGTGTTGTCATCCGAGATTTATTATTATTGCTCGCTAGTTGATTATGCCATTGACATGAGTAAACATGAGACCTAAGTGTTATTGTGAATATGGTTAGTTCATAATCTTTGCTGAAAACTTCAATGCTGGCTTTACATATTTACAACAACAAGAGAAAACAGAGTTTCTAAAAGTTTTTCTTTATCACTTTCAGTTTATCAACTGAATTGCTTGAGGACAAGCAAAGGTTTATGCTTAGGGGAGTTGATATGTCTCCGTCGTATCTACTTTTCCAAACACTTTTGCCCTTGTTTTGGACTCTAACTTGCATGATTTGAATGGAGCTAACCCGGACTGGCGCTGTTTTCAGCAGAATTGCCATGGTATTATTTTTGTGCAGAAACAGAAGTTCTCGGAATGACCTGAAACTTCACGGAGATTATTTTTGGAAATAATAAAAAATACTGGTGGCAGAATCAAGGCTAGGGGTCCCACACCCATTCCATGAGGGTGGGGGCGCGCCTGCCCCCCTAGGCGCACCCCCTGCCTCGTGGGCCCCCTCGAGCTCCACCGACCTCAACTCCAACTCCATATATTCGTGTTCGGGGAGAAAAAAATCAGAGAGAAAGATTCATCGTGTTTTACGATACGGAGACGCCGCCAAGCCCTAATCTCTCTCGGGAGGGCTGATCTGGAGTCTGTTCGGGGCTCACGAGAGGGGAATCCGTCGCCATAGTCATCAGCAACCATCCTCCATCACCAATTTCATGAAGCTCACCGCCGTGCGTGAGTAATTCCGTCGTAGGCTTGCTGGACGGTGATGGGTTGGATGAGATTTATCATGTAATTGAGTTAGTTTTGTTAGGGTTTGATCCCTAGTATCCACTATGTTCTGAGATTGATGTTGCTATGACTTTGCTATGCTTAATGCTTGTCACTAGGGCCCGAGTGCCATGATTTCGGATCTGAATCTATTATGTTTCCATGAATATATGTGAGTTCTTGATCCTATCTTGCAAGTCTATAGTCACCTACTATGTGTTATGATCCGGCAACCCCAAAGTGACAATAATCGGGACCACTCCCGGTGATGACCATAGTTTGAGGAGTTCATGTATTCACTATGTGCTAATGCTTTGGTCCGGTACTCTATTAAAAGGAGGCCTTAATATCCCTTAGTTTCCAATAGGACCCCGCTGCCACGGGAGGGTAGGACAAAAGATGTCATGCAAGTTCTTTTCCATAAGCACGTATGACTATATTCGGAATACATGCCTACATTACATTGATGAATTTGAGCTAGTTCTGTGTCACCCTATGTTATGACTGTTACATGATGAACTGCATCTGACATAATTCTCCATCACCGATCCAATCCCTACGAGCTTTTCAAATATTGTTCTTCGCTTATTTACTTTACCGTTGCTACTGTTACAATCACTACAAAACCCAAAAATATTACTTTTGCTACTGTTACCGTTACTATCATACTACTTTGCTACTAAATGCTTTGCTGCAGATACTAAGTTATCCAGGTGTGGTTGAATTGACAACTCAACTGCTAATACTTGAGAATATTCTTTGGCTCCCCTTGTGTCAAATCAATAAATTTGGGTTGAATATTCTACCCTCGAAAACTGTTGCGATCCCCTATACTTGTGGGTTATCAGCAGGAGAGCCTTCCCGGGTCGAGGCCACCCCAAGGACAAGTCCAAGATTTCCCCGGCAGGCTTGCGGGTCTGCCAAGGGCAAATCTCCCCGCCAAGGCTCCACCGCTCCACTGCTCCACCGCACCACAACTAAAATCGGTTATCAGTGTGGTGTCGAGCCCCCAAGTGATTAAGTGGCTTCCACTAAGCACGTGACAACCATTTGGAAGTCTGATTACCCTCATATGACACCCGTCCAGAGGCGTGTCAAGCAGACAAGCAGAAGATGATTAAGCGGCACAGCAGGCTTGTCGGGCTGCATCCTCTACATGACACCTAGTAGTGCATTTAATGCACTTTGTCCTAACTGCCAGAGTTAGGTATGATAGCACTTTTAGCTATCTAATCATTAGATACACTACAAAAAAGAGACACATCCGTGACATTTTGGGCCGAACGAATTTTTTTCTGTCATACATATGGCACTTCTATGACGATAATTGTGACAAAACCCGGTATCATCATAGGTGTGGTGGGCTCCTACTTCTATGACAAAAAATCATGACAGAAAATGGGCTTTTCGTCCTGGGGGGGCCGGAGACGCAGCTGCATGACATTCTTTGGGCCGTCCATGACGGAAAAAACCGTGGTAGAAGCGAGGGGGAGGAAAATTTCGGGGAGTTCCCGGTTATGGTGGGAGGTCGGGGGCCGAGCGATGCGTGTTTCTCTCGTACACGTACGCGCATGTGTGCGAGGCGTTGGCTCTAACTGAACCCGAGCGAGGCGTTGGGCTCTAACTGAACCCAGGCGATTGCACTGCAGGCTACGCGTTACTGAACCCGAGCGATCAATCGATGGCTGTTTACTGAACCCGATCGAGCGATTCCTTCGCTACTGCTGCTAACTGAAGACGATCGATGGGATGAGCAGTGAGCGTTGCAGGGGGGTTTGGATGAACAGTGAGCGGTGGCGTTGCCTCTGGATGAACATGACCCCGTGGTGTGGTGGAGGGCTGGATGAACAGGACCCCGTGGTGTGGAGGGCTGGATGAACAGTAGACGGTGGAGGGGTGGTTGAACAGGACCTCGTGGTGTGGAGGGCTGGATGAACAGTAGACGTGGAGGGGTGCCCGTGGAGGGGTGGTTGAACAGGACCCCGTGGCATGGAGGGCTGGATGAATAGTAGACGGTGGAGGTGTGGTTGAACGGTAGCCGGTGGAGTAGCGCGCGGTGGAGGCTGGATGAACAGGAGCCCGTGGAGGCTGGATGAACAGGAGCCCGTGGAGGCTGGAGGAGGTCGACGATGGAGATGAACAGTACCCCGTGGAGTCCCGTTTTGCGGTACGCCACACCCCTCCCGATGAACAGGACCCCCGTTTCGACTATAGCGCTCCAACACAAGACCGTTTCCTCCGTTTTGCGGTACGCCACACCCCTCCCGATCAACAGGACCCCCGTTTCGACCGTAGGAGGTCCGTTTCCTCCGTTTTGTGGTACGCCACGCCTCTCCCGATCAACAGGACCCCCGTTTCGACCGTAGGAGGTCCGTTTCCTCCGTTTTGCGGTACGCCAGACCCCTCCCGATGAACAGGATCCCGTTTCGAACGTGGCCAGTCGAAAACAAGGCCGTTTCCTCCGTTCTGCGGTACGCCAGGCCTCGTTTCCATTGCCTGTTCCGTCCAAGCCCTCCCGATGAACACGACGCATTCTGTTGCCTCCCCATGAACACGACGCATTCCATTGCCTCCCCATGAACATGACGCATTCCGTTGCCTCCCCATGAACACGACGACGATGCTGTTTCTCCGTTCCGACCCAGCCATGTTCACGAGCCCTGGGCGTACGTATGCGCGAGTAGGCGTTCGAGACCCCGCCCGTATGTACACATACATGGCCGTATTTTCTTTCTTGCACCCTGGCCGCTGTACGTACGTGTACATGCTACATGCGCGCCTCTACTACGATACGTGCGCACCTCTACATCGACCAGTATGCACGTACACGTTCACGACCAGAATGACAATGCTACGTACGCTTCGACCAGGTGGGTCCCGACTGTCAGGCACTTCCTTGCCTGCGAAGATGTAGCTGATGGGTCCCAGCAGTCAGGGGGCGAATTGTTTTTTGCCCGGGCGCACTTCCTTGCGTGCGAAGATGTAGCTGGTGGGTCCCAGCAGTCAGGGGGAAACATTTTTTACGCGAAATACAGTGGCCCGTCCGGTGGGTCCCAGCTGTCAGGTGGAGGAATCAGTATTTTCCGCGTAATAAGGAGGCACTTCCTTGCTGCGGCCGTGGACCCAGCTGTCAACCTCTCCACGTACAGTCCACGTCCGATGGAAGTCGTTCCTTGACCACGTTGACCACGCCGCGCCGAGAGCACCAGGGCGGTGGACGACGGCGAGGCCTAGGAAGGGGACGACACGGAGGCAGGGAATACTCGGCAGTTGTTTCCCACGCGGAGGGGAGTACGACTGTACGAGAGTTTACTGGTTCGTCTGCCGTCGCCGGAGAATAACAACAGGTGTGGGTGAGTAGAGGGATGGCTAGGCCAGCGATGGGAGTACGGTCGGGCGGTGACGCCTGCGCAGCAGCACAGCCGGCCGCGAGGAGGAGGGAGCAGGCAGTCCCGCTGGCGCTTGTTTGAGCGGCTGGAGCAGGAAGAGCAGAGATTGAAGAAGCACGACGGTCGTTGGATGGACATCCAATAGTCAGTGCTTGTGCATCAACCTTTTTTAGGAAAGCCTCAAATCTGTGGAAAACAACATACAACCCATCTGCCATTGTTTCTAATAATTTACAACCCATTTGCTAATTCTTAAGGGTTTTTTGGAGCCCATATTCTTTTTGTTAGCATTACAACCCATATTGTGGCAACAGTTAAAAAATTATACGAAATTTTGCATATTTCGGTGCGGTCCAAACTATTTTTAATCCCGAAATTTCGACTCACATTCAAACTGATTTTAAAAATAAAGGTATATCAATATAAAATCCAACAAATTCTCCACGCATAAAAATTAATGTAATTTAAAATCTAGAAATAAAAAAAAGATATTTGAAACTAATTGTCGGGTTGATGTGTTTTAAAAATGTACAACCCATTTCTCATTACTGATGGGCCTTTTTCTCGGCCAGCCGAATGAAAGCTCTCCTCGCCTTGAAAGATTTGCAGCCCAACAGGCCTGACAAAGCGACTTACTTGGCAAATCACAAAAAAATTGTCTGTGGCCATGGACCCAGCTGTCAGCCTCTCCACGTACAGTACTCTTCCGATGAAAGTCGCTCCTTGACCACGTTGACCACGCCGCGCGGAGAGCACCACGGCGGTGGACGACGGCGAGGCCTAGGAAGGGGACGACGCGGTAGTGGAAGCCCGCGCGGAGAGGACTACGAGGGTTCACTGGTTCGGCTGCGGTGTGAGGCTGCCGTCGGCGCAGGGCTTGGCCAGCGGTGGGAATAGTAGGCGGCGGTGAGGCCTCTGCGGCAGCACAGCCGGCCACGGGAGGCAGGAGCATGTGGCACGACCGGCGCTGCTTTGGGCGGCTGGAGCAAGAAGAGCAGAGGTTGAAGAAGCACTACGGCCTTTGGATGGACATCGTACGGTCACTGGAGCTAGAATTATTCATATTGACTAAGTTGACAAAGCCCTTCGTCCCCGTCAACTTAGTAGGCCCACAAGTTAGCCTCCCAGGAAGGTGGGCCCCAGCTAGCCGAGGGAGTATTCATTTTTTGTACGTAATAAGGAGGCACTTCCGATGGGTCCGAGTTGACAGCGGGGGGAACGTTTTTTTCGCGAAATACGGTGGCCCGTCCGGTGGGTCCCAACAGTCAGGGGGAAACGATTTTTTTTGCAAAATACTGGTGGCCCGTCCGGTGGGTCCCTGTCGGTGTCAAAACCGGCGGATCTCGGGTAGGGGGTCCCGAACTGTGCGTCAAGGTCGGATGGTAACAGGAGACAAGGGACACTTTATTTTACCCAGGTTCGGGCCCTCTCGATGGAGGTAAAACCCTACTCCTGCTAGATTAATATTGATGATATGGGTAGTACAAGAGTGGATCTACCACAAGATCAAGGAGGCTAAACCCTAGAAGCTAGCCTATGGTATGATTGTGTATGATGATGGTTGTCCTACGGACTACAACCCTCCGGTTTATATAGACACCGGATAGGGTTAGGGTTTACATAGAGTCGGTTACAATGGTAGGAGATCTCGAATATCCGCACGCCTAGCTTGCCTTCCACGCCAAGAAAAGATCCTTCCGGACACGGGACGAAGTCTTCAATCTTGTATCTTCATAGTCCTGGAGTCCGGCTGAAGGTATAGTCCGGCTATCCGAACACCCCCTAATCCAGGACTCCCTCAGTAGCCCCTGAACCAGGCTTCAATGACGATGAGTCCGGCGCTCAGATTGTCTTCGGCATTGCAAGGCGGGTTCCTCCTCCAAATTCTTCAAGAAGATTATAAACACCACAAAATAGTGTCCGGCTCTGCAAAATAAGTTTCCACATATTGCCATATAGAGAATAATATTTAACACAAATCGAATCTGCTGACGTATTCCGCAGTGCGTCATAACACTGCGACCAAGCCCTTTATATAAATTGTTTTCATTGTTCCACCTCAGCTCGTTTAGCGAGGCGGTTTCCTTGGCACGTCTTGTCAAAGCAGAGATCATGTGCCCCCCCTTTAACGGGATTCTCATTAATACGGACATGGGTAACCCAACCACGCCATTTACCATGGCGTTTGGGAGGCAAGTGAGTTTTATTAGGTAGGTGAGGACGCCTAACCGTACCTGCTTATATAAAGGGATAAGGATTCACCTTTTTAACCTACGCCTTCTTCCTCCTTTGCCAATCCATCTCTCGCGCACTCAAGCTCCAGCGCCCAAGTCCGCTCTTCCTTCCTCAACCTTCTCCAACAATGTCCGGAGCGGGAGGCAAGTGGATGGTCTCCTTCGTTATGGAGGCTCAAGTAAAAAGGCTAAGGAAAGCCAGATACTTGTCCAAGGACATCCCGCATCGGCTTCCTGATAAGGGGCAGCTTCTTCCTACCCCAAGGCCCCATGAGAGGGTAGTTTTTCTTCCCCACTTCCTCCGCGGACTGGGCTTTCCACTTCACCCATTTGTCCGGGGGCTCATGTTCTACTACGGCCTGGATTTCCACGATCTGGCCCCGAACTTCGTTCTCAACATCTCGGCATTTATCGTCGTGTGTGAGGCCTTTCTCCGCGTCCGCCCCCACTTCGGCCTCTGGCTCAAGACCTTCAACGTCAAGCCCAAGGTGGTGTCCGGCACCCAGGCGGAGTGCGGAGGCGCTATGGTTGGCAAGATAGCCAACGTCCTCTGGTTCGATGGCTCCCTCGTGGAGTCCCTAAAGGGGTGGCAGGCTGGGTGGTTTTACATCACCGAGCCCCGCGATCCGAAATGGGTCGCGGCCCCTGAGTTCAGATCCGGACCCCCCATGCGGCTCATGTCCTGGAAAGAGACAGGCCTGTCGTGGGGCAACGAGGAAGAAGTGACTGGGTTGCAAACATGCATCCAGTCCCTGGTGAACAAGCCAATCCGACTTGCCAACATAGTCCAGGTCATGCTCGTTCGCCTGATCCTCCTGTGCCAAGAACGGGATTTTACTTTGTGGGAATTCGACCCGGCGCAGCACCAAACCCTCAGTAAGCTCTTCGACACGACGTATGAAGACGTCTGGAAGGTGCTGACCAAAGGCGCCGAGTCCCCCACATCCGCCTCTGAGGATCGCGGATACAGCTCGCAGCGTAACGCTGGCGAGGTAAGCTATCTATACCTTTGACAGGTTCGTTAAGCTTTTCTTCATAGATTAATTCTATGCGGGATCTAAACTCCCTTTTACCTTTGACAGGCTTGGCAGGAGATATCCGGACCAATTAACTGTCTGGCTCCTCTGCCTGAAGACCCGGCCCCAACTCTCTTGGTGAAGCTAATGGCTCCGTCATCTTACGTGGTGCCGGAGAGGAAGGCCAAGAAGAAGAAAACCACCGGGACTCGAAAAAGTTCCCGCAACATGGTGGTGTCGGACTCGTCATCCGACGAGTCCGCAACTCCCTCCTCTCGTGAAAACGAGGAGGAGGAACAAGGAAGCTCTCCCCCTCCAGCGAGGGGAGCAAAGAAGAAGAAGGCCACCCCAACGGGGGAGGCCGAGGGGTCAAGGAAAAGGAAGACCCCTCCACCGGACTACTCCCACGACGCCGAAGAGGGCGGAGAGGAGTGGCCGGACAGAACCAAGCGTCCGGCGAAATTGTAAGTATTTATATACCAGGGTGATTCATGATATCCTTTTAGTGTGCGGCTTTCCCTGATATCGCACGTAATTCATGCAGCCCGCCCCGGGCCGAACTCGACGACTCGTCGAGCGGCTCCCTGGATTCGTCGGACGTGAACTCTGTTCCGCCCGCGGTCTCCCATCGCGGGGCGGACGACGCCGAAGTGGCGCCCCGCCAAGCTTCGGGGTAGGAGGAGATGGTCCTGGAGGAGCCACAAGGCAATCCTCCGGACTCCAGGAGTGAAGGGGATGAAACCTCCCAGGGCTCCAAGTCCGGCTTTGTGCCGGACACCGCGCCGGACTCGACAGTCCCGGTCCGCGGTGGGCGAACTCCTTCCAAGAGGAGTAAGCCATCTGAGCCGGCGGCCTCCGTCCAACCGGAGGCGCCGGACAATCTGTTGGAGGTGCTTAAGGGCGCCGCCATCGATGAGGAGCACCGTACTGTTATGAGTACGGTGATCCAAAGGATTCAGTCCGCCAAGAGCGGACTGAATGAAGCTCTGATGCTCTAATAGGCTTCGAGGTAAGTAAAAATATGTCAATTTATTTACCGCATAGACAGTAGCCCCTGATGCTCTGTTCGGTGTTCGGAAAGAAAAGCCGGATAGAGGATCTAATAATTTTCGCAGGAGTCTAACAAAAAAGGTCAAATATGCGTATGCAGGCTTCACTGCTGTCAACCGCCGCACTGACTGCGCAAGTGGATGTCCTTAAACAAGACCTCGGGCGGACCGAGCAAGAGCTCGGCCTTGCCAAACGACAGCTCGAGGAGAAGGAAGGTAAGAAATACCTAAAAAAGAAAAAGAAAAAAAAGATGCCTATAGAGAGGCTTGATTGCAGAAAGAAATAACAGGATTGTACTGCTTATTGTAGGGGCCACAACCGAGGTGACAACCCTTAAGCAGGCGCTGGCTGAGGCCGAAAAGAAAACGGCCGAGGAGCGCGCCGAGCGAGAAAGGCTTGGGGTTCAGGTCGGCGAGGTGCAGCAAGAGCTGCAAACTCTCATGAAAAAACATGAGGGTTTGGAGCTTGAGGCGAAGGCGCAAGCATCCGAGCTCGCGTCGGCCATCGAGACCGCCAAGAGTGCCAAGGCCGAAGCCCAGAAGGCCCTCCAAGAGTTGGAGGAGGTGAAAAAGATAGCAACGGGTAAGGCATTCTCAATGCAGGTAGGAATATAAAAGTAAACTACCTATTACTTACCCGAATCCGGAGTTCTCCAGGGGCATTCGCCGATCTTCCCCGCAGCGTATCCGACGCCACCGCGTTCTACCGAGCTGAAGAGGGCAGCTCGACGGAGAGTGTGTTCTGGTCTCAGTATTCTGAGGCCGGACACCCTGTGCCCTTAAGCGATCAGCTGAAACAGCTGGTCGATCTCCACAAGGCGGCCGAACAGGCCATGAAGGGCTTACTAGTTCGGCTGTGGCCTGGAGGGGCCCTGCCTGGGAGCTATTTCGGGTTGGTGCGGCGGCTGGTGGAGGCCTGTCCACGGCTTGAGGTCATCAAGCACTCCGTCTGCATTGAAGGTGCCCGGAGGGCCCTTGCCCGTGTAAGGGTACACTAGGGTAAGCTGGACGGAGAGAAGCTGGTGAAGGATGGGCCTCCGCAGGGGAAGGAGCATCGCAAGCCCGAGAACTACTACAAGGACGTTCTTGCAGGAGCCCGCCTTGTCGTGGATGAATGTGCTAAAGATGTAATATTTGAGTGAACTCGCTCGTTTGTATCCTGTGCACTGAAAACTTGTTCATATGCGCAAAGCAATGCTTGTTTAATTTAAAATATTATTTTCTATGCGGCCGTTTATCAAAAATTGAGAGATGGCGAGTCGTCGGCTTCTGCCCCCATGCCACTAGTGCTGGGGTGTTTGGGATAAACCTGAGGGCTCTTGTTCCCATAGTTGGGTCCTTCGAGGGAGGCGCTCAGCACAGCGAACCAGGCAACCGGACTATAATGCTTGAACATTCTCACTTAGCCATAGAACGTTATAATTTTAAATTTCGGCGAAGCCCCTAGTTCGGAAGGCCAAATTCGGGGCGCTATCCACGCCTTTGGCCGGACATAGCCAGCTCCTCGCTCAAAGCGGCATAAGCCTTTAAGGACTCGAAAAACCTCTCGAACAGCGACCGGTCTCACGCCTTATCATGACAGTCTGTTTTAGCTTTCTCCACTGAGGTGCTCAACCCACCTGATCCGGGGCACAATCGCAGTGGTTCTCCTAGTGCTACCTTAGCCGATAGAGCGGAACGTAAGGTACCAAAACATAGGAGCCGGGCAAACTCAACATGTGACCAAAATCATGACTCGGAGCCGATGCATATAGTGCTATAAGTTCGGGGTGCCGCACTTTGTGAAAGTGTACGGACTTCTCACACCAGATAAAAGGGTAATGAAGCCCCTGGCGTGGTTTGCCGTACCATGGTGTACGGGTGCGATCATGTTATGTAATAAACACATATATTCAAAGGGGACAATGCAAAAAATAGACAAAAAGCTATGCATTGTTTTATAAAGAGGCTATTTATCAAAGCCGAACGATACAAGTAGTGCGATAAGCAAAAAAAAAGATATTAGACTATTTAACATGTCCTGACCAGGCACAGGCCGTGGAATTTAGAAACAGATATATCGCTCGAAATAGAGACCACCTGAGAGTTCCGGAATGCGGCGTAGCTTTGTCTGCTTTCCTGGATCTTGCATCGTCTGTGCGGCAATACTGCCGAACAGGTTATCCAAAGTGTGGAGTCCTGAAAGTAAAAAGGAAAATCCGGCAGCCCCTAGTACGTTTGGCGCCGTGTTGTAGGCATGCCGTTAATGTGCCCCTCCCCCTGTGCCCATGGAATTTTAATTACGTAATTGTGTACTCGAGGTACTTGCTCCGCTATGTTGCGATGGTTGGGGTCGGGGCCGTATTGCTATGCTTGCTCTGATCGTGCCAGGTGGTCTTGTTGCAGGTTACTCCGGGCGCGCTTTGCATTGTCTGGTTTTTTAACGGCCGGACTGGAGAGTTGCCTTGAAAGGCTGCTTTGTACTTCCGTTGCGAGGGCCGCCGTGTGCTCTTCCGTACGGATGGAGCGTTCTGTGTTTCCGCTGACCGTAATTACTCCTCGAGGGCCTGGCATCTTGAGCTTGAGATATGCGTAGTGCGGCACCGCATTGAATTTAGCGAATGCGGTTCGTCCGAGCAGGGCATGATAGCCACTGCGGAACGACACTATATCGAAGATTAACTCTTCGCTTCGGAAGTTATCCGGAGATCCGAAGACCACATCAAGTGTTATCAAGCCTGTGCAATTGGCCTCTACACCTGGTATGACGCCTTTAAAGGTCGTCCTTGTGGGCTTGATCCTTGATGGATCTATGCCCATTTTCCGCACTGTATCCTGATAAAGCAGGTTTAGGCTACTGCCGCCGTCCATGAGGACTCTTGTGAGATGAAATCCGTCCATGATTTGGTCGAGGACCAGTGCAGCAAAACTGCCGTGACGGATGCTAGTGGGGTGGTCCCTTCGATCGGAAGTGATCGGGCAGGAGGACCATGGGTTGAACTTTGGGGCAACTAGCTCCATCGCGTATACGTCCCGTAGCGCACGCTTCCTCTCCCACTTGGGAATGTGGGTCGCGTATATCATGTTCACCGTCCGCACTTGTGGGGGAAACCCTTTCTGTCCATTGTTGTTCGGCGGCCTGGGCTCCTCCTCGTCGTCGCTGTTCAGCCCCTTGTCCTTGTGTTCGGCCCTTAACTTACCTGCCTGCTTGAACACCCAACAATCCCTGTTGGTGTGATTGGCTGGCCTTTCGGGGGTGCCATGAATCTGGCACGAGCGGTCGAGTATCCGGTCCAAACTGGACGGGCCCTGGGTATTCTTCTTAAATGGCTTTTTCCGCTGACCGGATTTATAGCCTCTGAATCCGGCATTGACTGCCGTATCCTCATTGCTGTCGCTGCTAACGCGGCGCTTTTGATTATTTCGACGTGACCTGCCACTTTTGTCCTTGGTATCCGAATTACCGGGCTTCTTCGATAAGTTGTTGCTGCGAGCTAGCCAGCTATCTTCGCCCGCGCAAAAGCGGGTCATGAGTGTCGTGAGGGCTACCATTGTTTTCGGCTTTTCCTGTCCCAGGTGCCGGGCAAGCCACTCGTCACGGATGTTATGTTTGAAGGCTGCTAGGGCCTCTGCGTCCGGACAATCGACTATCTGATTTTTCTTTGTTAGGAACCGTGTCCAGAATTGCCTGGCCGATTCTTCTGGCTGCTGAATTATGTGGCTTAGGTCGTCGGCATCCGGTGGCCGCACATAGGTCCCCTGAAAGTTGTCGAGGAATGCGGCTTCCAGGTCCTCCCAAGAACCGATTGAGTCCGCTGGTAGGCTGTTAAGCCAGTGCCGGGTTGGTCCTTTAAGCTTAAGGGGTAGGTATTTGATGGCGTGCAGATCATCGCCACGTGCCATGTGCATGTGAAGGAGATAATCCTCAATCCATACTGCCGGATCTGTCGTACCATCGTACGACTTGATATTGACGGGTTTAAAACCCTCTGGGATTTTATGATCCATTACTTCGTCTGTGAAGCATAGTGGGTGTGCGGCGCCCCTGTACTGGGCTATGTCACGACGCAACTCGGAAGAGCTGTGCCTGCTGTGTTCGGCCCAGCCGGATTTATTGTGGAGTGAAGATCATCACGTGTCTTCGGGCGTCCGCGCGATCCATAGATCGATCTTGTTTGCTTTGCTTTATCCTCCAGTACGTCTCGCAGGTCTGGCTCATTTTCCCGTGCCTTATTCGAGCGTCATCGGGGCATGGCTTGCTTAAGGGCTCGACAGGCCTCTCTGTCGCGGCCACGGGGTGGACGGTCTGCCATGTCACATGCTTCCCCCTCTGACTGGGGTAGCGGCCTGCGCTTAGGATAATTTTTGGAGGGGCGCTCGAGTTCATACTCTTCGACCGCAAGGACTTCAGTCCATCTATCAGCTAGCAAATCTTGATCAGCTCTAAGCTGCTGCTGCTTTTTCTTTAGGCGGTTGGCCGTGGCTAGAAGCCTGCGTTGAAAACGCTCTTGTTCGGCGGGGTCAGATGGTACGACGAATTCGTCGTCGTCGAGGCTTGCCTCGTCTTCGGAGGGAGGCATGTAGTTATCATCCTCAACCTCTTGCTCTGCCGCTCTCTCCTGAGGCCTGGCTTTTCCATCTTCCTACGCCAAATCTTGCTGGTTCTGGTGTTCTTCGGCGCTGTCCGGGGTAGTATTATCTCCCGTGCCGGAATCACCGTTTCTGCTGTGGCGGGATTTAGAGCGGCGCCGTTGACGCCGACGTTTTTGCAGTTTTTTTGAGTTGTCGTCTTCCGCTGCTCCATCGCCATCCGCATCCTTTGGAGCATCCACCATATATATGTCATATGACGAGGTGGCGGTCCAGCGCCCTACAGGTGTTGGTTCTTGTTCGTCTCCTCCTTCGTCGTCCATACCGTCGAAGTCTTCGGAGCCGAAGTCAAGCATGTCGGTTAAATCGTCGACAGTGGCTATTAAGTGGGTGGTGGGTGGGCTTTGAATTTCTTTGTCGTCCGAATCCCAACCTCGCAGACCATAGTCCGGCCTGGGCTCTCCTGATAAAGAGAGAGATTTGAGAGAATTCAGGATATCACCGAAAGGTGAGCACTGAAAGATGTCCGCAGAGGTGAACTCCATTAGAGGCGCCCAATCAGATTCGATCGGCGGGGGCGCGAAAGGCTCGGAGTTCGGAGAAGAGTCTGGCTCCTTGGAGTCCTGGGCCGTGTGGAGTACGGGGCTGGCGTTCGGCTCGATCGCCTTTTAGATCGCAGCCCCCGAGGTGACGTCCAACCGTTCATCCTCAGAGAACGCAGCGGGCTCCGAGTCAAAGATCGGGGCCGGAGCGTGTGCGGCCTCCAGGGTGCTATTCGGAGGCAGAGCTATATCATGCCCCTCGAAATAGCGCGGCGCGCTTGGCTGTGGCTCGAACCCGTCGAAGATCAAGTCTCCGCGGATATCAGCCGTGTAGTTTAAGCTTCCAAACCTGACTTGATGGCCAGGGGCGTAGCTTTCGATCTGCTGCAGATGACCAAGCGAATTGGCCCGCAGAGCGAAGCCGCCGAAGACGAAGATTTGTTCGGGGAGGAAAGTCTCACCCTGGACCTCATCGTTGTTGATGATCAAAGGAGCCATCGGGCCTAGAAGCGACGACACAGAGGAACTCTCAATGAAAGCACCAATGTCGGTGTCAAAACCGGCGGATCTCGGGTAGGGGGTCCCTGTCGGGGGATATCGGCCTCCACGAGCACCTATGGGGACGGAGCCCCTTGTCGGTTCGGCGGGGGGCGGAGGTTGCACAAAGAGCAGATTGAGGCGACACACACACACAATGATTTTACCCAGCTTCGGGCCGCACGGATGCGTAAAACCCTACTGCTGCTTGTCTGGTTGATTCGAGTTCTTGCTCTGGAGCGCAAGAAGCTACAGTAAGTTGGAGCTGGACATAGACGAAGGTCTACTGGGTGTCCTCCTTCCGGGTTCCTCCTCGGTCCCCCCCCTACGTGCGCATGGGCCTCCTTTTATATGCTAAGAGGTTTCCCACAGGTAGCGACGCAGGTGAGGGTAAAAATGGCAAGGAACTGTGCGAACAGTGGCCGCACAGTGCTATCGCACCTAACTCTGACGGCGGGGGACAAGGGCATTAAATGCCCGTCTGGATCGCCCGAACAGTGCCGAGGCGGACCGTTAGGGGCGCCTCCGCTTGCCACGGGGGCGACTCTGCCAACGTCGCATGCCACCGCGCGCCCCAGGTTGCGTGGCGCCCCGCCACGTGCCTCTGGGGAAGCTCCAGAGTGACGCGTGGGCAAGTGAGCTGGAGCGCATGCCTGAGGTGGTGGTTCGCCGCGGCAAGTGGCTTGCCGCGGTGGTTGTCTTGCCGCACCTGAGAACTTGCCGCTCGTCAGGCCTTGCCGGGGCGCGCGACGCGCCGCGGCGGGCTTCTCTTAGGGTGCCTTGGTTTGGCCGTCCCGGTGAGCTCCTCCTGCCGGGGCCTTGGTGCTTCGGCTTAGTCGTCCCGGCAAGCTCCTCTTGCCGGGGCCTTGTTGCCTTGGCCCGGCAAGCTCCTCTTGCCGGACCTCGCCTTCTTGGCCCGGCAAGCTCCTCTTGCCGGGGCTTGGTCTTCTTGGCTCGATCACTTGGCCTTCGTCCGGCCCAGAAAGGGCCGTGGAGACTCTTGTCGCTCCCCTGGCAAGCCTTGCCACGGGACGCTACTACTGCCCGTGCACAAGTTCGGGGTACTAAGGTACCCCTACTTTAGTACACCGACAGGAGCCCCCGGGTCTGGGCCATACACGGTGCCGAGCGTTGTTGGGCCAGGCCCTAACAGTGCACGGGCATGCGTGGCCTGGGTTGCGCTGCTCCTTAACTCTGTGCCCGTCGCGCCCTCCCCAAGTGGCGCGCGCTTATCGCGGCGTCGTGGGGGGCGAGGCGTGCGAGGCGTGCGTGACGTGGGTGGCGTGCGTGGGGCTTGAGGCCCGCAGGCATGCGTCACGTCGGGCACGATTCCTTTATTTGGAAAGGCGGAACGTCCGCCCCCTCTCCTTCCCCCCTTTATAAGCGGAGGGGAGCAGGGGCAGCTCGCCATTCCGCCGGTTGCTGTTCCTCGAAAATCTCCGCCACTTCCTCCTTACTAGAGAAAGCGGCGATTCGCCCTCGCAGCCCCCGGTGCCGCCAACGCCGACAACTCCTCCCCGTATCCGCCATGGCCCCGAAGAGCGACAAGGCGAAGGGGAAGGCCGTGAAGTCGGCCGAGGCGCTGCTGCTGGAAGCGCTTCGGAAGGAGACGGCGACTTTCCCCCCTCAGCTCGATGCGCTGAGGCTGAAGAACGGATACCGCCTCTTCTGGTCGACGGCGATGCGAGCGCATCCGCGCACGTGAGTTCTTCCCGCCATCGCCCAGAAGCTGTACCCGACCAGGTACCCTTTCTTCACCGTGTTCTTCTATTGCGGGCTCTGCCCGCCTTTTTCCGAGTTCTTCTGCGACATCATGCACACCTACAACCTCCACCTCCTTGACTTCACCCCCAACGCCGTTCTGACAATGGCGGTTTTCGCACACCTTTGCGAGAACTTTGTCGGAGTCCGCCCCAACGTAGCCCTCTTCCGCCACTTCTTTGCTCCTCGGGTGGAGAAAGGAGAGCCGCTGTCCGGCGGAGTCGCCTGGGTCTCCAGGACCGGCAAGAAAGAGGTCTACTTGGAGGGGGAACTCCGTGGCAGATGGGAGGAGTGGAGGGCCGAGTGGTGCCTGATCGTCGAGGAAAATCCACCGCCGTTCACCGCCGTGCGGCGAACCCCAGTGGTGCGCGGCCGTGACTGGAGCGACCTAGCCCCGGATGACGCCAAGCTGAAGATTGCCGCCACCCGAATCCTGCGCCTCAGGTTTGCCGGGCTCACCATCGGCGCCGTCGGCGCGGATTTCCTTCGCCGGCGTATCGCCCCCCTGCAGGAGAGGGGGAAGCCAGCTTGGGAATTCCAAAACGCGGCGGACATCATGAGGCTGCGCCCGGGCCTTAACTACAACTTCACCGTTCTGGAGCTCGTCGGAGTGTTGAAGGAGCTGTTCAAGTACGACTCCGAGCACCCAGAATGGTTCAAGTTGCCGCCGGGCGTCGTCCCCCTGTGCAACAACTCGGCGCTCAGCCGCATCCTCGCGATAATGCCACTATGCGACTCGCACGGGATCGACGCGACCTGGCAGGAGCCGGCGGACGACGTCGTGCAGGCCTTCTTCGACAACTTGGAGGAGGTGCCGGTCGACCCCGACGAGAAGAGGGGCCTCACGCGGGACACCACCCCCGAGGAGCTGGCTTACATCGCCTCCAGGATGGAGGAGGCGGCGGCCGCCGCGGCCGCGGGCGAGTCTGGCTTCACCTTGGCCGAAGCAGACGCGGCAGAGGCGGAGAGCCTCGCCGGCCAAATGGAGTTCGCCGGCGCGGAGGAAACAGCCGAGCACGGCGGCGCGGGCGAGCCTGCCCAGGACGCGAGCGGCTTGCCGGAGGTTGACGCGCCCTCCTCGCAGCTCCCGGGCAGCTCGTCGCAGGCGGAGCCCCCTGCCCAGCTGAGGAGGCGTCTCCGCAGGGCCGGAGAGGTGGTGCGGCAGGCCGACCAGCAACCGCAGCCCCGCGTGACATGCGCCTCCGAAGCAGCGGGAGCGGGGTCCTCACGGGCCGCGGCTTCTGCTCCTGCCGCCCCCCGTACCGCGGCGGCAACGGGGGCGGAGTCGTCCACCGTCCCCGCCAAGCGGTCCCGGGAACCCACTCCCCTGTCTCCTCGCGCCTGGAGCAAGCCGGTTTTTGACTATTCCGCGCTTAGCTCCGACGACGAAGAGGAGGACGAAGAGTAAGGTTCTGGTAGAGCTCGTATCTTCTTGATTTCTGTTGCTTCGTCTTGTTTCGCGGCCCACTCATCCTCCCCCGAAACCGTTCCCATTCAGGAGCCTGGCCCAGAGGAGGGCGAAGAGGGCCAAGATCCAGCTGGTCGTCCTTGAGGGCGAATCTCCCCCGGCAACTAGGGAGGTGCCGGAGACGACCTTGCCGGACTTGGCAGCGGGTCCCCAGGGCAGCCCACAGCGCAGCCCCCAGGGTGAGTGCACGGCTAGTTCTTGCTGTTTGGCGCGCGCGTGAGCTTCCCTTCTCTTCGTGGTTGACATGTGGCTGTTGTTGTTGTCGTTGGGCAGGAGCAGAGCAGCCCCAGCAGGCGACCCCGGGGGGCACTCCTGCCGTGCCGTCTGCGTCGACCACCCCACCTAGGGAGAAATCTCCGGCAAGGGAGGAGCCCCCGGCAGGGGAGACCTCCCCGGCAAGGGAGGAGCCCCCGGCAAGGAAGACCTCTCCGGCAAGGGAGGGATCTCCGGCGAGGGACGCGGCCAGCGATCCCCCGGCAGCGGAGGCCGCGGCCACGGACCCTGCCACCGGTAAGCCCCCCTGCACGGAAAACTTCCCCTGGCTATCTTTCCTTATGAGCTTTTTTGTCGGCTGTTCGGTTGACTCTTCTCCCCTCTTCCGGCCATCAGACCCGCCCACCGCGGACCCAATGGAGACCGAGGTCGTCGTCGGGGAGGGCACGCGCGGCGACGCCGACGACGTCGTCGTCATCGAGGAGGCGGACGGCACCGACGACCCCGCAGGCGGCGGGGAGGCCGAAGCCGCCAAGGCCTCCGCGGGGGCAGACGGCGAGGGGACCGGCGACCGTGCCGACGGCCCCGGGGAGGCAGGGGCGTCAAGCACTCCGCCGTCCGGCGATCCCGCTGCTGCCGCCGCGTCGGGCCCCGAGGAGCCCCCGGCGGGTGCCTACCTGAAGGCCGGCGATGGCGTCTTCATCAGGCTCCCCTGGGAGCCTAGCTCCAGGGCGCCGGTCGAGGGGGAGGCCTTGGACGGAGAAGTGCTCGCCTCCGTCGGGCTGACAGTGGTCGACGCGCCAAGCACCAGCAGCGGCGAGCTCGAGGAGGAGCGGCTGCTCCGGAAGCTTGTGTCGCTCTACCGCGCCCGGCAGGCTAAGGTGGAGCGCCAGGAGGCACTCGTCGCGAGGGCCGGCGCGGACATGGAGAAGCGTGCCGGGGAGCTCCGGGAGCTCAACCAGGAGGCTCTCCGGTCTTTGGCGGAGGAGCGGAGGCTGCTCGACGAGGCGCGGACGGCCTTTCTCCTCGAGAAGGCAGAGGCCGAAGAGCAGCAGAGGCTTGCCGCTGCGGGGCTATCCGCGCGGGAAAGCGAACTGGTGCAGCAGAAGGCCAGCCTCGCCAGCCACGAGGAGGAGGTTGCCGCGCGCGAGCAGGCGCTTGGCGGGGCCCTGCAGAAAGCGCAGGACGCTGCCGCGGCCGCCGATGTCGCCAAGGGGGAGCTGGAGACGAGGGTGGCGCAGCTCGTCAGCGACCTCAAGGCGAGCGGCGAAGATCTTGCCGCGCTCAAACAGGAGCGCGAGAAGGGCGCTCACACCCTTGGCGAGCTGCAGGGCCGCTTCGCCGAGAAGATCCGGGAGCTCGACGCCGCCAAGGATTCCAAGGCCGACCTCGAGCTGAAGCTGGACACCCTGACCAAGGCGCTGGAGAGCGCCAAGGGGCAGGAAGCGGCCTTGCGGAAGGAGGTTGCTGGCAACGAGGAGCTATTGAAGCGCGCCGCCGTTACCCAGAACGCCTTCCAGGAGACGGTGGAGCGGTGGACCGAAGGCCTCGTCGACATCGCCACCACCATCGACAAGGAGCTGAAGCTGCTGGGGATGGAGGGCCACGAGTACCCCTCCGGCGAGAACGTCCCGCCGAGCGTCAAGCTCACTTCCTTCTTCAAGGGCTTGGTGGGGGTGCTCCAGCATCTCCGGGAAACGATCCCAGAGCAGCTGGCCGAGGAGACGCGGGAAGCCGTCTCCGGGGCCCTCGAGAGGGTGCTGGTGAAGATCGTCTTCCGCAACCCCACCATCAGGCTTACCAACGTCCTCAGGCACCTGCCGGAAGACGCCGACCTGACGGAGATCAGGGCCCTCGTCACCCCCATTGTGGAAAGGGTGGCCGGGATCAGGAGGGTCGAGGGCGACCGCGCGGATTAGGCCGCCCACCTCTTTCTTTTCTTCCCTTGTCGCTACTGAGCATGTCATAGAAACAACTGATTAGAGCAGCGGCAAGTCATTTTGGAATATAACTTTTATCTTAGGCAGTTCATTGCGCTGTTATCTCTCTCGTTCGACTTTGTGCTTCGTACGTTCGCGCCCTACGCTCCCGGGAACTTGTCGGCGCAAGCCTCCGCCTTGCCACGGGTGCCGAGTGCGGGACATCAGCAACCCGCTGGCGGTGCCTCCACCGGCAAGAAACCTTGCCGCGGCTGGTGCAACTCACTTAAATTGTTGAGCAGGCTCAGGGCGAGGTAAGTGTTGCGACTGCAGTCGCAGCACACTTAAGCTGCCGAGCAAGCTCGAAACAAAGTAAGGACGCTACTCTGGATGTAGCACACTTAAGTCGTTGAGCGGACTCGAAACGAAATAAGGGCGCAACCAGCCACGAGCCGGCCCCTCTGCGCACAGGTTTCCCATACGAAGCTCGGTCGTTCGAGGAAGATAACTTAAGGATAAAAAGGAGCTTAATTGCTCAAACTTTGGCAACTTAGCTTTTCTGTTGTATGCAGCCCGGCAAGGCGCAGCTTCCTCGGGCGACGCCCAGCCTATCCTGTCATCCCCCCTTCTCGAGGTAAGGGAATAACGAGGGCTCGGGGCTTCACGACCTGCCATCGCTTGCCGGAGCCGAGTGCTGCACAATCGTGTCAAATAATGCATGCGCAAAGCGGAGAGGCGCGAAATCGACAAGATGTGCGGGGCACATAAGCTATGCTTGGGATCTGCGCTCGTCTCTGTACCAAGGATTACATGCAACTGCGGCAAGACTTGGACAGAGAGGATGGCCGACGGAACGGGTTCCGACTGCCGCGCTGGCAAGGTCCCTCCCACGGTCGGCGTCGACTCGTTTGGATCTTGGTGGCCTGGGCGTGCCGAAGAACGAGGTCGCCTTTCCCGCAACTTCCGGCGCTAACTTCTGCGGCTACGGGAGCGGCGCAGAGTTTGCTGGAGGCGAGAAACTCGCTCAGCGGCCGGAAGGCGGTCCTCCTCAAGGAGCAGCTGCTCTTGCCCGGGCTCTGCGTGAGTGGGTACTCGAGGAGGGACGTGCACGAGTCCATGAGGAGGAATGCCTCCGCTCCGCGGGTTGGAGCGGAAAGGTACCTGGCCATACCTGAGCTTACCTGTGGTCGCCAAATCCGGTTCGCACAACCTCGACGCACCCCTACCTGGCGCGCCAAAGATGTCGGGGGATATCGGCCTCCACGAGCACCTATGGGGACGGAGCCCCTTGTCGGTTCGGCGGGGGGCGGAGGTTGCACAAAGAGCAGATCGAGGCGACACACACACACACAACGATTTTACCCAGCTTCGGGCCGCACGGATGCGTAAAACCCTACTGCTGCTTGTCTGGTTGATTCGAGTTCTTGCTCTGGAGCGCAAGAAGCTACAGTAAGTTGGAGCTGGACGTAGACGAAGGTCTACTGGGTGTCCTCCTTCCGGGTTCCTCCTCGCCCCCCCCCCCTACGTGCGCATGGGCCTCCTTTTATATGCTAAGGGGTTTCCCACAGGTAGCGACGCAGGTGAGGGTAAAAATGGCAAGGAACTGTGCGAACAGTGGCCGCACAGTGCTATCGCACCTAACTCTGACGGCGGGGGACAAGGGCATTAAATGCCCGTCTGGATCGCCCGAACAGTGCCGAGGCGGACCGTTAGGGGCGCCTCCGCTTGCCATGGGGGCGACTCTGCCAACGTCGCATGCCACCGCGCGCCCCAGGTTGCGCGGCGCCCCGCCACGTGCCTCTGGGGAAGCTCTAGAGTGACGCGTGGGCAGGTGAGCTGGAGCGCATGCCTGAGGTGGTGGTTCGCCGCGGCAAGTGGCTTGCCGCGGTGGTTGTCTTGCCGCACCTGAGAACTTGCCGCTCGTCAGGCCTTGCCGGGGCGCGCGACGCGCTGCGGCGGGCTTCTCTTGGGGTGCCTTGGTTTGGCCGTCCCGGCGAGCTCCTCCCGCCGGGGCCTTGGTGCTTCGGCTTAGTCGTCCCGGCAAGCTCCTCTTGCCGGGGCCTTGTTGCCTTGGCCCGGCAAGCTCCTCTTGCCGGACCTCGCCTTCTTGGCCCGGCAAGCTCCTCTTGCCGGGGCTTGGTCTTCTTGGCTCGATCACTTGGCCTTCGTCCGGCCCAGAAAGGGCCGTGGAGACTCTTGTCGCTCCCCTGGCAAGCCTTGCCGCGGGACACTACTACTGCCAGTGCACAAGTTCGGGGTACTAAGGTACCCCTACTTTAGTACACCGACAGTCCCGAACTGTGCGTCAAGGTCGGATGGTAACAGGAGACAAGGGACACTTTATTTTACCCAGGTTTGGGCCCTCTCGATGGAGGTAAAACCCTACTCCTGCTAGATTAATATTGATCATATGGGTAGTACAAGAGTGGATCTACCACGAGATCAAGGAGGCTAAACCCTAGAAGCTAGCCTATGGTATGATTGTGTATGATGATGGTTGTCCTACGGACTACAACCCTCCGGTTTATATAGACACCGGATAGGGTTAGGGTTTACATAGAGTTGGTTACAATGGTAGGAGATCTCGAATATCCGCACGCCTAGCTTGCCTTCCACGCCAAGAAAAGATCCTTCCGGACACGGGACGAAGTCTTCAATCTTGTATCTTCATAGTCTTGGAGTCCGGCTGAAGGTATAGTTCGGCTATCCGAACACCCCCTAATCCAGGACTCCCTCAGTCCCCGCTATCAGGTGGAGGAATAATTATTTTCCGCGTAATAAGGAGGCACTTCCTTGCGGCTGCCGTGGACCCAGCTGTCAGCTTCTCCATGTATAGTACTCTTCTGATGGAAGTCAGTCGTTGACCACGTTGACCACGCTGCGCCAGCACCAGGGCGGTGGACGACGGCGAGGACTAGGAAGGGGACGACTCGGAGCCGGGGAAGACGCAGCAGTGGATGCCCATGCGAAGAGGAGTACGAGGGTTCACTGGTTTGGCTGCGGTGTGAGGCTGCTATCGCCGCAGAATAACAGGGGGTGTGGGTGAGTAGAGGGATGGCCTGGCCAGCGGTGGGAGTAGTAGGGGGCGGTGAGGCTTCCGTGGCATCACAGCCGGCCACGAGAGGCAGGAGCACGTGGCACGACCGGCACTGGTTTGGGCGGCTGGAGCAAGAAGACCAGAGGTTGAAGAAGCACTACGGTCGTTGGATGAACATCGTACGGTAACAGGAGCTAGAATCGTTCATATTGACTAAGTTGACAAAGCCCTCCGTCCCCGTTAACTTGTTAGGCCCACAAGTCAGCCTCCCACTATGCTGGGTTCCAACTGCCAGGGGGAATATTCATTTTTTTGTGCGTAATAAGGAGGCACTTCCTTGCGTGCGAAGATAGCTAGTGGGTCCGACATGTCAGCGGGGGGCACTATATTTCGCGAAATACAGAGGCCCTTCCGGTGGGTCCCAGGTGCCAGGTGGAGGAATCATTATTTTGCGCGTAATAAGGAGGCATTTCCTTGTGTGCGGCCGTGGACCTAGCTGTCAGCCTCTCCACGCACATTCTACTTCTGATGGTGTCGTTCGTTGACCACGTTGACCACGCTGCGCCGAGCGCATCCAAGGTGGTGGACGACGGCGAGGCCCCGGACAGCAACGAGCCGGAGATGGGAAGACGCGGGAGTAGAGTCACAGATAGAGAGGTGTACGAGGGTTAACTGGTTCTAGTGCGGTGTGGTTCGGCAGTCGGTGGAGAAGAATAGGAGGTGTGGAGGGGTGGAGGGATGGCCTGGCCAACGGTGGAGTAGCGCTTCATAGCGAAGCATGCTAAGCAGAGGTGCTAGCAGCAGGAGGCGAGAGGTGGTCCCGGCGACGCTGGAGGAAGAAGACGAGAGATTGAAGATGGATGCCGGTCGTTGGATGTAAATCCAACGGCTAACATGTCAGAATCATTTGTTGACTAAATTGACAACGACTTGCATTGGCTTCGACCTATTGGCCCACATTTCAGCCTCCAAAAATGTGGCACGTATTCAACCCATTTTTTCAGAATTTACAGTCTTTTTTTGCGCGGTAGAATTTACAGTCAATTTGATCTTTTTTTTTTGAATTACAGCCATTAGCTGGGCTGGGTGAACAAATAATGTAGCGTCCATGCGGTCCGTTTATTTTATTTCCTAAAAATTTACAGGCCATTTGCACTTTCTCGAAATACACGATTTTGCTGGGCTGATTCTAATTATAATGTTGGGTTGGGCCAGCAATGTTATCAAAAAACAAAAAGGGGCTGAGCATTTTGTTATAAATATATTTAAATAATAAGTGATATTATTACATTCGTCCTTATATCTTACCAAGCTTTTGTACACAATCACTAGGATTTTCGTGCCAAAACAATCCAGGATTTTATTTGTTAAGAAATTATTTTTATAAGTTAATAAGATGCGGGATATTGTTTTCTTACATATGTAAGTATCTGTTAAATATATGATGACAATAAAAATAATATATAATAACATATTTTTTTAGAAAAACAGGGAACATCTCCCGGGTTCCATTGTTGAGAACGAAACCACAACATATTCTGATACAGCAGCTCAAAGAGCAGTTCGAAAGCAAAGGTAGAAAAGCTACAAACTAGGGGGGGGGGTGGATGAACAAGTTCTCTGAATAACACAAATCACCCGAGCGGTGCCAAAGGCAGAGCGGATAGAGCACTCAAATGACACAAGGAGGGTCCAGTGAAGCCTTCTTGGTCTTCAGCCGAGGGGCCGTGTCAGCCTGCGGCGACCAATAAGCAAGCGGAGACACCGGGCTGGAAGGCATAGCATGGTGGATGTCCCTCTTTTTTGGCGCTAGGTGCCCATCATCTTTATCAGAGATCTTGAGACGAGCCCACGGGTCCAGCCCCAGAGCAGGTCGAGCCTTGTTCAGCCACAAGTGATCGCCAACGGTTTCTGGAGGGATCTTGTTAGGGTTTCCACGAAGCTCATCAACTTGTCCTTGTCCGATCCGTAGGAGAGAATCGCCCAGTTCCTCACCATGTTCCTGATCAACCTCAAGACCTGCGGAATGGAAATCCAGGAGGTGTTACAGAAAATCATAGCATTTCTATATTTCTAGAGGCACCAAAGGACAACTGAGCTAACAATGTTTAAAACTGAGCACTTTTTGGTAGCAATCCAGAATCTGGCGACAGATTCGAAGGATGAGCCAATCTGACTAGAGAAATATTCCTCATTGTGGGCCCAGAGATGTTTAGCAACTATACATTCAAAAAATAGGTGAGAACAAGACTCTTGTTCCAAGAAGTAAACACAATCAAGGGGTTTGATGATGTGTCTCTTCCTAAGGTTATCCCTAGTCATCAATTTGTTTTTGGAGAGAAGCTAAAGAAATACATGAATTTTATGGGTAACTCTCAATTTCCAGACAGCAGGGATAAACATGGGTTGAACCCCTCTAAAGTTGATAACATGATAGAGGGAGCTGGAGGAATACTTCCCCTTATTGCCCAGCTGCCAAATCAGGGCATCCGGCTCGGCAGTAAAAGTAATGCTTTTGGCAATTTCCTCCAACTGGAACCATTGTTCCATGAGACTATCACTAAAGTTCCTTCTAAAAGAGAGTTTTAGGCATTGACCATCCCAAACTTCATTGACACTTTTGTTAAGCTCATTGCGGACAGAGTAAATAGGCCAAAATTGGACTGCTAGGGGGGATGTGCCAAACCAAGTATCTTCCCAGAACCTGGTTCTGCTCCCATCCCCTATGTTCCATCTGTAGCCAAATTTCACAGCATGCATAATAGATTTTAATCCTTTCCAGAATCTAGAGGTCTTAGGGTTGGAGGAAGGGACAAAAATATTAGGTTTATTTCCTAGGTATTTATGGGCAATAAGAAGCTTCCAGGGTTTCAGGTCTTCCTCATAGAATCTTTTAATCCAAGACCCTAGAAGACAGATGTTAATTTCTTGGAGGTTAGGTATGCCTAGGCCTCCAAAATCTTTTTTCATAGAGACTAGGGCCCAATTAGCAAGGTGTAGCTTCCTATTTCCCTCAAAATCATTCCACAAGCAATGAGACATCTGAGAATTGATGAGGTTCACCGCCCATTTAGGGAACTTGAAGAAGGAGAGGAGATACACTGGAATGCTAGCCAAACAAGCTTGTATGAGGATCAATCTACCTCTGTAAGAGAGAAGTTTGCTCCTCCACCCAGCAATCCTTTTAATGATTTTATCCAGAAGGGGTTGGATATCCTCTCTCCTCAGTTTATCATAGTGGAGAGGGATACCTAGGTACTCAATGGGGAAGTTACCTTTATTATAGACTAGAATAGAGAGGAAGTCAGCTAACTCCTGATCATCCATGTTGATAGGGATGAGTTCACTTTTAGAGTAGTTGATTCTCATGCCTGAGACTTGTTTAAACCAGGTTAGAACAATTTTCAGATTGCTAGCATGTGTGGAGTCATTGTCTAAGAAAAGGATGATATCATCTGCATATTGAAGGCAGATGATGCCACCAGGGCAGACCTCAGGACAGAGCCCTGCAATCAGACTATGATCAGCAGCTTTGCTCAGCATTTTAGTAAGAACGTCCACTACTAAATTAAACAAAAGCGGGGAGATGGGGTCACCTTGCCTAAGGCCTTTACCAGCAAGGAAAAAATCACTTTCACAGTTATTTAACTTGACCCCAACAGACCCCCCATGAGTAAGTTGCTGGATCCAACTCTCCTCTATGAAAGGCTTGGAAAAGATCTAAGAGATCATTTTCACCAAGTCCCAAAAATGCTGGTAAAACAAGAAGGGAATCCCATCAGGACGAGGAGCCCCATCAGGATAAGAGCTAAAAATGGCTTCCTTCACCTCTGTCTCTGAAAAAGGGGCTTCTAGCAGCTCATTTTCAGCAGGAGAGACTTTTTCAGAAGCAGAGAATTTTTTTTGTAGAGAGAACCCAAAAGGGTTTTCTTTCTTAAACAGGTCTTTGTAGAAGTCACTAGCCACTTTCAACATCTCATCTACCTCAGTAACAGGGCCATTAGGGCCATCAAGGGAGTGAATGAGGGTTTTCCTCCTCCTCTGGTTAGCTACTGCATGGAAGTAAGCAGTATTTCTATCACCCTCCTTAATGTTCCTATCTCTAGACCTTTGTTTGGCTTTGATTTCTTCTTGAAGCCAATTTTTCTTGAGCTCTCCATGGACAAAGTTTAATCTATTAGTCTCAGCCTCAGAGAGGTCAGTGGTTTCTGCCTTAATATCTAGAGAATCAAACTCAAGGAGGAGAAGCCATTTGTATCTTCTAAGATTAGCTTCCTCATTGGAGTTCCACCCTTTGGTAGTTCTTCTAAATCTCCTGATTTTGATCTACCAATTTTCTAGGGGGCAGCTGCTCCCAGTAGGCTCATTCTAGATTTTCCTGACTAGTGCAGTAAAATCTTCTCTAAGCAACCACCACTTTTCAAATTTAAAACTATTGCTCTTTGGAGTTTGGTTAAGACCAGAGTCCCAGAGCAAAGGAGTGTGGTCACTACCACATCTGGGCAGAGCTCTACAACTAGCAAGGGGAAAGAAACTATCTAATTCTGTGTCACAGAAAATTCTGTCAATGGTGGACATAATCCTGGAGCAGCACTTCCAACATATCTAGTAGAACTGTGGGTTTTCTTCTGACAAGGCAATTCTCAACTTTATGGGTAACCATTTTGCAGATAAAACAACTATTGGGCTTGACACATTTATCCAAATGATGCCCTGGTTCCCCACAGTTGTAGAAGATCACCTCAAAGTATGCTATAAGGCCCGAAGCAGGGGTAGGAGCAGTTCTCTGGATGTCCTATCTCTTCTTTTGCTGATTCTTGCCTTGATATTTCCCACTGATCTGAGAGTCAGAACCACCAGAAGATTGATCTTGGGCAATTATAGGAGCCTGCCCAGATTGTGCCCCCATTTGGGGCGGAGGTGGGCCGTGCCACTGCCCAACCAGCGCTCCCCCCATTGTGATAGGGGAAATTCATCGGAGTTCCTGGTTCCTTCTCATCCTCCAGCCAGATGTTGTCTCTCAGGAAGCAGAAATAACCACCAGACAGCTCAATTGAAGCAGATTGCAAGCCTAATTTCAATCTTCTGCAGGTTTGGGGGAGAGGTAAGGTAGGGGATCCACCTGCTCCGGCTCTGGTGGCGTGCTGATGGGCAGGAGTCCAGTCAAACATTCCCATCTCGCAGCACGGCGTGGATCTCCTGAATTCACTTCTCCTTTCGCCCATCGAACGAACGCAATCGGCGGCTCACTGGGGTGGGGCATCCTGTGCTTCTCCGAGAAATCTCCTTCGAAGTAGATCCGCAGGGCTATATTCAGCAGCTCCCAATCCACATGATCCTTGCACATCCGAGCATACCTGCGCGAGTGAGAGAACGGATTCGGTCCCTCCTCGGCTTCCTCCCTCGCAGCTTCCCCCTCTGCTTCTCTCCATTCGCGCGTGCACTGGGTCCAGGAGAGAGCGTCGTCGCGGATCCGCATCGCCCGCTCCCTCCATATCCTCCCTCGAGTCTCCCGCAGCACCGCCGTGAAAGTGCAACTATCCCTAGGTGGTTTTGGTAATTCATAACAACATATAGCTCATTGACCTAATGCTATTCCAAGATAATTATTTCAGGAAAGCTCAATGATTGGCATGGCATGGATGATGAAAGTGGATCCCTCAAAATGCTTGATGAGGACATCAATACCATTGTTACACCCACAGCCCCTACTGTTACATATGATGGACCAATTAGTAGAGCTCGCGCACGCCAATTAAATTACCAGGTACTTTCGTTTCTTGGTAATGATTCTAATGTTCATGAGAATATGATGCTGCCTAAATTGGATACATTTGTTTTGCTTACAAATGAAGGGCCTAGCTTGGAGAAGGATGAACATTGGAGCAAGAACAAGCATGGAGTTGATGGCATGCTCAAGGGAAACAAGAACGGAGTTACAAGTGATGATTTCAGGACTCTGAAGCCACCATAAGGAGTGAATGAAGCCTTGGACGAAATATACAAGATGCCACTTCATAAATTTCGTCCAAAGGCTATTCTAGGTGCCGCGTCACCTTATTATTGGGCCAGGCCCATGTAATTTCGAAATACTTAAGTATAGGCTGTTTTAGAGTCCGTATGTGTGGGGAAACAAGAGTTAGGGTTGGTTTCGGACCCCTTCCTCAAGGGACACGAAATTCCCCCCTCTTCCTCCATATATACAACCCTTAGGGCGTCGTTTAGACTTTGGGTTTTGTTTAGATCAAAAGTTCGCCATAGCTGCAACTTCGCGTACTTCGTTTGTGTTCAACGACCAGACCAAGGCGTCACAGAACCCCACCTTCATTAATAAAGCTTTCCTCTTATATTCGCAATATCCAGATTGCAATCTTAGTTTCTTGCTTGTTCTTCGTTTGCTCGCAGGAAACAGGCCCTCGTGGTCAGGTTGATCGTGCTCCGACGTGGTCAATAACCCTCGGAAGTTGGTTTAGCGATTGCTAAGGCGCGACGTCTCGCACGTTCGTAGTCGGATCGTCAAGGTCGACTCCCACAGAAACGATAGCCACCATCTCATCGAAACATCGGGACACCTTTGCCTCTATCAAGTGGTATCAGATTTCCAGGTTGCTCGGTGAGATTTTACAGTTTTTCGTAGTTTAGATCGAGTCTGTTCTTCATACCTACAGTCCATGAAAAAGCCACAAAAAAATTAGGGTTAGTTCATCATATCCGAACCAATCTGAGCCTTTGCATAATCTTTTTAGGGTTTTTGCTTTGTTGAATTTGCGGTTGCATCATCGTGTCAAGTTGCTGGTCTTAGAGTCTAGTCTTTTAGAGTTTCGAGTTCTGGTCATAAGTTGTCACGCCGCCGCCGCACCATCATCATAGCCTTGCCATCTACCACCGCTGCTTATCCGCCACCGCTCTGAATCTGTATCTGTCGGGGATATACCCTGCGGTATGACCCGACCGGAATTGGCGACTCACTGGTGACCCGCCCGGAGCTTGGCGATTCACAGATAACCTGCCTGATCTTGGCGACTCATTAGTAACCCGGCGAGCGGATCAGATGGACAACAAGGCCCAAAGCCCAGAAGGCCGGCTCACGTTATGATGGGCTAGATTAAGAGGAAAGGGATGACAAATATTTCCTTTACGAGGAAGCAAGACCCGGACTTGTAATTAACTTGTAACAGAAGATAGACTAGTCCTAGTCCTACTAGGACTCCACATGTAACCCGCCCCTCTAACTTATATAAGGAGGGACAGGGCTCCCCCAGACAGACGGAAGCAACAAGAAACAATTTCTAGGGCTAGACACAAAGGGAGAGCCGGCTTATGCGGCTCCTCTCTCATGAGCATAATGAGATCTAGCCACAAACAACATGTAGGGCTATTACCGGATGATGTTTCCCGGGGCTCGAAGCTGTCTAAATCCTTATCTTGTGCGTTGATCCGCCCTGCGTCTCTCGATTCCGACCAACCCCTCTCAAGCTACCGCATAGATGCGTTGGCCTCACGACTAAGCCCTCACACTAGGACATCTGCCGTGACAAATCCACGACAGTTGGCGCCCACCGTGGGGCTATCGCGAGATGGTTTCAAGTTTTTGGAGGGCCGCTTTGAAGGACTCGAGGGTTACGCTGTGGGTCGGATGACCAAGAGCCGCCGCGGAAAACTCTACATCGACAGCACAGGCTGGGGCCCTGACGCCGGCTCGATCGAGTACGGGTACCGGGTCCCCTTTGGCGGCATCCATGTTTTCATCGGCAAGATCGGAGAACCAGGCCCCGAGTTAGGCGTCTGCGCCGACCTCGTCGAGACAGCTCAGTGCACGAGATCGACCCTGGCTAAACCGACCAGGAAACACGCCTTCGTGGGAGTCATCCACGGAGGAAGCTACGAGGAAGGATCCGAATCTGGTGACGAAACCGCCATCTACTCCGGCGATGAAACGTCAACCGAGGAAACCGAATCTCTTTACCAGCTGCAAGATGATCGGATTGGGGGCGGCTCCGATGGCAACAGTATTCCGGACCCCTCTGATCTGCCCTATCGGGTTGGGATTTTCATGGCTGGAACACAGGCGGTGCCACGATCATCAACTGCAGCAGCAGCGATCTCCGGATCGGCAGCGGCAACGGCTGCGCGGGCAGGAGGCCCTACGGGTTCACCGGCCCAAGTTTTGTCAGACCTGTTTGACGCACTGGCAGCGCTCATGGCGGAAGCCAACCCAGTGGATCAGGAGGTTCACGATGCTGAGATTGCCAAAGTGAGAGAGCAGATCACTCAAGCTAAAGCGGAGTTGGCAGCAGAAGAGATCAGGATGACGGCGGAGCGCGCCGCTTTGGATGCACAGGCTTACAGGCTAATGATGGACCAGAACGCGTCTCAGGAAGTCCTGAAGAGGAAATCTCGATCTCGATTGCCTGCAGCCCTCGACGCCCGAAACCTCTTCAACACCCCGGGGGTAAACCGTGCGGAGGCGACAGTTGGCGTCCCGGTTCAACACCGGATAATAAGCCTGCCTCGTCACAACACTGGTACACCACAGGCCGTGCCAATACCGTCAGGTCATTATTCCAACCCGATGGATAACCTCGTCGCGGCGGCAACTCGGCTGGAAGCCATCCCGATCGAAGGCGATTCACCGCAGGACGTAGAGACACGCCGGGTCAAGGAGCTCCTTAGGACCGCGTTGGCCCAACAAGAAGCATATTCACAAAGCCGCGATCGGATTCACTCCACCCCTCGCCCCAGCGGGAGCCATAGTAGGCTCATGGAGGAGCCGGCGGTTTCAAGCAATGCCAGGCGTGAAGCGCTCCGCGGCAACAACCCGGCTCGTCAGCTTACACCTATCTTTCCAGCGGCTACGGTTGAACCGGGGGTGGTCTCCAGTTCTTTGGGAGTACCGTGCCTTGTTCCCGCTTTGCGCAACGTACGCCTGCCCAAAGACTTCAAAGGCCCCCGCAAGGTACCAAACTACACGGCAGATCAGCCTCCGGAGACATGGGTGGAGAGCTATGAAATGGCTATGGAGATGCTGGATGTGGATGACACGGCGTGTGCCAAGTATTTTACTATGATGTTAGAAGGAACGACCCGGACTTGGCTAAAGAGCTTACCGCCTAATTCAATTAGTTCGTGGGCCCAATTGCGCGCCCGGTTTATCAAGAATTTCAAGGACACGTGCAAACAGCCAATGTCGATAGTTGACCTAGCAGCCTGCGTCCAGCAAGAAGGGGAATCAACTACCCATTGGGTGCGGCGGGTGTCAGAAGTTTTGCACTCGTCAGATCGCATCAATGCAGACACCGCCGTGGTGCTGTTGGAAAGCAACTGTCGGTTTGGCCCTTTGAAGCTAAAGCTGGGCCGGATGAAGCGTGATTGTACAGACATAGGAACGCTCATGACCGCTTTAGTGAAGTATGCGGATTCTGACAGTACCAAGGATCCTGACTCTGGTGATGACAAAGCAGGGAAGGGAATGAAGAATAGCAGCACCAAAGGCCAGCAACATCGACCGACAGGTAATGGAGCCGGAGGTAAGCGTAAACCGGACGGGAGCATGGATTTTGTGGCCAACACAAGTGCACAGAATAAAGGCCAGCGGCGTAAGGGGAAACAGCCAAGTTTCCGCGCAAATCCCGGTCCTAATCCGGAGCGTTTGAACTTTTTCTTAAACCAGCCCTGTCCGAAGCACGGAACAAAAGAGGAACCAGCAACCCATCTTTGGAAGGATTGTTATATCATGAAGGAATTCAAAAGCTCAAACACTTTCCAAAATGATCACAGCTCCGGCGGCGGTTCAGGCTCCGGATCAGGATACGGTGGCGGAAATCCCGGTCCAGGGGTCCAGGGTAATCCGGGCGGACAGGACAGCCGAAATAATCAAAATAATCAAAGTGGTTACGGACAGCAGTAATCAGGTTATCAGAGCAACCCGAAACAGTTGAGTGGTGGACAGTATCATGTCTTCACTACAAGCTTGGATAAACGGGATAAAAAGCTTCAGAGGCGGGCAGTCAATGCTATCGAACCGGCCACGCCTCACTATCTGCGCTGGTCGGAACAGCCTATCATATGGAGCCGAGAAGATCACCCTCCCAGGGTTTATAATCCGGGTCAGTTAGCATTGGTGGTGGCGCCTCAGGTGGGAGGTTATAAGATCACCAAGGTGCTCATGGACGGAGGGAGCAGCATTAACATCCTGTATTACGAGACCTTCCGTCGCATGGGACTGGTGGATAAGGATCTCAAACCGACCAATACCGTGTTCCACGGGGTGGTGCCTGGCAAGTCTGCATATCCAGTTGGTAAGATAGCCCTTGAAGTGGTCTTTGGCGATAGTCACGATTCCAGATCAGAGACGCTGACGTTCGAAGTGGTTAAAATCCAAAGTCTGTACCACGCTTTGTTCGGACGGCCAGCCTATGCAAAATTTATGGCACGACCCTGCTACGTGTATCTGCAACTTAAGATGCCGGGTTACAAGGGCACTATAACGGTTCATGGTAGCCGTCGAATCGCTTTGGAATGCGAGGAAGGAGATGCAACTTATGCAGAATCGGTTTGTGCTACGGAGGAGCTAAAGCAGTACAAAGACAGTGTTGACCCGGAGGACATGACTTCGTTGAAGAAGCCAACCACGGACCACGATCCGGCCATGAAGTTCAAATCGGCTGCCGAAACTAAGCTTGTTGACTTCATATCTGGCGATTCGTCCAAGCAGTTCAGCATCAGTGCAAACCTGGATCCAAAATAGGAAAGCGTGCTCATCGAGTTCATCCGTGAGAATCGGGACATCTTTGCATGGAGGCCGTCTGACATGCCTGGTGTACCGAGGCGACTCGCTGAGCACACCCTTAATGTGGATCCTAAGTATAAACCGGTAAAGCAGTTCTTACGCCGGTTTAACGAAGAAAGACGTAAAGCGATTGGTGAGGAAGTGGCCAGGCTCCTGGCAGCTGGGTTTATCATTGAGGTTTTTCATCCCGAATGGCTTGCTAATCCGGTACTGGTTCTTAAGAAAAACGGCACCTGGCGCATGTGTGTGGATTACACAGACTTGAATAAAGCTTGTCCAGCGGATCCTTTTGCTCTCCCCCGAATTGATTAGATCATTGATGCTACGGCGGGTTGTGAGCGTTTGAGTTTTTTGGATGCCTATTCGGGTTATCACCAGATCAAGATGGCAGTTAAGGACCAGGAGAAGACGGCGTTCATTACTCCCTTTGGAGCCTTCTGCTATGTGTCTATGCCCTTCGGGCTTAAGAGTGCGCAGGCTACTTATCAACGATGTGTGCAAAATTGCCTCCACGAGCAGATTGGTCGTAATGTGCATGCTTATGTGGATGATATTGTGGTCAAGTCACGGAAGAAGGAGACCCTGGTTGACGATTTGAAGGAGACTTTCGATAACTTGAGAGTGTACCAAATGATGCTCAACCCGGCTAAATGTGTTTTTGGTGTACCTGCAGGCAAGTTGTTGGGTTTTTTAGTGTCCCATAGAGGAATTGAGGCCAATCCGGAAAAGATTACAGCCATCACCTCCCTGGGCAAACCGAAATGCGTCAATGATGTTCAGCGCATGGCCGGGCGGATTGCAGCGTTGAGCCGGTTTATCAGTCGCCTCGGTGAAAAGGCGATCCCCTTGTATCAAATGCTCAAGAAGACGGATCAATTTGTCTGGAGTCCGGAGGCGGATAAAGCGTTTGAGGACTTGAAGCGACAGCTAGTCAATCCGCCAGTGTTGGCAGCCCCTGTAGATAAAGAGCCACTCCTGTTATATGTTGCAGCGAATGCCAGAGCGGTTAGTGTGGCGATGGTGGTAGAACGAAAGGAGGCTGGAAAGGAACATCCGGTTCAGCGACCGGTTTACTACATCAGTGAAGTGCTTATCGAGTCCAAACAAAGGTATCCGCATTGGCAGAAACTGGTATATGGTGTTTTTATGGCAAGCCGGAAGCTGAGGCAATATTTTCAAGGACACCCCATCACGGTGGTTAGTTCTGCTCCTTTGGGTGACATCATACAGAACCGGGAGGCGACCGGTCGGATTGCCAAGTGGGCTATCGAGCTCGGGCCGCACGATTTAAGATACGTACCCCGGACGGCCATAAAGTCACAAGCACTTGTTGATTTCATAAACGATTGGACAGAGTTACAAGCGCCTGAGGAGAAGCCAGATAACACCTATTGGACCATTCATTTTGACGGGTAAAGACAATTGGAAGGCTCGGGGGCTGGAGTCGTTTTAACTTCCCCACGAGGTGATAAGTTTTGTTATGTCCTCCGTTTAATGTTCCCCTGTACAAATAATGCGGCTGAGTATGAAGCTTTGCTGCATGGTCTTCGGATGGCTAAAGAGATGAATCTGAGCAGAGTTAGGTGCTTTGGTGATTCGGATCTGGTGGCTCAACAGGTATCTGGCACCTGGGATTCAAAGGACCCGCTCATGGCTGCATACCGACGTGAAGTAGATATGGTAGCCGGGCATTTCAAAGGCTATCAAGTGGACCATGTGGACCGCAGAAAGAATGAGGCAGCAGACGCTTTAAGCCGCTTGGGCTCTCAGCGTAAACCGGTCCCACCCAATGTTTTCTTGGAGGTATTGTATCACCCATCGGTACAGCTACCCGGTGAGCTGGAGTTGGCTGTACCTGATCCGGAGGCTCAACTAGTGGCGGCTCTTCACGCCACCCCGGATCGGACGCTCCCTTATCTGGCATATATGAACCGGGGTGAGTTGCCAGAAGACGAAAGCTTGGCTCGACAGATAGTACGGCGGTCCAAGTCTATGACCATTCTCAAAGGAGAGCTACATCATCGCAGCGTGTCAGGAGCGCTGCAACGGTGCGTATCCCCTGAGGAGGGGTGTGAGATATTACGTGAAATACATGAAGGGGATTGGGGCCACCACGCCGGTTCAAAATCATTGGTGGCTAAAGCGTTCCGCCACGGTTTCTACTGGTTAACTGCTCATGCTGATGCAGAAGACCTGGTCAGGTTATGTGATGGTTGCCAGAAATTTTCCAGACGAGCACACATACCGGCTCAAGAATTGAGGATGATTCCAATCACTTGGCCGTTTGCGACTTGGGGGCTCGATATGGTTGTGCCTTTTAAGCGTTCCAAAGATAAGAAGACCCACCTACTGGTGGCGGTTGACAAATTTACAAAGTGGGTGGAGGCAGAACCTGTCAGTAAATGTGATGCTGCCACGGCGGTTCGGTTTATAAAGAAGGTGATCTTCCGGTTTGGCTTTCCACACAGCATCATCACAGATAATGGTACCAATCTATCCAAGGGGGCCATGAAAGAGTTCTGTGCACGGGAGCATATACGGCTTGATGTTTCTTCGGTAGCGCACCCACAATCTAATGGTCAGGCAGAACGAGCGAATCAAGAGATCTTGAGAGGTATCAAACCCCGGCTTCTGGTCCCTTTGCAAAGGACGCCGGGTTGTTGGGTGGAGGAGCTACCGTCGGTATTATGGAGCATCAACACCACGCCTAACAGATCCACGTGGTTCACGCCGTTTTTTATGGTCTACGGAGCAGAGGCGGTTCTCCCAAGTGATATACGACATGACTCACCGCGTGTGGCAGCGTATGTTGAAGCGGACAACGAGCAGGCACGGCAGAATGCTCTTGACTTGTTGGATGAGGAACGTGACTTAGCAGCTGCCCGTTCAGCGATTTACCAGCAAGATCTTCGCCGTTACCACAGCCGTCGGGTTAGGACCAGAACCTTTCAGGAGGGGGATTTGGTGCTTCGGCTCATCCAGGACCAGTCTGATCAGCATAAACTATCCCCGCCTTGGGAGGGACCTTTTGTGGTCAGCAAGAATCTGAATAATGGGTCATACTACCTGATTGATATTCGAGAGCACAAAGATTCGCGCACATCAGAGGAGGAGACCAGCAGGCCGTGGAACATAGCTCATCTTCGACCTTATTATGCATGAGCCTTGGGCTCTGTTTATGTACATATCATGACCATGTATACATTATGATTAATACAATAAACCGGAGCCTCGAGTAAAGCGGGGTCTCTGCTGTTCTTTACATCATGCGTGTTCTACCCCTTGAGGTCGCTTCGAAGAGGATCAAAGTGAAGACTCCGGTTTATAGTCCGGTTCAAGGGAAGATGACTCCTGCAAAGCTTTGAGGCCCTTAATATCCGGTTTAACGATCCCGGTTCAAGCATGAGGCTTCCTGTTCAAACATAGGTCGTATTCGAACCAAAGAGAACATAGCTATTCAAACATGAGGCTTCCTGTTCAAACATAGGTCGTATTCGAACCAAAGAGAACATAGCTATTCAAACATGGGGCTTCCTGTTCAAACATAGGTCGTATTCGAACCAAAGAGAACATAGCTATTCAAACATGGGGCTTCCTGTTCAAACATAGGTCGTATTCGAACCAAAGAGAACATAGCAATTCAAACATGGGGCTTCCTGTTCAAACATAGGTCGTATTCGAACCAAAGAGAACATAGCTAACCCTATAAAGTCAGTTGGGGACCTAGTCGGCCTGAACCGTAGCTACACCTCCGGGGGGCTTGGTCATGTCTTGACGACGGTAATGCCTTCTGGCTGGCACATTTGCCACTGAATCAGTTGGGGACCTAATCGACTTGAACCATAGATTACGCCTTATGGGAGCTCGGTCATGTCTTGATGATGGTAATGCCTTCTGGTCGGCTTTTTAGCCAATGAATCATTTGGGGGCTTGGTCGTGTCCGAACCAACGCAATGCCACTTGATCGGCCCTTGGCCATTGAGTCACTTGGGGGCTTGGTCGAATCCGAACCAATGCAATGCCATTTGACCGGCATATTTGCCACGATTCAGTTAGGAGCCTAGTCGGCTTGAACCGTAGCTACACCTCTTGGGGGCTTGGTTTCTTGTCTTGACGACGGTCACGCCTTCTGAACGGTTCATAGCAACCACTATTTGCATGCGTTTTACCATGGCGTTGCCCTTTTGTATTTGGTTTTTGTTTTCTGCCTTTATTGTGGTGTTTTTTGTTCTTCGGAACGTCAAGTATCTTTAAACCGATTCAGCTGACACAGCCTGGTCCGTTTTTTAACCCGGAGGCAAATTGCCCGGTTTGGCAAAGGCGCAGCACGGTTCAGGTGGTCGAAAAATCACCTTGTGTACTCAGTAAAGACAGGAAACATAAGTTGGAAAAGTCATTGGAAAGGGCATCAGTACCCGTGCGCGAAGGCACATTCAAATGCAGAGGTGAACCGGAGCGTTGATTACGCCTGTTCGCTGCCTCGGTTCGAAGGCTGTGGATCATCTTGTGCCGCATCCTCTTGGCTACCCATTGGCTGGAAATCAGCAGTGGTCCAGTCGATTCCCATTAGCGCTTGAAAGACAGCTTCTTCGTGAATCAGCAAAGACGGTTCAATGTCAGGGGCGTAGGTATGCTTACGGATTGGAGGAATAAGGTTTTCCGCTTCAGGGACCGGGGCAGCTACTCGCCTGTTCTGGTTATCATATTGGGCTTGGTAATGGGTCAGATCTGCTTCTTCAGCCAATTGACAAGCTAGGGGGCGCACCGCCCGGTTTATCGCCCTCAAGTCATCTTCACCAAAGTCTGAACCGTCTTCTTTCAAGCTGGGGTATCCTTGGGCCGCTTCGACAGGATCGAAATCTGGTACCCACGCTTTGGCCCGGATCAAGGCAGCGATGGCTCCAGTTCGAGCAGCTGATCTTTTCAACTCTTCAATCTGGGCTGGAAGCATGGATAGCCTCTTTAACGTGTCTTGAATCAGAGACGGTGCAGGGTGGTTGTGCGACGCAGTGGTGATAGCTCTCTGTGCTCTGGTGTACAACTGTTCAATCAGAGTATAGGCAGCTTTGAGTTTCATCCGCACATCAGAACCCAAGTGTCCAATACGTGAGCCTGCAGTGTTTCAAGATGGATTACAAACCGGACATAGGATATAGCAGACAAGGTACAAATTGGAAGAAGGGCATCGAAAGAAATTTACCAAATATGGCAGAGGTCATGGAGTGTATCTGTCGCTTCACAGTGGATAATTCATCGACCACCGGTTTAAGAGCAGCTTCGGCATTTTCAGCCCTCTTCGTCAAAAGAGCTTTTTCAGTAGCCCAATCAGCCTGTTCCTTTTTGCGGCTTTCTTTCAGCTGTTCCATAACGGTTAAGGCATTGGTCAATTCCTCCTTCGCCTTTTCAGTTTCAGCCTGTTGGGTTTTTAAGATTTCCTGAAGGTCCGAGACTTGTTTCGCTTTGGTCTTCAGATCCCCCTGCAGCAGGTCGACAACAGTGTTCAGAAAATATTGCACGGTTTGGAAGTATCAACCACACAAGCAAATTATGTGCTCGATACTTGGGGGCTAATGCATACTTGATTTTAACGCATGTTTTCCATTACAAAAAGTCCCAAGATTAATACAAGTATTTAAACTTGGCACTTGGGGGCTAATGGTTATTTGACGATGTTTCTGGACCTTAATTGTCAAGGCAGCCTGATCCGGTTTACCATCTCGGTTCGGAAATATTGATAAGCTAAGTTGCAATGGAATGAAGCACAAGAGAGTTACCTCAAATTTCTCCTTCATCATCCTGATCATGCCAGCTTCATAATCCCGACTGGTGTACAGTCGGTTCAGGTACCCAGAATAAAGATCCGGGGCGCTTAAAGCGGCGTACGTAGAGGAGTCAAGGTCCCATTTGCCCTTTATGGCCGAGATTTCGTCCTTGGCAGTATGCTTGGCTAAAGTAGCAGTGTTCCCCGGTTCAGAGTGACCAATGCCGGTAATCACCACATCATCATCCTTGGAGTCGCTGCTCTGCGGTGGCCCTGTCGGTTTATCAACAGTTCCAGAAGGGGGGATGGATTCCTCAACCCGAACAGGACTGGCAGGCGGATCAGTACGGCTGGCAGGTTTGGTAGTCCTTTCTTCAGCACAGGTGTCATCTTGCGGAGATAGATAATTCTGAATATCTTCACGACCCAGAGCGTCAGCACCAGGAGTTTTCTCCGGTTCAGGAGCGGCAGTTCCTTCAGCCGGGTTATCCAGACGAGCCTTCTTGCTCGGTCTAGGTTTAGCCCTGGAAAAAACCCAAAGATTGAAAAAAAATGGTGTAAGATGGATTAAGAGACCCATACAGAGATATGTTGTGATCGGTCCAACTTACCCAATAACTGTCTTCAGCGGTGGCAGTTGAGTGGCTGAAGATTCACCAGAAGATGAATGGGAGGTGACCTGATAATCGGAGTCAGATGGATTAAGAGGCTGACGAGTTAAACCTGCTTTAGGAGGAAAGCTAGCGCATAAATCGGAGACCTCTGAGCGGCGTTTCCGAACCGGGCTGTTCGGTAAACCGGCGGAGGTAACTACCTGGCCGCTATGCCGGGTGGTGCGTCGAGCTTCATGTTGCTGGGTCTTCACAAGAAATTTGGGATCCAAGTAAGCAAGAGGATGAGAAAATTTAATTTTCCGGTTTGCTTGGCGAGGTTTTTTCAAAGGCAAAGGAACGGCGTCAGAAGAAAGAATAGTTACCTCTGGGCCTTCAGCATTGCTCGCTTCAGTGTCGTCCTGACAAATATCATCATCAATAAGACGCATAAAAAGTAAGCCAACTGAATCGAGGTCTACCCCAAGGTCCGGATTACCCACATCATCCTCCTCTAAATCCGGGGTAGAGGAAGCGGTGTTCCGTTTTTTCTGAGCGGGCTTCTTCACCCTCGTTTTGGGTCGGGTTACCCTTTCGGTCGGCTCTTGAAACTTCTTGCTCCAAAACGGATCATCTCCCTGTGTCAGAAAGGACTGGAGTTAGCAATATGTGTATAAGGAGATCATAAATTCTATAACAAACAGAGGGGAAGTACTTACAGCAGGTGGTTTGTTTGTGGCACAAAACGGAAGCAGGCCGGTTCGGGCGCAAACATATTCCGGTTCATTCAGCATCTTTTTCACAGCCTCGGTGACTTCGTCTTCCGTTAGCTGAATGTTGCAGTGCCTCAAAGGATCATCAACCCGGCCCGTGTATTGGCACATTAAACCGGAGCGGATGCTAAGGGGCAGGATGCTCCATGAAATCCAGCAACGGGCAAGGTCTACCCCCGTCAAACCGTTAGCCATGAAGGCTCTGAGCTTGGACAGCTGAGGGGCATACTTACTCCTCTCTTTGGCGGTTAGCCTTTGGGGGAAGGGGTGTGTATTACTAAGTCTCTCCGGATGGAAGCCGGGCAGTGGATTTTCTTCAGCAGGGGAAGTATCCTTGCAATAGAACCAAGTGTGATTCCATTCTTGCGGATGACTATGCAGCTTGGCATGAGGATAAGTCACTTCTTTCCTCTTTTGAATCGTCATACCACCCAGTTCCATATTAGGGCCGTCGGTGAATTCAGTACGTCGGTTCAAATGAAACAGGTCCCGGAACAGCTCTACAGTAGGTTCCTCCTGGAAGTACACCTCGCAAAGCACTTGAAAATGGCAGATATTCGTGACTGAGTTTGGACCAACGTCTTGTGGGCGCAACCTAAAGTTAGCCAGGACGTCCCGATAAAATTTTGAACCGGGTGGATTAAAACCCCGGGCCAGGTGATCCGCAAACACCACCACTTCTCCCTCCTGTTATATCACCACCATATACCACCACCAATCCGTATCCATATATCACCACCATATATCCACCACCAATCCAAGTTCTTCTCATATTAGGTTTGTTTTGAGATCCATCTAAATTCCGATTCGTGTTTCCTTGCCTGCGTAGGTCTCGAAAAAAAAAAGAGTCTGGAGACCCCCGGGCTGTTTTTAGGCCAAAATTTCAGCGACCGAAAATATTTTTCCCTATCCTATTTTTAGGCTGTTCTGAGTCTTTTGAGACACTCGCCATCATAGTGATTTTTGGTCGCACTTTTTCGTCGTCGCTGCCCTGATTTCCGAAAAAAAAATTGTCAAAAAAATTTCGTACCCATCTTGTCAGTTTGACCTGGGAAGAGTTTTGAGACACTCGCCATTATAGTGATTTTTCGCAAAAAAAAAGAGGAGCGCAAAAAAAAGAGCGCAAAAAAAAACACAGAGCGAAAAAAAAATTCCAGAGTGTGCTTTTCCCTTGTTTACGTGCAGCGCCGTGATTTTGTTAGTGTTCTAGGCTCGCGTCTCTAGTACGGTCTAGCCTAGGACCAGCACAGTACCGTCGTTGAGCGTTTATTCAACTTTGCATCTCTGAATTGATTATTGCTGACCCTTTTTGCTACCATATTATAAGCCTTCCTAGCTCCACATACATCTACGTCGTGCGTTTGACTCTCCCTGGTAATCGCTTTATCCAAGCTTTGAGAGTTTTGACTACAATGGTTGCCGATCACCGCCTGCTGCTTGGTAAGAACTGGTAAGAATTTGAGATTTGCTTGACGGATTTGTGACTGTCCACCACACCACCACCACCACTTGCTCGTAGTCTGTAGAATCATATTCTTGTGTGTTTCTATTGCTGCTAACCATGGCAGGATCACAAGACGACGAGACTGACTGGGAGAACATGACAAACAAAGCGTTACATGATAAGTTTCAACAAATGATGAGTGGACAGGTGGAAGATGTGCTAAATAGATTTGAAGAGGCCATGGAGAAGATAGATGGCATTGAGAAGGCGTTCGAAACAAAGCTTGATAACAAGGTTAATGAATTGCTCGCGCGTCTACCACCACCACCACCGGCTGCACCTAACGCACCTCTACAACAACAACAACGACTACCTCCACATCGCGAAATAGCCCTCCGCCGAGCGACCCGTGTCCCTCTTCAGCCTGGCCAAGCTGCTGGTGCTGCTGTTGATACTTCTGTGGCTCCTGCTGCTGATGTGGGGGAGGATGATTATGTGGGAGATTACGAGGATGAGGTTGATCAACATAAGAACTACGTGCAACCACCAGCACCACAACCACCAGGTCGTCCACATGCAAATAATGGCAATGTTAGGGCTCCCCCTCAGGTACGAGATCATGACCATCTCCCTAAACTGAAATTGAATATTCCACCATTTGAGGGTAGATATGTTCCTGATACATATCTTTCTTGGGAGTTAGAAACTGAACAACGATTTACATGTTTACAATATCCTGAGGAGAGACGTGTTCCTGCTGCTGTTTGTGCTTTCACTAGCTTTGCATGTGTTTGGTGGTCTGAATATTGTAGATTATATCCTGTTCCAGCTACTTGGGCTGCTTTGAAAACTGCTATGCGTACTCGTTGGGTTCCACCATATTATCAACGTGAATTACTTAAAAAATTGCAGCTCCTAAGACAAGGAAAAAATTCGGTAGAAGAATATTATCAGGAATACAAACTGGCTTGATTAGATGTGGTATCGTTGAGGAGAATGAAGCTATGCTTGCACGTTTTCTGGGTGGATTAAATAGAGAGATTCAGACCATTCTAGACTATAAGGATTATAATAATATCACTCGTTTATTCCATCTTGCTTGTAAAGCTGAACGTGAAGTGCAGGATCGACATGCATTGGCGCGAACTAACTTTTCTGCAGGTGGACCTTCATCGTGGACACCACGTGCATCATCTACTTCTACACGTTCTGCTACACCGGCACCTCCGTCAGCTGCCACCTCCAACCGTGATACAAGAAAGCAGGCACAACCACCACTATCTGCCAAGAGCACTCCTGCCGGGCCTACACAGAGCTCTGCTTCTTCCATGGCGTCTACAGGGCACACAAGTGATATTATTTGTCGTCGTTGTAAGGGAAGAGGACATTTTGTGCGAGAATGCACATCTCAGCGTGTGATGATTGCTACTGAGGATGGTGGGTATGAGTCCGCTAGTGACTATGATGAGGAGACTTTGGCTCTTCTTACACATGAAGAACACGGTGGAGATGTTTCTGATCATGAGACACAATACATGGCTGCTGAAGATGCTGACAGGTATGAATGTTTAGTTGCTCAACGTGTTTTGAGTGTGCAGGTCACGCAAGCTGAGCAAAATCAGAGGCATAATTTGTTCCATACAAAGGGAGTTGTGAAGGAACGTTCTGTTCGCGTCATCATAGATGGAGGGAGCTGCAACAACTTGGCTGGCATGGAGATGGTGGAGAAGTTGTCTCTCACCACAAGACCACATCCACATCCTTACTACATCCAATGGTTCAACAACAGCGGCAAGGTTAAGGTAACACATACTGTTCGTGTGCATTTTAGTATCTCTACATATGCTGATTATGTTGATTGTGATGTGGTACCTATGCAAGCATGTTCCTTATTACTTGGTAGACCATGGCAATTTGATAAAAATTCTGTACACCATGGTAGAAACAATCAGTATACTCTTGTTCATAAGGACAAAAATATTACTTTGCTTCCTATGACTCCTGATTCCATTTTGAAAGATGATATTAATCGAGCTAATAAAGCAAAACAGGAGCAAAATAAGAGTGAAAATCAGATTGTGGCAAAAGAATTTGAGCAACAAATGAAGCCTAATAATAAACCATCTAGTGTTGCTTCTGAAATTAAATTGAAAAGTACATGTTTATTTGCCATCAAATCTGATATTGATGATCTAGATGTTAGCAAATCTGTTTGCTATGCTTTTGTGTGCAAAGAGGCATTATTTTCATTCGAGGACGTGCCTTCCTCTTTGCCTCCTGCTGTTACTAACATTTTGCAGGAGTTCGCTGACGTCTTTCCACTAGACGTGCCACCGGGATTACCACCTATTCGAGGGATTGAGCATCAAATTGACTTAATTCCCGGTGCATCATTACCCAACCGCGCACCATACCGTACCAATCCAGAGGGGACGAAGGAGATTATGCGTCAAGTACAAGAGCTACTCGACAAAGGTTATATACGCGAATCCCTTAGTCCTTGTGCTATTCCTATTATTCTAGTGCCGAAAAAGGATGGTACCTCGCGTATGTGTGTTGATTGTAGAGGCATTAATAATATTACTATTCGTTATCGTCATCCTATTCCTAGGCTAGATGATATGCTTGATGAATTGAGTGGCTCTACAATATTCTCCAAAGTTGATTTGCGTAGTTGATACCATCAAATTAGTATGAAATTGGGAGATGAATGGAAAACAGCTTTTAAAACTAAGTTTGGTTTATATGAGTGGTTAGTCATGCCTTTTGGGTTAACTAATGCACCTAGTACTTTCATGAGACTAATGAACGGAGTTTTACGTGCTTTCATTGGACGATTTGTGGTAGTCTATTTTGATGATATACTGATTTATAGCAAATCTTTGGAAGAACATTTGGAACATTTATGTGTTGTTTTTAATGCTCTACGTGATGCACGTTTGTTTGGTAACCTTGGGAAGTGCACCTTTTGCACCGACCGAGTATCTTTTCTTGGCTATGTTGTTACTCCACAGGGAATTGAAGTTGATAAAGCCAAGATTGAAGCTATTGAGAGTTGGCCGCAGCACAAAACGGTCACACAAGTGAGGAGTTTTCTTGGACTCGCTGGTTTCTATAGGCGTTTTGTGAGAGACTTTAGCACCATTGCTGCACCTCTCAATGAGCTTACAAAGAAGGATGTGCCTTTTGTTTGGGGTACCGCACAAGAAGAAGCCTTCACGGTATTGAAAGATAAGTTGACACATGCTCCTTTACTCCAACTTCTTGATTTTAATAAGACTTTTGAGCTTGAATGTGATGCTAGTGGAATTGGATTAGGAGGTGTGTTATTACAAGATGGCAAACCTGTTGCATACTTTTCTGAAAAATTGAGTGGGCCTAGTCTGAACTATTCTACTTATGATAAGGGATTATATGCTCTTGTTCGGACTTTAGAGACATGGCAACATTATTTATGGCCCAAAGAATTTGTTATACATTCTGATCATGAATCTTTGAAACATATTAAAAGTCAAGCTAAACTGAATCGTAGACATGCTAAATGGGTTGAATTCATTGAGACTTTCCCTTATGTCATCAAACACAAGAAGGGTATAGAAAATGTTATTGCTGATGCTTTGTCTCATCGCTATACTATGCTTTCACAACTTGACTTCAAAATATTTGGTTTGGAGACCATCAAAGATCAATATGTGCATGATGCTGATTTTAAAGATGTAATGCAGAATTGTAAAGAAGGAAGAACATGGAACAAGTTCGTTGTTAATGATGGTTTTGTGTTCCGTATTAACAAGCTATGCATTCCAGCTAGCTCTGTTCGTCTTTTGTTGTTGCAGGAGGCGCATGGAGGAGGATTAATGGGACATTTTGGCGTGAAGAAGACGGAGGACGTACTTGCTACACATTTCTTTTGGCCAAAGATGAGACGGGATGTTGAGCGTTTTGTTGCTTGCTGCACTACATGTCAAAAAGCTAAGTCACGACTCAATCCTCATGGTTTATATATGCCTTTGCCTGTACCTAGTGTTCCTTGGGAGGATATATCTATGGACTTTGTTTTAGGTTTACCTCGAACAAAGAAGGGGAGGGATAGTATATTTGTTGTCGTGGATAGATTCTTGAAAATGGCACACTTTATACCATGTCATAAAAGCGATGATGCTGTTAATGTTGCTGATTTGTTCTTTCGTGAAATTATTCGCTTGCATGGTGTGCCAAATACTATTGTTTCAGATCGTGATACTAAATTTCTTATCCACTTTTGAAGATGTTTATGGGCTAAGTTGGGGACTAAACTGCTTTTTAGTACTACTTGTCACCCCCAAACTGATGGACAAACTGAAGTAGTCAATAGAACATTGTCTACTATGCTTAGGGCTGTTTTGAAGAACAATAAGAAAATGTGGGAAGAATGCTTGCCTCATATTGAATTTGCTTATAATCGTTCATTGCATTCTACTACTAAGATGTGCCCTTTTGAAATTGTGTATGGTTTCCTACCTCGTGCACCTATTGATTTATTGCCTCTTCCATCTTTGGAGAAGGTTAATTTTGATGCTAAACAACGTGCTGATTTGATCTTAAAGATGCATGAGTTAACTAAGGAAAATATTGAGCGCATGAATGCTAAATATAAACTTGTTGGAGATAAGGGTAGAAAACGTGTTGTCTTTGCACCTAGAGATCTTGTTTGGTTACATTTGCGTAAGGATAGGTTTCCTCATTTGCGCAAGTCAAAGCTAATGCCACGTGCTGATGGTCCTTTTAAGGTGTTAGAAAAAATAAATGATAATGCATATAAACTTGAGTTGCCTGCAGATTTTGGGGTTAGTCCCAGTTTTAACATTGCAGATTTGAAGCCTTATTTGGGTGAGGAATATGAGCTTCCGTCGAGGACGACTTCATTTCAAGAAGGGGAGGATGATGAGGACATCAATACCATTGTTACATCCACATCCCCTACTGTTACATATGATGGACCAATTACTAGAGCTCGCGCACGCCAATTAAATTACCAGGTACTTTCGTTTCTTGGTAATGATTCTAATGTTCATGAGAATATGATGCTGCCTAAATTGGATACATTTGTTTTGCTTACAAATGAAGGGCCTAGCTTGGAGAAGGATGAACATTGGAGCAAGAACAAGCATGGAGTTGATGGCATGCGCAAGGGAAACAAGAACGGAGTTACAAGTGATGATTTCAGGACTCTGAAGCCACCATAAGGAGTGAATGAAGCCTTGGACGAAATATACAAGATGCCACTTCATAAATTTCGTCCAGAGGCTATTCTAGGTGCTGCGTCACCTTATTATTGGGCCAGGCCCATGTAATTTCGAAATACTTAAGTATAGGCTGATTTTAGAGTCCGTATGTGTGGGGAAACAAGAGTTAGGGTTGGTTTCGGACCCCTTCCTCAAGGGCCACGAAATTCCCCCCTCTTCCTCCATATATACAACCCTTAGGGCGTCGTTCAGACTTTGGGTTTTGTTTAGATCAAAAGTTCGCCATAGCTGCAACTTCGCGTACTTCGTTTGTGTTCAACGACCAGACCAAGGCGTCACAGAACCCCACCTTCATTAATAAAGCTTTCCTCTTATATTCGCAATATCCAGATTGCAATCTTAGTTTCTTGCTTGTTCTTCGTTTGCTCGCAGGAAACAGGCCCTCGTGGTCAGGTTGATCGTGCTCCGGCGTGGTCAATAACCCTCGGAAGTTGGTTTAGCGATTGCTAAGGCGCGACGTCTCGCACGTTCGTAGTCGGATCGTCAAGGTCGACTCCCACAGAAACGACAGCCACCATCTCATCGAAACATCGGGACAACTTTGCCTCTATCAATGCTAAGGACAAAGGATTGGCTCAAGCTCAAAAGCTCAAGACTCTTCATTTTATATTTTAGTGATCCAAGATCACATTGAGTCTATAGGAAAAGCCAATACTATTAAGAAGGGATGAGGTGTTGCTTAATGAGCCTCTTGCTTCATGTGCTTAGTGATATGCTCCAAAACCCTCAGCTACTTTCTCACTTCCACATATGACCTAAACCCAAAGTCAAACTCGGCCCTACCGATTCTTTGAACCTGGCGCCACCGAGTTTCACATGTCATAGCCACTGCCAAACCCTAAGCAAATCGGTTCTACCGATAGGGATCTCGGTCTCATCGAGATGGGATTGCAATTTCTCTGTTTCCTTTTCGTAACTTTTCGGTCTCACCGAAAGAGCGGATCTGTCCCACCGAGATTGCAATGTAAACTCTGTGTTTCCTTTTTGTAACATTTCGGTCTCACCGAAAGAGCAAATCGGTCCCACCGAGTTTACCTGACCAACCCTCTGGTTAGCATATTACCAAATCGGTCTCACCGAGTTTGTGTAATCGGTCTCACCGAGATTACGTTATTCCCTAACCCTAACCATATCGGTCCTACCGAGTTGCATGTCGGTCCCATCGAAAATCCTAACGGTCACTAGGTTTACTAAATCGGTCCGACCGAGTTTGTTGATTGGTTCCCACCAAGATTGGTAAATTGTGTGTAACGGTTGGATTTTGTGTGGAGGCTATATATACCCCTCCACCTCCTCTTCACTCATGGAGAGAGCCATCAGAACACATCTACACTTCCAACTCATATGTTCTGAGAGAGAACCACCTACCCTTGTGTTGAGCTCAAGATATTCCATTCCTATCATATGAATCTTGATCTCTAGCCTTCCCCAAATTGCTTTCCACTCAAATCTTCTTTCCACCAAATCCAAATCCTGTGAGAGAGAGTTGAGTGTTGGGGAGACTATCATTTGAAGCACAAGAGCAAGGAGTTCATCATCAACACACCATTTGTTACTTCTTGGAGAGTGGTGTCTCCTAGTTTGGCTAGGTGTCACTTGGGAGCCTCCGACAAGATTGTGGAGTTAAACCAAGGAGTTTGTAAGGGCAAGGAGATCGCCTACTTTGTGAAGATCTACCGCTAGTGAGGCAAGTCCTTCGTGGGCGATGGCCATGGTGGGATAGACAAGGTTGCTTCTTCGTGGACCCTTCGTGGGTGGAGCCCTCCGTGGACTCGCGCAACCGTTACCCTTCGTGGGTTGAAGTCTCCATCAACGTGGATGTAGGATAGCACCACCTATCCGAACCACGCCAAAAACATTCGTGTCTCCAATTGCGTTTGAATTCTCCAAATCCTTCCCCTTTACATTCTTGCAAGTTGCATGCTTTACTTTCCGCTGCCTATATACTCTTTGCATGCTTGCTTGAATTGTGTGATGATTGCTTGACTTGTCCTAAAGTAGCTAAAATCTGCCAAACATTAAAATTGGGAAAATGTTAAGTTTTTGTTTGGTCAAGTAGTCTAATCACCCCCTCTAGACATACTTCAAGGTCCTACAATTGGTATCAGAGCGTTGGTCTCCATTTGTTTTGATTTCCATAGATTTTGATGGTCATAGCCTTGGTTTCACAACCTAGGAGAGTATGGCGTCTAGCGAGGGAAATTATCACCGTAGAGGTCCTTACTTTGATGGTACTAATTTTGCTAGTTGGAAGCATAAAATGAAAATGCATATTCTCGGACATAACCCCGCCGTTTAGGCTATTGTGTGTGTTGGTTTGCAAGGTGACTTGTTTGATGGGAAAGAACCAAACCGTGAAGCTACCGCGGAAGAGTTGAAGATGCTGCAATACAACGCTCAAGCTTGTGATATTCTCTTCAACGGATTGTGCCCCGAAGAATTCAACAAAATCAGCCGTCTTGAGAATGCAAAGGAACTTTGGGATACTTTGATTGATATGCACGAAGGTACCGATTCCGTCAAGGAATCCAAATTGGATGTGCTTCAAAGTCAACTTGACAAGTTCAAAATGAAGGATGGTGAAGGTGTCGCTGAAATGTACTCTAGGCTTGCTCTCATCACAAATGAGATTGCCGGCTTAGGGAGTGAAGAGCTGACCGATAGATTCATCATGAAGAAGATCCTAAGAGCCTTGGATGGAAAATACCGTGTGCACATTAATCCAAATGATGCCCAATTACAAAGATCTCAAGCCAACGGAAGTCATTGGAAGAATTGTTGCTCATGAGATGTCACTCAAGGATAAAGAGGAACTTCACAACAAATCAAGTGGAGCTTACAAAGCCTCATGTGAAGCTCCCACATCATCAAGTGAGAAACAAACCTTCAATGAAGAATTGAGTTTAATGGTGAAGAACTTCAACAAGTTCTACAAGAGTAGAAGCAAAGATAGAAGCTCCAAGTCAAGGTCCTACTATGACAAAAGATCTTCTAGTCGAGAGCGAAACTGCTACAATTGTTGAAGACCCGGACACTATTCCAATGAGTGTACGACACCCTACAAAAGAAGAGAAGATTCTCCAAAAAGAAGAAGCAAAAGAGAAGAATCACCATCTAGAGAGACAAGGAGTAGAGATGATCGTTATGAACGAAGATACTCACGGAGAAGCAAGCATTCGAAAAGAAAGGAAAAGTCATCAAGGAGCTACACAAAACGAAGACATCAAGCTCATGTTGGTGAATGGATATCCGGCTCCGACTCCGACAACCACTCCGAGAGAAGTTATCACTCCGATTCCGAATATACTCAAGATGAAGGTGTTGCCGATCTAGCACTTGTGTCAACCAACTCCTACAATATATTTGACTCACCAAATGAAGGAGTTGGAACAGGCTTCATGGCTAAAGGCCCTAAGGTAACACATCCCGAGTATGTTGATTTCAATAGTGATGAAGATGACTTGTTAGGTGATGATGATTTACTTGTTGACAACTCTAGTGATGAATACTATGATGAAACGTCAATTAAACATGCTAATCAAGATAAAACGAATGAAAATGATAAGGATAAGATTGAGGCTATAACTAAAGAACTAAACACTCTTAAGTTAGCTCATGAAACTATCTTCGAAGATCATCGAGAACTTTTAAGAGCTCATGAGAAGTTACGCTTTGAAAAGCTCAATCTTGAGCAAGAGCATGAGTTCTTAAAAGCAATCAATGATGATCTCCGCAAGAAAAGCTCTTCTTACATTGCCAAGCGTTTGCTCTTATCCACTTACATGCCTCAAGTCAAGTCTAGTAACAAGAACAAGAAAGATCCTTCCTCTAGTAGTAACAATGATCATGTTAAATCCAATATTGTTGCTTTTAGTAGTTCACTTGATTCCACTAATGATTCTCTTAGCCAAGTTACACTTGAGCAAGGAAATAGCTTTTTGAAGGGAATTATAGAGAAAGGACTCTACGAGAGCCTTGCCGGAAGTAAGCAATTCGAAGAAATTGTACGCAAGCAAGGAAGGCACCGGAAGAATCAAGGTGTTGGTTTTGAACGAAAGTTCAACGCCAATGGAGTTGAGTGGGAAGAAGATCAATACCCCAAGACGAAGTTTGTTCCTCAACAAGAGAAGTATGATCCTACTTCCTTCAAGGGGACACAAGCTCAAGATGATCTTCCACCACAAGACTACAAGCAAAAAGGCAAGGACAAGCTTCAAGAGGAAATTGATGCATTTGAAGAAGCTCCTAAGACCTTAGTCAAGTGGATTCCCAAGACTACTTCAAGTTCCACTTCATCAAGTACGACTACAACTCCAAGGATTCCCATCAAGATGGTGTGGATCCAAAAGAAGAAGAACTAGAGAGTTCTTGAGGGTGACTCCGCCAACATACTTCACTCTTATCATTTTGGCAAGAACAAGTGCAATCAACTTCCACATCTTGCACTAGTTCAAGGAGTCACAAACCCTCTTGTTGGTAAGTCAAGGGACAAGGTAACCTAAAAAGATTTCATGGACATCATCTTGTGTGTGCATCATTCTATGTCTATGGATATCTTTGTTTGTTCCTTGTGGGACTAACCCATGTAGGTATTGAAAGTGCAATTCACTCCAATGGATAGCTCCAATTGTTCTACATCAACATTGAGCATCCACATCTTCAACATCTACATGAAGTCATCATCGACAAAACCCAAGGTTAGTTCATCCCTATTAAGGGGGGATATCACATCTAGGGGGAGCTTTACTCTAAGACTTGAGCTAAAGCATCTCTAATGATGTGAACACAACAATGCTTTATGTAAAAGTGGTAACCCCACTTGTGCTTAAACGATGAGTATGACCTATGATCAAATGTTCTCATTTGACTCCTAAGTCAATATACTCATATATAGATGACCTAGTCATCGCAAATTGCTTGATAGATGCTAGTATTGGTTGTGCATGCTTTGTCACATATTTCAATTGCCATTTTATTGTGTGAGCATGTTGGTTGCATATTTTACTCATTCGAGGACATCCACTTGTTGTTTTGATTGATTGGTTTTCTTTTCTCTTGCCAAGTGGATGGACAAGAATGCCTAAGAACCTCCTCTAGCTATCTATGCTTTTCTCGTCTCAAACTCTATTCATGTTACATCACAAAACTTGATCAAGTCAGATTCCAACCACTCTGTGTGAGGAGCACTCGGAGTCCCCGATTTGTCATAGACTTAAACTTCCAAAACTTCTTTGTGATTCTCGGTCTGACCGATTTCTCCTTTTAGGTCTTACTGAGATCATTAAGTCGATCTATGTTTTCGATCTCGGTGCAACCGATTTGAACCATTTGGTCACACCGAGTTGCAATAACTGTATACAGTTTTGCATCTCGGTGCCACCGAGTTGTTCCACTTGGTCACACCGACAGGGTCGGGCTATATATAGACACGGGCAAAAATTTGGAAATTTCTCTGAACGTCTTTGCCCACGCGATAGCTCGCTCTGCCTACGTGGTCTCCGGATCGTCTCCTCGCCGCCATCCGCCTCCAGTCACTGGTCTCCATCACCGTCAATGGAATTCAACCCCGCCGTTGCCGTCGTAGCGAGTCTCCATCGAACTAGGGTATGGACTCGATCTTTGTGCTATTCCCAATCTGATTCCTAGCACATTGTGATCTTATTGACTCTAGCCACGATTGAAACACCCCTATCCAGTCAATACAATTCGTAGAATAGGTTTGATTTGAAAATTTTAGGGTTAGGTTTCCGTCGAAACCATCTCGGACCCACCGAGTTGAAAAACTCGGTCCCAACGATTTGGCTCATGCCATTGCACAAGTAAGACTCGGTCTGACCGAGAATTACTAATAGGTCTGACCGATTTTGGAACTTTGTGAAATCCTAGCAGTCTCGGTGCCACCGAACTGTGACTCGGTCTGACCGAGTTCACTAGTTTAGGTTCCAAAACTGCTTTGGTATCACCGAGTTTAAAAATCGGTAGATCCGAAATGATTTCTGTGGGAAACTAAAACTAAGATTTTGAATCATTCTTTTGCAAAAATCTCTGCATTTTGTGATGCTCATCCACTCTACCTCATCTATAAACTATTCACAGGGTCAACAGTCAGCTTTTCAATCATGTCTGATCAGAGTGACGGCCAGAATATGTCAGAAGAGCAAGTGCAAATGAGTGAGGGCACTAGTCCCTCCAGTTCTTCAGATGAAGGCAGTAGGAGCACTCCTAGCAATTTGCCAAAAGCTGCCACCAGACAAAGGAAGAAGAGAACCTCAGAATCAGAGGATGAGGACTATGTGGCAGAAGAGGAAGCTACTTCCAAGAAAGTAGTGCTCAAGAAAGAGTATGGCTCAGCACAGAGCACAAAGCCAGGTATGCAGAAGAAGGCACCTGCAAGGAGAATTCCTACTTCCAAGCCTAGGAAGGTTGTACCTGAAGCAACCATGAAACTTGTCATGGAATCAGAAGAGGAAGAAATTGGCCAGGATAAGAAGAAGAAGAGAGCCAGAACTACCACCGCTAGAGTTATTGGAAAACCCTACATGAGGAGAGACTCTGAAGAAGAAGAAGAAGAAGAAGAAGAAGAGGTTGCTGCACCAGCACCTAAGGCACCTAAGCTTATGGGTGATGCTATAAAATTAGGGGCTACTGCATCCAAGCCCAAGAATGCACCCAAAGCTGCCTCCAAGGCCAAGTCAGCTCCAAAGAGAAATACAAGGAGCATCCCAGCTGCTGAAAAGAACAAGGCCCCAGTGCCTGACATTGCAGAAGAAGAAGAAGGACAAGTGCTCAGAAAGCTTAAGCCCAAGATTCCAGACCACAACGATGCTCATCCTGTGGCTGAGAACATGAAAATTAGAAGGGATTCAGGGCTGAGGAAGTGGAGAGAATAAGATCCATATGCTTCAAGGAGAAGAACTGCTGTTGACTACAGGTTCCACACTAAGGAACAACAGGACTTCTATGAGACAGTTTTGTTGGATAAGAAGCCTATCGTCTGTGACATGAGTTGGGTCGACTGGACCTACATCACGGAAAATGAAGAGCACTATCCTGGAGTACAAGACAGCTTCGGTGCTTGTGGAGTTGCTGACTTTGTTGGGCAGAAGCTCACAAAGTGGAATGAAGAGCTGATCATGCAATTCTACTCCACATCACACTTCTACCCAGATGGAAGGATCACATGGATGTCTGAAGGTACAAGGTACCAATCAACTGTTGAGGAATGGGAAAAGTTGATCAATGCCCCAGAGGAAAATGAAGATGACTTGGATGTCTATGCCAAGAAAAAGATGGATCATAACTCAATGGCAAATATGTACAAGTAGATTCCAGCAGATGATCTTGACACTCACCAGTTTGGGTCTGTAAAACACTTGTTGTCAGGACTGCCTACGATCAACTGGATCCTTAGGCACACACTTTTGCCCTAGTCTGCAGATCACAGGATGATAAGAGGTCATGCCATTAACCTGCTACATATATTTGATGTGCCTCAGAAATTCAAGGTCATGAGCCTCATAGTAGAGACTATCAAGAGGACTGCAGCAGATCAGAAGAGGAGCTATGGTTATGCCCCTCAGATCCAAATGTTGATTAACTCAAGAATGGGCACAGGCACTTACTTGTTGGACAAGGAACATTTGCCTATTCATCCAGATTTCGAGGACAACCAAGTTGTGATGAATGAAAATGAACCATCATCAGCTCAAGCACAAGCTAAGAAGGAGAAGGCAAGGAAGGAGAAAGCTGCCAAGATGCCAACTCAAGAGGAGGCATCTGAGTATTTCTTGAAAAACAAGCAAGAGCAGCTTAGTTACTTGATTGCATCCACACTGAGGATTGAGAAAGGTCTGGCCACCCTCACTCAGAATCAGGAGAGCTTAGAGATAATCGTAGAACAAAAGTTCTATGACTTGGATGTCAAAGTAACAGAGATTCAGTCTGCAGTGGAGCAACTTCAAGATGACATGCAGTAGAGGAAAGGGAAGACTACAACTGATGCATTTGCCAGAGTGCCACGAGCTCAGAGGTCAACTGCAGTGCCAGTTCCTGACACCAGAGCCACCTCCTCAGCTCCAGCTACAACACCAGCCCAACCAGCTCCAGCATCCACTTCAGCTCCAGCTCCAACCACGTCTACAGAAGCCTTCGTCCTTGGAGTGATCCGGACTCCACCACCACCAGAAGATCAAGCCCGAGAGTCGATCTAGCACTATGCATTTTCTAGGAACTTTTTGGTAACTTGTTGACAAAGGGGGAGAAAAATGTATAGATCATAGGCTTCGCGCGAGAGAGAGTGTTGCTTTTATTCTCTCTTACTTTATTTGGTGGGTTTTCAAACTTTGTTTGCTTTTGGTTGAGATACTATGATATGCTTGTGAGACATTGATGATCATGTGTTTGATCATAAGCTACACTTATGCATGCTTGATATTATGCTATCTATCTTATGTGATCATTCACTTTTCTTGGTGATGAGTGCATGTATTCAATTCTTATTATTTTGAGCGCTCCACCAAGATGTATGTGACATGGAAGAGTAACCCACGATTCTAACTCTTTGTGCATTTGCAGTCCAAAGCAAATTTAAAATATGCACAAATTTAGGGGAAGGTCTTACTTATCACATACTTCTCAAAGCGACGATATATTTATTTCTTATTATCATTTGTCGAAGCTTTGATCTATATGTTGTCATCACTTACCAAAAAGGGGGAGATTGAAAGTGAAACTATCCCTAGGTGGTTTTGGTAATTCATAACAACATATAGCTCATTGAGCTAATGCTATTCCAAGATATTATTTCAGGAAAGCTCAATGATTGGCATGGTATGGATGATGACAGTGGATCCCTCAAAATGCTAAGGATAAAGGATTGGCTCAATCTTAAAAGCTCAAGACTCTTAATTTTATATTTTAGTGATCCAAGATCACATTGAGTCTATAGGAAAAGCCAATACTATTAAGAAGGGATGTGGTCTTGCTTAATGAGCCTCTTGCTTCATGTGCTTAGTGATATGCTCCAAAACCCTCAGCTACTTTCTCACTTCCACATATGACCTAAACCCAAAGTCAAACTCGGCCCTACCGATTCTTTGAACCCGGCGCCACCGAGTTTCACATGTCATAGCCACTGCCAAACCCTAAGCAAATCTGTTCTACCGATAGGGATCTCGGTCTCACCGAGATGGACCGAGATGGGATTGCAATTTCTCTGTTTTTTTTCGTAACTTTTCGGTCTCACCGAAAGAGCGGATCGGTCCCACCGAGATTGCAATGTAAACTCTCTGTTTCCTTTTTGTAACATTTCGGTCTCACCGAAAGAGCAAATCGGTCCCACCGAGTTTACCTGACCAACCCTCTGGTTAGCTTATTACCAAATCGGTCTCACCGAGTTGGTGTAATCAGTCTCATCGCGATTACGTTATGCCCTAACCCTAACCATATCGGTCCTACCGAGTTGCATGTCGGTCCCATCGAAAATCCTAACGGTCACTAGGTTTACTAAATCGGTCCGACCGAGTTTGTTGATTCGGTCCCACCGAGATTGGTAAATTGTGTGTAAGGGTTGGATTTTGTGTGGAGGCTATATATACCCTCCACCTCCTCTTCACTCGTGGAGAGAGCCATCAGAACACATCTACACTTCCAACTCATATGTTCTGAGAGAGAACCACCTACCCTTGTGTTGAGCTCAAGATATTCCATTCCTACCATATGAATCTTGATCTCTAGCCTTCCCCAAATTGCTTTCCACTCAAATCTTCTTTCCACCAAATCCAAATCCCGTGAGAGAGAGTTGAGTGTTGGGGAGACTATCATTTGAAGCACAAGAGCAAGGAGTTCATCATCAACACACCATTTGTTACTTCTTGGAGAGTGGTGTCTCCTAGATTGGCTAGGTGTGACTTGGGAGCCTCCGACAAGATTGTGTAGTTGAACCAAGGAGTTTGTAAGGGCAAGGAGATCGCCTACTTCGTGAAGATCTACTGCTAGTGAGGCAAGTCCTTCGTGGGCGATGGCCATGGTGGGATAGACAAGGTTGCTTCTTCGTGGACCCTTCGTGGGTGGAGCCCTCCGTGGACTCGCGCAATCGTTACCCTTCGTGGGTTGAAGTCTCCATCAACGTGGATGTAGGATTGCACCACCTATCCGAACCACGCCAAAAACATCCGTGTCTCCAATTGCATTTGAATTCTCCAAATCCTTCCCCTTTACATTCTTGCAAGTTGCATGCTTTACTTTCCGCTGCCTATATACTCTTTGCATGCTTGCTTGAATTGTGTGATGATTGCTTGACTTGTCCTAAAGTAGCTAAAATCTGCCAAACATTAAAATTGGGAAAAGGTTAAGTTTTTGTTTGGTCAAGTAGTCTAATCACCCCCCTCTAGACATACTTCAATGTCCTACACGCCGGCGCAACGGAGTCGAGCAGCTGGAGCATCCGCGGGAAGGCTTTGTAGACATGTGGGAGATGCATCTTGTACATCTGCCTGTCTTCCAGCAATTCCCCCGTGGATATGGCCGGCGACTCCATGGGGCGCGCGAGCGGACTTGCTGAGGGGGGCAGGCGCACCCGGAGTCAGGAGGCGGGGGGTGGTGGCGAGATCTATTTGCCAATTACTCCCTCCTTTTAGGTTTATAGGGCTCAATTCAAAAATCTCACCAACCAAGGTAGATGATGAATGGTGGAATACTTTTTGTAGTTTGCAAAAGCACCTAATTAATGCACTTGTTTTCCTCAAAAAATTATGTTTATCAATGCATAAATCACAATGCATGCATGCATAAAGTACATGCATTGGTCAATTTTCTCTTAATACTTGCATGCAATGATTTAATGCACCTTGGAATCTGAACATGTGATGGAAAACAACCAAATTGAGCCTTATAAAATGGAAAAACTAAAATTTTGAGATAAGCCCTATAAACCGAAAAGGAGGGAGTATGTGAACTAAACAGTCAACATATAAAATAATTTAAATATATATAATATAGTTAGAAGGGAAACATAAGTTGGACCTGGCGTTCCTATTCTTATATAGAAAAATAGAACAGACCTCTGCGTTTTCTTCAAAAAAAAACATAAATTGGGCTGCCAAAAATAAAACCTCGGATGGGAGGTCCATAGGCCGGTCGATACATGACGGCCCTAAGAAAATACAAACAGGCCTATGGACCTCCCATCCGAGGTCGTGGGCTGCGCATGTTAAAAATGAAAGCCTAGACGGGGCAGCCCAAAACCATGTCCAACACTTGCCAAAACTTCGTCCCTCGTTTTCTCTGTGTTTCGCACACTCGACATTGTGTGGGCATTTTGACTATGCATCGTATGAAGATGTGCTATGCATGAATGTTGATCAGTATAATGTTAACTGGCTGGTAGTTCCATTTTCGACCATGAATAAAACTTCCAACATGATGTTAACCTTGTTTGAAAAGGTCCTGCTAATATAAATGCTCTGCCTCTGAAAGTTGCGGTTTCTTATCTGAAACTGAACTTGCAGTTTCTTATCTGAAACTAAAACTTGCAGTTTCTTCTCTGAGAATCACATTATCTGCACTTTTTCACTCCTATGAAACTACATTTTTTTAAGTGCTAAAAATAGATCTCTAGAATTCATAAAATACTTTATATGCTCAATACTGCAAATCTGAAATTCAAAAGACATTCATATCCGAAAGTACTCTCAAAATACACAACACAAAACACAATTCACAACCTGCAAATGCTGACAACCCTAAGCTCCTCCTGACAATTCACAACCTACCCGACTATTGGGCTGGGGGGGCAGCCCCCTCCTATTCCTCGGCGGCAGACAACCGCCCCGTGAGGCGATGTGAACGCCGAGGGAGACGATGGCGGGGAAGCGTCGTCGGGCCAACTGCTTTTATCCTCTTGCAGTTGGGTTCGGTCGACGAAGACTCCACCGGCTCGCTCTGGCAGGACACCCTCACAAACGGCACCCTGTAGATGCTCGATCCTTCAATCTCTGGTGGATGCTCCATCTGGGATCGATACTCCCACCACCGCTCCCTCACGATCGGATTCGGTGAATTTGTTTGCTCCATGGCCCAGAGGAGCAGCTCTATGTACTCCGGCGCGACTCCCTCTGGGAGTATCACCGCCTTTTTGCTCTATTGCAGATATTTGGCCATGGATGTCGCCGTCGCTGCTAGTTGGTCCTTGTTGTCAAACCAAGACTGTATCTCTAACATCCTAGCTAGCTTCACAGGGCCGCCGTCTGTAATCCTCACGTATCGGTTGTACTCCTCCATCGATCTACTTCTCCACAACACCTTCACTCGCCGGCGGTGGTTTTTGAATGGAAGAGGAGAGGAGCAGCGCTGGTTTTGGATTAGAACAGGAGAGGAGCGACGCTGGTTTTGGACTGGAACAGGAGAGGAGGGGCGGTGGTTTTGAAATGGAAGAGGAGAGGAGCGACGCTGCATTTAGATTGGAACAGGAGAGGAGCGGCGGTGATTTAAGAGGAGAAGAGCAGAAGAGCGGCGCTGGTCTTGGAAGTATTTTTTGTTGTTTCACGTATTTTGGGTCAAAGTTTGACCACGTACTGTATTTGACAAGCCAAGTGTGAATGCATGTCACCAAAAATTGTATCGTTTGGTTCATATCTTAATGTACTTTCAAATTATACTCCCTCCATTTTTGTATACAAGGCCACAAACTCATATTACAGGTACCAAGGTAAAAATCAATGCTATGTTTAAGTCAATGTTGCAAGCTAGCTTGTCACCTTGATTGTCGTGTTAATTAATGTGATTTTTCTCTCCCAAGCACAACAAGCCAACCCTCTTACTCCTCATTGGTTGATTAATGTTGGGAATGCAAGCTAACCTTCTCACCCCCGCATGCACACAAGGGATATTAATGTCCTCGGGTGCTAGTACGAGGCAAACGCCATCAATTTTGTCTCGATTAAGCCTGCTGGAATATATGGATTGTCAGAAATGCTAAGGTCTTTAGGCATGAGAGAGCTGGATTTAATAAATGGAGATCAGCTTTCCTACATGATATTGGTTTAATGGAATATAGGATTAAGCCTGCTTATAAGGATGATCTCCTTAGATGGATATCATTTCTGGCACCTTGAGGCTTGTTTTTTCACCTTTCCTTCTATTTTAGATTAGCTTGATTACCCCTTGTAATCCCCCTTGTACTTGTATTTGTTTTCCCTATTTATAAAGTTTTGATATGATGTGGGGGGTTTTCCCCTACAGTTCCCAGTCAAAAAAAAAATTTGTCTCGATTAATGTTAGTGGCCTTGTATAGTTGCAAATTGTAATTTTGATAGTGGCCTTGTATACAACGTATAACATATATTTTATGTGCAAAAATCATGGTCAATTATGACCCAGAATAAAAGGGGGACTAGTTAATGTGGGGTTGCTTTCTTAATTGAAGGGTAAATTGATTTTGATTTTGATCCAGTCAGAGCGCGCCGACCCTCTCGTCCAATCCTAAATCGCTGCCGCATGCTCCTCTCCCTCTTCTCCATTGCAAAACCACCTCCTCTCCTCTCCATCATCTCCATTCCAAAACCACCGTCTCGCCTCTCCCTCTTCTCTATTGCAAGACCACCGTCTCTCCTCCGTTTTCTAGAAGCTTTGCTCCATGGCGTGGGCGCAATCCATGGATACAAAATTAGTATACTGTATACTATTTAAAAGTCGAGGGCGGGGCTTTTCCTGCGCGGTAGGCGGCGGGGCAGTTCCGCCTAGTCGGTTCGACAGAGACACGAGAAGACGAGGGAGTAGGCTGCTGCAAACGTAGGGCTGTGTGATTTGACAGCGAGTTACTGCTGGATAGGTGGGGCCCCGTGATTTGACTTGCCATTATCATTTTAACTGCGGCGCTACGACCGACGTGAGTCTCCCAGATTCCTAACCACCTCCATACAGGTGCCTCTCCCAATGCTCCACCATGTAGTAGAGGCTGGCTCTTGCATGAGAGCCCACTTCTCCACTTTTTCCTTGCCTCTCTTTCCTCCACATATGCAAAAATGCCATGTAAATCGCACTATTGTACTTACTTTTACTTGCTCCTACAGGTGCTTAAGCTTGCCACATAGGCATAAATTCTGATGTGGCAAGTTAATCAAGAAGAGAGAGACTAGTTTGGTGACCCAAGGAAGAAACTGTGCTAAGCGCGTGTACCTAGGTGAAAAGACAATTTTGAGTCTATAGCTAATTAAATGAAGCAAACTTAGCAACACCATTTCACTGGAAGAGGTCACTCCTTGGCAAATGCAATAAATACACCCGCTTAGCACCGTTTATTCCTTGAGTACGAAGAAAGAGATAGAGAGGAGTAAAAAAAATACACTTATAGCCAACCTTGTTGTAGTATGAGTGACTAAGTGATGACTATGTATGACATGCCAACATCAGATAGCCTAACGCACCGTGTTAAATCTCCAAGGGCACGACTGCGCGAGCGACGCGACGGTCGTGGTAGGCGCGACCATGATACGGGTTGCTGGCAGCCCTTGGATCTGAGATCAAACGGTCGCATGCTAAGTTGCTAAAAATTTGCAAACTAACCCTCTAGGATAGGATATTCACCCATAGGTGTAGAATCACGCCATGCAACCGTTCGATCTCAGATCCAAGGGCTCTCGAAAGCCCGTATCATGGGAGAATGGAAAGCCACTACCCTGCCGTTCGCACGCTGCAGTTCGCTCCTACTCGTCCCCGCACGTCCTTCAATACTACGGCGGTTCTCTCCTAGTCGTCCCGTCCATTCACATTACGGCAGTTCCACTACTCCTAACCCTCCTCCCAAATCCATGGTGTCCCAAATCTCCACGATCGGCGGTGAGTACAAGGTTAGAACCATCACCGGCGATGAGTTCGACGTCATCTACACCCGTTCTTCCGCAACGGTGAAAGGATGCCTTTTTTGTTACTTTAACTCTTCAGTACGTACATACTAGTATTTCTTACATTTCATCTTTTAGTTGGTATAGTACTACCACTCGTTTCTTCACATTATATACGTACAATATATATGGCCAACATCATATAGCCAGCAGTTTAGTTGTCAAAGAATTTCAGGGTGCTTAGTTTTGTCAAAGAATTCCAGGATGCTTAGAGGGTGCTTGGATCCAATGGACTTATTTTAGTCTGACTAAAAATAGTCTCTTTAAGAGGCTAAAGTTCCAAGCCCCCCTGACTAAAGAGGGGCTAAAACTAGTCTTGAGACTAAAATTTTTTAGTCAGGGGTACCCCTACTAAAATGTGGATTAGTCCTCTCCCTACTCATTTAATTCCTCTCCTTTAACACAGGCGAGTTCTGGATTGGAGGGTTTGGAGGATAATAAATGCTCATTAACTTGATTTTAGCCTTTTTAGTATTTGGATCCAAGCATGGGTGAGGCTAGCATGGTTTAGTCCCACTACTTTTAGTCATGGGACTAAAACGTATCCAAGCACCCTCTTAGTTTTATTTGAGGGGTGGGTTGTGCTGGACACCATTATTGTGACTAGCCTTTTTAATAGTACTATATGCATAATTTAGCGACGAGCACTCTCTATATGTACCACCTTTTTTTTAATTTCAAGTTTTGCTCCATGGCGCAATCCATTGATACTACTGTTGTACAAAAGTATACATTTTTTAAAAGGCTAGAGGGCAGGGCAGTCTAGCTTGGTCGATTTCACAAGAGGCGAGGGCCTTTGTGATTTGACGGCTCATTACTGCTGGAAGGCGGGGCCTTGTGATTTGACTGCTCGTATAAATGGGCCAACAACCTGATCGAGGAGGAGCAAAGAACCGTGCGGTATACTCAAGTTTTCCACTGGAATAGTACTGCGACGGAGGAGCACGAAACACGGCAGCCTAGTGCCATATGGCGATAAAAAATGATCTAATTTGCTAGTTATCTCTTTGTTAGCATTGTTATATTCATTCCCTCAAAAAAAACATTGGTCTATTCATGCCTCGCAGAGAACATGACACGTGCGGCGAAACACCCGAAGCAAAAGATGAAACACAGGAGCAAAAGAAGAAGGAAGATTATCACCCCAAATGATCTAATTCGCCGCGGAGTCATAACTGCTTCTTCATCACCTCCACGACCTCCATCTCCTTGTGCGTCTCCTCCGCCATCTTCATCATTGTGTCCATGACGCGGCATTTCTCGACGCGAGCCTTCATCATCTGTTCCACGACCATATTACGTACCTTGACAGCAGCCGGGTGCTCGATGCGGAGCTTCTCCAACTCTTCCTTCTGTTCCATGGCGAGGGCCTGCATCATCTTCATCGAGGAACTACTATTCTCATGCAGCTTCTTCCAGCCGGCGTTCTTCTCCTTCAACAGGTCAATCTCGTGGCAGAGCTTCGCATTGTCCTCCCGAAGTCGCAGGATTTCACCGGTCGCCTTCTTCTCTAAGGCAATGCTCTTCTTCAGCAGCATCACCAAGCCGACGGTCAACTCCCCCTGCTGATTGACCTCAGCGGGCATGTCGTCGAGGCTCTCCTTCAGCAACTCCATCAATCCTTGGATGAAATCCTTCTACTTATTGAGCTGATCGGGCATGCCGTCAAGGGATAACGACTCCAGCTCCGCCGGCTCGGCATGTTGGCCTCCGCGGCTAGGGCTCTCCTGGGAGCCATCGCCTACCCGTGAGAGATCTTTCGAGGTCTCTGCATGGCGGCGATCCCTCTTTTTTTTCCGCAGCCTTGGTTGCCGCTTCCTTGTTACGAGTAGTTCTCGACCTAGAGCTCTGCTCACCGGCCATGGCAACGACGGACGAAGAAGAAGCACTTATGAGGAGGAAAGGTAGAGTGATTTTCGGTTAGGTAGTTCCCCTTTTTATAACCTAAGTACTAGCACTAGTACTAATACCTGCATAGTGGGAACACGTTCAGGTTTGGTACGTACTACTAGTAGGTATGAGCAGGCTTTCAAATGTGATGGGAACAAGGTAAAGATTAATTGATGGTTTTGGTTTCGAGGCCCGAAACGGCTCCCGATGAGTTTAGCGGAGCATAAATTTCAAGTACTCACTGCTCAAATGCGTAAATATTATGTTACTGTCAAAAATTGGCACAAAATACGCAGGAGACCAATGGAAGTACTACTAGCAACCCAGGATTTAACTACTCGCATGCGCGCAGTGGAGTAATAATGTCTTTCTTCCGCCCTCACGTCCACTCAATTTGCATGTGCTGTATTAATTGACCATCAATGAAGTGAATGACTTTACACGCGTCAAATTATCACATGGGGTGGATCTTGGTACAAAATTGCGTCCGCCCGTGTACCCGCGTGTGCGTGCGAGGAATGAGTGTGTGCATGGCGTGCGTGCACATCTTCGCTTCGTGCATGTACCGCTAGTATGGCTCAGGGAGGACGAGTACATTCTTCTGGAACCAGCAGCACATCACTGTGATCAATCCACGCAAGGAGGTCGCGACAACGCCTACACACGTGCCACGTGGCTTCATGAACTGTAAGAGATACACTGTGTAGCATGCCATTGGTATTCTAATTTACGTGTTTTGCACATACTCGAAGTACTAGTAAGGTACACGTGCATTGCACACATCAGATTTTGCAACCAAATTATGAATAAATACCACACTATAGCATGTAAGCTCTGAGCCATATATGCCTGATGTAGCCCTTCATTTAATTCTTATAGTTCATCTCATTCAAAATCAGTTAGTTTTTATAAAAAAGCTAAGAACACGGGAATAGGAAAAACATGGGATTATAGTGGAATGTCATCTTGAATCCTACAGGATTGTACGAGTGTTTGATTGCGCATAGAAAAAACACAGAATTCTTTCAAAGAGGTTTGAGTGGATGGGATGTTTCCTATGAAATCTAGTGCAAATGAATCATATGGAAAAATTCCTATGGTTTGCAATCCTACGAATCAAACAACCAAGATAGGAGAAATTCCTAATGATTAGAATCCTCCAAAATTCCTTTGAGAATCCTTTGAATCAAAGAAGCCCTTAATCTATTTTATGATTCATGGAATTGTGCGTTGTAAAGCATAAAGCAAAAACAAATAATGGCAATTCAACTAGAAAAAAAGTTTGGGCAGTTATGATACAGAAGATTCTAGAACAAAAGAGAACCACTGTTGTTTTGAGGTTTGTGCATTATGCTTAAGTTCAACCATGGAGTCTGCTAGATTGTACATGTGGCAAAATCCGGTGGGGGGCTAGAAGATGGTGCGAGGGGCCGAGTGGAGGGAGACTATGAAGGAATGCACAAGTGCGAGATCGATATTTAGAGATAGGGGGCGAACACGTGCGCTGATGCGCGCAGTGGCGGAGCCATGAAAAATAAATGAGCTAGGGGGCCAAGCATTGCTTATCCTTTACGAGGAGGGTCAATTCATGAACTTAAACCATTTTTAGCAGCAATTGTCGAATGTTCACGTTCATATTAGCCTTGATATATAGTGATGTTAGGGGGAAGGGGGGCAGGGCCCTTACTGCCCCCTGTCTTCGCCATTGTGCACGCGTCTGAGAGATGAAGCGGAATGCATGGATGATGAGAGGGGGACGTTGGATACATAATTAATGTGGGTGTATTAGCTATATATGTTAATCCTATATAGAGAGGTATAGATTGATCGATGTGGACGTGGGAAAGAGGGTGAGACCTCACCGGATATATCGATTGATCGGTTTGTTTGGAAAACTATGCAAGACCTAGCTATATACACACATAGATAGAGGAACATCGATCGTTGCGCATGCACGCGTGAGAGATAAAGAATGCCCGATATGATGGAGAGGGGGATGTGTGTTGGTGTGTGCCTTCATGGGAGACCGACCTGAAGAAAAAGATTGCATGCGTGCGATGGATAATGCCGACTGGTAGTGTGTGTGCATGCATGCACGAGAGAAAGTTAGTGGTACAATTATAAAGAGAAGACTACTGTGTGGGTGTAAAAGAATAGCTGAATAGGTGAGCTCATAATCAATGTAAAGTTGAATTCAAATATTTGAATAAGAGATCCTGATGTTTGAAACCCATGCATGCATGAATATAACGGAGATCTGCGCGGTGTGGTTTGGAAACGAGCATGTTGTAATGTATACACATTGAACAAGGTCAGACTGATTTGAATTTGAGATACCGATGGCAGACATCATTTGGCCACATCGCATCCGTGCATGGACACACTATTCTAATTTGAGATGATGGGCGGCTTTTGCATCACATATCTATATCTATACCCCTATGTATATTATATTTTATATATTTTTTATATTGTGTGCGGGTAACTTTAACTTTGAAAGATGGTCGTTGGATGAGGCGAATCCGATGGTCCAAAGATGGCAAATTTGAGCACTACTGGCCGTTGGATATCATCTAGATTCCACCAGATTTCGCCACATGTATAATCTAGAAGACTCCATGGTTGAACTTAAGCATAATGCACAAACATCAAAATACAAGCACTTCTTATTTGTTATAGAATCTTCCGTATCAGAATTGCCCAAATGTTTTTCTACATGATTTGCCATTATTTGTTTTTACTTTATGTCTTACGACGCACAATTCTATGAATCTTAAAATAGATTAGCTTTCTTATAAAAACTAGATGATTTTGAATGAAATGAACTATAAGAATTAAACGAACATCTACATCATGCATATATGACTCAAATCTTGCATGCTATAATGTGGTATTTATTCATAATTTGGTTGCCAAAGCTCATGCGTGCAATGCACGTTTACCTTACTCTAGTCTAAATGGTGTTTGTGTGTGTGTTGTGCGTGTTGAGGTGCAAATTGTCTTTTTTTTTGGGTACACGTTAAGCTTGTTCTTCTGAAATTTCAAGCCGCGCCTTGTTATGTCGAAAATTCAAGCTAGCGTCTCTGTCTATCGTGCTGCGAAACTCCCGCCTCTTCAACCCGCGCCTTGTTAGCCCGAAATATTTAAGATATATCTTTGTCTCGTTGTGCTCCGACAACTCCCTCCATCTAAACCCGCGCCTTGCTATTCCAAAATTACAACGCGCGCGAAAACTCCCACCTCCTGTGAAATCCCGACACGTGAAATGCCCGTGGTGCCCCTGAACCGAAAGAACCGCCTCAAATCAGTGGGGGTACTTTCGTAACTTACCCCACATTTCGGACAAGCGCGTCCCTAAGCCATGGTTCCCCACTGCCATCCCATCCGCCCACCCATTCATACAACGAGGCCGCGAAAACCTGCGACGAAACCCCACACCCTGCTCCGTCCGCCACCCAGCCAGAGCCTCTTCCCAGACGACGTCGTCCATAGCAACACCTCGACGTCCCTCATCCACCGTACCGGATGAGGATCCGTTGTTGATCTCATCGTCCAGCCGGTTCAGCCACCCCGTCCTCCACCTCCAAGGAGCTGCCCCGATGTTCCCCTCGTCTTTCGCTCCACCTCCATTCCCACACCGCCGTCTTCACCTGCACCATCGGAAGAGCATCATCATCACCGTTTCCTCGGATGAAGCTGCGGCCTAATCGGCGCCACCAAAGAGGTTGTACACTAATCGCCGCATTTTCTTCTTGATTCGATCTCACGGTGCTGCCGTCGCTCGGTCCTGAGCCGACACGGCGCGACTCCATCCACGGCGGCGTCGCCGACCACTTCCTCCACGGTGTCGCTCCCTCGGCGGCGAGGTCCACATCAGTAGGACCTGCTGCTGCTTTAGCTCTCGCTCGCGCTGCTGCTCTGTTCTTGCTCTCGGTCCCCTGCCTGGTCTGCTCTTGCTATTGCTCTTGCTCGCGATGCTGCTCTCGCTCTTGCTCTTGCTTGCAATGCTGCTCCGATTTAGCTACACTTCACTCCTATGCCGCCGGGGTGAAGGAAGAACCAGCCGCAACAGGGAGGGGGGCTCGCCGGAGAGGTACCCCACTATCTATCTTAGGGTTCAGGATGGAGGCGGTGGTCACCGGCGGTGGCAGGGCGTTGGCGGGGCGGTGGCGTGGGGATCGCCGGAGAAAACGCTCGGCACGGGGGGCCTAGAGGGATGGCCGGCGCGGCGGCGGACCGGTGATGGGGAGTGTTTTCGGGGCGGGCGGGGCGGCGCACCGCCGGCCGCGGGCGACGGGGGGCTGCTGTTTGGCCGACTCAGGGGGCTGGAGGTTGAAGATGAACCGCAGGCCCTTGATTTCGTATGCAGCGACTGCAAAATCGACTAACCAGAGATGAAAAAGTCAGTCGACCGACATGTAGCCTCACCTTGCTAGTGCGTTCAGTTTCGACAGCAAAATTCAGTTTCGACAGCAAAATTCAGTTTCGACAGTTAAGTTCAGTTTCGACAGTTAAGTTCAGTTTCGACAGTTAAATTCAGTTTCGACGGTTAAGTTCAGAGATGAGCGGCTGATGTATTTTACATCTAGCACTTTGTGGTTATGTATTTTACGTCATGTATTGGAGATGCGATTAGAATTCCACTCAGGTTAACGTTGTTCGTTGTCTATCTTGTCCTGCTTCAGCCTCGGCGTCGTACAACTCACCAGAGCTGCTCCAACGACGAAACCCTCCATCACAGCGGAGCAGTACCTCGGGCTCCATCTCCAGACGCCTAAGATCTTCTTCCCCTCCTCCGACAGCCAAGTCAGCCGGAGCATCCTCACCAGCCAACCCAATCACGCTGAGATTGACATGGCTTCGCCAAAGAGGTTGTACACTTGTTGCATCTCTTTTTTACTCTACATGTTATATATTGTCCACTGAGCACTCGTAGTAACGGCAAATACGATTATTTTATCCTACTATATAACAAGCAGTGAGGTACCAAGCAACTTAGCTATCCGTGATGGACTCTCTTGAACGCCATCATTATTTATCTCTGCGCGTTTCAGCTGTGCATATGTTGATGGGCCTGGGAGTTGAGCTAGTATGGCAGTGGCCTGGGTCCAAAGTAATAGAAGTAGCACAAAAACATTTTTTAGTGTAGGATTTTCCTTGCTCAAGCCTGCATACTAGAATCGCCAGTGCTTGAAAGGAAAAGTGAATGAAAAACATCGGAATTGGAAAGTTTCCTATGGTACTACTTCTCATGAATTTAGTGCAAAGGAATGGAGCAAAGGAAAACAGTAGGATTTGTTCCTTTAGTGTTTCCTTGAAAGAAAAACCGTAGGAATTCTAATTTCCACTTCTCCTCCTTTTCATATCCCTATTCATCAAGCACAAGACTAAGAGATAGTAGCATAATAGCATTATAACCGTACATTTTCTTGTGGTTTGACTTAATCTCACCATGCTTTTTTGCATCCTGTGATCTTCCAATTGTTGTGAATCAAACACCCAGATTGGTAGAAATCCTGTGTTTTTAAATTCTCTGTTTTGCACGTGCATTCCTATCCTATTCCTGTCTATTTCCTATCGCTGCATTGTTAGAATCCTCAAATTCAAACAAGCCCTTACTCAATTATTTCTGTTACAGATATGTGTCAAAGAAAACCTTGTGTGGTTTGTCCTGCTCCTGCGGCGCTGTGTTCCTGTAGGATCGGAAGTATGTCTAGAGGGGGGGGGGGTGATTAGACTACTTGACCAAATAAAAACTTAACCTTTTCCCAATTTTAGTTCTTGGCAGATTTTAGCAACTTTAGGACAAGTCAAGCAATCATCACACAATTCAAGCAAGCATGCAAAGAGTATATAGCAGCGGAAAGTAAAGCATGCAACTTGCAAGAATGTAAAGGGAAGGGTTTGGAGAATTCAAACGCATTTGGAGACATGGATGTTTTTCCCGTGGTTCGGATAGGTGGTGCTATCCTACATCCATGTTGATGGAGACTTCAACCCACAAAGGGTAACGGTTGCGCGAGTCCACAGAGGGCTCCACCCACGAAGGGTCCACGAAGAAGCAACCTTGTCTATCCCACCATGGCCATCGCCCACGAAGGACTTGCCTCACTAGCGGTAGATCTTCACGAAGTAGGCGATCTCCTTGCCCTGACAAACTCCTTGGTTCAACTCCACAATCTTGTCGGAGGCTCCCAAGTGACACCTAGCCAATCTAGGAGACACCACTCTCCAAGAAGTAACAAATGGTGTGTTGATGATGAACTCCTTGCTCTTGTGCTTAAAATGATAGTCTCCACAACACTCAACTCTCTCTCACAGGATTTGGATTTGGTGGAAAGAAGATTTGAGTGGAAAGCAACTTGGGGAAGGCTAGAGATCAAGATTCATATGGTAGGATTTGAATATCTTGGCCTCAACACAAGGGTAGGTGGTTCTCTCTCAGAACATATGAGTTGGAAGTGTAGATGTGTTCTGATGGCTCTCTCCACGAATGAAGAGGAGGTGGAGGGGTATATATAGCCTCCACACAAAATCCAACCATTACACACAATTTACCAATCTCGGTGGGACCGAATCAACAAACTCGGTCGGACCGAAAAGGTAAACCTAGTGACCGTTAGAGATTTTCGGTGGGACTGACATGCAACTCGGTAGGACCGATATGGTTAGGGTTAGGGCATAACGTAATCTCAGTGAGACCGATTACACAAACTCAGTGAGACCGATTTGGTAATTGGCTAACCAGAGAGTTGGTCAGGCAAACTCGGTGGGACCGATTTGCTCTTTCGGTGAGACCGAAAAGTTACAAAAGGGAAATAGAGAGTTTACATTGCAATCTCGGTGGGACCGATCCGCTCTTTCGGTGTGACCGAAAAGTTACGAAAAGGAAACAGAGAGATTGCAATCCCATCTCGGTGAGACCGAGATCCCTATTGGTAGAACCGATTTGCTAGGGTTTGGCAGTGGCTTATGACAAGTGAAACTCGGTGGCGCCGGATAGAAAGAATCGGTAGGACCGAGTTTGGCTTGGAGTTTAGGTCATTTGTGGATATGGGAAAGTAGCTGAGGATTTTGGAGCATATCATTAAGCACATGAAGCAAAGAGCTCATTAAGCAACACCTCATCCCTCCTTGATAGTATTGGTTTTTCCTATGGACTCAATGTGATCTTGGATCACTAAAATGTAAAATGAAGAGTCTTGAGCTTTTGAGCTTGAGCCAATCCTTTGTCCTTAGCATTTTGAGGGTTCCACTTTCACCATCCATGCCATGCCAATCATTGAGCTTTCCTGAAATAATTGTCTTGAAATAGCATTAGCTCAATGAGCTATATGTTGTTATGAATTACCAAAACCACCTAGGGATAGTTGCACTTTCAATCTCCCCCTTTTTGGTAATTGATGACAACATATAGATCAAAGCTTCGACAAATGATAATAAGAATGAATTATATCGTCGCTTTGAGAAGTATGTGATAAGTAAGAGCTCCCCCTAAATTTGTGCATATTTAAAATTTGCTTTGGACTGCAAATGCACAAAGAGTTAGAATTATGGGTTACTCTTCCGTGTCACATACATCTTGGTGGAGCGCTCAAAATGATAATAATGAAATACATGCACTCATCACCAAGGAAAAGTGAATGACCACATAAGATAGATAAGATATATCAAGCATGCATAAGTGTAGCTTATGATCAAACACATGATCATCAATGTCTCACAGGCATAACAAAGTATCTCGACCAAAAGCAAACAATGTTTGAAAAACCGTCAAATAAAGCAAGAGAGAAAAACAACACTCTCTCTCTCGAAGCCTATGATCTATACATTTTTCTCCCCCTTTGGCAACAAGTTACCAAAAAGTTCCTAGAAAATGCATAGTGCTAGATCGACACTCAGGCTTGATCTTCTGGTGGTGGTGGAGTCCGAATCACTCCAAGGACGAAGGCTTCTGTTGAAGTGGTTGGAGTTGGAGCTGAAGTAGATGCTGGAGCTGGCTGGGCTGGTACTGTGGCTGGAGCTGAGGCGGTGGCTCTTGTGTCAGGAACTGGCACTACACTGGACCTCTGAGCTCATGGCACTCTGGCAAATGCATCAGTGGTAGTCTTCCCTTTCCTCTCCTGCATGTCATCTTGGAGTTGCTCCACTACATTTTGAATCTCTGTCACCTTGATATCCAAGTCATAGAACTTTTGATCTACGATTCTCTCTAAGCTCGCCTGGTTCTGAGTTAGGGTGGCCAGACCTTTCTCAATCCTCAGGGTGGATGCAATCAGGTAATTGAGCTGCTCTTGCTTGTTTTTCAAGAAATACTCAGATACCTCCTCTTGAGTTGGCATCTTGGCAGCTTTCTCCTTCCTTGCCTTCTCCTTCTTAGCTTGTTCTTGGGCTGATGATAGTTCATTTTCATTCATCACAACTTGGTTGTCCTCGAAATCTGGATGAATAGGCAAATGTTCCTTGTCCAACAAGTATGTGTCCGTGCCCATTCTTGAGTTAATCAACATCTGGATCTGAGGGGCATAACCACATCTCCTCTTCTAATCTGCTGCAGTCCTCTTGATAGTCTCTACTATGAGGCTCATAACCTTAAATTTTTGAGGCAGATCAAAGATATGTAGCAAGTTGATGGCATGACCTCTGATCATCCTGTGATCTCCAGACTTGGGCAAAAGTGTGTGCCTAAGGATCCAGTTGGTCGTAGGCAGTCCTGACAACAAGTGTTTTACAGACCCAAACTGGTGAATGTCAAGATCATCTGCTGGAATCTCCTTGTACATATTTGCCATAGTGTTATGATCCATCTTTTTCTTGGCATAGACATCCAAGTCATCTTCAATTTCCTCTGGGGCATTGATCAACTTTGCCCATTCCTCAACAGTTGATTGGTACCTTGTACCTTCAGACATCCATACAATTCTACCATCTGGATAAAAGTGTGCTGTGGAGTAGAACTGCATGATCAGCTCTTCATTCCACTTTGTGAGCTTCTGCCCAACAAAGTCAGCTACTCCACATGCCTTGAAGCTGTCTTGCACTCCAGGGTAGTGCTCTTCATTATCCTTGATATATTCCCAGTCGACCCATCTCATATCACACACAACAGGCTTCTTGTCCAACAAGACTGTCTCATAGAAGTCCTGTTGTTCCTTAGTGTGGAACCTGTAGTCAACAGCAGTTCTCCTCCTGGTAGCATATGGATCCTCTGCTCTCCACTTTCTTAGCCCAGAGTCTCTTCTGATCTTCATATCCTTAGCCACAGGATGAGCATCATTGTGGTCTGGGATTTTGGGCTTCAACTTTCTCAGCACTTGGCCTTCCTCTTCTTCTGCAGTGTCAGGCACTGGGGCCTTGTTCTTCTCAGCAGCTGGGATGCTCCTTGTATTTCTCTTTGGTTTTGGCTTTGGAGCTGGCTTGGCTTTGGATGCAGCCTTGGGGGCTTCCTTGGGCTTAGATGCAGTTGCCCCTGATTTTATAGCATCACCCATCAGCTTGGGTGCCTTAGGTGCTGGTGCAGCAACCTCTTCTTCTTCTTCTTCATCAGAAGAATGCTGTTCAAATTCAGCCATGGGATCAACTTTCTTGCACCATCTGCCTCTTTTCCTTTCCTTCTTCCCTTCCGCTACAACTGGCTCTTTGGGTGCAGGCTTCTCAGGAATCTTTGTTAAGGCTCTGGCCTTTGGCATGGGTTGCCTGCCTGCTGGCCTTTTGATCTTTAAGCCTGGCTTGGTGCTCTGTCTTGAGCCATGCTCTTTCTTGAGTTCAACTTTCTTGGAAGTTGCTTCCTCCTCTGCCACATAGTCCTCATCCTCTGATTCTGAGGTACTCTTTTTCCTTTGTCTTGTGGCAGCTTTTGGCAGGTTGCTGGGGGTGCTCCTGCTGCCTTCATCTGAAGAGCTGGAGGGACTAGTGCCCTCACTCATCTGCACTGGCTGCTCTAACAAGTTCTGGCTATCACTCTGGTCTGACATGATGAACAAGATGACTGCTGACCCTGTGAATAGTTTATAGATGAGGTAGAGTGGATGAGCATCACAAAATGCAGAGATTTTTGCAAAAGAATGATTCAAAAACTTAGTTTTAGTTTCCCACAGAAAGCATTTCGGATCTATCGATTTTTAAACTCGGTGATACCGAAGCAGTTTTTGGAACCTAAACTAGTGAACTCGGTCAGACCGAGTCACAGTTCGGTGGCACCGAGACTACTAGGGTTTCACAAAGTTCCAAAATCGGTCACACCGATTAGCAATACTCGGTCAAACCGAGTCTTACTTGTGCAATGGCATAAGCCAAATCGGTGGGACCGAGTTTTTCAACTTGGTGGGTCCAAGATGGTTTCGGCGGAAACCTAACCCTAAAATTTTCGAATAAAACGTATTCTACGAGTTCATTGACTGGATAGGAGTTTATCAAACGTGGCAAGAATCATTATGATCACAATGTGCTAGGAATCGGGTTGGGGAATAGCACAAAGATCGAGTCCATACCCTAGTTCGGCGGAGACTCGCTACGGCGGCAACGACGGGGTTGATTCCCGTTGACGGCAACGGAGACCAGCGACTGGAGGCGGCTGGCGGCGAGGAGATGATCCGGAGACCACGTAGGCAGAGCGAGCTATCGCGCGGGCGAAGGGGTTTGGAGAAATTTCCAAATTTTTGCCCGTGTCTATATATAGCCCGACCCTGTCGGTGTGACCGAGTGGAACAACTCGGTGGCACCGAGATGCAAAACTGTGTACAGCTGTTGCAACTCGGTGTGACCGAATGATTCAAATCGGTTGCACCGAGATCGAAAACATAGATCAACTTAATGATCTCGGTAAGACCGAAAGTGGGGTATCGGTCAGACCGAGAATCACAAAGAGGTTTTGGAAGTTTAAGTCTATGCCGAATCGGGGACTCCGAGTGCTCCTCACATAGAGTGGTTCGAATCTGACTTGATCAATTTTGTGATGTAGCATGAATAGAGTTTGAGACGAGAAAAGCATAGATAGCTAGAGGAGGTTCTTAGGAATTGTTGTCCATCCACTTGGCAAAAGAAAAATAAAGCCAATCAAAACAACAAGTGGATGTCCTCAAATGAGTAAAATATGCAACCAACATGCTGACACAATAAAATGACAATTGAAATATGTGACAAAGCATGCACAACCAATTCTAGCATCTATCAAGCAATTGGCGATGACTAGGTCATCTATATCTGAGTATATTGACATAGGAGTCAAATGAGAACATTTGATCATAGGTGATACTCATCGTTTAAGCTCAAGTGGGGTTACCACTTTTACATAAAGCATTGTTGTGTTCACATCAATAGAGTTTCTTTAACTCAAGTCTTAGAGTAAAGCTCTCCCTAGATGTGATATCCCCCCTAAGAGGGATGAACTAACCTTGGGTTTTGTCGATGATGACTTCATGTAGATGTTGAAGATGTGGATGCTCAATGTTGATGTAGATCACTTGGAGCTATCCTTTTGAGTGAATTGCACTTTCAATACCTACATGGGTTAGTCCCACAAGGAACAAACAAGGATATCCATAGACATAGAGTGATGCACACACAAGATGATGTCTATGAAAGCTTTTAGGTTACCTTGTCCCTTGTCTTACCAACAAGAGGGTTTGTGACTCGTTGAACTAGTGCAAGATGTGGAAGTTGATTGCACTTGTTCTTGCCAAAATGATAAAAGTGAAGTATGTTGGCGGAGTCACCCTCAAGAACTCTCTAGTTCTTCTTCTTTTGGATCCACACCATCTTGAAGGGAATCCTTGGAGTTGTAGTCGTACTTGATGAAGTGGAACTTGTAGTAGTTTTGGGAATCCACTTGACTAAGGTCTTAGGAGCTTCTTCAAATGCATCAATTTCCTCTTGAATCTTGTCCTTGCCTTTTTGTTTGTAGTCTTGTGGTGGAAGATCATCTTGAGTTTGTGTCCCCTTGAAAGAAGTAGGATCATACTTCTCTTGTTGAGGAACAAACTTTGTCTTGGGGTATTTATCTTCTTCCCACTCAACTCCATTGGCATTGAACTTTCATTCGAAACCAACACCTTGATTCTTTCGGTGCCTTCCTTGCTTGCGTACAATCTCCTCGAATTGCTTACTTCCGGCAAGGCTTTTGTACACTCCTTTATCTATGATTCCCTTCAATAAGCTATTTTCTTGCTCAAGTGTAACTTGGATAAGAGAATCGTTAGTGGAATCAAGAGAACTACTAGAAGCAACAATATTGGATTTAACATGATCATTGTTACTACTAGAGGAAGAATCTTTCTTGTTCTTGTTATTAGACTTGACTTGAGGCATGTAAGTGGATAAGAGTAAACGCTTGGCAATGTAAGAAGAACTTTTCTTGCGGAGATCATCATTGATTGCCTTTAAAAACTCATGCTCTTGCTCAAGATTGAGCTTTTCAAAGCGTAACTTCTCATGAGCTCTTAAAAGTTCTCGATGATCTTCGAAGATAGTTTCATGAGCTAACTTAAGAGTGTTTAGTTCTTTAGTTAGAGCCTCAATTTTCTCCTTATCATTGTCATTCGTCTTATCTTGATTAGCATGATTAATTGACGTTTCATCATAGTATTCATCACTAGAGTTGTCAACAAGTAAATCATCATCACCTAAGAAGTCATCTTCATCACTATTGAAATCAACATACTCAGGGTGAGTTACCTTAGGACCTTTGGCCATGAAGCATCTTCCAATTCCTTCATTTGGTGAGTCAAATATGTCGTAGGAGTTGGTTGACACAAGTGCTAGACCGGCAACACCTTCATCTTGAGTATATTCGGAATCGGAGTCATAACTTTTCTCGGAGTGGTTGTCGGAGTCGGAGCCGGATACCCACTCACCAACATGAGCTTGATGTCTTCGTTTTGTGTAGCTCCTTGATGATTTTTCCTTTCTTTCCGAATCATTGCTTCTCCGTGAGTATCTTCGTTCATAACGATCATCTCTACTCCTTCTCTCTCTTGATGGTGATTCTTCTCTTTTGCCTCTTCTTTTTGGAGAATCTACTCTTCTTTTGTAGGGAGCCGTACACTCATTGGAATAGTGTCTGGGTCTTCAACAATTGTAGCAGTTTCGCTCTCGACTAGAAGATCTTTTGTCATTGTAGGACCTTGACTTGGAACTTCTATCTTTGCTTCTACTCTTGTAGAACTTGTTGAAGTTCTTCACCATTAGGCTCAATTCTTCGTTGAAGTTTTGTTTCTCACTTGATGATGTGGGGGCCTCACATGAGGCTTTGTCGGCACCACTTGATTTGTTGTGAAGTTCCTCTTTATCCTTGAGTGACATCTCATGAGCAACAATTCTTCCAATGACCTCCGTTGGCTTGAGATCTTTGTAATTGGGCATCATTTGGATCAATGTGCACACGGTATCATATTTTCCATCCAAGGCTCTTAGGATCTTCTTGATGATGAATCTGTCGGTCATCTCTTCACTCCCTAAGCCGGCAATCTCGTTTGTGATGAGAGCAAGCCTAGAGTACATTTCAGCGACACCTTCACCATCCTTCATTTTGAACTTGTCAAGTTGACTTTGAAGCACATCCAATTTGGATTCCTTGACGGAGTCGGTACCTTCGTGCATATCAATCAAAGTATCCCAAATTTCCTTTGCATTCTCAAGACGGCTGATTTTGTTGAATTCTTCGGGGCACAATCCATTGAAGAGAATATCACAAGCTTGAGCGTTGTATTGTAGCATCTTCAACTCATCCGCGGTAGCTTCACGGTTTGGTTCTTTCCCATCAAAGAAGTCACCTTGTAAACCAACAAACACAATAGCCCAAACGGCGGGGTTATGTCTAAGAATATGCATTTTCGTTTTATGCTTCCCACTAGCAAAATTAGTACCATCAAAGTAAGGACCTCTACGGTGATAATTTCCCTCGCTAGACGCCATACTCTCCTAGGTTGTGAAACCAAGGCTATGACCACCAAAAGCTATGGAAATCAAAGCAATTGGAGACCAAAGCTCTGATACCACTTGTAGGATCGGAAGTATGTCTAGAGGGGGGGGGGGTGATTAGACTAGTTGACCAAATAAAAACTTAACCTTTTCCCAATTTTAGTTCTTGGCAGATTTTAGCAACTTTAGGACAAGTCAAGCAATCATCACACAATTCAAGCAAGCATATAAAGAGTATATAGCAGCGGAAAGTAAAGCATGCAACTTGCAAGAATGTAAAGGGAAGGGTTTGGAGAATTCAAACGCAATTGGAGACACGGATGTTTTTCCCGTGGTTCGGATAGGTGGTGCTATTCTACATCCACGTTGATGGAGACTTCAACCCATGAAGGGTAATGGTTGCGCGAGTCCATGGAGGGCTCCACCCACGAAGGGTCCACGAAGAAGCAACCTTGTCTATCCCACCATGGCCATCGCCCATGAAGGACTTGCCTCACTAGCGGTAGATCTTCACGAAGTAGGCGATCTCCTTGCCCTTACAAACTCCTTGGTTCAACTCCACAATCTTGTCGGAGGCTCCCAAGTGACACCTAGCCAATCTAGGAGACACCAATCTCCAAGAAGTAACAAATGGTGTGTTGATGATGAACTCCTTGCTCTTGTGCTTCAAATGATAGTCTCCCCAACACTCAACTCTCTCTCACAGGATTTGGATTTGGTGGAAAGAAGATTTGAGTGGAAAGCAACTTGGGGAAGGCTAGAGATCAAGATTCATATGGTAGGATTTGAATATCTTGGCCTCAACACAAGGGTAGGTGGTTCTCTCTCAGAACATATGAGTTGGAATTGTAGATGTGTTCTGATGGCTCTCTCCACGAATGAAGAGGAGGTGGAGGGGTATATATAGCCTCCACACAAAATCCAACCGTTACACATAATTTACCAATCTCGGTGGGACCGAATCAACAAACTCGGTCGGACCGAAAAGGTAAACCTAGTGACCGTTAGAGATTTTCGGTGGGACTGACATGCAACTCGGTAGGACCGATATGGTTAGGGTTAGGGCATAACGTAATATCGGTGAGACCGATTACACAAACTCGGTGAGACCGATTTGGTAATTGGCTAACCAGAGAGTTGGTCAGGCAAACTCGGTGGGACCGATTTGCTCTTTCGGTGAGACCGAAAAGTTACAAAAGGGAAATAGAGAGTTTACATTGCAATCTCGGTGGGACCGATCCGCTCTTTCGGTGTGACCGAAAAGTTACGAAAAGGAAACAGAGAGATTGCAATCCCATCTCGGTGAGACCGAGATCCCTATCGGTAGAACCGATTTACTAGGGTTTGGCAGTGGCTTATGACAAGTGAAACTCGGTGGCGCCGGATAGAAAGAATCGGTAGGACCGAGTTTGGCTTGGAGTTTAGGTCATTTGTGGATATGGGAAAGTAGCTGAGGATTTTGGAGCATATCATTAAGCACATGAAGCAAAGAGCTCATTAAGCAACACCTCATCCCTCCTTGATAGTATTGGTTTTTCCTATGGACTCAATGTGATCTTGGATCACTAAAATGTAAAATGAAGAGTCTTGAGCTTTTGAGCTTGAGCCAATCCTTTGTCCTTAGCATAAGCTCAATGAGCTATATGTTGTTATGAATTACCAAAACCACCTAGGGATAGTTGCACTTTCAATTCCACCCCAGCTCAACTGCTCCAACGACGGAAGGGTTCACCACAGTAGGGATCCACTCTCCTGACTGTCTTTCGCCGCCTCAGATCTTCTTCCCGCCGCCAGCAGCCACGACAACTGCATTACCATCATCAACTGAGCAGATGACCTTAAGGACTACATGGGTCCGCAAGAGAGGTCACACTCTTCTGTGTCTGCTTACGTTATGCATCGCTTAATATGATGACATGCTACATTATCGTCGTGTTCACCTATTAGACTCCGAGTCAGGTCCAAACTAATGCTAAAACTTGAGTTTTTAAATGGTTGTGGGGTACATATTGGGGCAGCAATCAGTACTATCTGTCTACTATCTGGTTAATCTCCGATGTCTACTATGAGTTTGATGTTGGGTGCAAACAAACATTAAAGGAGCCATTATCTGTATTTTTTAACTAAAGCTATTATCTGCCTGCTATCATTGGTTTTGGGTCTATCCACAGTTTGCTACCATCACTCTGGATTTGTGCATGCACTCCTTACATAATCTCACTATGTTTTATTCCTATGCATGCCAGTTATTATACACAATGGAACTGATCATGTAGAGCAAAAGAGACGAGCCTTGCGTGGCAATAAAATTTCATGCAGACGTCGTTCCATGGTGGGCGCAAAGGCTGCCCCCCTCCACCCATTTCAGATCGTAATCAAGTGGAAGATAACTGTTATGAGGGGGATTCAGAAGGAGAAGACCACTCCTATTTACCCCATGAGGTCTTCGCTCTAACTTGGCATGCTGATGGTGGTAATATCATGCATATGGTGCCTTGCATTCCTTACTGTATACATTAAAGATGTCATCTGCTTAGTTTAGACATGCTTTGTGTCAATGCCATCTCTTTAGTTTCTTTATCGTATATGTGAATCATGCAATGCCATCTTGTCTAGCCAGGCATCATATATATGAATTTTGCAATGCCACCCTGGTTAGCCAGTCATCTTATATGTGAATTATATCATGCCATCATTTTTTATTACGTGTTAAATTTGTCAACAATTTTAGTATATTCAATTACTCTTCCTGTGCATCAGCCATTTGGCACGGTCATGGAAAATTCTGGAGTGGAAACAAGGTCTTTAGAGCAGACAATGCTATCTGACGAAGCACATGTCTTGCTGGTTACCAATAGCTCCTCATAGGAGGATTCAGAGACAGATGACCAGTCATATTTCGCTCCCGAGGTGCATGCCCTAACTTGGCAGGGTTATGTTGCTCATATCATGCGTATGGTATCTTGCATTGCTATGTCATTTGCTTAGTTTAGACATGCTTTGTGTGAATGCCACCTTTTTAGTGTCTAATTACCATATATGTGAATTATGCAATGCCATCTTGTTGCAAGACATTATATATATATGTGAATTATGCAATGTTATCTTGTTGCAAGGCATTATGTATGTGAATTATGCAATGCATGCTGTTTAGGCAAGCGTCATATATGTGAATTATATCATGACGTCCTTTTTTGTATTTCTCATTGCTTTTGTCGACAATGTTTGTATATTCAACTGCTCTTCCTGTGCATCAGCCATTTGAATTGGTGAAGGAGAAATCTGGAGTGAAAACAAGGTCTTCAGAGCAGACAATGCTACCTGCTGAAGCAGATATCTTGCTGGTTACAGATAGCTCTTCAGAGGAGGATTCAGAGGCAGATTATTAGTCCTATTATCCCCCTGAGGTGTATGCTCAAACTTGGCAGGGTTATATTACTCATATAATGCATATGTTGTATTGCAAGGCTTAGTTTTTACATCATATACACAATATTGAATGCCATCTCCTTAGTTGACACATCATATATGCGATTGCCCTCTGCTCACTTCCTTAGTATATAAATCATATATTTGAATTATGTCATGCCATGATGTTTACATAGACAGCACATATCTGAATTATGGCATGCCAACCCATTTTCTAAAGACATAATATAGTTATATCATCTCATCCTGTTTACATAGTCATCATATTTAAATTATGTCATTCTATCCGTGAATTATATCATGCCATCATGTTTCCATCGACGACATGTTTGTGATTTATGGCATGCCAACCACTTTAATAGACACATCGTATAGTTATATCATGTCATCCTGTTTATATAGTCATCATATTTTGAAGTATGTCATTCTATCCTGTTTAGTTAGCCATCATACATGTGAAATTGTGTCATGCTATCCTGTTTAATTAGCCATCATATATGTGAAATTATGTCCTGCTATTCTGTTTGCTTAGACAACATAAATGTGAATTATTTCATGCCCTGTTTTCTTCCCTACTATCCATTGCACCTGTCTATCTTACAATGTCTGTACATTCAATTACTTTTCTTGTTTATCAGCCATTTCAATTGGAGGGAGTGATGGCAGTATCTGTGGGAGTAAAAACACGTTCTTCAGAAAAGATCGTTGTCGGTGTCAAAACCGGCGGATCTCGGGTAGGGGGTTCCGAACTGTGCGTCAAGGCCGGATGGTAACAGGAGACAAGGGACACGATGTTTTTACCCAGGTTCGGGCCCTCTCGATGGAGGTAATACCCTACTCCTGCTTGATTAATATTGATGATATGGGTAGTACAAGAGTAGATCTACCACGAGATCAAGGAGGCTAAACCCTAGAAGCTAGCCTATGGTATGATTGTTGTGTATGGAGTTGATTGTCCTACGGACTACAACCCTCCGGCGAAGGTATAGTCCGGCTACCCGAACACCCCCTAATCCAGGACTCCCTCAGTAGCCCCTGAACCAGGCTTTAATGACGATGAGTCCGGCGCGCAGATTGTCTTCAGCATTGCAAGGCGGGTTCCTCCTCCAAGTCCTTCATAGAAGATTGTAAATACCAAGGATAGTGTCCGGCTCTGCAAAATAAACTTCCACATATTGCCATAGAGAGAATAATATTAACACAAATCAAATCTGCTGACGTATTCCGTAGTGCGTCATCACACTACGGCCAAGTCCTTTACGAATTGTTTTTTCTTTTCCAACTCAGCACGTTTTGCGAGGCGGTTTCCTTGGCACGGGATTCTCATCAATACGGGCGTGGGTAACCCCATCATGCCCGTTAGCATGTTTCCTCGATTTAAGGCGAGTCCCAAACGGTTACGGGGAGGGCTCTTGGTATTCGACCTCTTATAAAGAGACCAAGTCCTTACTTCTTTTTTTCAATCTCAAGCAAGTTCGCCCGTCGCTTCGAGTTCCAACACCCTAGGCTCCAGATTCCAGGCGCTTCGGACCTTCGATAATGTCCGGTTCTGACCTTCAATGCCGATGGACGCCCTCCTCCGTCATGGAGGAGGACGTACTAAAGTTGAGGGAGGCTAAGTTCCTGACCGGTAAAATTTCGCATAGCTTACCTGCTCAAGGGCAGGTCATTCCCAGTCCCCAGCCCGGTGAGAGTGTGGTGTTCATGTCTCACTTCCTTCGGGGGTTGGGCTTCCCAATGGATCCCTTTGTGAGGGGGCTGTTGTTTTATTACGGGCTGGAATTCCATGACTTAGCTCCGGAGTCCATCCTCCACATCTCCTCGTTTATTGTCGTGTGTGAAGCATTCCTCCGTGTTACCCCTCACTTCGGACTATGGCTCAAGACCTTCAAAGTAGAGCCGAAGATGATCGAGGGACGGCACACAGAGTGTGGAGGTGCTGTTATAAGCAAAAATGCCGATGCTCCATGGCCCGAGGGCTCTTTTCAAGAGGAGCTAGGCTTGTGGCAACGAGAGTGGTTTTATATTACCGCTCCCCGGGGCTCCAAGTGGGTGGCGCCTCCTGCCTTTCGCTCGGGTCCCCCACCACGGCTAGCGTCATGGGTCAACAGAGGGTTGGATTGGGGTTTGCCCAAAGACGTGCCTTTGTTGCAGGGCCGGATTAAGGATCTCTTGGAAGGAGACCTCAGCCTGGTCAAGGTGACGCAAGTCATGTTGATTCGCCGAATATTGCCCGACAAACGTCGCTCCCTTCGCCTGTGGGAGTTTAATCCAGTGGGACCGCGAGCTCTCCAGAATTTCATGGGCGCAACGCCCGTGGAGATGTATAAACTGTTCTTTGGATCACAAGAAGCGTGTCCGGATCTAACCGAGGACGCAGGCCTAAGCTGTAATCGCCCGGATACTCAAGTAAGTAACCTTGTGCCCGAACCTTCTATCCGTATAATTGTTGTAAACTTGCCCCTAAAAGAGCTGTCCTTTTAAGCAGGGGTGGATAGCGAAGGCAAAGCTGATCAGGTGTCTGGCCCCCCTTCCCGAAACCAGGCCGAATCCTGTGCTTGTCAGGATGTTGAAAATATTGCCTTTGGAGGGAAGTAAGGGGGAGGACAAGGAAACTATGGCCTCCTCGAAGGAGACTGTTTTGAAGGGAGGAGCCAATGATTCCTCTCCTAAGGGGAAGAAGAGGGCCGCCTCTGACGACCCGGAGACCATAGCCTCGAAGCGGGGGAAAAATCCTCGTCAAAGGGTCCGTCGTCGGGGAGTTCCTCGGCCGAACTACGCCCTCAAAGGGTTCAGCCCTCCAGCGAGCCGTAAGTAGAGAAAGATTTTCCTTTTGAGGGATGAGAGAAATCCTTGATTTTATATCTGAGAAGATTAACCGAAATTTTACCTTGTAGCTCGGACCTCAGCCCTTCCCATTGGAGCTCATCTTCGGGGGACCTCCTTCCGGAGATGATGGAGAGCGGGACGCCTCTCCCTGCCGTGCCGCCTAGCGAGGCGGGCGACCCTGAGGTGTCGTCGCGGAGGGTTTCTTCGAGTCCGCCAGGGGCGGAAGATGGCTATGCGGCCCCTCGAGGTTCTCCGCGTCAGGCCGCCGAAAGAGGCCGTAGGACGAGTCCGGCACCGTATGGTGCTCGGCCGGAGGAGTTAAAGATTCTGTTGGGGCGAGCTTGTATCTCGGAGTTACACCGTGCATTGATGGGCACGGTGATTGAAAGGATCTCATCCGTAGAGAGCGGATTGCATGAAGCCGTCAAAAGTTTACTGACGGGTTTTGAGGTACATTAGATAATGTACACTTTTGTCAGTTGCGCATAAATAAGATGCACCCTGTGTAGATAGTAGCCCCTGAGACTCTGCGCGTCGTCAAGAAATGACGGCACGCGAAGGATCATAATCCCAGGTCTGAGATGTCGCCTTTGAATGTAGGCGGCAGGTTGTCCGGAATCAAGCCGAACTAATGGTTTTGCCGAACTAAAGCGGCAACTGGACGTGGCAGATGCCGACATCACGCTTGTCAAAAAGCGGCTTGATGAGGCTCAAGGTATGTAATTCCTCGGGCGGCATTGTCGGATCCGGGGGTTCCGACAGACCCTTAAGGTTCGAACTCTGGGGTGCGCGCGAAGATCGAACCTTCTACCTCTCCGTCTCGTAAGGATCTAAACTACTGCAGGAACAACACATGAGACACAGGGTTTATACTGGTTCGGGCCACCATTATGGTGCAATACCCTACTCCAGTGTGGTGGGTGGATTGCCTCTTGGGCTGATGAGGGAGAACAGTACAGGTGAACGGCCTCGCGAGGGCCTGTTCTTGGTTAGGGGATGAACTGCTAGGGAGAGTTCAATCGCCCTTCTCTCTTTCTGGGTGCTGGATTCCCAATGGCTCTCTAGATGCTTGATTCCCGATGGCTTTCTAGATGCTTGATTCCCGATGGCTTTCTAGATGCTTGATTCCCGATGCTTCTACCCTGGGGGTGGCTGGCCCTATTTATAGGCAAAGGCCCTGGGCCTCTTCCCAAATATTGAGCGGGAAGGGCGCCAACAATTTGGCCAATTTGAAGGGGAACATCTGGTACACTTATCCTGACTAAAGTTGGTCTTCGCCTGCCAAAGGCTCTGGTGATGACGCCGGCTTGGGCTCCACAATGACTTCCTCCTTGTCGCGGAGTTGGTCTTGGTCTCGTTGCACCGAAATGGGTGCCTTTGCTTGATCCTCTCGCCTGCGCTTGCCCCCTTTGCACCAAAGAGGAAAGGGAGGACACTGCGCGGGCCGGCGCCCGCCTGGCACCTTTGGTCGTCATGGCTTGCGTCATGGGCACCTCGTGAGGTACCCCACCTTGATCTCTCCGCCTCCTCGCGAGCCAGCCTAAGGAGGCCGTGCTGGAGGAAGCGCCGTGTCGTCCGCCTCGCGAGGCTTGGCCCCTCGCGAGGGTCTTCAGCCTTGTGTTGATGAAGATGGGCCATGTTGGGCCCCAACTCGAGCCACGCCGCAGGTCGCAGGCAGGCAAGTCTGGGGACCCCCGTTCCCAGAACGCCGACAGTAGCCCCCGGGCCCAAGGCGCGCACGGACTTGGCCGTGCCGAGAGGCGAAAGGGCAAGGGCGAAGCGCCGCGGGCCCTAACAGCCTGCGGCCTCAGGCGCCGCGTGGCGGTTGATTGGACGTGGGCGTGTCCACTTCCCAACGATGCCTCGACGATCGCGCAGATTGGACAAGTCCCTACATGCAAACCATGTCATGATTACCTGTGATCGTGGAGGCCGGCGGTTCCTCCGCCGGCTATAAGTACGACACCGTGCGTGCCCTTCTAGTCCATCTCTTCTTGCTTCCTCCCCCGCCTCAGTTCTTGCTCCGTCTTGGTGTGATGGCTCCGATTCGCCGGTTCTTTGTGGCGGAGAAGGGAAAGGCTCCTCAAGAGGTACCTGACCCGCTCCCGCCGAAGAAACGGCCTGCCTTGCGCGGCCGAGACGAGGAGAACCGCCTAGTGGTGCTGAGGCCTCGGTACGAGCAGCCTCCGCCGGGGTTCCCGCTTCCCTTGTATGCCCACGCCTAGGGCTCTGGAAGAGGAGATGTCGATCCCCTCGGCCAGCGCCGTCGGCGGCACCGGAGGGTCACGAGGGTGTTGGTTGTTCCTCCTGGAGTCCACACCGAGGGCTCCTCCCGCGAGCTCGTGCTCCACGCCGCCATGCCTCCGCGGACTTGGATCCGCCTTCCTCCCTTCTTCGCCTCCGCCTTTCAGCAGGGGAGACTCCTGGAGCTGTGGCTGCAGCACGCCGACTGCAGCACTCCTGCGACCGTGGAAGAGGTTGCGATCACCGCCCCGGGCAAGGTCTTCATGACTCGTGGCTAGGGTGAAATCGCTCGGTGCTGCAGAACGAAGGGCGCCCTCACGATCCACCTGGAGTACGACGACGCTTCGGTGATGTTCTTCAAGGTCTTCGACGCGAACGGTCGCCGGCTGGAGTGCTGCCCCGGGGGAGGCGGCCAGGACCTTGCCACGGCGACGGCTGGGCCCGCCAATCGCCCCCTGGACAGCTCCGCAAGCGACGGGAGCGCCGGAGGATCCAGCGATCCTAGTGAGGTCTTCGCGACGCCGGAGACAAGCGACGACAGCTACGAGCCCGCGAGCCGACGCCGCTCCCGGAGCAGGGCAGGCTCGCTTGGCCGCCGTCGATCCTGATCTGGATGGGGTTGGCGTCGGTGCCTGCCGGCCCACTGTTGATGATGGCATCTTTTGCAGGGGCGCGTGTAATTAGCACCTTTTAGGATTTGTTCCCTGCAAGGAATCACATTGTGCCCCATAGGGGCTTGTAAGGTGGCTGTGGTCCTTGTTGTTAATATGTAACCCTTGCTATGGATTTGTGCGAATCGCGAATTCCGTCATAGTTTGGTTCCCCCTTTCGCACCTCGCGAGGGCTTGGTGCTCTGCGTCGACAGGTCCCAGTCCCAAGGCGGCGTCAGCCATCGCTGGTATGCCAGGTCGGGATGCCGTGGTCAAGGCCAGGAGGTGAGCGACCCGGGGTCCGGTAAGAGCCCCTGAGTCGCGATGCTCAGGAGGTACCCTTTGGCGCCCAAGCAGCCGTCGCTAGGTGAGAAAGGGAAGCAACGTCTAGTACGGAGTCGCTCTAGGTGCGGGGGTAGTGCCACGGTAGCCAACGCTTTGGATGGTGACTTATCTTGAGGATCAGAGATTTCCCTCAGCGTGCCGCCAGGTCCGGGGGGTGACTTGAGTGGAGTCACTGGCCGAGGTCCTCGCGTGCCCCTTCTCCCTCGCCTCTGCTCCCCTTTTCTGCTCTACGTCCTCGGGTCCCTGCCCTCGAGCTGGTCTCAGCCGTCGCTGGTATGCCAGGTCGCGTTTCTGTGGACAAGGCCAGAGGGTGAGGGCTGGAGGGCCAGTAGGAGCCCTGAGTCGCGATGCTCAGGCACCCCCCCTTTAACGTGCAAGCGGCTCGCGCGGGCAAGGGCGAAGGGAACGCCGTGAGGGCCTTGGCTAGCGCGGTTCCCCCTATGGGCCCTGCAGATTCATCACAAAGAAAGAAGACGGGGTTGCCATAGCAGCGATTAGTTGACTGTTAGTCGCTCAGGAGCTCGCCGGTTGGAGCGGGCGAGGTGTGTCGGGGCACCCGTGAGCCAGCGCGGGACTCACGAGGCCCTACCTCTAGGCGGGTTGCGCCTGGCGCTGGGCCGTACCCTGAGATGTGTCCCTGCAAAATCAGGTTAGATGCCGGCACTCTACGTCCTCGGGTCCCGACCCTCGAGCTTGTCTCAGCCGTCGCTGGTATGCCAGGTCGCGAAGCCGTGGACAAGGCCAGAGGGTGAGGGCTGGAGAGCCAGTAAGAGTCCTGAGTCGCGATGCTCAGGCACCCCCCCTTTAACGCGCAAGTGGTCGACATGAAGAAGAAGAGGTGCCGCGGACGACATCGAGTAATGATGCATAATTGGAAATAAGCGCGAAAGGGATACATGCCGCTGGGCCTAGCCCGAGTGGCCTGGGGATGATGCAGCCCGAGGGGCGCCCCCAGCAAAGCAAGCTAGCGACCGAGAAGATAAAAAGGGATACATGCTGCAGGGACAGACCCAGGCGGCCTGGGAATGACACAACCCTGGGAGGGCGCTCCCAGCTGAGAATGAAACTTGAAAGATGTCACCTGAAGACGTCGTCGGTGCAGTGGCGTTGGTGCAGCAGACTCGGTGGGCCGCGGAAGCTGATCCTCATGAGCCCCCAGGCCCGGGGGCCTCGGGAGGCTCCGGAGGCACTTGTGGCTCCTCGTGAGCAGCCTCCATCTCCACCAGGGCTGCGGAACGCCTGCCTTCTTGCGCCTCCAAGATGCTCCTTATGATGCGCTGGTACGCCGCAGCCACGCTCGGCAGGCCATAAGGCATGCGAACATAGCTGTGGGGTGGTCCTTCGCAGCGCCCCACTTGTGAGGGCCATAGGCGCTCCGTCGTGGCGATCTGATTGAGCCCTGCTACGTCGACGCAGATGCGCAGCCCACCATCCTCGCCTGGATGGGGAGCCACAGCTGGTGGGCGACGGCAACCTCTCATGATCCTCGACTCCTGTAGTTCTTGAATGGCCTTGCTAACAAACTCCTGCTGGTCTGACCCTCCTCCCCTGGCTTCCCTCCGAGGGAAGCGTGCTTCGAAACACGCCTCCACAGGGTGCCCCAGCGCCTCCCTCGTAACCTTGGCGAGGTCGGTGGCCCTCCATGTGAGAGCCTCCGAGCCCTTCCCGAGGAGGGCGCCGGGCGCGCTTCCCTATGCGATTGAAGGAGGGTCCCCCTAGGCAGACGCGGGCCTTGAAGGGCCTGCCTCCTGAGGGTCTGAGCCTGACGTTGTCTTCTTCTTCTTGGGGGTGGTCTCAGGAAGCCTCCTGCTTCCGCGATCTGGGTCTTCTAGTGACGCGGCCTGGAAGGCTCGCTCCAGGGCACACACTGCATCCTTCTCTTGACATGGCACCGCGATGATGCCGCCACTTCCTGGCATCTTGAGGACGTTGTAGCCATGATGAGTCACGGCCATGAACTTGGCCAGCGCCGGGTACCCGAGGATGGCGTTGTACGGCAGGCGGATGTGGGCGACGTCAAAGTCGATGAGCTCGGTGCGGTAGTTGTCGTAGGTGCCGAAGGTGACTGGGAGGCGGATCTGCCCGATCGGGACTGTGGAACCGTCGGTGACTCCGGAGAAGGGCTTGGTTGGCTGAAGCTGGTCATAGGGCACTTGGAGGCTGTTGAACGTTTCCACGGACAAGACAATGAGCCCTGCCCCTCCGTCGATGAGGGTCCTGGTGACCAGAACGTTGCTGATGACTGGGGAACAAAGCATTGGGAGGACTCCGGCTGTGGCTGCGCACTTGAGCTGGTCTGCTGAGCTGAACGTGATGGTGCAGGCCGACCACCTGAGGGGACGCGTTGCTTCGAGCTTGGGAAGGACTGCATTCACTTCGCGAGCAAATTGCTTGAAGATACGTTGAGATGCTGGGGCTTGAGCTCCGCCCAGGATGCAGGCGATGGCGCGAGGCTCCTGGAAGCCCCCAGCCCCCTCGTCTTGGTGGCGGTCTTCATTCCTTCTCGGCTGAGGCGGCAACGGCGGCATGCCTGGGTTGCCATGAGGGCGATCCTCACGAGGCTGATCCCTCCAGTCCCCCTCGCGAGGCGGGTCGCGCCAGCGGTCCTCGCGAGGTTGGTCACGCCAGCCTGGACGTGGGCCGCGGTCTTCCCAGCGTCCCGGGTTCCTTCCTCCTCCTCGGCCGTAGCCCCGGTCAGCACGGTCAGGGAGTCGGCCGACTCTTCCTTCTCGCACGGCGCGGAGTTCTTGGCATTCATTGGTGTTGTGGGTGTGGAGGTCGTGGTACACACAGTACCGGCGGCCCCTGGAGGATTCAGGCAGATCCTTGCCCCGCTTGGTGTCCGGTTCTGCCGCGAGCACGGCAGCCCCCTTGCGCTTCACGTCCTTGGCCTTGGGCTTCTTCTCTTCTGGGTCTGCGGCAGGCAGCTCGAGGAGGGAGAGGCGTCCCTCCTCAGCTCTGGCGCACTTGGTCGCCAGGTTGAACAGCTCCAGGGAGGTGCAGAGGTCTTCATGCATCGCCAGCTCCTCCTTCATCTTGACGTCGCGCACGCCATCGGAGAAGGCCGAAATGATGGCTTCTTCAGACGCCCTGGGGATCTTGAGGCGCGCACTGTTGAAGCGCTGGATGTACTTCTGCAGGGTCTCTCCAGGTTGCTGCTTGATGCGGCGCATGTCGCTCACGGCGGGAGGCCGGTCGCGGGTACCTTGGAAGTTGGCGATGAAGCGAGTACGCATCTGGTCCCAGGAGGAGATCGTGCCTGGGGCCAGGTTTAGGAGCCAAGTGCGAGCACCTTCCTTCAGCGCCATGGGGAACCAGTTCGCCATGACCTTCTCGTCCCCGCTGGCAGCTTCGATTCCCAGCTCATAGAGCTGGAGGAACTCCGTGGGATCAGTTGTGCCGTCGTAGCGAGGAGGCAGGTCCGGCTTGAACTTGCCAGGCCACGCGATGCTACGCAGCTCGGGGGTGTAGGCGCGGCAGCCAGCGGTGGCCGCGGGAGGTTTTGGTTGAGGGAGAGCTTGGCCTTGTGGGTCCCCTTGCACCGCAGCTGGGAGCAGCGCGGGGTCTTGACGTGCCGGAGCTGGAGCAGGGTCTCGGCGAGCCGGGGCCGGGAGCGCCCGGGCGGCCTCTTGCGGTCGCGAGACTTCTTGGCAGCTCCGTTCCTGCTGGGCTGGCGCATGACGGAGCGGGTTCCGCCCAGGAGATACACGCCTTGGGGCCATGGCCTTCTTGGAAAGGTGGCGGCTGGAACGCACCCGGGGCTTCATTGCCCATGCGGGGCGGAGTGCGACGCAGTGGTGCGGAAGGCGCGGGAGAGCCCCCTGCGGCGCGGACGAGCTCGGCGACGCGGTCGAGCCACTCCTCGTAGACGTCGTCGACGGGGCGGTAGCGCAGGAGCTCGTTCACCGCGAGGAGCGCAGCTCGAGCCTCCAAGGGCGCGCGCAGCGCGTGCGACGAAGAACCGGCTGGGGTGAGCGACGGAGTGGCGGTGCGGCCATCTCGCCGCACGGACGGGTGCTGAGAGGACGCTTGCTGATCGTTCCCCGCCGGGCCGGTGGCGGCGTTGACGATGGGCGACGAGGAACGACGAGGACGCCCACTGACAGGGGCCGTCTGGACGGCGCGGGAAGCAATGGCGGCCCGGCGCTCGGCGCGGGCCCGACGAGCGTCAGACATGGATGCGGTGGGCGGAGGAGAGCGGAGTGGTGGAAGACTGATTCCGGCGCACCCCTACCTGGCGCGCCAAATGTCGGATCTGGGGGTTCCGGCAGACCCTTAAGGTTCGAACTCTGGGGTGCGCACGAAGATCGAACCCTCTACCTCTTCGTCTCGTAAGAATCTAAACTACTGCAGGAACAACACATGAGACACAGGGTTTATACTGGTTCGGGCCACCATTGTGGTGTAATACCCTACTCCAGTGTGGTGGGTGGATTGCCTCTTGGCTGATGAGGGAGAACAGTACAGGTGAACGGCCTCACGAGGGCCTGTTCTTGGTTAGGGGATGAACTGCTAGGGAGAGTTTAATCGCCCTTCTCTCTTTCTGGGTGCTGGATTCCCAATGGCTCTCTAGATGCTTGATTCCCGATGGCTTTCTAGATGCTTGATTCCCGAAGGCTTTCTAGATGCTTGATTCCCGATGCTTCTACCCTGGGGGTGGCTAGCCCTATTTATAGGCAAAGGCCCTGGGCCTCTTCCCAAATATTGAGCGGGAAGGGCGCCAACAATTTGGCCAATTTGAATGGGAACATCTGGTACACTTATCCTGACTAAAGTTGGTCTTCGCGTGCCAAAGGCTCTAGTGATGACGCCGGCTTGGGCTCCACAATGACTTCCTCCTTGTCGCGGAGTTGGTCTTGGTCTCGTTGCACCGAAATGGGTGCCTTTGCTTGCTCCTCTCGCCTGCGCTTGCCCCCTTTGCACCAAAGAGGAAAGGGAGGACACTGCACGGGCCGGCACCCGCCTGGCACCTTTGGTCGTCATGGCTTGCATCATGGGCACCTCGTGAGGTACCCCACCTTGATCTCTCCGCCTCCTCGCGAGCCAGCCTAAGGAGGCCGTGATGGAGGAAGCGCCGTGTCGTCCGCCTTGCGAGGCTTGGCCCCTCGCGAGGGTCTTGAGCCTTGTGTTGATGAAGATGGGCCACGTTGGGCCCCCACTCAAGCCGCGCTACAGGCCGCAGGCAGGCAAGTCTGGGGACCCCCGTTCCCAGAACGCCGACAGGCATTAGGTAAGAAGAGTTTTATGCCAGTATCTTACGATGTGTGTACTTGACGCAGATGGTGCGGCCGCCGTGGAGAGTCTCAGGGCAGAACTTGCCCGAGCTAAAGAACAGGCTAGATAAAGTGATGCGGCTGCCAAGAAAGCCCTTGAAGAGCTGAGAGCCGAACAGGCTGCTCATTGCCGAAGCAAGGAAGGAATGGCCGAGATGGCCGAAAAGTTAAAGAGCGCTGCAGACCATTGCAGACTTCTTGAAAAAGAAGACCGGGCGAAATAGACGGACCTAGAGAAGGCCGTTGCCGATGCCAAGGATGCGCGCTCTGCGATGAGAGCTGCGAAGGAGGAGCTGCGTCAGGCCGAACAGATTGCGGCTGGAAAGCCCTTTATGCTGCGAAGGAAATTTTGCGATCCGAAGTTTGCTCCGTTGGACCGGATGTGGAGTGTGGAGGATACCTATCTGGATTTGGCAGCGAGTGCTGCTGATGCGACCGAACACTTTTGAGATAAATAGGATCGCGAAGTGGAAAAGCTTTTCTGGTCGCAGTTTCACAATCCAGAGCGTCCCCTTGCGATGGACGATCGTTTGGCTCAATGGGCCGAACTAAATAGGTTGTCCGGACTCGCCATGAAGTACGTCATGGGTCATCTGTGGCTGGGGAGATCGGAGCCGAAGAGTTATTTCAGCTTAGTGCAACAATTCCTTGACGCGGTGCCTCGCATAAATGCAATGAAGAGGTCAGCATGCATAGAGGGCGCAAGGATGGCTCTTGCCCGTGTCAAGACGTACTGGGCAGAGATGGAGACCACCGTTGTTGCGTCCCGAGATTCGGACAAAAGCCGAGTGTCCTCCGAGCACTATTTTCAGGAAGCCCTTGAAGGCGCTCGTGTAATAGAGACGCAGTGCTCGAAAGATGCTATGTTATTATAGGATATGTAATGATAAAGTAATATTTTGATAAACTGTAGTGGCCTTTTTATACTTGTGCCTTCAAGTATTGGAACACCTCCTGTGCGGCCGTTTTAAGATATACAAAATCTGAAAGATGGCGGTTGTTGGCTTCAGCCCCCACGCACATAGTGCGGGGATGCTCGCAGAAGACGCATTTTCACACTTAACCCAACGTCTTGGTCCTACAAAGGAGGTGATAGCGTAGCGGGCCAGGCAACCGAACTATAATGCTTTAACACTTTCACTTAGCCATAGGAGCTTGACAGTGGGACTATTTAGGTAGCCCCTTAGCGGCGACTGCGCTCGCCCGAGTTCGGGTGCATATGTGCCTGACTGGGAAGCGGCCCTTCGTTAAAGCGGAGGAATTCGATAGATTCCGATAGGTCATCGAGTGGCTGACCAGTCTCACGCTACATCATGACAGTAAGTTTTCGGCTTTCTCTACTGAGGTGCTCGCCCGGCCGAACCGGGGCACAATCGCAGTAGTTCTCCTGGTGCTACCTTAGCCGATAGAGCGGAACATAAGGTAGCCGAACTCAGGAGCCGGGCAACCCAACATTTGACCAAAGACATGATTCGGAGCCGATGCATATAATGCTAAAACTCGCGACGCCGAACACTCCCTAAGGTGTTCGGTCTTTATGAGTACGGGCGAAACAACACCCTTTGTTAAAAAAGCCCCTAGTGTCCAGGTACGTGCAAAAATTCTGACGTGGCCACATGCCAAGATGCCAGCCTCCTCCTTGGTTATATCTGAAAAAACCAGGGGATGTGTAGCAACAAGCGACAGTAAAAAAGGTTTACGCAGGGTCTTAATCTAAAAAGAATCCTTTAGGACGGGTCCCTACTGCATGTCTGCGCCTGTGTCTCCGTTGTGCCATGTCCTGGACGGGCGCCGCACGACGTTCATCTGTAAAAGAGAGGAACTAAGTTGAAAGCGGGTCGTGCCGAACAAAAGTTTAAAATAAACATGGTATAAAGTAAAATATATAAAATTGAGCTTTATTGTCTCTGCCTGTAGCCCCTAGTTCGGGGGTATATGGCCACGAAGCCTGCTTTAATGATGATTTTGTACCGAACTCGTCTATCCGCGTTCGTGGTCTTTAATGACCTATTTCGAAGTTGTTTGGCCGGTGAGGCCATTTTACTGTGGGGCTATCAAGGCGGCCGCACAATCCTCCGCTTGGGGGAGGCGCGCTTTAGTGCTTCCCCTTTAAAGAGATGATGCCCCGTGGACCGGGCATCTTAAGCGTGAGGGATGCATAATGCGGTATCGCGTTAAAGCGAGCGAAAGCTTCGCGTCCTAGTAGTGCTTGATAGCGACTTGAGAACGGGATGATATGGAAGGTCAGCTTTTCGCAGCGGAAGTTATCGGCAGAGCCGAATATAACTTCGAGCCGGAGAAAACCCATGCAATGGGTGTCCGGACCAGGTGTTACCCCTTGAAAGGAGGTTTTGCTGTGGCGGATTCTTTCTGGGTTTATCCCCATGTGATGGATTGTATCCTGATATATCAGGTATAGTCCACTTCCGCCGTCCATAAGGACTTTTGAAAACTAGAGTCCGCCAATTATTGGATCGAGTATCAAGTCGGTCCAGCCTGCATTCTTGACACTTCTAGAATAATCTAGCTGATCTAAGATGATTGGTTTTGATAACCAGTGGCGAGACCCTTTGGGGATAGGTCATGTGATACGTGCCTTTATGGGCGCCGCACGTTTTGTTATGTGAAGTAAGTTCACTGTTTTTACTTCTTGTGGGAAGTTCTTTTGTTTCCTGGTGCTCTGCTTTTGGGGTTCGTCCTCGTCTTCGCTTGGCGTGTCGAGCCCCTTGTGTTCGGCATTGAGTCTGCCGGATTGTTTGAAAACCCAACAATCTCTGTGGGTATGGTTAGCAGGCTTCCCGGGAGTACTGTGTATCTGACATATCCTATCAAGGATTTGATTTAAGTTGGATGGATCGTCCCTGTTATCCTGGAGGGGTGGTTTTGTCTGATTTTGACGTGAGCCTTTGAATCCGGCATTGACTGCCGTGATCTTCGGACTTTTTTCCTTAGTCCGGCGACGATCCTTGTTGCGTCGCGGTTTTCCGTTTCCATCCCGAATTTTGGATGTACTTGGGTCGCTGGGGCTGCATCTTGCCAGCCAACTGTCCTCTTCTGCACAAAAGCGTGTCATGAGGCTTGTTAGTGCGGCCATTGTTCTTGGCTTTTCTTGGCCGAGGTGTCTGGCAAGCCATTCGTCTCGGACATTATACCTGAAAGCTGCTAAGGCTTCGGCGTCCGGACAGTCGACTATCTGATTCTTTTTAGTGAGGAATCTATTCTAGAACTGCCGAGCTGATTCTTCGGGCTGTTGAGTTATGTGACTAAGATCGTCTGCATCTGGAGGGCGGACATAGGTCCCCTGAAAATTTGCTCGGAAAGCATCCTCGAGCTCTTCCCAACTTCCAATTGTGTTTCCGGGAAGGCTTTTAAGCCAATGCCGGGCTAGCACTTTAAGCTTAAGGGGTAAATATTTGATGGCGTGGAGATCATCTCCTCTGGCCATATGTACGTGGAGGATATATTCCTCGATCCAGACTCCAGGGTCTGTTGTTCCGTCATATTCCTCTATGTTTACGGGTTTGAATCCCTCTGGAAATTCATAGTCCAGAACCTCATCGGTGAAACATAGGGGGTGTGCGGCGCCCCTGTATTTGGGTGTGCCAGATTCCGACGATGGCTTTATTGCATTGCTTGCGAGAGCTTGTTTTCTTGGCCCATAAATGGACCTAACTGGGCCATGATGCCAATCCTTAGCGCCACTTGCCACTTTATGGGGTCGTCTATCCGACCGTGTGGATTTCTTATTTTTTGAATGTGAGGGCTCTAGGGCCTCTTCATCGAATTCGGGCAGTAGCTTTCTTTTCGGAAAGCTTTTAGTGCGGCGACCGTCGCCATATTTATCTGCGGTGTTGATTACTTTACTCCATCTAATTCGGAGTGCATCTTCCGCTGTCTTTAGCTTTGGCTTCTGCTTTTTCAGGCTGTGTGCAGTTGCAACAAGCCTCTTGTGGAGGTTCTTCTGCTCCATGGATTTATCCGGCGTAAGGTCGTCCGGAATGCCGTTTTCGCCGGGGGAGGGCGTTTTGGTTTCTCTATCCGTGTTGCCCTATTCGGACGACTGCTCTAAGGCCTGCTCGTCGTCTACCGGCTTGTCCTGCTCTATGGCTGGGTTTTTATCGAGGCGGGGCTTGGGTCGGCGTTTATGCCGACGCTTTGATTGCTTTCCGGGGGGTCGATCTCCCGTTTCATCCCCTTTTTCCTCGTTGTCACTTCCTTTAGGGGTATCCACCATGTACACATCGTGAGATGAGGTGGCTATCCTATGCCCTATGGGCGTTGGTTCTTCGGTATCTCCTGCATCGTCATCCATGCTGTCGATGTCTGCGGAGTCGAAGTTGAGCATGTCGTTTAGGTTGTCGACAGTGGCTACGAAGTGGGTGGTGGGCGGGCTTTGAATTTCTTCATCGTCTGTATCCCATCCTTGCTGACCATAGTTCGTCCAGGACTCTCCTGATAAAGAGAGAGACTTGAGAGAGTTCAGGATATCGCCAAAAGGCGAGTGCTGAAAGATGTCCGCGACGGTGAACTCCATTATCGGCGCCCAATCGGATTCGATTGGCAGGGGCGCGGGGGGTTCGGAATCCGGGGAGGAGTCTGGACCCTCGGAGTCACGGGTCATGCAGAGTGCGGGGCTGGCGTTCGGCTCGATCGCCTTTGATATCGCAGCCCCCGAGGTGACGTCGAACCGCTCATCCTCGATCGGCGCAATAGGCTCCGAGTTAAGGGTCGGAACCGGTGCGGGTGCGGCCTCCAGGACACTGTTCGGAGGCAGAGCTAGATCATGCCCCTCGGGATAGTGCGGAGCGCTTGGCCGTGGCTCGAATCCGCCGAAGATCAAGTCTCCTCGGATATCAGCCGTGCAGTTTAAGCTTCCAAACCTGACTTGATGGCCAGGGGCGTATCTTTCGATCTGCTCTAGGTGGCCAAGCGAATTGGCCCGCAGAGCGAAGCCGCCGAAGACGAAGATCTGTCCGGGGAGAAAACTCTCACCCTGGACCTCATCGTTGTTGATGATCAAAGGAGCCATCGGGCCTAAAGGCGACGACACAGAGGAACTCTCAATGAAAGCACCAATGTCGGTGTCAAAACCGGCGGATCTCGGGTAGGGGGTCCCGAACTGTGCGTCAAGGCTGGATGGTAACAGGAGACAAGGGACACGATGTTTTTACCCAGGTTCGGGCCCTCTCGATGGAGGTAATACCCTACTCCTGCTTGATTAACATTGATGATATGGGTAGTACAAGAGTAGATCTACCACGAGATCAAGGAGGCTAAACCCTAGAAGCTAGCCTATGGTATGATTGTTGTGTATGGAGTTGATTGTCCTACGGACTACAACCCCCCGGTTTATATTGACACCAGATAGGGTTAGGGTTACACAGAGTCGGTTACAATGGTAGGAGATCTTGAATATCCGCATCGCCAAGCTTGCCTTCCACGCCAAGGAAAGTTCCATCCGGACACGGGACGAAGTCTTCAATCTTGTATCTTCATAGTCCAGGAGTCCGACGAAGGTATAGTCCGGCTACCCGAATATCCCCTAATCCAGGACTCCCTCAATCGTGCTACCTGTCGATGCAGATAGAACCACAGTTGTACTTGCCCAAGAACCAGCCCCACCACACATAACCCACACCATGCAGATTGTACCCCTACCCAGTTGGACAGAGAACCAACTACACCCCTTCTAACCCCAACCCCAGCAGATAGACACCCAGTTTTGACACAGCACCGTCTCCACCACAGAGCACCCAAATACGAGCAGTTAGTAAGGTAACTGCAGTGCCCAAATCACGAGGACCACCACTCCGAACCCGAAGTCAACGCTTAAAGTAGAAGAAGAATTGTTCTCAGGTTAGGTTCCGTAGCTATGGTTCATACTACTTTGCTCTTGCATCACTGTATTTACTGATACCAACTAATTTCAAATTTGAAGGATGCAATTGAAACTCCAATGGCGCAACAGGTATGTTTTAAACCTGTTTCTTCAACGTGTTTGGCTGTTTGCTGTTCTAACTTGCTCTATGTTGATTTCAGTTTCAATTGAATAAACAATTATGTTCTCATGCCATGCACATTACAAGTGTTGTTATTGCTGTGTAGTTTCCCACACTTATATTCTGTCTATGATGCTTTGTCTTAAATAGATATGATTCGAACTGTATCTATCTTGATTTGGCAACATAAACTAGAATGATATAGACCATACAGTGACCATACTACATAGATATATGTTTGTTTCATGCTGTTATCCTGTCCACCTTACTACTGAACTGGTTTACCAAAATGAGTTTCATATACTATATTTTAAACCTGAGATGTGTTTGTTTGTTTCTCTTTTAGAACGCAGACAAAATATTGGAGAAGAGTACCCTGTTATGCAATGGTAAAGGAAGTAATGCGGATAAGGTTCAAGATAGTGAGACATCCCTGTTGGTCTCCAAGAAAGCTGATAAAAACTATATTGAAGACACTGAGACAACCCCAAAGTCCTGTCTTGATGTAGTGTTCGAGTTACTGGCTACCACTGCTGGCACCAGCTCTTCGAACTCATTGCCTGAATCAGTTCGGCTTCTTGAGTCTCAACTTCAAGTTGAAAGACATTGATCAGATGTTTTGCGACAGGAAGCCGAAGGACTGAAGAAGTCCCTGCAGAATTCAGATGCATACTTTCTGGTGCAACAACAAGCGCTGGAGGACTTAAGCGCCAAACAAGAGAAAGTTAATAAGCTTGCTAAGCATCTTGCCAGCATTATGGGTACCCAGGATATTGTTTCTTGAGCTCTTCTGAAGTGGTTTCAGTTCTGGACTTGTTTTGTTGCGGCGTTTATATGCTGCTGTTCCCTATATTTGCACTGGTGGCGAACTTTGATGCCCAGTGTATGTAATATGTGTAATAGCCGTGATAGCCTAGTGTAAGTTGCTTGCTTATTTATTTCCTTGTTGTCTTTTTTATTTGTTTGCTTGTAGTCAGTGCAGTTCTTTTTCTGCGGTTTGCTAGTGGCTGCAATAACCTATTTTTAAAACTAAGCCACAATAACCATGGGCTAATATTTACTGTAGTGACATTGGGCCTCCTACGGGCCGTAGAAACAGTTGGCCTTCTACGGGCCGTATAAATAGTGGGCCTTCTACGGGCCGTAGAAACAGTGGGCCTTCTACGGGCTGTAGAAACAATGAGCCTTCTATGGGCCGTATCATCAATGGGCCTTATACGGGCCGTATGATCGATTGGCCAAACATGGGCCAAACATACCGCATTCTGGCCGTAAACAGGCTAGAGTTGGAATCGTCCGTTCATGGGCCGACCATAACGGGCCATCGTTAATAGGCCGTATTTGATGACGCTATGAAAACGGCCCAACGTATTAACGGACCACAAACGGGCCGACTGTAACCGCGGGCTGAATTTGGCCCACAAGCAGAAAATGACAGTAACATGTCGTAAGTAAACGAATGCTGGAAATGAGCCCAAGAATAAATGGGCTCTGAGAAGGCCGAAAGATAACATGGGCTGGAGACGGCCCAACGGAATAACGAGCCGTTAATGGGTATAAAGTGATACACTGTTCATTACGGGACAGTTTCACCACGGGCCGTTAATGGGTGTAAAGTGATACACTATTCATTACAGGCCAGTTTCACCACGGGCCGTTAATAGGCCAAGAGTTACATAGGGCCTCATATGGGCCGAAAGACGTCATGGGCCATACATGGGCCAGAAGTGAAAACGGGCTGGAATCATATTGGATGGCCCAGATGACGCTACTGGGCCTAATTTGGATAGGGCGTAACGGGCCTTGGCTTAGCGCGCTGTAAATGGGCTATATGCGAACAGGCCGTTAACACGCATTCCATGGGCCGGCCCGCCACCTTTTCACCAAGTCAAACGGGCCAGCCTTTTCACAGGAATGGGCCTCTATTGGGCCGTGCCACGTGTCAACGTATCATAGGCGCCTTCTGTCCAATGAGTGGATGACATTTTTCCCGACGATGAGCCGACACGTGTTTCCTCCAGCCAATGATGATTTTACATGTGGAAAATCCCCATTGGTCGGGGCTGTTAACGGGTTATCGGATCCAAAACCCGACCGGATAGCTTAACGACGTTCTGTTACGGTGGATGCCACATGTCGGTCACCCTTGACGAAAGCACTTCTGTGACGCGCGATTTATCGTCATGGAAGTGACCAAAAGAAGGAGGGAAGCGTGCAGCGGCGCCGCCCTCCTCACAATCTCTCGTCGAAGCACTTTCGACCCAAAAGGTGTTGCTTGGATGGACGAATGACAGAAATGGTGCATGATTGTCCTCCTCCTCCCTTCTCACTTGTCAATGACCGAGCTGCGCAGCGGTGGCGTCACCGACGTCGATGAGCCCGCGTGGGACTCAGTCCTACGTTTATCCCACCAACGGTAAATCCTGAGTAGAGTGCCGGTGAATCCGTTGGCTGACGCCTCGGCAAGTATACTCTGGCAAGGCCTTTATGCACCAGCATTGCGCTCCACACTAGCCGCCAGAAGATCATTGGTAGTAGAAGAAAAGGAAGGAGAGGCCAATTCCTTCCCTTTTTTCAGCATATGTTATGAATTATAAACATTTTGCTGATTTCCCCAGCCCTGCCGGAGCGGGGTGTGGAGTTAATGGACCACCTAGTATCTCCCTTGTATGCCTTCTTGTTTGTTGTCTTTGCAGAATAATGACAGATACATGATCACTATCTCCCTAAGGTATACAAACAGAAGAAATGATTGCGAGTGGGGGGGGGGGGGAGATGTCATGCGTGACCAAATGCACACCTCGGCAAGGAGGGGGGAGTATAAATGAAAGCTAAGTTAACATGTTCATTAGCTTTTCTCCATAGCTTGCGTTTGCTTATCCCTCGGAAAACCGAGGTTTTCGTATGGCAAGCCTTTCGTATGATGGCACTTTGCCGTGTTTGCCTGTGCCCTCGCTTTATTTCAAGCCTGCTTAAGAAAGTGGGTGGCAGCGTTAAGGACTGCTAAGGAAAAACCTGTCGGCGGCATATCCTTGCTAGCTGAATGCTAAGGACCTGTTCCCCACAACAATCGTGGTAGCCTGCTACTGTCAGGCAACCAAAATACACAAAAGAAACTAACCATACGACAATAGATAAACATAAGAGGGATAGCATGCATCAACATAATTAAACATCAGTTCGACAAATGACAAAGCAAGATTAGTGCAAAGCCTAAAAACGAGATACATATTGTGTCTCATTACAGGGGCACCAAGGCCATAAAAGCAGTTCAAGGCCGGGCCTGGTGACCTCGGGAACTCTTGGGACAGAGAGAACCTTATCAGCAAGGGGGGCGGTCTTCTCCGCAGGTGCAGAAGTACCAACACCTGGCGGAAACTTTTTGAAGCCATCAGCAAGGTTGAGGTCTGGATGGAGGTATGCTTGGTTGCTCAAGACCAGGAAGAGGGTGTCACGAGCAAGCTTCCGGGATTCATTTGCAAAGCATTCGGCCCTGTCGTCCTCGTACATCTTCAGCCCTTCGATCAAGCCTTTGAAGAAAAGCGCCAGCTTGACACTTGGAACTTCACGCTGGCTGACGGAGAAGGCCCAACTCTTCATATCCATTTTCACGATCTGGGCAATGAGGCGCTCGGCGATGTCAACCAAGTTCATGATCCAGAGGTCACGCTGCTAGACTTGATTATGTAGTTTATCCTCTGCGTCCTATCGGAGTTCTCGCATTGGTCAAGTCCTTCATCAACAACTTCTCGCGGGCACCGGCAGATTCAATATCCCTCTCCAGGGTGCCAAGCCTTGCCTTCATGTTGGTGATGGTGTTGTTGGCAGTATGAAGATCCTGGCTCTTGGAGGAAAGCTGCGATTTCGCCTCCTTCAGTGTGGCCTCTGCCTTCTGTGCTTCCTCTTGGAGAGCCACGATTTCTTTGTCGCTCCCATCAAGGTCCTCTGTCAACTTGGCCACTTTGTGATCGAGATCAGTCTTGGCGGCAGATGCAACAGCAAGCTCATCTGTAACCTTCTTCAATTGGGTAGAAGAGTCAAGAGTGAGCGCGTCACAGGCCGCTTTGTGGTTGTCCTCCAAGTCTTTGGTGCGTTGTTGTACAAGGCTCTCCAACTTTTCATCCTTTCTGCGGAGGGTAGCTTCAAGATTCCCTTCCCGGAAGGAGATGTCCTTCTCCTTGGTGTTCAGAAGCGGTTCGCGGTCCGTCAAATGGACCTCCCGGGCAGTGGCATCCTCTTTGGCCATGGCCAGCACCTCCTCTTGCCGCATAATTGAGTGGGACTACTTCTTGTACCACTCACGCATCTGGTTGCCCTTGTCCGCCAGCTTCTTGCTCATAAGATCAACAGAATCATGTTGTTCCTTAACTGCCTGCGCCTTGAGATTATACCTGTGTTGTATGTCCTTGAGCCCGGCAGGCAGTAGCCATAGACTCCAGAAAAGCTTAGTCTTTGGTAGCATCAGTGGGGTCACCAGCCTCTTCAACTCTCTGGGACAGTGTTGCCAGTATGCGTCTGATTTCCTCATCAAAACCCATACCCACTGCAACAGATGAGCCGGAGGTTGCAAGCCCGGTTTGGGCAAGAACCAACGCCATTTTTCTTGAGGATGGCAGGGAGGCTGAAGTTAGTGTGCCAAACAAGGGAAGGGGGACCCATGGTTTGAAGGGGACTTTTCTCCCCAGCCACTGTCTCTGGGCCAGATGTGCTGCCGGCAGTCTCCTCTGCTTCCTTTGAGAGTTCTTGGATGCTCCCGGCAGTATGCTCCTGGCCTTCTACGGCAACAATCTAGCGGTCTCTTCCCCGGCGTCTTTCCCAATGCTGGCCACTTCCTCTAGCAGCTCAGGTTCCTCGATCGCCAGGGCTGCAAATGAAATCAACAAGCAACGATGATGAGATACTAGAAATCGTCGAGTCGGGTACTAGGATACGAAGCAATTTGACTAAAGAGAGACAAGGGCAAGTAAATTACCCGGTGGTGTTTGCTGCGGAAGGGCGTCAGCCTCCCCGGCAACGTTAGTTGCCAGTATGCGGCCCGTGTCCCCTCCCTTGGTAGCCGTGGTCTCACCATGAATAAACCCCTCGATGGAAGCCCTTGCTGATAATTTCTCTGCTTGGCCCCTGGTTGGGGTTGACCCCTCTTGGTGGGCCCCACCCTAGTGGGTCTCCTCTCCTTCCTTGGCAGGGGATGGGGCATGTACCTCCGTGTCTTTCTGGGTGAGCGGAACTTGCCCCACATCCTCATGCCGGGGGCTGGGCTGGGGGGCGGGCACAGGTTCCCCTGACCTGTCTCCCGTCTCACCCGTGCTCGCCAAGGGCCCCGGCGCCGCCGCCTGCTTAGTACGTTTGGCCCGATGGATGAGGGGTTCTTCATCTCTGTCAAGTTCACAAAGAAGATTAAATCAGCAAATATCAGATGCATAGTACCTTAGCAAGAAGTTCAGTTGATTTCCTTACTCTAGATCTACAAGCATGGAGGCCAGTGCATATGCCGCGGGTGGGGGGATTGCCCTGCTCCTCTTCAGAGTTGGAGGAACAGAGCTTCCCGGTAGATTTAAGCCCGTTGGCGGGGCGGAAATCCCTGACGGCATCAAGCTGTGCGAAGAAGCTGGGCTCGATTGGGGGCTGGAGTCAACCCCAATAACAACATGTCGCTCGGCGACTGGAGTCTTGGCCTCCGATAGGCGAATGGAGTGGTGGCATTCCACCGCTGGCTTGTTGCCCTTGGAAGTGGTCTTCTTCACCCTCTTTGTGTCCATCGAGGAGGCAGGAGGCGCCTTTCCCCCACTGGCCCACTTGCAAGGGAGTCGATCTGGGTCTGTCCCTAGAGCTTGAGGACCCGATGCGAGCCATTCCTCCTCCGCCTCAGGCTGTTCCGCCTCTTTAGCCTCATTCCCTTCTTGGGTTTCTCCTGCCGCGGCACGATGAGTTCCGGCCCTAGCAGAGTCTAACCCGGAAAGTTCTTCCACGTCATGCTCCTCGCTCTTTTCTTCAGAGGAACCTTCGCCTTCAGCTTCCTCCTCCTCTCCGGGCCTCGCTCTCCTAGCAGCCCGAAGCTCTTTGTCCTCTGCAATTCGCTGAGAAATGAACGCTGCTTCTGCCTGGGAGCTACACTTAACAAGATCATTCTCCACCATGGATGCCCTCTCTTCCAGGTTGGAGACCCATTCTATTTGTGCATCCAATGTCAGTGATGACCCACAAGTATAGGGGATCTATCATAGTCCTTTCGATGAGTAAGAGTGTCGAACCCAACGAGGAGGAGAAGGAAATGATAAGCGGTTTTCAGCAAGGTATTCTCTGCAAGCACTGAAGTAATAGGTAACAGATAGTTTTGTGATAGCATAATTTGTAACGAGCAACAAGTAACAAAAGTAAATAAAGTGCAGCAAGGTGGCCCAATCCTTTTTGTAGCAAAGGACAAGCCTGGACAAACTCTTGCATAGAGAAAAGCGCTCCCGAGGACACATGGGAATTATCGTCAAGCTAGTTTTCATCATGTTCATATGATTCGCGTTCGGTACTTTGATAATTTGATATGTGGGTGGACCGGTGCTTGGGTGCTGCCCTTACTTGGACAAGCATCCCACTTATGATTAACCTCTATTGCAAGCATCCGCAACTACAACAAAAGTATTAAGGTAAATTTAACCATAGCATGAAACATATGGATCCAAACCAGCCCCTTACGAAGCAACGCATAAATTAGGGTTTAAGCTTCTGTCACTCTAGCAACCCATCATCTACTTATTACTTCCCAATGCCTTCCTCTAGGCCCAAATAATGGTGAAGTGTCATGTAGTCGACGTTCACATAACACCACTAGAGGATAGACAACATACATCTCATCAAAATATCGAACGAATACCAAATTCACATGACTACTAATAGCAAAACTTCTGCCATGTCCTCAGGAACAAACGTAACTACTCACAAAGCATATTCATGTTCATAATCAGAGTAGTATTAATATGCATATAGGATCTGAACATATGATCTTCCACCAAATAAACCAACTAGCATCAACTACAAGGAGTAATCAACACTACTAGCAACCTACAGGTACCAACCCCGGACTTGGAGACAAGAATTGGATACAAGAGATGAACTAGGGTTTGAGAGGAGATGGTGCTGGTGAAAATGTTGATGGAGATTTCTCTCTCCCGATGAGAGGAGTGTTGGTGATGATTATGGCGATGATTTCCCCCTCTCGGAGGGAAGTGTCCCCGGCAGAACAGCTCTGCCGGAGCCCAATATTGGTTCCGCCAAGGTTCCACCTCGTGGCGGCGGAGTCTCGTCCCGAAAGCTTGCTTATGATTTTTCTTCGGATGGAAGACTTCATATAGCAGAAGATGGCCACCGGAGGACCAAGAGGTAGCCCACGAGGCAGGGGGCGCGCCCAGGGGGGTAGGGCGCGCCCCCACCCTCGTGGGCAGGTGGTGTCCCCCTGACGTATTTCTTCCGCTCAGTATTTTTTTTTATTTCCAAAAATAACTTTCGTGGAGTTTCAGGACTTTTGGAGTTGTGCAGAATAGGTCTCTAATATTTGCTCCTTTTCCAGCCCAGAATTCCAGCTGCCGGCATTCTCCCTCCTTATGTAAACCTTGTAAAATAAGAGAGAATAGGCATAAGTATTGTGACATATCGTGTAATAACAACCCATAATGCAATAAATATCGATATAAAAGCATGATGCAAAATGGACGTATCAACTCCCCAAAGCTTAGATCTCGCTTGTCCTCAAGCGGAAGCTGATAATGATAAATATGTCCACATGTTTAGAGGTAGAGGTGTCGATAAATAAAATATGGACATGAGGGCATCACGATTATTCTCATAACAGCAACATATATGGATATTGTCATATGATTTCTTATGCTCAAGTAATAATCTATTCAACAATGCAAAGTATAAATTAGAAACTTTATTGATTACTAACAAACTATAATCTCAGTCATTGAAGCAATTGCAATTTATCATAACATCAGAAAGAGTCTATGTCAGAGCTTTCTAGCAAGTCCACATACTCAACTATCATTTAGTCTTTCATAATTGCTAACACTCATGCAATACTTGTGGTTACGGAGTTTTAATCGGACACAGAGAAAGATAGGGGCTTATAGTTTCGCCTCCCAACCTTTTACCTCAAGGGTAATGTCAACAATAATAGTTAATGCTAACCCATATCCAATTAGATATATCTATCAGGATCTTTCCAACATCCTGTGCTTGCCAAAGGATAAAATGTAAAAAGCAAAGGTGAAGATCACCATGACTCTTGCATAAGGTAGAAGACAATAATAAAAGATAGGCCCTTCGCAGAGGGAAGCAGAGGTTGCCATGTGCTTCCAAGGTTGGATGCACTAAATCTTAATGCGAAAGAACATCACTTTATATTGCCACTTGTGATATGAACCTTTATTATGCAGTTCGTCGCTTTTATTTCTTCCACATCACAAGATCGTATAAAGCTTATTTCCTCCACACCAATCAATCATACATATTTAGAGAGCAATTTTTATTGCTTGCACCGATGACAACTTACTTGAAGGATCTTACTCAATCCATAGGTAGATATGGTGGACTCTCATGGCAAAACTGGTTTAAGGGTTTTTGGAAGCACAAGTAGTATCCCTACTTGGTGCAAAGAATTTGGCTAGCATGAGGGGGAAAGGCAAGCTCAACATGTTGGATGATCCATGACAATATACTTCATCTCAGATATAAGAAAACATAACCCATTACGTTGTCTTCCTTGTCCAACATCAACTCTTTAGCATGTCATATTTTAATGAGTGCTCCCAATCATAAAAGATGTCCAAGATAGTATATTTATATGTGAAACCTCTATTTCTTTATTACTTCCTATTAATTGCAACGATGACCAAAGCTATGTTTGTCAACTCTCAACAATTTTTAATCATCATACTCTTTCTATGTGAAGTCATTACTCTCAATAAGATCAATATGATATCTTTGTATTTCTTCCTTTTTTATTCTTTTCTCTTTTCTTTTATTTATTCAAGATGATAGCAAGATAATCAAGCCCTTGACTCAACACTAATCTTTATTATATATAGCTCACGCACTCGATTTCATAGAGGGATCATAAAGCAAAACTCAAAACTAGGTCATACTAAAAACTTTATTTTACTAGATCAAGATACTACTAATAGGATCGAACTAAGAAATACGGTAAAGATAGGAGTGTGATGGTGATACGATACCGGGCCACCTCCCCCAAGCTTGGCAGTTGCTAAGGGGAGTGCCCATACCATGTGATTATGTCTCCTTTGCTGGTGAAGAAGGTGGAGTTGTTGATGATGCGGGCTTGTCGTCCATCTTCCAAGGCATAGGCTCACCATCATAGAAGGATGATCGAGTCTCCAGGATCCTCAAATCTGCAGCCAAACTCATCCTTTTGGATCTATATTCATACTCACAGTTTTGGTTTTGCAGGTCATAGCTTTGGGCTTGAAGGTGCTCGATCTTCTCGTGAAGCTTGAAGATGGTCTCCCCAATGTTCTTGGCATCCAACTTGTGGTTGTTGGTGAACTCCGCGATCAGCATGTGGTTGGAGTTGAGTCCACGTTCCACCATCCCCTGGCACTTAAAAACTTGTTGCTCCATTGCTTCGAGCCTCGTCTCCATGCTTACGGTCCCCTTCGGTCCCTCAACATCACGAATGTGCAGCAACCCATCACGCATCTCAATGGTTTGAGGGTGTCGCAGCACCTCCATGAGGTAAGGGTTGATGACCTTCTCGAAGAAGTTGTCCTTGGAGGCACTTGGAGACGTCATGATAATCCATATTTGTCAGAAAAACAGCTCGAAACAAGAACAGAGGATAATTGCGTGATACAGGAGTCAAAACCTTCGGGAGATTATATAATGAATTTTTACCTACCAAAATACGTATCATGCAAGAAAACGGAGTCCGGAGAGCGCACGAGCTGCCCACGGGGTAGGGGGCGCGCCCAGGGGGTAGGGCGGGCCCTCCACCCTCGCGGAGGCCTCGTGTCCTTCCCGGACTGCTTATTATTTTTCTATTTTTCTAAATATTCCAAAATGAAGAGATATTGCCTTTAGAACTGTTTTGGAGTCGTTTACTTACCGTACCACATACCTCTTCCTTTTCGGAGTCTGAAACATTCTGGAAGGTGTCCCTTATGTATTCTTCCGGGGTTACGGTTTCAATAACATTGGTTGCAACATTTGTAGGATTACCTGAGATATAATGTTTGATTCTATGACTGTTCACCACCTTCGGATTTGTGCCTTCGAAGTTGTTGATTTTTATGGCACCGGAGCGATAGACCTTCTCGATAACGTAAGGGCCTTCCCATTTAGAGAGAAGTTTTCCTGCAAAAAATCTTAAATGAGAGTTGTATAGCAATACATAATCACCTACATTAAACTCACGCTTTTGTATTATTTTGTCATGCCATCTTTTAACTTTTTCTTTGAACGGCTTGGCATTCTCATAAGCTTGGGTTCTCCATTCATCAAGTGAGCTAATGTGAAATAACCTCTTCTCACCGGCAAGTTTGAAATCATAATTAAGCTCTTTAATAGCCCAATATGCCTTATGTTCTAGTTCAAGAGGTAAGTGACATGCTTTTCCATAAACCATTTTATACGGAGACATACCCATAGGATTTTTATATGCAGTTCTATAGGCCCATAATGCATCATTTGGTTTATTGGACCAATTCTTTCTAGATCTATTAACAATCTTTTGCAAAATTAATTTGAGCTCTCTATTACTCAATTGTACTTGACCACTAGACTGCGGGTGATAAGGGGATGCAATTCTATGATTAACATCATATTTAGCAAGCATTTTACGAAAAGCACCATGAATAAAATGTGAACCGCCATCAGTCAATAAATATCTAGGGACTCCAAACCTCGGAAAAATAACTTTATTAAGAATTTTAATAGAGGTGTTATGATTAGCACTACTAGTTGGAATAGCTTCTACCCACTTAGTAACGTAATCAACTGCAACTAAAAAATGTGTGTATCCATTAGAGGCAGGAAAAGGTCCCATATAATCAAAGCCCCAAACATCAAATGGTTCAATAACAAGTGAATAGTTCATAGGCATTTCTTGACGTCTGCTAATATTAGCAATTCTTTGACATTCATCACAAGATAAGACAAACTTACGGGCATCCTTGAAGAGAGTAGGCCAATAAAAACCAGATTGCAATACCTTATGTGCAGTTCTATCTCCAGCGTGGTGTCCTCCATAAGCTTTGGATTGACACTTGCGTAGGATCTATTCCTGTTCATGCTCAGGTACACAACGTCTAATAACACCATCTACTCCTTCTTTATAAAGATGTGGGTCATCCCAAAAGTAATGTCTCAAATCATAGAAAAACTTTTTTCTTTTGCTGGTATGTGAAACTAGGTGGTATAAATTTAGCAACAATATAACTAGCATAATTAGCATACCATGGAGCAGTATGAGAACCATTTATGACATTTAATTGTTCACCCGGAAAGCTATCATTATAGGTAGTGGGTCATCAAGAACATTTTCTAACCTAGACAAGTTGTCTGCAACGGGGTTCTCAGCTCCTTTTCTATCAACAATGTGCAAATCAAATTCTTGTAGCAAGAGAACCCATCTAATAAGTCTAGGTTTAGCATCTTTCTTTTCCATGAGATATTTAATAGCAGCATGATCCGTATGAATAGTTACTTTGGAGTCAACAATATAAGGTCTGAACTTATCACAAGCAAATACAACTGCTAAGAATTCTTTTTCAGTAGTAGCATAATTTCTCTGGGCATTGTCTACAATTTTACTAGCATATTGAATAACATTTAATTTCTTATCAACTCTTTGCCCTAGAACATCACCTACAGCATAATCACTAGCATCACACATAATTTCAAAGGGTAAATTCCAATCAGGTGGCTGAACAATAGGTGCAGAGATCAATGCTTTCTTAAGTATTTCAAATGCTTCTACACAATCATCATCGAAGACAAATGGTATATCTTTTTGTAATAAGTTAGTCAGAGGCCGAGAAAATTTTGAGAAGTCCTTAATGAACCTCCTATAAAACCCGGCATGACCAAGGAAACTTCTTATACCTTTGATGTCCTTGGGACATGGCATCTTTTCAATAGCATCAACCTTGGCTTTATCAACCTCGATACCTCTTTCAGAAACTTTATGCCCCAAGACAATACCTTCATTAACCATAAAGTGGCACTTTTCCGAATTCAAGACAAGATTAGTTTCTTCACATCTCTGCAAAACTCGATCAAGGTTGCTTAAGAAATCATCAAAAGAGGATCTATAGACGGAGAAGTCATCCATGAAAACCTCACAAATCTTTTCACAAAAGTCAGAGAATATAGCCATCATGCATCTTTGAAAGGTAGCAGGTGCATTACATAAACCAAAAGGCATACGTCTATAAGCAAAAGTACCAAAAGGGCAAGTAAAAGTAGTCTTTGATTGATCATTGGCTGACACAGGTATTTGAGAGAAACCAGAATAACCATCTAGAAAGCAAAAATGTGTATGTTTGGATAATCTTTCTAGCATTTAATCGATAAAAGGTAAGGGGTAATGATTTTCTAGTAGCCTTATTTAATTTGCGGAAATCAATTACCATCCTATAACCTGTAATAATTCTTTGCGGGATCAACTCATATTTATCATTAGGAACGACGGTAATACCTCCCTTCTTAGGGACACAATGGACAGGACTTACCCACTGACTATCAGCAACGGGATAAATTATACCTGCCTCAAGGAGCTTTAGTATTTCTTTTCTTACCACTTCCTTCGTCTTAGGATTCAGCCGTCGTTGATGATCACGAACTGATTTGGCATCTTCCTCCAAATTTATTTTATGTTGACATAGAGTGGGACTAATGCCCTTAAGATCATCAAGAGTATATCCAATAGCAGCATGGTGCTTCTTCAGAGTTTTCAATAATCTCTCTTCTTCATGCTTTGAAAGGTTAGCACTAATAATAACAGGATATATCTTTTTCTCATCAAGATAAGCATATTTAAGAGTATCAGGTTATGGTTTAATCTCAAACACGGGATCACCCTTGGGTGGAGGAGGATCCCCTAGGATTTCAACAGGCAAATTGTGTCAGGATGGGTTCCTATTTAAAGAATACTTCATCTATTTCCCTTCTTTCATTCATAAACATATCATTTTCATGGTCTAGCAAATATTGTTCTAAAGGATCACTAGGAGGTACGGCAATAGAAGGAAGACCAATTATTTCATCCTTACTAGGCAATTCCTCTTCACGGTGTTGTCCACGAAATTTAGAAAAATTAAACTCACGAGACATATCACCTAGACCAATAGTAACAACATCCTTTTCACAGTCTATCTTAGCATTAACGATGTTCAAGATGGGTCTACCAAATATAATGGGAGAAAAGCTATCCTGTGGGGAACCAAGAACAAGAAAATCAGCAGGATATTTAGTTTTCCCACACAAGACTTCAACATCTCTAACAATTCCAATGGGTGATATTGTATCTCTATTAGCAACTTTGATGGTAACATCAATACCTTCTATCTCAGTAGGTACAATTTCATGCATAATTTCTTTGTATAAGTCATGAGGTATAGCACTAGCGCTGGCACCCATATCACATAAGCCATGATAACAATGATCTCCTATTTTAACAGAAATAACAGGCATGCCTACCACAGGTCTATGTTTATGTTTAGCACAAGGTTTGGCAATTCTAGCAGTTTCCTCACAGAAATAAATAAAATGCCCATCAATATTATCAGAAAGAGATCCTTAACAATAGCAATATTAGGTTCAACTTTAATTTGGTCAGGAGGTGTATAAGTTCTAATATTGCTTTTACGAACCACAGTTGAAGCTTTAGCCTGATCCTTTATCCTAACAGGGAAGGGTGGTTTCTCAACATAAGAAGTAGGAACAATAGGATCATTATAAGTGATAGTCTTTTCTTCAACTTTAATGGGTGTAGCTACTTTTACTTCTATGGGAGGATGATATTTAAACCACTTCTCCTTGGGGAGATCAACATAAGTATCAAAAGATTCACAGAAAGAAGCAACTATCTTAGAGTCAAGTCCATACTTAGTGCTAAACTTACGGAAAACATCGGTATCCATAAAAGATTTAACACAATCAAACTTAGGTGTCATACCTGACTCCTTACCTTCATCGAGATCCCAATCTTCAGAGTTGTGTTTAATTCTTTCCAATAAATCCCATTTGAATTCAATAGCCTTCATCATAAAAGAGCCAACACAAGAAGTATCGAGCATGGTGCGATTGTTATCAGAAAGCCAAGCATAAAAACTTTGAATAATTATTTCTCTTGGGAGCTCATGGTTGGGCATGAATATAACATTGATTTAAGCCTCCCCCAAGCTTGAGCGATGCTTTCTCCTTCGCGAGGCCAAAAATTATATACATAATTGCGATCACGATGAACAAGATGCATAGGATAAAATTTCTAATGAAATTCCAATTTCAATCGTTTGTAGTTCCATGATCCCGTATCATCACATAGCCTATACCATGTCAATGCATCTCCCTTCAAAGATAAAGGGAAGACCTTCTTCTTAATAAAATCACCGGGTACACCTCCAAGCTTAAATAATCCACAAACTTCATCCACATATATTAGGTGCTCATCAGGATGCTTTGTTCCATCTCCTGCAAAAGGATTAGCTAGAAGTTTTTCCAACATACCCGAAGGAATTTCAAAGTGGACATTTTCACTTTCAGTAGGTTGAGGAGCAACTCTTTGCTCTACTGGTTGGGGTGAAGATACCCCGAACAAGCCCCTCAGAGGATTACTTTCCATAGTAACAAGTGACAGTAAATTTCAGCACACTATATAAATTTTTCCTTACCAAATTCCACCTACCAAAGGCGCTTCACTCCTCGGCAACGACGCTAGAAAAGAGTCCTAATGACCCAAAAGTATAGGGGATCTATCGTAGTCCTTTCGATAAGTAAGAGTGTCGAACCCAACAAGGAGGAGAAGGAAATGATAAGCGGTTTTCAGCAAGGTATTCTCTGCAAGCACTGAAATAATAGGTAACAGATAGTTTTGTGATAGGATAATTTGTAACGAGCAACAAGTAACAAAATTAAATAAAGTGTGGCAAGGTGGCCCAATCCTTTTTGTAGCAAAGGACAAGCCTGGACAAACTCTTATATACAGAAAAGCTCTCCCGAGGACACATGGGAATTATTGTCAAGCTAGTTTTCATCACGTTCATATGATTCACGTTCGGTACTTTGATAATTTGATATGTGGGTGGACCGGTGCTTGGGTGCTGCCCTTAATTGGACAAGCATCCCACTTATGATTAACCTCTATTGCAAGCATCCGCAACTACACCAAAAGTATTAAGGTAAACCTAACCATAGCATGAAACATATGGATCCAAATCAGCCCCTTACGAAGCAACACATAAACTAGGGTTTAAGCTTCTATCACTCTAGCAACCCATCATTTACTTATTACTTCCCAATGCCTTCGTCTAGGCCCAAATAATGGTGAAGTGTCATGTAGTCGATGTACACATAACACCACTAGAGGATAGACAACATACATCTCATCAAAATATCGAACGAATACCATATTCACATGACTACTAATAGCAAGACTTCTCCCATGTCCTCAGGAACAAACGTAACTACTCACAAAGCATATTCATGTTCATAATCAGAGGAGTATTAATATGCATATAGGATCTGAACATATGATCTTCCACAAGATAAACCAACTAGCATCAAGTACAAGGAGTAATAAACAATACTATCAACCTACAGGTACCAATCCCGGACTTGGAGACAAGAATTGGATACAAGAGATGAACTAGGGTTTGAGAGGAGATGGTGCTTGTGAAGATGTTGATGGAGATTGCCCTCTCCCGGTGAGAGGAGCGTTGGTGATGATGATGGCGATGATTTCCCCCTCCCGGAGGGAAGTGTCCCCGCCAGAACAGCTCTGCCGGAGCCCTAGATTGGCTCCGCCAAGGTTCCGCCTCGTGGCGGCGGAGTCTCATCCCGAAAGCTTGCTTATGATTTTTCTTCGGACGGAAGACTTCATATAGCATAAGATGGCCACCGGAGGACCAATAGGGGGCCCACGAGGCAGGGGGCGCGCCCAGGGGGGTAGGGCGCGCCCCCACCCTCGTGGGGAGGTGGTGGCCCCCCTGACGTGTTTCTTCCGCTCAGTATTTTTTATTATTTCCAAAAATAACTTTCGTGGAGTTTCAGGACTTATGGAGTTGTGTAGAATAGGTCTCTAACATTTGCTCCTTTTCCAGCCCAGAATCCCAGTTGCCGGCATTCTCCCTCCTTATGTAAACCTTGTAAAATAAGAGAGAATATGCATAAGTATTGAGACATAATGTGTAATAACAGCCCATAATGCAATAAATATTGATATAAAAGCATGATGCAAAATGGACGTATCAACTCCCCCAAGCTTAGACCTCGCTTGTCCTCAAGAGAAAGCTGATAACGATAAATATGTCCACATGTTTAGAGGTAGAGGTGTTGATAAAATGAAATACGGACATGAGGGCATCATGATTATTCTCATAACAGCAACATATATGGATATTGTCATATGATTTCTTATGCTCAAGTAATAATCTATTTACAATGCAAAGTATGAATCAGAAACTTTATTGAGAACTAACAAACTATAATCTCAGTCATTGAAGCAATTGCAATTTATCATAACATTCGAAAGAGTCTATGTCAGAGCTTTCTAGCAAGTCCACATACTCAACTATCATTTAGTCTTTCATAATTGCTAACACTCACGCAATACTTGTGGTTACGAAGTTTTAATCGGACACAGAGAAAGATAGGGGCTTATAGTTTCGCCTCCCAACCTTTTACCCCAAGGGTAATGTCAACAATAATAGTTCATGCTAACCCATATCCAATTAGATATATCTATCAGGATCTTTCCAACATCCTGTGCTTGCCAAAGGATAAAATGTAAAAAGGAAAGGTGAAGATCACCATGATTCTTGCATAAGGTAGAAGACAATAATAAAAGATAGGCCCTTCGCAGAGGGAAGCAGAGGTTTCCATGTGCTTTCAAGGTTGGATGCACTAAATCTTAATGCGAAAGAACATCACTTTATATTGCCACTTGTGATATGAACCTTTATTATGCAGTCCACCGCTTTTATTTCTTCCACATCACAAGATCGTATAAAGCTTATTTCCTCCACACCAATCAATCATACATATTTAGAGAGCAATTTTTATTGCTTGCACCGATGACAACTTACTTGAAGGATCTTACTCAATCCATAGGTAGATATGGTGGACTCTCATGGCGAAACTGGTTTAAGGGTTTTTGGAAGCACAAGTAGTATCTCTACTTGGTGCAAAGAATTTGGCTAGCATGAGGGGAAAGGCAAGCTCAACATGTTGGATGATCCATGACAATATACTTCATCTCAGATATAAGAAAACATAATCTATTTCGTTGTCTTCCTTGTCCAACATCAACTCTTTAGCATGTCATATTTTAATGAGTGCTCGCAATCATAAAAGATGTCCAAGATAGTACATTTATATGTGAAACCTCTCTTTATTTATTACTTCCTATTAATTGCAACGATGACCAAAGCTATGTTTGTCAACTCTCAACAATTTTTAATCATCATACTCTTTCTATGTGAAGTCATTACTCTCAATAAGATCAATATGATCTCTTTGTATTTCTTCCTTTTTTATTCTTTTCTCTTTTCTTTTATTTACTCAAGATCATAGCAAGATGATCAAGCCCTTGACTCAACACTAATCTTTATTATATATAGCTCAGGGACTTGATTACATAGAGGGATCATAAAGCAAAACTCAAAACTAGGTCATACCAAAAACTTTATTCTACTAGATCAAGATACTACTAATAGGATCGAACTTAAAGATAGGAGTGTGATGGTGATATGATACCGGGGCACCTCCCCCAAGCTTGGCAGTTGCCAAGGGGAGTGCCCATACCTATGTGATTATGTCTCCTTTGCTGGTGAAGAAGGTGGAGTTGTTGATGATGCGGGCTTGTCGTCCATCTTCCAAGGCATAGGCTCACCATCATAAAAGGATGATCGAGTCTCCGGGATCCTCAAATCTACAGCCAAACTCATCCTTTTGAATCTATATTCATACTCACAGTTTTGGTTCTGCAGGTCATAGATTTGAGCTTGAAGGTGCTCGATCTTCTCGTGAAGCTTGAAGATGGTCTCCCCAATGTTCTTGGCCTCTAGCTTGTGGTTGTTGGTGAACTCCACGATCAGCATGTGGTTGGAGCTGAGTCCACGTTCCACCATCCCCTGGCACTTAAAAACTTGTTGCTCCATTGCTTCGAGCCTTGTCTCCACGCTTCCGATCCCCTTCGGTCCCTCAACATCGTGGATGTGCAGCAACCCATCACGCATCTCAATGGTTTGAGGGTGTCGCAGCACCTCCGCAAGGTAAGGGTTGATGACCTTCTCGAAGAACTTGTCCTTGGGGGCACTTGGAGACGTTATGATAATCTAGATCTGTCAGAAAATCAGCTCAAAACAAGAACAGAGGATAATTGCGTGATACATGAGTGAAAACCTTCGGGAGATTATATAATGAATTTTTACCGACCAAAATGCATGGAACCACTCTTGCCGGCAAGTGGAATGACCCAAGGCTGCCGAACAACTGTTCACACAGCCAGCCTTGGCCGTATATTGATAAGTTGTTGATGAGGCCTGGATAAAGGCGTATCCTGTCAGCAGAATTCCTGTACTCCCACGCGAATCTATCCCTTTTCTGCAGTGATGCGATGTGGCGCCGGAGGAAATCAGCCCCCACCTGTTCAGTGGTGAGCCCGACAACCTTGAGGCGAGCAATCCTATTTAGCGCCGGGCGGAGCCTGTCGTCGATGAGGCCTGGTGTCGGTGTCCAAACCGGTAGACCTTGGGGTAGGGGTCCCGAACTGTGGATCTAGGATCGACGAGGAACAAGGGATGATGAACACGGTGTTTACCCAGGTTCGGTCCCTCTCGAAGAGGTAATACCCTACATCCTGCTTGGTTGTATTGGATGTATAGTATGGTTACAAAGTAGATCTACCTCGAGATCAACATGAGCTAAACCCGACGGTGATGAGGTGATGAATATAGCTCTAGCCCTAAAGACTACAACCCTCGGTTTATATAGACACTGATAGGGTTAGGGTTACCAGAGATAGATTACAATAAGGGGTAAAGAGATCCTCCCTATCCTTGACTTGGAAGGCACCCCACGGCTTCATAGACCTCCTGTCGCTGTACGACTTTGATGCCTGCTACAACTATGTCCGTATTTCCGCACAGAGGAAGGGATGATGCAGCACAACGATGATAGGTATTTTCCTCAGTGATGAGGCCAAGGTTATCAAACCAGTAGGAGAACCAAGAAACACTACGTAAACAACACCTGCACACAAATAACAAATACTCGCAACCCGACGTGTTAAAGGGGTTGTCAATCCCTTTCGGGTAACGGCGCCAGAAATTGGCACGGAGATGGGGAAAAGTTGTAATAGATTGATAGATCGAATGCCAAATAGAATAAATTGTAGCAAGGTATTTTTGTATTTTTGGTTTAATAGATCTGAAAATAAAATCAAAGGAAAATAGATCACAAAGGCAAATATAATAAAGAAGACACCCAGGGGCCGTAGGTTTCATTAGTGGCTTCTCTCGAGAAAAATAGCAAACGGTGGGTGAACAAATTACTGTTGGGCAATTGATAGAGCTTCAAATACTCATGACGATATCCATGCAATGATCATTATATAGGCATCACATCCAAGATTATAGACCGACTCCTGCCTGCATCTACTACTATTACTCCACACATTGGCCGTTATCCAACATGCATCTAGTGTATTAAGTTCATGGAGAAACGGAGTAATGCAATAAGAACGATGACATGATGTAGACAAGATCTATTTATGTAGAAATAGACCCCATCTTGTTATCCTTAATAGCAATGATACATACGTGTCATTTCCCTTTCTGTCACTGGGATCAAGCACCGTAAGATCGAACCCATTACAAAGCACCTCTTCCCATTGCAAGATAAATAGATCAAGTTGGCCAAACAAAACCCAGATATTAGAGAAGAAATACGAGGCTATAAGAAATCATGCATATAAGAGATCAAAGAAGACTCAAGTAACTTTCATGGATAAAAAGATAGATCTGATCATAAACTCGAAGTTCATCGGATCCCAACAAACACACCGCAAAAAGAGTTAGATCATATGGATCTCCAAGAGACCATTGTATTGAGAATCAAATGAGAGAGAGGAAGCCATCTACCTACTAACTACAGACCCGTAGGTCTACAAAGAACTACTTGCGCATCATCGGAGAGGCACCAGTGGGCATGATGAACCCCTCCGTGATGGTGTCCAGATTGGATCTGGTGTTTCTTGAACTTGCGGCGACTGGAATTGATTTTCGTCAACTCCCCTAGGGTTTCTGGAATATTGGGGTATTTATAGACCAAAGAGGCGGTTCAGGTGGCACCTGAGGAGGGCACAACCCACCTGGGCCTCCAGACGCGCCCTGGTGGGTTGTGCTCGCCTCGGAGCACCCCCAGGTGCTTCTCCAGCCCACTGGATGTCTTCTGGTCCAAAACAATCCACAAAAAGTTTCGCTGCGTTTGGACTCCGTTTGGTATTGATTTCCTATGATGTAAAAAACATGTAGAAAACAACTGGCACTTGGCACTATGTCAATAGGTTAGTACCAAAAAATGATATAAAATTACTATAAAATGATTGTAAAACATCCAAGAATGATAATATAACAGCATGGAACAATCAAAATTATAGATACGTTGGAGACGTATCAGCATCGCCAAGCTTAATTCCTGCTCGTCCTCGAGTACATAAATGATAAAAACAATTTTTTTGATGTGGAATGCTGCCTAACATGTCATCTCATATTCTTTTCTTTAGAGCATGGACATTTGGACTTTTATATGGTTCAAAGCAATAGTCTAGTTTTGACATGATAACTTAAATACTCAAGCATATCAACAAGCAACCAAGTCTTTCAAAATATCAATGCAAAAATAAGCTATACCTAGCCCATCATGCTCAATCATTGATCCATTCATGAAACACACTCGCATATTAGCTACACCCAATGCTCAAGTATGATCATAGTGCCCCCTAGTTGGTGCTTTATAAGAGAAGATGGAGACTCAAATTAAAAATAAAAATTGCATAAAGTAAAAGACAGGCCCTTCGTAGAGGGAAGTAGGGATTTGTAGAGGTGCCAGAGCTCAAAGCGAAAAACATAGAGATAAAAACATTTTGGGAGGTATGCCTTTCCCACCAACGAAAACGACTTAGAGTTACCAACACTTTCCATGCTAGATATATCATAGGCGGTTCCCAAACAGAAAATAAAGTTTATTCCTTTTTCCACCATACTTTCACTTTCCATGGCTAAACGTATCCACCGTTGCCCTCCATACCAACACTTTCCAAGGAATTTATTATTTGACAACATAAAGTAAATTCATTTTTCATTTCGGTACTGGGCATCCCTAATACCTTCGCCTTACTCTCGTGCAATGACAAGTGAATAAACACTCATCGTGAGAATAACACATCTAGCATGGAAAATATTAGCCACCCCTCACCGCCTCACGAGCGGTACGAACACACACAAGAGAAGTTTATTTTGAAAATTAGAGATGGCACATACAAATTTGCTTAGAACGGCAAAATAATACCGCATATAGGTAGATATAGTGGACTCATATGGCAAAACTGGTTTAAAGGGTTTTGGATGCACAAGTAGAGATCATACTTAGTGCAAAATGAAGGCTAGCAAAAGATTGAGAAGCGACCAACCAAGAAAAGAATAATCTCATAAGTGAGCATTAAGCATAATTAACACCGAATAATGCACCACAAGTAGGATGTAATTTCATTGCATAACTATTGACTTTCGTGCTTGCATAGGGAATCACAAACCTTAACACCAATATTCTTACTAAAGCATAATTACCCATCAACATGACTCACATATCGCATCATCATATCTCAAAACTATTACAAGGAATCAAGTTTATTTTGTCCAATGATCTTCATGAAAGTTTTTATTATATACTTCTTGGATATCTATCACTTTGGGACTAATTTTCATGTGTTGCTTTTGATAAGCTCAAACAAATATAAGTGAAGATCATGAGCATAATATTTCTTTCTCTAAAATTAATTTAAGTGAAGCAAGAGAGAATTTCTTCAAAAAAATTTACTGACTCTCAAATAAATCTAAGTGAAGCATGAGAGCATTTATTCAAAAATAACAAAGCACACCGTGCTCAAAAAGATATAAGTGAAGCACTGGAGAAATTCCATAGCTCATAAAAATTTAAGTGAAGTATAGAGAGCAATTATAACAAGTCATGGCATAATTTTGGATCTCTCAAACAAGTGTGTCCAGCAAGGGTTCAAGACTTAAAACAAAAAGCGAAGAAAGCAAAGACTCATGTCATACAAGACGCTCCAAGCAAAACTCATAGTATGTGACGAATAAAAATATAGCTTCGAGTAAAATACCGACGGTCGTTAGAAGAAAGAGCCACTCAGGGCATCCCCAAGCTTAGTTGCTTGCTTCTCTTTGGACAATAGATTGGGATGCCATGGCATCCCAAGGCTTAGACTCTTCTTACTCCTTATTCCTTCATCCATCATAACATCACCCAAAACTTGAAAATTTCAATCACACAAAACTCAACAAAACCTTCGTGAGATCCGTTAGTATAAGAAAACAAATTACTATTATAAGTACTATAGCAAACCAATTAATATTTTATTCTTGCATTATATCTACTGTATTACAACTTTTCTAGGGCAAAAACTCTTTAAAGAAAACCATGAAATCATCAAAACAAGCACATAACGCAAAGAAAACAGAATCTGTCAAAAACAAAACAGTCTGTAGCAATCTGGATATTTTGAATACTTGTGTAACTCCAAAAATTCTGAAACATTAGGACCACGTGAACAATTTGTATATTAATCTTCTGCAAAAAGAATTGGTATTTTATCACGCTGCTATTAAAAATGAGAATTATTTTCGTGAGCGTAGAAGTTTCTGTTTTTCATCAAGATCAAAGCAACTCTCACCCAACATGATCCTAAAGGTTTTGCTTGGAACAAACACTAATTAAAACACAAAAAACACAATCATAATAGTAGCATAATTGTGCAAACACTCAAGAACAGAAAGCAAAAAAAAATTTATTCGTTGGGTTGCCTCCCAACAAGCGCTATCGTTTCACGCCCCTAGCTAGGCGTAAAGCAATGATCTAAGTATTGTTATCTTTATTTCTAGATCCATAGGATGCCCTGATGATTGATTCATATGGTGGCCTAATTCTTGTTCTAGGGAAGTGTTCCATACCTTTCCTTAGTGGAAATTGAAATTTAATATTGCCTTCTTTCATATCAATCATGACACCAATAGTACATAAAAACGGTCTACCAAGAATAATTGGACAAGACGGATTGCAATCAATATCAAGAACAATAAAATCTATGGGCACATAATTCCTATTTGCAAGAATAAGAACATCATTAATTCTTCCCATAGGCTTTTTAATAGTAGAATCCGCCAAGTGCAAATTTAAAGAGCATTTTTCAATATCGGTAAGACCAAGCACATCACAAAGAGATTTAAGAATTGTAGAAACACTAGCACCGAAGTCACATAAAGCAAAACACTTATATTTTTTAATCTTGACTTTGATAGTAGATTCCCATTCATCATGTAATTTTCTAGGAATTGAAACTTCTAATTCCAAGTTTTCTTCTAAAGCTTTCATCATAGCATCAACAATATGTTTAGTAAAAGCTTTATTTTGTTCATAATCATGAGGTGAATTTATCATGGATTGCAACGAAGATCACTAGTTAAAGTCTTGACCTCTTCAAACCCACTTTTATAAATTTACTCAACAAGATTTTCACCCTTCGAATTATCGGGACGCCTTTTATCATCAAATTTAATTTTACTAAACAAGGAATCAATAGGAGAAACACCAATCATTTTAAGACCTCCATCATTTTTATCTTCTAACGAGATTAGTTTAGCGGCCATTTGATTTACTAGGGTAGCTTGTGCATCAGATATTTTTCCTAGCAAACTTTCAGCAAAAGCATACTTACATTGGAGATTGCAAACTTCTCTACTAATATCATCAAGTTGTTTTGTTATAGCATCTAGCACAACGGAGTGCTCCTTAAGTTCTTCGGTAAAATATTTATTATGCTCAAATTGTGTAGTCATATATTCCTTGGTACTTTTCTCAATTTCAAGCAAAATATTGGGGTAAGGAACATCATAATATTTTCTTTGAGGCATCATGACTACGCAAACAAGAAAGCACACAAAAATAGATCAAACGAGAAAACGTCGAATGAAAAGAGGGCGAATAAAACGACAAAATTTTATGAAGTGGGGGAGAGGAAAACGAGAGGCAAATGACAAATAATGTAAACTGTGAGGAGATGAGATTCGTGATTAGGAACTTGGTAGGTGTTGATGATGTCTCCCTGACAATGGTGCCAGAAATTGGTGAGTTGTCGAGAGACTATCTTGACTTGATCCTCCCTGGCAACAGCGCCAGAAATTCCTTTTGATGCCTGCTAGAACTACGTCGGTATTTCCCCAAAGAGGAAGGGATGATGCAGCACAACGACGATAGGTATTTCCCTCAGTGATGAGACCAAGGTTATCGAACTAGTAGGAGAACCAAGCAACACTACGTAAATAGCACCTGCACACAAATAACAAATAGTCGCAACCCGACGTGTTAAAAGGGGTTGTCAATCCCATTCTGGTAACGGCGCCTGAAATTGGCATGGAGACGGGGTAAAGTTGTAATAAATTGATAGATCGGACGCCAAATAGAATAAATTGCTGCAAGGTATTTTTGTATTTTTTGTTTAATAGATCTGAAAATAAAAGCAAAGGAAAATGGATCGCAAAGGCAAATATAATAAAGAAGACACCCGGGGGCCGTAGGTTTCACTAGTGGCTTCTCTCGAGAAAAATAGCAAACGGTGGGTGAACAAATTATTGTTTGGCAATTGATAAAACTTAAAATACTCATGACGATATCCAGGCAATGATCATTATATAGGCATCACGTCCAAGATTAGTAGACCGACTCCTGCCTGCATCTACTACTATTACTCCACACATCGAACGCTATCCAACATGCATCTAGTGTATTAAGTTCATGAAGAAACGGAGTAATACAATAAGAACGATGACATGATGTAGACAAGATTTATTTATGTAGAAATATACCCCAACTTGTTATCCTTAATGGCAACAATACATAGGTGTCATTTCCCTTTCTGTCACTGGGATCAAGCACCGTAAGATCGAACCCATTACAAAGCACCTCTTCCTATTGCAAGATAAATAGATCAAGTTGGCCAAACAAAACCCAAATATCGGAGAAGAAATACGAGGCTATAAGCAATCATGCATATAAGAGATCAAAGAAGACTCAAATAACTTTCATGGATAAAAGGATAGATCTGATCATAAACTCAAAGTTCATCGGATTCCAACAAACACACCACAAAACATATGGATCTTCACGAGACCATTGTATTGAGAATCAAACGAGAGAGAGAGAGAGAGGAAGCCATCTAGCTACTAACTACGGACCCGTAGGTCTACAAAGAACTACTCACGCATCATCGGAGAGGCACCAATGGGCATGATGAAGCCCTCTGTGATGGTGTCTAGATTGGATCTGGTGTTTCCGGAACTTGCGGCGGCTGGAATTGATTTTCGTCGACTCCCCTAGGGTTTCTGGAATATTGGGGTATTTATAGAGCAAAGAGGCAGCTCAGGGGGCACCCGAGGTGGACACAACCCACCTGGGCGCCGCGCCCTGGTGGGTTGTGCTCCCCTCGGTGCACCCCCAGGTGCTTCTCCGGCCCACTGGATGTCTTCTGGTCCAAAAAATCCACAAAAGGTTTCGCTGTGTTTGGACTCCATTTGGTATTGATTTCCCGCGATGTGAAAAACATGGAGAAAACAACAATTGGCACTTGGCACTATATCCATAGGTTAGTACCAAAAAAGATATAAAATGACTATAAAATGATTGTAAAACATCCAAGAATGATAATATAACAACATGGAATAATAAAAATTATAGATACGTTGGAGACGTATCAGGCTTCATCAGTCCGGCCCATATTCAATGGGCCGACGCCCCAAGGACCCCTTAGTCCATAACTCCCTTAGTAGCCCATGAACTAGCCTCCAATGTCAGGGATTGTCCTCTGGAATCTTCATATCATCGGCTTGCGAGACGAGTTCTTCCATTCCTTTGTTCAGTTTGGAGCTGTATCAATCTCGTCAAACACTATCCGAAACTCGAACTAATACGTGCTCGGGCCCGGACAGTTTCAAGATTCTGGAATCCGAAGATATCTCAAGATTTAGGTGGGATCATTAGAGTTTAATGTCATTCCTCAGGGCAAGGGCTTCGTGCACCTTTTTAGAAGGTGTGCGACCCAATGCCAACTTTCCATGAGCCCGTCCTTTCAGCGTCAAGGTGAGATGCCTATTTATAGATCCAAAGGCACGGGGGATAGTTTACCTCCCCCTTTCATAAGGAACAACACCGAAGAAATTCCCTGGCGCCATGGCCGACCTCCCAGGTTCATCCTCACGCCCTCACGGCCCACTCCCAGGCGATTGGTCGAGCTGTTCAGTTTCACACATTCAACCGAGGTGCTTGTAGACGCAGTGCTTCCTCCCTCCGGCAGATTTGGTTTCCGTCTGCGTCGGTCTCATCTCCATCGATGGCTGCGCGCTCGCCGAGAACTCCCCCGCTCCGAGTAAGGAGGAGATGGTATGTCTCGTGCCCTTCCTTCTAAGAGGTTTGGGCTTTCCCATCCATCCCGTTTTACGAGGTTTGTTAGAGTTCTATCGGATCCAGCTCCATAACCTCACCCCGGGGTCCATATTGCATATCTCTGGCTTTGTAGCCCTTTGCGAGATATTTTTGAGTTGCCAGGACCACTTCGAATTGTGGAGGAAGTATTTCTGTCTTGTCCCTCGCCTCCGGTGAGGATCCATACACTAAAAAAAAGACACTTCCGTGATGATACGTGTTTGTCACAGGAGGTCACGTTTTCTGTCATGCATGTACATCCATGACAATTTTATGAGAGAATCAAGATGGTCATACTTGTGCTGTCATAGAAGTGTTCCATGACATTAGCAAAATTATCATCACAGAAGTGTCCACTTCCATGACGATAAATTGCGCGTCATATAAGTGCTTTCGTCAAGGGTGATCGACACATGGCGTCCGTTGTAACGGGACGCCGTTAAGCTATCGGGTCCGGTTTTGGATCCGATAACCCGCTAACAGCCATGACCAATGCCGATTTTCCACGTGTAAAATTCTCATTGGCTGACGGAACCACGTGTCAGCTCCACGTTGGCACAGGTGTCACTCATCCAATGGGCGAGATGCACCTATGATACGTTGACACGTGGACCGGCCCAAAAGTGGCCCATAAAGATTAAATGGTCCGGCCCAACTAAAGGCCCACAAGATTTAGCGGGCCATAATGGGCCGGCCCAACTAAAGGCCCATAAGTTTTTGCAGACCATAATGGGTCAGCCCAGCTAAAGGCCCAACATTCTCAGTTAAGGCCCGTACGGCTAGTGTCAAATCGGCCCGTCAACGGCCTATCCTAAACTTGTCATCATCGCGGCCCATGGTTACTTCTCGCCCGTTAATAGTCTGCTAAGAATTTGGGCCGAATTACGGCCCGGTGTGTTTCCGGCCTGTTAAAGGTCCTGCTTCATTTGGGCCCATTTATAGGCCATTGAAAATTTTGGCCCATAAACGACCGTGAAGGATATGGTTCATATTCGGCCATGTCTGACATTCGGCCTGTTAGAGGCCCACTACAGATTTGGTCCACTTTCAGCCTGTTGTGACTTTCGGCCTGTTAACTTTGGACGAAATCCATGGGCGATATGTGGCCCAACGCCACATCGGGCCTACTAATGACCCATATAAAAATTACACTTATCAAGCCCGACCGAACTTCCGGCTTGTTAAAGGCCCGTGTAGTAGGTCGGCGCATTTACGACCCGTCTAAGTTTCGGCCTATGGACGATCCGCATTGTAAAAGGGCCACCATTTCGGCCTGCTAAGACCAGTGGGTTATTTGGCACAATCAGGGCCCAATCTTACTTTCGGCCTATTAAAGGCCCATATTTTTTATGGGCTCGAGATATTTACACATGTAAACGGCCTAATATTACCGAGGGCCCAAATTATGTTTAGGCCTGTTAAAGGCCCACTATGGGCACAGGACTACTAGAAAAATATGAAAGCTTATGCTGATTTAGGCCCAGATATTTTTAGTGGGCTACATGCAAATTTCGACCCAGAATCGTTTTTAGCCCAATTGGAATGGGCCCGATGAATGTTGGCATGTTGGGCTCCTACGAAGCTTTCGACCGAATACATTACTAAGATAAACCTACACTATACAAAAATAGTGTCATAATTACTGCAGCCTTTGGCAGCATCATAAATGTTGTATCACAACAAAATAAATTACAACCATACAGCAAAAGGCCTATCGGCATAAAGTTTACTGTCCTTGCAGATAAAAGCACCATCAGATGTATAGAAGCACGGATCATTGGACCTGAGTGCTTATGTTTCAGGCTGTAGAATCTGATGGAGCAGCACGATCTTCCCCTTTTTTCCGCCATTGCTCTTGAACAACGAAGCAAATGTCTGACAGTCTGGTTTTAAAACCATTCATATCTTCACGACATTTGTCAACCACTATTTTTGTTTCCGACACAATGTCCATTAGGGATTGGACTTGTGTCTGGAGCACAGATATATCACTCTGTCTAGCCAGAAGATTTTGTTCAGTAGGCGCCTTTGGACGAGGTTACCTTGACAACCAACCCAGAATTACACAGGAAGGTGCTTTTTGCACGTATAGTGGAGAGATACTAACACACTGCAGCAAGAGGTGACATTGTGCCTGCGGTAACCTCGTCACCTTCTGGTGGTTGTGGCTGTTCAATCATTTGTTCCATAGCTTGCTGAAAGTTTGAACTTATAGATTAGTGTACCAGATAAGTTACTAATGAGACAAAAGCAAACAAATTAGGTGTCACGTTTATACATAACTTATTTTGGTGAACTACTGTAATACATTAGCATGTATTGTAGTGCCAACTACATAATAAAATCACTTTCGGAACATATGTCCATGTAGCATGCCTACTGTATTGTCTATTTCCTCACATTCGTTGACATCTAAGGATAAAGAGACATGGTTTAAAGTAGGATGAACATAGTATGACATCATTCATATCATGGGCAAACAAATATAAAACAAATAGGCTATTGTATCATTGTGTGCGCACGTGAACATCACAACTAGATTACAGATCAAGACCAAAAAAATATCCTTCATCTCTTTTAAACCATGTAAGGTGAAATGATACGTTAAGAAAACTGTGTATAAAAGTGAACAGAGTAACTAACATTGGCTGCAAACCAAGCAGTTAAATGAACACATCACAATACCAATCAGTTCAAAGGCAGGAGGAGTAAGGACTTACAACAGCGGCTTGAACTGGTGTGCTCATGCCCTTCATCTTGCTGGTGTGGCAATCCTTGAAGATTTGCACTGCATTCGGTTCAGGTTCTTTTTGGTCCGCACGGGTTTTCCTCTATATTTGGAACAAGTCAATATAGATATGATAATATAGCACATAAAAAAGAAGGAAGTAGCAGCTATTTACAAGAGCCTCGCAGTGTGCACTATAGCTACGAGATCCTGTTGTCTGTTGGAATTTCACTTTAAACGATTGGTCTTGTTCTTCAAACAGTTTTCCTAGAAGAAGATACACTTGTAAGGCACATACATAAATACAAGTTCAATATGTGGTCTGATCAAATACATATACCCTACCTGATACTTTGGATCAGACCAGTGTTTAACAAGGGCTGTCCAGTCTTCATCTGTAATATATTCCACTAGAGATGTTTGGGCGATTTCATTGTTAGCCTTACCTTCAAAGTGAGATTCTCTAAGTTGTTACTGATACTGTCGCAGAGCAGACTGAAAAACATGAGTGCATGCTTGTTTAGTTGCATCATCTTTCAGATCCAACTTGAACCTCATCTGTTGAAAAAAGAATGTGAGTCTTATTAGGAGGAAGCTAGAAAGTATGGCACAAAGCAAGACAATATTACAAATTGCAATGAATAACATTACTTATGGATAAATGGTCAAGGAAGGTGATAAACTGGGTATTGTCTTTCTCATTCCTGTACTGGATCCACGTTGGGAGGATACGTGCATGACACCTAACGACAATGGCTGCCTCTAATACTGACTTGGTTGACTCTGTAGCATCATGTGGCCTTTTTAAACCCGCCTCAAAATGGATCTCCATTCTTCCTCCTTTAGATTTTGTTAATCTGTCAAGCATTATCCCTGATGTCTATTTCTGCTTGCGCCATGGCGCTAGTTCAACAACGAATATGGAAAGTGTTAGTGCACATCAAACTGTGAGAGTACATATAAAGGAGCATGCAACTGCAACTTGACTCGGTCACATACCGTCTTGGTGTTGATGCTCATGAGGTTCATCTGATCTTGCCAAGTCCTGTTGTGTCAGCAGTGCTTCGGAAGTAGTGCTAGGTGTGAATGCAGCTTGGGAACTGGCCAGTTCCGGAGCAAACGAACTAGTAACTCGTTGAGATGCTGGTACAGTTGAAGCGGATGCTGCAGCTGGTGGAGCAGGTGATACTGTGTTTGTAGATTTAGCCGGTGGACTTAGAACTTCTACTGCACTATAAGTACCAGCAGAATCTCGAGGGCAGATCCTTTTCCGTTTCACCCGACGAGTAACACCATTCCCTACTATATTCTTTTCCTTGCTCTTTTTTGACTTTGCCATGTCAAGGCATACCCACAGCATAAAAGAATAAAATCGCTCTTCAGAACTCATTGACGCATGATACAGACAAGCACTACTTTGATGTAAGACAACCGTATGAGGATGGAATATGTAAGAAAAACAGGCCGGCATGACATATTCATAGCTACGATGTGTAAACTAAGTAGAAGGATTTTCAAGAAAATAGAAGTATTGCATGCTAGACACCTTATGAAAGATGCAACCAATATCACTCTGCCTAGTTAAAAGTGTCTTGTCATAAGTGGCCTTTCGAAACATTAGAAGCAGTACAATGTAGAAATCAATGCAAGATGCAACCACTATCAAACTTCCATGTTAAAAGTGTCCAATCATGAGTGACTGATGCGGGATACACAACATCAGTACTTTGATGTAAGAACATGGTATGATTGATAGATGCAGTGTATTCTAGACACAGAAAGGCATGTGCACATGTATAATGTATAAACTCAGCAGGTGCAGTTTAATCAAAATAGAAAAAATACATGCTAGACAACATATGCAACATGAAACCAATTATCACACTGTCAACTTAGAGCAAGCACCTGCGATGGTGGAGTACGGGAGATGAACTCATCATGTAGACTTGGGACTTCAACTTCATTAGCAGTAGAAGTGGCAAATCTAGAGAGTCTCTATTTGCGTTAGTCCGAAGGACCACCAACATCCCCTAACTTACTCTTTTCCTTCCTATTTTATGATATTGCCTTATGAAGTCAAAACGAAAAGAAGATGAATAAAATTAGCTCTGCATAACTGGTTGATGCATGATACAGACGAACACTACTTTGATGTAAGGCAAGCGCAGGATAGGAGGATGGAATATATACAAAAAAGACAGCATTGCATATTCAGACATACGATAGGAGGATGGAATATGTATGAAAAACAGTAAGCAGAAGGCATTTCAACAAAATTAGAAGAAATGAAAGCTAGGCACCATATGAACATGCAACCAATATCAATCTATCAGGTAAAAAGTGTCTCATCGTAAGTGCCATATCAAGAAATTAGAAGCAGTACAAGCTAGAAGACAATGCAAGATGCAACCTACATCACACTCCCGAGTTAAATGTGTCTTATGGGTAAGTGATCGTTGCAGGTATAAGTTGTAAGCTACGCAGATGCAATTCAACAAAATCAGAAGCAATACAACCTAGACATCATATGGAACACGCAACCACATATAACAGTTCCAAGTTAGAGCAAGCACCTGTGATGGTGGAGTAGGGGAGATGTGCTCATCATCTACATGTATGTTCTAGAAACAGGAACATGTGTCATATTCACAGGCATTATGTGTAAAGTAAGCAGATGCAATTCAACAAAGTCAGAAGCAATACAAGCTAGACATCATACGCAACATGCAACCACATATAATAGTGCCAAATTAGAGCAAGCACCTGTGATGGTGGAGTAGGGGAGATGTGCTCATCATCTACACAGCTACGTTGACTGTCCAGCCTTGTGTTGTCTTGCGAATCTTGTTGGTAGGATGGCGGAGTAGAATCTGTAGAGACCCTCTATTTGGGTTGCTCTGAAGGACCACCATCATCCACTGCCGGACTAATTTCCTTCAGCTGTATTGTTTTTGCCTTGTGAAGTCAAACCGATAAGAAAAAGGAATAAAATTGGCTCTTCAGAACTCAATCATGCATGATGCTGACGAACACTACTCAGATGAAAGGCAAACACATGATATGAGGATGGAATATGTACGAAAAACTGGCAGCGTGACATATTCACACCTATGATGTGGTAACTAAGCAGAAGGCATTTCAACAAAATAGAAGCACTGCAAGCTAGACACCATATGAAAGGTGCAACCAATATCACTCTGCCAAGTTCAAACTGTCTGGCGTTTCGACAAATTAGAAGCAGTACATGCTAGAAATCATATGCAAGACACAACCAATATCACAGTGGCGACTTAAAGGTGCCTTATCATAGGTAACTGATGTGGAATATGCAAGAACAATAGTTTGATGTAAGAACATGGTGTAATCAGATATAGTATGTTCTAGAAACAGGAACACGTGTCATATTCACAGGCATTATGTGTAAAGTAAGTAGATGCAATTCAACAAAGTTAGAAGCAGTACAAGCTAGACATCATACGCAACATGCAACCACATATAATAGTGCCAAGTTAGAGCAAGCACCTGTGATGGTGGAGTAGGGGAGATGTGCTCATCATCTACACAACTACGTTGACTGTCTAGCCTTGCGTTGTCTTGTGAATCTTGTTGGGAGGATGGCAGAGTAGATCTGTAGAGACCCTCCGATTTAGTTGCTCGGAAGGACCACCATCATCCAATGCCTTACCAATTTCCTTCCGCTTTATTGATTTTGCATTGTGAGGTCAAACCGACAAGAAAAAGGAATAAAATTCGCTCTTCAGAACTCATTCATGCATGATACTGGTGAACACTACTCTGATGAAAGGCAAAGTCATGATACGAGGATGGAATATGTACGAAAAACTGGATAGCTTGACATATTGACACCTATGATGTGGTAACTAAGCAGAAGGCACTTCAACAAATTAGAAGCACTGCAAGCTAGACACCATATGGAAGGTGCAATCAATATCACTCTGCCAAGTTAAAACTGTCTCGTCATAGGTGGCGTTCATCAAACTAGAAGCACTACATGCTAGAAATCATATTCAAGATGCAAACCAATATCACACTGCCAACTTAAAGGTGTCGCATCATATGTGACCGACGCAGGATACACAAGAAGAGTAGTTTCATGTAAGAACATGGTGTGATAGACAGATATAGTATGTACCAAAAACAGGAAAGCGTGTCATATTCACACGTATCATGTGTAAGCTAAGCAGATGTAATTTACACTAATTAGGAGCTATACAAGCTAGACACCATATGCAACATGCAACCAGATATCACACTGCCAAGTTAGAGCAAGCACCTTGGATGGTGGAGTAGGGGAGCGGAGACTTGGAACTTGTAATGCACTAGCAGTACTGTCACATCCTAGTTAGTCCATGCATTAGGGTGTTGCATCATGTTTACGTTTATCAAAAATTTGAATTGGGGAAGACAGAACCCCCAGCACCCCCTCTGAAATCAACTAGGGTTTACTAAAAATAATTTCAATGAACATGAAATGCCCTTCTAAAATGTTCACCCTCTTTGTCTTGGGTTAGAACCTCTAGCAAAATTGGTGCACAATTTTCTAGGTCAACAGAAGGTCACTGAATTAAATCATATGTAATTGCTTTTGGACATTTAAATGCTAGTAAATATTTTAAATGTTCAAATAATTCTGGATTTAAGTGAGGGCTGTTAGGATTAATCCCAACAGAGCCCACAATTATTTTCATGATTTTAGTAAGTGCCTAAGTATTTTTAATAAAGCCCTAAAGTTACAGAAAAAAATAGAAAAAGAAAACAAAACAGGAAAGGCTTACCTGGCGCCACCCACCAGGCCCACCTGCCGGCCCAGCCCAGCCACCGCTCCAGCGAGCAGCTTGGCTTGGCCAGGCAGGCAGCCAGGTGCTCGACGGCGGCACCAGCGCGCGCCACGCAGCTGCCCGCCACCCTGCTTCCTCCCCTCGCCGCCCTGCTGGCCTGGGCAGGCTCCACGTCGCCGCCCGACCCCCTGGACACACCCATTCGCCCCCTGCCACACTCCCTCGCTCTCCTCCGCCATGGCCGACGCAGCCGTCGCCGTTCCTCCATCGTAGTCGTGTCCACCGCCATCCCCGTGCTGCACCACCGTGTCCATTCGCTCCGCCGTCGTAGTCTACATCGAGCAGGCCGAGCCCCGAGCGCTCGCACGCTCTGCAACACCTCCATCGACCCCGCCTTCGCCAGCCAGCGCCGGAGATCCCCTTCGACGTCGCCGCCGCATCAACTCGTCCCCGACCGCGCCGTATGTCTCTGCGTGACCGCCGTGAGCCCAGCTACCTCCCCATTCTCTCTGTTTACCCTCTCGTGCACCGTAGCAACTGCACGGAGCTCACCCGCACACACCGCAGCGGAGCTCGTCGCCGACGTGTCTCCAGCCAACCACCGGCCACGCCACCTAGTCTACTAACCTCACCGCATCCCCAGGAGCACAACGCCCCACTCCACACACCTCGCCGTGCCCCACAGCCTCGGGTTCGTTCTCACCCGACTCCGGTGACCGCCTAGCTTGTCGCCGGCGACGTTCCCGGCCACCCCGAGCTCAACCACCACCACCAAACGCTGCGGCTCGTTCCCAGCTACCCATAGATGACCTCCGCCGTCCATTTGGTCGCCGAAATGCACTAATGCACTTCCACCACCGCGTCTGGCCTCGCCGGCGGCTAAACGCCGGTGAGTTTGACCATTGACGTTGACTGGGTGGGCCCAGGTTGACTCCCCTGAGTCTATGACACGTGGGCCCCCTGCTAACTAACCCAGATTAGTTTTAACTAATTTTAGTTAGTTTAATTAACTGCTGACATGCGGGACCCACTGGTCAAGTTGACCTGGACGTCCCCGTTGACCTCTGACGTCACCCTGACGCAATGCTGACGCAGTAATTTAATTACTGGAATTATTCTTATACAGGAAATTCCAGAAAATAGTTCAAACTTCAAAATTTCATAGAAATTAATCTGTAACTCCAAATGCAAAGATTTATATATGAAATTTGATCAGAAAAATTCAGTCTATCCACTGGTACTGGTTTCATGCATGTCAGAACAAGTTAACCTTGCTGTTTAAGCAATACAATATGATGCAGTAATGTGGCTATGTTAAATGAACTAACATTTGAATCTTTGGTTCAAATAAGCACATTCCTTTCTGTTTTAGCTTGCATTAGGCCAAGACACATTCATATTGCCATGTCATAGCATGCATCATATTGTTGCATATTGTCATGTGTTGATTGTGTACCGATGTGTTCTTCGTGGTAGGTTCTGCCTCCGAGGATATTCACGAGTATCCAACTGAAGGGCAGTATCCCACTACCACTCCATCAGGCAAGCAACCCATTGATCATTCCGATACAAACCCATGTTCTCGCTTATGCTCTTGTTTACTGCATTAAGACAACGCGATTCAAACTGCTGTGTGTTGCGGTAGTTGAACCCACTTTCTTTGCATGACCTGTCATTGCCACAGTAACTAGATGAAACCCACTAGCATGTGTAGGAGTTGATTGAGCCATATGTGTGTTTCCTACCATGCTACGCTTGCTATGCTTAGAGTTGTGTCAGGTCTGGCTCATCGGGATGATGAACTAGAGTGAAACGTTGTGTCGGTAACAAGAGTGAAGTGTTGAATACGATTTGGTAAAGGAATCGATGAGAGGCCATGTAGGAGAACATGGTGGGTTGTTTCATTGAGGCCGTCCTTAAGAACTGAGATCTGTGTGTGTGTGATTTAAGATTCAGCTACTACCACACATTGGGCCCTGAAATACGACCCGCTCGACTTACCGACCCCTCTCGTCCTCTGTCCAGGAGTTGCAAGTAGTTTCTGGTGTTTGTAGTTGCTGGGGGCCGCACGCAGCGCTGACCATAGGGGTGGGCTGTGTTGTGGTAGGCACGTGGCCCGGTGTACCGATTCGCCCGTTTGGTGTCTCGGGAACCCTGCACACATTGTTTGGGGCTATTGAGGACACCCCGGCCGGATCTCCTTGCGGATGGAACCCGAATAGGCGATAAACCTGGACTAGAGACTTGTGTGGTTGGTTAGGTCGTGGTCTATACCCACGTTGGCTTTCGCTTGAAGTCTGCCGAGCACATGACGTGTGCAGACGCTAAGTGGTGGAAACATGTGTGAAGAAGTACACCAACTATTCGAATAGCCGCGTCCGCGGTAAAGGACTACTTGGTCACCTATGCAGTTCATAGACAAGTAAATGGATACTACTAAAAGCCTCAAGATAAGTGTGAGTACCGCGGATGGCCCCTCTTGTAGGATGACGAGAGAGGATCCACGGTGGAGTATTGTGTTGGTGTTAGTGGACTCGTGTGCGACAAATGTTTTACAAGTTGTGTCTATTGTAGGATAGCTTAGCCATGAGTCAAAGCCGGCTTGCTGCATTAAATCCACTACCTTCTTGAGAATGTGCATGTATAGTAGGATTCCATTGTAAGACTTGCTGAGTACCTCCGTACTCATGTTGCTTTAATTAATGTTTTCGGACGACAACACCAACCCCTCCGATGGGTTCTATGTAGACCTCGACGTTGACGAGTGGCTTATCACCCAGGTGGTGATCCAAGACTTGTGAAGGGTCGATGTAGATAGACAGGCTTCGTCAAGCCTTCTTTCTTTCTAGTGTCTATACTCAGACTACTTTGCTTCCGCATGTGCTTGTATGTGTATGACTTGAGTGTCGGGTCATGTGACCCCTACCTGTATGGATGATATGTATGGCTCCTCGGAGCCTTCTAAATAAAGTACTTGAGTTGTAGAGTTTTGTTGTGGTGCCATGTTGTATTTACTCATATCGGGCATATTGTGTGTATGATTGAAATGCTTGGTATGAGTGGGATCCGACAATCTAGTTGTTTATCCTTGGCAGCCTATCATATGGGGAATGTAGTCTAGTGCTTCTGAGCGTTAGTAGTCCACTACAGCCCGGTTCACCAGAGTCCTGCTAGCCCAGATCTACTACTCGGAACACTTGACTGTCCGGCATGTGTTTCACTTCGTTCCTGTGTCTGTCCCTTCGGGGAAATGTCACGCGGTGACTTCCGAAGTCCTGCCTAGCCTGCTACAGCCTAGGTTACTGGAGTCCTGTTAGCCCAGTGCTACAGCCCGGATTCACACGTTGATGGCCGACATGCTCGATGTGATTCATGTATGCCTGTCCTCATAGGTTAGTGCCGCTTTGGGTTCACGACTAGCCATGTCGGCCTGGGTTCTCTGTCATATGGATGCTAGCGACACTATCATATACGTGAGCCAAAAGGCGCAAACGGTCCCAGGCCATGGTAAGGCGACACCCGTGGGATTACCGTGCGTGAGGCCGCAAAGTGATATGAGGTGTTACCGGCTGGGTCGATGTGACTTGGAATCGGGGTCCTAACAAGTACAAGGAGAATCCGTACAAATGCCCCGCTTACGTTGCTGCAGAGGAGCACCATCATCGCTTTCCTTACTCTTTTCCTTCCTCTTTTTTGATTTTGCCTTGTCAATTCAAACCCACAAGAAAAGGAATAAAATTTGCTCTTCAGAACTCATTGATGCATGATACTGACGAACACTACTTTCATGTAAGACAGCCGCATGATAGGAGGATGGAATATGTATGAAAAACAGGAGGACATGCCATATTGACATGTATGATGTATAAAGTGTTAACTAAGCACAAGGTGTTTGAACTAGTCAGAAGCAATGCAAGCTAGAAACCATATGAAATAGGAAACCAATATCACTCTGCCAAATTAAAAGGGTGGCCTTACAAATGTATTTGACCAAATTAGAAGCAATACATCGCAACAGGCTAGAAATAATATGCAATGTGCAACGAATAAAAGTGTCTCATCGTAAGTGATTGATGAAGGATACAGAAGAGAGGTAGTTTCCTATAAGAACATGGTTAGCACATAGATGTAGTGTGTACCAAAAATAGGAAGGCATGTCATATTCACAGGTATAATGTGTAAACTAAGCAGATGCAATTTACCCTAATTAGAAGCATTACAAGCTAGACACCGTGTGCAACATACAACCACATATCACACTGCGAAGTTAGAGCAAGCACCTGCGATGGTGGTGTAGGGGAAGTGCGGTCTTCAAGTACAGAGCTACGTTCAATATCTTCATTTAGGCTGGCTGTTTCTTGAGAATCATGTGGAGAGGATGAAACTACAATCTTTATAAGAGTAGCGCGTCTCATACTAACCCACGGGCGTGGCTGTCTCATCATAAGCGATAGATGCAGGATACACAAGAACAGTAGTTTGATGTAAGAACTTGGTGTGATAGGCAGATGTAGTGTACCAAAAACAGGAAGGCATGTGATATTCACATGTATAATGTGTAAGCTAAGGAGGTGCAATTTAACAAATTAGGAGCAATACAAGCTAGGCACCATATGCAACATGCAACTAGATATCACACTGCCATGTTAGAGCAAGCACCTGGGGTTGTGGAGTAGGGGAGATGAGATTTGGAACTTGCATTGCAGTAGGAGTAGCAGGAGAATCTGCAGAGATCATATGTTTCAGTTGCTCCAGAGGACCACCATCATTCCGTGCCTTCGTCCTTTTAGATTTTGCCTTGTCAAGCAAACCCACAAGAAAAAGGAATGAAATTCGCACTTCCAAATTCGTTGGTGCATGATACTGACGAACACAACTTTTATGTATGGCAACCACATGGTAGGAGGATGAAATATGTACAAAAACGCTAAGTAGAAGGCATTTCAACAAATTGGAAGCAATGCAATCTAGACACCATATGAAAGACCCAACCAAAATCAGTCTACCAAGTTAGATGTGTCTCATTATAAGTGGCACTTCAACAAATTAGAGGAAATACATGTTTGAAATGATATGCAAGATGCAACCAATATTACACTATCAACTTGAAGGTGTATCGTCAGAAGTGATTGATGAGGGATACACAAGAAAATTTGTTTGATTAAGAACATGGTTAGTAGAAAGACGTAATATGTACCAGAAACAGGAACACATGTCATATTCACAGGTATAATGTGTTAACTAAGCATATGCAATTTACCCTAATTAGAAGCATTACAAAGTAGACACCATATGCAACATGCAACCACATATCACACTGCCAAGTAAGAGCAAGCACCTGCGATGGTGGTGTGGGGGAATTGCGGTCATCAACTAGAGGGCTACGTTGACTATCTTCATTTAGCCTTGCTGTTTCTTGAGAATCATGTGGGGAGGATGACACTTCACTCTTTAAACGAGTAGCACGTCTCACAGTAACCCACTGGGGTGACTGTCTTGTCATAAGTGATTGATGAGGGATACAAAAGAGCATTAGTTTGATGTACGAACATGGTTAATAGAAATATGTAGTATGTATCAAAAACAGGAAGGCATGACATTATAAAAGGTATAATGTGTAAAGTAAGCTGATGCAATTTAACCAAATTGGAAGTAATACAAGCTAGACACCATAAGCAACATGCAACCACATTTGACAGCGCGAAGAAAAAGCAAGCACCTGGGATGGTTGTGTGTGGCAATTGAGATCATCAACTGCAGAGCTATGTTTACTGTCTCCATCTGCTGGCACTGCACCCTTTAGAGTGCTGAGATGCTTAGTGCTTATCTTCAAATTACACTGGAGTGACTTCTGTCTTTTCTTTTTTTTATTCATCAACACTGCGTTAGAGTCTGAAATACCCATGCATAAAAAACAATAGTGTGAGTATGGGTGAAGTGTGTGCACAAGAAGTATAGTGTAAAGGTAGCAGATAGTAGGCCGGTGAGAAATAAATGATGGGAGACATATGATAGCTCTACAACATGCATGGCACACGAAATTACTAGATTCTATGATTTTGAAATATGAGCACTGGGATGGCTGGGAAATGCAGATGCTCCTCCAGCACACCACAAGGTGTGGTCCTATGAAAATAATAGTCGACTGAAAACAAATAGGCCAGTCCATTTTTTCTGCACCGTCCGATGTACAAAGAACGGGCAGATCACCTTCATCTACCTCCACCCAGTCAGTGTTATGATCTTCCTCAAAACGCCAGCGACCACCGGCCCAGTCCCCTGCTTCCGCCCTCCCCTCAACCTCACTGCACCGCCATGCTTGGCACCGCCCCCGGCCATCCCTTCAAGCCCCGCCGACCTCCAGACCAGGCGCAAGCAGCTCCTGCGCCCACACCCCTATGATAGACACCGATGTGCCACTTCCCTGACGAACAGGTGGACTAGGTGCTCCGCGCGCCTAAGCGGGTGCTGCTTCTTTTAATTGCGATTCAACTGACCCTGAATTGAAATCCAGGCGGGTTACTGACCGCTAGCAAAGGTGAAATAGTAAATGGGAGGAAACCTTGTGCATTTAGTATCACGAAGAAGATGCAGTACGAAGTGCTCAACTAGTTTCTTTCGTGGGATGAATACGATGTGAGTAGAGACGTAAGATTTGCATGAATAAGGGAAGAGTACCTCTTTCTGCTGGCAGTGCTGTGTCCTCCTTTGTTTTTCCAACGATCTTCTTGTTGTTCACTGGAAACGAGAAGTTGTGGAGGACGATGGAGCCTTGACGAACCCATGGCTAAGTTGTTGAGTTTGGTGCGGTGGTCGTCTATCGGCGGCGGGGAACCAGATCCGAGGCGGTGAACGATGGCGTAGCGCGAACAACTCTGGTGCGGTGGACGGTTGCGATAGTGGAGTGGCAACGGTGAGGCGCATGATGGCATGGTCGAAGTGGTTCTGGTACGGCGCACATCAGCGTCGGCGTCGTGGAGGCAGGTCTGCCTCGGCAACTACTAAGTCCTTGAGGGCGTTGCGGTTGCAGTTGCGTTGGACGACGACGTCAGGGTACCGGCTCCGGTGTGATGGAGGAGGGCGGCGGTGGATTGGGCAAGATGGGGTGGAGGACGGAGGAGGCTGGGGTTTCGCGGCTGGTGGAGAGGGCGTTTTGGCGCCCATAGAGTATGAATGGGGAAACGGAGTGAGGGGGGAGCTAAGGGTGAACAATGTTTCAGTTTGGGACGCACTTGTTTGAAATTTGGGGAAAGTTACAAACTTTGCCCCCATCTAAAATTTCAGACATATTGCGGGTTGGGGGTAGTTCAATAATCTTAGGTGTCCCAAATGGTGGGCGGGATAGATTTCGGCCGGGCGCATGGGTGTCCAGGCACCCACAGCGCATGAATTCTTCTCGGAGGTGGTTGAGACTAGCATCTTGGTGAAGTTACAATCCTACCCTGGTTTAGACCTTTCGACATCGGTCCGATAGGCTACACGTGCTAGAGTCAGGACAGTAATTTCCTACCACCAACCATTAGTCTCACGCGGTTTCGGGTGACCAGAGGCTTATTTGGTGCTTCATTCAATATTTGGGAGTAGAAGCATTAACGTTTTCGGTTCTCTTGAATTGAACTTTCAGGATTTGTCAAACTTCACAAATCTTTACTCTTGAAATTCCTAAAACTACTATTATTTTGGAATGGAGGGGGTACATTTGAATGTACATTGTTGTCGGTGATGAAACGACACCTATGGGATCACAAGAATCCCTACTATGGTTGCGGGGCGCGGGGTTGTGAAAAGAGCGGATCTAACAGATAGCACACGGTTCCTTTACCCAGGTTCGGGCCGCAAGGATGTGTAAAACCCTACTCCTGCTTTGGTGGATTGTATATCTGAGTTCTTGAGCTAGCTATGGGGCGTCGAGAGCTCCAAAAAGCCGAATCCTCCTCCTGATCGCCTTGGGCCACCTTTTATAGGAAAGGGGTTGCCACAGTGGCACACAGGAGGTGGAAAGGGTATAGTAATGCCAGGCTATCCCTCGCATTACATGACAAGGCGCATTTAATGCACCTTGCTTAGGTGTCCTTGCTTTATCGAGGGCGGGGGAGAGCCCCGTCTCGTCCGTCGTCGCTCCCTCTTGCGTCGACATGCGCCCTGGCCAGCGGTGCTTGTGGTGCCATGTAGGTAGGCAGGCAGCTGAGGTGGCGCAGTGGTGGGTCTCCACGAAGATCTGTACGCCGCAACGCTGGTGCCTGCCCAACTGGTTGGGTCGGCAGCTGCATGCGAACGGTGGAGGGGGTGCGACTGGCGCGGGTCTGATGGTGGCCCCACGGGCGTCCTTGGCAAGGGTCTTGCCGCGGCCCCGGCAAGGGTCTTGCCGTGGCCCCGACAAGGGTCTTGCCGCGGCGCTTGCCGTCATCCCTGGCAAGGCTCTTGCCGGGGGCCTTGTGCTCATCCTTGGCTGGGATCCCGCCAAGGATCATCTTCTTCTGAAGTGGGTATCTGATCTTGAATGTCTTCACAAAGATCTGCATGCCACCACAGGGATGTCTCCCGAATCCTTGCCCCATGGGGGCAGTGGACTCGAGGGTGACTTCGCTCCGTAAGTGTGGGGCGAGCTACCACGGCAAGGGTCTTGCCGGGTTAACTAAAGCTGCCCCTGGCAAGGATCTTGCTGGGGGGGTCTGCTCTGTCCCCTTTGCTCTTTGTGTTCTTGGCGTCGTTCTGCTTCCCTTCAGCTTTGGCCTTACCTTGGCTTACCTCCCTTGCCGTGCTCAGTGTGGCGGCGCCCGTGGCTCAGACTGCCCATGCACAGTTATAGGGGTACAAAAAGTGTACCCCTCTTTTTGTACACCGACAGGATCCCCCGGGCCTGGGCCACACATAAGCGCAATCGTGGGTTTGGGCTAGGCCCAAAAACGGTGCGCGGGTAGGTGGGGCGGTTTTTATTGCGGTAGGTTCCTTTGCGTGTTGCGCTTCCCACGCGTCCCGCGCGTGGCGCGGCGTGGGGAGGCGTGCGTGACGTGGGCGGCATGCGTGGGGCTGAGCTCTGCACGCATGCATCACGTCGTAGTAAAAGGGGGCGGTTCGCGCCTTCCCCATAAATGGAGGGAGGCGTGGAGGCGCGGCCCATTTACTGAACGGGGACGAGGGGTGGTCTTCAAGGCGTCCACTCCCTACGATCACGGGGTGGGGAGAGGTCGCCTCACCCGTCGCCTCGGTCCTGCACGCTTGCCACGTGGCTCCCATGCGCTTGGGGTGGCGATTGGTGGAGGCGGAAAACCGGGCCGTCGCGGGCTGGGGCAGCGGGTCGGTCCCAGTTCCCTGCGCCTTCCGCGTCCTGATTGGTGGAACGGGGCGACCGAGCCCCACCCCGTTCCTTTATAAAGAGTGGGACGGGGCGGATGGCGTCCCGCATTCCTTCATCTCCTCCTTCCTTCGGCTCCTGCTCCCCTCCCTTCCATTCTCCATGGAGAGAGGGAACCCTGGTCCTTCAACGGTGGCGGCGCGGGTCGCCGCTCGACAACGCGCCCCTCCTTCTCCTGCGCCCGCGGTGGCAGAGCCAGCCGCAAGGGGAAGGGGGAGGGGGTGAGGCCGTGGGCAAGGCCGAGGCGCTCGGGGAAGAGGAGGATGGGGCGGCGTGCCGGCCTCGCCTCCGCCAGCAGCTCCTCCCCCCCATGGAGGGCCACGTTGGGGATGACCCTTGTGAGTTCTTCGTCAGGCTGCGCCGGCCGCCTCGCCGTCGCCTTCGTCTCCCGACCCCGTTCGTGCGGGAGATGGAGTTGGATCCGCCGGAATCATTACGTCTGCACATGAGGGGCTGTGGGATCAGCGGTACGCGGGTTCGCGTCGACTTCCCAGCCCCTCACGTGATGTATCTTTGTCGGGGATGGAAGACGTTTGCTCATATCCACCGCTTGACGGAGGGGCTCACTCTCCATTTCAAGCTGATGGAAGGCGGCCTCCTCTCCGTCAAGGTCTTCGGGTGCTTCGGGACTCGGGCAAGGTGCTGCATGGAGAGCTCTTCTGATAGCGAAGACTCCTCCTCGGGCGGGAGTGACGAGGAGGACAGCGGCAGCGATGACGAGGGTAGCAGGCGACAGTATGACGGGTCCGACTAGGTGTCGGGCGCCGCCCCGTGCGGCACCGGCGACCCCATCATCCGTGTCGCCGGCTCCCTGAACTTCTCGGGGTCATCTCCTTGGGCGGCTAGCGTTGGGAGGCTGCGGAAGAGGAAGAGGGCGGGCGGCAAGGCTGTCAACTCGGAGTACGCGGGCACAGACGCCTTCGACGCGTGCTAACGTCCTGCCGCCTTGTCTTCGAGCTCTGCTTCCGGCGCCGCCATCACCATCCAGCCTCCGGACGGCCACCGAGATGTTCTCTTGGTGTCTTGTTCCACCCGTAGCTCGCCTAGGCGCCCCTTTTGCCCTCTTCGCCTCCTTGACCTGCCTCCCGAGGAGAGAGACAAGAAAGGGATTACGGGCACCTTATCTCTTTTTAGTTTGTAAGCCTTCGGGCCTTAGCTGAATTTAAAACTTGTAATCCCATCATTCATGTTTTTCATTCCCTACGGACTGTACCTGAGTGGAAAGTTTTTAATGAAAAAGAGATGCTTGTCGGGTCATTTGTTTGCGGGTAGAACTCACGACAAGGAGCAAATCCTTGATATCTTTAAGATAAACATTTCCTCGCGCCGGCAACCAGCCTTGCCGTCTCCCCACTTCACTTGACCTTTCTCATGCCCTTGGCGGAGGCAGGGATGAGGCGGGTTCAGGCTCCTCGTTTCATCCTTTCGCTGCCGCGACTACGACCAAACCCGGCCCCAGGAACGAGTCCTAGGGCCTAGAGTTAGGGGAGCATGGTAGTTTTTAGGAAAAACGAGGTTTCACATACCTCAGTCCATAAGGGAACGCATGATAAGGGATGAAGAACTTATCTGAAGCTGTAGCCCCTGGCAACTTTGGTTTGCCATGGGTGAATCTTTGCTCTTGCAGCCCCCGGTAATACTGGCTTGCCGGGGCCTAGATGTCAGTCTGTCCCTCTTCTCTTCTTCGTTCTCAAGTGATCCGGCAAGGATATCAGTGAGTCATGCGAACCAAAGAAGACAAAAGAATGGCAAAGGGACGCACACTCGACCTCTAAGCTAGGGGTTAGCTGCCGCCAAGCACTACCAACCCTAACCAAGGACGAGACTTGACCTAGCATGCATGCTATAACTTAGGGCGCCAGTGCTTCATTTATTTATGCTCAGGGTCTGCGCCTGGCTTTGTACAAAGGGTTACATCCATCATCGGCAATGCTTGTACAAATGGTGGCTTGCCGGGGGGCCCGGCAAGCCGCGCCTCACGGGTAAAACTTGCGAAGATGCTCAATGTTCCAGGAGTTACTCACCGGAACGGCATCTTCGGTCTCCAGGCGGACTGCGCCGGGCCTGGTGACTCGTATTACCCGGTAAGGGCCTTCCCACTTTGGCGTCAACTTGTTGGAATTCTTGGCCGATTGAACGCGCCGAAGGACAAGGTCGCCTTCCTCAAGGCTTCGGGCATGAACCTTGCGGCTATGGTAGCGGCGCAAGGCTTACTGGTAGCGTGCTGCTCTCACAGCCGCCCGAAGATGATCTTCCTCAAGGAGCAGTGCGTCATCTTGCCGCAGTTGCTCTTGCTCAAGCTCATCATAAGCGAGCACTCGAGGTGACCCGTATGTGAGTTCAGCGGGGATAACTGCTTCTGCCCCATATACCAGGGCAAAGGGTGTCTGGCCGGTGACTCGATTTGGTGTCGTCCTGATCGACCAAAGAACCGTCGGCAACTCATCAACCCAGCGCCTTCTGCTCTTGTGCAGCCTGTCAAAGGTCCTGGTCCTTAAGCCTCGCAGCACTTCAGCATTTGCCCTCTCAGCTTGACCATTGCTTCGCGGGTGAGCAACGGAAGCGAAACAGACTTTGCTGCCGAGGTCTTGAGTATATTGCATGAAGGTGCGGCTTGTGAACTGTGTGTTGTTGTCGGTGATGACCCTGTTGGGTACATCGAAATGGCACACTAGCCCCCTGAAGAACTTGACGGCTGACTGAGCTGTGACCTTCCTCACTGCTTCCACCTCTGGCCACTTTGTGAACTTGTTGATTGCAACGTACAAGTACTCAAAGCCCCCGAAAGCGAGGGGGAAAGGGCCCAGTATGTCGAGCCCCTAGACCGAGAAGGGCCAGGAGAGAGGAATGGTTTGAAGGGCTTGAGCTAGCTGATGAAGCTTCTTTGAATGGAACTGACACGCTTCACACCTGATGACGAGTGTCGTCGCATCCTGGTGGGCGGTGGGCCAGAAGAAACCTTGCCGGAATGCCTTGCCGGCGAGGGCCCTTGACCCGATGTGGGATCCACATATGCCTCCGTGTATCTCCGCCAACAGCTCCAGTCCTTCCTCTCGAGGGATACACTTCAATTTCACACTGTTTGGCCTCTTCCTGTACAGGACGTCATCGACGAACTGGTACATGGTAGAGCGACGGGCTACTTTTTCCGCTTCTTCCTGCTCCTCAGGAAGTTCCCCTATTTGGAGGAATCGGACAGTATGCTGTGCCCACACTGGAGCCTGGGGCTCGACGGCGAGGACTAAAGGCATCTCCTCCGCTATAGGAGCGGCTGTCTCGACGGCAAGAGCTTGACGCTCCACCGGAGCTAGCCGTCCCGTGGCGGGCTCAGTGTCCCCGACAACATCCTTGCCAGGGGCTCCGGGGAGCTCGGCGGGAAAGTACTTGCCGGGCCCTGATTTCCTCCTCTTGTTCTGCTCTGTTGATGGATCAATAGATGGCTGAGTTAGCTGAAGCACAAAGGTACCTGGTTCCACAGGTAGCTTGAGGGCAGCGCGTTTTGACAGGTAATCGGTGATATCGTTCTCCGCTCGGGGAATATATTCAGCCTGTATACCGTCGAAACGCTCTTCCAGCTTTCTCACTTCATCAACGTAGGCCTTCATCAACGGGCTCTGGTAATCCTTGTTGACTTGCTTGACGACAAGCTGCGAGTCGCCCCTGACGATGAGCTTCTTGATTCCGAGGTCCGCCGCGATCCTAAGACCGGCAACCAGCCCTTCGTACTCTGCCGTATTGTTTGTTGACACCTCCCTGGGGAAGTGCATCTGGATCACGTACTTGAGGTGCTCTCCGGTGGGGACGACAAGCAGTACGCCAGCCCCGACACCTTGTAGGGAGAAAGCCCCATCAAATTACATGATCCAATTGCAACTTGCCTCCTTGCCGGGGAGAGCAGTCCCTTGGGCTTCCTCGTCAGGTGTTGCGGTCCACTCTGCAATGAACTCCGCCAGGACTCGGCTCTGGATCATCGAAGTAGTTTCAAACTTGAGGCCAAAGCTGGACAGCTCCAGTGCCCATTCCACAATCCTCCTCGTTGCATCTGGATTATGCAATATCCGTTGTAGGGGGAGGCGAGTGACGACAGTGATCTCGTGTGCCTGGAAGTAGTGACGTAGCTTCCTCGAGGCCATGAGGAGGCCGAAGAGCTGTTTCTGCACGTCAGAGTACCTTGATCTAGCCCCCTGTAGGAGGGAGCTAACAAAGTAGACCGGGTGCTGCATCATTTTCTTCTTCGGCGGCACTTCGACTAGCTGTGTCATCTCCGTATTGGTGGTGTCGGGCTCTGTCGCTGCCATCACCTCGTCGTCAACCTCTCTGTGTGCTACTAGTGCGGCGCTGACCACCTGGTTCATTGCCGTTAGGTATAGCAGCAACGGCTCCTGGGGCCTAGGCGCAACTAGTGTTGGCGCGGAGGAAAGGTACTTCTTCAAATCTTGCAATGCTGCTTCGGCTTCTGGCATCCACTCCACCGAGCCCGCCTTTTTCAGGATCTTGAAAAAGGGAAGGGCGCGCTCGGCGGACTTGGATATGAACCTGCCCATGGCAGCGACACAACCAGCAAGCCAACGCACATCCTTGATTCGCTTGGGTGCTTCAATCTGCTCTATAGCTTTAATCTTGTCCGGATTGGCCTCTATCCCACGCTGTGACACAAAGAACCCGAGAAGCTTGCCGGACGGGACGCCAAAGACGCACTTCTCAGGGTTCAGCTTGAGATTGATCTTGCGCAGGTTTGCAAATGTTTCTTGCAAATCTATGATGAGGGTTGCCCTGTCCTTGGTTTTGACCACTATGTCGTCCATATAAGCTTCCACATTTCTATGGAGTTGGGGTTCAAAACCAATCTGGACCGCCCTTGCAAACATCGAACCAGCACTCTTCAACCCGAAAGGCATCCGTATGAAACAATACGTACCACATGGGGTGATGAATGCTGTTTTCTCTTCGTCTTCTCTTGTCATGAAGATCTGGTGGTAGCCGGAGTATGCATCGAGGAATGACAACAGATCACACCCAGCCGTGGAGTCAACAATCTGGTCGATGCGCGGCAACGGGAAGGGGTCTTTAGTACAAGCCTTATTGATATCTGTGTAATCAATACATAGCCTCCACTTCCCATTTGCCTTGCGCACTACGACCGGATTGGCCAACCACGTTCGATGGAGCACTCCTCTTACCAAACCCGCTGCTTCCAGTTTCCGGATTTATTCTGTGATGAACTCTTGTCGTTCCAAAGCTTGCTTTCTGACCTTCTGCTTGACGGGCCGCGCATGAGGACAGACAGCAAGGTGGTGCTCAATCACCTCCCTGGGAACGCAGGGGATGTCGGAAGCTTGCCATGCAAACACATCGACATTCGCCCGCAGGAAGGTGACGAGCGCGTCTTCCTATTTGTCGTCAAGGGTGGAGCTTATGGTGAAAGCTCCTCCCGTGCCGTCTTCATTGACGGAAACCTTCTTGGTTCCCGGCGGTATGTCCCTGGACTTCTTGTTCCCGCCGGTGGAGCTCTCTGGCACGTCCTCGACGGCAGCGCTACACTCCGAAGAGGTGCGCTTGCCGGAGTGGGTGCCCGAGGTCTCACCGGTCTTCTTCTTCTTCTTCCCTCCCGGGGTCTCAGCGGCAGGAGCAAGTGCCTTAGTGGCGGCACCTGCTGCAACTGCTTGCTGGTACAGTTGGTCAGCGCAAATCAGCGCATCTTTCTTGTCGGAGGGGATGGTGATGATTGTCACGAGCCCTGGCATCTTCAGGGTGTTGTATGCGTAGTGTGACGCCGCCATGAACTTGGCCAGCGCTGGGCGGCCAAGGATCCCGTTGTAGGGCAAGGGGATCTTGGCGACATCAAACACGATCCTCTCCATCCTGAAGTTCAGGTCGCTTCCAAAAGTTACGGGCAGCGTGACCTTTCCCTTGGGTTGGCTTCTTCCCGGGTTGACCCCTTGAAACGTGCCCGTCTCTTCGAGGTCTCCGCCAGGAATCTGCAGTTTCTCGATCATGGCAGGCGAGATTAAGTTCAGACCGGCCCCGCCCTCGACTAGCATCTTTGTCACCTTGAGGTTGCGTATTGTTGGTGAAACCAACAATGGCAAGCACCCGACCGCAGTAGTGCGATCAGGGTGATCCTCAGTGTCAAAGATGATAGGTGTGCTGGACCACTTCAGCGGCCTTTGGGCATCAAACGACGGCTCTGCCGCTGTAATCTCTCATGCCCACTGTTTAAGCCGGCGGTGAGAAGTATGCAACGAGGCGCCGCCGTCGACGCACATGGCCTCTGCAGCTTTCTGAAACTCTTGGTCGCCGGACTCATCGTCCTCTTCGTGATCGTCGTCTTTTGGCTTTCTGTCACGGCCCCGGGCGGGCCTCTCCTGTTGTTTATCCTTGCCGCGATGGCCCGCCTGGCCGTCACTCTTCTTGCCGGACCCCTCAGCACCGTCTTGGCCCTTCTCCTTGTCCCATCTCTCATATTCAGCCCTCTGCTTCTTAGCGAGGAGCTCAACCTATCGGCAGTCTCGGAGAGCATGGCCTTTGGTGCGATGGATCTTGCAGTACCGCTTGTCGGAGTTTCCTGACTTCTCGGTAGCCGCCAAGGCCCGGCAGGCGACACATCCGGCAATTTCCTTGCCGGGGTCATCTGCCTTGGTTTTCTTGGTGGAGCCGGTGTCATCAGATCCCTCGACGGCAAGCACCGCTTTCCCTTTGCGCTTCCTTTTGCGGCGCCGGCCTTTCTTCGCCGGGGCCGCAATATCCTCATCTGAGGAGTCGGTTTCCACGCCGGCATCTTCGCCAGGGTACTTCCTTCCCTCTTTGGCCCAGGCACATCTGTCAGCAAGAACATAAAGTTCTGCTACATCTTTCACCTTGTTCATTTCCAGCTCTTCGCGCATCTTGCGGTTATGCACGTTCTGATGGAACGCGTTGATGATGGCGGCAGGATGAACATCAGGGATGTTGTACTGTATCCGACTGAACCTTTGTATATACTTGCGGAGACTCTCACCTCCCTTCTGGGGAATGACGTGCAGATCGCTTGCTTGGCCATGAGCTTGGTGACCGCCAGTGAAGGCGCCCACGAACTCATGGCACAAATCCGACCAGGAGGAAATGGAGTCTACCGGCAGGTGCATCAACCATGACATGGTGTTGGGTTTAAGATCCAACAGAAAGTAATTCGCAAGCACCTTATCGTCGCGGGCTCCGGCAGCCTGCATCGCGATGGTGTAGATGCTGAGGAACTCGGACGGGTGGGTCTTGCCGCTGTATTTATCGCCCATGTCAGGTTTGAAGGTGCGGTGAGTGGGCCACTGGAACTGCCGCAGCTCACAGGTAAAAGCCGGGCAGCCTACCTCGTAAGGCAGGCCTCCAGGGCTCTCCGGTGCCGAGTGGTCCACAACAGGCCATGCTCGCCTGTCTGACTGGTGGCGCGCTCCGCGCCGGCGCTCGATAGTGGTCCGAGCGTCTTCATGTTCCCGATCCCGAAGGACCTAGCGCTGGTCACAGTGGGTCCGCGGGTCGGACGACGCTATGGAGATTTTGTCGCCCGTAACGTCGCGACGGGCAGGTGTCCGCGGTACCGGGCGAGGAGGAGGCGAATGCACCGTGGTCGCGGCGCCGCCGGCTTTCCTGCCACTGGTACGCGGGACTCCGTCGGAGCGTCGACCTGGGGGCTCCGACGGACTTGGTTTGTCTTTGGTGGCCACCGCAACAAGGCTTCGGATGGTGGCTCTCCATTCATCGAGTTTCCCCGTAGTGGGAGGAAAATCAAGGAGCAACTGCGCGCGCGCCAGGGCTTCTGCTGGCGTTGGTGGCAGCGAAACCTGCACAGATCACGACGTGCTTTGACTTCTGACCATGTCAGAAGGATCTCTATCACGATCGCGCGGTCGCATGCCATCTTCACCAGCGCCTCGGCGAGCGGGCAGGTCTTCTACATCCCGGGAGTGGCGCTCGGGGCTCTTCTCGCGGCGACGCCCGGGGTCTTAGGTGCGATTACGCCGTTCCTCGCGTGCCGCTTGAGAGGAGCGCGCCGTCGGCGCTGGCGTGGGAGTCTTGGAAGCCCTTGCGTCACCCTCGGGCGAGGGGGAAGCGATCCTGGAAGGCCCCGCGCCACCCGCAGAGGGCCCAACTCCGTCTTTGGATTTGGCGGCGTGCGGCCCGTTACCAGGCGCACGAACATCGCCGCCTCCCAAACTCCGGCTGCTGGGACGGTGTTGGTGTTCGCGAACAGTGCCCCGGGTCCTTTCTGCGACCGGTCCGCTGCTCGCCCGCGTCGGGACGGGATGCCCGGCTTCCGACGGGCCAACCGCCACCGTCGTCTTCTTCTTGGGCGCCATGACGATGAAGAAGTGTTGAACTGTCTGCCAAAGCCGATTCTGACAACTGCGCCCCCTACCTGGCCCGCCAAAGATGTCGGAGATGAAACGACGCCTATGGGATCACAAGAATCCCTACTACGGTTGCGGGGCGCGGGGTTGTGAAAAGAGCGGATCTAACAGATAGACACGGTTCCTTTACCCAGGTTCGGGCCGCAAGGATGCGTAAAACCCTACTCCTGCTTTGGTGGATTGTATATCTGAGTTCCTGAGCTAGCTATAGGGCGTCAAGAGCTCCAAAAAGCCGAATCCTCCTCCTGGTCTCCTTGGGCCTCCTTTTATAGGAAAGGGGTTGCTACAGTGGCACACAGGAGGTGGAAAGGGTACCGTAATGCGAGGCTATCCCTCGCATTACATGACAAGGCACATTTAATGCGCCCTGCTTAGGTGTCCTTGCTTTATCGGGGGCGCGGGAGAGCCCCGTCTCGTCCGTCGCCGCTCCCTCTTGCGTCGACACGCGCCCTGGCCAGCGGTGCTTGTGGTGCCATGTAGGCAGGCAGGCAGCTGAGGTGGCGCAGTGGTGGGTCTCCACGAAGATCTGTACGCCGCCACGGAGGTGCCTGCCCAACTGGTTGGGCCGGCAGCTGCATGCGAACGGCGGTGGGGGTGCGACTGGCGCGGGTCTGATGGTGGCCCCACGGGCGTCCTTGGCAAGGGTCTTGCCGCGGCCCCGACAAGGGTCTTGTCGCGGCGCTTGCTGTCATCCCCGGCAAGGCCCTTGCCGGGGGCCTTGTGGTCCTCCTTGGCTAGGATCCCGCCAAGGATCATCATCTTCTGAAGTGGGTATCTGATCTTGAATGTCTTCACAAAGATCTGCATGCCACCACGGGGATGTCTCCCGAATCCTTGCCCCATGGGGGCAGTGGACTTGAGGGTGACTTCGCTCAGTAAGTGTGGGGTGAGCTGCCACGGCAAGGGTCTTGCCGGGTTAACTAAAGCTGCCCCCTGGCAAGGATCTTGCCGGGGGGGTCTGCTCTGTCCCCTTTGCTCTTTGTGGTCTTGGCGTCATTCTGCTTCCCTTCAGCTTTGGCCTTACCTTGGCTTACCTCCCTTGCCGTGCTCGGTGTTGCGGCGCTCGTGGCTCAGACTGCCCGTGCACAGTTATAGGGGTAAAAAAGTGTACCCCTATTTTTGTACACCGACAATTGTACATGAGTATATATTAAAAAATATGCATCTTACCTTAGTTCATGCATGGTTCCAGATATAATCTCCTAGACATGCGTATGAATATATAGCATGTTCAAACGCACAACAAAGATTGATGCCCCCTTTTAGATCTGATTTACAAATGCCATTATCTCGGGTTCAAATAGATGAATGCACTTCCTATGAATTCGAATCTTCAAAACCCCCTTTATGTTGAATTCAACATGTATTCTATTTCGTAGCTAGCAATTTGGAATGTATCCATGTAAGTGACAAATGTATAAAGTGCTTCACACTAACAACATGGAGTGCACTAATTAATGTTTATATATGAATTGCAAAAGAAATGCATTGCCTGTATTTCAAACCGCTCTCACTCTATGGATCGATAATATGAAATAAACACATGCACATGTTAGAATTCAATAGAGTATGGGTGCTGATAGACCTATTTTCGTTCATACGCAAATTGCAAAATTCATGATCTCATCCAAAAATAATAATGCCATTTATATTTTAATTTAATGCGTAGAACCGCTTTTTACACGTAGATGCACTATGCCTTGGCCCGTTCTCTCAAACATGCTATATATCTCTCTATCTAACGCATAAGTGCACACACTTTATATACATCGGCATTTCTCTTTCACACATGCTCACAATCTCTCCCGGGGTGTCTCACGCACACACTCTCTCTGTATCTCTCTTTCTGACTACTATGTACCACTCTTTTTAGTAATCTCAGTTGGAAAACACTATTTCTCTCACATGCATGCGGTCTCTACTAGCCCTCTATACACACATATATGTGCCTACGTGTCTCCCACACGCACATTATCTTTAGGCCTCTCTCGCACACATTGCCCCCCCCACAGACACACCTCTCTCTTAGTAGTTGGTAGATATGATTCCATCAGGTCATTCGGTAGGATATCCCTGACTGTTAGGCTGGATGGTAATATGAGGCAAAGTTTTACCCAAGTTCAGACCCTTGCAGTTGAGGAAAAAGCCTACTCCTGGTACTGTATATTAGTAATAGGGGTGTGTACAAAGTACACGTGAATACCAGGCATTGTGCGTGTGTGTATACTATCGACGAACTATCCCCCAGGCTTCTATAACATACTCGGGGCCTAGGGTTACAAATCATATATAGTCGGCTTATCACCAGTGGGGATAGAGTCCTCCACGACTCTGGTAGCTTCGTGTTGTACGCCGAGTCCTCCACATGGGTCTTCATATAATGCGTCTTGGTCCAACCTATGTGGCGCAGGATGGAACCGACCCATGAGTCCTCATGTTGACCCACCACAACTAGAAATAATGTGCCCACCCCAACTAGAAATGATGTGCCCACCACACCACACACGCAATCGGCCAGTAAGAAAATAAGCATATACAATAGTACAGCGTTATACATGAAAGTTAATTGCATGGTGCATCAAAAAATATCTGTTCTGCATTGTGAATGTTTATATTTTCTCCTAAAATATTAGACACGGGAAAGAGAAACGAAGGGCATATCTCTCCTTGTCTCCACCGGACACCCCCTCTTTCTACACCACTTTCACGTACGCACACAAACTATCTCTCGGCGCTCTAAAAGTATGCATGCCCATGACACATTCACGCGTGACGGTCATTGTATTTCAAGCGAAAGCACTATATGGTCGGTGGGCTTCAGAATATGCTAATTACGGTCACCGCATATATTCTCGTGGTGATCATACGGTATCTAGCTCACGGTACGTCTTCGTATTTTGTTGATGACCCTGACGGACATTGTATTTGAAGCATGCTCCGTATTTTGTTGACGACACTTACGGTCATTGTATTTGAAGCGAAAGCACGATATGGTCACTGGACTTCAGAATAAGCTCATCACGGTCAACACATACATTTTGTGGTGCTAACCAACCTGTGGTTGGATGGTTAGGAGGACAGTGGTTTCTCGAGCCCACCAGGGTTAAAGTCCTGGTGCTCACATTTATCCTGGGTTAATTTCAGTATATTTCCAGCGATGTGTGTTCAGTGGCAGGAGACGTTCCACTCGACTACGAGGCACCTATGGTGACTTCGTAAAATCTCAAGATCATATGCTGGTTAACTCTCTCGAAGGTGCTCATAGGGGTAGGGTCTGCGTGTGTGCGCTTATAGCGGTGAGTGCTTGCGCGTATATATGAGCGCTTGCGTCTGTATCGTGTTAAAAAAATACATGTCATGATTATACGGTCACTGGCTCACCCGTACAACTCCGTATTTTTTCATGACACAATCAATTGGCCAGTCAAACGTTCCACGTGGAGCAACTAGTGTTGGACCATCGGGGCACGTAACCGTGGGGCCCACCTGTCAGCGCATATATGAAAGAAAGAAATGATAGTTTGAGTCTGTACCGTGTTAATAAAATACATTTTAGGGTGATCATATTGTCACTGGCTCACCATACAGCTCCGTAATTTGTTGATGACATGATCAATTGACCAGTCAAACGGTCCACATTCAGCAGCGCACATTACCATAGGGCCCACCCGTCAGCGCGTATATGAAGGACAGAAATGGTAATAAATTAGTGGTCGGTGGGGATTCGAAGTCGTGAGACCTCTGGTTGGCAGTCGCCGGCGGTGGGGGGGGCGGTGGCGTGGGGATCGCCGAAGAAAAAGCTCAGTGCGGGGGGGGGGGGGGCTAGAGGGATGGCCGGGGCGGCGGCGGACCGGCGGTGTGGAGTGGTTTCGGGGCGGGCAGGGCGGCATGGCCGCGCAGGCCAGTCACGGGCGGCGGCGGCCGGCGGTGGCTGGCCGCTCAGGGGGTGGAGGTTGAAGATAAACTGCACGCCCTTGATTTTGTATCCAACGGCTGGAAAATCTACTGACCAGATATGAAAAGGTCAGTCGACTGACGTGTAGCCTCACCCCGCACGTACACATGCATGAACGCAACACTCGCACGAACACACACACACACACACACATGCAGGCGTGCAACACTGACACGTACACATAACAAACACACGCACACATGCAGGCGTGCAACACTGACACGTACACATGCACTCATGAACACACACACGTATGCACACATGCATGCAACACTGAAACGTACACATGCACGCATGCAACACTCGCACGCCTGCATGCACACCGCACACGACGCAAGACACACGCTCAACCTATATGTGCATGCACCCTTTGTTAAGGACATGGATTGTTACGGGTATTAATGAATCATATCTTTTTTTTGCAAGGTTTAATCAATCTTATCTGTGATAAGCAGAACATTGATGTTTGCAGCGGTCTTTATGAATCACAACGTATCGAATGGGCTATCAACGTATATATGAAAATTTTAAAATTCTCTTACATTATATAGTAGGCTTGTCTAGATGAAATAGATGATGTCACACTCAATGAACAATCATCGGTTTATGAAATGCCGGCTTCTGACCACCCTGGCCCACCAAAAGTTCCACTGCCGTGCACTGCCTGCGTTGGGTCACTAACATACATGCCATGTACCCAAAGAGCCCACACGTCAGTGGAAGAACATCACGGTGTCGTACGTCAGAGTCGAGGGCTCCACTCGATGCACGCCCGGCTGAACACGCCTCCTTGCCGCATTTAAATGCCTACATGAAACCTGTGTGGAAGACGAGAAACCCACTCTGGACACACGTCCGTTCATGACCGGGCCGAAATTAAACGCAACGTCGACCGAGCTCCTCCCGTCCGCCATCTATTTAATCTCCTATTTAAACAAGGCCAAAGGCCGGCCAAGAATCGCACACCTCCACCGCTCCCCTATCTCCTCCTTCACCATTTTGCCACTCTTACAATGGCTTACGAAGAGTAGTTATCCCGCACCCAAGCCGGCTGGCTGGTCCGCCGGATATGAGCTATGCAGCTCGCTGATCCACCTCCCTCCCCTCGTCTGATGGAGCCAGTTACCGCCCCAAGCTGGCGCGCGGTTCAACAACTCGCCGCTCTAGGCAGCTCGACGAGGAGCGGCGCACGAGCGTTGCCGCTGCCGTCCACGCCGCCGCCTCGTACCGCGCCTCCCGTGTCTGCGACCGCGTCTCCCATTTCTATGGTCGAGACTCCCATGCCGGCGGCCGTGCCATGCAAGCAGAGATAGAAGCCATGTGTGCGGAGAGCGATGAGTAGGTGGCCAGCGCCTCCGCGTCCGCCGCCATCATCGAGGAGAAGTAGAACATGGGAGGCCGCCGCCGCTTGGGTCCCATGAACCACTGCGGAGGCGACGCCGGCGTACACAACAGGTGTCTTGCCGGATCCTTTTGTTGCGAGGACCTTGGTCGACCCCGCACGGGCTCCACGGAAGCGGAGAAGCCCCCTTCCACCATCATCTTCGGCTTCGGCAGTGTGGAAGCGATCCATTGATAAGTCCATTTTGCATCATGCTTTTATATCGATATTTATTGCATTATGGGCTGTTATTACACGTTATGTCACAATACTTATGCCTTTTCTCTCTTATTTTACAAGGTTTACATGAAGAGGGAGAATGCCGACAGCTGGAATTCTGGGCTGGAAAAGGAGCAAATATTAGAGACCTATTCTGCACAGCTCCAAAAGTCCTGAAACTTCACGGAGGCAGTTTTTGGAGTTAATAAATAATACTGGAGAAAGAATCAACCAGAGGGGCCCACACCCTTGCCACGAGGGTGGGGGCGCCCTACCCCCTAGGCGCACCTTCCTGCCTCGTGGGCCCCCTAGCAGGCCTCCGGTTCCCATCTTCTGCTATATGAAGTCTTTTACCCTGGAAAAAAAATCATAAGCAAGCTTTCGGGACGAAACACCGCCGCCACGAGGCGGAACCTTGGCAGAACCAATCTAGGGCTCCGGCGGAGCTGTTCTACCAGGGAAACATCCCTTCGGGAGGGGGAAACCATCACCATCGTCATCACCATCGACCCTCTCATCGGGAGGGGGTTAATCTCCATCAACATATTCACCAGCACCATCTCCTCTCAAACCCTAGTTCATCTCTTGTATCCAATCTTTGTCCCAAAACCTCAGATTGGTACCTGTGGGTTGCTAGTAGTGTTGATTACTCCTTGTAGTTGATGCTAGTTGGTTTATTTGATGGAAGTCCATATGTTCAGATCCTTTATGCATATTAATACCCCTCTTATTATGAACATGAATATGATTTGTGAGTAGTTACGTTTGTCCTAAGGACATGGGAGAATTCTTGCTATAAGTAGTCATGTGAATTTGGTATTCGTTCGATATTTGATGAGATGTATGTTGTCTTTCCTCTAGTGGTGTTATGTGAACATCGACTACATGAAACTTCACCATTGTTTGGGCCTAGAGGAAGGCATTGGGAATTAATAAGTAGATGATGGGTTGCTAGAGTGACAGAAGCTTAAACCCTAGTTTATGCGTTGCTTTGTAAGGGGCTGATTTGGATCCATATGTTTCATGCTATGGTTAGGTTCACCTTAATACTTCTTTTGTAGTTGCGGATGCTTGCAATAGGGGTTAATCATAAGTGGGATGCTTGTCCAAGAAAGGGCAGTACCCAAGCACCGGCCCACCCACATACCAAATTATCAAAGTAACGAACGCGAATCATATGAGCGTGATGAAAACTAGCTTGACGATAATTCCCATGTGTCCTCAGGAGCGCTTTTATCTATATAAGAGTTTGTCCAGGCTTGTCCTTTGCTAAAAGAAGGATTGGTGTTGGGGAACGTAGTAATTTCAAAAATTTCCTACGCACACACAGGATCATGGTGATGCATAGCAACAAGAGGGGAGAGTGTGTCCACGTACCCTCGTAGACCGATAACTGAAGTGTTAGCACAACGCGGTTGATGTAGTCATATGTCTTCATGATCCGACCGATCCAAGTACCGAACGCACGTCACCTCCGAGTTCAGCACACGTTCAGCTCGATGACATCCCATGAACTCCGATCCAGCAGAGCATCGAGGGAGAGTTCCGTCAGCACGATGGCATGATGACGACGATGATGATGCTACCAACGCAGGGCTTCGCCTAAGCACCACTATGATATGATCGAGGTGGATTATGGTGGATTATGGTGTAGGAGTCACATGAACATATTTCTGTGTTGAACTACTTTCCAATAAGGGAGCAGGTACAGTTACCTCATCAAGTTCTACTTTCCTCCCACTCACTTCTTTCGCAAGAAACTCCTCTAGAAAGGATCCATTATAAGCAACGAATATCTTGCCTTTGGATCTATGATAGAAGGTGTACCCAACTGTCTTCTTTGGGTATCCTATGAAGACACATTTCTCCGATTTGGGTTTGAGTTTATCAGGATGAAACTTTTTCACATAAGCATCGCAACCCCAAAATTTAAGAAACGACAACTTTTGGTTTCTTGCCAAACCAAAGTTCATAAGGTGTCGTCTCAACGGATTTAGATGGTGCCCTATTTAACGTGAATGCAGTTGTCTCTAATGCATAACCCCAAAACGATAGTGGTAAATCGGTAAGAGACATCGTAGATTGCACCATATCTAATAAAGTACGGTTACGATGTTCGAACACACCATTACGCTGTGGTGTTCCAGGTGGCGTGAGTTGCCAAAACTATTCCGCATCGTTTCAAATGAGGACCAAACTCGTAACTCAAATATTCTCCTCCACGATCAGATCGTAGAAACTTTATTTTCTTGTTACGATGATTTTCCACTTCACTCTGAAATTATATGAACTTTTCAAATGTTTTAGACTTATGTTTCATCAAGTAGATATACCCATATCTGCTCAAATCCTGTGAAGGTCAGAAAATAACGATACCCGCCGCGAGCCTCAACAATCATCAGATCACATACATCAGTATGTATTATTTCCAATAAGTCAGTTGCTCGCACCATTGTTTCGGAGAACGGAGTCTTTAGTCATCGTGCCCATAAGGCATGGTTCGCAAGAATCAAGTGATTCATAATCAAGTGATTCCAAAATCCCATTAGCATGGAGTTTCTTCATACGCTTTACACCAATATGACCTAAACGACAGTGCCACAAATGAGTTGCACTATCATTATTAACTTTGCATCTTTTGGCTTCAATATTATGAATATGTGTATCACTACGATCGAGATCCAACAAACCATTTTCATTGGGTGTATGACCATAGAAGGTTTTATTCATGTAAATAGAACAACAATTATTCTCTAACTTAAATGAATAACCGTATTGCAATAAACATGATCAAATCATATTCATGCTCAACGCAAACACCAAATAACACTTATTTAGGTTCAACACTAATCCCGAAAGTGTAGGGAGCGTGCGACGATGATCATATCAATCTTGGAACCACTTCCAACACACATCGTCACTTCACCCTTAACTAGTCTCTGTTTATTCTGCAACTCCCGTTTCGAGTTACTACTCTTAGCAACTGAACCAGTATCAAATACCGAGGGGTTGCTACAAACACTAGTAAAATACACATCAATAATCTGTATATCAAATATACCTTTGTTCACTTTGGCATCCTTCTTATCCGCCAAATACTTGGGGCAGTTCTGCTTCCTGTGACCAGTCCCTTTGCAGTAGAAGCACTTAGTCTCAGGCTTAGGTACAGACTTGGGCTTCTTCACTTGAGTATCAACTTGCTTGCCGTTCTTCTTGAAGTTCCCCTTCTTCCCTTTGCCCTTTTCTTGAAACTAGTGGTCTTGTCAACCATCAACAATTGATGCTTTTCTTGATTTCTACCTTCGTCGATTTCAGCATCACGAAGAGCTTGGGAATCGTTTCCGTTTATCCCTTGCATATTATAGTTCATCACGAAGTTCTAGTAACTTGGTGATAGTGACTAGACAACTCTGTCAATCACTATCTTATCTGGAAGATTAACTCCCACTTGATTCAAGTGATTGTAGTACTCAGACATTCTGAGCACATGCTCACTAGCTGAGCAATTCTCCTCCATGTTGTAGGCAAAGTACTGTCAGAGGTCTCATACCTCTCGACACGGGCATGAGTATGAAATACGAATTTCAACTCTTGGAACATCTTATATGCTACGTGGCGTTCAAAACATTTTTGAAGTCCCGGTTCTAAGCCGTAAAGCATGGTGCACTAAACTATCAAGTAGTTATCATACCGAGCTTTGTCAAACGTTCATAACGTCTGCATCTGCTCCTGCAATAGGTCTGTCACCTAGCGGTGCATCAAGGACCTAATTCTTCTGTGCAGCAATGAGGATAATCCTGAGATCACGGATCCAATCCGCATCATTGCTACTAACATCTTTCAACTTAGTTTTCTCTAGGAACATATAAAAAAACAGGGGAGCTAAACGCGAGCTATTGATCTACAACATAGATATGCTAATAATACCACGACTAAGTTCATGATAAATTAAAGTTCAATTAATCATATTACTTAAAGAACTCCAACTTAGATAGACATCCCTCTAATCCTCTAAGTGATCACGTGATCCATATCAACTAAACCATGTCCGATCATCACGTGAGATGGAGTAGTTTGAATGGTGAACATCACTATGTTGATCATATCTACTATATGATTCACGCTCGACCTTTCGGTCTCAGTGTTCTGAGGCCATATCTTCATATGCTAGGCTCGTCAAGTTTAACCTGAGTATTCCGCGTGTGCAACTGTTTTGCACCCGTTGTATTTGAACGTAGCGCCTATCACACCCGATCATCATGTGGTGTCTCAGCACGAAGAACTTTCGCAACGGTGCATACTCAGGGAGAACACTTATACCTTGAAATTTAGTGAGAGATCATCTTATAATGCTACCGTCAATCTAAGAAAAATAAGATGCATAAAAGATAAACATCACATGCAATCAATATAAGTGATATGATATGGCCATCATCATCTTGTGCTTGTGATCTCCATCTCCGAAGCACCGTCATGATCACCATCGTCACAGGCGCGCCACCTTGATCTCCATCGTAGCATCATTGTCATCTCGCCAACTATTGCTTCTACGATTATCGCTACCGTTTAGTGATAAAGTAAAGCAATTTATAGGGCGATTGCATTGCATACAATAAATATAGCATCATATCTTGACCATATCACATCACAACATGCCCTGCAAAAACAAGTTAGACGTCCTCTTCTTTGTTGTTGCAAGTTTTACATGGCTGCTACGGGCTGAGCAAGAACCGTTCTTACCTACGCATCAAAACCACAACGATAATTCGTCAAGTTAGTGCTGTTTTAACCTTCTCAAGGACCGGGCGTAGCCACACTCGGTTCAACTAAAGTTGGAGAAACTGACACCCGCCAGCCACCTGTGTGCAAAGCATGTCGGTAGAACCAGTCTCGCGTAAGCATACGCGTAATGTCGGTTCGGGCCGCTTCATCCAGGAATACCACCGAACCAAAGTATGACATGCTGGTAAGCAGTATGACTTGTATCGCCCACAACTCACTTGTGTTCTACTCGTGCATATAACATCTATGCATAAAACCTGGCTCGGATGCCACTGTTGGGGAACGTAGTAATTTCAAAAATTTCCTACGCACACACAGGATCATGCTGATGCATAGCAACGAGAGGGGAGAGTGTGTGCCCACGTACCCTCGTAGACCGATAGCGGAAGCGTTAGCACAACGCGGTTGATGTAGTCGTACATCTTCACGATCCGACCGATCCAAGTACCGAACGCACGACACCTCTGAGTTCAGCACACGTTCAGCTCGATGACGCCCCACGAACTTCGATCCAACAGAGCTTCGAGGGAGAGTTCCGTTAGCACGACGTCATGATGACGGTGATGATGATGCTACCGACGCAGGGCTTCGCCTAAGCACTGCTACGATATGATCGAGGTGGATTATGGTGGAGGGGGGCACCGCACACGGCTAAGATATCAAGAGATCAATTGTTGTTCCTAGAGGTGCCCCCTGCCCCCGTATATAAAGGAGGGAGGGAGAGGCCGTCCCTAGAGGGGGTGCGCCAAGTGTGGGGAGTCCTACTAGGACTCCCAAGTCCTAGTAGGATTCCCCTTTCCTTTCCGGGGTAGGAGAGAAGGAAAGAGGGGGAGAGGGAGAAGGAAAAGGGGGCTGCACCCCTTGTCCAATTCGGACCAGAGGGGGGGCGCGCGCCTCCTTCCTTTTGGACTCTCTCCTCTATTCCCGTATGGCCCAATAAGGCCCAATACTTCTCCCGGTGAATTCTCGTAACTCCCCGGTACTCCGAAAATACCCGAATCACTCGGAACCTTTCCGATGTCCGAATATAGTCATCCAATATATCGAGCTTTACGTCTCGAACATTTCAAGACTCCTCGTCATGTCCCTGATCTCATCCGGGACTCCGAACTACCTTTGGTACATCAAACCACAAAAACTCATAATACAATCGACAAGGAAACTTTAAGCGTGCGGACCCTACGGGTTCGAGAACTATGTAGACATGACCGAGACATGTCTCAGGTCAATAACCAATAGCGGAACCTGGATGCTCATATTGGCTCATACATATTCTACGAAGATCTTTATCGGTCAAACCGCATAACAACATACGTTGTTCCCTTTGTCATCGGTATGTTACTTGCCCGAGATTCGATCGTTTGTATCTCAATACCTAGTTGAATCTCGTTACCGACAAGTCTCTTTACTCGTTCCGTAATACATCATCCCGCAACTAACTCATTAGTTACAATGCTTGCAAGGCTTATAGTGATGTGCATTACCGAGTGGGCCCAGAGATACCTCTCCAACAATCGGAGTGACAAATCCTAATCTCGAAATACGCCAACCCAACAAGTACCTTTGGAGACACCTGTAGAGCACCTTTACAATCACCCAGTTACTTTGTGACATTTGGTAGCACACAAAGTGTCCTCCGGTAAACGGGAGTTGCATAATCTCATAGTCATAGGAACATGTATAAGTCATGAATAAAGCAATAGCAACATACTAAACGATCAATTGCTAAGCTAACGGAATGGGTCAAGTCAATAACATCATTCTCCTAATGATGTGATCCCGTTAATCAAATGACAACTCATGTCCATGGCTAGGAAACTCAACCATCTTTCATTAACGAGCTAGTCAAGTAGAGGCATACTAGTGACACTATGTTTGTCTATATATTCACACATGTACTAAGTTTCCGGTTAATACAATTCTAGCATGAATAATAAACATTTATCATGATATAAGGAAATAAATAATAAATTTATTATTGCCTATAGGGCATACTTCCTTAAATGGGCCATCTTGCTGCACCTTATTTACTTTCATTACTTGTTACCCGTTACAAATTAGCTTATCACAAAACTATCTGTTACCTATAATTTCAGTGCTTGCAGTGAATACCTTACTGAAAACCGCTTGTCATTTCCTTCTGCTCCTCGTTGGGTTCGACACTCTTACTTATCAAAAGGACTAAGATAGATCCCCTACACTTGTGGGTCATCAAGACTCTTTTCTGGCACCATTGCCGGGGAGTGAAGCGTCTTTGGTAGGTGGAATTTGGTAAGGAAAAATTTATATAGTGTGCTGAAATTTACTGTCACTTGTTACTATGGAACATAATCCTTTGAGGGGCTTGTTCAGGGTATCTTCACCCCGACCAGTAGAGCAAAGAGTTGCTCCTCAACCTACTGAACCTAATGAAAATGTCTACTTTTAAATTCCTTCGGGTATGATAGAGAAACTGCTAGCTAATCCTTTTACAGGAGATGGAACATTACATCCCGATTTGCACCTAATCTATGTGGACGAAGTTTGTGGATTATTTAAGCTTGGAGGTATGCCCGAGGATGTTATCAAGAAGAAGGTCTTCCCTTTATCTTTGAAGGGAAAGGCATTGACATGGTTTAGGCTATGTGATGATATGGGATCATGGAACTACAACCAATTGAAATTGGAATTTCATCAGAAGTTTTATCCTATGCATCTTGTTCATCGTGATCGTAATTATATATATATATATATATAATTTTTGGCCTCGCGAAGGAGAAAGCATCGCTCAAGCTTGGGGGAGGCTTAAGTCAATGTTATATTCATGCCCCAATCATGAGCTCCCAAGCGAAATTATTATGCAAAAAATTTATGCTCGGCTTTCTCTCAACAATCGCTCCATGCTCGATACTTCTTGTACTAGATCTTTTATGATGAAGACTATTGAATTCAAATGGGATTTACTAGAAAGAATTAAATGCAACTCTGAAGATTGGGATCTCTACGAAGGTAAGGAGTCAGGTATAATACCTAAGTTTAATTGTGTTAATTCTTTTATGGATACCGATGCTTTTCGTGAATATAGAACTAAATATGGACTTGACTCTGAGATAGTATCTTCTTTCTGTGAATCCTTTGCTAGTCATCTTGATCTCCCTAAGGAGAAGTGGTTTAAATATAATCCTCCCATGGAAGTAAAAGTAGTTGCACCTATTAAAGTTGAAGAAAATACTATCACTTATAATGTTGATCCTATTGTTCCTACTGGTTATGTCAGATGTGGGGTTCCGGCAAACCCTTAAGGTTCGAACACTGGGGTGCGCACGAAGTCTTTCCCTCCTACCGATTTATGCTTAGCTCGCTAAGGTCTTGCAGACGAACTCGATGAACTCACAACACAGAAAGAGACACGGGGTTTATACTGGTTCGGGCCACCGTTGTGGTGTAATACCCTACTCCAGTGTGGTGGTGGTGGATTGCCTCTTGGGCTGATGATGAATAGTACAAGAGAAGAACAGCCTCCTGAGGTTGAGGTGTTCTTGTGCGTATGACTTGTGGTGTGAGGAGTCGATGAACTTCCCCCTCTCCATTCCACCTCGGTTCAGATTGCCTCTACTGTGGTGGCTAGCTCTACTTATATAGGCCCTGGTCCTCTTCCCAAATGTTGAGAGGGAAGGGAGCCAACAACGGCGGGCAAATTTGAAGGGGACAACTAGTACAAGCTATCCTGAGAAAAGTGGTCTTCGCCTGCGAAAAGCCCTGGGATGACGCCGTCTTGGGCTCCACGATGACCTCTGCCTTGCCGTCCTCCTAGTCTTGGTCTTGTTGCACCAATATGGCAACCTTTGCCTGATGCCTCAATACTCTTCGTCTGCGCTTGCCTCCTTAGCACCAAAGAGGAAATGGGGACGCTGTGTGCACTAGCGCCCGCCTGGCACCCGTCTGGCGCCGTTCGTCATGGCTTACGTCACGAGTGCCTCGTGAGGTTTTCCCCACCTTGATATCTCCGCTCCTCGTGAGCCTGCCTGGATAGGCCATCTCAAGAGGAAGTCTTGCGTCGTCCGCCTCACGAGGCTTGGACCCTCGCGAAGGTCTTGGATGCCTTGTTGATGAAGATGGGCCGTACGGCCCGCTGCTTAGCCACGCCATGGGCCGCAGGCAGGCAAGTCCAGGGACCCCCGTTCCCAGAATGCCGACAGTAGCCCCCGGGCCCAAGGCGTGCTCGGGCTTGGCTTCGCGGCGAAGCAAAGGGTCAAGTTCAGAGTGCCGCGGGCCCCAAAAGCCCGCGGCCTTGGTCGACGCGTGGCGGTTGATTGGACGTGGGCGTCTCCGCTTCCCCACGCTGCCTCGACAACTGCTCACCCTGACAAAGTCTGGCGCGGGCAGTTCTTTCCTTCATTGCTTCTTCCTTGCCTTGCTCCAGATCCCCTTTCTTGCCCTTCGCCGCCGGCTTCCTCCAGATCTGCTCCACCCTTGCTCTGCTCCTGCAGCCCATGGCGCCGTGCAAGGTCAAGTCTTCCTCAACGCCGGCTTGGTACGAGCCGGCCCTCGAGACGCCCACCATCATGGAGAAGAGCCTCGCCTCCATGTGCCTACTGACAGTGGACGAGGGCAATGAGTGGGGGAAGACGGAGCTTCGGCTCGCCTCCGATGAGCCGGAGCCTGAGGGAAGCACCTTCTTCCCCTTCTTCTCGAGCAGCGTCGTTGTCGGGTTGGTTCCTCCTTTCTCTGATTTCTTTTATTAAGTCCTCAACCACTACGGGCTGCAGGCATTACACCTCCATCCCAACTCTGTCCTCCTCCTATCCATCTTCGCCTACTACTGCGAGGCATACCTTGGCGTCATGCCGTCTGTGGCACTCTTGCGCCATTTCTTCTTCCTCCGTGTCACGGGCGAGCATATTACCGGATGCGCTAATTTCATCGCCTGCGGCAAGGCCAACTCGATCTCGAGCACCGGGAAGAGGGCCGACAACATCCGATCCAAGTGGGTCATGATGGATGCACAACACGCCGACCCACGCATAGAGCTTCCAACAGCGGTGCCTCCTCCCAACGGGGGGTGGCCCAAGGCGGAGCTTGTCGACGAGCGGGCACCACTGGTGCTGGGGCACATGATGACCGATCTGAGGCTGGGCAACGCGAGGACGGCCAAGGTGACGGGGGCGATGCTCCTGAGGGAGTTCTTGATGCTGCGGGTTGCCCCGCTCCAGGCGCGCGCGCCCCCTCTGGAAGCTTGATGAAAAGGAAACCAAGACCCGCCTGAGGCCGGGGGACTTGCCTGATGACGAATTGGATGCCGTCTTGCGCCTCATAGTCGGGGACAACCAGGAGTACCCGACTAGCGCCTTCCTTCCCCTGTTCAAGCGCAGGGACTGGGAGGAATTCGTCGCCTCTAGGCCGACTTTTGATGTGCGTGGGCTAGTACCGCTGGCGCCTGCAGAAGCCCCTATGGCGCAGAACCCAGTGGAGGTTTCTTCTGATGAGTCCCTTAGAGGGGGAGAAGAGGGGGAGGACTCGGAGAAGACCCTGGAAGAGGTGGGGGAGACTTCCCCTCTAAGAAAGGCCGAGATTCTTCGCACCCTTCCTGACGATGCCGATGCCGATGCCCACCGAGGGGGTAGGGAGCAGCCTCCCATCCCGATGAAGAGCAGGCCGTCGTTGGTGGCCCGAGGCGTTCCTTCCTCCCCGACACCTCCTGGGGCTGGATCCGGCTACTCCTCCTCTCCGCCCGGCGCCGCCGGTGTCAGAACGCCCGCCCCTCAGGTCCCGCAGCTGTCAGGCCTCAAGCTTCTCAAGCGGTCAGTGGAATACGTTGCGGTGGACCGGTGAGTGTCTTAAGCTTCGCCTTGTCCTTGTTCGTGCTCGTTGTTTCCTGATGTTTACTCCTGGTTGATCAAGCCGACACCTTCGGCGAAGAAGAGGAAGGAGGATTCGGCGGCCGTGCCTCCCTCCGCAAGGCAAGGAAGCAGCAGCGCCCGTGTCTCCCCAGCTCGGTCTTCTTCGCAAAGCCAAGAGGAGCCTCGCCGCGTGGAGTCAGCCCCCATGGCCCCCTTGGCTCTGGAGGTTCCGGTACTTGGCGCGGCTGACAAGGTCCCAGCTGCTCCGGAACCCGCGGTCTCCCAAGCCCTGGTAACGACGTTGCTTCCTCCTTCCGCTACATCTCCACTTCCTAGTCCTTCTACTCCTGCTGCCACCTTGGAGCGTGCCATTTTAGAGATGACCCAGCTGCGGGCGGATCTCCTGAGCGTGGACCCGTGCTTGGTGGCCGGGGTTCTGGAACTAGCCTCTGGCTGGCTTCACTCTGATATGGCCGTTCGCGCGGCGCTGGGCCAAGCTGCTGCGGCTTCCAAGAAGGACAACCAAGGCGCCGCCAGCGCTGCAGCCGATTGTGAGGCAGCGCTGAAGGACGCCAAGGCCGCCCGTGACCGCTGCCAAGAGCTGGAGAGCGAGTTGCAGAGCCTGTGCAACAAGCATGCTGGAGAGGTGCGCTGCCGCCAGGAGAAGGAGGAGGAGATGAAGGCCTGGGAGGAAGCCGTCAAGAACCGAGATGCTGAACTGGTGGAGCTGGGGAAGAAGCAGGCTACCGAGCGCAACCGGTTGGAGGAGCTGGAGTGGAAGATGAGGATGAGGGAGGCCGATCTTGATGCCAAGGCGCGAGTCCTGGCGGAAGATCGCGTGGCCTTCGCCGATCTCAAGAGGAGGTCACGCGAGGCGCTAAAGACGCTCTACGAGCGCGGCCTGGAGAAGCCTCTGGACATCGACGAGGACGGCCCCACCCAGCTGCTTCCTATCGTGGTGAAGGCGCTTGAGGAGGTCGTCGACGGCCTCGCTCCCATGGCAGAGGCAGAAGCTCGCGTCCTGTCTTCAGCTGCACTGACTCGGGTTTTCAGCCATCTGCACCTCCGCGACCCCAACGCTCGCCTTGACGAGCTGCTAGAGCTGGTGGCTGAAGATCAATACGAGGAAGCCGCCGCGGCTGTGTGGGATGAAGTGGGGGCCTTGCTGAGGAGGTTCCGTGGCTTTGTCTCCGCTCCTCTGTCCGGTGTCGTCGACCTTGCGGCTGGTGGTGAATACAAAGCCGATCACGAGTGACCGCCTTTCGCAGGCGTTGGCGACGCCTGAAGGTGACCCACGGCCATTTCTCCTGTTCTGTTCCTACGACATGTAACCGTCCTCGTGGAGGTGTTTAGACTTCTATTTGGTATTGCGATTTCCTTCCTATTTGCTTTCATTCTGCGTCGGCAGAGCCCGGCCCCGCGCATACCTCAACCGCCATTGGGCTGACCGAAGACCAGGACGGACCAAGGAGTGAGGGTCTACGTGACCAGTTAGGCTCCTGAGTCACGATGATCTGGAGTCCCCCTTGACGCGCAAACAACATATAGGGAGAGTTCACTGGGATAGATTATTGTTCTACGTCGGCAGAGCCCGGCCCCGCGCATACCTCAACCGCCATTGGGCTGACCGGAGACCAGGACGGACAAAGGAGTGAGGGGCTACGTGACCATTTAGGCTCCTGAGTCATGATGCTCAGGAGTCCCCCTTGACGTGCAAACAATCCCGTACCTGCCCTCGCCGAGGCCTCGGGAGGGGCGCGCGATGCCCAGGTCCGGAGGACCTCGTTGGGTGGCGTGCGCTTGGGCGTGACCCGTGCGCAGCCCCCATTCTCAACCCCCATACGCGGCTTTCCCGAGGGGAGGCGTTGCGGTAAGGCTGGGCGCTGAGCTTTGGGCTCCCTGAGGTTGGCACGACCGTGGGGTCGCCGTCAGTTGTTTATCACCAGCGCGGAGCATAGCGCTTCTGCTTGTGCACGGGCATAGCCTCTCCTCGGCAGTGTCGTCAGCCAGCGCGGAGCATGGTGCTTCCACTTGGGCGTGGGATGCCCCCCCCCTCCGGGAGGAGCCCCCGGGGCGTGTACAACCCCGCCCTGACATGTGGCTTGCACGGCAGGGCTGTGAGGTGTATCTGGGCACTCGTGAGCTAGCGCGGGACTCACGAGGCCCTACCTCAAGGCGGGTTGCGCCTGGTCTTGAGTCTTGGTGACTGTATGCTCCTGCAAGGCGGTTAGATGCAAACACTCTACGTCCTCAGGTCCCGGCCCTCGAGCAAGCTCAGCTGCCGCTGGTATGCCAGGTCGCGATGCCGTGGTCAAGGCAAGGGGGTGAGGGCTGGAGAGCCAGTAAGAGCTCCTGAGTCGCGATGCTCAAGAGCCCCCTTTTAACGTGCAAGCGGATTGCATAGGGTGAACAGGCCCGCGGCGGGGGGCAATCGAGCAGGCGATAGCCATTCGCGGGTTAAGCATAAAGGGCAGATTGACTTGGATAAATGCAGGAAGATACACGCGACTGGGTCTGGCCTGAGCGACTTGGGGATGATGCAGCCCGAGGGGCGCCCCCTGCAAGGTAAGCTAAAGACTTAAGCAAAAGGGATACATGCCGCAGGGACGGACCCATGCGGCCTGGGAATAATGCTGCCCGTGGGGCGCTCTCAGCTTAAACGAACTTGGAAGATGTCACTTGGTTCTGTAGACGAAGTAGAGTTGATGTAGTTGAAGCCACGCGTTGAAGGGATGACTCCTCATGAGCCACCGGGACCCTGAGCCTCAGGAGGCTCTGGGGGCTCGGGAGGTTCCCTGAAGAGCATCTCCATCTCCTCCTGAACGGCGTGGATCCTAGCCTCCTGAGACGCTAGGACTTGCCGCAAGTTGCGCTGATGGGTCGACGCCACGCTCGGCAAGCCGAAGGGCATGCGAACGTAGCTGTGTGGTGGGCCCTCACAGTGGCCCGCACGCGATGGCCAGAAGCGCTCTTGATATGCGGCCCTGTTGAGCCCTGGGACATCGACGCAGAGACGCAGCCCGACATCCTCGCCCGGATGGGGTGTTGCGCCCTATGTGCGGCTGTGGCCGCGCATGGCTCTTGCTTCTTGCAATTCTTGGGTGGTCTTGGTGATGAACTCCTGGGTGGTGGGCACTCCTTGACCTGTGTTCTCCTGAGGGTAACGTGCCGCGAAGCACGCCTCCAAGTGGTGCCCAACCGTCTCCCTCGTGTGGTTGGCAAGGTCTAAGGCCCTCCAGAAGAGAGCCCCCAAGCCCTGCCTGAGGAGGGCGCCAGGCGCGCTTTCCTATGTGACGGAGGGAGGTGCCCCTGGAATGGGCGCTGATCCTGACGAGGCTCCTGACGCGGCGCCATCTCCTTGGGGTACTGCGCGGCACGGCAACTTCTTCTTGAGGACGGTCTCCGGAGTCCCTTCACTCCTGCTATCGGGGTCGTCGATTGCTGCGGCTTGAAAGGCGCTCTCAAGAGAGCAGACCGCATCCCTCTCTTCACACGGGACCGTGATGATTCCTCCGCTTCCCGGCATCTTGAGAACGTTGTACCTGTGATGAATGACTGTCATGAGCTTGGCCAGGGCTGGATACCCGAGGATGGCGTTGTACGGCAGGCGGATGTGCGCGACGTCAAAGTGGATGAGCTCGGTGCGGTAGTTGTCGCGCTTGCCGAAGGTGACGGGCAGGCGGACTTGCCCTATCGGTGTGGTGGAACCATCAGTCACTCCTGAGAAAGGCTTGGTCGGCTAGAGCTGTTCATAGGGCACTTGAAGGTTGTTGAACGTGTCAACGGATAGGACGTTGAGCCCTGCGCCGCTGTCGATGAGAGTCTTGGTAACTGTCGGATTTTGGGTTCCGGCAGACCCTTGAGGTTCGAACATTGGGGTGCGCGCAGAAATCTCTCCCCTACCGTTCTACGTCCGATCTCCTCGTGGGAACTGAGCTAGAAACGATGAACAACACAAGGGACACAAGATTTATACTGGTTCGGGCCACCGTTGTGGTGTAATACTCTACTCCAGTGTGTGGCTTGGTGGATTGCCTCTGGGGCTCATGATGAACAGTACAGGGGGAGAACAGCCTCGCGAGGGGTATTCTTGAGCTGGTGTGGTGTGTTCCACTTTGCCTCTCTGCTTGGGCTCTACCAGATTTCTAGATGCCTCTACTCTGTGGTGGCTAGCCCTATTTATGGAGGCCCTGGGCCTCTCCCCAAATAATGAGCGGGAAGGGAGCCAACAATTGGTCATTTCAAAGGGGAGCATCTAGTACAAGTTATCCTGACCAAAGGTGGTCTTCGGCTGCCAAAAGCGCTGGTGATGACGCCGTCTTGGGCTCCATGGTGACCTCCGTCCGGCCGTTCGGATGGTCTTGGTCTCGTTGCACCAGAATGGTAACCTTTGCCTGATACATCGGCCTGTGCTTGCCCCCTTTGCACCAAAGGGGAAACAAGGACTCTGCGCAGGCCGGCGCCTACCTGGTCTCGATTCGTCATGGCTTGCTTCATTGGATCCTCGCGAGGTACCCCGCCTTGATCTCTCCGCCTCCTCGCGAGCCTGCCTGATGAGGCTGTCTCTGAGAAGGCTTCCTGTCATCTGCCCCACGAGGCTTGGCCCCTCGCGAGGGTCTTGAGTTGAGCTGATAAAGATGGGCCGCGCTGGGCCCCCACTTGAGCCACGTCACAGGCCGCAGGCAGGCAAGTCTGGGGACCCCCGTTCCCAGAACGCCGACAGTAGCCCCCGGGCCCAAGGCGCACGCGGGCTTGGCTTAGCAGAGAAGCGAAGGGGAAGCGCGAAGCGCCACAGGCCCCAAAAGCCTGCGGCCTTGGGCGCCGCGTGTCGGTTGATTGGACGTGGGCGACTGCGCTTCCCACGACGCCTTGTTATGCGCCTGGCTAAGCGGACCCGCAGTTGCACACAGTTGTTCCTCCTTCTGCTGCTCGGTCGCCTCCTACCTTTCCTTCCTCTCCGAGCTCCAACCTCCGCTGCCAATCCGGCTCGAGCCCTTCCCCCTTCCCAACATCATGGCCCCGACGAAGAAAGTAAAGGGGAAGAAGCCCGCGCCTTCGTCCTGCGCACCTCCGACGGCGGCCCCCGCTGTCGACCGGTCGATCATACTCAATCCGAAAGATTTGGACAAGGTCCGCTCCGCCCTTGCTTCCTTCTTCAACGAGTGCGGACGAACCACAATTTGGCCTGCATCCCATGCCTTTCTTGCTAGGACCGTTACGGAAGTCCGATTCTTCGCCGACGCTCTATGGGCGGGTCTGGTTCCCCCCTTTTCTGCCTTCTTCAATGCGGTGCTTTCCCATTATCAGATCCACATGATGCACCTTGGGCCGGAGTCCATTACCCTTCTGGCTGTCTTTGCTTTCGTGTGCGAGGCGATGTTAGGCATTCCCCCTTCTGTTGCCCTGCTGCACCACTTCTTTTCTTTGCGCCTGAGCGACCCTACTTAGTGCTCGGGGTGTGTGAGCTTCTTCGCCGTGCTAGAGATGGTTGCTTCAGGGATCGACTTCGGCCTTCCTCCTTCTCAGGCCAGGTTCAGAGAGCGGTGGTTGTACCTGGACGTCGGGGTGCCCAGCCCCTTGCTCTCACACCCGACCTTGCCTGCTGTTCCCAACCCAGGCTGGGGTCATGAACCGCTCGCGAGCCCCCGGTTCGCCTTCGTCTGGCGCCGCTTCCAAAGTTTGAGGGCGCACAATGTGACAGCGCCCAAGGTGGTGAAGGAGTTCCTCCTATGTCGCGTTTCTCCTCTCCAGCGCCACTCTCGCCGGATGTGGAACTTTTTGGGGCGCAGGGACCACATGCGGCTTCAGGAGGAGGATTTGGCGCCTGAAGCGCTGCGGATGGTGCTCAGGGTCCTGACTGGCGATCCTTCCCCAGGCAGCCTACGGAGTGGTGGTGTCCTGTTGTATCTTTGTTCCGGCAGGGCTGATTTTGTGAAGCAGATGCCCAGCTTCGACGAGTGGGGGTTGCGCCCGGCTGGCCTCACGGGGCCACGCGAGAACCCAATCGCCATGGTCGCTCCTCCTGCCGCCCACAACGGTCCTCCCTCAGGCGACAGGGCGGAGGGACGAGAACTGGCAGGAGCTGAGGCGGCTGACGTTGAGGTGCCGACGCCACGAGAAGGCTTGAAGGCGGCGTCTCCCGAGGCTCGCCCTGGAGTGGCGGTTGGTGCAGAGCTGCGGCCGACGGCTCTTGAGGCCGGGGCTCCCGAGCCCCCAGCTGTCACTCACGAGGCGACGCCTGATGGCGACGACCATCCTAAGGCTTCTTCCGCACCACAGGCCGGTCCCCGCCCCAGGCGCTTAGGTCGGTTCCGCATAGACTTCGAGGCCCTCCGTAGGAGGAAGGAGGCCTTGGATGGCACCGACCGCCCTTGCCGCTTGTTGAAGCGTAGGAACTACTTTGCCATGGACGAGTAAGTCTTCTTCTTTCTCTGCTCATTTTCCTTGTTATCCTTGTGGCTGATTGTGGCCCTTCAGGCCCCGTCTTGCTGAATCCGCCGAGTCTGAGCTCGAGTGGCACTCTTGCTGCTGGACCGGTTGGTGGAGTGGTCCGCTCCATAGGGCACCTCGAGCCTGCTCGCCCGATGCCCTTTCTTCACGAGTCTCCTTGGGGCACGTCAGGCTTGCCCCGCGTTCCTCCTCTAATCATAGATGGTGAATGGCCAAGGTCTGTCCTTGGCTCCTCCTCCGTGGGCGGACTGACGCCGGGCCGGACTCCCAGAGGGGTCCATTCGGCAATGGCTGGGGCGGCAGCCCCCAGCCCCACGCCTGGAGGGGGCTTGCCGCCTAGGGGCCTTCCGCATGCTCCAGCGGGAGAGGGTGATGTGGAAGATGTGCTTAGGCGCGCTCGGGAGCGTCGCGCCTTCCACGAAGAGTTCCTCCAGGGGCAGCGGATACGGTAAACCGGGTCGGGGCAGAGCTTGCCGCCAAGGATGCGCGCCTCGAGGCCGAAGGCCTACGCCTCGCTGAGGAGAGGCGCAAGCTGAAGGTCGCCATTGCCCTAGCGTGTCATCAACGTGACCTTGACAACGCGAAGGCCGAAGCGTCGGTAGCGGCTTCGCGGGAGGCCTACTCCTGGGTCATCGAGGAGGCTCGGGAGGCAGACCAACGGCGCAAGGATGCGGAGGAGCGCATGTGGGAGCTCCAAGCCCGGAGCAACGCCCTGGAGCAGCAAGTGGAACTGCCCCATGCGGCTCTTGGGTCATTGCAGGAGGCCGCCGTCGACCGGGCGGAACTCCAGAAGCGCGAGGAGACGCTGACGCTGAAGGCCGCCGAGCACAGCCTTGACCTTGAGCGGTCGGAAACGAGGGAGCACCTGGTGGCCCAGGCGGAGGACGATGTTGCGGCGCGCGAAGCCCGGGTCCAGGAAGAGGTCGACCGCCGCGTGGCGGGAGCTCGCTCGGCCCTCGAGCGCAAATACGAGGTGAGGCGAGCAGGACAGCGGCCATCAAGGCCAAGATGGTTGAAGAGACGTGGCGTGCGGATTCCTCCGCAACTGCCCTTGGCGCGGCACAGGCGGAGCTGTCCTCTTCCCGGGCTGAAATGCTTCTTCTTCAACAGAGGGTTGATGACGCCGAGGCCATTGCTCGGCAGAACGAGGACGAGATCCGCTAGCGAAGGGTTCTGGAGCACGACCATGCTCCATGCTTCAAACGCTCAGGGAAAGGGCCAATTCAGCTTTGGGTGAGATTTTGCGAGGCTGCCGCTAAGGAGCCGCACGAGGCCAACTACACCGGCAACCTTCGGTTCTTCACTGACGTGGTGACGCTTCTGGAGGATCGTTCCGAGAGGGACCGCTGGCTTGTTGAAGAGAGGAGCAGAGCCCTGCTCAGGCGCGCCTTCTCCCGTGTCTTCAGTTATCTGTAGGAAAGGGATCCCCACTTTGATTTCGACGCCGCCATCGCACCCGTGCCCATAGCTGTCCGGGGTGACCTAGCGTTATGGGTGGAGAACAATGTGGATGCCCTCGTCAGGGCCTTTGCGCCTGATGACGACGGCGTGATCGTGGCCGGTGATGAAGGCGGCGTCGTGAATGAGCCTGGCGCTGATGGTGGTGCCGGCGGTGGCGACGACGATGTCAGTGATGCCAGTGACGCTTCCGAGGATGCCCCAGGAGACACGGTGAGCGATATGTCCGACTGACCGCATGTCTCCGCGGTTTGTCCTGCACAGAGAAGACTCGGGCTTGGCCCTGAAGAGTGTAAGAGCATTTTGGGAGGGGAGGCCCCTCATGTAAAGATTTGCAATCAGTACTCTGGTAAGCACAACCTTGCGCGTGAGTTTAGCCGCTAGCCTGGTGATGGTTCGGCTGATTCGTTTACCTTTTGACCCTGTCGAGCCCTGAGCGGGCCTGCGGGGGGCCGCTACGCCTCGGGTGTCTTATGATTAACCTATTGATCCTGTGATGAGAACCTCCGGAGAGGGCGATACGACAGCGGTCCTGGCTATGGACGTGCCTGACCCGGCCCGGCTCGCGAGGGGCTCGCGAGGGGGGGGGGGCAGCTGACACTAACTTGGGGCATAAAGCCGAAACCAGAACGCGAGAGATTGCTCGAACGAGACTAAACACCCCTCCCCAAACACACGCAAGTTTCGAGTTCAAATCCAACTTAAATCCAAATCGAAGAACTTTGCCAACAAGGAAGAAGCAAAAAAACAAAAGGCCGCGTCCGACACCTTGTCTAGTCTTCGACGTCTTCTCACCAACGCGGAGCTAAGTGCTGCCACTGGGCGTGGGCAGGAGCCCCAGGGCCTGAGGCCGGCGCTCCTGAGACTCCGGGGCGTGTACAGCCCCACTCATTATTACGTGAGAGTGTCACGGGGCGGCGAGCTTCACAGGCACTGGGCCTTCTTCACAGGTACCGGCCTTGCTTCATATCGCCAGACGTGGGCCCCGCCTTGCGTCACACTCTGCCGCCATTGACGGCGCCCAGAAACCAAGGACGACGCCAATGGGGTGGAGTGGTCGCCAACGGTTCCCGCGACAACCACGGGTCCTCTGCCGGGGGCAGGCCCTGAGGCACCTCCCCGGCAGAGGGCCTATCTCGTGAGAACGCCTTGCTCCAACCACCGCGGGGGCGAGCTCGGATCTCGGCCCCTCTCCTGCAGCCCCCTGCACCCTCCTCCTGAGGGATGGGAGGCTGCAGCATTGGGGCAGCCACCTGCTGCGGCGACCTGTACTTCCTGCGACCCATGGTTAGCGTAAGCTTGGTCCTGAGGGATGAGTGGTACCAGATAGTTGCTGCTGCTAGCGCAGTTGTCGAGGCTCTCTTGGGGTTCTTGAAAGAGCTCGGCTTCCGGCGCCTCCTCGTCCCAGCCGGGCCCGAGGAACGAGTCGTGATCTTCTTCAAGTGCGCGTCCTTGATCCACCATGCGGGGTACGTAAGCTTCTGGGACCACCACCTCGTGGGCCTCGCCATAGCGCCCCATATGCCACGCAGTCTGGCTTGGAGCGTCGCCCTGGGGGTGATGGTGCGGTGGTCCGCCGAGGCTAAAGGCCACAGTGCGCATCCCTTCGCCGGCCTGAGGAGGGGCCAGTGCGACTTGCTGCCCGGCGCCGACGGAGGTGTTGGCGCTGGATTGGCCCGGGAGCCCGCTTGAGGTCGCGTGAGCACGCACCATGCCGCCATGCGGCCCGTCCTAGATCTGGGGCAACAACTGGATTCAGAAAGGGGGTGCTCCTGAGGTGGCGGCGTCTAGGAGCTCGGCCACTCGCTTCAACAACACGTCGTGGCCACCTTCCAGCAAACGACACCGTTACTCAATTCTACTTGACCACTAGACTGTGGGTGATAAGGAGATGAAATTCTATGATTAACATCATACTTAGCAAGCATTTTACGGAAAGCACCATGAATAAAATGTGAACCACCATCAGTCATTAAATATCTAGGGACTCCAAACCTCAGAGAAATAACTCCCTTAAGCATCTTAATAGAAGTGTTATGATCAGCACTACTAGTTGGAATAGCTTCTACCCACTTAGTAACGTAATCAATAGAAACTAAAATATGTGTGTAACCATTAGAGGCAGGAAAAGATCCCATATAATCAAAGCCCCAAACATCAAATGGTTCAATAACAAGTGAATAATTCATAGGAATTTCTTGACATCTACTGTCGGTGTCAAAGCCGGCGGATCTCGGGTAGGTGGTCCCGAACTGTGCGTTTAGGCGGATGGTAACAGGAGACAAGGGACACGATGTTTTTACCCAGGTTCGGGCCCTCTCGATGGAGGTAAAACCCTACTCCTGCTTGATTAATACTGATGATATGGGTAGTACAAGAGTAGATCTACCACGAGATCAGAGAGGCTAAACCCTAGAAGCTGGCCTATGGTATGATTGTTGTCGTCCTACGGACTAAACCCTCTGGTTTGTATAGACACCGGAGGGGGCTAGGGTTACACAGATTCGGTTACAATGGGAGGAGATCTACATATCCTTATTGCCAAGCTTGCCTTCCACGCCAAGGAAAGTCCCATCCGGACACAGGATGAAGTCTTCAATCTTTTATCTTCATAGTCCAACAGTCCGGCCAAAGGTCATAGTCCGGCTGTCCGGACACCCCCTAATCCAGGACTCCCTCAATAGCCCCTGAACCAGGCTTCAATAACGATGAGTCCGGCGCGCAGATTGTCTTCGGCATTGCAAGGCGGGTTCCTCCTTCGAATCCTTCATAGAAGATTTTGAACACAAGGATAGTGTCCGGCTCTGCAAAACAAGTTCCACATACTACCGTAGAGAGAATAATATTTACACAAATCTAATCTGCTGACGTATTCCGCAGCGTGACATCACGCCACAGCCAAGCCTTTATTCGAATTGTTTTTACTGTCCCACCTCAGCGCGTTTCGTGAGACGGTTTCCTTGGCACGTCTTGTCAGAGCAGAGATCGTGTCCCCTTTATTTACGGGATTCTCATCAACACGAACGTGGGTAACCCAGTCGTGCCCGTTGGTATGTCCCCTCGATCAAAGGTAAGTCCCAAACGGTCACAGGGAGGGCTCTTGGTATTCAACCTCTTATAAAGAGACCAAGGCTTTACTCCTTTCTTTCAATCTCAATCGAATCCGCCTCTCGCCTCGAGTTCAAACACCCAGGGCTCCAGATTTAGGCGCTTCGGACCTTCGATGATGTCCGGCTCCTACCTTCAAGGCTGATGGATGCCACGGAGGAAGACGTACTAAAGCGAAGAGAGGCCAGGTATTTGACCGGCGAAATCTCGCATAGGCTGCCTGCTCAAGGGCAGGTTATTCCCACTCCCAAGCTCGGTGAGAGCTTGGTGTTCGTGTCTCACTTCCTCCGAGGGCTAGGCTTCGCGCCGGATCCCTTCGTGAGGGGGCTCATGTTCTATTATGGGCTGGACTTCCACGACTTAGCTCCGGAGTCTATCCTTCACATCTCATCGTTCACCGTCATGTGCGAAGCCTTACTCCGTATTACCCCTCACTTCGGACTGTGGCTCAAGACCTTTAAAGTAGAGTCGAAGATGATCGAGGGACAGCACGCAGAGTGCGGATGCGCTGTAATAAGCAAGAATGCTGACGCTCGGTGACCCAAGGGCTCTTTTCAAGAGGAGTCCAGCTTATGGCAACAAGAGTGGTTTTATATCAGAGCTCCCAGGGGCACCAAGTGGGTGGCGCCGCCTGCTTTAAGCTCGGGTCCCCTGCCCCGACTAGCGTCATGGGTCCATAAGGTGCTGGACAGGGGGCCAGCAAAGGATGTGCCCCTGCTGCAGAGCTGCATCCGAGATCTCCTGGAAAGAGACATCGGTATGGTCTTGGCGACACATGTTATGTTAATTCGCCGAGTTCTGCCCTACAAACGTCGCCACCTCCGCCTGTGGGAGTTCAATCCGGAGGGACCGTGATCTCTCCAACATTTTCTTGGCATGATGCCCGTGGAGATGTACAAATTGTTCTTTGGACCACAAGTAATGTGTCCGGACTCTACTGAGGACGCAGGTCTGAGCTGCAATCGTCCGGATACTCAAGTAAGTAGCCCTGTGCCTGGACACGCCATCCGTTCATTTACCACAACATCGCCCTTAAAAGAGTTGTTCTTGAAACAGGAGTGGATAGCGAAGGCGAAGTTAATCAGGTGTCCGGCACCCCTTTCCGAGACCTCGCCAAATCCCGTGTTAACCAGGATGCTGGAGATCGCGCCTTCGGAAGAAAACGAAGGGGGGAACAAGGAAGCTACGGCCTCCACGAAGGAGGCTGTCCGGAAAGGAGGAATCGAAAATTCCTCTCCTCAGGGGAAGAAGAGGACCGCCTCTGAAGACCCGAAGACCGTGATCTCAAAGCGGGGGAAGAAGTCTTCACCAGAGGGTCCTGTGCCGGGGGAAACCTCGGCCATACTATGCCCTCAAGGGGATCAGCCCTCTACCAAGCCGTAAGTAAAAAGGGTGTTTAAAAAATGAGAGAAATCCTTGCTTTATTTCTGAGGAAAATAACCGAAAATTTACCTTGTAGTTCAGATCTTAGCCCTTCTCAGCAAAGCTCGTCTTCAGGGGATCTTCTTCCGGAGATGATGGAGAGCGGAACGCCTCCCCCTGCCGTACCGCCTTACGAGGCGGGCGACCCCGAGGTATCGTCACGGAGGATTTCTCCTAATCCGGCAGGGCCGGAAGGCAGTCATATGGCCCCCCGAAGCTCTCTGTGTCCGGCCTTCGAAAAAAGCAATCGAACGAGTCCGGCACCACCTGGTGCACGGTTGGAGGTACTGAAGGATCTGCTAGGGCGAGCGTCTATCTCAGAGGAGCACCGTACGTTGATGGGTACGGTAATTGAAAGGATTTCGTCCGTGGAGAGCGGGTTGCATGAAGCTGAGAGGAGTTTACTGACAGGTTTTGAGGTTCGCGAAATGATGAACCTTTTGCCAGTTCCGCATATTTTAAGATGTGCCCTGCGTAGATAGTAGCCCCTAAGACTTTGTGTGCTGTCGAAGGCGACGGCATGCAGAGGATCATAGTCCCAGGTATAATTTTGCTGCCTTCCTATGGAGGTGGTGAAGTGTCCGGTGGCCAGCCGGACTGATGAATTTGCCGAGCTAAAGCGGCAACTTGACGTGGCAGATGCCGACATCGCGCTTGTCAACAAGCGACTTGACGAGGCACAAGGTATGTAATTTCTCCGGAGTCACCTGGTAAGAGGAGCTTGATGCCAGTATCTTACAACGTGTGTGCTTGATGCAGATGGGGCTACCGCTGTGGAGGACCTTCGAGCAGACCTTGCCCGAGCCAAGGAGCAAGCCAGAAAAAGCGATGCGGCTGCCCTAAAGGCGGTTGAGGAGCTGAAAGCCGAACAGGCTGCTCACTGCCGAAGCAAGAAGGAAATGGCCGAGATGGCTGTGAAGTTAAAGAACACTGCTGACCGCTGAAAGCTTATTGAAAAAGAAGATCGGGCGGAGCGGACAGACCTGGAGAAGGCCACTACAGCGACCAAGGATGCTCGTTCTGCGATGAGAGCGATGAAGGAGGAGCTACGTCAGGCCGGAGATATCGCGGCTGGGAAGCTCTTTATGCTGCGGATGAAGTTCGGAGATCCTAAATATGCTCCGTTGGACCGGATGTGGAGTTCAGCGGACGCACATCTGGATTTAGCAGCGAGTGTCGCTGATGCGGCCGAACACTTCCGAGATCAGACAGATCGTGAAGTGGAAAAGCTCTTCTGGTCGCAGTTCAACAATCCAGAGCGTCCGCTTCCATTGACCGATCGTTTGGCCGAATGGGCCGAGCTGAATAGGTTGTCCGGACTTGCCATGAAGTATGTCGTGGATCATCTGTAGCCGGAAATCCCAAAGCCGAACAGTTATTTTAGCTTGGTGCAGCAGTTCCTTGGTGCCGTGCCGTATATCAACGCGATGAAGAGGTCAGCATGCATGGAGGGTGCGCGGATGGCCCTTGACCGTGTCAAGACATACAGGGCAGAGATGGAGGCCGCTGCCGTTGCATCCCAAGATTCGGACGAAAGCCGAGTACCTGCCGAACACTACTTTCAAGAAGTTCTGGAGGGCACTCGTTTAATAGAGACGCAGTGCTCGAAGGATACCATGTTCGAATAACATGTATTCTTGTTTAAAACAATATTTTGATAAAATATAGAAGCTTTTTATACTTGTGCCTGCAAGAATTATAATACCACCTGTGCGGCCGTTAATGTATATATGTATATAATCTGAAAGATGGCAGTCGTCGGCTTCAGGCCCCACGCATATAATGCGGGGGTGTTCGCAGAAGGCGCATTTTCACACTTTATCCAACATCTTGGTCCATGAAGGAGGTGGTAGCGTAGCGAACTAGGCAATCGGACTATAATGCTTTATCACTTTCACTTAGCCATAGGAGTTTGACAGTGGGGCTACTATATAGCCCCTGGTGGCGCCGCGCTCGCCCGAATTCGGGGCGCGTTCGTGCCTGGCCGGGAAATGTCCCTTCGTTAATGCGGAGGAACCCGAAGATTCCGATAGGTCATCGAGTGGTCGACCAGTCTCACGCTATATCATGACAATTAGTTTTCGGCTTTCTCTACTGAGGTGCTCGCCTGGCTGAACCGGGGCACAATCGCAGTAGTTCTCCTGGTGCCGCCTTAGCCGATAGAGCGGAACGTAAGGGAGCAAAACACAGGAGCCGGGCAAACCCAACATTTGACCAAAGACATGATTCAGAGCTGATGGATATAAGGCCAAACTCGCGACGCCGAACACTCCCTAATGTATTCGGTCTTTATGAAAACGGGTTGAACAGTGCCCTTGGTAATAAGCCCCTGGTGTCCAGGTACGTGCAACATTCTGACGTGGCCACATGCCAAGACGCCAGCCTCCTTCTCGGGTATACTGAGAATCCGAGGGATGTGTATCAACAAGAGACAGTAAAAAAGGTTTACGCAGGGTCTTAATCTAAAAAGAATCCTTGGAACGGGTCCCTACTGCACGTCTGCGCCTGTGTCTCCATTGTGCCGTGTCCTGGACGGGTGTAGCACGGTGTTCTACTAAATAAACGGGTCCCTACTGCACGGTGTCCTGAACGGGTCCCTACTGTAAAAGAGAGGAACTTAGTTGAAAAAGTAGTCGTGCGAGATGTATGTTATACTAAATAAACAAAGTATAATTCAAGATGGGTGAAATTGAGCCTTATTATCGCTTGATTTACATGCGCGGAGCCCCTTGTATAGGGGTATACGGCTATTAAGCCTTTATCAATTGTATGTTTACGCCAGACTCGCCTAGCCATGTCCGTGGTCTTAACGACCTGTTAGTTGCTTTGGTTGGTGAAGCCGTTTTAGTGTGTGGCTGCCAAGGCAGCCGCACAGTCTTCCGCGCACGACGAGCGCTCAATATTTCCCTTTACTGACATGATGCCTCGTGGACCGGGCATCTTAAGCGTGAGAGATGCATAGTGCGGTATTGCGTTAAAGCGGGCGAAAGCTTCGTGTCCCAGTAGTGCTTGATAGCCACTTTGAAATTGGGCGATGTGGAAGGTTAGCTTTTCGCTACGGAAGTTATTGGGGGAGCCGAACATAATTTCTAGTAGGAGGAGCCCGTGCAATGGGATTCTGGGCCTGGCGTTACTCCTTTAAAGGAAGTATTGCTATGGCTAATTCTTATTGGGTCCATCTCCATTTTGCGGACTGAGTCCTTGTATATCAGGTTTAAACTACTACCGCCGTCCATCAGGACTCGTGTAAAGTGGAATCCGTCAATTATCGGGTCTAACACCAAGGCAGCCCAGCCTGCGTGTCGGATACTTCTGGAGTAATCCTGATGGTCGAAGGTGATCAGTTTTGACAACCAGTGGCGAGACTCCTTTGTGATAGGCCGCATGGCGCGTATCTCTGTGGGCGCCACTTCGTTTCTCCCTTTTGTCACGTGTAGTACGTTTACTGTTTTGACTTCTTGTGGGAATTTTTTTTGTTCCCCAATGCTTTGTTTATGGGGTTCATCATCGTCCTCACTTGGTGTATCCAGCCCCTTGTGTTCGGCGTTGAGTTTGTCGGATTGCTTGAAGACCTAACATTCTCTGTGGGTGTGATTTGCAGCCTTTCCGGGGGTGCTGTGGATTTGACATATCTTGTCCAGGATTTTGTTTAGGTTAGACAGTTTGTCCCTATTATCCTTGAGGGGCAGCTTTTGCTGACCCTGCCGAGAGCTTTTGAATCCGGCGTTAACTGCCGTGCTCTTCAGGTAGTTTCCCTTATTCCGCGCTGGTCTTTGCTGCGTTGTGGCTTCCCGTTTCCATCCCTGACTTCGGATGTACTTGGGTTGCTGGTGCTGCATCTTGCCAACCAGCTGTCCTCCCCCGCGCAAAAGCGGGTCATGAGGCTTGTTAATGCGGCCATTGTTCTTGGCTTTTCTTGGCCGAGGTGTCTGGCGATCCATTCGTCTCGAATGCTATTTTTGAAAGCTGCTAAGGCTTCGGCGTCCGGACAGTCGACTATCTGGTTCTTTTTAGTAAGAAATCTGTTCCAGAGCTTCCGGGCTGACTCTCCGGGTTGTTGAGTTATGTGACTTAAATCGTCTGCATCCGGTGGTCCGACATAGGTCCCTTGAAAATTTGCCCGAAAAGCGTCCTCGAGCTCTTGCCAACTTCCAATGGTGTTTTCAGGAAGGCCTTTAAGCCAATGCCGGGCTGGACCTTTGAGCTTAAGGGGTAAGTATTTGATGGCGTGGAGGTCATCTCCTCGAGCCATGTGGATATGGATGATGTAGTCCTCGATCCAGACCCCCGGGTCTGTAGTTCCATCATATGCCTCTATGTTTACGGGTTTGAATCCCGCTGGAAATTCATGGTCCAGCACCTCATCGGTGAAACATAGGGGGTGTGCGGCGCCCCTGTATTTGGGTGTGCCGTGGTATTCGGATATTTTTTGTGTTGCATTGCTTGCTAGAGTGTGCTTTCTTGGCCCGTAGATAGATCTGGTTGGGCCATCTTTTCGATGCGAGTCCTCGTGTGGATTGTGTGCTGGCTTGTGTGCGGTGTCATTTGCCGCTCTATGTTGGCCGTGAGGTCGTCTATCCGACCGGATGGCTGCTTTGTTTTTTGATTGCGGGGGCTCTAAGGCCTCTTCATCAAATTCCGGTAGTAGCTTTCGCTTCGGGTAGCTCTTTGTGTGGCGACTGCCGCCATTTTTGTCTGCGGTGTTGAGTACTTTGCTCCATCTGATTCTGAGTGCATCTTCCGCAGTCTTGAGCTTCCGCTTCTGCTTTTTCAGGCTACGCGCAGTGGCGACGAGCCTTTTGTGGAGGTTCTTCTACTCCAAGAACTTGTCCGGCGTGAGGTCGTCCGGACTATTATCTTTGCCGGGAGCGGGTTGTTCGGTTTGGTTATCCAAGTTGCCTTGTTCGGACGGTTGCTCGATGCCATGTTCATGGTCCGCCGGCTCGCCCTGCTCTGTGGCTGGGTCTGTATGACCACCGTCTCTGTCGAGGCGGGGTTTGGAATGGCACTTATGACGCCGCTTTGACTGCTTTTCGAAGGAACGATCCTTCATTGCGTCCTCCCGTTCCTCGTCGTCGTTTCCTTTGGGTGTGTCCACCATGTATACATCGTAGGATGAGGTGGCTGTCCAGTGCCCTGTAGGCGTTGGTTCCTGTTCGTCTCCTATATCGTCGTCCATACCATCGATGTCTTTGGATTCGAAGTCAAGCATGTTAGTCAAGTCATCGACAGTGGCTATGAAGTGGGTGGTGGGTGGGCGTTGAATTTCTTCGTCGTCCGCATCCCAATCTTGCCGGTCATAATCCGGCCAGGACTCTCCTGACAAAGAGAGAGCCCTTAGTGAATTCAGTATGTCGCCGGAGGGCGAGTGCTGAAAGATAGCCGCGGCAGTGAACTCCATGATTGGTGCCCCATCGGATTCGATTGGCAGGGGCGCGGATGGTTCAGAGTTCGGAGAAGAATCCAGTAATGTGGAGTCACGGGCCTCGCGAAGGATAAGGTCGGTGTTCGGCTCGATAGCCGTGGAGACTGTGGCCTCTGCGGCGGGGTCTAACCACCCGCCCTCGGTCGGCGCAGTTGGCTCCGAATTGAGGGTCAGAGCGGATGCGGGTGCGGCCTCCAGGACACTGTTCGGCGGCAGAGCTAAATCATGCCCATCGGGGCAATGCGACATACTCGGCAGGGGCTCGAATCCGTCGAAGATCAAGTCTCTGCGGATATCGGCCGTGTAGTTTAAGCTTCCAAACCTGACCTGATGGCCAGGGGCGTAGCTTTCAATCTGCTCCAGATGGCCAAGCGACTTGGCCCGCAGTGCAAAGCCGCCGAATACAAAAATCTGCCCGGGGAGAAAAGTCTCACCCTGGACTGCATCGCTAACGATGATCGAAGGGGCCATCAAGCCTGATGATGACGACACAGAGGAACTCTCAATGAAAGCACCAATGTCGGTGTCAAAACCGGCGGATCTCAGGTAGGGAGTCCCGAACTGTGCGTCTAGGCGGATAGTAACAGGAGACAAGGCACATGATGTTTTTACCCAGGTTCGGGCCCTCTCGATGGAGGTAAAACCCTACTCCTGCTTGATTAATATTGATGATATGGGTAGTACAAGAGTAGATCTACCACGAGTCTAGAGAGGCTAAACCCTCCGGTTTGTATAGACACCGGAGGGGGCTAGGGTTACACAGAGTCAGTTACAATGGGAGGAGATCTACATATCCGCATTGCCAAGCTTGCCTTCCACGCCAAGGAAAGTCCCATCCGGACACGGGACGAAGTCTTCAATCTTGTATCTTCATAGTCCAACAGTCCGGCCAAAGGACACGGGACTAAGAATTCTTTTTGAGTAGTAGCATAATTTGTCTGAGCATTGTCTAGAGTTTTACTAGCATATTGAATAACATTTAATTTCTTATCAACTCTTTGCCCTAGAACATCACCTACAACATAATCACTAGCATCACAAATAATTTCAAAGGGTAAATTCCAATCAGGTGGCTGAACGATAGGTGCCGTGATCAGTGCTTTCTTATGTATTTCAAATGCTTCTACACAATCATCATTAAAAACAAATGGTATATCTTTTTGTAATAAATTAGTCAGAGGCCGAGAAATTTTTGAGAAGTCCTTAATGAACCTCCTATAAAACCCAGCATGACCAAGGAAACTTCTTATACCTTTGATGTCCTTAGGACATGGCATCTTTTCAATAGCATCAACCTTGGCTTTATCAACCTCAATACCTCTTTCAGAAACTTTATGCCCCAAGACAATACCTTCATTAACCATAAAGTGGCACTTTTCCCAATTCAAGACAAGATTAGTTTCTTCACATCTCTGCAAAACTCGATCAAGGTTTCTCAAGCAATCATCAAAAGAGGATCCATAGACGGAAAAACCGTCCATGAAAACCTCACAAATCTTTTCACGAAAGACAGAGAATATAGCCATCATGCATCTCTGAAAGGTAGCAGATGAATTATACAAACCAAAAGGCATACATCTATAAGCAAAAGTACCAAAAGGTCAAGTAAAAGTGGTCTTTAGTTGATCATTGGCTGACACATGTATTTGAGAGAAACCAGAATAACCATCTAGAAAGCAAAAATCTGTATGTTTAGATAATCTTTCTAGCATTTGATCGATAAAAGGTATGGGGTAATGATCTTTTTTAGTAGCCTTATTTAATTTGCGGCAATCAATTACCATCCTATAACCTGTAATAATTCTTTGCGGAATCAATTCATCTTTATCATTAGGAACGACAGTAATACCTCCCTTCTTAGGGACACAATGGTCAGGACTTACCCAGTGACTATCAGCAATGGGATAAATTATACCTGCCTCAAGGAGCTTTAGTATTTCTTTTCTTACCACTTCCTTCATCTTAGGATTTAGCCGTTGTTGATGATCACGAACCGGTTTGGCTTCTTCCTCCAAATTTATTTTATGTTGACATAGAGTGGGACTAATGCCCTTAAGATCATCAAGAGTATATCCAATATCAGCACGGTGCTTCTTTAGAGTTTTCAATAATCTCTCTTCTTCATGCTCTAAAAGGTTAGCACTAATAATAACAGGATGTATCTTTTTCTCATCAAGATAAGCATATTTAAGAGTATCAGGTAACGGTTTAAGCTCAAACACGGGATCGCCTTTGGGTGGAGGAGGATCCCCTAGGATTCCAACCGGCAAATTGTGTTTCAGTATGGGTTCCTGTTTAAAGAATACTTCATCTATTTCCCTTCTTTCATTCATAAACATATCATTTTCATGGTCTAGCAAATATTGTTCTAAAGGATCACTAGGAGGTACGGCAATAAAAGCAAGACCAATAATTTCATCCTTACTAGGCAATTCTTCTTCACGGTGTTGTCTACTAAATTTAGAGAAATTAAACTCATGAGACATATCACATAGACTAATAGTAACAACATCCTTTTCACGGTCTATCTTAGCATTAACGGCGTTTAAGACGGGTCTACCAAATATAATGGGACAAAAATTATCTTGTGGGGAACCAAGAACAAGAAAATCAGCAGGATATCTAGTTTTCCCACACAAGACTTCAACATCTCTAACAATTCCCATTGGTGAAATAGTATCTCTATTGGCAAGTTTAATTGTGACATCAATATCTTCTAACTCAGCAGGTGCAATATCATGCTTAATTTCTTTGTATAAGTCAATAGGTATGGCACTAGCACTAGCACCCATATCACATAAGCCATGATAACAAAGATCTCCTATTTTAGCAGAAATAACAGGCATGCCTACCACAGGTCTATGTTTATCTTTAGCACAAGGTTTGGCAATTCTAGCAGTTTCCTCACAGAAATAAATAACATGCCCATCGATATTATCAGACAAGAGATCTTTAACAATAGCAACATTAGGTTCAACTTTAATTTTCTCAGGAGGTGTATAAGTTCTAATATTGCTTTTACGGACCACAGTTGAAGCTTTAGCATGATCCTTTATCCTAACAGGGAAATGTGGTTTCTCAACATAAGAAGTAGGAACAATAGGATCATTATAAGTGACAGTCTTTTCTTCAAATTTAATAGGTGAAGCTACTTTTACTTCTATGGGTCGATGATATTTAAACCACTTCTCCTTGGGGAGATCAACATAAGTAGCAAAAGATTCACAGAAAGAAGCTACTATCTCAGAGTCAAGTCCATATTTAGTGCTAAATTTATGAAAAACATCGGTATCCATAAAAGATTTAACACAATCAAACTTAGGTGTCATGCCTAACTCCTTCCCTTCGTCGAGATCCCAATATTCAGAATTGCTTTTTATTCTATCCAATAAATGCCATTTGAATTCAATAGTCTTCATCATAAAAGAGCCAGCACAAGAAGTATCGAGCATGGTGCGATTGTTATCAGAAAGCCGAGCATAAAAACTTTGAATAATTATTTCTCTTGAGAGCTCATGATTGGGGCATGAATATAACATTGATTTAAGCCTCCCCCAAGCTTGAGCGATGCTTTCTCCTTCGCAAGGCCAAAAATTATATATATAATTGCGATCACGATGAACAAGATGCATAGGATAAAATTTATCAATCGTTTGTAGTTCCATGATCCCGTATCATCACATAGCGTATACCATGTCGATGCATCTCCCTTCAAAGATAAAGGGAAGACCTTCCTCTTAATAACATCACTGGGTATACCTGCAAGATTAAATAATCCACAAACTTCATCCACATATATTAGGTGCTCATTAGGATGCTTTGTTCCATCTCCTGCAAAAGGATTAGCTAGCAGTTTTTCTAACATACCCGAAGGAATCTCAAAGTGAATATTTTCATTTTCATTTTCATTTTCAGTAGGTTCAGTAGGTTGAGGAGCAACTCTTTGCTCTACTGGTCGGGGTGAAGATACCCCGAACAAGCCCCTCAGATGACTACTTTCCATAGTAAAAAGTGACAGTAAATTTCAGCACATTATATAAACTTTTCCTTACCAAATTCCACCTACCAAAGGTGCTTCACTCCCCGACAACGGCGCCAGAAAAGAGTCTTGATGACCCACAAGTATAGGGGATCTATCGTAGTCCTTTCGATAAGTAAGAGTGTCGAACCCAACGAGGAGCAGAAGGAAATGATAAGCGGTTTTCAGCAAGGTATTCTCTGCAAGTATTGAAATAAGTGGTAACAGATAGTTTTGTGATAGGATAATTTGTAACGAACAACAAGTAACAAAAGTAAATAAAGTGCAGCAAGTTGGCCCAATCCTTTTTGTAGCAAAGGACAAGCCTGGACAAATTCTTATATAGAGAAAAGCGCTCCCGAGGACACACGGGAATTATCGTCAAGCTAGTTTTCATCACATTCATATGATTCGCGTTCAGTACTTTGATAATTTGATATATGGGTGGACCAGTGCTTGGGTGCAGTTCTTACTTGAACAAGCATCCCACTTATGATTAACCTCTATTGCAAGCATCCGCAACAACAACAAAAGTATCAAGGTAAACCTAACCATAGCATGAAACATATGGATCCAAATCAGCCCCTTACGAAGCAATGCATAAACTAGGGTTTAAGATTCTGTCACTCTAGCAACCCATCACCTACTTATTACTTCCTAATGCCTTCCTCTAGGCCCAAATAATGGTGAAGTGTCATGTAGTCGACGTTCACATAACACCACTAGGGGAGAGATAACATACATCTCATCAAAATATCGAACGAATACCAAATTCACATGACTACTAATAGCAAGACTTCTCCCATGTCCTCAGGAACAAACGTAACTACTCACAAAGCATATTCATGTTCATAATCACAGGAGTATTAATATGCATATAGGATCTGAACATATGATCTTCCACCAAATAAACCAACTAGCATCAACTACAAGGAGTAATCAACACTACTAGCAACCTACAGGTACCAATCTCAGACTTAAAGACAAGAATTGGATATAAGAGATGAACTAGGGTTTGAGAGGAGATGGCGTTGGTGAAGATGTTGATGGAGATTGGCCTCCTCCCGACGAGAGGAGCATTGGTGATGACGATGGCAGTGATTTCCCCCTCCCGAAGGGAAGTGTCCCCGGCAGAACAGCTCCGCCAAAGCCCTAGATTGGTTCCGCCAAGGTTCCGCCTCATGGCGGCGGAGTCTCGTGCCGAAAGCTTGCTTATGATTTTTCTTCAGCCGGAAGACTTCATACAGCAGAAGATGGGCACCAGAGGGCCATCAGGGGGCCCACGAGGCAGGGGGCGCGCCCCCACCCTCATGCACAGGGTGTGGGTCCCCTCTGGTATTTTCTTTGCTTAGTATTTTTTATTATTTCCAAATATAACTTCCGTGGAGTTTCAGGACTTTTGGAGTTGTGCAGAATAGGTCTATAATATTTGCTCCTTTTCCAGCCGAGAATTCCAGCTGTCGGCATTCTCCCTCCTTATGTAAACCTTGTAAAATAAAAGAGAATAGGCATAAGTATTGTGACATAATGTGTAATAACAGCCCATAATGCAATAAATATCGATATAAAAGTATGATGCAAAATGGACGTATCAACTCTTCCAAGCTTAGACCTCGCTTGTCCTCAAGTGGAAGCCGATAATGATAAATATGTCCACATGTTTAGATGTCGAGGTGTCGATAAAATAAAATACGGACATGAGGGCATCATGATCATTCTTATAACAACAACATATATGGATATTTTCATATGATTTCTTATGCTCAAGTAATAATCTATTCACAATGTCAAGTGTGAATCAGCAAGCCCACATACTCAACTATCATTTAGTCTTTCACAATTGCTAACACTCACGCAATACTTGTGGTTATGGAGTTTAATCGGACACAGAGGAAGATAGGGGCTTATAGTTTCGCCTCCTAACCTTTTACCTCAAGGGTAATGTCAACAATAATAGCTCATGCTAACTTACATCCAATTAGCTATATATATATATATATATATATATATATATATATATATAATATATATATATATATAGGTAAAATAGATGGGGCACCTAGGTGCCTGGGCACCTTGATTGTTTTGGAAACCATGATATATTTAATTAGTTTCCCACCCATTCTTCATGCAAGACTTTCCATAGTTACGATTTATTTTTGTTTACTAATTATTAGGCATGCAAGACTTGCCATATAATAAATCGTATTAATGTTTGATTTTATTTGAACTGCTATGGTTATCTAATGTGCGTATTTTTTTCCTAAATATCTAATACATACCAACTCGTATATACTCAACATTTTTTTGAACTATTATATTTCATTTTTGTTTCCTAACTATCTAATATGGTATCGAATACCTACTAATGAAATTATTTACATACATGGTATGTATATACCCAATAATTTATTTCCTAACTATCTAATACTTGTATCCGGTACCTACTGACGATGTACATACGCGGGTACATATATTCCAGGCTGCATAAAATATGGCTACATAGATACCCTGCTATGTAAAATATACCCAATGAACTCCTAGCATACCTTCGTAACAAAAAAATCTCCTAGTGTATCCACATACTTTATGTGACATGCTCACATAAATCTTCTAGTATATACCCAACGTACTTAAATAAAACAGTATACCCAATGTGTCTGCACACGTATATACCCGGCTATATGAAAAAGTGTAGAAAATTGTTGTAGGTATCCTGTCAACGTATATATACAGTAAAACATGGCTACATATATACCCGACTACATGAATTATGGCATGCATAGGTATCTGAATACCCGGGGTACAAATCTCACATCTGGCATATATATCAGGATCTTTCCAACACAGTGAGCTTGCCAAAGGATAAAATGTAAAAAGGAAAGGTGAAAATCACCATGACTCTTGCATAAGGTAGAAGATAAAAGTAAAATATAGGCTGTTCGCAGAGGGAAGTAGAGGTTGTCATGCGCTTCCAGGGTTGGATGCACAAAATTTTAATGCGAAAGAACGTCACTTTATATTGCCACTTGTGATATGGTCCTTTATTATGCAGTCCGTCGCTTTTATTTCTTCCACATCACAAGATCGTATAAAGCTTATTTCCTCCACAATCAATCATACATATTTAGAGAGCAACTTTTATTGCCTGCACCGATGACAACTTACTTGAAGGATCTTACTCAATCCATAGGTAGGTATGGTGGACTCTCATGACAAAAACTGGGTTTAAGGATATTTGGAAGCACAAGTAGTATCTCTACTTGGTGCAAAGAATTGGCTAGCATGAGGGGGAAAGGCAAACTCAACATGTTGGATGATCCATGGCAATATACTTTATCTCAGATATAAGAAAACATAACCCATTACATTGTAATCCTTGTCCAACATCAACTCTTTAGCATGTCATATTTTAATGAGTGCTCACAAGCATAAAAGATGTCCAAGATAGTATATTTATATGTGAAACCTCTCTTTTGTTTATTACTTCCTATTAATTGCAACGATGACCAAGGCTATGTCTGTCAACTTTCAACAACTTTTAATCATCATATTGTTTCTATGTGAAGTCATTACTCTCCATAAGATCAATATGATCTCTTTGTTTCTTTTTATTCTTTTCTCTTTTCTTTTATTCCCTCAAGATCATAGCAAAATAATCAAGCCCTTGACTCAACACTAATCTTTATTATATAGCTCACGGACCCAATTACATAAAGGGATCATAAAGCAAAACTCAAAACTAGATCATACCAAAAACTTTATTCTACTAGATCAAGATATTACTAAAAGGTTCGAACTAAGAAAAATGGTAAAGATAGAGATGTGATGGTGATACGATACCGAGACACCTCTCCCAAGCTTGGCAGTTGCCAAGGGGAGTGCCAATACCCATGTTGTCGTGGAATTGTCACGGCAGATGTCCTCGTGAAAGGACTTAGTCGTGGAGCCATTGCAACTAGGAAGCTTAAAGGGGTTAAAGCGGGTCCAAGGACACGAGGGTTTATACTGGTTCGGTCCCTTGCGGTGAAGGTAAAAGCCTAATCCAGTTGAGCTAGAATTGCTAGGGTTTCAATGACCAGGGAGCGAATCCGCTATGCCTGGCTCTCGATTTGATGTTACTTGCCCTAAACTGCCGCCGGGTCGTCCCTTTATAAACAGAGGTCGACGCCCAGAGGCTCATAGAGTCCCGGCCGGCTCATAAACAGTGTCCGGCTCCGTGACCACTTAATCTTGCCTTACAATACAAGTTATGCTCTTATGGCGGTTTATCACTACAGGCCTTAAGTCGCCTTTGGGCCTTGGGCCCTTAACTGAACCGCCATCTTCAAGCTTGATATTGTGCTTCATATGATGAATCGCCATAGCGTAACCCGGCCCCTCCTGGGCGGGTTACACTAGTAGTTACATCCCCAACATTAGGCCCCAGATTGATTTGAACCGGTTCATGTCAATCTTCAATATTTTAAGAAAAAGTCTTCTGCCTTCTACCTGTGCAAAAGTTATAACCCGCCATGACGTCATCTTATGAATTCATGATAACCCGCTATGACGTCATCTGCCATTAAATTCATATTTTATTCAATCATATCCCAATGGATCCTTATCTTTATGGCGTCTGAGTAGCTGGATAACCATGTTTCGGCCTCCTCCTTTCTCGCGCCTACTCTGCCAGTCTTCTCCTTATAAGTAGGCATGACCTTAGGTCTTTCTTCACTCCCCCCCTTTTTGTCGCCTTCTTCCTCTCGCGGCTCCGCTGCTGCTCGAGCTCCGCCGCCACCGCCGCCATAGAGCACCTCGTCTTCGTCGACCTTGGCCGCTGCATCAACCTGAATCGACCAGAGAACGGCGGCGATCCTCCGCAGTAGGTCTGCAGTTGTAAGTCCTCACCGTCCCGCACCTTAGATCCACATTTAGGGTTTGCGAGTTCATCTGTGTTCTTCGATGTTCATCACAGATTTCTCTATGGTTCCTTCATTGTGTCTTCTTTCGATCTAAAAGGAATACTAAACTCATGCGGTAGTTGTTTTGCATCTATTTCAGACTCTTAGTAGATCCCTTTTTCCAGTTCAGAGGCCTCATTATAACTCACAAGCTCATCTATACTAGATTTTTAGGTCTAGAATATTTTCTTTTCTGAACAACCATTTGATCCAAATTAATTGCTGCGTCCTATGAAACCTATTTTTGTACACTTAGCCGATGCGTGTATCTTGATAGATCCACTTAGCCATGGCGGCTCACACCATAGGCTCTAATTTGAGATGCTCAATAGATAACTTCAAACGCGCCCGGCGGCTTAGATAACCTCAACTGCTCATGGCGGCTTAAATAATCTGACATAATTAACCATACACCATTAGGCCCCTTTGTAAGCCACCATCTTGAGTATGAATTGAAGTATTTCTCTCCGACTTAAATTTGAACCAGAAATTTTTATTTTGTCGTAGGCTTCCATCTCCACAATGCCGCCCAAGGCTCCCAAAGCACCCGTTACATGCAACTGGGTCAAATCCATCGTCACAGATAACACATTTAATGATTTTGTTAAGACTGGTTATTGCTACCTCTTGAGCACTGCGTTGGATTTCCTTGAAGAGGAAAGGGTGATGCAGCACAGTAGAGTAAGTATTTCCCTCAGTTTTTGAGAACCAAGGTATCAATCCAGTAGGAGTCTACGCGCGAGTCCCTCGTACCTACAAAAAACAAATAGCTCAACGCAACCAACGCGATTAGGGGTTGTCAAGCCATTCACGGTCACTTACGAGAGTGAGATCTGATAGAGATGACAGATAATATTTTTCGTTTTTTTGGTATAAAGATGCAAGATAAAATAAAAGGCAAAGTAAAAAAGCAAAGCAATAATAAAGTGATGGAGATTAATATGATGAGAATAGACCGGGGACCATAGATTTCACTAATGGCTTCTCTCAAGAGCATAAGTATTCTACGATGGGTGAACAAATTACTGTCGAGCAATTGACAGAACTGAGCATAGATATGAGAATATCTAGGTATGATCTTGTATATAGGCATCACGTCCGACACAAGTAGACCGACTCCTGCCTGCATCTACTACTATTACTCCACTCATCGACCGCTATCCAGCATGCATCTAGAGTATTAAGTTCAAGAAAACAGAATAATGCCTTAAGCAAGATGACATGATGTAGAGGAATAAATTCATGCAATATGATAAATACCAAATCTTGTTATCCTCGATGGCAACAATACAATACGTGCCTTGCTGCCCCTACTGTCACTCGGAAAGGACACCGCAAGATTGAACCCAAAGCTAAGCACTTCTCCCATTGCAAGAAAAACCAATCTAGTAGGCCAAACCAAACTAGTAATTCGTAGAGACTTGCAAAGATAACCAATCATACATAAAAGAATTAAGAGAAGTTTCAAATATTGTTAATAGATAAATTTGATCATAAACCCACAATTCATCGGTCCCAACAAACACACCAAAAAAGAAGATTACATCGAATAGATCTCCACAAGAGAGGGGGAGAACGTTGTATTGAGATCCAAAAAGAGAGAAGAAGCCATCTAGCTACTAACTATGGACTCGAAGGTCTGATGTAAACTACTCACACTTCATCAGAGGGGCTATGGTGATGATGTAGAAGCCCTCCATGGTGGATTCCCCTTCCGACGGAGCTCCGGAACAGGCACCAAGATGGGATCTTGTGGGTACAGAAGGTTGCGGCGGTGGAATTAGGTTTTTGGCTCCGTATCTGATCGTTTGGGGGTACGTAGGTATATATAGGAGGAAGGAGTACGTCGATGGAGCTTCAGGGGGCCCACAAGGTAGGGGGCGCGCCCTAGGGGAGGGGGCGCCCTCCACCCTCGTGACCGCCTCCCTCCTTTCTTGATGGAGGGTCCAAGTCTCCTCGATCTTATCTGTTGAGAAAATCACGTTCCCGAAGGTTTCATTCCGTTTGGACTCCGTTTGATATTTCATTTCTTTGAAACACTGAAATAGGCAAAAAACATCAATTCTGGGTTGGGCCTCCGGTTAATAGGTTAGTCCCAAAAATAATATAAAAGTGGAAAATAAAACCCAATATGGTCCAAAACAGTAGATAATATAGCATGGAGCAATAAAAAATTATAGATACGTTGGAGACGTATCAGGCATCCCCAAGCTTAATTCCTGCTCGTCCTCGAGTAGGTAAATGATAAAAAGAGAATTTTTGATGCGGAGTGCTACTTGGCATAATTTAAATGTAATTCTTCTTAATTGTGGTATGGATATTCAGATCCGAAAGATTCAAGACAAAAGTTCATATTGACATAAAAATAATAATACTTCAAGCATACTAACTAAGCAATTATGTCTTCTTAAAATAACATGGCCAAAGAAAATTCATCCTTACAAAATCATATAGTTTAGTCATGCTCCATTTTCGTCACACAAGAATGCTCTCATGATGCACAACCCCGATGACAAGCCAAGCAATTGTTTCATACTTTAGTAATCTCAAACTTATAAACCTTCATGCAATACATGAGCGTGAGCCATGGACATAGCACTATGGGTGGAATAGAATATGATGATGGGGGTTATGTGGAGAAGACAAAAAAGGAGAAGATCTCACATCAACGAGGCTAATCAATAGGCTATGGAGATGCCCATCGATTGATGTTAATGCAAGGAGTAGGGATTGCCATGCAACAGATGCACTAGAGTTATAAATGTATGAAAGCTCAATAAAAGAAACTAAGTGGGTGTGCATCCAACTTGCTTGCTCATGAAGACCTAGGGCATTTGAGGAAGCCCATCGTTGCAATATAAAAGCCAAGTTCTATAATGAAAAATTCCCACTAGTATATGAAAATGACAAAACAAGAGACTCTCTATCATGAAGATTATGGTGCTACTTTGAAGCACAAGTGTGGAAAAAGGATAGTAGCATTGCCCCTTTTATTTATATATTTTTTGGGCCTTCTTTTTTTTCTTTGGCCTTTCTCTTTTTTTATTGGGACAATGCTCTATTGAATGATGATCATCACACTTCTATTTATTTACAACTCAATGATTACAACTCGATACTAGAACAAAGTATGACTCTATATGAAGGCCTCCGGCCGTGTACCGGGATATGCAATGAACCAAGAGTGACATGTATGAAAGAATTATGAATGGTGGCTTTGCCACAAATACTATGTCAACTACATGATCATGCTAAGCAATATGACAATGATGAATGTGTCATGAAGAACGGTATGGTGGAAAGTTGCATGGCAATATATCTCGGAATGGCTATGGAAATGCCATAATAGGCAGGTATGATGGCTATTTTGAGGAAGATATAAGGAGGTTTATGTGTGAAAGAGCATATCATATCACGGGGTTTGGATGCACCGGCGAAGTTTGCACCAACTCTCAATGTGAGAAAGGGCAATGCACGGTACCGAAGAGGCTAGCAATGATGGAAGGGTGAGAGTGCATATAATCCATGGACTCAACATTAGTCATAAAGAACTCATATACTTATTGCAAAAATCTACAAACCATCAAAAACCAAAGCATTACGTGCATGCTCCTAGGGGGATAGATTGGTAGGAAAAGACCATCGCTTGTCCCCGACCGCCACTCATAAGGAGGACAATCAAATAACACCTCATGTTTCAAATTTGTAACATAACGTTTACCATACGTGCATGCTACAGGACTTGCAAACTTCAACATAAGCATTTCTCAAATTCACAACTACTCAACTATCACGACTTTGATATTATCACCTCCATATCTCAAAACAATTATCAAGTATCAAACTTTTCTTAGTATTCAACGCACTCAAAAGAAAGTTTTACAAATCTTGAATACCAAGCATATTATTATTATTAAGCAAACTAGCGGTGTTACTCGCGCATTTGCGCGGCTAGATATATTTTATTGGTTTCGATTTTGAGAAAAATATTCTCTACCATGGATGTCGTATGCTTTTATGTTTCAAAATAAAGTAATTACATTGTTGTGGAATCATTTTCTGTAATGATTTAGTACGATATTAGGAACAACCTAGAAAAAGATATTAGAAACATTATATTCAAATTTCTGTGTGCCATTTTCGTTGATGGCTTAAAGGTTTCAATATTGTTACTATGTATTTTTTTGCATTGCACATATGTAGTTTGAAATATATCCGTTTTTGTTACTAAATGTGTACCACTTATTTTTGTACGTAATGGATTCTGCACTTATCGGTGTATATTAGCTAAACTTGCTAAAATCTTGTAGGTTATTCTTGGCAACAAACTCAAAGTAGTAAAACTTTTCACCTCATGTACCATATTTTATAAGGTACTAAAATTAATAATTTCATATCCTTTTCAGTCATTACCCCGCGATATTGGATAGATTCTACAACTTCGAAGTTGTCACATACATAAATAGAACTCTACATTAAGTCTCCCTACAAAAAAAGAACTCAAAGTGTTTATCTGCAAGCGTCTATCAGATATTTCTAAATAGTAGTATGACTTTTCATCGCCCTTAGAAAACAAACAAACAAAAATATATAGTACTACCGTGTTATTGTTAAAAAAACGACTTATATTAAGTTATAGCGGACAATGCATGAAGAATACTGTTAAATATATATAAAAATAAATGTTTTCTTTTAAGCTCATGTCGATGCTTATAATAAGTTCACCAGTTAAAGGGTTAACATTTCGTGTTTAATTTTCTTGTGTTATTCTTAAATCACTCTACTTCTTAGGCACCTGAAAATTCAAAAGGTGCTGACAATGTACGTATAAAATTCGATGGGAAGTGAGTTGACTATATAACAATGCACATCCCTTGCAAAAAAATTTTGCACATCAATGCATATTGTTACGTACAAAAGAAGCTACGAATACATGCTAAGATGGTTACGTCTAAAGGCACATGCAGTGCACACGAATATTACCCAGATCTGAATTTTACGATGTTGTTGTCTGTCATCTTTCATCAAATCTAAATCTTGCCACTGTTGTCTATCGTCTTTCAATCTTTTCTGTGTCAAGACGATGCGGTTATGTTCAAGGCACTAAATATACCATGCCTCGGATCCGTCGGGTATTCCAACGTTCATAGGCTCGTATGGGGTGCGGCATCTGCAAGGTATCATGGCTGTGGATGCATAGATATATAGTTGTCGATGCATCGCTTTAGATTTGGCAGGGGCCAAGGGTCGCTGCATATTTGTTGATGATGCATGCTGGAAATTTTCTTTGTTCAGTATGGTTCGTTCTGCTGCCTCATTATATCAGCAGGGGTTTGCCAAAAGTCCTCAGTCCTCACGGCTATGAAATTATGTGCCCTTGCAGATACGTATATGCATGCAACGGAAATCAATCAGGTAATTGTCCGTATGTATGTGCTACTTGTCTTTTGTTTTTCTCGTTGACTGCTTCTGATAGAAAACGATCAGTAGCGTGTATGTGTCCTTGTCCTACTCTCGTACATACACACGTATGTGTGTCCTTGTCCTACTCTCGTACATACACACATATACATATGTGTGTGCTACTCCGCTTCTTTTCCTTTTGCATGGTTTCCTTTTTCATAGGCCGTACGTGTGTTTTTCCTTTTTGACAAATAGGCCGTACGTACGTGTGCTACTCTTGTATATATTTCTATTTGGTATGTGCTAGATGGATATACGTCTAGTTGACTGGCTTTTTTAGATGGGCTCGTTGACTAGTTCCACCGCATATACATTGTCGAATCTTGGCCATTAAAATAATTTAATTCTAAAATGATAAATCATCACCATTCGTTTTCTACTGTTTTAATTAATTATATAATAGATAGATATGTGAAAAACTAATTCACTTATGCCATAAAAATGTTTTGTAGTCAATATGATGTTATTCCTGCATGTCAAAACCAATCATGTTTGTATCTATTAGTGTAAAGAATTTAAAACATTGACTATATGTTTAGTTATGCGTCTTATATTTTGAGAAGGATGATGTATCTTTGTTTACATGCATACTGTATATGCATTCAAATGGACCTTCTCATGAATACTTTGAACTGAAAGTGCTTAATTTATATAAAGTTTCTTACGCCACGTGAAACACTAATGAAGCAGTGAATACTAATTAATGTGATAAAATCATATCCTAATTCTTTTTGCTGAGATCGTAGATGATATCATCAGATGTATTATTATGATGATACTCTTTTTTTTGCAGGTCACTTGGACTTTCTGTACGTTAGTTGGCAGCCCTGCCCTTGCTTTTTCTTCTTGATGACATGGTCGTGCTTCCTTTAATTAGTTGCTGGGCAGCCGTGTTTTTTTACTGGAGCTGGCAGTGGGGCACTCGGACTCTTTATACTTGGCCGCCGTGACCTTTTTTTCCAATGGCCGTGCCTTTTTAGGAGTTTGCCAGCCGTTCTTTTTTTATGGGAGCTGGCATCCTTGCTTTGTACAATTGCCAAAGTACGTTCACTTCTAATTGTCCAGGACATATTTTTTAATAGAAAGACTTATGACTTTGACGGAAGATGTGGTGAACTATTCTTACGTGCCATGCCCAATTGTTGTACGCACCTATATTTGTATGTAACGCTATATCTATTAAATCTTAACCGTTAATCTATAAAATTGACGCTCAAGATAATATAATCTATGTGGACTGACGTGATGCTTTGTTTGACTCTTGTTTTAATTATATAATAGATTACCATGCTATTTAAGACTCTCAAAATAATCTAAGTGAAGCATGAGAGATCAATAGTTTCTATAAAACAAATCCACCACCGTGCTCTAAAAGATATAAGTGAAGCACTAGAGCAAAACTATATAGCTCAAAAGATATAAGTGAAGCAGAAAGAGTATTCTGACAAATTTAGATTCATGTATGGCTCTCTAAAAAGGTGTGTACAGAAAGGATGATTGTGGTCAACTAAAAAGCAAAGACTCAAATCATACAAGAGGCTCCAAGCAAAACACATATCATGTGGTGAATAAAAATATAGCTCCAAGTAAAGTTACCAATGGAAGTAGAAGAAAGAGGGGACGCCTTCCGGGGCATCCCCAAGCTTTGACTTTTTGGTGTCCTTGGATTATCTTGGGGGTGCCACGGGCATCCCCCAGCTTATGCTCTTGCCACTCCTTGTTCCATAATCTATCAAAAGATTTCACCCAAAACTTGAAAACTTCACAACACAAAACTCAACAGAAATCTCGTGAGCTCTGTTAGCGAAAGAAAACAAAAGACCACTTCAAGGTACTGTAATGAACTCATTCTTTATTTATATTGGTGTTAAACCTACTGTATTCCAACTTCTCTATGGTTTATAAACTATTTTACTAGCCATAGATTCATCAAAATAAGCAAACAACACACGAAAAACAGAATCTGTCAAAAATATAACAGTCTGTAGTAATATGTAACTAACGCAAACTTCTGTTACTTCAAAAAATCAGCAAAAATAGGAAGACCTAGGAAATTTGTTTATTGATCAGCAGCAATTGGAATCACTATTTTATCACGTTCTGGTGATTTTTAACAATTATTTTCGTGAACAGAAAGTTTCTGGAAATTACAGCAAGATCAAATAACTATCATACAAGAAGATCCTATAGGTTTAACTTGGCAAAAACACTAATTAAAAGATAAAACCACATCTAAACAGAAGGTAGATGAATTATTTATTCCTAAACAGAAACAAAAACAAAAAAAATAAAAAATAAAATGGGGCTGCCTCCCAACAAGCGCTATCGTTTAACACCCCTAGCTAGGCATAAAAGCAAGGATAGATCTAGGTATTGCCATCTTTGGTAGGCAATCCATAAGTGGCTCTCATGATAGATTCATATGGTAATTTTATTTTCTTTCTAGGGAACTGTTCCATGCCTTTATTTAATGGAAATTGGAATCTAATATTCCCTTCCTTCATATCAATAATTGCACCAATCGTTCTAAGGAAAGGTCTACCAAGAATAATAGGACAAGAAGGATTGCAATCTATATCAAGAATGATAAAATCTACGGGCACATAATTCCTATTTTCAACAATATGAACATCATTAATTCTTCCCATAGTTTTTTTAATAGTGGAATCCGCAAGGTGCAAGTTTAGAGAGCAATCATCAAAATCGCAGAAATCTAGCAAATCACACAAAGTTTTGGGAATAGTGGAAACACTAGCACCCAAATCACATAAAGCATAAAATTCATGATCATTGATCTTAATTTTAATAGTTGGTTCCCACTCATCATAAAGTTTTCTAGGGATAGAAACTTCCAACTCAAGTTTTTCTTCATAATATTGCATCAAGGCATCAAAGATATGTTTAGTAAATGCTTTATTTTGACTATAAGCATGAGGAGAATTTAGCACAGATTGCAACAAGGAAATACAATCAATTAAAGAGCAACTTTCATAATTAAATTCCTTGAAATCCAATATAGTGGGTGGCAACATCTAGGGTTTTATTCTTTTCAATCCCACTTTTATCAATTTCATCATCAAGATCTAAATACTCGAATTTTTGGAACGCCTTCTAGGTAAAGGTGGATCATATTCAGTTTCATGAAGATTCATATTGCAAAACAAAGATTTAATACGGGACACATCAATAACTTTTAGATCTTCATCTTGATTTTCATAGGAATTGGAAGAACACTGTCGGGGGAAATCTGCCTCCACGAACACCTATGGGGACCGAGCCCCTTTCTTGGTTCGGCGGGGGGCGGAGGTCGCGCTAAGAGCGGATAGAGGTGATGCACACAAGGGATTTACCCAGCTTCGGGCCGCAAGGATGCGTAAAACCCTACTGCTGCTTTGTGGTTTGGTATTGTGTTCTTGCTCGGGAGCGTGTGGTGCTACAGTACACGCGAGCTACTGGCGAGACCGAGCGTGAATGGCCCTCCCCCCCCCCCCCCGTGCGCATGGGGCCTCCTTTTATATGTGCAAGGGGTTACCCACAGGTGGCAACATAGGCGGGGGCAAAACTGGAAAACGCTGCGTTGGGTACAACTGTTTGCACAGTGCTATCATACCTAACTCTGACGGCAGGGGACAAGGGCATTAAATGCCCGTCCGCATCGCCCAGACGATGCAGGAAAGGGGACCGTCAGGAGCGCCACCGTTTGCCACGATGGCTACTCTGTCAGCGTTGCTTCGCCACCGCATGCCCCTGGCTGCGCAGCCTCTCGCCACGTACGCCTGGAATGGCCCCAGAGCGATGCGTGGGTGGATGAGCTGGAGCGCAGGTGCGGGGTGGTGACTTGCCGCGGCAAGCGCCTTGCCGCGGTTGGTGCCTTGTCGCGCCCGGGAGCTTATCGCTCACCGGTCCTTGCCGGGACGCGGGGCGCGTCGCAGCAAGTATCTTGTCGTGCCTTGGTCGGCCTTCCCAGCAAGCTCCTCTTGCCGGGGCCTTGTGCTTCGAGCGGGCGTCCCGGCAAGCTCCTCTTGCCGGGGCCTTGCTCTCTTCATGTGGCCTTCCCAGCAAGCTCCTCCTGCCGGGGCCTTGGCTCAAATACTTTGTTCTTGGATGGCCCAAAAAGGGACCACGGAGAGTTTTGGCGATCGCCTGGCAAGCCTTGTCGCGGGGTGCTACGACTGCCCGTGCACAAGTCCGGGGTACTAAGGTACCCCTACTTTAGTACACCGATAGGAGCCCCCGGGCCTGGGCCATACACGGTGCCGAGCGCTGTTGGGCCAGGCCCAAAACAGTGCACGGGCACGCGTGGCCTGGGTCACGCTGCATCTGCTTCTACGTCCACCACACCCTCCCCGAACGGCATGGGTCGAATGCGGCATCGTGGGGAGAGGCGTGCGTGACGTGGGCGGCGTGCGCGGGGCTGAGCCCCGCAGGCATGCGTCACGTCGTAATAAAGGGGGATGGTTCGCGCTATCCCCATAAGTGGAGGAAGGCGTGGAGGCGCGGCTCGTTTGCGGGACGGGGCCGAGGCACGGTTTCCGAGGCGCCCGCTCCCCATGATCACGGGGCGAGGGGAGGTCGCCTCATCCGTCGCCTCGGTCCTGCACACCGGCCACGCGGCTTCTATGCGCCTGGGGTCGCGGACGGTGGAGGCAGGGAACCGGGCCAAGGCAGCAGGCCAGTCCCAGTCGCATGTTCTTCCTGCGTCTTGATTGGCTGAGCGGGGTGGTCGAGCCCCCACCCTGCTCCTTTATAAAGAGCAAGAGGGGGGGCGACGAAAACCCACACTCCTCCATCTTCGCTTCTCTTCAGCTTCTGATCCCCTCTCTCCATTCGTCATGGAGAAAGGGAATCCTGGTCCTTCATCGGTGGCGGCGAGGGTCGCCACTAGGCAACGCGCCCCTCCTCCCCTTGCACCCGCGGTGGCGGAGCCAACCGTAAGGGGAAGGGGGAGGGGGAGAGGTCGTGGACGAGGTCGTGGATGAGGTCGTGGACGAGGCGGACGGGGCGACGCGCTGGCCTCGCCTCCGCCAGCGGCTCCTCTTCCCACGGCAGTCCACATCGGGGACGACCCCTGCGAGTTCTTCGTCAGGCTGCGCCGGGCGCCTCGCCGCCGCCTCCGCCTCCCGGCTCCCTTCGCTAGCGTGATGGAGATGGAGCAACCCGAGACGCTAAGGCTGCGCATGAAGGGCTGCGGGATCAGCGGCACGCGGGTCCACGTCGAGTCCCCAGCCCCCGGCGTGGTGTATCTTGGCCGAGGGTGGAAGACATTCGCCCATATCCACAGCTTGATGGAGGGTTTCACCCTCCATTTTAAGTTGATGGAGGGCGATCTCCTCTCCGTCAAGGCCTTCGGGGACATCGGGACTCGGGCCCGGTGCTGCGTGGATAGCTCCTCCGACAGCGAAAGCTCCTCCTCGAGCGAGAGTGACGAGGAGGGGAGCGACAGCGACGACGAGGGTAGCGGTCATCGGGATGAAGGGTCTGACTAGGCGCCGGTCGCAGCTCCGCGTGGCACCGGCGACCCCATCATCCGTGTCGCCGGCTCCTTGAGCTTCCCGGGGTCGTCTCCTTGGCGGCTGGCGTGGCGAGGCTGCGGAAGAGGAAGAGGGCTGGCGGCAAGGCCGTCAAGTCGGAGTACGAGGGCGAGGTGCCCTCGACAGCGTGCTGACGTCCTGCCGCCCCGTCGAGCCCTGCTTCCAGCGCCGCCGTCACCGTCCAGCTTTCAGCCGGCCCCCGGGGCGTTCTGTTGGTGTCTTCTGCCACCCGTAGCTCGCCTAGGCGCCCCTTTTGCCCTTTTCGCCTCCTTGTCCTACCTCCTGAGGAGAGAGACAAGAAAGGGATTACGGGCATCTTATCTTTTTTCAATCTGTAAGCCCTCGGGCCTTAGCTGTGTTTAAAACTTGTAATCCCATCTTTCATGTTTTTCATCCTCTCTGAGCTGTACCTGAGCGGAATGTTTTTAATGAAAAGGGGATGTTTGCCGGGCCATTTGTCCCGTGGGTAAAATCCTTCATGTCGTTAAGATGGACACTTCTTTGCCCGGCAACAGGCCCTGCCGTCTTCCCGCGCCACTCGACCTTCCTCACGCCTTTGGCGGAGGTAGGGATGAGGCGGGTTCGGGCTCCTCATTCCGTTCCTTTGCCGCCGCGGCTGCTACCAAAACTGGCCCCAGGAACGCGCTCCGGGGCTCAGAGTTAAGGGAGCACGACAACTTTTTAGGAAGGAACAAGGTTTTCGCATTCCTCAGTCCATAAGGGAATGCATGACAAGGGATGCAAAAACTTATCTGGGATTGCAGCCCCCGGCAACTTTGGCTTGCTGCGGGCGAATCTTCGTACTTGCAGCCCCCGGCAACACTGGCTTGCCGGGGACCAGATGCTGGCCCGCCCTTCTTCTCTTCTTCGTCCTTAAGTGGTCTGGCCGGGATATGCAAAACCCTGCGAACCAAAGGAAACGAAGGAACATGAAAAAGGACGCAGACTCGACCTCTAAGCTAGGGGTTAGCAGCTATTAGGCACTATCAACCCTAACCAAGGACGAGACTCGACTCAGCATGCATGCTAAAACTTAGGGCACCAGCGCTTCATTTACTGCTGCTCAGGGTCTGCGCCTGGCTTTGTACAAAGGATTACATGCAACAGCGGCAAGACTTGTACAAAAGTTTGGTTGCCGGGCGGGGCCCGACAACCACGCCTTACGGGTAAAACTTACGAAGATGCTCAATATTCCAGGAGTTGCTCACCGGAGTGCCATCTTCGGTCTCGAGGCGGACAGTGCCGGGCCTCGTGACTCGTCTCACCCGGTAAGGGCCTTCCCACTTTGGCGTCAACTTGTTATGATTCTTGGCGGACGGAGCGCGCCGAAGAACAAGGTCGCCTTCCTCGAAGCTTCTGGCTTTAACTTTGCGGCTATGGTAGCGACGCAAAGCTTGCTGGTAGCGAGAGGCTCGCACAGCAGCCTGAAGACGATCTTCCTCAAGGAGCAGCGCGTCATCTTCACGCAGCCGCTCTTGCTCAAGCTCATCATAAGCGAGCACTCGAGGTGACCCGTATACGAGTTCCGTGGGGGTAACTGCTTCTGCTCCATAGACTAGAGCAAATGGTGTCTGGCCAGTGGCTCGATTTGGCGTCGTTCTGATCGACCAAAGAGCCACCAGCAGCTCCTCGATCCAGTTTCTTCCGCACTTGTGCAGCCTGTCGAAAGTTCTGGTCTTGAGCCCGCGCAGTACTTCGACATTGGCCCTTTCAGCTTGACCGTTGCTCCTGGGATGAGCAACAGAAGCGAAGCAGACCTTGGCGCCGAGATCTTGGACGTATTGCATGAAGGCGCGGCTCATGAATTGTGTGTCGTTGTCGGTGATGATCCTGTTGGGGATCCCGAAGCGGCAAACAATCGACCTGAAGAACTTGACTGCTGACTGTGTTGTCACCTTCCTCACTGGTTCCACTTCTGGCCACTTTGTGAACTTGTCGACTGCGACGTACAAGTACTCAAAGCCCCCGACAGCTCGGGGGAAGGGGCTGAGGATGTCGAGCCCCCAGACCGAAAATGGCCAGGATAAAGGGATCGTCTGGAGAGCTTGAGCTGGCTGGTGTATCTGCTTGGAATGGAACTGGCACGCTTCACACTTGGTTACTTGTGCAGTTGCATCCTGGAGGGCTGTCGACCAGAAGAAACCTTGCCGGAATGCTTTGCCAGCAAGTGCTCTGGCACCAATGTGGTGACCACATATGCCTCCATGTATCTCTGCCAACAGCTTCTGTCCGTCTTCCCGGGAAATACACTTCAATTTCACACCGTTGCGCCCTCTTCTGTACAGTGTGTTGTCGACGAACTGGTACATACTCGAGCGCCGGGCTACTCTTTCCGCTTCTTCTTGCTCTTCGGGAAGTTCTCCGTTTTGGAGGAAATGGACAGTTTGCTGCGCCCATGCTGGAGCCTGTGGCTCGACAACAAGGACTGAAGGCACATCTGCTGCTGCGGGAACGTTTGCTTCGACGGCGAGGATCTGGGGCTCAGCCGCAGCTTGACGTTCCCCGGCAAGCTTGCCGGAGCAAAACTTGTCGGGAGTGTCTGCTTCTACGGAACAAACCCTGGGGTTTTCCGGAGCAGACGGCTCCTCAGCGCTCTTGGCGTCGATCTTAGGGACCTTCTTGGCGGCGGCTCCGGGGAGCTCTGCCGGAAGATAGTCGTCGGAGACCAACTTCCTCTTCTTGCTCTGTCCGGTTGATGGTGTCACGGATGGCTGAGTTAGCTTGAGCACAAAGGTTCCTGGTTCCACAGGTAAACTAAGTGCTGTGCACTTTGACAGGCCATCAGCAATGTCGTTCTCAGCTCTTGGAACGTGTTCCATTTGCAGGTCGTCAAAGCGCTCTTCTAGCTTCCTCACTTCATCAACATACGCTTCCATCAACGGACTCTGGTAATCTTTGTTCACTTGGCGGACGACAAGCTGCGAGTCACCCCTGACAATGAGCTTCTTGATCCCAAGTTCTGCCGCGATCCTGAGACCGGCGAGCAAACCTTCATACTCTGCAGTATTGTTGGTTGCTTGTTCCTTGGGGAAGTGCATCTGGACTACGTACTTGAGGTGCTCTCCGGTGGGCGCGATAAGCAACGCGCCAGCACCAGCGCCTTGCAGCGAGAAGGCACCATCAAAATACATCAGCCACTCTTTGCTTGCTTCTTTGGCAGGGATGCTCGTCTCCGGGATATCTTCGTCTGGTGTCGGTGTCCACTCTGCTATGAACTCCGCCAAGGCTCTGCTCTGGATAGTCGAGGTGCTCTCAAACTTGAGACCGAAGCTCGACAGTTCTAGTGCCCACTGGACGATCATGCCTGTTGCTTCTAGATTATGCAGTATCCTCTTCAGCGGAAAGCGGGTGACAACTGTAATCTCATGTGCTTGGAAGTAATGGCGCAGCTTTCTCGAGGCCATGAGAAGGCCGAAAAGCAATTTCTGCACACCAGAGTACCTTGACCTAGCCCCCTACAGGAGGGAGCTGATAAAGTAAACTGGACGCTGCACCATTTTCTTCTTCTGCACCTCCACTTGCTCCTGCGCGGATTCATCTTTGTCGGGGCTAGAGCTTGTCGGGGAAGCCCCCTGCTTGTCGCTGGACGTGCTTGCCGCAGTTGCTGGCTCATCATCTGCCTCCCTCTCCGCTACTAACGCAGCACTAACCACTTGATTGGTTGCCGCCAGGTACAGCAGCAACTTCTCTTGTGGTCTAGGCGCGACAAGTATCGGAGCGGAGGATAGGTATTTCTTCAAGTCTTGCAGCGCAACCTCCGCTTCCGGAGTCCATTTCACTGGACCCGCCTTTTTCAAAACTTTGAAAAATGGCAGGGCGCGTTCTGCAGACTTGGAAATAAACCTGCTGAGAGCCGCGACGCAGCCGACAAGCCTTCGTACATCCTTGACGCGTGTTGGTGCTTCAATCTGCTCGATGGCCTTGATTTTGTCTGGATTGGCTTTGATTCCTCGCTGAGACACGAAGAACCCGAGAAGCTTGCCGGAAGGGACTCCAAACACGCACTTCTCGGGGTTGAGCTTGAGGCTGATCCTGCGCAGGTTCGTGAAGGTCTCTTCTAAATCTCGAATCAGGGTTGCCCTGTCCCTGCTTTTGACCACTATGTCATCCATGTAGGCTTCCACATTTCTGTGGATCTGTGGCTCAAAAGCGGTCTGGACAACCCTCGCAAACGTCGAACCAGCATTCTTAAAACCGAAAGGCATCCGTACAAAACAGTACGTGCCACATGGAGTGATGAACGCGGTCTTCTCCTCGTCTTCTTCAGCCATGAAGATCTGATGGTATCCTGAGTAGGCGTCAACAAATGAAAGCAGGTCACATCCGGCCGTGGAGTCAACAATCTGGTCAATGCGCGGCAAGGGAAAGGGATCCTTGGGACAAGCTTTGTTAACATCAGTAAAGTCGATGCAAAGCCTCCATTTCCCATTTGCTTTGCGCACGACAATAGGATTGGCCAACCACGTCGGATGGAGCACACCTCTGACGAGGCCTGCCGCTTCCAACTTCTTGATCTCTTCTGCAATGAACTCTTGGCGCTCCACTGCTTGCTTCCTAACTCTTTGCTTGACGGGCTGCGCATGAGGACAGATGGCGAGGTGGTGCTCAATCACTTTCCTGGGAACGCCGGGGATGTCAGATGGTTGCCAGGCAAACACATCGACATTCGCCCGCAGGAAAGCAATGAGCACGCTTTCCTATTTGGAGTCGAGAGTGGCACTGATGGTGAAGGTACCACCAGTGCCGTCCTCCTTGGCGGACACCTTCTTGGTCGTTGGCGGAGCTGCCATTGTCTTCTTACTCTTGCCGGTGGAGCTCGATGGCGCGCCCTCGACGGCAGCGCAGCACTCTGAAGACGTGCGCTCGCCGGAGTGGGCACCAGAGCATTTGCCGAGCTTGGTCTTCTTCTTGCCGGCGGAGCTCGATGGCGCGTCCTCGACGGTAGCGCAGCACTCCGTAGAGGTGCGCTTGCCGGATTGGGCGCCAGAGCACTTGCCGGGCTTGGTCTTCTTCTTCCCTCCGGGAGCTTCAGCGGCAAGTGGCTTGTGATCCGCTGCGGCCGCTGCTTCCCGGTAGATCTTGTCGGCACAGATAAGGGCATACTTCTCGTCGCCAGGGACAGAGATGACGCTTATCGTGCCTGGCATCTTGAGCATGTTGTATGCATAGTGAGAGGCCGTCATGAATTTGGCGAGCGCTGGACGGCCGAGAATTCCATTGTAGGGCAACGGAAAATCGGCAACGTCAAAAGTGATCCTCTCTGTCCTGAAGTTCAGCTCGCTGCCAAACGTTATTGGCAACGTTATCTTCCCCTTCGGCTTGCTCCTTCCTGGGTTGATTCCTTGGAACGTGCCGGTCTCTTCGAGCTCGCTGTCGGGGACTTGGAGTTTCCGGAGCACAGCGGAGGAGATCAGGTTCAAGCCGGCCCCGCCGTCGACTAGCATCTTGGTGATCTTGAGGTTGCGGACTGTTGGCGAGACCAACATCGGCAAGCACCCGATCGCAGTTGTGCGGTCAGGGTGGTCCTCAATATCGAAGATGATAGGCGTGTTGGACCATTTCAGAGGCTTGCGCGACTCGACGGGTGGTTCCGCTGCATTGACATCCCGTGCCCACTTCTTGAGTTGGCGGTGAGAAGTATGCAGGGAAGCACCGCCGTCTACGCACAAGACCTCTGTGGCTTTCTGAAACTCCTGCTCACTGGTCTCGACGTCATCCATGTCTTCGTCTTCGTCGTCGTCTTTGTTCTTGTCGCGGCCACGGGGAGGTCTGTCCGTTTGCCGCTGCTTGTCCTTGTCGCGGCGTCCTCCCTGGCCGGGGCGCTTCATACCTGATCCTCCGCCACCTCCCCAGGCTCTCTCCTTGTCGCGCCGCTCGTACTCGGCCTTTTGCAGCTCGACGAGCCGCTCGACCTGCTTACAGCTCTGGAGGTCATGGCCCTTGGTGCGGTGGATCTTGCAGTACTGTTTGTTGGTGCCGTCCCGCTTGTCAGCGACCACCACAGCCTGGCAGTTGGCGCATCCAGCAACCTCCTTGCCGGAGCTACCAGCCTGGGCCTTCTTGGCGGCGCCTTCATCGCCGGACTGCTCAACAACCAGTACTTCTTGGCTCTTCTTCTTCCTATTGCTCCGCCGCCGGTTCTTCCTTGCCGGGGCGGTATCTTCACTGTCAGATTCTCCTGCTCCAGTGTTCTCTCCGGGGAGTTTCCTCCCTTCCTCAGCACGTGAACACTTGTCAGCCAGGGCATATAGCTCGTTGACGTCTTTGATCTTGCACATCGCCATCTCCTCCCGCATCCTGCGGTTACGCACGTTCTGATGGAACGCGCTGATAACCGCGGCAGGGTGGACGTCTAGGATGTTGTAGTGTACGCGGCTGAATCTCTGGATGAACTTGCGCAAGGATTCCCCTTCCTTCTGGACGAGCAGATGAAGGTCGCTCGCTTGGCCATGGGGTTTGTGGCCGCCTGTAAAGGCGCCAACAAACTTGTGGCACAAGTCTGTCCAGGAGGTTATGGAGTTATCCGGCAAGTGCATGAGCCAGGATCTGACGTTGGATTTGAGTACCAGCGGGAAGTAGTTGGCAAGGATCTTGTCGTCCCTCCCCCCAGCAGCCCGCACCACAATGGTGTAGATGCTGAGGAACTCCGACGGATGCGACTTGCCGTCGTACTTCTCTGGTACGTCTGGCTTGAAATTTTTCGTGCTGGGCCACTGGACTTGCCGCAGCTCACGGGTGAACGCAGGGTAGCCTACCGCGTACGGCAGGTCGCCTGGTCCCCCGGGCGCATGCATGTCGACAGAGGGCCCAGCGCGCTGGTCTGACTGACGCCGCGCCTCTCTCTGACGCTCGATGCGAGTACGAGCGTCTTCTTGTTCTCGCTCGTGAAGAACTTGGCGTTGATCGCGACGAGTTCACGGATTCAACGACGCGGTGGAGTCGTTGTCGTGATGGTTCCGGCGAGTCGGCGATCTTGGCCTTTGGGGCGGGGAGTGCACGGTGGTCGCAGCCCCGCCGGTCTTGGCGCCATCGGTTCTCTCCTGGCCAACCTGCCGTGGCTGCGATGCACTGTGCTGCCGCGGGGTGTCGCCGTTAGCGAAACTGATGAGGCTCTGTATCGTGGCCCTCCAGTCGTCGAGCTTGTCCGCTGTTGGAGGGTAGTCTAGGAGCAGTTGAGCTCGCGCCAGAGCTTCTGTTGGAGTGGCGGGCAGCGGTGGCGAACGGCGCGTGGAGCGGGATGTGCTCGAACTTCTAACTACGTTAGAAGGAGCAACACCCGGACCAGGCAGTCGCGCCACGCTCGCGCCGGCACATTGGTGTGAGTGTTGGCCTTGAGTGCCCTGGGATCCGCCGGCTCGATCTGGGTCCAGCGAGCGTATGGTACCGTGGGTGCCAAGACGCTGCTGGTCCCGTGCCTCCTGAGAGGGGCGTGGTGCATGTTCGGACACCGTGGCGCCATGAGCTGGCTCGACGACGCCCGTTCCGCCGCCGGTGCCGTCCCCACCACCCGTTTGCTCCAAGGGCGGTGGGTTCGACGCGGACGGACCGGCCACCTCCGGAGCTTTCTTCTTCGGTGGCATGTCGATGAAGATGATGGAGATCTAGCCTGTGCAGACGCCGGATCAAGTTCACACAACCTCGACGCCCCCTACCTGGCGCGCCAAAGATGTCGGGGGAAATCTGCCTCCACGAACACCTATGGGGACCGAGCCCCTTTCTTGGTCCGGCGGGGGGCGGAGGTCGCGCGAAAAGCGGATCGAGGCGATGCACACAAGGGATTTACCCAGCTTCGGGCCGCAAGGATGCGTAAAACCCTACTGCTGCTTTGTGGTTTGGTATTGTGTTCTTGCTCGGGAGCGTGTGGTGCTACAGTACACGCGAGCTGCTGGCGAGACCGAACGTGAATGGCCCTCCTCCCCCCCCCCGTTGCGCATGGGTCCTCCTTTTATATGTGCAAGGGGTTACCCACAGGTGGCAACGTAGGCGGCGGCAAAACTGGAAAACGCTGCGTTGGGTACAGCTGTTTGCACAGTGCTATCATACCTAACTCTAACGGCAGGGGACAAGGGCATTAAATGCCCGTCCGCATCGCCCAGACGGTGCAGGAAAGGGGACCGTCAGGAGCGCCACCGTTTGCCACGATGGCTACTCTGTCAGCGTTGCTTCGCCACCGCATGCCCCTGGCTGCGCAGCCTCTCGCCACGTACGCCTGGGATGGCCCCAGAGTGACGCGTGGGTGGATGAGCTGGAGCGCAGGTGCGGGGTGGTGACTTGCCGCGGCAAGCGCCTTGCCGCGGTTGGTGCCTTGTCGCGCCCAGGAGCTTATCGCTCACCGGTCCTTTCCGGGACGCGGGGCGCGTCGCAGCTAGTATCTTGTCGTGCCTTGGTCGGCCTTCCCAGCAAGCTCCTCTTGCCGGGGCCTTGTGCTTCGAGCGGGCGTCCCGGCAAGCTCCTCTTGCCGGGGCCTTGCTCTCTTCGCGTGGCCTTCCCGGCAAGCTCCTCCTGCCGGGGCCTTGGCTCAAATACTTTGTTCTTGGATGGCCCAAAAAGGGACCACGGAGAGTTTAGGCGATCGCCTGGCAAGCCTTGCCGCGGGGTGCTACGACTGCCCGTGCACAAGTCCGGGGTACTAAGGTACCCCTACTTTAGTACACCGACAAACACGCTTCAATAAATGCATCTTTCGTAGCACGCATCCTAGCGGTTCTTTCCTTGCACTCATCAATGGAAATTCTCATGGCTTTGAGAGACTCATTGATATCATGCTTAGGAGGAATAGGTCTAAGCTTTAAAGAATCAACATCAAGAGAAATTCTATCAATATTCCTAGCCAATTCATCAACTTTAAGTAATTTCTCTTCAATCAAAGCATTAAAATTGTTTTGCGAATTCATAAAGTTTTTAACACTAGTCTCAAATTCAAAGGGCATCTTATAAAAATTTCCATAAGAGTTGTTGTAGGAATTATCATAATTATTAGAAGGATTACTAGGATAAGGCCTAGGATTAAAATTCCCTCTATACGCGTTGTTACCAAAATTATTCCTACCAACAAAATTCACATCCATAGATTCATTATTATTCTCAATCAAGGTAGACAAAGGAATATCATTAGGATCAGAAGAAACACTCTTAGTAGCAAATAATTTCATAAGTTCATCCATCTTTCCACTCAAAACATTGATTTCTTCTATCACATGCACTTTTTTATTAGTAGATCTTTCAGTGTGCCATTGAGAATAATTAACCATAATGTTATATAGGAGTTTAGTAGCATCTCCTAAAGTGATTTCCATAAAAGTTCCTCCCGCGGCCGAATCTAAAAGATTTCTAGAAGAAAAATTCAATCTGGCATAAAATTTTTGTATAATCATCCACAAATTCAAACCGTGAGTAGGACAATTACATATCATTAATTTCATTCTGTCCCAAGCTTGTGCAACATGCTCATGATCAAGTTGCTTAAAATTCATAATATCGTTTCTAAGAGAGATGATCTTAGCGGGAGGAAAATACTTAGAGATAAAGCATCTTTGCACTTGTTCCAAGAATCAATACTATTTTTAGGCAAAGACGAAAACCAAGCTTTAGCACGATCTCTAAGAGAAAAAGGAAATAGCTTCAATTTAACAATATCATTATCGACATCTTTCTTCTTTTGCATATCACATAAATTAACGAAGCTATTTAGATGATTAGCGGCATCTTCACTAGGAAGGCCGGCGAATTGATCTTTCATAACAAGATTCAACAAAGCAGTATTGATTTCACAAGATTCAGTATTGGTAAGAGGAGCAATCGGAGTGCTAAGGAAATCATTGTTGTTGGTATTGGTAAAGTCACACAATTTGGTATTATCTTGAGCCATCGTGACTAGCAAGCAATCCAACACACGAGCAAACAAAAGGCAAATGAGAAAAAGGCAAACGGAAAAGAGAGGGCGAATAAAACGACAAGGGTGAAGTGGGGGAGAGGAAAACGAGAGGCAAATGGCAAATAATGTAATGCGAGAGATAAGGGATTGTGATGGGTACTTGGTATGTTGACTTTTGTGTAGACCTCCCTGGCAACGGCGCCAAAAATCTTCCTGCTACCTCTTGAGCACTGTGTTGGATTTCCTTGAAGAGGAAAGGATGATGCAGCAGAGTAGAGTAAGTATTTCCCTCAGTTTTTGAGAACCAAGGTATCAATCCAGTAGGAGGCTACGCGCGAGTCCTTTGTACCTACACAAAACAAATAGCTCAACGCAACCAACGCGATTAGGGGTTGTCAAGCCTTTCACGGTCACTTACGAGAGTGAGATCTGATAGAGATGATAGATAATATTTTTGGTATTTTTGGTATAAAGATGCAAGATAAAATAAAAGGCAAAGTAAAAAAGCAAAGCAATAATAAAGTGATGGAGATTAATATGATGAGAATAGACCCGGGGCCATAGATTTCACTAGTGGCTTCTCTCAAGAGCATAACTATTCTATGGTGGGTGAACAAATTACTGTTGAGCAATTGACAGAATTGAGCATAGTTATGAGAATATCTAGGTATGATCATGTATATAGGCATCACGTCCGAGACAATTAGACCGACTCCTGCCTGCATCTACTACTATTACTCCACTCATCGACCGCTATCCAGCATGCATCTAGAGTATTAAGTTCAAGATAACAGAGTAACGCCTTAAGCAAGATGACATGATGTAGAGGAATAAATTCATGCAATATGATAAATACCCCATCTTGTTATCCTTGATGGCAACAATACAATACGTGCCTTGCTGCCCCTACTGTCATTGGGAAAGGACACCGCAAGATTGAACCCAAAGCTAAGCACTTCTCCCATTGCAAGAAAAACCAATCTAGTAGGCCAAACCAAACTGATAATTCGAAGAGACTTGCAAAGATAACCAATCATACATAAAAGAATTCAGAGAAGATTCAAATATTTTTCATAGATAAACTTGATCATAAACCCACAATTCATCGTTCTAAACAAACACACCGCAAAAAGAAGATTACATCGAATAGATCTCCACGAGAGAGGGGGAGAACATTGTATTGAGATCCAAAAAGAGAGAAGAAGCCATCTAGCTACTAACTATGGACCCGAAGGTCTGAGGTAAACTACTCACACTTCATCAGAGGGGATACGGTGATGATGTAGAAGCCCTCCGTGGTGGATTCCCCTTCCGGCGGAGCTCCGGAACAGGCCCCAAGATGGGATCTCGCGGGTACAGAAGGTTGCGGCGGTGGAATTAGGTTTTTGGCTCCATATCTGATCGTTTGAGGGTACGTAGGTATATATAGGAGGAAGGAGTACGTCAGTGGAGCTTCGGGGGGCCCACGAGGCAGGGGGCGCGCCCTAGGGGTGGCGCGCCCTCCACCCTCGTGACCGCCTCCCTCCTTTCTTGACGGAGGGTCCAAGTCTCCTGGATCTTATCTGTTGAGGAAATCATGTTCCAGAATGTTTCATTTCGTTTGGACTCCGTTTGATATTCCGTTTCTTCGAAACACTGAAATAGGCAAAAAACAGCAATTCTGGGCTGGGCCTCCGGTTAATAGGTTAGTCCCAAAAATAATATAAAAGTGGAAAAAAAGCCCAATATGGTCCAAAACAGTAGATAATATAGCATGGAGCAATCAAAAATTATAGATACGTTGGAGACGTATCAGTTATCTGCCGAAGAAGGAAGTCATGTCCTCTCGTGCTCCTGATCCAACAGAAGAAAAACCTCAACCCAAGGAAGGGGAAGTTATCATCTTTACTGATCACATGAACTGGGGCTTTTCTCCACCCAGCTCAAAGTTTTTCAGAGACGTCTTGCACTTTTTTGTCAAGACATCGGCCCCAATTCCGTGTCAAATATTTGCAATTTTCAAGTGTTCTGTGAGGTGTACCTTGGAGAAGAACCTAGCTTGCTACACTTTAGAGAGTTATTTTATTTGAATCGCCAGAATGAATGTGCAAATGGGCCCATCTTGGAACTTGGTGGAATCTCCATCCAGCGACGGAGAGAGTGTCTCTTTCCGTATGCCGAACCGCTGAGTCACCCTAAAGATTAGAACCAGACGTGGTTCTATTGTCAAGATACTTCTCTGGCTGATGAGAACCCTCTGCCCGGCTTTCGTGCCATGCGCCTCGAGTCCACTCACCCCTTGCCAGATAAACTGTCTCCTGCTGAATGTCAAACACTTGCCCCCACCATGAGTAAGGTCAAGTATCTTTTGGGGAATGGCTTAAACGACATTGATCTGGTCCGAGTTTGGCTTGCCTGGCAGGTTATTCCTTTGAGCCGCCGCCCCGGCTTGATGTGCAATTACACATGCCAAAAGAATGATCCTCTATGGCACAACCCTGATGACTTACCTGAGGACGTCATTGATGATATGACAAAGTCTGTTCTGAATGAGAGCCTGGCAAATTGTGGCAAAGTAGGTTTAAGTCCTTTTTGTAAAGCTAACCCGGCTCCAGCGGTAAGCCATTAACTTAAGCATTTTTACCTTCAACTTTGACAATTTCGTCTTTACTCAAAAACCCTTGTTGTAATTCACAGGCTGATGACGAATTTTGGAAGGTCAAGTATGACCATGAAGCTGCAAAGAAAGCTAGGAAAACCAAGAAAGCCGCCAGGAAAGCCGCTGCTCGAAAGAAGGGGAATAAGCCTAGCACCTCAGATATGCTTCATTTAGAAGATACCTCCGATTTAGAGGTAGCTCTTGACTCTTTAGTCTCCTTTTTAACCACCTTATTGACACTGATTATCAACAGGAGGACACAGGAGCAAGTCATGCAGTGAATGAAGAGGTAACTATTATTTCCTCCGACTCCGAGCCTTTGCCAAGACGGAAAATCCAAAGAATAACCCGGAAAGTAAGATTTTCACATCCTTTAGCTTATCAAGATCCTAAATTTCTTTTGAAGCAACAGATGCATGCGAACGGAAGGCAAACCCGGACCAGCAATGATGCCGAACTTTTGTAAGTGCATCTAGTGCCACCCCTAGTTGGTTTTGGAGTATTGACGACAAATTAGGTTGAGGGACTAATGTGTTTGTGAGAATTACAGGATAACACAGGTAGTGTCCCTCATTGATTCGGTTTACCTACCGGAGATGACCCCTAAAAATGTACGAAGACATTGAAGATAATGGTGGAACATGAAGAAATTCATATTGAAGACTATGACATGAGAAGACATTCTGTGAAGACTATGGAGCGCGAAGACTTAGTTGTTTTGTTGTTTCCTTTTCTTCTTTGTTGAGTCATAGGAACCACCGTACTGTTAAGTGGGGTCCAAGTGAATACAGTCAGAGTGACTGAAGTGATGCTCAACTCAAATCCTATGTCTTCGAGCAAAGACAATGAGAGCAAATCTTATCCAGAGCTGGATAAGTCAGCTTTGCTTGTAGCCCAAGAAAAGTTGCCGCGTGTGTTTGAAACCTGACCGTTGGAACACGTGTCAGTTCCTTAGTGACCCAGGGTCATTTCGGACATATCAGGTCAGGTTGCCTAGTGGCTATAAATAGCCCACCCCCTACACCATAAATTGGTGGCTGCTCAGAGTTAGTGCACGGCTTTTGTCGTTTGAGAGCAACCCACCTCGAAGCCTTTGAGAGAGATAAATCCTTGCGAGGACAAAGCCCAAAACACCCAGAGCCAAAGAGTGTTAGGCATCACTGAAGTCTTTCTATCTGTGTGACCTGAAGACTTATTACACTTGAGGACTGTGAATCCTCCAGCCGGTTAGGCGTCGCGTTCTGAGCATCCAAGAGCCATTGTGGATCGCTGGTGAACGAAGTCTGTGAAGGTTTGGAAGTCTACCTTGAAGACTTACCAGAGTGATTGGGCGAAGACTGTGTGTTCTTAGCTCAAGGGGAATAAGGTGAAGACGCGGTCTTCTGAGTTGAATCTCAGCCTCCCTAACCAGATGTAAAGTTGTCACAGCAACTGGAACTGGTCAAACAAATCTTGTGTCTTCATCGAGTGACTGGTTCTATTCTCTCTTCCCTTTACTTACTGTTTGTCTTCGTGAAGTCATTGCTTGCCTGCCATACCTGTTTGACTTCATTGCTTGATTACCATTGTTGTTTGGCTTAATACTATCTTCCACCCTGATCCTTACTACCTAGTTGCCATTAGTCATCGTAGACACACATTATTGCATACTTGATTATGGCTTGCCTTGTGTAGTTTATCTTCCGCTGCATATCAATAGGTTCATATTTAATGTTTGTCTTTGAAACTTTTATGTTTTGAAGACTTTCATAAAAATCGCCTATTCACCCCCCCTCTAGTCTATAACAAGCACTTTCAATTGGTACCAGAGCAAGGTACTCCCTTGTTCTGTGTGATTCGGTTAAACCACCTGGAGTTTTAGCTATGTCGACTGCAGGGATAATCAAAGTCTCCGCTGCTTGCCCCGTGTTCGATGGAACTGAATATCCCTACTGGAAGAATAAGATGCGCATGCATCTTGAAGCCATTGATGTCGACCTCTGGTATGTCGTCAAGAACGACGTTCCCAAGACTGATGATGGTGTCACCCCTGCTGATGTCAAGAAGTTCATTCAACTGGACTCTACTGCCAAGAACATCATATGTGGTCATCTGACCAAAGGACAGTATGGCCGTGTGAGTGCTCTGGAGACGTCAAAGCTAGTCTGGGACTGGCTATCAAAGGTCAACGAAGGCGTCTCAACCCAGAGAGATCAAAGGATCAGTGTTCTTCACAACCTCTTCAACCGCTTCGAGAGAAACGACAATGAGAATGTCCAGCTAACGTTTGATCGCCTCACTGACATCACAAATGAGCTTCGTGCTCTCGGCGCCACTGAGATTACCAAGCATGAAATTGTCAAGACACTACTAAGATCACTTGATAGCTCCTTTGACACCCTTGCCCTCATGATACAAGAACGTCCTGACTTCAAGACACTCGATCCGTCTGATATACTTGAGAGGCTCAACACACATGATTACCAGCTATCTGAGAAAAGAGAAATCTATGGTCCCAACTATGGCCGAACTCGCGCTTTGAAGGCAAAAGTTGTTTCCTCATCTGAAGAAGAATCTGACTGCAGCTCTGATGATCCTGAAGACATTGGAAAGGAACTTTCTATGCTTGTGAAGAAGTTCCAGAAGTTCACTAAGAAGAAAGGCTTCAGAAAGTCTTCACGATCCAGCTCAAGAAATGATGAAGCTTCTACTCATGACTACAAGAAGAGAACATGTCACAAGTGCAAGAAACCTGGACACTACATCTCTGAGTGTCCACTGTGGGACAACGAGGAGAAGAAGAAGAAGAAGAGCAAGGAATATGATTCTGATGACAAGAAAAAGAAGAAATCTTCAAAGTCTTCTTCCAAGTCCTCATCAAAGTCTTCATCTCACAAGAAGAGCTCATCTGGCAAGGCTCGTGCTTTTGTTGGGAAGGAAATGAATTCAGAGGAGGAGTCTGCTTCTGAGGAGGCGGAGGTGGAGTCTGAGGAGGAGTCCGACCCTGGTGTTGCAAGTCTGGCTCTAGCCACTGCCTATGTTGCCAAGTCCATCTTCAACACTGAAGACAATGACTCCCACACCAACGCTGAAGCTAATGAGAAGGATGATCCTACTCCCACCTACTGCTTCATGGCACATGGTGCCAAGAGTATGACACCTCGTGCTTCAGAATGGATTATGGACAGCGGATGTACTAATCATATGACTGGTGATCAAAGTCTTCTCATGGACTCAACCTTACGTCCATCTGATAAGAGTCACATCACATTTGCTGACACTGGTAAAAGCAAGGTATTGGGTCTAGGTAGAGTTGCAATCTCAAGGGATCAGCACATGGATAAAGTGATGCTTGTTGAATCCCTTGGCTTCAACTTAATGTCTGTCTCAATGCTTTGCGACCTGAACATGGTTGTAATTTGGAAAATATCGTTGCCTTGTACTAATGGAATCTGACAAATCTCTAGTCTTTGAAGGGTACAGGAAAGATGATCTGTACATGGTAGATTTCGCAGCAGGTCCACAGCTTGCAAGATGTCTTCTTACAAAAGCTTCAAAATGCTGGCTATGGCATCGGAGGCTGGGGCATGCTGGGATGAGGAACTTACATACGCTCGTCAAGAAGAAGCATGTCTTGGCATTGAAGATGTCAAGTTCAAGAAAGATCATTTGTGCGGTGCCTGCGAAGCTGGAAAGATGACTCGGGCCAAGCATCCTGCGAAGACAATCATGACTACGTCTCAACTCTTCGAGCTGCTACACATGGACTTATTTGGCCCTACTCACTACTCTACCCTCACTACGACTGCCTGTCTCTATGGTTTCGTCTTTGTTGATGATTACTCAAGATACACATGGGTGCACATAATTGTCTACAAGACCGAAGTGCAAGATGTTTTCAGACGTTTTGCCAATCGAGCCATGAACAATTATGGAGTCAAGATCAAGCATATCAGAAGTGACAATGGCACTGAGTTCAAGAACACTGGACTTGATCTTTATCTGGATTCAATGGGAATCACTCATGAGTTTTCTGCTCCTTACACACCTTAGCAAAATGGCACCGTAGAGCGCAAGAACAGAACCCTCATTGAGATGGCTCGGAGGATGCTGGACGAATACAAAACACCAAGAAAGTTCTGGCCTGAAGCTATTGATACAGATGCCACGTCATCAACCGTGTTTATATCCATAAGCTTCTGAACAAAACATCCTATGAGCTCCTCACTGGCAAGAAGCCAAATGTAAGCTACTTCAAAGTATTTGGAGCACCGTGCTGGATCAAGGATCCCATCACAAGTCAAAATTTGCGCCAAAAGCTCACGATGGCTTCATGCTCGGTTATGGAAAGGATTCACACTCTTACAGAGTCTTCAACCTCTATCTCTACAAAATCGTCGAAACTGTAGATGTGCGGTTTGATGAAACCAATGGGTCACAAAGAGAGCTCCTGCCAAGTAATCTTGAAGAAGCTTCACCCAGCGAGTCTATCAAGCTAATGGGAATGGGTGAAATCATGCCTGCTGAAACACAGCCTGAAGAGGAACTTATCATTTCTGCACCCAACCAATCTGAAGACAATGCTCAGCCTGAAGACAATCCTCCCAATGATGACAATGATCAGCAAGAACAAATTCTTCGCCCAGCTCATCCTCGTGTTGCAAGTGAAGTGCAAATTGAGAAGATAATTGATAGCATCAATGCACCTGGTCCACTTACTCGTTCAAGAGCAACGCAGTTAACAAATTTCTGTAGGCACTTTTCTTTTGTATCAATATCAGAACCCAAGAAAGTTGCTGAAGCCTTTATGGAACCTGAATGGATTCAAGCAATGCAAGAAGAGCTTCAACAGTTCAAGCTGAACAATGTTTGGGAACTTGTCAAGCGTCCTGACCCTCGCAAGCATAACATCATTGGAACAAAATGGATATATCGAAACAAGCAAGATGAGCATGGCCAAGTCGTCAGAAACAAAGCACGTCTCATTGCACAAGGATATACTCAAGTTGAGGGGATTGACTTCGATGAAACATTTGCTCCTGTGGCTAGACTTGAAGCTATTCGCATATTGCTGGCCTATGCTAACCACAACAATATCCTGCTATATCAAATGGATGTGAAGAGTGCATTTCTCAATGGCAAGATTGAAGAAGAAGTATACGTTGCACAACCACCCAGCTTTGAAGATCCAAAACATCCTGATATGGTGTACAAACTAAACAAAGCACTGTATGGCCTCAAACAAGCTCCTCGCGCTTGGTACGATACAATCAAAGACTTCCTGAAGAGCAAAGGCTTCAAACCTGGATCCCTCGATCCTACACTCTTCACGAAGACATATGATGGTGAACTGTTTGTGTGCCAAATCTATGTGGATGAAATTATCTTCGGCTGCACCAACCAGAAGTACAGTGATGAGTTTGGATACATGATGCAAGAGCAATATCAGATGTCCATGATGGGTGAGCTGAAGTTCTTCCTTGGTCTTCAAATTCGTCAGCAAAGGAATGGCATCTTCATATCTCAAGAGAAATACCTCAAATATTGCCTGAAGAAGTTTGGAATGCAAGATTGTAAAGGTTACACGACGCCAATGCCAGCCAAACATCATCTGGGTCCCGACGAAAATGGTAAAGAGTTCGATCAACAGGTATACCGCTCCATGATTGGTTCTTTACTTTACCTATGTGCATCTAGGCCAGATATTATGCTTAGTGTTTGCATGTGTGCTCGATTCCAAGCGGCACCAAAGGAATCGCATCACCTAGCTGTGAAGCAAATTCTTCGATATTTGGCTCACACCCCAACACTAGGATTATGGTATCCAAAGGGCTCAGAGTTTGATCTGGTTGGATTTTCGGATGCTTATTATGCTGGTGACAAGGTGGATCGCAAGTCTACATCAGGCACATGTCACTTTCTGGGACGATCACTTGTCTGTTGGTCTTCAAAGAAGCAAAACCGCGTGTCACTCTCAACTGCTGAATCTGAATACATTGCTGCTGGATCTTGTTGTGCTCAGCTTCTATGGATGAAGCAAACCCTCAAGGACTATGGCATCAATCTGAAACAAGTACCTCTCTTCTGCGACAACGAAAGCGCCATCAAGATTGCCAACAACCCAATCCAGCACTCGAAGACAAAGCACATTGAAATTCGTCATCACTTTCTCAGAGATTATGTCATGAAGAAAGATATTGATATCATTCACGTCAACACTGAAGAGCAATTGGCAGATATCTTCACAAAGCCCTTGGACGAGTAAAGGTTTTGCAAGTTACGGTGTGAGCTAAATATCTTGGAATCCTCAAATGTCCTGTGATCAGGCACACATCCTAACACTTATGCATGTTGATCACTTAGATGTGCAAAACACGAAGTAAAGTATATCTTCAATCAATGAAGACTTACATTCTGAGTGTGAATACATTAACGTGGAATTTGACTTCGGAGCGCCACGATAATTGTGCGCCGTGTCTGGGTCTAATACATCCTATACGGTGGGTAACGCCACCACCAAACTCTTCTGTTTGAAGTGTTTCACTCATGACTTTGCATTTGAATGTCTTCACATTCGGTTTGTCTTCAAGTTCACTTTGTCTTCATGATTATCTTCACTAAGTTGATTCGACTGCTGTTTGATATATATATATATATATATATATATATATATATATATATATATATATATATACATACATATATATATATATATATACTAGTGTTCTGTCCTCTACAGCATTCACTTATAGCTATGTTTTCTTGTTGAATCTTTTGAACTAAGTGAATGTGATCGGACCCTAATCTGTCTATGCTTCCAATCTCAAACTCTATCTGTCCAAATCATATGCATTCTATTGAAACTGTCGAATGTCTTCTCTGCGTCCTTGTCAGCAGAAGATACAGAGACAAACATTAAATCTGTGTTAAATGTGTCATTCTTATTGCCTGAAATCCGGATAAGCCGGAACATCTATCCGACAAACCTGGCGGGCGTGGGAACGTGGGATAACTCTATGTATGTTGCATGCTTGCCACGTGCCCGTCAGATGTGAACCGCTAGGGGCACCTGCGTAATTGCGCTGTGCCGCGCACTTCCTTATAAATACTTGTCCCCTGCGGTAAAAGAAACTTCTTCCACCTCTCCACCTCGTAAAAACCCTAGCGCCACCGCTAGCTCTCGACGACGCCGGCGACGAAGCGCTTAGCTGCCGCGACTTCTCCGACGCTGTCCTCACGCCGGCCGCGGACATCTTCCTCTCCGCCGCCGCCGTAGGTGTCCTCCTCGCCAAGTTAGGGCACGATGGATTGAACTGCTCGGTCTCCTACTCTTCCCATCTAGCAGTTCTTCGTGTGGTAAATAAAATTCTCTTTTTACCATCTTTTTGATCTTCAAAGATTCATCCTGTCTACCAAAATAGGTTTCTGCAAGTTAGATCCATTCTGTCTGCATCTCATACTGCCTAGCATATTCACTTAAGCTTCATAACAAGTTAGATTCCTCACTTGTACCTATTCGCGGATTTGTACAAATCTGGAACCAACTCTCAACATATAAGTGAATGTCTTTGCATCATGAGGTCAATGTCTTCAAACTAATTTATCTTCAAAATCTTCTGAGAATGCATATGACCTCTTCCCCTTCCCTCGCATCTCTAATGCTGTCACAGGTACATGTCTGTGGGAGAATCCCTTGGTTCTCATAGTCTGCATTCGTTTGCAGAATTTTTACAGCATCACATAAATTCTCCCGAAGCCAGTTCCTGTTTATCCAGCAAGCGGAAGCTTTTGAAGCCTTTGAACGTATTGAAACCTTTCAGCTTGAAGTTCATGGCTGCAGAGAAATCAGCCAGGAAGGGTGGCAGACAGCGTCGAGGAGGAACATCAAGATATTTGCCTGATGACCTCTCTGAGCTTTACAAGACAGATCCTGAGGAGGATTACAATCAGCGCAAAACACGAATCCAATGGATTCGAAGATATTGGGCTGAACAATGGTTCAAGTACAACTTCGTCACCCAAGAATACGCTGAGAAGAATGCTATCAAAAGTCCTTGGGGTGATATTCTCTTTCGAGGCCTTCCACCCAAGAACAGAACTGAAGCTATTGCACCAGGTTTCTATCCCTGTATGGTCCGTGGACCTCAGCCGAAAAACGCCGACCCATCATCATTGCTCTGGTGTCGTGAAGACAATCTCTTCAAGCGCAACTTCTAGCACGCAAAGGCATCGGCCAGGGAAAACAAGAAGTCATTGGGATTAGATTTCAATCCTGGTCCTCCTGCTCCCCGTGCAGATGGCTCACGTGATGCAGAACCCAATGTCGTTGGTCCCTTCTACAACCTTGATGGCCTCATCAGTCACATCAAAGTTCAAGGTGCCAAAGTGGACAAGTCTGATGACAATACTGACTCTGATGAAGCCCCTGCTCCCACTCCAATGCCGCAGAAGCTAAAGAAGTCTAAGGCTTCAAGATCAGCTGTTCCTCCAAAAGCTTCACATGCGAAGCCACTGGCCACTGCACCTCCTGAAGACAGTGTGCGGTCAGAAGATTTGTCACGCATCTCCAAGAAGACGGAGAAGAAGAAGAAACTTGTCAAGCATACTGATCAGGCTCTGACCACTGCTGCCATTCTGCGTGAAGAGCACACTGATCTATCCAGTGATGAAGATCTTGCAGATGATGCCCTTGAGCAACTGATCAAGAGCAAGGAAGAAGCAGAAATCTTCAATGATTTGCCTCTTTTTGATGTGGCAATCATTCACAACTTCATTGATGAGTGGTTTGCCTCACCAAATCTCAGCTTTGACGATCTGCAACTTCCCATTGGGCTCAGCGTTTCCTTCAATGGAGCCATTGCTTCAGAGCTTGCTCTCGCTCAGCGCATCGTTGAGCTGAAACACAAGATCAACTATGAGAAAGCTCAGTTCAAGAAGCATATGGAAAAGCTCAGCGTGCAAGATGTCAAAAACTTCAAAGTTATGATGCACGAGCTCAAAGAAGCTTTTGTCAAGAAGCGTGAAGAAGCCAAAGGTTCTCAAGAGCGCATGAAGAGCCTGGCTGACAAGTGTGTGCAAGCCTACAATGAGGCTGAGAAGCGCAAGGCTCTTGGTGGTCCTGGCATCGACCCAAGAATGGCTGCCAAGAAGAAGAAGCCTTCGACTGACCAAACTGCTCCTTCAAGGCAGGAAGAGCCGCACATTGTCTTCCCAACTAGTATGACCGGCTCGAAGCCAAAGGTCCGATCAACCGCTTCTGAGCTGAAGAAGACGAGAACTGCCGAGGCTGAAGCTAAGAAAAGGAAAAATACTGAAGCCTCTGACGCTGCTCCCTCCAAGAAGAAGCGCAAAACCAAGAAGGATAGGGCTGCTCCCTCAGAGCCCTTGGTTGTTGAACCCATATCAATGGTTTGCCCTGCCTCTGAACACCAAGAACGACGGATGATAGTTCATGAGCCGGCTCCCACAGAGGCTCATGAAGCTAAAGACATTCCAGCAGTTGAACCAAACGCTGCTGAAGACATTGGTCACCACGACAATGTTGAAGATGATGAAGTCCTTCCTCAGATCGAACACAACCTGGTATCATCGTCTGTTCTCACGAACAGCGAACTCATCAGCATTGGTCGTCCTCTGACGCTAATTGCACACGATGCTTCGTGGGCTGATCACTCACAACCACAAGAAACCCCAATTACTCCCCAACAAAAAGAAGAAGAGGAAGACTTTGAGGCCCAGCCAACTCCATCTCCAAAGGCGTCGCCAGCATTACGCAGGCTTCGCACAGGACAAAGGCCTCAAGTCACCACCCAGAGCGTTCCAGAAGGAGAAGTGCCCCAACAATTTGTTGCACGACAAGTGTTTCCAGATGCCACTCCCACTGTGAACGTCTCAGAGTCTGAAGCCGATGACATTCCGGCTGCATCAGCCGATGAAAGACAAGAAGATGAACGTGTCCCAACTCCCCCCGTTGAAGAAGAAGTGGTTCCTGAAGTGAACCTGCCAGTGCCCGACCCTCCAGCTCGTCAAGTGGAGGTTGAAAATCTTCAGGCTGCCACCACCAACACCAATGAAGCCAATGACGTTGTCATGGCTGAAGCAAATGTGGAGCCTGCACCGACAAATGTGCCAGAAGCCAATGCTGAACCTGCACCTGAAGCCAATGTTGACGCCTCTGCTCCTGTTCCGCCACCAAGGCCACACACTATTGAGCAAGCTTTCAACTATGGTCAGCTCATTTCTGTCAAATGGCCTGTTCTGACTCCTCCGCCTGCCGCTGATGGTCCTCAGCTTGAGTACCATGTTGAACACAGGCCACGGGTTCAGAAGCCAATGCCCAGGTTGCCAAGGTTTCCAGGTACTGCATCAGCACCAGGATCTTTCAATATCAATGGCTTCAAGGCACACAATACCTTCTTTGACAGTGCAAAGAACCCTTACTCGAAAGCAAGGATATCTTCTGATCGGTTCTGGAGCTATCAGCAGCGAAGCTATTACTCATGCATTATGTACAATCAAGGTCGCATTTTCCCACATATGCGTCTTGATGTTGAAGCCATCACTGGTCTGCCCTGTCTGGAAGAGGCTCTGGACTGCTTCAGAGAGTCCGGCCTGCTGCAGTTTGTCACCGATAAGGAGCACTAGAATGAAGAGTTATTGCTCCAATTCTATGCCACTCTCCATATTCGTGGCTACTACAAAGATACAAAGACATGGGTTCTTGAGTGGATGACTGGAAATGTTCATCATGAAGCCAAAGCCATTGATGTCATTGAGCTAACTGGCTGCCCTCCGCAGATGATCTTTATGAGCCTGGCTGTCAGCTTCACAATGATGCTATGGAGAGCATCTTCCACAAGACTGAACCCAATATGAGTCAGATGCTCAGCATGATGAAGCCATTGCCTCCAGATGTTGAATACCCAAAGGCGTTCTTTGTTGAAGACCTTGAGTATCTGCCCCGCACCATTTATCATATACTCAGGTGAACTCTTTGGCCTATTAAAGGACACTCTCCTAATGCCAAGCTGGAAGGCGCAATGAAGACTTTGGTTTTCCATATTCTTCATGGCAAACGCTTCAATGCCCAAGACTTCTTCATTCGTCAACTTGCTGCATCTGGATCTGACATTTTTGGTATGAAGTTCTATGCTCCCTGGATCATGCGACTGATCAAGCTTCACTCTGCCTTCAACTATCAACCCTCTGCACGCAATCATATCATATTCATGCCAGATGTTGATTTGTCTGTTGAAGCCATATACCCAGAGACTGCAAAGGAGCCTCTTAGTCTTCAGAATGCTGACCATCAAAGCTTCACTCTAAATGATGAAGGAGTTCAAGCTGTCACTCGAGTCTACCCTCTGGCTGGGATTACTCGCATGCCTCATCATGCGCAAACAGAAGCCACTGAGAGCACAATTGCACAAAGGCCTAAGAAGCGCTCCCGCATTCTCAATGACCGAGAGCTTCTGGTTGCCCTTCATCAGAAACATGATAAGCATCATGACTGGCTTAAGCGCCAATGCAGAGCCTCTTGGTGGATGTCAATCGCATTCGCAATCTTGCCACCAAGAATGCCTTTGTCACGCATGAAACGTCTCGGCGATCATGGAAGAGTTTGACACTGCTCAGTGCTGAAGCGGATCTTCAAGATGACGGCTTCATAGAAAAATTCAAGTTTGACTCCACTCCTCCACGGAATGTTGTCCCACGTCGCACTCCATCTCTTGAAGACTCTGAATTTGCTGCAACTGTTAACGCCAAAGTGATCGATGAAGAAGACGATGCTACTTCACCGACCCCTTCTGCAAGAATCGACACTGCACCAAGCTCGTCTGCACCGCCAAACGACAACACCAACCCTACTGCTTCACCTACTCCTCATGGGGACGAGTAGATGCTCTATGTCTTCAAACCTTTTTGGTCATTACTGACAAAAGGGGGAGAAGCGTATGGGTTTAATAGTCTTCAAGCGGGTTCATATGGGCAGTTGTTTTATATTTTGCCTAGTGTTTACAACTCTCGCGTTTTGATACATTTGGTTCTTTGAGTTGTAACACTTAAACTTGATGGTCGTCTGCTACTTATTTGATATTCTGTGATGCGATGATAAATTCCGCATGTGCGATGATAACTTCCGCACTTAGGTCATTCTGCAGACGTCCATTTTGAATTATGCATGTCATAATCTTTGCTATATCTTATCATGCATGATGATTTGTCGTCATAAGTTGAAGAGGATCTCCACAAGTACAACCTGCCATGTGCATTTGCATTCCAAAAGCAAATTACTCATATGCACATCTTCAGGGGTATCCTTTGAAACTTATGAAGACAATCCTCTACCCTATACAATTTCACATACTTTATGCCCGTTGAAAACTTCAACCAGTTTGTCATCAATCACCAAAAAGGGGGAGATTATAAGTGCATCTAGTGCCACCCCTAGTTGGTTTTGGAGTATTGACGACAAATTTGGTTGAGGGACTAATGTGTTTGTGAGAATTACAGGATAACACAGGTAGTGTCCCTCATTGATTCGGTTTACCTACCGGAGATGACCCCTAAAAATGTACGAAGACATTGAAGATAATGGTGGAACATGAAGATATTCATATTGAAGACTATGACATGAGAAGACATTCTGTGAAGACTATGGAGCGCGAAGACTTAGTTGTTTCGTTGTTTCCTTTTCTTCTTTGTTGAGTCATAGGAACCACCGTACTGTTAAGTGGGGTCCAAGTGAATACAGTCAGTGTGACTGAAGTGATGCTCAACTCAAATCCTATGTCTTCGAGCGAAGACAATGAGAGCAAATCTTATCCAGAGCTGGATAAGTCAGCTTTGCTTGTAGCCCAAGTAAAGTTGTCGCGTGTGTTTGAAATCTGACCGTTGGAACACGTGTCAGTTCCTTAGTGACCCAGGGTCATTTCGGACATATCAGGTCGGGTTGCCTAGTGGCTATAAATAGCCCACCCCCTACACCATAAATTGGTGGCTGCTCAGAGTTAGTGCACGGCTTTTGTCGTTTGAGAGCAACCCACCTCAAAGCCTTTGAGAGAGATAAATCCTTGCGAGGACAAAGCCCAAAACACCTAGAGCCAAAGAGTGTTAGGCATCACTGAAGTCTTTCTGTCTGTGTGACCTGAAGACTTATTACACTTGAGGACTGTGAATCCTCCAGCCGGTTAGGCGTCGCGTTCTGAGCATCCAAGAGCCATTGTGGATCGCCGGTGAACGAAGTCTGTGAAGGTTTGGAAGTCTACCTTGAAGACTTACCAGAGTGATTGGGCGAGGACTGTGTGTTCTTAGCTCAAGGGGAATAAGGTGAAGACGCGGTCTTCTGAGTTAAATCTCAGCCTCCCTAACCAGATGTAAAGTTGTCACAGCAACTGGAACTGGTCAAACAAATCCTGTGTCTTCATCGAGTGACTGGTTCTATTCTCTCTTCCCTTTACTTACTGTTTGTCTTCGTGAAGTCATTGCGTGCCTGCCATACCTGTTTGACTTCATTGCTTGATTACCATTGCTGTTTGGCTTCATACTATCTTCCACCCTGATCCTTACTACCTAGTTGCCATTAGTCATCGTACACACACATTATTGCATACTTGACTATGGCTTGCCTTGTGTAGTTTATCTTCCGCTTCATATCAATAGGTTCATATTTAATGTTTGTCTTTGAAACTTTTATGTTTTGAAGACTTCCATAAAAATCGCCTATTCACCCCCCCTCTAGTCGATAACAAGCACTTTCAACTTTCCTCCGGCTTACCAAATGCACCAAAGAAGCGCCGGAACAAGGTTACTTCTGATTTACACCCTATTTATCCTTTGGCGGGTCTCATTCGTGAACCACTCAATTCTTCTAACTCAAACTACCAGGAAACTTCACCTTCCTCCGGCGAGTCAATGCAGTCCAACTTGCCGACTTTTAAAACCACTCCAGGGTAATGATAATCTGCTTATCTTGTGCTTATCTTAACTCATGTTTTTTGCACTAACCTTTTGATTTTTACACAGCGTACAAGTAAAGCCCAGCAAAATGGCAAAGAAGAACAAGCCGGCCAAAGAACCGATCTTAAATGAATCGGAGCTCAGAATGGCTGCTCCTAACACCTCCGCTCATGAGCCGTCGCCTGAACCAGCCTATGATATTCCAACGCCTACTGCTGACCCGCCTGTCGAGCAAGGCATTGATGGTTCTGAGAACCCATAGATCCCTAGCCTGGCCAAGACAGATGACCCGGATGTCGAAATCATCAAGACTGGCTTTGTTGAATCGGGGAGACCCACCGTGCTGGCCAAGTGCTCCGCTAAAGAAGAACTTCTGGAACGCTGCAGGGCTAAGCTGGATGTCACTGATTATACTCATCTGAGTATTGGAGAAATCATCTCTGGTTATATGAACCAAGTGCACAACAGCCGTGTCATGGAAATTGACATGGTGAAGCAGATACACCAAAAATCTAAGGTATAACGGTTGCTCTGTATTTTATTTATTCTTACCATACCAGCCCCCAAGTCTATTGCTTATAACGAAATTTGATGTAGACTTTAAAATCAGCTTGGTAATATATACTAGAACTCCGGCTTATCCCGTAGCCCCCAAGGGCCGGCTTAAACAACATGTTTTAACCGGTTCTTATCATGTTTTAGTCAAGAAGTACTTGGAACAGTAATATGCATTAGCCCCCAAGTGCCAAGTACCTTTGCCTGCAAAGTGCTTGGGACTAACTTTAATGAACCACCACTGCAAACAGAATTCTTCAGCCTACATTAGCCCCCAAGTGCCAAGTATCTTTGCTTGCAAAGTGCTTGGGACTTAATGTTGCATTATGATAATCCTGATTGTAACCCGACATTTGTACAGGCCACCATTAATCAATTTGAATCGGAGATTTCTGACTTGAAGAATCGCCTGGAAGCACAGGAGATTGAAACCCAAAAAGCCAACTCCAAGTTTGAATTCAGTGTATCTGAACTAGAGAAGCTGAAAAAAGGCTTTGAAGCAGAGAAGAAGGCCTGGGCTGATGAAAAGATCGTCTTGATCAACCGGGCTGAGAAAACTGAGGCGGCTCTTGCAGAAACAACCGCCGAGTTATCCGGCTTAAAAAGCCATGTATCTTAGATGGTCTCAGCAATCTTTGGTAAGTTACTCTGCAGGTGTTAGATATTTGAGTATTTTCTAACAAGTATATCAATTGTCATCGACTCACCTGACTTTGTAATGCAGGCCCCAGGAGTTCCAATCTTGACCAAAGCATGCTAGTAAAATTGAAGGCGGTTTACACACTGGTAGAACAACTCTACACCGGGTCACAGCGTGCCTTAGCCACCGTGGCCTTGTTGAATGAAGTTCCTACCCTCCTGGCAGATGTACTCAAGCGGCTTGTCGTGCTACCTCAGCGGCTCAAAGAATTAAGGCGATCTTCTGCGAGAGCCGGAGCCATAGCTGCGTTAAGCCGGGCTAAGGCGTGGCTACTGGAGCTAGACCCGGCCGACATCGCCATTGGGTATCCAAGCCTGAAGGAGGACGACACCCCATTTGACCAGAAGGATTTCACCGATTGTGTGAAAGAAATACGCCCTGTGGCTACTCTGATTGGTAACGACATGGATCTTACCAAGTATCAACCGGGTTATGATGCAGAGAATCAGAGAATTCCAACACCTCATTATGAAGAGATCAGCCTGATCCCTCCAATTCGTAAGCATACCTTTGCCCCTGAAGTTGACCCGGCTGGCCTAATTGATGATGAAGCTGAATTTGAGGCTTTGAGTGGCATTGACTGGTCATCATCAACCTTCCAGGACAGGGAAACAGATGGAGGAGCGGAAAAGGATGACCCGGAAGCTTCTGGCCGACAAAAAAAGTGATCCGTCTCGCGACTCAAACTTTGTGTTTTGCTGAAAAACAATATTAATCATGTGGACTCAGGGAGTCATGTAATAGGGTAGAAATAACTTGATTTTGTCGTGCCATCGTGCACGTATTTGGTATTCCTCCGTATTATGCTTAACATTTGTTTCCTTATGATTAAGAGAGTTTTGATTCAACTGTCCTGCATACAAAAATAAACCACAAGACCCTTGGCGACTCACAGCAAGGCGGGTTATATAACTTATATAAAACCCAAAAAAGAAGTCATAGATAGATAAGTCTGTTATCAATTATAACCTTGAAATACAACTGATGATATCATACCTATGATCCTTTGAATGATACCACCGGTTTATGTGACCCGGACAGTGAGGGTGAGAACCCAATTCTGTAAAAGCCGGCACATATGATGTTTGTTATGTGCTGGCAACTTTTATTGATCAAGGTTAAGCTGGTGGAAGAAAAAAAACACTCCTAGATGCTTTCAAATATGATCAAAAAAAAGTCTCAAGACAAAGTCAAATAATTATGATTACAAAAAAACTTTTACAAGAAACAGACAAAATTTTGAGGCTTCTGATTCAAATACGATCAGTAAACCATTCCAAAGGGATTAAGATAAGATTCGAATACGATCACGTAGCCCCAAGTGGCTTGGGCGTTGCTGATCAAGAGGGTATCGACAGCTATGTTCTCTTTGGTTCGAATACGACCTATGTTTGAACATGAAGCCCCCAAATGATCTTGAAATTTGTTTAATGACGCTGATTCGAATACGATCCACGTCAGACCCAAAGGGGTTGAGCTATGATTCGGATACGATCAAGAAGCCCCCTAGTAGGTTTTGGCAGTGTGCCAATCAAAAGGGTATCGACAGCTATGTTCTCTTTGGTTTGAATACGACCTATGTTTGAACAGGAAGCCCCCTAGTGATCATGATATTTAACGGCTAGATTCGAATACGATCATGAGCCGAACCAAAGGGAGAGCCGGATTCAAATATGATCAGCTCCCTGTTGGTCGTTTCAAAGATATAATAATGAAGACATATAAACTTTTGAGGATGAAAAGGATAGAGGTCCTGCTTTATTACTTTTCATAATATATACATCGTCAAAATATGTACACCATGAGAGACCGGCGACTCAAGTATAGTAAGGCCAAAGATGAGCGATATTCCACGGACGACGGGTCTTTTCCTCTGACTTACGTGAGTCTTTGCGCTCTCGAACATCGATGAGGTAATATGACCCGTTGTGTAAATTCTTACTGACCACAAAGGGCCCTTCCCAAGGCGGGGATAACTTGTGCACATCAGACTGGTCCTGGATGAGCCGAAGCACCAGGTCACCTTCTTGAAAGGTTCTGGACTTAACCCTGCGGCTGTGATATCGACGTAGGTCATGTTGGTAAATCGCCGAGCAGGCTGCTACTAAGTCAAGCTTCTCATCCAACAAGTTAAGTGCATCCTGACGGTCTTGTTCGTTATTAACTTCAACGTAAGCCACCACACGGGGCGAGTCATGACGGATGTCACTTGGTAAAACTGCCTCTACTCCATAAACCATGAAGAAAGGCGTATAGCGTGTAGACCTGTTAGGTGTAGTATTGATGCTCCATATCACAAAAGGCAACTCCTCCACCCAACAACCCGGCGTCCATTGTAAAGGGACCACGAGCCGGGGCTTAATGCCTTTCAAGATCTCCTGATTGGTTCTTTCAGCTTGACCAATAGATTGAGGAGGTACTGAGGAAACATCGAGCCGGATATGCTCACGTTGACAGAACTCTTCCATGGCACCTTTAGATAGATTAGTACCATTGTCATTTATGATGATGTGTGGAAAGCCAAAATGAAAGATCACCTTTTTCATGAATTGAACCGCCGTGGCTGCATCACACTTACTGATCGGCTCTGCCTCAACCCACTTCGTGAATTTATCAACCGCCACCAGGAGGTGTGTCTTTTTATCCTTGGACCTTTTGAAAGGCCCAACCATATCAAGCCCCCAGACTGCAAATGGCCAAGTAATTGGAATCATCCTGAATTCCTGAGCTGGCACATGAGCCCGTCGTGAGAACTTCTGGCAACCATCGCATTTACTGACCAGATCCTCCGCATCAGCATGAGCCGTCAATCAATAAAAACCATGTCGGAAAGCTTTGGAAACAAGAGATTTTGAACCGGCATGATGACCACAATCGCCTTCATGGATCTCACGAAGAATTTCTTGACCTTCCTCAGGCAAACACACAACATTTAAACACCCCAGTAACACTGCGATGATGCAACTCACCATTAGCAATGGTCATCGATTTAGACCGCCGGACAATTTGTCTAGCCAGGGTCTCGTCCTCAGGCAACTCGCCCCGGGTCATGTAAGCCAAATATGGCACTGTCCAGTCTGGGGCGATGTGAAGAGCCGCCACCAATTGTGCTTCTGGGTCAGGAGCAGCCAAATCCTCCTCTGTAGGCAACTTTACAGAACGGTTATGCAAAACATCCAAGAAAGTGTTAGGCGGCACCAGCTTACGTTGAGATCCCAGCCGGCTTAAAGCATCAGCCGCCTCATTCTTCCTTCGATCAATGTGCTCCACTTGATAACCTTTGAAGTGTCCAGCGATAGAATTAACTTCACGGCGATAAGCCGCCATGAGAGGATCCTTAGAATCCCACTTGCCTGACACCTGTTGAGCCACCAAATCTGAGTCGCCAAAGCACCTTACCCTACTTAAATTCATCTCCTTAGCCATCTGAAGACCATGGAGCAAGGCCTCTTACTCATCTGCATTGTTAGTACAGGGAAACATCAACCGGAGTACATAACAAAATTTGTCACCTCGAGGGGAAGCTAAAACAACTCCAGCCCCCGAGCCCTCCAATTGCCTAGACCCATCAAAGTGAATAGTCCAGTATGTGTTGTCCGGCTTTTCTTCAGGCGTCTGCAGCTCTGCCCAATCATTGATAAAGTCCACCAGTGCTTGAGACTTAATAGCAGTGCGTGGCATATACTTTAAGCCATGAGGCCCAAGTTCAATGGCCCACTTGGCGACTGGTCCTGTGGCCTCTCTATTCTGAATGATGTCTCCCAAAGGAGCAGAACTTACCAAAGTGATCGGGTGACCCTAGAAGTACTGCTTAAGCTTCCGGCTTGCCATGAACACCCCATAAACAAGCTTCTGCCAATGTGGATATCTTTGCTTAGACTCAATAAGCACCTCACTGATGTAGTAAACCGGCCGTTGAACCGGATGTTCCTTGCCGGCCTCCTTGCGCTCCACCACAATTGCGACACTGACAGCACGTGAGTTAGCAGCCACATACAGCAATAAGGGTTCCTTATCAATGGGAGCAGCAAGAACCGGCGGCTCAGATAACTGTCTCTTCAAATCTTCAAAGGCAGTATTAGCAGCATCACTCCAGACAAAGTTGTCTGTCTTTTTCATCATCTGATACAGCGGTATGGCCTTCTCCCCTAACCGGCTTATGAAACAGCTTAAAGCTGCGATACGACCTGCCAGTCACTGAACATCATTGACGCATGCCGGCTTAGCCAAAGAGGTAATTGCCTTGATCTTCTCCGGGTTAGCCTCAATGTCTCTGTTAGAAACCGGAAAACCCAAAAGCTTGCCTGCTGGCACGCCAAACACACATTTGGCCAGGTTAAGCATTATTTTGTAGACCCGGAGATTATCAAAGGTTTCCTTCAAATCATCTATCAAGGTCTCCTTCTCTCTGGATTTCACCACAATATCATCCATATAAGCATGAACATTGCGCCCAATCTGATCGTGGAGACAGTTCTGCACACATCGCTAATAAGTCGCCTGGGAACTCTTGAGCCCAAATGGCATAGATACATAATAGAAGGCTCCAAACGGAGTGATGAAGGTCGTCTTCTCCTGGTCCTTAACTGCCATTTTGATCTGAAGATAACCAGAGTAAGCATCCAAGAAGCTCAAACGCTCACAGCCCGCCGTAGGATCAATAATTTGATCAATACGGGGAAGAGCAAAAGGATCAGCCGGACAAGCCTTATTTAAGTCCGTGTAATCCACACACATCTGTGAGGTGCCGTTCTTTTTTAGTACAAGCACCGGGTTAGCCAACCACTCTGGGTGAAAAACTTCAACAATAAATACGGCCGCCAAGAGCCGGGCCACCTCCTCACCGATAGCTTTATGTATCTCCTCATTAAACCGCCCAAGAAACTGCCTGACCGGCTTAAACTTTGGATCAATATTAAGATTGTGCTCAGCGAGTTCTCTCGGTACACCCGGCATGTCAGAAGGTTTCCATGCAAAGATGTCCCTGTTCTCACAGATGAACTCGATGAGCGCGCTTTCCTATTTAGGATCCAGATTGGCACTGATACTGAATTGCTTAGATGAGTTGCCTGGAACAAAATCAACAAGCTCGGTGTCATCAGCCGACTTAAATTTCATCACCGGGTCATGCTCTGTGGTTGGTTTTTTCAGAGACGTCATGTCCGCCGGGTCAACGTTGTCCTTATAAAACTTCAACTCCTCTGCTGCACAAACAGATTCAGCATAAGCAGCGTCACCTTCCTCACATTCCAGGGCTATCTTCCGACTCCCATGTACTGTGATAGTGCCCTTGTGACCCGGCATCTTGAGCTGTAAGTAAACATAACACGGCCGCGCCATGAACTTGGCATAAGCCGGCCGTCCAAACAAAGCGTGATATGGGCTCTTGATCTTGACCACTTCAAAGGTTAATTTCTCAGCCCTAGAATCATGCTCATCTCCGAATGCTACCTCCAGCTCAATCTTACCAACTGGGTATGCTGACTTACCATGCACCACTCCATGGAAAACAGTGTTGGATGTCTTAAGATTTTTGTCAGTCAACCCCATACGATGAAAGGTCTCATAATAGAGGATGTTGATGTTCCTACCTCCATCCATGTGTACTTTAGTGAATTTATATCCACCAACTTGAGGTGCTACCACCAAGGCTAACTGATCCGGATTGTCAACCCGGGAAGGGTGATCTTCCCTGCTCCACACAATAGGCTGCTCCGACCACCTTAGATAATGGGGGATCGCCGGCTCAACAGCGTTCAAGGCCCTTTTATGAAGCTTCTGGTCTCGTTTGCACAAGCTAGTGGTGAACACAGGATATTGTCCACTATTCAACTGCTTTGGATTGCTCTGATAACCCGATTGCTGCTGCTGCTGACCTCCCTAACCAGACTGTTGATTATAACCACCTTGATTTCCTTGAAAGCCGGAACTTGAGCCGCTGCCCGGACCATGAAAACCGCCTCCACCCGAGCCACCACCCGGCCCATGGTTGCTGTCGAACATGTTATAATGTTTGAAAGCCTTCATGATCTCACAATATTTCCATAGGTGAGTGGCTGGCCTTTCCCGAGTGCCGTGTTTTGGACAGGGCTCATTGAGCAATTGCTCAAGAGTAGGACCTGACCCGCCAGACCGAGGGGGCGGCCTCCCCTTGCGTCGTTGATTGTTGCCCTGCGAATTGGTGTTAGCCACAAACTCCGGGTTACCGTCGGCCTTACGTTTATTGCCTCCCTGACTCGCCCGGTTATGCTGATTACCCTTTCCATTGTTGTTCTTATTTCCCTTCCCTGTCTTCTCTTCATTAGACGCGGGATCCTTGGTACTATCAGAGTCAGTGTATTTAACTAGAGCCGCCATCAGCTGGCCCATGTCATTACAATCACGCTTGAGCCGCCCCAGCTTCTGTTTTAGAGGTTCAAATCGGCAATTTTTCTCCAACATTAAGACCGCAGAGCCGGCATCCATCTTATCAGATGAATGCATTATCTCCTTGACCCGGCACACTAATGAGTGGTGGACTCACTTTCCTCTTGCTTGCAATTAGTCAAGTCCACAATTGACATGGGTCGCTTGTATGTGTCTTTGAAGTTCTGGATAAACCGGGCTTTTAACTCTGCCCATGAACCAATGGAATTAGGCGGCAGCCCCTTCAGCCAAGTGCGGGCCATTTCGTCCAACATCATGGTGAAGTACTTGGCCATCGCCGCATCACTGACCTCCAACATCTCCATGGCCATCTCATAGCTTTCAATCCATGCCCCAGGCTGTAAATCAGTTGTGTAATTCGGCACCTTTCGGGGTCCCTTGAAATCCTTGGGCAAACGCTCATTACGCAAAGCCGGCACCAAACAAGGAACACCACCGGTTCTTGTGGCCATGCCTGCCTCAATAGAAGTCATCGGATAATCCGGGAAGGTTTGGTGAGCAGCCTGCTCAGCCGCCGACTGAGCCGCCCGCTCAGCCTCTTGACGTATCCTGTCCTATACCAGGTTATGCCCACCTGGCTGGTTACAGCGCTGAGCGTTGATTGACACGGCCGCCGAATCCATATGTCTGCTGTAACCCGGGCTCCGGCTCAGGCGAGGAGTCGAATGGATCCTGTCTCGACTATAAGAATAAGCCTCCTGCTGAGCCAAGGCCGTCTGAAGAAGTTCCCAGACCCTTCATGTCTCGACTGCTGTTGGAGAGTCGCCATCCGCTGGGAGAGCCGCCAGGCGTGCTGACGCGGCAATCAGGTTCTCCAACGGGTTAGAAAAATGACCCGGTGGTGTCGGTATGTAACGAGGCGGAGCTATGTGCATGTGAGGTGGTTCCATCACTCGGGGTTGAATTGGCGCTCCAGCTCCGGGTGTCAGAATCCGTTGCACCTCTGGCGGGTTACTAGGGCCAGCCCCAGGTGTGTTGAAAAGATTGGAAGGATCATAAACCGGAGGCAGACGCGATTGGGCCTTCTGGTGCCTCCTCCTCATGATCTCATTAGATGCATTCAGATTCATCATAAGTTGAAAAGCCTCTGATTGAATCTGCTGAGCTCGAGCATCCAAAGCCGCCCGCTCTACGGCCAATCTGGTGTCTTCAGCTGCTAGGGCTTCTTTGGCTCGGGCTACCTCCTCACGTACCTGTGCCACCTCTGCATCATGCTCAGCCTGATCCGCCAGAATAATTGTGGCGGTTAACAGGGTTGTCAACCTGTCCATGAGATCTATCAACACCTGAGCCGGCGGTCGCACAAGGCCTCCTGCCCCGGCTGCTCCTATCCTAGAGGTTATTGCTGCCGCAGCCGTAGAGTTTTGACCGGGTTGAGTACCAGCCATGAAGATCCCTACCCTGCTCGGCGGCTCAAAGGGGTCCGGATTACTGCTGCCATCGGAATAGCCCCAAGCCCGTCGTCTTGTAGTTGATACAATGAATTCGTCTCACCTGTGCATGACTCACCGTCAGAATAGACGGCTGTCTCACCACCGTCCACGGATCCTTCAGAAAATTCTCCTCCATGGATGCAACCCACGAAGGCACGCTTCATGGCAGGCTGAGCCCGGGCGGGTCTCGCAAGCTAAGCCGTCTCGATGATGTCGGTGCAGATGTCCGGCTCAGGGCCCGGCTCGCCAATCCGGCCGATGAAGACGTGGATTCCGCCGAAGGGGACCCGGTACCCGTACTCAATTGAGCCGGCGTCGGGGCCCCAGCCGGCGTCGTCGATGTAGAGCTTGCCGCGATGACTCTTGGTCATCCGACCCACAGCGTATCCCTTGAGCCCTTCGAAGCTGCCCTTCAAGAACTCAAATCCACCGTGCGCTGGCCCCATGGTGGGCGCCAACTGTCGTGGAATTGTCACGACAGATGTCCTCGTGAAAGGACTTAGTCGTGGAGCCATCACAACTAGGAAGCTTAAATAGGTTAAAGCGGGTCAAAGGACACGAGGGTTTATACTGGTTCGGCCCCTTGCGGTGAAGGTAAAAGCCTAATCCAGTTGAGGTGGAATTGCTAGGGTTTCGAGGACCAGGGAGCGAATCCACTATGCCTGGATCTCAATTTGATGTTACTTGCCCTAAACTTCTGCCGGGTCGTCCCTTTATATACAGAGGTCGACGCCCAGCGGCTCATAGAGTCCCGACCGGCTCATAAACAGTGTCTGGCTCGGTGACCACTTAATCTTGCCTTACAATACAACTTATGCTCTTATGGCGGTTTATCACTACATGCCATAAGTCGCCTTTGGGCTATGCGCCCTTAACTGAACCGCCATCTTCAAGCTTGATATTGGGCTTCATATGATGAATCGCCATAGCGTAACCCGACCCCTCCTGGGCGGGTTACACTAGTAGTTATATCCCCAACACATGTGATTATATCTCCTTCTTCGGAGGTGATGGTGTGATATTCTTGGCGATGATACCCCTCAGGATACGATTCTCTTCCTCGAGCTTATTGAGTTGCTGCTTGAGATCCATTATCTCCTTACGGAGCTTACCCGTGACGGTTAAAGCTCCTTGCACCCATGGGTGTTGCATAGCTGCGGGGGAACAAGTAACACTCTTTTTCATATTCTCTTAAGAAAGAAATCTAACATTGTAAGGGATAACCGAGTTTGGAATAGCCGAGCTCTGTAGTTCCCCCATTGTGAATCCAGCTCAGAAGCGAGAAGTGACTTCTTGATCCTCCTCCATGGCATCTATCCTCTTCAAATTAGCCTCCATCTCTTCCTCCGTTGCTGGCCCAAAGTGGTCAGCATCGCTGTTTGTCCTTGATCTCGATGCCGGATGAGACACCCGGCTCTCCCCGACTGACTCTTGAGAAGACATCCTGCTCTAATCTGCAGCAGTAGCAGCAGCTCAAAACACAAACAAAGGATAATTGCATGATACGGGAGTCAAAACCTTTGGGAGATTATATAATGATCTTTTACCGACCAAAATATGTATCGTGCAAGAATACGGAGTCCGGAGGGCACACGAGGTGCCCACGAGGCAGGCGGGCGCGCCTAGGGGGTAGGGCGTGCCCTCCACCCTCGTGGAGGCCTCGTGTCCTTCCCGGACTGCTTCTTATTTTTCTATTTTTCTAAATATTCCAAAACGGAGAAAAATTGCCATTAGAACGGTTTTGGAGTCGGTTTACTTACCGTACCACGTACCTATTCCTTTTTTGAGTCTGAAACGTTCTGGAAAGTGCCTCTTATGTATTCCTCCGGTGTTATGGTTTCGATAACATTAGTTTCGACATTTATAGGATTACCTGAGATATAATGTTTGATTCTTTGACCATTCACCACCTTTGGATTTGTTCCTTCGAAGTTGTTGATTTTTATGGCACCGGAACGATAGACTTCCTCGATAACGTAAGGACCTTCCCATTTAGAGAGAAGTTTCCCTGCAAAAAATCTTAAATGAGAGTTGTATAGCAACACATAATCTCCTACATTAAACGCACGCTTTTGTATCCTTTTGTCATGCCATCTTTTAACTTTTTCTTTAAACAACTTGGCATTCTCATAAGCTTGGGTTCTCCATTCATCAAGTGAGCTAATGTCAAATAGCCTCTTCTCACTGGCAAGTTTGAAATCATAATTGAGCTCTTTAATGGCCCAGTGTGCCTTATGTTCTAGTTCGAGAGGTAAGTGACATGCTTTTCCATAAACCATTTTATACGGAGACATACCCATAGGATTTTTATATGCAGTTCTATAAGCCCATAATGCATCATCAAGTTTCTTGGACCAATTCTTTCTAGATCTATTAACAATCTTTTGCAAAATTAATTTAAGCTCTCTATTGCTCAATTCTACTTGACCACTAGACTGTGGGTGATAAGGAGATGCAATTCTATGATTAACATCATACTTAGCAAGCATTTTATGGAAAGCACCATGAATAAAATGTGAAACACCATCAATCATTAGATATCTAGGGACTCCAAACCTCGGAAAAATAACTTCTTTAAGCATCTTAATAGAGGTGTTATGATCAGCACTACTAGTTGGAATAGATTCTACCCACTTAGTAACGTAATCAACATCAACTAAAATATGTGTATATCCATTGGAGGCAGGAAATGGTCCCATATAATCAGAGCCCCAAACATCAAATGGTTCAATAACAAGTGAATAATTCATAGGAATTTCCTGACATCTACTAATATTACCAATTATTTGACATTCATCACAAGATAAGACAAACTTACGATCATCCTTGAAGAGAGTAGGCCAATAAAAACCGGATTGCAATACCTTATGTGCAGTTCTATCTCCAGCGTGGTGTCCTCCATAATCCTCGGAGTGACACTTGCGTAAGATCTGTTCCTGTTCATGCTCAGGTACACAATGCCTAATAACACCATCTACTCCTTCTTTATAAAGATGTGGGTCATCCCAGAAGTAATGTCTTGAATCATAGAAAAACTTTTTCTTTTGCTGGTATGTGAAACTAGGTGGTATGAATTTAGCAACAATGTAATTAGCATCAGCATACCATGGAGCAGTACGAGAAGCATTTATGACATTTAATTGTTCATCAGGAAAGCTATCATCAATAGGTAGTGGGTCATCAAGAACATTCTCTAACCTAGACAAGTTGTGTGCAACAGTATTCTCAGCTCCCTTTCTATCAATAATATGCAAATAAAATTATTGTAGCAAGAGAACCCATCTAATAAGTCTAGGTTTAGCATCTTTCTTTTCCATAAGATATTTAATAGCCGCATGATCCGTGTGAATAGTAACTTTAGAATCAACAATATAAGGCCTGAACTTATCACAAGCAAATACAACTGCTAAGAATTCTTTTTCCGTAGTAGCATAATTTTTCTGAGCACTGTCTAGAGTTTTACTAGCATATTGAATATCATTTAATTTATTATCAACTCTTTTCCCTAGAACAACACCTACAACATAATCACTAGCATCGCACATAATTTCAAAGGGTAAATTCCAATCAGGTGGCTGAACAATGGGTGCAGATATCAATGCTTTCTTAAGTATTTCAAATGCTTCTACACAATCATCATCAAAGACAAATGGTATATCTTTTTGTAATAGATTAGTTAGAGGCCGAGAAATTTTTGAGAAGTCCTCAATGAACCTCCTATAAAACCCGGCATGACCAAGGAAACTTCTTATACCTTTAATGTCCTTGGGACATGGCATATTTTCAATAGCATCAACTTTAGCTTTATCAACTTCGATACCTCTTTCAGAAATTTTATGCCCGAGGACAATACCTTCATTAACCATAAAGTAGCACTTTTCCCAATTCAAGACAAGATTAGTTTCTTCACATCTCTGCAAAAATCGATCAAGGTTGCTCAAGCAATCATAAAAAGAGGATCCATAAACGGAGAAATCGTCCATGAAAACCTCACAAATCTTTTCACAAAAATCAGAGAGTATAGCCATCATGCATCTTTGAAAGGTAGCAGGTGCATTACATAAACCAAAAGGCATACGTCTATAAGAAAAAGTACCAAAAGGGCAAGTAAAAGTTGTATTAGCTTGATCATCAGCTGACACAGGTATTTGAGAGAAACCAGAATAACCATCTAGAAAGCAAAAATGTGTATGTTTGGATAATCTTTCTAGAATTTGATCAATAAAAGGTAAGGGGTAATGATATTTTTTAGTAGATTTATTTAATTTCTGGAAATAAATTACCATCCTATAACCTGTAATAATTCTTTGCGGAGTCAATTCATCTTTATTATTAGGAACAACAATAATACCTCCCTTCTTAGGGACACAATGGACAGGACTTACCCACTGACTATCAGCAACGCGATAAATTATACCTGCCTCAAGGAGCTTTAGTATTTCCTTTCTTACTACTTCTTTCATCTTAGGATTCAGCCGTCGTTGGTGATCAATAACTGGTTTGGAATCTTTCTCCAAATTTATTTTGTGTTGGCATAGAGTGGGACTAATGCCCTTAAGATCATCAAGAGTATATCCAATAGTAGCACGGTGCTTCTTCAGAGTTTTCAATAATTTTTCTTCCCCCTTCTCTGAAAGGTTAGCACTAATAATAACATGATATATCTTCTTTTCATCAAGATAAGCATATTTAAGAGTATCAGGCAATGGTTTAAGCTCAAAAACGGGATCACCCTTGGGTGGAGGAGGATCCCCTAAGATTTCAACAGGCAAGTTGTCTTTTAGAATAGGTCCCTATTTAAAGAACACTTCATCTATTTCCCTTCTTTCATTCATAGACATATCATTTTCATGGTCTAGCAAATATTGTTCTAAAGGATCACTAGGAGGTACGACAATAGAAGCAAGACCAATAATTTCATATTTAATAGGCAATTCCTCTTCACGGTGTTGTCTACGAAATTTAGAAAAGTTAAACTCATGAGACATATCACCTAGACCAATGGTAACAACATCCTTTTCGCTGTCTATCTTAGCATTAACAGTGTTTAAGAAGGGTCTACCAAATATAATGGGACAAAAGCTATCTTGTGGGGAACCAAGAACAAGAAAATCAGCAGGATATTTAGTTTTCCCACACAAGACTTCAACTTCTCTAACAATCCCAATTGGTGAAATTGTATCTCTATTGGCATGTTTAATTGTGACATCAATATCTTCTAACTCAGTAGGTGCAATATCATGCATAATTTCTTTGTATAAGTCAATTGGTATTGCACTAGCACTAGCACCCATGTCACATAAGCCATGAAAACAATGATCTCCTATTTTAAAAGAAATAACAGGCATGCCTACCGCAGGTCTATGTTTATCTTTAGCACAAGGTTTAGCAATTCTAGAAGTCTCATCACAGAAATAAATAACATGCCCATCAATATTATCAGCCAAGAGATCTTTAACAATAGCAATATTAGGTTCAACTTTAACTTGCTCAGGAGGTGTATAGGTTCTAATATTGCTTTTACAAACCACAGTTGAAGCTTTAGCATGATCCTTTATTCTAACACGGAAAGTTGGTTTCTCAACATAAGCAGTAGGAACAATAGGATCATTATAAGTGATAGTCTTTCCTTCAACTTTAATAGGTGCAACTACTTTTACTTCTATGGGAGGATGATATTTAAACCAATTCTCCTTATGGAGATCAACGTGAGCAGCAAAAGATTAACAAAAAGAAGCTACTATCTCAGAGTCAAGTCCATATTTAGAGCTAAATTTACGGAAAATATCGGTATCAATAAAAGATTTAACACAATAAAACTTAGGTGTTATACCTGACTCTTTACCTTCGTCGAGATCCCAATCTTCAGAGTTGCGTTTAATTCTTTCCAATAAATCCCATTTGAATTCAATAGTCTTCATCATAAAAGAACCAGTACAAGAAGTATCGAGCATGGTGCGATTGTTGTCAGAAAGCCGAGCATAAATTTTTTTAACAATCATTTCTCTTGAGAGCTCATGATTGGGGCATGAATATAACATTGACTTAAGCCTCCCTCAAGCTTGAGCGATGCTTTCTCCTTCGCGAGGCCAAAAATTATATATGTAATTACGATCACGATGAACAAGATGCATAGGATAAAACTTCTGATAAAATTCCAATTTCAATCATTTGTAGTTCCATGATCCCATATCACAACATAGCCTATACCATGTCAATGCATCTCCCTTCAAAGATAAAAGGTAAGACCTTCTTCTTAATAACATCATCGGGCATACATGCAAGCTTAAATAATCCACAAACTTCATCCACATATATTAGGTGCTCATCAGGATGTAATGTTCCATCTCCTGCAAAAGGATTAGCTAGCAGTTTCTCTATCATACCCGAAGGAATTTCAAAGTAGACATTTTAATTTTTAGTAGGTTGAGGAGCAACTCTTTACTCTACTGGCCGGGGTGAAAATACCACGAACAAGCCCCTCGGAGGATTACTTTCCATAGTAACAAGTGACAGTAAATTTCCGCACACTATATAAAATTTTCCTTACCAAATTCCACCTACCAAAGGCGCTTTACTCCCCGGCAACGGCGCCAGAAAAGAGTCTTGATGACCCACAAGTATAGGGGATCTATCGTAGTCCTTTCGATAAGTAAGAGTGTCGAACCCAACAAGGAGCAGAAGGAAATGATAAGCGGTTTTCAGCAAGGTATTCTCTGCAAGCACTGAAATTATAGGTAACAAATAGTTTTGTGATAAGATAATTTGTAACGAGCAACAAGTAACAAAAGTAAATAAAGTGCATCAAGGTGGCCCAATCCTTTTTGTAGCAAAGGACATGCCTGGACAATTTCTTATATAGAGAAAAGCGCTCCTGAGGACACATGGGAATTATCGTCAAGCTAGTTTTCATCACGTTCATATGATTCGTGTTCGGTACTTTGATAATTTGATATGTGGGTGGACCGGTGCTTGGGTGCTGTCCTTACTTGGACAAGCATCCCACTTACGATTAACTCCTATTGCAAGCATCCGCAACTACAAAAGAAGTATTAAGGTAAACCTAACCATAGCATGAAACATATGGATCCAAATCAGCCCCTTACAAACCAACGCATAAACTAGGGTTTAAGCTTCTGTCACTATAGCAACCCATAATCTACTTATTACTTCCCAATGCCTTCCTCTAGGCCCAAATAATGGTGAACTGTCATGTAGTCAACGTTCACATAACACCACTAGAGGAGAGACAACATATATCTCATCAAAATATCGAACGAATACCGAATTCACATGACTACCAATAGCAAGACTTCTCCGATGTCCTCAGGAACAAACATAACTACTCACAAAGCATATTCATGTTCATAATCAGAGGAGTATTAATAAGCATAAAGGATCTGAACATATTATCTTCCACCAAATAAACCAACTAGCATCAACTACAAGGAGTAATCAACACTACTACCAACCTACAGGTACCAATCTCAGACTTAGAGACAAGAATTGGATACAAGAGATGAACTAGGGTTTGAGAGGAGATGGTGCTGGTGAAGATGTTGATGGAGATTGGCCCCCTCCCGATGAGAGGAGCGTTGGTGATGACGATGGCGATGATTTCCCCCTCCCGGAGGGAACTGTCCCCGGCAAAACAGCTCTGCCAGAGCCCGAGATTGGTTCCGCCAAGGTTCCGCCTCGTGGCGGCGGAGTCTCGTCCCGAAAGCTTGCTTATGATTTTTCTTCGGACGAAAGACTTCATATAGTAGAAGATGGGCACCGGAGGGCCACCAGGGGGCCCACGAGGCAGGGGGCACGCCCCCACCCTCGTGCCCAGGGTGTGGGTCCCCTCTGGTATTTTCTTCACTCAGTATTTTTTATTATTTCCAAAAATAACTTCCGTGGAGTTTCATGACTTTTGGAGTTGTGTAGAATAGGTCTCTAATATTTTCTCCTTTTCCAGCCCAGAATTCCATCTGTCGGCATTCTCCCTCATTATGTAAACCTTGTAAAATAAGAGAGAATAGGCATAAGTATTGTGACATAATGTGTAATAACAGCCCATAATGCAATAAATATCGATATAAAAGCATGATGCAAAATGGACGTATCAAGGAGTCCTACAGTTAGTCAACTTCAATAGGGAGTTTCTTTTCTTTAATGCCACGTACACAAATTGAAACGCTTGTTGTGGAGAGAAAAACATAATCACTCCACTATATATGTACGCCAAGGCCTGAGCGCTTGCTTTACTAGGGTTGCTCTCTTCATTCTCTCATCCTCTCTAGATCTAAACAAGATAGCAGTAGCGACATTTTCTCTCTGCTAACCGCTGGTCATAGATCCAGCCAGATCCCTTCGGCTGGTGTGTGTAGAGGACTAGGTGCATCATTCACGCGGTCATCGTCGGCGAGGGAGGAAATCCACAGCTGCCGGAGGGGCCCAATCCTCTGCCCGTGCTGTTCTCTCTGACACAGCGCCGGCTCGGGAGGTCCTCCGACCCTTCTTCCTGCCTGCCGTATTGTGCGCAGATCCGACCTGCCGCCGCTGACATCCCGATGACCCTGAGGTATAATTTCTTCGAAAGCGGCCTTGCTCTACTGCCCCAGCTCCCCATGTGTCTGCATGTGCATCTTTTTCTACTCCCATCAGCTCTTCCAAAGCCACCTAAATTTTTAGTATTATTAGAGGTCTCACAAAGTAAAAGTGGCGGTTGGTGGACAAGTCAACAGAGTATGTCTAGGATTAGATTTGTTGCCCTCACATAGTAAAAGGTCTTCAGGATTAGAGTTGCTGCCCTCACATAGTAAAAGGTCTCTAGGATTAGATTTGCTGCCCTCACATAGCCCTCACATAGTAAAAGGTCTCCAGGATTAGAATTGCCGCCCTCACATTGTAAAAGGTCTCCAGGATTAGATTTACTGCCCTCACATAGTAAAAGGTCTCCAGGATTAGATTTGATGCCCTCACATAGTAAAAGGTCCCTAGGATTAGATTTGTTGCCCTCACATAGTAAAAGGTCTCCAGGATTAGATTTGCTGCCCTCACATAGTAAAAGGTCTCTAGGATTAGATTTTCTGCCCTCACATAGTAAAAGGTCTCCAGGATTAGATTCGTTGCCCTCACAGAGCATGAACAAACTCGGCATCACCACTTTATGCCTCCTTGTAGGTACATTGTGCTGATGCGTCCACTGTCGCATGTCCTTATACCAACCTTTTGCTGTTGTTAATGTAAGGGCACATGTAAAATGAAGCGATCACACTATTACCTTACGGACATGTCTAACCAGTGTTATTGTTAATCTAATGCCTCTAGTGATATGATGCAATAAAATTGTTTTACAAATGGTACTCATGTTGTTTTCCCTAGTATGATAAGTAAGTTGCTCCTTTACGTTGATGAGTCTCCTGGTGTCCCCACGGTCCCATGCCCTTAAACCAACTCTTTAGCTGCTGCTGATTTACTGTATCTGGTAAACAAGCAATGCCACCATTAAAGTAATCCCATATTTGACGAATGTCATTGTTGATCGTAATGCTTCCGGTAACATGAAGCATTGCTGACGTTTTAAAATTTCTACTGTCCTTGTGTGATTGCCATGAACATAATTAAGATGCTTCTTTTTATTTCGTGTATGTTTCGTACATTCTTATTGACCAGCAACTGTTTACTTTCTATCTTTTTGTGCAGATAGGGATATCCATTTCACCTTGTTGCTATTGTGACCTTTTGGTGAACTACACAAAACACTCTTTTTTTGGAATGAGTGTCTTGTGCAGTTCAACTAAAATGTCACGTGGGCTACTTCTCTCAATTTTGGTTGAACTGCACAAAATGGTGATTGGAGTTTCCAAAATCTCCGTCAAATTCTACTGGTAATCTCGTGCAACATTTTATTAGCCTTTGGAAGATGAGTCGTCACTGTCACCACAATGGCACTTTATTTTAGTGGAACTGCACAAAAGGATAAGCAAATTATAGTTGCACCTTACATGAGCAGGACAGTCAACCTTAATGTTCCTCAATTTTAGTGCAACTACTAAAGAAGAACCTGCTAGCTCACGAGAGCAAGTACTTCTTGCTAGCTAAATGATGCAATCTTTGCTTCATTTCAGGTGAACTGCAGAAAAAGGCGCATGAATTGAATCATGGAAGTCCAGGTAGGCCTCGTCCGAGTGGAGCTGCAGGCTGAGTTCAAGGAGTGCCACAATTATAGTAATCAGGCTCTTCTTATTTGTGTTGTGCAAACAGTAGTACTCAACTACAGATGTTTTGACAGTCAAGAGAATTCTCCAAGTTCTTTGGTTGTACGACACGGATAGCCAAGATGGATTTAATCCCGATATTCACTTTATCAAAAGACTCTAATGGGTTGGTTCTGAATCTTGCAAGCTGGGAATCAATGAGATGTGTAGGCAAATTTGTTGTACTTATTATTTGAATCTTATTTGTTGGTTACGAATCTTGCAAGCTGGGAATCAATGAGATGTGTAGGCATCTTTGTTTTACTTATCATTTGTATCTTATTTGTTGGTTCTGAATCTTGCAAGCTGGGACACACAGCATGATGATGCAGAGGACAACAACCATAACAAACAGTTCAAACTTGGTAGTATTATCTGTGTGAAAGTGCGACAAATGTGTTGATCGTGTGCGTCCTGAGAATAATAATTCTAATTGTTGTGCATCTTGATCCTGTGGCACTGATAGAACGAGCCAATGCATTGCTTGTTTCAAGTATAAATTTCTATCAGAGCTAATGAAATTTAAGTAAAATGACCACTAACTCTTGTTATTACAGTACCAATACAGACCTGCTCATGAACTAACGTGTGGCCGGAGTAGGTTTCTTAATGGAGGCGTTTGAATGTGCCGAGGGTGCATCTTCTGCCGAGCGTGCAGCGGGCGAGGGATGGGTAGTAACTGTTGTCGCCTGTACACACTCAGTTTACTGTTGAATCCAGTTCCCCAAGAGCTGAAAAACGAACTGCTGCCGCAGCCTACCCACTCGTTCACTTGAAGAGACTCCAATGGCGATCCGGGGGTGAGCCTGCTCGATATGGACTTCAGCAAGGAGTTACCCTTTGAGTTCGCCGTTTAGTCCTATGGCTGCACCAAGTTGAATGTGATGTACACCAATGATCTGGACTCAGTGAAGCTCTGCCTCGCCGAGTTCAAGCAGTACCTACAGGACGAGAAAGCAGAAGGTCGCAGGACTAGACCTTGTGCCCATCCATTCGTCTCTTGACAGGGACCAGCGGATCACCGTCGCCCAGGTATGTGTGCGGGACGAGGTTCTCGTCTACCACTGTTGTAGGGCCATCAGAGGTTCTGAAGCATTTGCCCGTTTCATCGGCAGCAGCGACTACACCTTCGCTACGGTGGAGAGAAGGAAGAACGCGTTGATTCGGCCATCTGGTGCAACAAGCTTGTCGACATCCAGAAGTAATACAAGATCATCGGCAACGGGCAGGAGAAGGACTCCGTGGTTGACCTCGTCAAGACCATCATCAACCCATGATATGCCAACATGAAAGAAGATAATGATACCACGGACCTAAACACGTGGGAGGTACCTCTGAATCTAGCCTACATAACCTACGCGGCCAAGGACACATACGCATGCTACGACATGTACAGGCGGATCTTGTACATGAGGGCATGTCTGCTTCCCGTAACCGACGAGTACACGGACAGCCGCAGCGTCATGATCAAGCGTGCCAGGAAGCTCTAGATGTTTTACTTTATCTGTTTATAAGCATCTTTATCATCTGAGTGTTTCATGCATTAGCCTATGTGTCGCAATTATCTGTTTTGTCCGAAATACTTCTTTTAAGAACGCATTAACTTGTTTGCTTTTTAGTGGCTATTTGCTTATGTATGTAACTAGTTCACTTGTCCGTTTAAAAAAAACTAGTTCACTCGGCTGCCGTGCTTTGAATCTCCTTCCTCCCAACATATTCCCCTTCTCAAGTGGACCCAGCAGGTCTTGTGCACAGACATATGGGACCAACCACCTATCCATTTGTATTTCTTTATTTTGTTCAATCTTTCGTCCTCTTCCTATAAAGCGGTTGGCCATCATAGACTATGACATTGGCCAGGCCATCCCTCTACTCCCACACATTGTCCGGCGGCGGCAGCTCCACCGGCCCACCCTGCATCCGAACAAGTCAACCCTCGTACTTCCCTCCGCCCGCGTCTTCCCCTGCTCCGGTTCGTTCGGTCCGAGGTCTCGACGCCGTCCTCTGCCTTGGTGCTCTCGCCGTGGCGCCGCCGTCTGTCATTCCCAACATGGTCGGCAAAACAAGATGTCGGGTGGTTGGTGCGACATATGCCAACGGGTGGCTTATCTGAGTGGGAGCCAGTAAGACGTCGCCGGTGCCTGGAAGCGGGATGAGGCGAAGACATGCATGCCGGCGGATCTTACCCAGCTTCGGGGCTCTCCGTGGAGATAACACCCCTACTGCTGCTCTCCGGGGTCTCCGCATGATCACTCGATGAACAAGTAGCTACAAGGTGCTCCTTGGCTGTTTGGCGAGAGGAAGAAGAAGGGCAAGGCTAGCTCTCCTCTTCTCTCTATGTGTAGTAAGACCTAGATGAGATCAACCCTTTGCATGGGTGCCCTGGGGGTTTTATATAGGCCTACCCCTCGGGGGTACAATGGTAATCCGGTTGGGCGCGGGTCCCAGCCGTCAATGTCTACGCTCGCCGGCTTCCGCGCCGGCTGCTGGGGCCCGCCGGCTGGTGGGCCCCGCCGGCTGCCGGCCTCTTGGTCGACAAGCAGGCCATACTGCCTAGGGCCCTGTCTGTGGCTGGTTACTGTTGCCTCAATCCTGATGATGAGGGCTTTATCGAGGTAAGCGTGGCTACAGCACCGCCGCCTGGCGGGCGATCGCTGTAGCCTCACGTCGTCTTGTCTTCTTAATGGGGCGCCCTCTTCGAGGGAAGGAGCAAGCCGGCTTGGGAAAGCCGGCAATGTCTTGGGCCGACTGAAGGAGGCCTGGCCACCTTCGGGTGCCTCTCTGGCCAAGGGGGCCCACCGCCCGTGGACCGCGCTGACAGCCCACTGTGGATGGCGCCATAGTCAACATGGCAACAGTGCCGCGCCGAACGGGTCAGGGCTACCCCGTACGGTGCACTGTGCCAAGCGTGCTCCGGGTTTCGGGGGTGGCAGGCTTTACTGTAGCCACGCCCCGTCCCATTGCCGTTATGTGGATGCGGGCCTCGACGGTACGATCTTGACCGCGTCCTGGGAGCCGGCTTCTTGGAGTCGGCCTTCTCGTGGCCGGCTTCTCGGAGCCGGCCCTCCCGCGGCTTTCTTCATGAGGGTTAAGGCCGGGCCGCCTTCCGATAGTCGGCCTGAGAGGCAGCCGGCTGGGGGAAGGCGGCCCCACGTCTTGGTTTCTTGGAGGCCGGATCGGCTCGTAATTTTTTCTGAAGTGCCAAGGGGAGCCGGCTAGGCTACCCGTGGCCATTAACCCCGACAGTAGTCCCCGAAGCTGGTCGCGCTTTGAGGTCGGCAAGGGGGACGAGAAGCTCGGTCAGCTTCCTATCTTGAGGAGTCGGCAGCCGGGAGCCGGCTCTGCTTATGCGCGCCGCCTTGGGTGGGCGTCGTGGCCTCGTCAACGAGAATGTGGGCCAACTTGTACGCTGACCGCGCACCTCCCCGCGTGTCACGTGGCAGAAAAGGCTTGCCATGGCGCGTGCACGACGGGACGTCGCCGCAGGCCCGGGCCCGCCACTCCTGGCCTCGGCCCAGGCGCGGATCTTCTGCGGCCCAAGGTGGGCTGTTTGCCTTCCCGCGGTGGTTTCGCCACCTCGTCAAGGTGCAGTTATAGCGGGACGTGGGGGAGTGGGCGCAGTTAATCCCACACCCCCCACACCACGCCTCCTCGGCTCCGCCGCAAGGGTCTATAAGTAGGGGGAGGAGAGGGAGCGGCAAAGGCTCGCACGCTCTCCCTCGCTCCACCCTTTCTCGTTTTCCGTCCTTGCTTTCTCCGCCGCGCAGAGCCTCATCGCCGGGCCGCTCCGCCGACGGGCCTCCCGGTTCGTGGTTGCTCCGCCGCAGCGGGGTCGCACGCGCCTCCACCGCCACCGCATCTTGCTCCTCACCGCACCGCTCCAATGGCGCTGTCGAGCTCGTGGGACGGCTCCAACATCCTCAGCGAGCACATCGAGTTCCTCCGCCGGACGCGGCGTCTGCCCGGCGAGAAGTACGTGCGGGTCTAGGGCGCGCCGGAGAGGGAGATCTCGCCGGCATCGGAGGAGGGTGAGCGGGTGGTCTTCCGCTCGCACTGCATACGCGGCTTCGGCCTCGAATTCTACCACCTTCAGCCACATCATCTCACCCCCAACGCCATGATGCTGCTGTCGGCCTTCGTCACCCTCTGCGAGGGTTTTCTTGGCGTTCTCCCCACCCTGGAGCTCTGGGGAGAGTTCTTCCAAAGCAAGATCGGCACCGTCGTCGCGGGCGTGCCCGCCCCATGCGGAGCTTTCATCGCCATGAGGCGGACGGGCGAGAACAATCCGTTCCCGTCTATCCCGCCGATCCAGTCGGTGAAGCTCTGGCAGAAATCTTACTTCTATGTGAGGAACGTCGCCCCGCAAGGCGACTTTGTCAACCTGCCGGCTTACGTAGCCGGCTCGCCGTCTGTGAGGCCACCCTCATGGAGCTATCGGGCTAGGACGCCGTCCCAGGCCGGGAACGCCGCCATCGCCCTACTCCGGGTGATGGTCCAGTCGAAGGGCCTGGTCGGAGCCGACCTGGTGGCCGCCTTCGTGGAGCGCCGGGTACTTCCTCTCCAAGGTCGGCCGCACAAGATCTACCAGATGAGCGACCGCTTCGACCCATGCCGGCTGAGCACCAGGGAGATGCCTCATGCCGAGGTGTCCTACCTGGTGAACTACATCGCCAACTGCAAGCTCGCCGAGGATTGGCGATTCGGCAAGGAGCCGTACTCTTGCGCCAACCCTCCGCCTGCCGTGAGTATTTCTTCTTTCCTTTCTTTTGCGTTGCCGGCTTCGATATGACCGGCCTCTGATCCGCCGTCTTGTTTTCTGCAGAATCCCCTACTTCCGCCGGCGGCGGGGGCCGCAGGGGCAGAGCGCCAGTTCCTCCCCGACCGCACGGTAGATGACGTCGACGATCCAGACCTTGGAGCGGCTGCCATGGAAGACGCCGCCGCGGGGGAAGGCGGCGAGGCAGGCGGCGCGGGGCTCGGAGACCGCCTCAAGGACTGGGCGGACGACGACGAGGTCGAAGTCATCCCGCACCGCCCGCCGGCGCCTGATCATCAAGGCGCGGGCCCTTCCGCCACGCCGGCCACCCGTGGCGGCGCACCGAAGCGCCGGGCCGTGTAGACCTACTTCGGCAGCCGACCGAAGAAGCCCAGGGGCACCGCCGTGGCAACCAAGTGGGATGAGGCGGCCGCGAAGGCGGCCCGCTTCCAGAAGGTCGTGAAGCGGCCGCAGGAGGTTTCGGCGTAAATGTTAATCGTCTTGTACTCTTGCCATGTTCTTTGATTGGAGTTCTTCTAAATTCTTTCTTGGTTGACCGGCCAGGGCGCCGCTTTCCCTTGAACGGGGTCCTACCGGCTCCGTGATTGAATCAACCGGAGGGTCGTCGAGCTCCCGCCGCGTGGACCCCCGCGCCGACCTCATGGAGGCTACGGAGCGGAACGCGCGGGAGGCGCAGGAGGAGCGGGAAGCGTCGGAGCGGAGGGCCGCCCAGGCGGCGAAGGAGCAGGCCGACGCGGCGGCCAAGGCCCAGGCAGAGGCGACGGCCGCGGAGAGGTAGGCGGAGGCCTCACGCAACCGGCCTCCACAGCTCGTCATCCCGCTGCGCAGTGTGGCTCCCAACGTCCCCGTGCCTCCGTCTGAGGAAGCCAACCGCGGCCGGTCGACGGCGGAGCGGAGGGAGGATGATGTGATTGTCTTGGAGGAGGTGCCGCGGATGGCGCCGACTGGGGCAGGTCAGAGCGGTCAGCCGGCTACGGCGCCGGTGCAGCCGGCAGGGAGCGAGCCGGCAGCAGGAGCCAGCCTGGTGGTGCAGCCGGCATCACGCCGGCGCGCGGGGGAAGCCACCCCCGTGCCGGAGCCGTACAGAGCTGCGAGCGCCAGCCGGACGGTGGAGGCCTTGGAGGCGGCCAGCTCCAGCACGTCCGAGTGGACGCCCAGCGGGGGGCCGGCCAAGCTGAACGCGGCGGCCCAGGAGGTCCGGGGCTGGCTTCAGGCTCATGCTACCGCACTACAGCAATATACCCGAGATTTCCTTGCAACGTGGGCCGTCGTCCGGGTGAGTCTTCTAGCCTTGGTTGTTTTGCTTTTTTGGTTCTTCCGTGGGGGCGCGTCAGCGCACCCACTGGGTGTAGTCCCTGAGTTCCGAGTCGGCTGCTGAGCAGGCGGCTTGGAACTTACTAGGTCCTGACAGTTATCTTATTCCTGTGTCCTGTCTGATCTTCCAGGAGTACCATAACCAGAGCACCGCCGCCTTCGACTCCCAGGCTCAGGAGCTGCGCCAGAAGAGCGAGGATCTGTCTGACAGCCGGAGTACATGCTCTGTTTTGTTCATATCCTATGGGGCACCCACTGGGTGTAGCCCTGAGATCCGGGCCAACTGCTGAGCAGTCGGGTCGGATCTTCCCCAACGACTTCTTCCTTATTGTTTCTTCCTTTGTCTTCATGCTTGCAGGGGCCAATGCCGACTTGAGGGAGCAGCTCGGCAGGGCCCAGACCGCCCTTCGCGCCAAGGAGGCCGAGCTCAACTCCTTAGTCCAGGAGCGTGACCGCCTGGCCAAGAAGTTGGCCGACCAGGAGGAGAGCCACAAGGCGGCCCTGAAGGAGGCGCAAGATAGCGAGGCCGCCCTCAAAGCTGAGTTCGAGACCGAAGCGGCGGGCTGGGCTGAGGCGAAACAAGCGTTGATCAAGGGTTACAGCCGGATCGAGGATCTGATCGACGGTAAGCCGCCTCCCTTACTCCTTGCTCGCCCCTTGCCCTCTGATTCGTCTTCTGATTTGTGCTGCTTTTGTTCTCTGTGCAGACTACTTCCCCTGCCACTCCATCATCGCCACCCAAGCCATCGAGGCCCACCACGAGGCACGCCGGCAGGCAGGGGTTGAGATCACGCCGGACGCGAGCCGGACACTTGAGGAGCAGCTCTTGGCGATCCAAGCCCGGCTGCAGCCGGCATACCGCATGCTCTGCCGCCTCCAGCGTGCTGGAGCGCAGGTGCTGGCCGCCCTCTGGCCAGGCGAAGCGATTCCCCGCACCCCGAGCCTGACTGCCAACTGGCTGGAGGTGGTAGTTGGTCGCTTTGAGGCCTGGAAGGCCTCCGCTGCTCGATCCGGTGCCAGGCGGGCGCTGGAGTTTGTCCGGGCCTGGTACCCCGGGCTGAATTTGGAACAGCTGAGGACTTGGCGGGAGGAGGCTGACGAAGAGCTGGTGGAGGTGCGGCCGGCAATCATCCAGCGTGCTTTGGCTCTTGCCGAGTTTACTCACACCAGCGTATTCGCTCCTGAGGTGGACGACAACGGCGTCGCCCAGCCGGAGGAGTGGTTCGGGCTGAACCCGGCGGAGGGTGAAGACTCGGCGGAGGAGATCGCCTCCAGCGATGAAGGTGAAGACGAAGAAGGGGAGGAGGGCGAAGACGTCGAGCCGGCCGGTGAAGTAACCAGCCAGCCTCAGCATGACCGTGCCTCCAGCAACGAGGCGCGTGCTAGCGCGCCCTCTGCGGGAGGCGGTGATCATGCCGAGGTTCACCAGCCGGCCACTCCTCCAGCCGGCGCTACTGTCTCCACCGACCTGCCCGACTCGCCAGTCGTTCCCTTGGCTTGATCTGCCATCCTTGCTTTTCCTGCTTGTTACTCTTTGAACAATTCTTATTAAGCTTGCGCAGTTCCACCCACTGGGGGTGTATTCAAACTATGTTGAATGTTGGTCTTTTCAATGCCTTTTGTGTAAATACAATCATGCATGTGTTTGGCTTCCACTCTCGTGTGCTTTTTATCCTTAGGCTGTTTCCTTTGCCGCCTTCCCCTGATTGCTGCCTTCCCAGCCAGCAGCTGCTCTGCGGCCCATGGCTAAGGAAGGACTCGGCTATCTTTTTGGGGAAAGCAAGTACTCGAGCTTTCTTAGATTGTAGCGAAGTGAATGGAAGCTAGCTGGCCGACTACTCTTGTAGTCGGTCAGCAGTAGGAAAAAGCCGGCTTTTGTTATATTGGTCCGTTAGTCCCTAGCCGTTTTTCGTGTGGGCGTCCTTTCCTGCCTTTGGCTCTTGCCAGCCGGACAGCCGATTCTTCGAACTGCGACTTTTGGCAAGAGAGGGCTTTGGAGCCGGCACACTACTTGTCTGACCGCGGGTAGGACTTCTAATATAACTCAAGGCCGCCAGTTCCTGGGCCGACTAGTCGAACCCGGTGCCGGACGAGAGAAGTGAATGTAATGACATAATCATAAGCATGATACTCTTCATTCATAGATGAAAGATGGCAGTCCCCGAGTTCTCCTCGGGGGGCCTATTACCTTGTACTTAGTACAAAAGTTAGCATGATACATAATGCATTTCAACTGTAAAATCTTCGGAGGAGGTTGGCGTTCCATGGTCGTTCCGACTCCTTGCCGAAGTCGTCTCTCTTTCGTGCCTTCGGCTTCTGTGCGTTGATCAGGTAGTAGGAGTCGTTTCCTAGCGCTCTGCTGATGACGAAGGGGCCTTCCCAAGGGGCCGAGAGCTTGTGCTGGCCGGCTGTTCGCTGGATCAGCTGGAGCACAAGGTCGCCCTCTTGGAAGGATCTTGGCTTGAACTTCCGGCTGTGGTAGCGACGCAGACCCTGCTGGTAGATGGCGGACCGGCTGAGGGCTAACAGCCGGCTTTCTTCCAGCAGGTCAACGCCGTCTTATCATGCTTCCTTGGCCTCCGCCTCCGTGTACATGGTCACCCGAGGCGAGTCAAACTCGATGTCGGTTGGGATGACCGCCTCGGCACCATATATGAGGAAGAAAGGAGTAAAGCCGGTTGACCTATTTGGGGTAGTGCGCAGACTCCAGAGGACGGCCGGCAGCTCATCGAGCCAGCAGCCGGCCGAGCGCTCCAGCGGCACAACCAGTCGGGGCTTGATGCCGGAAAGGATGAGGCCGTTGGCTCGCTCGACCTGGCCGTTTGACTGCGGGTGGGCAACGGACGCTAAGTCCAGTCGGATGCCCTCCGTCGCGTAGAAACGTGCCAGTGCCCCCTTGGCAAAATTGGTGCCGTTGTCGGTGATGATGTTCTGCGGCATGCCGTACCGAGTTGTTATATCTGCGATGAATGTCACGGCAGTCGGCCCATTCAGCTTCTTGATCGGCTTTGCTTCGATCCACTTGGTGAACTTGTCCATGGCGACAAGCAGATGTGTCATGCCGCCGCGCGCCGTCTTTAATGGGCCCACCATGTTCAAACCCCAAACGGCAAAGTGCCAAGTGAGGGGAATGGTCTTGAGTGCCGAAGCCGGCAGGTGTTGCTTGGAGCTGAAGACTTGGCACCCTTTGCAGTGTTTGACTAATTCCTTGGCGTCGTCCAAAGCACTCGGCCAAAAGAATCCATGGCGGAAAGCTTTGGCGACTAGTGATCTTGAGGCCGCGTGGTGGCCGCATTCACCTTGGTGAATGTCTCTGAGGATTGCTATGCCCTTCTCTTGCTCAACGCATCGCTGGAAGACTCCAGTGACGCTGCGCCTGATGAGCTCTCTGTTGACGATTGTGTATGCTCCGGCTCGGCGTTGAACTTGTCTTGCCTCTGTCTCGTCAGCCGGCAGTTCTTGGTTTGTCAGGAAGTTGAGGATGGGCTGGGCCCATGATGGAGCTGTGACTTCTTCTATTGCCAACGCGGCTACTGCAACCAGGGTGGGCGGGCTGGGTTGTGAAATGCTGGAGCTGGCCGCCGCCTGCGGTGCTGGTGGAGTCCCCGGGCCGACTACCGTAGTCCCTGAGCCGGGTTTAGAAGTCCCCGGGTTGGGTGCGACTACGGAAGTCCCCGAGCCGCCTACTGAAGTCCCCGTGCCGCCTATCGAAGTCCCCGGGCCGCCTGCTTGGCTCTTCAAGCCAGAGCCGGCTGGATCGGGGCTAGGCGGCACGAAGATGGAATCAGACTCTGGAGACGGCTTGAGGAGGCGTTGTAGAGAGAAGCCGGTTGGTATTGCCTGCCGAGTGGAGCCTATTCGAGCCAGGGCATCTGCTGGCCCGTTGTCGGCTCGTGGTACGTGGAGGAACTCGCATCCTTCAAAGTACCCGCTGATCTGCTGGACGAGGAAGCGGTAGCTTGCCATGTTTGCGTCCTTGGCGTCCCAATCGCCGGATGACTGCTGGACTATCAAGTCTGAGTCGCCGTAACATAGGATCCGGCATATGCCGAGCTCTTTGGCAAGCCGGAGCCCGTGTACGAGCGCCTCATACTCGGCCACGTTGTTGGAGGCGGCGAAGTGAATTTGCAGCGTGTATCTAAGCTTGTCGCCTTTGGGAGAGGTGAGGATGATGCCGGCTCCCAAGCCGGTGAGCATCTTGGACCCATCGAAGTGCAGGCGCCAGTGAGTGGAGTCGGGAGCCGGCGGCAGGTACTGGGTCTCGGCCCAGTCGACGAGGAAGTCGGCCAAGGCTTGGGACTTGATGGCGGTGCGGGGCTGGTAGAAGATCGTGTAAGGGGCCAGCTTGATGGCCCATTTCGCCACCCGGCCGGATGCATCCCGGCTGCTTATGATCTCGGCGAGCGGGGCGGTGCATACGACCATGACGGGGTGCTCTTGGAAGTAGAGCTTCAGCTTCTTGGCGGCAAAGTACACGCCGTAGCACATCTTCTGGTAGTGCGGGTAGTTCTGCTTCGAGGTAGACAACACCTCGCTCAAATAGTACACCCGCCTCTGGACCGGCTGGGCTCGGCCCTCTTCTGGGTGCTGGACTACGATGACGGTGCTGACCACCCGGCTGGTTGCAACGATGTAAAGGAGCATGGGTTCTTTCTCAGTCGGCGCCGCCAGGACAGGCGGCGTGGTCAGCATTTTCTTCAGCTCGTGAAAAGCTTGGTTGGCTTGGTCGTTCCACTCGAAGTGAGTGGTCTTCTTCATGAGGCGGTAGAGGGGGAGAGCCTTCTCTCCGAGCCGGCTGATGAAGCGGTTCAGGGAAGCCAAGCATCCGGTGAACTTCTGGACGTCTCGTAGCTTGGTGGGATCGCCATTCTCTCAATGGCCTTGATCTTCACTGGGTTGCATTCGATGCCGCGTTCGGAGACCAGGAAGCCTAGGAGCTGGCCTGCTGGCACTCCGAACACGCATTTCTCGGGGTTGAGCTTGATCCAGAATTGGCGCAGGTTCTCGAATGTTTCCTTGAGGTCATCCAGCAAGGTGCCGCGCTTCTCCGTCTTCACCACAATGTCGTCCACGTAGACGTGCGCATTTCTGCCGAGCTGCTTGAGGAGGCACTTCTGCATGCAACGCTGAAAAGTGGCACCGGCATTTCTCAAGCCGAATGTCATAGTCAGGTAGCAGAAGGCTCTGAATGGCGTGATGAAGGCGGTCTTCAGGCGGTCTGCCGGGTCCAACTTTATCTGGTGGTATCCGGAGTAAGCATCCAAGAAACTCAACAGCTCGCATCCGGCAGTGGAGTCTATCACTTGATCTATCCTTGGCAGGGCGAAAGGATCTTTGGGGCAGGCCTTGTTGAGGCTTGTGTAGTCTATACACATGCGCCACTTGTTGTTCTTCTTCAGCACGAGGACCGGGTTGGCGAGCCACTCCGGAAAGAACACCTCCATGATGAAGCCGGCAGCCAGAAGCCGTGATATCTCTTCTCCTACAATCCTTCTCTTTTCCTCGGACAGTCGGCGGAGGGGTTGTTTGACTGGTTTTGCACCTTCTCGTACGTGTAGTTTGTGCTCGGCGAAATCCTTCGGAACACCCGGCATGTCCTTGGGGGACCATGCAAAGATGTCCCGATTCTCACTGAGGAAATCGGCGAGCTCGCCTTCCTATTTGCTGCTTAGGTTTTCCCCGATGACAACAAACCTTTCCGGGTGCTCGGGGTCAAGAGGTATCTTCTTCGTTTCCTTGGCCGGCTGGAAGGAACCTTGGGCATCACATTCTTTGGGATCGGGGGACAGGGCCGGCTGCTTGCCAGCCATGGCCACGACCCAGTCCAACTTCTTCTTCTCTTCGGCAATCACAAGGGACTCGGCCTGCCGGCTGCTGGCTGCTGCGCATTCAGAGGATTTCTTGTAATCGCCGACTATGGTGATGATGCCCTTGGTGCTCGGCATCTTCATCTTGAGGTAAGCATAGTGGGGAACAGCCATGAACTTAGCCAAGGCAGGTCGTTCAAGCAGTGCATGGTAAGAGCTCTCTAGGTCCACCACTTCAAACCAGATGGCCTCCCTGCGGAAATGATCCTTGTCCCCAAAGAGGACATCAATCTTGATCTTGCCAATGGGGGAGCAGGAGAGGCCGGGTACGATGCCGTGGAACACTGTCCGGGTAGGCGTGAGCTGCTTTGTCTTGACGTTGAGCTTCTTTAGGGTGTCAAGGTACAGGATGTTGATGCTGCTCCCGCAGTCTATCAGCACGCGGGAGAAACGGGCGACGCGTCTATCTGTTGCGAGGGTGGAATCCAGAACCAGCGCATAGGAGCCGGGAGATGGCATCACCTCTGGGTGGCCGGCCCGGCTCCAGTTGATGGGTTTTTCTGACCAGTGCATGTGCTCGGAGGGGTTGGCGGCAACCGCGTTGACTTCCTGGTGCTCTCGGCGCCTGCTGCGCCGGTCTTCAGGCTGGCTGGTGAAGATGACATAGGCGGCATGCTCGTCGGGGAACTCGTCGTGCACAGCTCCGACTGCTGGCCGAGCGGCCGGCTGCTGCGGAGCCAGAGGCGGCGGACCAGCAGGCGAAGGCAGTACGAGCCCTTCGCCTTTGGAGATTCGGGTGAGCCAGTGGCACTTCCGGGTTGTGTGGTTGGACGGCTTCGCGCCGCTGTGGAACTTGCATGGGGCGTCGAGGGTTTGCTCGTAGGAGAAGGCCGGCTGCCAAGCCGGCCTGCCGCCTTTCTGCTTCTTGGGTGTGGGCCGCCCTTCGGGCTGCTCGCCCTCGACTGTGGCCACCTACCGACTGGTGGAAGGCGGCATGGGGCCCTTTCGTTTGTGGTCGTTTTGGTACTGGCGTCGGCCGGAATCCCCAGCCGGCGTCTTGGGCGCCGGCTTGAGTACCTTCCCGGACGCATCTACCTGGAGTTCGGTCTTCGTTGAGGAGTCGGTGGTGGCGTACTTGTCCGCTATGACCAGAAGCTCGTCGAGGATAGTCGGCTCGTCGCAGAGGAGCTTGTGCTTGAGGAGGGTGCCCTCTCGGCACCCGGCTGTGAAGTATTCAATGGCTTGCACCTCGTGCACTCATTCGCAAGAGTTGCGGAGCTCGGCCCAACGCGTGAGGTAGTCGCCAGTGGACTCGGCGGGGCCTTGCACACACAAGGAGAGCTGTCTGGGCTTGGGAGCCCGCTTGTAGGTGCTGGTGAAGTTGTGGACGAAGGCTTCTGTGAAGTCTAGCCAGCTGTTGACGCTGTATGGCTTGAGGCTGTTGAGCCAGGTCCGCGCCGTGCCTTGGAGAATGAGGGGCACGTACTTCACGGCAACGCGCCTGTTGCCGTTCACGGAGCCGTTGTACTTGGGCGTGTCTCTTGGGAGCGAGAACCCTTTGGGGAAAGGCTCGTCGCGGATGCGGGGGCCGAAACAAGGTGGGCCGACATCATCTTCTTCTTCTAGCGCCAGGGATCGCGCTAGGCGGTCAATCCGATGGCGAGCATCATTCTCGCCGACTCCTTCGCAGCGACCTAGTCGGCCCCTGAGAGTCAGATGCGGGACAGGCGGCGGGGTGGGATATCCTTCCCCATGAGGCGGAGGAGGAGGCGGGTTGCCCCACCGCTCCACGGCTCGAGGGCGGCCTTCTGCGTCTCGCTCGATGGAGATCCGGGTTCGGCTTCGGCTGGCAGCCGGCTCTTTCTCGTGTCACGCGCGGGTTTTACCCGCAGTCGGCGTTCGGGACGTCGCGCCGTGATCTTGGCGCGGTGGAGGGATTTCCGTGCGGGCGTCGGCTTCGTGCCGCTGTGCGGCTGCATCAATCAGCTGCTAGATGCGTCTGGTCATGTAGGGGAGCTCTTCGGCCCCTAGTCCATCCAGCTCGTCTACGGCCGCCTGGGCGGCGCGCAGGTTCTCGAGTGGGGTGGCATAGACTAGGCGGTCGACTCCAAACATGTCGGCGATGACAGCGCCGCACTGCCTGACGACGCTGGCTCGGCTTGGCCCGCTAGGAGGTGGCGTGCCGAAGGCGGCGCGGTCGTCTTCGCGCTGGTGGGCCTCGGTGAGGCGTCTCACGGAAGCTAGCTTCCGGCCCTCCGCGAGGAGGGCGAGGCGGCGAGCCTCCAGTGCTTTGGCGTTGGCATCGGCCGGGAGGGGGACGGAAAGTCGTGGGTCACCGCTCGTGGGGCGTCGTGGGCGTTCTCGCCAGAAGCGCCGCTGTGGCTCAAGACCATCACCTCGGCGGTGGCAACGTCACAGCCATCGGCTCAGGGAAGCGGGTCGTCGTAGATCACGACGTTGGTGGGGAAGGCGTCGGGCGAGGCCGTGTCGGAGTCGACAAGCATCGGATCAGTGGAGCCAACGGACTCCTGGTCCACAGCAGGCTCGCTGGAGATGTGGAGCTGGCCGAGGAGGTCGACGAGGCAGTCGGTGCCCGCGTCGGAGGCGGGCTCGTCGGAGATGAGGGCCTCGCCAAGGGGATCGGCGAGGTTGCTCGCTGAGCAGGCGTTCGTGACGCCTTGCAGCGCGTCGTGGCAAGCGCCATCGGGCATGCCGGGCTGGCTACGCTCGCTGGGGAGGAAGAGGGTTCCCGTCCAGAACAGGTCTTCGGACTACGGTGCACCTGGCCCCACGGTGGGGGCCAAATGTCGGGTGGTTGGTGCGACATATGCCAATGGGTGGCTTATTTGAGTGGGAGCCAGTAAGACGTCGCCGGTGCCTGGAAGCGGGATGAGGCGAAGACATGCACGCCGGCGGATCTTACCCAGCTTCGGGGCTCTCCGTGGAGATAACACCCCTACTGCTGCTCTGCGGGGTCTCCGCATGATCACTCGATGAACAAGTAGCTACAAGGTGCTCCTTGAGCTGTTTGGCGAGAGGAAGAAGAAGGGCAAGGCTAGCTCTCCTCTTCTCTCTATGTGTAGTAAGACCTAGATGAGATCAACCCTTTGCATGGGTGCCCCGGGGGGTTTATATAGGCCAACCCCCCGGGGGTACAATGGTAATCCGGCTGGGCGCGGGTCCCAGCCGTCAGTGTCTACGCTCGCCGGCTTCCGCGCCGGCTGCTGGGGCTCGCCGGCTGGTAGGTGATAGAGGCAAAGGTGTCCCGTCTTTCGATGAGATGGTGGCTATCATTTTGGAGGAAGTCGACTTTGACGATCCGACTACGAACGTGCGAGGATGTCGCGCCTTAGCAATCGCTAAACCAACTCCCAGAGGTTATTGACCACGCCGGAGCACGATCAACCTGACCACGAAGGTCTGTTTCCTGCAGGCAAACGAAGAACAAGCAAGAAACTAAGATTGCAATCTGGATATTGCGAATAAAAGAGGAAAGCTTTATTCATGAAGGTGGGGTTCTGTGACGCCTTGGTCTGGTCGCTGAACACAAACGAAGTACGCGAAGTTGCAGCTATGGCGAACTTTTAATTTAAACAAACCCCCAAAGTCTAAACGACGCCCTAAGGGCTGTATATATGGAGGAAGAGGAGGGAATTTCGTGGCCCTTGAGGGTGGGGTCCGAAACCAACCCTATCTCTTGTTTCCCCACACATACGGACTCTAAAAATAGCCCATACTTAAGTATTTCGAAATTACATGGGCCTGGCCTAATAATAAGGTGACGCATCACCTAAAATAGCCTATGGACGAATATTATGAAGTGGCATCTTGTATATTTCGTCCAAGGCTTCATGCACTCCTTATGGTGGCTTCAAAGTCCTGAAATCATCACTTGTAACTCCGTTCTTGATCCCCTTGCGCATGCCATCAACTCCATGCGTGTTCTTGCTCCAATGTTCATCCTTCTCCAAGCTAGGTCCTTCATTTGTAAGCAAAACAAATGTATCCAATTTAGGCAGCATCATATTCTCATGAACATTAGAAGCATTACCAAGAAACGAAAGTACCAGGTAATTTATTTGGCGTGCGCGAGCTCTAGTAATTGGTCCAGTATATGTAACAGTAGGGGCTGTTGGTGTAACAATGGTATTGATGTCCTCATCATCCTCCCCTTCTTGAAATGAAGTCGTCCTCAACGGAAGCTCATCTTCCTCACCCAAATAAGGCTTCAAATCTGCAATGTTAAAAGTGGGACTAACCCCAAAATCTGCAGGTAGCTCAAGTTTATATGCATTATCATTTATTTTCTCCAATACCTTAAAAGGACCATCAGCACGTGGCATTAGCTTTGATTTGCGCAAATTAGGAAATCTATCTTTACGCAAATGTAACCAAACAAGATCTCCAGGTGCAAACACAACATGTTTTCTACCCTTATCTCCAGCAAGTTTATATTTAGCATTCATACGCTCAATGTTTTCCTTAGTTAACTCATGCATTTTTAAAATCAATTCAGAACGTTCTTTAGCATCAAAATTAACCTTCTCCGAAGATGGAAGAGGCAACAAATCAATAGGTGCACGAGGTAGGAAACCATACACAATTTCAAAAGGGCACATCTTAGTAGTAGAATGCAATGAACGATTATAAGCAAATTCAATATGAGGCAAGCATTCTTCCCACATTTTCTTATTATTCTTCAAAACAGCCCTAAGCATAGTAGACAATGTTCTATTGACTTCTTCAGTTTGTCCATCAGTTTGGGGGTGACAAGTAGTACTAAAAAGCAGTTTAGTCCCCAACTTAGCCCATAAACATCTCCAAAAGTGGCTAAGAAATTTAGTATCACAATCTGAAACAATAGTATTTGGCACACCATGCAAGCGAATAATTTCATGAAAGAACAAATCAGCAACATTAACAGCATCATCGCTTTTATGACATGGTATAAAGTGTGCCATTTTCGAGAATCTATCCACGACAACAAATATGCTATCCCTCCCCTTCTTTGTTCGAGGTAAACCTAAAACAAAGTCCATAGATATATCCTCCCAAGGAACACTAGGTACAGGCAAAGGCATATATAAACCATGAGGATTGAGTCGTGACTTAGTTTTTTGACATGTAGTGCAGCGAGCAACAAAACGCTCAACATCCCGTCTCATCTTTGGCCAAAAGAAATGTGTAGCAAGTATATCCTCCGTCTTCTTCACGCCAAAGTGTCCCATTAGTCCTCCTCCATGCGCCTCCTGCAACAACAAAAGACGAACGGAGCTAGCTGGAATGCATAGCTTGTTTGCACGAAACACAAATCCATCGTTAACGACGAACTTGTTCCATGTTCTACCTTCTTTACAATTCTGCAATACATCTTTAAATTCAGCATCATGCACATATTGATCTTTGATGGTCTCCAAACCAAATATTTTAAAATCAAGTTGTGAAAGCATAGTATAACGACGAGACAATGCATCAACAATAACATTTTCTTTACCCTTCTTGTGTTTAATGACATAAGGGAAAGTCTCAATGAATTCAACCCATTTAGCATGTCTACGGTTCAGTTTTGCTTGACTTTTAATGTGTTTCAAAGATTCATGATCAGAATGTATAACAAATTCTTTGGGCCCTAAATAATGTTGCCATGTTTCTAAAGTCCGAACAAGAGCATATAATTCTTTATCATAAGTAGAATAGTTCAGACTAGGCCCACTCAATTTTTCAGAAAAGTATGCAACAGGTTTGCCATCTTGTAATAACACACCTCCTAATCCAATTCCACTAGCATCACATTCAAGCTCAAAAGTCCTATTAAAATCAGGAAGTTGGAGTAAAGGAGCATGTGTCAACTTATCTTTCAATACCGTGAAGGCTTCTTCCTGTGCGGTACCCCAAACAAAAGGCACATCATTCTTTGTAAGCTCATTGAGAGGTGCAGCAATGGTGCTAAAATCTCTCACAAAACGCCTATAGAAACCAGCGAGTCCAAGAAAACTCCTTACTTGTGTGACCGTTTTGGGCTGCGGCCAACTCTCAATAGCTTCAATCTTGGCTTTATCAACTTTAATTCCCTGTGGAGTAACAACATAGCCAAGAAAAGATACTCGGTCGGTGCAAAAGGTGCACTTCCCAAGGTTACCAAACAAACGTGCATCACGTAGAGCATTAAAAACAACACGTAAATGTTCCAAATGTTCTTCCAAAGATTTGCTATAAATCAGTATATCATCAAAATAGACTACCACAAATCGTCCAATGAAAGCACGTAAAACTTCGTTCATTAGTCTCATGAAAGTACTAGGTGCATTAGTTAACCCAAAAGGCATGACTAACCACTCATATAAACCAAACTTAGTTTTCAATGCTGTTTTCCATTCATCTCCCAATTTCATACAAATTTGATGGTATCCACTATGCAAATCAACTTTGGAGAATATTGTAGAGCCACTAAATTCATCAAGCATATCATCTAGCCTAGGAATAGGATGACGATAACGAATAGTAATATTATTAATGCCTCTACAATCAACACACATACGCGACGTACCATCCTTTTTAGGCACTAGTATAATAGGAACAGCACAAGGACTAAGAGATTCATGTATATAACCTTTGTCGAGCAGCTCCTGTACTTGACGCATAATCTCCTTCGTCTCCTCTGGATTGGTACGGTATGGTGCACGGTTGGGTAGCGATGCACCGGGAATTAAGTCAATTTGATGCTCAATCCCTCGAATAGGTGGTAATCCCGGTGGCACGTCTTGTGGGAAGACGTCAGCGAACTCCTGCAAAATGTTAGTGACAGCAGGGGGCAAAGAGGAAGGCACGTCCTCGAATGAAAATAATGCCTCTTTGCACACAAAAGCATAGCAAACAGATTTGCTAGAATCTAGCTCATCAATATCAGATTTGGTGGCAAGTAAACATGCACTTTTTAGTTTAATTTCAGAAGCAACATTAGATGGTTTATTATTAGGCTTCATTTGTTGCTCAAATTCTTTTGCCACAATCTGATTATCACTCTTATTTTTCTCCTATTTTGCTTTATTAGCTCTATTAATATCATCTTTCAAAATGGAATCAGGAGTCATAGGAAGCAAAGTAATATTTTTATCCTTATGAACAAGAGTATACTGATTGTTTCTACCATGGTGTACAGAATTTTTATCAAATTGACATGGTCTACCAAGTAATAAGGAACATGCTTGCATAGGTACCACATCACAATCAACATAATCAGCATATGTGGAGATACTAAAATGCACCCGAATAGTACGTGTTACCTTAACCTTGCCGCTCTTGTTGAACCATTGGATGTAGTAAGCATGTGGATGTGGTCTTGTGGTGAGAGAAAGCTTCTCCACCATCTCCATTCTAGCCAAGTTGTTGCAGCTCCCTCCATCTATGATGACGCGAATAGAACGTTCCTTCACAACTCCCTTTGTATGGAACAAATTATGCCTCTGATTTTGCTCAGCTTGTGTAACCTACACACTCAAAACACGTTGAGCAACTAAACATTCATACCTGTCAGCATCTTCAGCAGCCATGTATTGTGTCTCATGATCAGAATCATCTCCACCGTGTTCTTCATGTGTAATAAGAGCCAAAGTCTCCTCATCATAGTCACTAGCGGACTCATACCCACCATCCTCAGTAACAATCATCACACGCTTAGATGGGCATTCTCTCGCATAATGACCTCCACCCTTGCAACGTCGACAAATAATATCATGTGTTTGCCCTGTTGATGCCATGGATGAAGAAGAGCTCTTTGCAGGCCCAGAAGGTGTGCTCTTGGCAGATAGTGGTGATTGCGCCTTCTTTAGTGTATCACGGTTGGAGGTGGTAGCCGACGGAGGTGCCGGTGTAGCAGAACGTGTGGAAGTAGATGATGCACGTGGTGTCCATGATGAAGGTCGACCTGCAGAAAAGTTAGTTCGCGCCAATGCCTGTCGATCCTGCACTTCACGTTCAGCTTTACAAGCAAGATGGAATAAACGAGTGATATTATTATAATCCTTATAGTCTAGAATGGTCTGAATCTCTCTATTTAATCCACCCAGAAAACGAGCAAGCATAGCTTCATTCTCCTCAACAATACCACATCTAATCAAGCCAGTTTGTAATTCCTGATAATATTCTTCTACCGAATTTTTCCCTTGTCTTAAGCGCTGCAATTTTTGAAGTAATTCACATTGATAATATGGTGGAACCCAACGAGTACGCATAGCAGTTTTCAAAGCAGCCCAAGTAGCTGGAACAGGATATAATCTACAATGTTCAGACCACCAAACACATGCAAAGCTAGTGAAAGCACAAACAGCAGCAGGAACACGTCTCTCCTCAGGATATTGTAAACATGTAAATCGTTGTTCAGTTTCTAACTCCAAAGTATGATATATATCAGGAACATATCTACCCTCAAATGGTGGAATATTCAATTTTAGTTTAGGGAGATGGTCATGATCTCGTACCTGAGGGGGAGCCCTAACATTGCCATTATTTGCATGTGGACGACCTGGTGGTTGTGGTGCTGGTGGTTGCACGTAGATCTGATGTTGATCAACCTCATCCTCATAATCTCCCACATAATCATCCTCCCCCACATCAGCAGCAGGAGCCACAGAAGTATCAACAGCAGCACCAGCAGCTTGGCCAGGCTGAACAGGGACACGGGTCGCTCGACGGAAGGCTGTTTCGCGATGTGGAGGTAGTCGTTATTGTTGTTGTAGAGGTGCGTTAGGTGCATCCGGTGGTGGTGGTGATAGACGCGCGAGCAACTCATTGAACTTGTTATCGAGCTTTGTTTCGAACGCCTTCTCAATGCCATCTATCTTCTCCATGGCCTTTTCAAATCTATTGAGCACATCTTCCACCTGTCCACTCATCATTTGTTGAAACTTATCATGTAACGCTTTGTTTGTCATGTTCTCCCAGTCAGTCTCGTCGGCTTGTGATCCTGCCATGGTTAGCAGCAATAGAAACACACAAGAATATGATCCTACAGACTACTAATAAGAGGTGGTGGTGGGAGTCACAAATCCGTCAAGCAAAACTCAAATTCTTACCAGTTCTTACCCAGCAGCAGGCGGTGATCGGCAACCGTTGTAGTCAAAACTCTCAAAAGCTTGGATAGAGCGATTGCCAGGGAGAGTCAAACGCACGACGTAGATGTATGTGGAGCTGGGAAGGCTTATAGTATGGTAGCAAAAAGGGCCAGCAATAATCAAATCAGAGATGCAAAGTTGAATAAACGCTCAACGACGGTACTGTGTTGGTCCTAGGCTAGACCGTGCTAGAGACGCGAGCCTAGAACACTAACAAAATCACGGCGCTGCACGGAAACAAGGGAAAAGCACACTCTGGAATTTTTTTTTGCTCTGTTTTTTTGCGCTCTTTTTTTTGGGCTCCTCTTTTTTTTTGCGAAAAAATTCACTATAATGGCGAGTGTCTCAAAACTCTTCCCAGGTCAGACTGACAAGATGGGTACGAAATTTTTTTTGACAATTTTTTTCGGAAATCAGGGCAGTGACGACGAAAAAGTGCGACCGAAAATCACTATGATGGCGAGTGTCTCAAAAGACTCAGAACAACCTAAAAATAAGATAGGAAAAAAATATTTTCGGTCGCCGAAATTTTGGCCTAAAAACAGCCCGGGGGTCTCCAGAAATTTTGGCCCAAAAACAGCCCGAGGGTCTCCAGAAATTTTCGGTCGCCGATTTTTTTTTCCGAGACCTACGCAGGCAAGGAAACACGAATCGGAATTTAGTTGGACCTCGAAAACAAACCTAATATGAGAAGAACTCGGATTGGTGGTGGATATATGGTGGTGGTATATGGCAGGGGTGGTGGTATATGGTAGCGGTGGTGGTATATGGATACGGATTGGTGGTGGTATATGGATACGGATTGGTGGTGGTATATGGATACGGATTCAGAGCGGTGGCGGATAAGCAACGGTGGTAGATGGCAAGGCGATGATGATGGTGCGGCGGCGGCGTGACAACTTATTACCAGAACTCGAAACTCTAAAAGACTAGACTCTAAGACCAGCAACTTGACACGACGATGCAACCGCAAATTCAACAAAGCAAAAACCCTAAAAAGATTATGCAAAGGCTCAGATTGTTTCGGATATGATGAACTAACCCTAATTTTTTTTGTGGCTTTTTCGTGGACTGTAGGTATGAAGAACAGACTCGATCTAATCTACGAAAAACTGTAAAATCTCACCGAACAACCTGGAAATCTGATACCACTTGATAGAGGCAAAGGTGTCCCGTCTTTTGATGAGATGGTGGCTATCGTTTTGGAGGAAGTCGACTTTGACGATCCGACTACGAACGTGCAAGGACGTCGCACCTTAGCAATCGCTAAACCAACTCCGAGAGGTTATTGACCACGCCGGAGCACGATCAACCTGAACATGAAGGTATGTTTCCTGCAGGCAAACGAAGAACAAGCAAGAAACTAAGATTGCAATCTGGATATTGCGAATAAAAGAGGAAAGCTTTATTGATGAAGGTGGGTTTCTGTGACGCCTTGGTCTGGTCGTTGAACACAAACGAAGTACGTGAAGTTGCAGCTATGGCGAACTTTTAATCTAAACAAAACCCCAAAGTCTAAACGACGCCCTAAGGGCTGTATATATGGAGGAAGAGGAAGGAATTTCGTGGCCCTTGAGGGTGGGGTCTGAAACCAACCCTATCTCTTGTTTCCCCACACATACGGACTCTAAAAATAGCCTATACTTAAGTATTTCGAAATTACATGGGCCTAGCCCAATAATAAGGTGACGCAACACCTAAAATAGCCTATGGACGAATATTATGAAGTGGCATCTTGTATATTTCGTCCAAGGCTTCATGCACTCCTTATGGTGGCTTCAAAGTCCTGAAATCATCACTTGTAACTCCGTTCTTGATCCCCTTGCGCATGCCATCAACTCCATGCGTGTTCTTGCTCCAATGTTCATCCTTCTCCAAGCTAGGTCCTTCATTTGTAAGCAAAACAAATGTATCCAATTTAGGCAGCATCATATTCTCATGAACATTAGAAGCATTACCAAGAAACGAAAGTACCTGGTAATTTATTTGGCGTGCGCGAGCTCTAGTAATTGGTCCAGTATATGTAACAGTAGGGGCCTGGGTGTAACAATGGTATTGATGTCCTCATCAGTGGGCCCCGCCGACTGCCGGCCTCTTGGTCGACAAGCAGGCCCTACTGCCTAGGGCCCTGTCGGTGGCTGGTTACTGTTGCCTCAATCCTGATGATGAGGGCTTTATCGAGGTAAGCGTGGCTACAGCGCCGCCGCCTGGCGGGCGATCGTTGTAGCCTCACATCGTCTTGTCTTCTTAATGGGGCGCCCTCTTCGAGGGAAGGAGCAAGCCGGCTTGGGAAAGCCGGCCATGTCTTGGGCCGACTGGAGGAGGCCTGGCCGCCTTCGGGTGTCTCTCTGCCCAAGGGGGCCCACCGCCCGTGGACCGCGCTGACAGCCCGCCGTGGATGGCGCCATAGTCAACATGGCATCAGTGTCGCGCCGGACGGGTCAGGGCTACCCCGTACGGCGCACTGTGCCAAGCGTGCTCCGGGTTTCGGGGGTGGCAGGCTTTACTGTAGCCACGCCCCGTCCCATCGCCGTTATGTGGATGCGGGCCTCGAGGGTACGATCTTGACCGCGTCGTGGGAGCCGGCTTCTTGGAGTCGGCCTTCTCGTGGCTGGCTTCTCGGAGCCGGCCCTGCCGCGGCTTTCTTCATGAGGGTTAAGGCCGGGCCGCCTTCCGACAGTCGGCCTGAGAGGCAGCCGGCAGGGGGGAGGCGGCCCCACGTCTTGGTTTCTTGGAGGCCGGATCGGCTCGTAATTTTTTCTGAAGTGCCAAGGGGAGCCGGCTAGGCTACCCGTGGTCATTTACCCCGACACAAGAGGAATCGGGAGACAACTGTTCATCGAGAGGCTGACAGTCCCGGGCCCACCAGGTCCATGGCCTAGGTTTTGTTGTTTAACATGGGCAGCCCATGACATGTTTCAACATTTTTTGTATCTAGCAGGTACCAAGCGGCCTCTGGGCCTCCCAACCTAGCTTGTCTATAACATCAGTAGCCCAAGTTATGTTTGTTTTTTCAAGACGACGCACAGCTCATTTCCATTTTCTATAAGAATGCAAAGCTGAACCTATGTTTTCTATAAGAATGCAAAACTGAACCTATATTTATATCTTATTTTATTATATATATATATATATGTATATATATATATAATAGAAACAAAATAAGGTTCTATTAAACCTGTCATTCGTCCAACCATTTTATAGACCTTCCCACTTCCTTTATTTTTCGTTTTCATTAATCCTATATCTGAATTTTCTCCCACTTTCTTTTTCGATGTAAACTGAGTTTTCTCCCAGTACTTTTCCCTAGAACCAACTCAACTGTCCCACGTCTAGCCTAAGAAATAATAATACCCCACATCCTATTAACTCATCAAGTTAAAATGATATTTTTATTTCGTAAGTTGAAGTTCTTACAAAATAATAATAATAATTGTTTATATATAACTTGGCAAGTTAACTCCTAGTGATTGCATACATAAGCTTGCAAAGATTTTACTGACCAATGTAGTAATAGATGTGCAATCATGTGTTTATGTTTTTATAACATTTCTCCATCCAGCCCAACATGATATTTTCACCCAGCACAGCAAGTCCGCGGATTTCGAGAAAAATGCAAATGGGCTTTAAATTCTACCATATATATAAACGAGCTGCATAGATGCTACATCATTGTTTCACCCAGTCCACCAAATGGACTAAAAACAAATGTACTGGCTGACATGTGGGCCAGTAGGACGAAGCCTAACAAGGCGTTGGATTTACATCCAACGGTCGACATTCTTCTTCAATCTCTTGTCTTCTTCCCCCAACGCTATCGGGACCGCCTACTCCAGCCTCCGGCGTCCAGCGGCGTTGTCTTGCGCGCCTCAACGAAACGCTACCCCACCGACGGCCAGGCCATCCCTCCACTCCGCACCTCCTATTATTCTCTACCGAGTGTAGGCCCACCCTGCACCCGAACCAGTCAAGTTTCCCACTCCTCCCTGTTTGTGACTCCACTGCCGCGTCTTCCCCATCTCCGGATCGTTCCAGTCTAGGGCCTCGCCATCATCCACCACCTCGCTGCACTCGTCGCGGCGTGGTCAACAAACGAGAGTCATCGGAAGAGGACTGTACTTGGAGATCCTGACGGCTGGGACCCACGAGGTCCATGGTCGCACGCAAGGAAAGTTCCTCCTTATTAAGTTGTTTCCTCCCCCTGACAGCTGGGACTCACCGGCTGTATCTTCGCACGGAAGGAAGTGCCTCCTTGTTATGCGAAAAAAACCATTCTTCCCAATGACAGCTGGGACCCGGCAGGTTTGGTGGCTGACTTGTGGGCCTACTAAGCAGACGTGTACGTAGGGCTTTGTCAACTTAATCAACAAATGAGTCTAGCAGCTAGACCATTGGATGTTAATCCAACAGCCGTGGTCCTTCTTCAACCTCTGTTCTTGCTCCTGTCTCCCATGGGCGGCAGTGCTGCCGCGCACCCGAACCAGTCAAGTTTCCCACTCCTCTCCATGTGTGACTCCACTGTCGCGTCTTCCCCATCTCCGGGTCGTTCCAGTCTGGGGCCTCGCCGTCGCCCACCGGCCTTGGTGCACCCAGCACGGTGTGGTCAACGTGGTCAACAACTGAGAGTCATCGGAAGATGACTATACATGAGAGGCTGACAGTGGGGACGCACCACGCCCATGGACGCATGCATGCAACTGCATCCTTTTTACCCTGAAAAATAATGTTTTCTCCCCCTGACTGTTGGGACCCACCAGCTACACCTTCGCACGCAAGGAAGTGCGTCCATATTACGGGAAAAAAAATATGATTCGCCCCCCTGACTGCTGGGACCCACCAGGTACATCTTCGCACGCATGGAAGTGCCTGACAGTCGGCACCCACCTGGTCAAAGCGTATGTAGCGTTGTCATTCTGGCCGCGAACGTGTCGTACATATGATCGGTTTGTCTGCAGGCTGCAGCGATGAACCGTGGCCGTATAAGGAAGGGCACGTGTCGTAGTAGAGGTGCACACGTGTCGTAGTAGAGGTTCGCACATAGCATGTACACGTACATACAGCGGCCAGGTTGCAAGAAAGTAAATATGGCCACATACGTACATACGGGCGAGGTCTCGAACGCCTACTCGTGCATATATATACGGCCGACGAGGGCTTGTGTACATGGAGAGGCAACGGACGACAGCAATGGCGTCCTGTTCATCGGGCAGCGAACCAGCTGGGTCGGAACGGAGAAACACCATCCTGTTCATCGGGAGGCAACCGACTGGGTCGGAATACGTTGTTTTCATCGGGAGCCAACCGGCTTGGACGGAACAGGCGATGGAAACGAGGCCTGGTGTACCCCAGAACGGAGCAAACGACCTTGTGTTCTACCGGCCACGGTAGAAATGGGATCCTGTTCATCGGAAGGGGTCTGGCGTACCGCAAAATGGTCGAAACAGGGTCTTGTTGATCGGGAGGGGTGTGGTGTACCTCAAAATGGAGGAAATGGACTTGTGTTGGAGCGCTACAGTCGAAACGGGGGTCCTGCTCATCAGGAGGGGTGTGGCGTACCGCAAAACGGGACTCCATGGGATACTGTTCATATCCACCGTCGACCTCCTCCAGCCTCCACGGGCTACTGTTCATCCACCGTTGACCTCCTCCAGCCTCCACCTACGACTGTTCATCCACGGGCTCCTGTTCATCCAGCCTCCACCGCGCGCTCCTCCATCGGCTATTGTTCAACGACCCCTCTCCACGGGGTCCTGTTCAACCACCCCTCCATGGGCTACTGTTCATCCAGCCCTCCACTGGCTACTGTTCAACCAGCCCTCCACCGGCTACTGCTCATCCAGCCCTCCACAGGGTCCTGTTCATCCACCGGCTCGATTGATCGGGGTACTGTTCATCCAACGGCAACAGCCTCTACTACCACGGGGTCCTGTTCATCCAACCCCCCACCGGGAACTGTTCATCCAAACCCCCTCAATAACACTCACTATTCATGAAGTGAAGGAGGCAACAGTGTTCGATCGGCTTCAGTTAGCAGCAGTAGCGAAGGAATCACTCGGGTTCAGTTAACAACAAGGGATGGACCAATCGCTCGGGTTCAGTATTGCGTAGCCTGCAATGCAATCGCTCGGGTTCAGTTAGAGCCCAACGCCTCACTCGGGTTCAGTTAGAGCCCAACGCCTTGCACACACGCGCGTACGTATAAGAGAAACGCGCACCGCTCGGCCCCCGACCACCCACCGTAACCGGGAACTCCCCGATATTTTCCTCGCCCTCGCTTCTACCACGGTTTTTTCCGTCATGGACAGCCCAAAGAATGTCATGCAGCTGCGTCTCCGGCCCGCCCAAGATGAAAAGCCCATTTTCTGTCATGATTTTTTGTCATAGAAGTAGGACCCCACCACATCTATGATGATACCAGGTTTTGTCACAATTATCGTCATAGAAGTGACAGAAAATTTTTCGTTCAGCCCAAAATGTCACGGATGTGTCTTTTTTTTGTAGTGTATGTTTAGAAACTATATCTTCTTAAGAATGGAATGATATACTTTTTGTGACATAGTAACTCATATTTAGTTAGTCAAAAGGATGACCGAGAACTATGTGCGCGCCCTATAAACCGAGACGGAGAGGGTAGTATAGTATGTATATTTTTAGATCAATATAGTCAGGATTCACCAAGGAGCAAAACCAAGTGGTAGGCTGCTCCTGTCGTGTTAGCGTAGCAACTCAAGTAGGGTCAGTCCACACACGAAATGGTGACACACTTAACAGGACCCCTTTGGCTGACATGTGGCTAATCCACCGTCTTGTTCCACGTGTGATGCACCAAATTACAGTTCGGAGTAGCGGTTGGACTTGGAGGCACCCCGGTCGTATCGCCGCAGTAGTAGTAAATGGGCGATGAAGGGTCAAATCACAAAGCCCCAACTTTCCCGCTTTAAGCTGGACGGACGAAGCAACCATCATTTCACTCTAGGGTGCAAGAGCACAAAGAAAAGAGAAAACCAATGGTGCATGCGGCAGCTACCTAGGGCACCCTAGGGTAGGCGCCTCCACTACAAATCCATTTTTTGAAAGCGCCTCCACTACAAATCCGCTTCTCCCTCGTCCTCTTGAAGAAAACCGATGATGCATGCAGCGGTAGGGTTTGTAGGAGTACTACGGCGTGCGGGGCCATGTCGTAGTAAACGGGAGAGGGATTGAGTTCGAGTCGACGCCTTAATATGTGTGGGCCGCTTGGTTTTACGGGTACGAGGAAGCATTTTGGGTTCGGGGACCAGTGGAGATATATGTACAAAACATTATGGACGTAGGTTCGACCGAAAGGCAATGATGCATGGGACCTGCATTTTGATATACCCGCGGCCGCGTGAAATTTGCTACTCTACTCAAAAGTAGTAAGGTACACATGCATTGAACGCATGAGATTTGGAAACCAAATTATGAATAAATACACACTATAGCATGTAAAGCTTTGAGTCATATATGCATGATGTAGATGTTCGTTTAGTTCTTATAGTTAATCTCATTCAAAATCAATTAGTTTTATAAGAAAGGTTAAGATTCATGGGATTGTGCATTGTAAAGCATAAAGTAAAAAACAAATAATGGCAATTCATTTAGAAAAAAAAAGTTTGGGCAATTATGATACGGAAGATTCTAGAACAAAGGAGAAGTGCTTGTGTTTTGGGAAAGCTTGCACGGCCCACATATCTTATTGGTTGATATGTCACGAAACAAGAAACAAGGAGGGAGTTAACGTACCGTGCCAAGGTGTTTTGGGATTATTTGGTTTTCGGAAGATGACTTACACACCTAGACGGGGGGAGTACAAAGAGAAAAAAATGAGTTGCAGTTAAAAGAATGGCATTCCTAAAAAAAATGTGAATGTGAACTAGTACATATGTGTGCACGTGACCAACACATACATTGTCAATGCAAAATTTAATGCAAGAAATAACTTATGAGTAACATGCATGAATTGATGATGTGGTGCTTGCATGCATAGAGTAGAAAAAACAATGTGATTTATGACTTGCATGCATGACGTGTTCTTGTGCCATAGTTGCATGTCTAGGAAAAAAACTACTAGTGGGTTGCACTAGCTATTTAGGAATAGAAGATGTATACATGGAGGTTGTAGGGAAAGAGATGACATGTATCTCAATTCCTATGAGTAGGGATTGGAAAAGAGATGTCATTTGGTTCACATCATAGGGACTTTTCTATTGAATCTAGAGATGACATGTATCTCAATTCCTATGAGGAGGGATTAGAAAAGAGATTTCATTTGGTTCACATCATAGGAACTTTTCTTTTGAATATACGCTAATGTTTATTTTCCTTTGAAATTATGGGAGTATAGGAATCCATTCATATGGACCAAGTGGCTCTAAAGCTATAAAAATGATATCATGTTTATTTCCTTTGAAATGTGGAGTATATGAATCTATTCCTATGAACCAATTGGCTCTAAAGGGAAAAATCCTATAAAGATCATATCATATAGAGTTCCTATGATATTCCTCCACACCAAAGGATGGTTGAAATTGCTGCAGGTGATACGACGGTCTTTCTTTGTAGACTCCTCCCCCATCTTTATAGTTACCTCTCGAAGATGAATGAAATGATATATACTGGGTATTCTATATGTGCATTTTGGTACACGAAAACTTGGTAAAAGTTTGTGAGGTTCAAATTTTCAATAAAGCTATATGCACTGCATTTTGGAATGGAGCGAGGAGCATACGACAGTTGCTAACACTCACGTGGAAGATTTGTGTGTAGGAGGAGTGGCTACTCTGTTAAATGACATGGCAAAACTGACATTGTTGGATGCCGATGTAACGGTTCTTATGATGTTCGTCAGGAAACGGCTTGTGGCGAACGTTTGTCGGATAATGATTTACGGACACATGCATTGCATTGATACATGCCCCTTCTCTCTCACACACACATGCACCCTCACGAGTCAGGACTCTCCTGAGTCCTCTCGCACCCACCATCTATCTGCAGGTAGACGTCTCACACATATGTGCTCTTCACACCCAACCCTCAGAACTTCTAAAAAACAAAAGACGTCGCGCACCTTTTATTTTAGCTCACACGTCACACAATTATACTATTATTCTTGTGGCGAACGTTCTTTGGGCATAGTATATTGTACTCTCACGAAGAGAAGCGGTGCACGCATGCACTAGTTCTCTCACACCCACTCGCGGGTACACGTAGGAGCGCATTTTTTTGAAGATGGTACAACAAAATCACTCCACTATATGTAAGCAGGAGCCTTAGCGCTTGCTTTACTAGGATTCCTCTCTTCCACTCTCTCATGCTCTCTAGATCTAAGCAAGAAATAGGTGGCCACACTCTCTCTCTCTCTCTGCTCAGGGCTGGTCACAAATCCAGCCGGACCACCTCAACCAGGGCAGGGGTGTAGGTGCATCGTTCACGTTGTCATCGACAGCGAGGGAGGAGACCAACGGCTCCCCGCGCGTCCCGGTCGGTGGCCGTGCCGTTCTCTCCAAGAGAGTGCCGGCTTGGGAGGGCCTCCGACCTCTTCTTCCTACCTACGGTATTGTGGCCAAGATGCGGCCTCCCGACGCCGTCTTTGCCACATGCCGATGACCCTTAGGTATATATTCCTTCGAAACCTGCCTTGCTCTACTGCCCCAGCTCTCCACGTGGCTGCATGCGGATCTTTTTCTACTTCCGTCAGTTGTTCCAAAGCCACCTAGACTTTGTTCTAAGAGGTAAAGCTAGTTCATACAGTCGAATCTAAGAGTTGGATCAAACAGGGAAGAAAGTGGGAAAGCTGTAGCATGAATCTAGGACTTCGTTCTAAGAGGAAACGGGGGAAAGTAGTAGATACTGGCTACCCAACCGGTCTATTGGTTGAAAAGGCGAAGAAAGCATGGTGGACTGCGAAGGGTGGGGGGAAGTGGTCCTGTCTCTTGGTTGAAAAAAGGAAAGAAAGTGAGGGGTGTTGGGGGACAACACAAATGAGAATGAGCAGGTCTAGATTTCCTGTGATCATGTAGGAAAATGTCACCGAGGAGATAAAAAATGGGACAAATGCAGACATGCTGCCTGATTGTTTGCCGCTCTCGGCAACCACATCTGCCTCACCACTTTATGCCCCTGTTGTCCCTACGCCCATATCGCTACCATTAATGTAAAATCACATGAAGCATTAAGCAATGCCACCTAATGTCACTATAATTAATGGTCTAGTGCCGTTGATAAATTGAAGCAATGCCACCACCATTTTATGAAGTGCTTCCGTCTTGCTTTATTTCCCATGAATTGTGTTTTTGCAGTTACACTTAAATCTCACACCGCTAACATTGCTTCATCCCAGTGGAAATGCACATATTTGATTGCACATTTACTGACCATGTGCTACTCTCATGACAGTAATACTAATGCTATTGTTATGCATGTTAATTTAGTGGCAGTGTTGATGTGATGTGATGCTACTTACTTAAGGGCACTTACATACTGTCAGTCTAGTGCCAATTATAACACAGTAGATGTTGCTGTTAATCATACGCCACTGCAAATATATGTCACTGTTTAAAAAACTATATTTCGTATTTGCGCAAACAGGGATGTCTGTCTCCATACCGTTTCTATCTGTGCAATCAAAAGTACACACCTCAGTTTTAGTACAACTGCACAAAATGAGATGGCTATTCCTAGATGTCGTCCTCTAACCTCCAGTGTTCCCGGTATTCCTACATTGGTTCTAACTAGGTAGAATGACCAACGCAATCTAAAAGAAACTGATTTGTACGTTTTACTTCCTGATTGCAGTGCAGGAACGAGCAAAATCAACTACATCCTAGTCCGGAATGCACTTTCTACCAGTTAATCCATGGACCGAGGACTAGCTGGAACGGCTGCACAAAGGTTTTTGGGACATGTGCGCGGACAAGAGGCATTGTGGTCTGCTTATTTCTGCAAATAGAGGTGCTTAAATTTAGTGGAATGCACAAGAATTTAAGCTGGTCAGTACACTACATGGTTCAGTTCAGCATTCCAGAGTGTACTCCGGGAAAAACCAGGGTGAACTCCAGGAAATTTAAGCCTGCCTAGGCAGGCCCTTTGCTTAGAGAAGCCTTGCTTGATTTTTCCTGATTTGTAAACCTTCTCACAACTTTGTATTTTGCTGTGAACTAGTATATGTTTGTTATGTTCTACGAATCATTGAGATCTATAGAATTGCTTAACTTATGCTTTTCAAGATTTTTATGAAGCCGAGTTTAATGTGAGTGTTCCACATGAATGCTGGACTAGCGTGTGAACGTTTGGAATTTACATTGTGGCCTCAGTTAACTGCATGAACCACTGTAACAAGATACGTAGTTGCTTATATGTTAGACAACAGATTATTGATTGTTAGCTGGTCGATAGCCTAGTGTTGAAGCAAGCTGAGCCAATGTGCCGTGTTTTGCACAACTGCTTACAAGTGGGGTAACACGAACAGTGTTTACAAGTACTTATGTATACGTCGGCGCACATTTCTCGAACGAGTACTCTATTTTATCAAACACACACTGCTCGTATGATAAACCATGACAACTTATGTCTTACCATGCCATATTCATGAAAAAAAAAGTGAGGACACATCTGTTTCGGCAACAATTACGATGGTTCTCACATGATTCACGGGCACACAAAAGTAGCAGCAGTTCCCATAGACGGATTCAAATAGAGTACTAGCCCAAAGGGCTCGATAATAGGCAAGGTTCGGATAAGTAGGAACAATCCAAACTAGTATTAAACACTAGATGGGGCAACTATTTCATGCCTCGATCTTATTTGGATTGGACACAGGACGAACCTTGCCATGAACATCATCGAGGACATCCGGCAGCAGCTCAATCCTGTGAACCTTCATGAAGAAAACCTTGTGGCCTTGCCACTCATAAACTTGTTTGTGGAGGCATGCCACGTCATCTTCCTGCGTAAGCTTGACAAGAACAGTATGCCTCTGTTACAGTACGTAATGGGCCTAGTGGCCTAAGCTCGCGGTATAGCCCATTAGTCTTAGGGTTAATTAGAGATAAGGGTCGCTTTCTTAGGGGTCAAGTAAGCCTTGCTTGGGAGTCAAGTAAACCTCTCTATATAAAGAGAGCAGATGTATCAATCTAATCAAGCAAGAATTAAGAAGGAAATCCCTTCCCCCTTGCCTGGCCGTGGGCAAAAGGTCCCCGGCCGGCCCTCTAGCGCCCTCCTTCTAGCAGCCACATAACAGTTTGTCACCTCATCACCTCCGGCGACCACCACGACCGTCGCCCCGCTCTTGCCCGCACCGGGCTCCTCCGTCGCGCCTGCCCTCGCCGTCCTCACCCCGGAGAAGGTGTCCGGGGCACAGCGGGCCCTAACCCAGGCGGTCCAGAAGATCTGCCTGTTCTTGGCCGCGTCCTACGGGCCGCACCCGGCTGCGCCGCCCATCGCCGCCATCGCGCCGCCATGGCTGCCATGGCAGCCACCGCACCAGGTGGCCTACGCCACGCTTGCCGGGCCGCTACAACAGCCGCTGCAGCTGCCATCCATCACCACCACCGCCCCACCCTGGCTGCAGTGGCAGCCGCCACTCCTGGCAGCCTCCACCACACCCGGCGCTCCACCGCAGTAGTGTAGGATCGGAAGTATGTCTAGAGGGGGTTGATTAGACTACTTGACCAAATAAAAATCTAGCCTTTTCCCAATTTTGGTTCTTGGCAGATTTTAGCTATCTTAGCACAAGTCAAGTAATCTCCACACAATTCAAGCAAGCATGCAAAAGAGTATATGAGCAGCGGAAAGTAAAGCATGCAACTTGCAAGAATGTAAAGGGAAGGGTTTGGAGAATTCAAACGCAATTGGAGACACGAATGTTTTTGGGGTGGTTTCGATAGGTGGTGCTATCGTACATCCACGTTGATGGAGACTTCGACCCACGGAGGGTAACGGTTGCGTGAGTCCACTAAGGGCTCCACCCACGAAGGGTCCACGAAGAAGGAACCTTGTCTATTCCATCACGGCCGTCGCCCACGAAGGACTTGCCTCACTAGCGGTAGATCTTCACGAAGTAGGCGATCTCCTTGCCCTTACAAACTTCTTGGTTCAACTCCACAATCTTGTCGGAGGCTCCCAAGTGACACCTAGCCAATCTAGGAGACACCACTCTCCAAGAAGTAACAAATGGTGTGTTGATGATGAACTCCTTGCTCTTGTGCTTCAAATGATAGTCTTCCCAACACTCAACTCTCTCTCACAGGATTTGGATTTGGTGGAAAGAAGATTTGAGTGGAAAGCAACTTGGGGAAGGCTAGAAATCAAGATTCATATGGTTGGAATGGAATATCTTGATCTCAACACAAGTATAGGTGGTTCTTTCTCAGAACATGTGTATTGGAAGTGTAGATGTGTTCTGATGCTTTCTCCATGAATGAAGAGTGGGTGGATGGGTATATATAGCCTCCACACAAAATCTAACCGTCACACACAATCTGCCAAACTCGGTGGGACCAAATGGTTAAACTCGGTCGGATCGATTCAGCAAACCTAGTGACCGTTAGGATTTTCGGTGGGACTGAGATGCAACTCGGTAGGACCGATATGGTTAGGGTTAGGGCATAACGTAATATCGGTGTGACCGATTACACAAACTCGGTGGAACCGATTTTGGTAATAAGCTAACCAGAGAGTTGGTCAGGTAAACTCGGTGGGACCGGTTCGCTCTTTTCGGTGAGACCGAAATGTTACGAAAGGGAAACAGAGAGTTTACATTGCAATCTCGGTGGGACCGATCGCTCAGTTCGGTTAGACCGAAACATTACGAAGGGAAACAGAGAAATTGCATTGCAATCTCGGTGAGACCGAGATCCCTATCGGTGAAACCGAATTGCTAGGGTTTGTGGCAGTGGCTATGACATGTGAAACTCGGTGGCGACGGATAGAATGAATCGGTGGGGCCGAGTTTGACTTTTGGTTTACGTCATATGTGGATGTGGGAAGATAGTTGAGAGTTTTGGAGCATATCACTAAGCACATGAAGCAAGAGGCTCATTAAACAACACCTCATCCCCCCTTGATAGTATTGGCTTTTCCTATAGACTCAATGTGATCTTGGATCACTAAAATATAAAATGTAGAGTCTTGATCTTGAAGCTTGAGCCAATCTTTTGTCCTTATAATTTTGAGGGATCCACTTTCCTCATCCATGCCATGCCATTCATTGAGCTTTTCCTGAAATATTACTCTTGGAATAATGTTAGCTCAATGAGCTATATGTTGTTAGGAATTACCAAAACCACCCAGGGATAGTTGCACTTTTAATCTCCCCCTTTTGGGTAATAGATGACAACATATAGATCAAAGCTTCGACAAATCATAATAAGAGTGAAAGATATCGTCGCTTTGAGAAGTATGTGATAAGCAAGAGCTCCCCCTAAATTTGTGCATATTTTAAGATCTGCTTTGGACTGCAAATGCACAATGAGTTAGGATCATGGGTTACTCTTCCATGTCACACACATCTTGGTGGAGCGCTCAAAATGATAAGAATTAAATACATGCACTCATCACCAAGAAAAGTGAAAGATCAAAATAAGGATAAACTGATAGTAACATCCAACAAGCATTAAGTGTAGCTTATGATGAAACACATGATCATCAATGTCTCACAGATAAAAGCATAGTATCTCAAGCACTCAAAAGCAAATAAAGTTTAACCAAGAAGACAAGAGAGAACAAATGCAAACTCTCTCTCTCGAAGCCTATGATCTATACATTTTCTCCCCCTTTGGCAACAAGTTACCAAAAAGTTCATAGAAAATGCATAGCACTAAAACGACTCTCAGGCTTGGTCTTCAGGTGGTGGAGTCCGGATGACGCCAAGGACAAAGGCTTCAGTAGAAGTAGTTGGAGCTGCTGGGGTAGGAGCTGGAGCTGGTGGAACTGAGGTTGTAGCTGGTGCAGAAGTAGTAGCTCTGGTGTCAGGAACTAGCACTGCATATGATCTCTGAGCTCTAGGCACTCTGGTAAATGCGTCAGTTATGTTCTTGCCCTTCCTCTCCTGCATATCATCCTGTAGTTGCTCCACTGCAGACTGAATCTCAGTTACTTTCACATCTAGGTCATAGAACTTTTGTTCCATGATTCTTTCCAGGCTCTCTTGGTTTTGAGTCAGGGTGGCTAGTCCTTTCTCAATCCTCAGAGTTGATGCTATCAGGTAACCGAGCTGCTCCTGCTTGTTCTTCAAAAAGTACTCAGATGCCTCCTCTTGAGTTGGCATGCTGGCAACTTTCTCCATCTTTGCCTTCTCCTTCTTTGCTTGAGCTTGTGCAGATGATGGTTCATTCTCATTCATCACCACTTGATTGTCCTCAAAATCTGGATGGATGGGCAGGTGTTCCTTATCCGACAGATATGTGCCTGTGCCCATCTTCGAGTTAATCAACTCCTGAATTTGTGGGGCATATCCACAGCTCCTCTTCAAATCAGTTGTTGTCCTCTTGATGGTCTCAACTATGAAGCTCATTACCTTGAACTTCTGCGACACATCAAATATGTGAAGCAAGTTTATTGCATGGCCTCTGATCATTTTGTGATCACCTGACTTGGGCAAGAGAGTGTGCCTTAGAATCTAGTTGATTGTAGGCAGCCCTGACAGAAGGAAGTGAACTGACCCAAACTTGAAAGTCTCAAGAGCTTTGTCTGGGATCTCCTTGTACATGTTTGACATGGAATTGTGATCCATCTTCTTCTTGGCATAGACATCCAAGTCATCTTTTAGCTCTGCTGGGGCATTGATCAGCCGAGCCCATTCTGCAACTGTAGATTGGTATCTTGTGCCTTCAGTCATCCATACTATCCTGCCATCTGGATAGAAATGTGCTGTGGAGTAGAATTGCATTATGAGGTCCTCATTCCACTTTGTGAGCTTCCGCCCAACAAAGTCTGCAACTCCACAAGCTTTGAAGCTGTCAAGCACTCAAGGATAGTGTTCTTCATTCTCCTTGATATACTCCCAGTCAACCCACCGCATATCACACACTATGGGTTTCTTGTCCAGCAGCACTGTCTCATAGAAGTCTTGCTATTCCTTGGTGTGGAATCTGTAATCAACAACAGTTCTTATCCTTGAAGCATATGGATCTGCCTCTCTCCATTTCCTCAGCCCTGAATCTCTCCTTATTTTCATGTCCTCAGCCACAGGATGAGCATCGTTGTGGTCTGGAATCTTGGGCTTGAGCTTCCTGAGAACTTGTCCTTCTTGTTCTTCTTCAGCAGCAACATCAGGCACTGGGGCCTTGTTCTTATCAGCAGCAGATATGTTCCTAGTGTTCCTCTTAGGTGCACTCTTGGGCTTGGAGGCAGCTTTGGGTGCTTCTTTGGGCTTTGATGATGCAGCCCCTGACCTTATGGCATCACCCATAAGCTTCTGTGCATTGGGTGCTGGTGCAACAACCTCTTCTTCCTCTTCTTCTCCCTCAGAGTATCTCCTCATGGAGGGTTTGCCAAGAACCCTAGCAGTAGTGGTTCTGACTCTCTTTTTCTTCTTGTCTTGGCCACCTGCTTCTTCTTCAGACTCCATGGTAAATTTCAAGGTTTCTCCAGTGGCAACCTTCCTAGGCTTGGAAGTAGGAACTCTCCTTGCAGGTGCCTTCTTATGCATACCTGGTTTTGTGGCTGCAGCTGAGCCATATTCTTTCTTGAGCACCTTCTTCTTAGGAGTGGCTTCCTCTTCTGCCACATAATCTTCATCCTCAGATTCAGAAGTTCTTTTCTTGCTTGCTCTAGTGGCAGCCTTGGGCAAGTTGCTTGGGGTGCTTTTGCTACCCTCATCAGAGCTACTAGAGGGACTAGTGCCCTCACTCATGTGAACCTGCTCCTCTGATTTGTTCTGGCTGTCACTTTGATCAGACATGTTGCAAATTCTGACTGCAGACCTTGTGAATAGATTGTAGATGATATAGAGTGGACGAGCATCACAAAATGCAGAGATTTTTGCAAAAGAATGAGTCAAAAACTTAGTTTTAGTTTTCCACGTTCAGACCGAGTCACAGTTCGGTGGCACCGAGACTGCTAGGGTTTCACAAAGTCCTGAACTCGGTCACACCGATTTGCAATTCTCGGTCAGACCGAGAACCACATTTGCAATGGCCGTGGCCGAATCGATGGAACCGAGTTCCGCAACCCGGTGGGTCCGAGATGGTTTCAGCGGAAACCTAAACCTAAATTTTCAAATCGCATCTATTCTAAGGATTGTTTTGACTGGATAGAAGTGTTTCAATTGTAGCAAGAATCATAATGAACACAATGTGCTAGGAATCAGACGGGGATAGCACTGTGATCGAGTCCATACCCTAGTTCGGCGGTGAACTTGCTACGACGGCAACGGCGGAGACGAAATCCATTGACGCCGGCGGACACCAGCGACAGGAGGCGGCTGGCGACGAGGAGGACGATCCGGAGACCCAGTAGGCAGAGCGATCTATGCGCGGGCGAAGAGGTTTCGTAGAAATTTCCAAAATTTTGCCCGTGAGTATATATAGCCCGACCCTGTTGGTGTGACCGAGTGGAACAACTCGGTGGTACCAAGATGCATAACTGTTGACATTTATAGCAACTCGGTGTGACCGAAAAGTTCAAGTCGGTTGCACCGAGGTGAAAACCTAGATCGACTTAGTGATCTCGGTATGACCGAAATGGAGGAATCGGTCAGACCAAAAAGCACAAAGAAGTTTTGGAAGTTTAAGTCTATGACAAATCGGGAACTCCGAGTGCTCCTCACACAGAGTGGTTTGAATATGACTTGATCAAATTTTGTGATGTAGCATGAATAGAGTTTGAGACGAGAAAAGCATAGATAGCTAGAGAGGGTTCTTAGGCATTCTTGTCCATCCACTTGGCAAAAGAAAAGAAAACCAATCAATCAAAACAACAAGTGGATGTCCTCGAATGAGTAAAATATGCAATCAACATGCTCACACAATAAAATGGCAATTGAAATATGTGGCAAAGCATGCACAACCAATTCTAGCATCTATCAAGCAATTGGCAATGACTAGGTCATCTATATATGAGTATATTGACTTAGGAGTCAAATGAGAACATTTGATCATAGGTCATACTCATCGTTTAAGCACAAGTGGGGTTACCACTTTTACATAAAGCATTGTTGTGTTCACACCATTAGAGTTACTTTAGCTCAATTCTTAGAGTAAATCTCCCCCTAGATGTGATATCCCCCCTAAGAGGGATGAACTAACCTTGGGTTTTGTCGATGATGACTTCATGTAGATGTTGAAGATGTGGATGCTCAATGTCGATGTAGATCATTTGGAGCTATCCATTGGAGTGAGCTGCACTTTCAATACCTACATGGGTTAGTCCCACAAGGAACAAACAAGGATATCCATAGACATAGAGTGATGCACACACAAGATGATGTCTATGAAAGCTTTTAGATTACCTTGTCCCTTGTCTTACCAACAAGAGGGTTTGTGACTCCTTGAACTAGTGCAAGATGTGGAAGTTGATTGCACTTGTTCTTGCCAAGATGATGAGAGTGAAGTATGTTGGCGGAGTCACCCTCAAGAACTCTCCAGTTCTTCTTCTTTTGGATCCACACCATCTTGATGGGAATCCTTGGTGTTGTAGTTGTACTTGATGAAGTGGAACTTGAAGTAGTCTTGGGAATCCACTTGACTAAGGTCTTAGGAGCTTCTTCAAATGCATCAATTTCCTCTTGAAGTTTGTCCTTGCCTTTTCGTTTGTAGTCTTGTGGTGGAAGATCATCTTGAGCTTGTGTCCCTTTGAAAGAAGTTGGATCATACTTCTCTTGTTGAGGAACAAACTTCGTCTTGGGGTATTGATCTTCTTCCCACCCAACTCCATTGGCATTGAACTTTCGTTCAAAACCAACACCTTGATTCTTCCGGTGCCTTCCTTGCTTGTGTACAATTTCCTCGAATTGCTTACTTCCGGCAAGGCTCTTGTAAACTCCTTTCTCTATAATTCCCTTCAATAAGCTATTTTCTTTCTCAAGTGTAACTTGGCTAAGAGAATCATTAGTGGAATCAAGAGAACTACTAGAAGCAACAATATTGGATTTAGCATGATCATTGTTACTACTAGAGGAAGAATCTTTCTTGTTCTTGTTACTAGACTTGACATGAGGCATGTAAGTGGATAAAAGTAAACGCTTGGCAATGTAAGAAGAACTTTTCTTACGAAGATCATCATTGATTGCTTTTAAGAACTCATGCTCTTGCTCAAGGTTGAGCTTTTCAAAGCGTAATTTCTCATGCGCCCTTAAAAGTTCTCGGTGATCTCCTAAGATAGTTTCATGAGCTAACTTAAGAGTGTTTAGTTCTTTAGTTAGATACTCAATCTTCTCCTTATCATTGTCATTCGTTTTATCTTGATTAGCATGATTAATTGACGTTTCATCATAGTATTCATCACTAGAGTTGTCAACAAGTAAGTCATCATCACCTAACAAGTCATCTTCATCACTATTGAAATCAACATACTCGGGATGTGATACCTTTGGGCCTTTAGCCATGAAGCATGTTCCAACTCCTTCATTTGGTGATTCAAATATGTCATAGGAGTTGGTTGACACAAGTGCTAGACCGGCAACACCTTCATCTTGAGTATATTCGGAATCGGAGTGATAGCTTCGCTCGGAGTGGTTGTCGGAGTCGGAGCCAGATACCCATTCACCAACATGAGTTTGATGTCTTCGTTTCGTGTAGCTCCTTGATGACTTGTCCTTTCTTTCCGAATCCTTGCTTCTCCGTGAGTATCTTCGTTCATAACGATCATCTCTACTCCTTCTTTCTCTAGATGGTGATTCTTATCTTCTACTTCTTCTCTTGGGAGAATCTTCTCTTCTCTTGTAGGGAGCCGTACACTCATTGGAATAGTGTCCGGGCCTTCCACAATTGTAGCAGTTTTGCTCTCGACTAGAAGATCTTTTGTCATTGTAGGACCTTGACTTGGAGTTTCTATCTTTGCTTCTACTCTTGTAGAACTTGTTGAAGTTCTTCACCATTAAGCTCAATTCTTCATTGAAGGTTTGTTTCTCACTTGATGATGTGGGGGCTTCAAATGAGGCTTTGTAAGCACCACTTGATTTGTTGTGAAGTTTCTCTTTATCCTTGAGTGACATCTCATGAGCAACAATTCTTCCAATGACTTCCGTTGGCTTGAGATCTTTGTAATTGGGCATCATTTGGATCAATGTGCACACAGTATCATATTTTCCATCCAAGGCTCTTAGGATCTTCTTGATGATGAATCTATCGGTCATCTCTTCACTCCCTAAGCCGGCAATCTCATTTGTGATAAGAGCAAGCCTAGAGTACATTTCAGCGACACCTTCACCACCCTTCATTTTGAACTTGTCAAGTTGACTTTGAAGCACATCCAATTTGGATTCCTTGACGGAGTCGGTACCTTCGTGCATATCAATCAAAGTATCCCAAATTTCCTTTGCATTCTCAAGACGGCTGATTTTGTTGAATTCTTCGAGGCACAATCCGTTGAAGAGGATATCACAAGCTTGAGCGTTGTGTTGCAGCATCTTCAACTCTTCCGCGGTAGCTTCACGGTTTGGTTCTTTCCCATCAAAGAAGTCACCTTGCAAGCCAACACACACGATAGCCCAAAACGGCGGGGTTATGTCCAAGAATATGCATTTTCATCTTATGCTTCCAACTAGCAAAATAAGTTCCATCAAAGTAAGGACTTCTACGGTGATAATTTCCCTCGCTAGACGCCATACTCTCCTAGGTTGTGAAACCAAGGCTATGACCACCAAAAGCTATGGAAATCAAAGCAAATGGAGACCAAAGCTCTGATACCACTTGTAGGATCGGAAGTATGTCTAGAGGGGGGGTGATTAGACTACTTGACCAAATAAAAATCTAGCCTTTTCCCAATTTTAGTTCTTGGCAGATTTTAGCTATCTTAGCACAACTCAAGCAATCTCCACACAATTCAAGCAAGCATGCAAAATAGTATATGAGCAGCGGAAAGTAAAGCATGCAACTTGCAAGAATGTAAAGGGAAGGGTTTGGAGAATTCAAACGCAATTGTATACACGGATGTTTTTTGCGTGGTTCCGATAGGTGGTGCTATCGTACATCCACGTTGATGGAGACTTCAACCCACAAAGGGTAACGGTTGCGTGAGTCCACGGACGGCTCCACCCACGAAGGGTCCACGAAGAAGCAACCTTGTCTATTCCATCATGGCCGTCGCCCATGAAGGACTTGCCTCACTAGCGGTAGATCTTCACAAAGTAGGCGATCTCCTTGCCCTTACAAACTTCTTGGTTCAACTCCACAATCTTGTCGGAGGCTCCCAAGTGATACCTAGCCAATCTAGGAGACACCACTCTCCAAGAAGTAACAAATGGTGTGTTGATGATGAACTCCTTGATCTTGTGCTTCAAATGATAGTCTCCCCAACACTCAACTCTCTCTCACAGGATTTGGATTTGGTGGAAAGAAGATTTGAGTGGAAAGCAACTTGGGGAAGGCTAGAGATCAAGATTCATATGGTTGGAATGGAATATCTTGATCTCAACACAAGTGTAGGTGGTTCTCTCTCAGAACATGTGTATTGGAAGTGTAGATGTGTTCTGATGGCTTTCTCCACGAATGAAGAGTGGGTGGATGGGTATATATAGCCTCCACACAAAATCTAACCGTTACACACAATCTGCCAAACTCGGTGGGACCGAATGGTTAAACTCGGTCGGACCGATTCAGCAAACCTAGTGACCGTTAGGATTTTCGGTGGGACTGAGATGCAACTCGGTAGGACCGATATGGTTAGGGTTAGGGCATAACGTAATATCGGTGTGACCGCTTACACAAACTCAGTGGAACCGATTTTGGTAATAAGCTAACCAGAGAGTTGGTCAGGTAAACTCGGTGGGACCGGTTCGCTCTTTTCGGTGAGACCAAAATGTTACGAAAGGGAAACAGAGAGTTTACATTGCAATCTCGGTGGGACCGATCGCTCAGTTTGGTTAGACCGAAACATTACAAAGGGAAACAGATAAATTGCATTGCAATCTCGGTGAGACCGAGATCCCTATCGGTGAAACCGAATTGCTAGGGTTTGTGGCAGTGGCTATGACATGTGAAACTCGGTGGCGACGGATAGAATGAATCGGTGGGGCCGAGTTTGACTTTTGGTTTACGTCATATGTGGATGTGGGAAGATAGTTGAGAGTTTTGGAGCATATCACTAAGCACATGAAGCAAGAGGCTCATTAAACAACACCTCATCCCCCCTTGATAGTATTGGCTTTTCCTATAGACTCAATGTGATCTTGGATCACTAAAATATAAAATGTAGAGTCTTGATCTTGAAGCTTGAGCCAATCTTTTGTCCTTATAATTTTGAGGGATCCACTTTCCTCATCCATGCCATGCCATTCATTGAGCTTTTCCTGAAATATTACTCTTGGAATAATGTTAGCTCAATGAGCTATATGTTGTTATGAATTACCAAAACCACCCAGGGATAGTTGCACTTTCAAGTAGCCACTGCTGCTGCCCTAAGGCATCCCTGCTGCGCTCGCCAGGCTGCTGCAGCTGCCATCCACCACCACCGCCGCCCCGCCCTGGCTGCAGTGGTAACTGCCGCTCCTGGCGGCCTCCGCCACGCCCGGCGCTTCGCTGCAGCAGCCACTGCCGGTCAGCTCTGGCCCCGCTTCGACCGCGCCGGCGGGAGTCCCGGTCCACCATATCAAGTTCCCGCCATCCCCTTCACCGCTTCCCCAGGGCGTCCCCATCTAGCAGATCACGTTCCCGCCATCGCCGTCACCGCTTCCGGCTTGGATCACTACCCGCCACGTGTCAGCGGCGGTGAGGCTGCAGGCTGCTGCGCGCGGCCTCCTAGCGCGTCGGCGTGTGCGGGAGATGCGTGGTCTGCGGCTATCGCTCCTTCCAGTTCTTCTTCGCTGCACAAATGACCTCGTTCTCGTCCGCTGCGTCGGGGATCTAAGTGGGCATGCTATTTTCCCCATGGACAGCGACCTTAAAGTCTGCCACATCGGCAGTTGGGGGGCGCATGATACGTCTCCAACGTATCTATAATTTTTGATTATTCCACGCTATTATATTATCTGTTTTGGATGTTTAATGGGCTTTAATATACCTTTTTATAATATTTTTGGGACTAACCTATTAACCGAAAGCCCAGTGCGAATTGTTTTTCTTTTCTATTTCAGTGTTTCGCAGAAAAGGAACATCAAACCGAATCCAAACAGAATGAAACCTTTGCGAGGATCGTTTTTGGAACAAACGCAATCCAGGAGACTTGGAGTTGACGTCAAGGAAGCAGCGAGGAAGCCACGAGGCACGAGGGTGCGCCCTAGGGGGGTGGGCGCAGCCCCCACACTCATGGGCCCCTCGCAGCTCCACCGACCTACTTCTTTCGCCTATATATACTCTTATACCATGAAACCTTCAGGGAGAGCCATGAAACACCTTTTCCACCACAGCAACCTTCTGTACCCATGAGATCCCATCTTGGGGCCTTTTCCGGCGATCTGCCGGAGGGGGATTTGACCACGGAGGGCTTATACATCAACACCATAGCCTCTCCGATGATGTGTGAGTAGTTTACCACAGACCTTCGGGTCCATAGTTATTAGCTAGATGGCTTCTTCTCTCTCTTTGGATCTCAATAGAATGTTCTCCTCGATTCTCTCGGAGATCTATTCGATGTAACTCTTTTTGCGGTGTGTTTGCCGAGATCAAGTGAATTGTGGGTATATGAACTTGATTATCTATGAATATTATTTGATTCTTCTCTGAATTCTTATATGATGATTTGATATCTTTGCAAGTCTCTTCGAATTATAGGTTTAGTTAGGCCTACTAGATTGATCCTTCTTGCAATGGGAGAAGTGCTTAGCTTTGCGTTCAATCTTGTCGTGTCCTTTCCCAGTGACAGCAGGGGCAGCAAGGCACGTACTGTATTGTTGCCATCGAGGATAAAAAGATGAGGTTTATATCATATTGCTTGAGTTTATCCCTCTACATCATGTCATCTTGCCTAATGCTTACTCCGTTCTTATGAACTTAATACTCTAGATGCATGCTGGATAGCGGTCGATGTGTGGAGTAATAGTAGTAGATGCAGAATCGTTTCGGTCTACTTGTCATGGACGTGATACCTATATTCATGATCATTGACTTAGATATAATCATAACTATGCGATTTTCTATCAATTTCTCTGCAGTAATTTGTTCACCCACCATAATACATGCTATCTTGAGAGAAGCCACTAGTGAAACCTATGGCCCCCGGGTCTACTTTACATCATATAAGTTTCCAATCTACAATTCTAGTTTACTATTTATTTTTGCAATCTCTATTTTCCAATCTATACCACAAAAATACCAAAAATATTTATCTTATTATCTTTATCAGATCTCACTTTGTAAGTGGCTGTGAAGGGATTGACAACCGCTTTATCGCGTTGGTTGCAAGGTTCTTTATTTGTTTGTGCAGGTACTGGGTGATTTGCGTGTAGTTTCCTACTGGATTGATACCTTGGTTCTCAAAAACTGAGGAAAATACTTACGCTACTTTGCTGCTTCACCCTTTCCTCTTCAAAGGAAAACCAACGCATGCTCAAGAGGTAGCAAGAAGGATTTCTGGCGCCGTTGCCGGGGAGATCTACGCTCAAGTAAAGACATACCAAGTACCCATCACAAACTCTTATCCCTCGCATTACTTTATTTGCCATTTTCCTCTCGTTTTCCTATCCCCCACTTCACCTTTGCCTTTTCTTCACCCATCTTCCGTTCGTCTTTTTTTGTTTGCTTGTGTTGCCATGTGCCTTCTATGTGCCTGCATCTTCACTTGCTAACAATCTATTGTTATGGATCCTCATCCTCTTACTATTCTTTTTAAAAGATCCAATTATGACCAATTGCTAGTGAGTTTTGTGCACTAGATTATCTTTATGAGGTTTTGCTTGAAATTCGTGAATCTGAAAATTGTGATGAAGTGTTGAAAGAAGAAACTTATGAAGTGATTCATGATAGCTCCTTGAATGAAAAGCATGATTGCAATGATATTATTATAAATTCTATTAATGTCAATTGTGCTAATAATATGCAAAACCCTAAGCTTGGGGATGCTAGTTTTGCTATGTCCACTACTTGTTGCAATGATCATGATTGGGGTGATTCTTCTTATGATCTTGAAAATTTATTTAATCCCCATGATGAATATGAGATTGATAATAATGTTTGCAATAATATTGAATGTGGGTTTGGGAAGAGTGTCAACTTTAGATCCCACATATTTGGAGAATGTTCAATCTTATGAAGTTTTTGATAAAAGTAGGTTTGGAGAGGTCATGACTTTAGTTAATGTTAATCCCACTATTTTGGAAGAGTGTCAACTTTGCATACATGTGGATCGTGTTAAGAATATGTTTTGTGTTAGATATATTCTTGAATTTGCTTATGATCCTACATGTAATTATTACGAGAGAGGAAAAGATGGTTGTAAAAAATTTCATGTTACTAAATTACCTCTCGTTATGTTGAGATTACTATTGTTTCTTTCCGCTTCCTTGCATATGCTAGTTTTTGCTTGCCTTAATAATTTGTTTGCTTATAAAATGCCTATGCATAGGAAGTATGTTAGACTTATATTTGTTTGTCACATGTTTTATGATGCTCTCTTTGTGCTTCAATTCTTGTCTTTCATGTGAGCATCATAGAAATTGTCAATGCCTAGCTAGGGACGTTAAACGATAGCACTTGTTGGGAGGCAACCCAACTTTATTTTTCTTCCTTGCTTTTTGTTCCTGTTTAGTAATAAATAATTCATGTAGCCTCTGTTTAGATGTGGCTTTATGTTTTAATTAGTGTTTGTGCCAAGTAGAACCAATAGGATCTTCTTGGGTGATAGTTGTTTGATCTTGCTGAAAAAGACAGAAACTTTGCGCTCACGAAAATAATTGTTAAAATTCACCAAAACGTTATCAAATACCAATTATTTTTGCAGTAGATCAATATACAAATTATCCAGGTTATCCTAGTTTTTCCGAATTTTGGAGTTCCAGAAGTATTCGAACAATTAAGATTACTACAGACTGTTCTGGTTTTGACAGATTTTGTTTTTCATGTGTTGTTTGCTTATTTTGCTTAATCTATGGCTAGTATCGGGGGTATGAACCATAGAGAAGTTGGAATATAGTAGGTTTAACACCAATATAAATAAAAAATGAGTTCATTACAGTACCTTAAAGTGGTGGTTTGTTTTGTTTCACTAACGGAGCTCATGAGATTTTCTGTTAAGTTTTGTGTTGTGAAGTTTTCAAGTTTTTGGGTAAAGATTTGATGGATTATGGAATAAGGAGTGGCAAGAGCCTAATATTGGGGATTGTCAAGGCACCCCAAGGTAAAATTCAAGGACAACCAAAATCCTAAGCTTGGGGATGCCCCGGAAGGCATCCCCTCTTTCGTCTTCGTCTATCAGTAACTTTACTTGAGGCTATATTTTTCTTCACCACATGATATGTGTTTTGCTTGGAGCGTCTTGTATGATTTGAGTCCTTGATTTTTAGTTTACCAAAATCATCCTTGTTGTACACACCTTTTGGAAGAGACACACATGAGTCGGAATTTATTAGAATACTCTATGTACTTCACTTATATCTTTTGAGCTAGATAATTTTGCTCTAGTGCTTCACTTATATTTTTAGAGAACGGTGGTGGTTTTATTTTATAGAAATTATTGATCTCTCATGCTTCACTTACATTATTTTGAGAGTATTTTAGAACAGAATGATAATTTTGTTTGGTTATAAAACTAGTCCTAACATGATAGGCATTCAAGATGGGTATGATAAAAACTTTCATATAGAGTGCATTGAATACTATGATACTTGATAGATGTTTTGAGATATAAAGTTGGTAATGTTAGATTCATGCTAGTTGGGTAATTGTGAAATTGAGAAATACTTTTGTTAAAGTTGGCAAGTCCCATAGCATGCACGTATGGTAAACATTGTGTGACAAATTTGAAGCATGGGCTGTTCTTTGAGTGCTTTCCTTATGAGTGGCGGCCGAAGACGAGCGATGGTCTTTTCCTACCAATCTATCCCTCTAGGGGCATGCGTAGTAGTACTTTTCTTCGAGGGATAATAAACTTTTGCAATAAGTATATGAGTTCTTCATGACTAATGTGAGTCCATGGATCCTACGCACTCTTACCTTTTCGCAATTTGCTAGCCTCTACGGTACCATTGCCCTTTCTCACCTTGAGAGTTGGCGCAAACTTCGCCGATGCATCCAAACCCCGTGATACGATACGCTCTATCACACATAAGCCTCCTTATATCTTCCTCAAAACAGCCACCATACCTACCTATTATGGCATTTCCATAGCCATTCCGAGATATATTGCCATGCAACTTTCCACCGTTCCGTTTACTATGACATGCTCCATCATTGTCATATTGCTTTGCATGATCATGTAGTTGACATCGTATTTGTGGCAAAGCCACTTTCATAATTCTTTCATACATGTCGCTCTTGATTCATCGCATATCCCGGTACACCGCCGGAGGCATTCACATAGAGTCATATTTTTGTTCTAGTATCGAGTTGTAACATTGAGTTATGCGTAAATAAAAGTGTGATGGTCATGATTATTAGAGCATTGTCCCATGTGAGGAAAGAATGATGGAGACTATGAAATAAAAAAAAGGCCAAAGAAGCGCAAAAAAAAGAAAGGCCAAAGAAGCCCAAAAAATGAGATAAAAAGAGAGAAGGGACTATGTTAATATCCTTTTTCCACACTTGTGCTTCAAAATAGCACCATGATCTTCATGATAGAGAGTTTCTTATTTTGTCACTTTCATATACTAGTGGGAATTTTTCATTATAGAACTTGGCTTGTATATTCCAATGATGGGCTTCCTCAAAATGCCCTAGGTCTTCGTGAGCAAGCAAGTTGGATGCACACCCACTTAGTTTCTTTTGATGAGCTTTCATACACTTATAACTCTAGTGCATCCGTTGCATGGCTATCCCTACTCCTCGCATCTCCATAGCCCGTTGATTAGCCGCGTCAATCTAAGACTTTCTCCTTTTTTGTCTTCTCACATAAACCCCATCATCATATGCTATTCCACCTATAGTGCTATATCCATGGCTTGCGCTCATGTATTGCGTAAGGGTTGAAAAGGCTGCAGCGCGTTAAAAAGTATGAACCAATTGCTCGGCTTGTCATCGGGGTTATGCATGATGGGAGCATTTTGTGTGACGAAAATGAAGCATGGTGAAACTATATGATTTTGTAGGGATAAGCTTTCTTTGGCTATGTTATTTTGATAAGACATAATTGCTTGGTTAGCATGCTTGAATTATTACTATTTTTATGTCAATATTAAACTTTTATCTTGAATCTTTTGGATCTGAACATTCATGCCACAATAAAGAGAATTACATTGAAAATTATGTTAGGGAGCATTCCACATCAAAAATTCTGTTTTTATCATTTACCTACTCGAGGACGAGCAGGAATTAAGCTTGGGGATGCTTGATACGTCTCCAACGTATCTAGAATTTTTTATTGTTCCACGCTATTATATTATCTGTTTTGGATGTTTAATGGGCTTTAATATACCTTTATATATTATTTTTTGGACTAACCTGTTAACCGAAAGCCCAGTGCACATTGCAGTTTTTTTGCCTATTTCAGTGTTTCGCAGAAAAGGAATATCAAACGGAATCCAAACGGAATGAAACCTTCGCGAGGATCGTTTTGGGAACAAACGCAATCCAGGAGACCTGGAGTGGATGTCAAAGAAGCAGCGAGGAAGCCACGAGGTAGGAGGGCGCGCCCCAGGGGGGTGGGCGTGCCCCACCCTCGTGGGCCCCTCGCATCTCCACCTACCTACTTCTTTCGCCTCTATATACTCTTATACCCTGAAACCTTCGGGGAGAGCCACGAAACACCTTTTCCACCACCGCAACCTTTTGTACCCGTGATATCCCATCTTGGGGCCTTTTCCGGCGATCTGCCGGAGGGGGACTCGATCATGGAGGGCTTATACATCAACACCATAGCCTCTCCAATGATGTGTGAGTAGTTTACCATAGACCTTCGGGTCCATAGTTATTAGCTATATGGCTTCTTCTCTCTCTTTGGATCTCAAGACAAAGTTCTCCTCGATTCTTTTTGAGATCTATTCGATGTAACTCTTTTTGCGGCGTGTTTGCCAAGGTCCGATGAATTGTGGGTTTATGAACTTGATTATCTATGAATATTATTTGATTCTTCTCTGAATTCTTATATGCATGATTTGATATCTTTGCAAGTCTCTTCTAATTATCGGTTTAGTTTGGCCTACTAGATTGATCTTTCTTGCAATGGGAGAAGTGCTTAGCTTTGGGCTCAATCTTGCGGTGTCCTTTCCCAGTGACAACAGGGGCGGCAAGTTGCATCGAGGATAAAAAGATGGGGTTTATATCATATTGCTTGAGTTTATCCCTCTACATCATGTGATCTTGCCTAATGCATTACTCCATTCTTATGAACTTAATACTGTAGATGCATGCTGGATAGCGGTCGATGTGTGGAGTAATAGTAGTAGATGCAGAATCGTTTCGGTCTACTTGTCACGGACGTGATGCCTACATTCATGATCATTTCCTTAGATATCATCACAACTATGCACTTTTCTATTAATTGTTCGGCAGTAATTCGTTCACCCACCGTAATACATGCTATCTTGAGAGAAGCCACTAGTGAAACCTATGGCCCGCGGGTCTACTTTACATCATATAAGTTTCCAATCTACAGTTCTAGTTTACTATTTGTCTTGCAATCCTTATTTTCCAATCTATACCACAAAAATACCAAAAATATTTATCTTATTATCTTTATCAGATCTCACTTTTGCAAGTGGCCGTGAAGGGATTCACAACTCCTTTATCGTGTTGGCAAGGTTCTTATTTGTTTGTGCAAGTACTAGGCGATTTGCGTGTAGTCTCCTACTGGATTGATACCTTGGTTCTAAAAAACTAAGGGAAATACTTACGCTACTTTGTTGCAACACCCTTTCCTCTTCAAGGGAAAACCAACGCATGCTCAAGAGGTAGCAGCGCACCCCTCCTCGCCATTCTCCATCAAAAGCCCTCCACTCTTCTCTGTGCGGTGCAGACCAACAGGCGTCCGACGGGGAGTAGGCACGTGTCACTGACAGGAGCGCACCGCGTAGCACCACTGCATTCTGCCGCCGGCCGCCGCGAGGGCGCCTGTGCTGGTCGCTCTTGCGACCACTTCCAGGTGGCCATACACATGCACTCCTTTTGTCCAGATGGTGTCCATGGGATCCAGGAGGATGTACACATGCATGTCCGACGTGCGGATGGTGTCCACTTTTTGTTAAGGGGTCCAAAATAAAGCGTCCCAGTCCATTTCAAGTTGAGAGTAATAAAACAAGCCGAGATGTAAAAGGCTTGTTTTTAGGTGTTAGTTTTGTGTTGCATCGAGTCATGGTTATAAGTTAGTTAGGCTGCAGCTCGAGGACAAGCTGCATGTCCAGGTGGGGTGCAGTGTTAGAGTACGTAATGAGCCTAATGGCCTGGGCTGGCGGTATAGCCCGTTAGTCTTAGGGTTAATTAGTGAGAAGGGTCTCTTGCTTAGGGGTCAAGCAAGCCTTGCTTGGGAGTGATGTCTACTACGCAACCTTCTTCTTGTAGACGTTGCTGGGCCTCCAAGTGCAGAGGTTTGTAGGACAGTAGCAAATTTCCCTCAAGTGGATGACCTAAGGTTTATCAATCTGTGGGAGGCGTAGGATGAAGATGGTCTCTCTCAAACAACCCTGCAACCAAATAACAAAGAGTCTCTTGTGTCCCCAACACACCCAATACAATGGTAAATTGTATAGGTGCACTAGTTCGGCGAAGAGATGGTGATACAAGTGCAATATGGATGGTAGATATAGGTTTTTTAATCTGAAAATATAAAAATAGCAAGGTAACTAATAATAAAAGTGAGCACGAACGGTATTGCAATGCTAGGAAACAAGGCCTAGGGTTCATACTTTCACTAGTGCAAGTTCTCTCAACAATAATAACATAATTGGATCATATAACTATCCCTCAACATGCAACAAAGAGTCACTCCAAAGTCACTAATAGCGGAGAACAAACGAAGAGATTATGGTAGGGTACAAACCCACCTCAAAGTTATCCTTTTTGATCGATCTATTCAAGAGTCCGTAGTAAAATAACACGAAGTTATTCTTTCCGCTCAATCTATCATAGAGTTCGTACTAGAATAACACCTTAAGACAAAAATCAACCAAAACCCTAATGTCACCTAGATACTCCAATGTCACCACAAGTATCCACGGATATGATTATAGGATATTCAACACACAATCTCAGATTCATCTATTCGACCAACAAAAAGAACTTCAAAGAGAGCCCCAAAGTTTCTACCGGAGAGTCAAGACGAAACCGTGTGCCAACCCCTATGCATAAGTTCACAAGGTCACTGAACCCACAAGTTGATCACCAAAAAATACATCAAGTAGATCACGTGAATATCCCATTGTCACCACAGATAAGCACATGCAGGATATACATCAAGTGTTCTCAAATCCTTAAAGACTCAATCCGATAAGATAACTTCCAAGGGAAAAATCAATCCATTACAAGAGAGTAGAGGGGGAGAAACATCATAAGATCCAACTATAGTAGCAAAGCTCGTTGTACATCAAGATCATGCCAAATCAAGAACACGAGAGAGAGAGAGATCAAACACATAGCTACTGGTACATACCCTCAGCCCCGAGGGTGAACTACTCCCTCCTCGTCATGGAGAACACCGGGATGATGAAGATGGCAACCGGTGAGGGATCCCCCCTCCGGCAGGGTGCCAGAACAGGGCCCCGATTGGTTTTTGCTGGCTACAGAGGCTTGCGGTGGCGGAACTCCCGATCTCGGTTATTTTCTGGAGGTTTCTGTATTTATAGGAATTTTTGGCGTAGGTCTCACGTCAGGGGGGTCTCCAAGTCGTCCACGAGATAGGGGCCCACGCCCAGGGGTTAGGGCGTGCCTCCACCCTCGTGGATGGCTCGGGACTCTTCTGGCCCAATTATTTTACTCCGGGGGCTTCTTTTGGTCCATGAAAAATCCACAAAAATTGGCAGGTCAATTGGACTCCGTTTGGTATTCCTTTTCTGTAAAACTCAAAAACAAGGAAAAAAACAGAAACTGGCACTGGGCTCTACGTTAATAGGTTAGTCCCAAAAATCATATAAAATAGCATATAAGTGCATATAAAACATCCTAGATGGATAATACAATAGCATGGAACAATAAAAAATTATAGATATGTTGGAGACGTATCAGGGAGTCAAGTAAACCTCTCTATATAAAGAGAGGAGATGTATCAATCTAATCAAGCAAGAATTAAGAAGGAAATCCCTTCCCTCTTGCCCGGCCATGGGAAAAAGGTCCCAGGCCGGCCCTCTAGCGCCCTCCTTCTAGTAGCTACATAATAGCCTCACAAATGAAGGAGTAGCTTTGAACTTCTTGTGCTTCAGTACACCCTGGACAACATGCCTGACAAGAGTGAGGCCGGAATACAACTCAACATCGGTATAAGCATAAATGGCTTCCAGGATCCAACAGCCTAAGAACTCTGTTTTCCCAGTGCGTATATTCAGGTCATCCGCCTCATAGCGAGTGCCATGTACAACTACACAATCCTTGTCTGCATCCGGGATCTAATTGAAACAGAAACAACTTCTGAATTACTTTCCAGTATAAGAAACACATGTTATTTAAACCACTATGTATAGCATGGCATCGAAGCTAATAAAATTTTGCATTACTCATCACCACATACTTAGATGAAAAACCACAATCAAGATCGGCAAAGAAGAAAATCACCCTGGGCATCTCAGCAGGGGGGACACATCCTCGAAGGGGGAAAACTGCTTGTCGATGTACTAGAGTAGGGGTACCCTAGTATCCCGAACTTGTGCACGGGCAGTCGCAGCGTCCCGCGGCAAGGCTTGCCAGGTGATCGCCAAGGTCCTCCGTGGTTCCTTTGGAGCCACTCAAGAACAAAGTATTTAAGACAAGGAGACAAGTCCCCGGCAAGAGGAGCTTGCCGGGAAGGCCACTCAAGGCACAAGACCCCGGCAAGAGGAGCTTGCCGGGAAGGCCAACCAAGGCATCTCAAGGAACTTGCCGCGACGCGCCACGCGTCCCGACAGGACCCGGCGAGCGACAAGCTCCCGGACGCGGCAAGGCGTTTGCCGCGGCAAGCAACCACTCTGTACCTACGCTCCAGCTCACCCACATACGTGTCGCTCTGGGATCCTTCCAGGCGTACGTGGCGGGAGGCTGTGCAGCCAGGGGTACACTATGGCATGCGGCGCTGACAAGATCGCCATCGTGGCAAGCGGTGGCGCCCCTGACGGTCCCTTTTCTGCACTGTCTGGGCGACGTCGATAGGCATTTAATGCCTTTGTCCCCTGCCGTCAGGGTTAGGTATGATACACTGTGTAGGTAGCTGTACCTACCGCATCACCTTTCCATTTTTACCGTTGCCTACGTTGCCACCTGTTGGAGACCCCTTGAGCATATAAAAGGAGGCCCATGCACAACGTAGAGGGGAGGACGAATAGTAGAACACTCGCGCTCGGTCTCGTTAGCTGCTGGTGTGTACTGTAGCACTCAGCGCTCCCGAGCGAGAACTCAATACAATCCACAAAGCATCAGTAGGAGTATTATCTCTCCGGAGAGCTCCGAAGCTGGGTAAAACCCCTCGTGTGCCTCGCCTCGATCCGCTCTTTGCGCGACCTCCGCCCCCCGCCGAACCAAGAAGGGGCTCCGTCCCCATAGGTGCTCGAGGAGTCAGAATCCCCAGCATCTTTGGCGCGCCAGGTAGGGGGCGTCGAGGTTGTGTGAACCTGATCCGGCGTTCGCACGAGCTAGACCTTCATTGACTTCATCGACATGCCGCCGAAGAAGAAGGCTTCGGAGGCAGCTGCTCCGTCCGCGTCGAACCCACCGCCGCCGGAGCAAACGGCTGGTGGGGAAGACGCCGGCGGAAGAACGGGCGTCGACGAAGAAGCCCACGGTGCCATCAGGTCCAAGGACAAGGCTGCGCTGCCCGTCGGCGGTGTAGCAGGCTCCCATGAGACCGGGCGTCCGCGGATGCTCCGCGCCCATCTCAGGAAGCGCGGGACCGGCAGCGCCGTGGTACTCACGGTACCATACGTTCGCTGGACCCAAATCGAGCTGGCAGATCTCGGGATGCTCCAGGCCAGCATACACGCCAACGTGCTGGCGCGAGCGAGGCACGGTCGCCTGGAGGGAATACTGCTCCTTCTAACATCGTTGGAAGTCCGAGCGTATCCCGCTCCTCGCACCGTTCGCCACCGCTACGCGCCATTCCAGCAGAAGCTTTGGCGCGAGCTCAACTGCTCCTAGACTTCCCTCCAATGCCAGACAAGATCGACGACTGGAGGGCCACCATTCAGAGCCTCATCGGCTTCGCCAACGGCGACACTCCACGGCAGCCGACCACATCGCAGCCGCGGCAAGCCAGCCAGGTGCAAGCCGATGGCGACAAAACCGGTGGGGGTGCAACCACCATGCACTCCCTGCCCCGAAGGCCAAGATCGCCGACTCGCCGAGTCCACTGCGACAGCGACTCCACTGCTTCATCAGATCCACGAACTCGTCGCGATCAGCGCCACGTTCTTCACGAACGACAGCAAGAAGACGCTCGTACTCGCATCGAGCGCCGAAGAGAAGCGCGACGTCAATCAGACCGGCGCGCTGGACCCACTGTCGACATGCATGCGCCAGGGGAACCAGGCGACCTGCCGTATGCGGTAGGTTGCCCTGCGTTTACTCGTGAGCTGCGGCAAGTCCAGTGGCCCAGCATAAAGAATTTCAAGCCAGACGTACCGGAGAAGTACGACGGCAGGTTGCATCCTTCGGAGTTCCTTAGTGTCTACACCAACGCGGTGCAGGCTGCCGGGGGGCGAGACGACAAGATCCTTGCCAACTACTTCCCGCTGGTGCTCAAACCTAACGTCAGGTCCTGGCTCATGCACTTGCCGGAAAACTCCATATCTTCCTGGGCAGACCTCTGCCATCAGTTTGTCGGTGCCTTTACGGGCGGCCACAAACCTCATGGCCAGGAGAGTGACCTTCACCTGCTTGCCCAGAAGGAAGGAGAGCCTTTGCGCAAGTACATCTAGAGATTCAGCCAAGTGCAACACAACATCCCAGATGTCCACCCTGCCGCGGTCATCAGCGTGTTCCATCAGAACATGCGTAACCGCAGGATGCGGGAGGAGATGGCGATGTGCAAGATCAGAGACGTCAACGAGCTATATGCTCTGGCTGACAGGTGTGCACGTGCTGAGGAAGGGAGGAAACTCCCCAGAGAGAATGCAGGAACGGGAGGATCTGACAGTGAGGATGCTGCCCCGGCAAATAAAAACCGGCGGCGGAACAACAGGAAGAGGAAAGGCAAATATGTGCTAGTTGTTGAGCAGTCCGGCAACGACGGTGGCGCCAAGAAAGCCAAAGATGGTAGCTCCGGCAACGAGGTTGCCGCGTGCGCCAACTGCCAGGCTGTGGCGGCCGCCGACAAGCAGGACGGCACCAACAAACAGTACTGCAAGATCCACCGCACCAAGGGCCATGACCTCCAGAGCTGCAAGAAGGTCGAGCAGCCTGTCGAGCTGCAAATGGCCGAGTACGAGCGACGCGACAAGGAGAAAGCCCAAGCAGGTGCTGGAGGATCCAGTACGAAGCGCACCGGCCGGGGAGGACGCCGCGGCAAGGCCAATCAGCGGCAAGGAGACAGACCTCCCCGCGGCCGCGACAAAGATGAAGACGACGACGACGAAGACATGGATGATGACGAGACCAGTGAGCAGGAGTTTCAGAAAGCCACAGAGGTCTTGTGCGTTGACGGTGGTCCTTCTCTGCATACTTCACACCGCCAACTCAAGCAGTGGGTGCGGGAAGTCAATGCGGCAGAACCACCCATCGAGTCACGCAAGCTTCTGAAATGGTCCAGCACGCCTATCGTCTTTGATATTGAGGACCACCCTGATCGCACAACTGCGGTCGGGTGTTTGCTGATGTTGGTCTCACCAACTATCCGCAACCTCAAGGTCACTAAGATGCTAGTTGACGGTGGGGCCGGCTTGAACCTGATCTCCTCCGCTGTGCTCTGAAAACTCCAGGTCCCTGACAGCGAGCTCGAAGAGACCGGCGCATTCCAAGGAATCAACCCGGGAAGGAGCAAGCCGAAAGGGAAGATCACGCTACCGGTGACATTTGGCAGCGAGCTAAACTTGAGGACTGAGAGGATCACTTTTGACGTTGTCAATTTTCCATTGCCTTACAATGGAATTCTCGGCTGTCCAGCGCTCGCCAAGTTCATGGCGGCCTCTCACTACGCGTACAACATGCTGAAGATGCCAGGCCCGATAAGTGCCATCTCTGTCCCTGGCGACAAGAAAGATGCTCTTATCTGTGCCAACAAGATCTATCGGGAAGCAGCAGCCGCAATGGATCGCGAGACACTTGCCGCTGAAGCTCCCGAGGAGAAGAAGAAGACCAAGTCTGGAAAGAGTTCTGATGCCTACTCCGGCAAGCGCACCTCTTCGGAGTGCTGCGCTACCGTCGAGGACGCACCATCGAGCTCCACCGGCAAGTGTAAGAAGACGATGGCAGCTCCGCCAGCGACCAAGAAGGTGTCCGCCAAGGAGGACGGCACTGGTGGTACTTTCACCATCAGTGCCACTCTCGACCCTAAATAGGAAAGCGCGCTCGTTGCTTTCCTGTGGGCGAATGTCGATGTGTTTGCGTGGCAACCGTGTGACATCCCCGGCGTTCCCAGGAAAGTAATTGAGCACCACCTTGCCGTCTGTCCTCATGCGCGGCCCGTCAAGCAGAAAGTCAGGAAACAAGCGGTGGAGCGCCAAGAATTCATCACAGAAGAGATCAAGAAGTTGGAAGCAGCAGGCCTCGTCAGAGGAGTGCTCCATCCTACGTGGCTGGCCAATCCTGTAGTCGTGCGAAGGCAAACAGGAAGTGGAGGCTTTGTATCGACTTCACCGATGTTAACAAAGCTTGTCCCAAAGATCCATTTCCCTTGCCGCGCATCGACCAGATTGTTGACTCCACGGCCGGATGTGATTTGCTTTCATTTCTTGACGCATACTCAGGATACCATCAGATCTTCATGGCAGAAGAGGATGACGAGAAAACCGCATTCATCACTCCATGTGGCACGTACTGTTTCGTACGGATGCCTTTCGGTTTGAAGAATGCTGGTTCAACATTTGCAAGGGTAGTCCATACTGCTTTTGAACCGCAAATACACAGAAACGTGGAAGCCTACATGGATGACATAGTGGTCAAGAGCAGGGACAAAGCAACTCTGATTCAAGATCTAGAAGAGACTTTTGCAAATCTGCGCAATATCAGCCTCAAGCTCAACCCCGAGAAGTGCGTGTTTGGAGTCCCTTCCGGCAAGCTTCTCGGGTTCTTCGTGTCTCAGAGAGGAATCGAAGCCAATCCCGACAAGATCAAGGCCATTAAGCAGATCGAAGCACGGAAGCGCGTCAAGGATGTGCGGAAACTTGCCGGCTGCGTGGCGGCTCTCAGCAGGTTTATCTCTAAGTCTGCTGAGCGCGCCCTGCCGTTTTTCAAAATCTTGAAAAAGGCAGGTGTCAGGGGAAATCTGCCTCCACGAACACCTATGGGGACCGATCCCCTTTCTTGGTTGGCGGGGGGCGGAGGTCGCGCGAAGAGCGGATCGAGGCGATGCACACAAGGGGTTTACCCAGCTTCGGGCCGCAAGGATGCGTAAAACCCTACTGCTGCTTTGTGGTTTGGTATTGTGTTCTTGCTCGGGAGCGTGTGGTGCTACAGTACACGTGAGCTGCTGGCGAGACCGAGCGTGAATGGCCTCGTCTTCCCCCCGTTGTGCATGGGGCCTCCTTTTATATGTGCAAGGGGTTACCCACAGGTGGCAACGTAGGCGGGGGCAAAACTGGAAAACGCTGCGTTGGGTACAGCTGTTTGCACAGTGCTAACATACCTAACTCTGACGGCAGGGGACAAGGGCATTAAATGCCCGTCCGCATCGCCCAGACGGTGCAGGAAAGGGGACCGTCAGGAGCGCCACCGTTTTCCATGATGGCTACTCTGTCAGCGTTGCTTCGCCACCGCATGCCCCTGGCTGCGCAGCCTCTCGCCACGTACGCCTGGAATGGCCCCAGAGCGATGCGTGGGTGGATGAGCTGGAGCGCAGGTGCGGGGTGGTGACTTGCCGCGGCAAGCGCCTTGCCACGGTTGATGCCTTGTCGCGCCCGGGAGCTTGTCGCTCACCGGTCCTTGCCGGGACGCGGAGCACGTCGCAGCAAGTCTCTTGTCGTGCCTCGGTCGGCCTTCCCGGCAAGCTCCTCTTGCCGGGGCCTTGTGCTTCGAGCGGCCGTCCCGGCAAGCTCCTCTTGTAGGGGCCTTGCTCTCTTCGGGTGGCCTTCCCGGCAGGCTCCTCCTGCCGGGGCCTTGGCTCAAATACTTTGTTCTTGGATGGCCCAAAAAGGGACCATGGAGAGTCTTGGCGATCGCCTGGCAAGCCCTGTCACGGGGTGCTACGACTGCCCGTGCACAAGTTCGGGGTACTAAGGTACCCCTACTTTAGTACACCGATAGGAGCCCCCGGGCCTGGGCCATACACGGTGCGAGCGCTGTCGGGCCAGGCCCAAAACAGTGCACGGGCACGCGCGGCCTGGGTCACGCTGCATCTGCTTCTGCGTCCACCACGCCCTCCCCGAACGGCACGCGTCGAATGCGGCATCGTGGGGAGAGGCGTGCACGACATGGGCGGCGTGCGCGGGGCTGAGCCCCGCAGGCATGCGTCACGTCGTAATAAAGGGGGGCGGAGGGTCACGAGTATCCCTCCGACGCGAATCTCCCACCCAGCGCCAATCTTACTTCGTTCTTCAAAGGCGTGGTGGAGGCCCTTCAGCATCTCCGGAACGCGATCCCAGAGCAGCTGGCCGGCGAGACGCGCGACGCCATCGCCGAAGCCCTCGAGAAGGTGTTGGTGAAGATCGCCTTCCGCAACCCCGGCATCAGGCTCACCAACGTCCTCAAATCCCTGCCGGCAGACGCTGACCTCGAGGAGATCAGGGCCCTCGTCGCGCCCATTGTGGAGAAGGTGGCCGGGATCAAGAGGATCGAGGGCGACCGTGTGGATTAGGCCGCCTCCCCTTTTCTTTTCTTGTCGCTGCTGGCCAAGTCATGAAAGCGATTCATTAGGGCCCCGACAAACTATCTTGTAATATAACTTTATCTTAGGTAGTGATTGCACTGTTATTTCCTCTACTTGACTCCGTGCTTTGTATGTTTTTGCCCTGCGCTTTTGGGGACTTGTCGGCGTAGGCCTCCGCCTTACCGCGGGCTTTGAGTAGGGGACATCAGCAGCCCGCCAGCGGCGCCACTACCGGCAAGAAACCTTGCCGCGGCTAGCTGCAGCTCACTTAAATTGTTGAGCAGGCTCAAAGCAAAGTAAGTGTTGCGACTGTAGTCGCAGCACACTTAAGCTGCCGAGCGAGCTCGAAACAAAGTAAGGATGCCACTCTGGTTGTAGCACACTTAAGTCGTTGAGCGGACTCGAAACGAAGTAAGGGCGCAACTAGCCACGAGCCGGTCCCTCCGCGCACAGGTTTTCCATACAAAGTACGGTCGTTCGAGGAAGATAATCTCAAAATTTTAAAAACTTGATTGCTCAAACTTTGGCAACTTAGCTTTTCCGTGGCTCGCTGCCCGGCAAGGTCGCTTTCCGGCAAGGCGAAACATGGGGCTCGCCGTTGCTTACCGGGGGTCAGTGCTGCACAGAGTGTCAGATAATGCATGCAAAAGATAAAGAGCATGAGATCGACAAGGTGCGCGGAGCACATGAACTCAATCTGCGCACAGGGTCTGCGCCTGGCTCTGTACAAAGGATCACATGCAAAAGCAGCAAGACTTTGTACAGAAGGGTGGTTGCCGGACGGGGTCCGACAACCGCGCCTTACGGGCAAAACTTACGAAGATGCCCAACGTTCCAGGAGTTGCTCACCGGAGTGGTATCTTCGGTCTCAAGGCGGACAGCGCCAGGCCTAGCGACTTGTTTCACCCGGTAAGGGCCTTCCCACTTCCTCGAAACTTCTGGCACTAACTTTGCGGCTATAAAAGCAGCGCAAAGCTTGCTGGTAGCAAGCAGCTCACACAGCGGCCTGAAGACGGTCCTCCTCGAGGAGCAGCGCGCCATCTCGTCGCAGCTGCTCTCGCTCGAGCTCAGCGTGAGCGAACACTCGAGGTGGCCCGTATGCGAGATCCATGGGGCTAACTGCCTCCGCTCCATGGAATAGAGCGAAAGGTTGTCTGGTCATACCAGGGCTTACCTGCGCCGAGAGGTGTCGGCGTATGTTCGGACACCGTGGCACCATGAGCTCGGTGCATGTTCGGACGCCGCGGCGCCATGAGCTGGCTTGACGACGCCCGTTCCGCCGCCGGTGCCGTCCCCACCACCCGTTTGCTCCAATGGCGGTGGGTCCGACGCGGACGGACCAGCCACCTCCGGAGCCTTCTTCTTCGGTGGCATGTCGATGAAGATGATGGAGATCTAGCCTGTGCAGACGCTGGATCAGGTTCACACAACCCCGACGCCCCCTACCTGGCGCACCAAAGATGTCGGGGGAAATCTGCCTCCACGAACACCTATGGGGACCGAGCCCCTTTCTTGGTTCGGCGGGGGGCGGAGGTCACGCGAAGAGCAGATCGAGGCGATGCACACAAGGGGTTTACCCAGCTTCGGGCCGCAAGGATGCGTAAAACCCTACTGCTGCTTTGTGTTTTGGTATTGTGTTCTTGCTCGGGAGCGTGTGGTGCTACAGTACACATGAGCTGCTGCCGAGACCGAGCGTGAATGGCCTCGTCCTCCCCCCGTTGCGCATGGGGCCTCCTTTTATATGTGCAAGGGGTTACCCACAGGTGGCAACGTAGGCGGGGGCAAAACTGGAAAACGCTACGTTGGGTACAGCTGTTTGCACAGTGCTAACATACCTAACTCTGACGGCAGGGGACAAGGGCATTAAATGCCCGTCCGCATCGCCCAGACGGTGCAGGAAAGGGGATCGTCAGGAGCGCCACCGTTTGCCACGATGGCTACTCTGTCAGCGTTGCTTCGCCACCGCATGCCCCTGGCTGCGCAGCCTCTCGCCACGTACGCCTGGAATGGCCCCAGAGCGACGCCTGGGTGGATGAGCTGGAGCGCAGGTGCCGGGTGGTGACTTGCCGCGGCAAGCGCCTTGCCACGGTTGATGCCTTGTCGCGCCCGGGAGCTTGTCGCTCACCGGTCCTTGCCGGGACGCGGAGCGCGTTGTAGCAAGTCTCTTGTCGTGCCTCGGTCGGCCTTCCCGGCAAGCTCCTCTTGCCGGGGCCTTGTGCTTCGAGCGGCCGTCCCGGCAAGCTCCTCTTTCCGGGGCCTTGCTCTCTTCGGGTGGCCTTCCCGGCAGGCTCCCCCTGCCGGGGCCTTGGCTCAAATACTTTGTTCTTGGATGGCCCAAAAAGGGACCATGGAGAGTCTTGGCGATGCCTGGCAAGCCCTGCCGCGGGGTGCTACGACTGCCCGTGCACAAGTTCGGGGTACTAAGGTACCCCTACTTTAGTACACCGACAGCAGGTCCAATGAAATGGACTCCGGAAGCGGAGGTTGCGCTGCAGGACTTGAAGAGATACCTGTCCTCCACTCCAATACTTGTCGCACCTAAGCCACAAGAGAAGTTGCTGCTGTATCTGGCGGCAACCAATCAAGTGGTTAGTGCTGCGTTAGTAGCGGAGAGAGAGGCAGATGATGAGCCAGCAACCGCGGCAAAAACATCCAGCAACAAGCAGGGGGCTTCTCCGACAAGCTCTGGTCCCGACAAAGATGGATCTGCGCAGATGTGCGAAGGGATACAACAGAAGAAAATGGTGCAGCGCCCAGTCTACTTTGTCAGTTCCCTTCTGTAGGGGGCTAGATCAAGATACTCTGGTGTGCAGAAATTGCTTTTCGGCCTTCTCATGGCCTCGAGAAAGCTGCGCCATTACTTCCAAGCACATGAGATAACAGTTGTCACTCGCTTTCCACTGAAGAGGATACTGCAGAATCCAGAAGCAACAGGCAGGATTGTTGAGTGGGCACTGGAACTGTCAAGCTTTGGCCTCAAGTTTGAGAGCACTTCAACTATCCAAAGCAGAGCATTGGCAGAGTTCATAGCGGAGTGGACGCCAACACCAGATGAAGAAATTCCAGAAACGAGCATCCCCGTCAAGAAAGCAAGCAAGGAGTGGCTGATGTACTTTGATGGTGCTTTCTCGCTGCAAGGCGCCGGTGCTGGCGTGCTGCTCATCGCGCCCACCGGAGAGCACCTCAAGTACGTGGTCCAGATGCACTTTCCCAAGGAGCAAGCAACAAACAATACTGCAGAGTATGAGGGATTGCTTGCCGGTCTCAGGATCGCGGCGGACCTTGGGATCAAGCAGCTCATTGTCAGGGGTGACTCACAGCTTGTCGTCCGCCAAGTGAACAAGAATTATCAGAGTCCGTTGATGGAAGCTTACGTTGATGAAGTGACGAAGCTAGAAGAGCGCTTTGTCGGCCTACAGATGGAACATGTTCCAAGAGCTCAGAACGACATTGCTGACGGCCTGTCAAAGTGCGCAGCACTTAAGTTACCTGTGGAACCAGGGATCTTCGTGCTCAAGCTGACTCAACCGTCTGTGACACCATCAACTGGACAGAGCAAGAAGAGAAAGTTGATTTCTGGTGACTATCTTCCGGCAGAGCTTCCCGAAGCTGCCGCCAAGAAGGTCCCCAAGATCAACGCCAAGAGTGCTGAGGAGCAGTCTGCTCCGACAAGCCCCAGGGTTTGTTTCATTGTAGCAGACGCTCCCGACAAGTTTTGCTCCGGCAAGCTTGCCGGGGAACGTCAAGCTCCGGCTGAGCCGCAGGTTCTCGCCGTAGAAGCGGATGTTCCCGCAACAGCAGATATGCCTTTAGTCCTTGTTGTCGAGCCGCAAGCTCCAGCATGGGCACAGCAGATCGTCCGTTTCCTCCAGACAGGAGAACTTCCCGAAGAGCCAGAAGAAGCGGAAAGAGTAGCCCGGCAGTCAAGTATATACCAGTTTGTCGACAACGCACTGTACAGAAGAAGACTCAACGGTGTGAAATTGAAGTGTATTCACCGGGAAGATGGACAGAAGCTGTTGGCAGAGATACATGGAGGCATATGTGGTCACCACATTGGCGCAAGAGCAATTGTCGGCAAAGCTTTCCGACAAGGTTTCTTTTGGCCGACAGCCCTCCAGGATGCAACTGCACAAGTAACCAAGTGTGAAGCGTGCCAGTTTCATTCCAAGCAGATACACCAGCCAGCTCAAGCTCTCCAGACGATCCCTTTATCCTGGCCATTTTCGGTCTGGGAGCTCGACATCCTCGGCCCTTTCCCCCGAGCAGTCGGGGGCTTTGAGTACTTGTACGTCGCAATCGAAAAGTTCACAAAGTGGCCAGAAGTGGAACCAGTGAGGAAGGTGACAGCACAGTCAGCAGTCAAGTTCTTCAGGTCGATTGTTTGCCGCTTCGGGATCCCTAAAAGGATCATCACCGACAACGGTACGCAATTCACGAGCCGCACCTTCATGCAGTATGTCCAAGATCTTGGCGCCAAGGTCTGCTTCGCTTCTGTTGCTCACCCCAGGAGCAACGGTCAAGCGGAGAGGGAAAATGCTAAAGTGCTGCGTGGGCTCAAGACCAGGACTTTCAACAGGCTGCACAAGTGCGGAAGAAACTGGATCGAGGAGCTGCCGGTGGTTCTTTGGTCGATCAGGACGACGCCAAATCGAGCCACTGGCCAGACACCTTTCGCTCTAGTCTATGGAGCAGAGGCAGTTATCCCCACGGAACTCGTATACGGGTCACCTCGAGTGCTCGCTTATGATGAGCTTGAGCAAGAGCAGCTGCGACAAGATGACGCGCTGCTCCTTGAGGAAGATCGTCTTCAGGCTGCTATGCGAGCTGCTCGCTACCAGCAAGCTTTGCGCGGCTACCATAGCCACAGAGTTAAAGCCAGAAGTCTTGAGGAAGGCGACCTTGTTCTTCGGCGCGTTCATTCCGCCAAGAATTCCAACAAGTTGACGCTGAAGTGGGAAGGCCCTTACCGGGTGAAACGAGTCACTAGGCCTGGCGCTGTCCGCCTTGAGACCGAAGATGGCTTTCCGGTGAGCAACTCCTGGAACATCGAGCATCTTCGTAAGTTTTACCCATAAGGCGCGGTTGTCGGACCCTGTCTGGCAACCACCTTTTTGTACAAGTCTTGCTGCTGTTGCATGTAATCCTTTGTACAAAGCCAGGCGCAGACCCTGAGCGAAGATGAAGCGCTGGCGCCCTGAGTTTTAGCATGCATGTTGAGTCGAGTCTCGTCCTTGGTTAGGGTTGAAAGTGCTTAGTTGCGGCTAACCCCTAACTTAGAGGTCAAGTGTGCGTCCCTTTGCCATTCTTTTCGTTTCCCTTGGTTCGTAGGACTTGCATATCCTGACCAGACCACTTGAGGACGAAAAGGAGAAGAAGGACGGACCAACATCTAGACCCCGGCAAGCCAGTGTTGCCGGGGGCTGCAAGACCCCGGCAAGCCAGAGTTGCCGGGGGCTGCAAGTACAAAGATTAACCCACGGCAAACCAGAGTTGCCGGGGGCTGCAATCTCAGATAAGTTTTTCATCCCTTATCATGCATTCTCTTATGGACTGAGGTATGCGAAGCCTCGTTTCTTCCTAAAAGCTACCGTGCTCCCCTACTTCTAGGCCCTAGGGCTCGTTCCCAGGGCCAGGTTAGGTCGTAGTCGCGGCAGCCAAGGGGACGAAACGAGGAGCCTGAATCCGCCTCCTCCCTGCCTCCGCCAAAAGCGTGAGAAGGGTCGAGCGGCGTGGGAAGAAGGCAGGGCCTGCTGCCGGGAAAGGAAGTGTCTATCTTAAAGATATAAAGGATTCGCTCCTTGACGTGGGTTCCACCCACAAGACAAGTGACCCGGCAAGCATCCCCTTTTCATTAAAAAGCATTCCACTCAGGTACAGTTCATAGAGAATGAAAAACATGAATAATGGGATTACAAGTTTTAAATGCAGCTAAGGCCCGAGGGATTACAAGTTAAAAAAAGATAAGGTGTTCGTAATCCCTTTCTTGTCTCTCTCTCCAGGAGATAGGTCAAGGAGGCGGAAAGGGCAAAAGGAGCGCCTAGGCGAGCTACGGGTGGCAGAAGACACCAAGAGAACATCTCGGTGGTCGTCCGAAGGCTGGATGGTGATGGCTGCGCCGGAAGAGGGCTCAAAGACGAAGCGGCAGGACGTCAGCACGCTGTCGAGGGTGTCGTGCCCTCGTACTCCGAGTTGACGGCCTTGCCGCCTGCCCTCTTCCTCTTCCGTAGCCTACCTACGCCAGCCGCCCAAGGAGACGACCCCGAGAAGCTCGAGGAGCCGGCGACGCGGATGATGGGGTCATCGGTGCCACACGGAATGGCGCCCGACACCTAGTCGGACCCGTCATCCTGCCGCCCGCCACCCTCGTCATCGCTGTCGCTGTCCTCCTCGTCACTCCTGCCCGAGGAGGAGTCTTCGCTATCGGAGGAGCTCTCCACGCAGCACCTTGCCCGAGTCCCGAAGCACCCGAAGACCTTGACGGAGAGGAGACCGCCCTCCATCAGCTTAAAATGGAGGGTGATCCCCGCCGTCAAGCTGTGGATGCGGGTGAATGTCTTCCACCCTCGACCAAGATACATCACATTAGGGGCCGGGAAATCAATGCGGACTCGCGTACCGCTGATTCCACAGCCCCTCATGTGCAACCTCAGTGTCTCGGGCGGATCCAACTGCATCTCGCTCGCAAATGGAGTCGGGAGACGGAGGCGACGACGAGGCGGCCGACGCAGCCTGACGAAGAACTCGCAAGGGTCGTCCCCGATATGGTCCGCCACGGGAAGAGGAACCGCTAGCGGAGGCGAGGCCGGCGAGCTGCCCCGTCCACCTCTTCCCCGAGCGCCTCGGCCTCGCCCGCGGCCTCGCCCCCTCCCTCTTCCCCTTGCGGCCGGCTCTGCCACCACAGGTGCAGGAGAGGTAGGGACGCGTTGTCTAGCGGCGACCCTCGTCGCCACCGTTGAAGGACCAGGGTTCCCTTTCTCCATGGCGAATGAGAGAGAGGGGAGCAGAAGCTGAAGGAAAGAGGAGATGAAAGAATAAGGGCTTCCGTCCCCCCATCCCGCTCCTTATAAAGGAGCGGGGTGGGGGCTCGGCCGCCCCGCTCAGCCAATCAAGACACGGAAGGAGCAGGGAACTAGGCCCGACCCTCTGCCTCGACCCGTGACGGCCCGGTTTCCCGCCTCCACCGTTCGCCACTCCAAGCACATGGAGGCCGCGTGGCAGGCGTACAGAGCTGAGGCGACGGATGAGGCGACCTCTCCCCCACCCCGTGATCGTGGGGAGTGGACGCCTCGAAGACCACGCCTCCACGCCTCCCTCCGTTTATGGGGAAGATACGAACTGCCAGGAGGCGAGCGTTTCACTTTCCCGAATAAAGAACCACCCACGACCTCTCCCACGACGCCGCAATCGATGCGTGCTGTTCGGGGAGGGCGCGGTGGATATGGAGCAAGATACGACGTGACCCAGGCCACGCGTGCCCGTGCCCTGTTTTGGGCCTGGCCCAACAGCGCTCGGCACCGTGTATGGCCCAGGCCCGGGGGCTCCTGTCAGTGTACTAGAGTAGGGGTACCCTAGTATCCCCAACTTGTGCACGGGCAGTCGCAGCGTCCCGCAACAAGGATTGCCAGGTGATCGCCAAGGTCCTCCGTGGTTCCTTTGGAGCCACTCAAGAACAAAGTATTTAAGCCAAGGAGACAAGTCCCCGGCAAGAGGAGCTTGCCGGGAAGGCCACTCAAGGCACAAGACCCCGGCAAGAGGAGCTTGCCGGGAAGGCCAACCAAGGCATCTCAAGGAACTTGCGGCGACGCGCCACGCGTCCCGACAGGACCCGGCGAGGCGTTTGCCGCGGCAAGCAACCACTCTGTACCTGCGCTCCAGCTCACCCACATGCGTGTCGCTCTGGGATCCTTCCAGGCGTACGTGGCGGGAGGCTGTGCAGCCAGGGGTACACTGTGGCATGCGGCGCTGACAAGATCGCCATCGTGGCAAGCGGTGGCGCCCCTGGTGGTCCCTTTTCTGCACTGTCTGGGCGACGTCGATAGGCATTTAATGCCTTTGTCCCCTGCCGTCAGGGTTAGGTATGATACACTGTGTAGGTAGCTGTACCTACCGCAGCACCTTTCCATTTTTACCCTTGCCTACGTTGCCACTTGTTGGAGACCCCTTGAGCATATAAAACGAGGCCCATGCACAATGTAGAGGGGAGGACGAACAGTAGAACACTCGCGCTCGGTCTCGTTAGCTGCTGGTGTGTACTGTAGCACTCAGCGCTCCCGAGCGAGAACTCAATACAATCCACAAAGCAGCAGTAGGAGTATTATCTCTCCGGAGAGCTCCGAAGCTGGGTAAAACCCCTCGTGTGCCTCGCCTCGATCCGCTCTTTGCGCGACCTCCGCCCCCCGCCGAACCGAGAAGGGGCTCCGTCCCCATAGGTGCTCGAGGAGTCAGAATCCCCGGCACTGCTCCTGCAGTGCCACAGGGGATGTAACCTCAAACAGGGCGTTGACCATCTCACTAGTGCTTGTGAGCGTATCTGGGGTCAGCTCGGTGGCTGCCTCCATCTTGTTGGAGCTCTCTGTCTCATGGGGATCAGCCTCCCGCGTCTGCTCCAATATCGGCAGATCTTTGCCTGGTTCTCCTTGGTCCATCATGAAACTGATGAATACTAGGAGACCACTAAAAGGAAAACACAATTGCAATGACAATGAAAAAAAAAGAGTGAGGATCGGTTACTGCTTTGCAGAAGTTCTTTTTTTCTCTGAACAAAAATATACCAATACCACAGATCCGCTTACCTTCCCTTCGTTGGGAGAGAAGAACAGTGGCAGATGTGAGTGTTGTCTTTCTTGAAGACGGCGAGGGAGAAGGGGATTCAACGAAGAGTGAAATGATGGTTGCTTCGTCCGTCAAACTTAGACTGCCGGGAGGTGGGGTTTTGTGATACAACAGCTCGTTACTGCCGCGCTATGACCGGGGTGACTCTCCGCCTGCATACTGCCTTCTAATTTGGTGGATGGCATTTGGGCCCGCTCGCGGCATGGCCCGCATGTCGGTGAACAAAAGTAAAATGACATTCAGTAGAGGGAGACGTTTCGATGACCTCGGAGGAGCCAGGAGCGTTAGTGTATCCACTGTACTAGTAGTAATTGTTTTTCTGGTAGCTGTAGAGTGTCCCCACTGTACTAGTAGTAATTGTTTCTCTAGGCCCAAGAAAAAACAGCCCATCCACCCTAGTAAATAATAAAATCAATTCAAAAGCCCATATATTTACTTAATGAGAGGCGCTACCCACACCCAGCACACCGCCCCCCAAAAAACCTGGGTGCTCTTCTTCCTCCTCAGAGCATCTCCAGCCGTTGGCCCCCCAGGACGCATAAAAATCGCCCCCTCGGGGCGAGCCGGCGATACAATCGGCGCTGGGGGCGGTTTTGCACCCAGTCGTCATCCCCAGGCGCCGAAATTGGCCCACTTTTCAGCCCCATTTCGGCAAATAAAGGTCCCATATGGGCGAGAATAGGCCCATATTCGGCGTGGTTCGCCGTGTCTCGGCGTTCAATTATCAACACAATTTTTTCTTATCACATATTTCATCACAGAAAAATCAAGTACTTCAACAAAATAGTACAACAACAAATAGTTCAATACAAATTATATAGTTCAACAAATAAAAACTCATATTTCATCACACAGCGTCCCCCTTGAGCCTCCATAGGTGCTCAATCAGATCTTTCTGTAGTTGATGATGCACCTATGGGTCTCAGATCTCCTGACGCATACTGAGATAGGCAGTCCAGGTTGCGGGTAGCTGGTGAAAAACTTCGGCTAGAGGACCCTGCCTGTAGTATGGTTCAATGTCAAACACTGGGTCTTCTTGCTCTCTCTCGATGATCATGTTGTGCAAGATGAGTCAACAAGTCATAATATCCCACCTTTGATCTTTGGACCAGGTCTGAGCGGGGTACCGGACAACAACAAATCGAATTGGAGCACACCAAATGCCCGCTCGACATCCTTCCTGCAAGCCTCCTGAATCTTCACAAACCAGGCGTTCTTGCCTCCTGGCACAGGGTTTGAGATCGTCTTCACAAATTTCGACCATCTCGGATTGATGCCATCAGCTAGATAGAACCCCTTGTTGTAGTGCCGCCCATTGATGCCATCAACTATTTTTCCAGCGGGGAATGGCTATCTAGCGATGAAGGGCGGCGGGCTGCGCCGGGATATAGCTAGTGGCGGCCGAGGGCGCGGGGGTGGGAGGCGAGTCGGGGAAGAAAACCTTGACTTTTCCCCTGACGGTGTGGACCAGCCATGCTTTTCCCTTACACCGGAGCCCCCAATTTCCCCCCAGTGTGCCGGGTTCGGCATGTGACCGCCGGGCAGAAAAAAGGGCCGAACCAGCGATTTTCGGCGTCTTGGGGGCGCGACTGGGGCGTTTTTTTTGCGCCAGCGCCAAAAAAGTGGCGTGGGGGGCCTGTTGGGGGCGCGGCTGGAGATGCTCTCACTTCCACCCACCTCACGTCAACTCGCTCCACTCATACCCCCAAATTACTCGCCTCACTCCTACAGAAAACACCAACTCCCCTTCTTCCTCACTACTACGGAAAAACCCCAGCTCCCCTTCTTCTTCACTCGCACTACAACTAGGATCGTCATTCATTACTTTGCTCAAATCTGTGAGCGCGACATGAGGAAAATGGAGTCGGCTGACCCCAGCACCAAGAAGATGAGGCTCCCGCCAGCGGCGGCACCTGTTGTAGATCCCGCACCCGGCAGCGCGGGGAGAAGCGGTGACCCAGCCCCCACCGGATCCCAAGAACCCGTAGAATCTCGGGTGGACCGCATCAGCGATCTCCTGGACGCCGTCCTTGGGGAGATCATCTCGCTTCTCCCCACCAAGGATTGCTACCGCACCCAAGTCCTCTCAATTCGGTGGCGCCCTCTATGGCGCGTCGTGCCCCTTAATCTCGATTGTCGCCAGCTATCTCTCTTCAATGATTTTAAAATCCCCAGAGCCATCATCTCCTCCCACCAGGGCTCCGTTCAAAGCCTCTGCATCCTGTCATGCTACATGAGCAAGCATAACATGGCCTGGACGGTGTACGCCTGGCTGAAATCCCCTGAATTCACAGAACTACAGCTGCTTGAGTTCTACTATTCCCCTAGAAATTACCTACCAGATACTGAACGCCATCTACCTGTGCCCTCAGCACCGATGTCCATCTCGCGGTTTTCCTCCTCTCTCCACACCGCCACCTTTGTGATGTGCTACCTAGCAGACAATCTGGTACTAAACCTTCGACTCCCATTTCTTAAGAAACTTTCACTTGTGTGGGTTCGTATATCGGAGGCCTCATTGCACAGCATCATCCACTCCAGTTGCCCTGCCCTGGAGTGCTTAGTGCTTGTTTTCACAGTAAGAATCGGTTGTCTCCAAATAAAGTCGCCTAACCTTGTAAGAATTAGAATTTCTTTTGACGGAAGGCAGCTCATCATCCAAGATGCCCCTTCACTTCAAAGGTTGATCCTTGATTCTAGTTATTCACCATCGCAAATAACCGTCCTCTCCGCGACTAAACTGGAGACCTTGGGTGTAATACATGATCTCTGTGCTCATTTCAAGATGGTGTTTGGCTCCACAGTTCTTCAGGTACTTTATATTATCACCTACACTTGTAACCATAAGCTGTATTTTAAATTTCTCCGCATAAGTTATATATCATCTCGGAGTACACATTTTGTACTAATATTATGTTCTATGCTCAATGAAGAGTTTCTCCATGGATAGCCTATCAAGGGTGCTGGATTCTGTCAAGATCTTATATATATTAGTACAAAATATATATATCCAAATGAATAGTTTTGATCTGAACAAGATTATTGGCTTGCTGCAATGCTTTCCATGTCTGGAGAAGTTGTATATAAAGGTGATAATTTCACGCACACTGGAAGCCCGCATATAGTGTACTAGAATTAACCGTTCAGTTGTTGCTCTTTCCACACTCTTTTTTTAGACCTTAATTATTTTCAATCTTCATGTCTATTTAGGCAACATGACAGGGTAAGAAAGTTATAACCAATCGGTGGATTTGTAAGCACCGGGATTTTATCACTTCTCATGACATTCAATTGAAGACAATAACGCTAGAGCGATATCTAGCCAACCATGCAAACACTAGATTTGTCACATTCTTCCTGATGAATGCGAGGTTACTATTGTCCATCAGGCTTCAGTTTATCAGCAGCATGGTTTTGATAGATGGGTATGTTGAAGAGCAAAAAAAGGAGTTTCAGGTGGGAAAAAGTGCTTCTGAACGTGCCGGGCTTCTATTTACAACATATTGTGGTCATAATCCAGTAAATTTTACGACCGAGGATGTTCATTCTATGCACCTGAGTGATCCATTTGACTGTGACTGCCGAAAACAGTGCTGGAGTTAGATGTTGTTGCCCTTTTCAACCTGGATTTTGTCTAAACCTGATGAACAATTAACCCTCGTGCTTTTGTACAGTTTGTAAGCTGGAGTTAGATGTTCTTGCCCTTTTCAACTCGGCTGTGACTGTCATATTTTCTTTGAAACAAGGAAAATGGCTTGCCATTCGTTTAATTTAGAGTGAAATATTGTAACAAATCCCAACCAAGGGGAATAACATCACTCTCACCGGCTGCTTGAGCTCACTGTGCATTACAGAATCCAAGTGATTAGCCCCCACCAGCACCCACAAACTTATTTCGAACTAGCACACCAAATGGGCTGTAAATTTTCAAAGGAAAGGCTACATGACAGTGACATATTTGGATTCTGGCATTTGGGACCCACGAGGAAATAGCCTATCCAAGGTGGTGTCGACTTACTAGCTAGTCAACAAACGATTCTGCCTACCAGCCGTTGGATTGACATCCAACATCTGTCGTGTATCTTCTATCTCTTGTCTTCTTCCTCCAGCCGCCCAAACCAAACCACCCCGTCGGCTTTGCCTACTCCGTCCTCCCATGGCTAGCTGCGCCTCCACCACCCTACCGTACCCTCTAACGTTGGCCAGTCCCTTCCTCTACTACCCCACACGTCTTGTTATTCTCCGGCGACGTCAGCCCCAACATGCACCCGCACCCAAGCTAGTCAACCATCGTACTCCCCTCCACCTGCGACTGGACTGGCGCATCTTCGAAGGCTCCTATTCATTCCGTCCAAGGCCTCGTCGTCGTCCTTGGACTTGGTTCGCTCGCCGTGCGCGGTGCACCGTCCTATTGCATTGTCAACGTCATCAACAACCGAGAGGAACAAGGATATTACTGTACGTGGAGAGGATGACAGTAGGGACCCATCAGTGTCATGGCAGTACGCAAGCAAGTGCCTCGTTATTATAAGCCCAAAAAATGGTTCCTCCTAATGGTTGGACATCTGGGGCTCACGCCATTGTCAACGTAGTCAATAAACGAGAGAATTACACAACAAGCGGCTAACACCAGGGACCCGGCAGCTCGCGCAGTTGTTATTTACTTTTTTAGGAACAAGCAGTTGTTATTTATACTAGTTTTAGCGACGAATCAGGGCAATAATGGGGCTGTGAAGGAGCTGTGGCCCATCTGGCCAGGGTTTTATTTATGTTTACCACATCATGAGCCCAGTTGTGTTTTTTTCTTGCTGAAATGGCTAGCCCAGTTCTATTTTTTTTAAAGAAATACCCAAACGAGGCCTAGTTGCTTTATCAGCCCTACTGGACTGCAAATCTTTCAAAACAAGGAGAGTTTCATTCGGTTTGCCTAGAAATGGGCTGTACATTTTTAAACACATCAAACCGTTAATTAGTTTTTTTTTCATTACAAGATTTTAAATTCCATTGATTTTTATGCGTGGACAATTATTTGGATTTTATATTTATATAAATTATTTTTCAAATAGTTTGAATGTGACTCGATATTTCGGGATTAAAAATAGTTGACCGCACCAAAATATGCAAAATTTCATATAATTTTTAACCGTGGCCACAATATGGGTTGTAATGCTAACAAAAAGAAGATGGGCTCCAAAAAATTCTGAAGATTTGGCAAATGGGCTGTAAATTATTAGAAATAATGGCAGATGGGCTGTATGTTGTTTTCCACAGATTTGAGGCTGACTTGTGCGCCTACTACAAGTCGACGCATATGCTTTCCTAAATAATAAGGTTGACGCACACGCAACACCTGTCAACTTAGTCAACACACGAGAGCAGTGACTGTTGGATGTCCATCCAACGGATGTCGTGCTTCTTCAATCTCTGCTCTTCCTGCTCCAGCCGCTCAAACAAGCGCCGTTGGGACTACTTGCTCCCTCCTCCCGTGGCCGGCTATGCTGCCGCGCAGGCCTCACGACCCCATCCTTCGCCCATCGTTGGCCAAGCCATCCCTCTACTCACCCACACTTGTTGTTATTCTCCGGCGACGGCAGAAGAACCAGTAAACCCTCGGAGTCCCCTCCGTGTGGGAAACAACTGCCGAGTTTTCCCTGGCTCCATGTCATTCCCTTCCTAGGCCTCGCCGTCGTCCACCGCGCTGGTGCTCTCGGCGTGGTGTGGTCAACTGGTCAATGAACAACATGCATCGAAAGGGGACTGTACGTGGAGAGGCTGACAGCTGGGTCCATGGCCGCACGCAAGGAAATGCCTCCTTATTACGCCCAAAATTATTATTCTTCTACCTGACAGCTGGGACCCACCGGAAGGGCCTCTGTATTTCGTGAAAAAAACATTCCCCCGCTGACAGCTCGGACCCACTAGCTATATCTTCGCACGCAAGGAATTGCCTCGTTGTTACGCACAAAAAAATGAATACTCCCCCTGCTAGCTGGGACCCACCATAATGGGAGGCTGACTTGTGGGCCTACTAAGATGACGGGGACGGAGGGCTTTGTCAACTTAGTCAATATGAACAATTCTAGCTCCAGTGACCGTACGATGTCCATCCAATGGCCGTAGTGCTTCATCATCCTCTGGTGTTCTTGCTCCAGCCGCCCAAGCAAGCGTCGGCCGTGCCGCCTGCTCCTGCCTCCTGTGTCCGGCTGTGCTGCCATGGCTGGCCATGCCATCCCACTATACTCACCCACACCTCATGTTATTCTCCGGCCATGGCAGCCTCACACCGCAGCCAAAGCAGTCAACTCGCATACTCCCCTCCGCGTGGGCATCCACTGCTGCGTCTTCCCCAGCTCCGCGTCGTCCCCTTCCTAGGCCTTGCCGTCGTCCACCGCCCTAGTGCTCTTGGCGCAGTGTGGTCAATGTGGTCAATGAGCGACTTCCGTCGGGAGAGTACTGTACGTGGAGAGGCTGACAGCTGGGTCCACAGCCGTAGGAAGGAAGTGCCTCCTTATTACACGCAAAATAAATATTCCTCCACCTGACAGCAGGGACCCACCAGACAGGCCACCTTATTTCGCAAAAAAAACGTTACCCCCTAACTGCTGGGACCCACCAGCTACATCTTCGCACGCAAGGAAGTGCGTCCATATTACAGGCAAAAAAATGATTCGCCCCCCTGATTGCTGGGACCTACCACCTACATCTTCGCACGCAATGAATTGCCTGAAAGTCGGGACCCACCTGGTCAAAGCGTACGTAGTGTTGTCATTCTGGTCGCAAACGTGTACGTACATACTGGTCGATGTAGAGGCGCGCACGTGTCGTAATAGAGGCGCACACGTAGCATGTACACGTACGTACATCGGCCAGGGTGCAAGAAAGAAAATACAGCCACGTACGTACATATGGGCGGGGTCTTGAACGCCTACTCGCGCATAGGTACGGCCAGGGCTCGTGTACATGGCTAGGTCGGAAAGAAGAAACTGCGACATCGTCGTGTTCATGGGGAGGCAACGGAATGCATCGTGTTCATCAGGAGGCAATGGAACGCGTGCTGTTCATCGGGAGCCAACCAGCTTGGACAGAATAGCCGATGGAAACGAGGCCTGGCATACCGCAGAACAGAAGAAACGGCCTTGTGTTCGACCGGCCACGGTCGAAACAGGATCCTGTTCAGCGGGAGGGGTCTGGTGTACTACAAAACGGAGGAAACGGACCTCCTACGGTTGAAACGGGGTCTTGTTGATCGGGAGGAGTGTGGCGTACTGCAAAATGGAGGAAACAGACTTGTGTTGGAGAGCTACGGTCGAAACGGGGGTCCTGTTCATCGGGAGAGGTGTGGCGTACCGCAAAACAGGACTCCACGGGATATTGTTCATCTCCACCGTCGACTGCCTCGACGGGCTACTGTTCATCCATCATGGACTGCCTCCACGGGCTATTGTTCATCCACCGTCGACCTCCTCCAGCCTCCACCTGTGACTATTCATCCACGGGCTCCTGTTCATCCAGCCTCCACTGCGTGCTCCTCCACCGGCTACTGTTCAACCAACCCTCTCCATGGGGTCCTGTTCAACCACCCCTCCACGGGCTATTGTTCATCCAGCCCTCCACGGGGTCATCCTGTTCATCCAGCCCTCCACGGGTCCTACTCATCCACCCCTCCACGGGGTCTTGTTCATCCACCGGCTCGATCGATCAGGGTCCTGTTCATCCAGCGGCAACGACCTCTACTACCACGGGGTCCTGTTCATCCAACCCCCCACCGGGAACTGTTCATCCAAACCCCCCAACAACGCTCACTGTTCATCAAGGGAAGGAGGCAGCAGTGTTCGATCGGCTTCAATTAGCAGCAGTAGCGAAGGAATCACACGAGTTCAGTTAACAGCAAGGGATCGATCGATCGCTCAGGTTCAGTAACGCGTAGCCTGCAGTGCAATCGCTCGGGTTCAGTTAGAGCCCAACGCCTCGCACACACGCGCGTACGTACTAGAGAAATGCGCATCACTCGGCCCTCGACCACCCACCGTAACCGGGAACTCCCCGATATTTTCCTCGCCCTCGCTTCTACCATGGTTTTTTCTGTCATGGACGGCCCAAAGAATATCATGCAGCTGCGTCTCCGGCCCACCCAGGACGAAAAACCCATTTTTTGTCATGATTTTTTTCATAGAAGTAGGAGCCCACCACATCTATGATGATACCGGGTTTTGTCACAATTATCGTCATAGAAGTGTCATAAGTATGACGGAATTTTTTTTCGTTCGGCCCGACATGTCACGAATGTGTCTTTTTTTGTAGTGATATTCGAGGTGGGTGGCACCAAAGTATGGCGGATAGCTGGGACAGGTACCCAATTGGAACCCCATGAAAAGATCCCAAAGGGTGGACCTCGGAATAGTTTCATATCGAAGACGTTCCCCTCACCGATCATATTCGGCAAGGGTTTCCCGAATACTCAAATGACCCGCCTATATAGCGGTTCAACTCGCGGCCCAAATGCCCTTCCCAACAGGACAACGAAGAGGTGCGTTTGTTGGTGGCCAAGGTCAGGCTGCTAACTAGGAGTAAGCTAACCATGATCTAAGTGATGGTCATCGCTATTACTCAATGCGTGCAACCCCTGCAACAAAGGGGGCATCCTTTATGGTGCTATAATGGGACTAAGGACGTAACCTGATGTCTACTACGCAACTTTATTCTTGTAGACACATGTTGGGCCTCTAACTGTAGAGTTTGTAGGACAGTAGCAATTTTCACTCAAGTGGATGACCTAGGGTTTATCAATCCATGAGATGTGTAGGATGAAGATGGTCTCTCTCAAACGACCCTGCAACCAAATACAAGAAATCTCTTGTGTCCCCAACACACCCAATACAGTGGCAAATTGTATAGGTGCACTAGTTCGGCAAAAAGATGGTGATAAAAGTGTAATATGGATGGTAGAAATATATTTTTATAATCTGAATAAATAAAAACAGCAAGGTAGCAAATAGTAAACGGGCACAAAACGGTATTGCAATGCTTGAAAATGAGGCCTAGTGTCCATACTTTTGCTAGTGCAACCTCTCAACAATGCTAACATAATTGGATCATATAACAATCCCCCAAAGTGCAATGAAGAATCACTCCAAAGTTCCTATCTAATGGAGAACATAAGAATAAATTGTTTGTAGGGTACAAAACCACCTCAATGCTATTCTTTTTGTTCGATATATTCAAGAGTCCGTACTAAAATAACACAAAGCTATTCTTTCTGTTCAATCTATCCTAGAGTTTGTACTAAAATAACACCAAAGGAAATTCATATTCATAATACTCAATCCAACACAAAGAACTTCAAAGAGTGCCCCAAGATTTCTGCCGGAGAAATAAAGACAAGAACGTGCATCAACCACTATGCATATATTACCCCAATGTCACTTCGGGAATCCGCGAGTTGAGTGCCAAAACATATATCAAGTGAATCAATATGATACCCCATTGTCACCATGAGTATTCAATTGCAAGACATATACCAAGTGCTCTCAAATCCATAAAAGTATTCAATCCGATAACCATGAAATCTCAAAGGGAAAAACTCAATTCATCACAACAAGATAGAGAGGGGAAAACACCATATGATCCGACTATATTAACAAACCTCGTGATACATCAAGATCGTGACATCTCAAGAACATGAGAGAGAGAGAGAGAGAGAGAGAGAGAGAGAGAGAGAAAGATTAAACACATAGCTACTGGTACAAACCCTCAGCCCCGAGGGTGGACTACTCCCTCCTCATCATGGTGGCCGCCGGGATGATGAAGATAGCCACCGGAGATGATTCCCCCCTTCGGGAGGGTGCTGGAAAGGGTCTAGATTGGTTTTTCAGTGGCTACAGAGCCTTGCGGCGGCGGAACTTCTGATCTAGGTTAACTTATGATCTAGGATTTTTTCGCATTGGTTTCACGCTAAGATGGGCCTCGAGGTGAGCACAAACCACCGGGGCAAGCCAGGCCCACCAGGCGCGCCCTGGAGGGTTGTGCCCTCCTCATGGCTCTTCTGGCCCTCCCACAAAGCTTCATGGGTCTCTTTTGTTCCAAAAAAATCATCAAAAAGTTTAAGCTCATTTGGAGAACTTTCATTTCTGCACAAAAAACAACACCACGGTAGTTCTGCTAAAAACAACGTCAGTCCGGGTTATTTCCATGCAAATCATACCAAAACCATATAAAATTGTTGTAAACATGGCATGAATACTTCATAAATTATAGATACGTTGGAGATGTATCATAACCCGCTACCATCGACAAGGGCCAGTCAATAAGGCGACTCTGGCCAAAATATTGGCCGGTCTCTTCAAGGGAGAAGAGGCAGATTTTGCTCGAATGAGTATCCGGGAAGGTTGCTCCGGATACAATGCGACGGATTGGGTAAGCCAGAATCCACTGTCTTAAGCTCACGGATTACGCTCAAAATCTGACTGGTTGTATTTGAACAGGGATAGAGGCGTCAAGTTGCATCCATTAATTGCCCTCCTCCTCAACCGGAGGATCCCGTGATGACTACCCGAGGTATCATGACAACCCAGAGACGTCGATTGATTTTGACGACGGGGTGTTTTATCAAGAGAGCCTTTATGGCGTCAAGGTTTATCTGACAACCGATCACCCCGGGGCTCTTCCATCTTCCACTGTAAGTGAAAAGAAGACCCTCTCCCGAACAGGGCGCTCAAATCGCGCTATTCCCCACATGCTGACTTTTGCTCCCAAGGGTCGCCGCACTACGCGTCAGACCGTATTGGGAGGAGCATGGACCGCGGTAGCTTCGTCCCCTAACGGGAGATCAAAGTGGAAGGCCTCTGCCGAAGCGGAAGCACCTGCCTCCTCGGCCCAGAGGTAACGTATTTCGGAATTACAACAAGGGTTGCTTTTAACACCCTTTTATTAAAGCTAGCTTAATTTTGCTGAAGAAGCATGCCCCTGCATCAGTCCAAATATTCCCCGGGTGCGCCGAATCGCAGCTCCGGTCCTAAGTCTTCGGCACGAGCCAGAGCTTCCTCCGAACATGCGGCAGCCGGTGTGCCTCCGACGGATTCCGATGATGTTTCGGTCACCAACTCCGAAGTCAAGAGCATAATGAATCATCGCCGTCGGAGGAAAACTTTACGGCATACCGCCTTTCCCGACCAAGAATTTAGTGCCTTTAATTCGGTGGATGCGTACCTTGGAGCGGCCCTGACAGGTCTTGAAGGGATCACTGGTCTTTTTGCTGCCAGAGTGCAGGTATATAACTAAAATAGCTTGAAAGCAGATCATGTTCCCTAACCAACTAGCCCCCGTCCTTATTTAGGTGGGACGACCGAGTTAAGGATTTCTAATGATATGATTTTTGTAGGCGACAAGAGAGTAGAGCAAAAAAGTTGTCCAAGGACCTTGAAGTGAGGCGGACACAGTTGGTTGAAACCAAGGCCAAACTGGATGCGGCTCGAAAAGCCAGCAACGAATTGTCCGGTAAGTAGAAAAAACTATTACACAATGCATAGAAAGGTATACAGTGTATTCTATGCATTAACGCCTTTTTCTCCATATAACCACGGAAGCCGTAAGCAGATTGCGGAAGGAGCTGGAGGCTGGTTAACGAGTGCTGACGCAAAGTCATAAGGAGAAACATGAGGTCAAGGTAGAGAATCAGCGGAAAGCCGTGGAAATTGAGAGTTTGAAACTCAGCTGGCACAAGCCTTGGAGGAAAACTAGAAGCTGAAAGGTGGCATATTGGGTAAGCACTGATCCTACCATTCCATTGGCAAGTACCGTTGGTGTTTTAATGATCAAATGCAACACCTGCTTTCTAGGTCTCCTGATTGGGCGGCTCAAGGAAGAAGTCAACACTTATGACGGGAACCTTTTAAAGGAGTTGTCGAAGAAGTACGAGAGGGCCCAGAAAGCCATGAAGAGCATGGCGAAGGCGTTGTGGTCGTCAGATGTGCCTCCAGGGAACATGGCCGAACTAGCCAATCGCTTTAAGGGATCTCGGCGAAGGTTTGAATAACGGAAGATCTCGTCTTGCCGAGAAGGAGTGAGTGAGGCATGGGCTATGGTAAAGACCTGTTTCACCAAGCTAGACCCGGAGCATATGGCCCTGGTTGGTCCAGTGGGCCCTAACGACCGAGAGAGATACCTCTAAGCTTGGTGTATGATGATGTGATGCCAGCAGGTCGCTATTCTTAGAAGGACTATGCTTTAGAGAAATTTATAGACAATGTCGATCAAGAGTAGTGTTGTCAATTCTATGTATCTATGTACTTTACATTGACCGAGCTCAATCCGTGTTCTTATTTTTATTTTTAGAGAATGTTGTCTTAATCGGCCATCGGCTTCTACCTCCCCGATCAGTGATCGGGAAGTGTTCTGTACTACGTGCCTTGGGAAACAAGACAACACTTCGGGAACCAGGCAATCCGGCCATCTGGCTCGAATGGACGAAACATGTACGGAGAGTTATGTTATATTACTGTTTGATGTAAGAAACATCTTCCCATGAAAATAGTTCCTACAAAGGTTCCATTCTTTGGGTAAAATTATAGTCCGGATACGTGAGATCAACGAAGACCAGTGGCTGCGAAAAAACCCGGGTGATAAGCGTGAGGCTATTTTCACTTCCCTTAGGCTGACTTGTTGTATTCTGTAAGAACACTAGATTTCGGCTTCACCCGTCTGTGGTACAGTCCCGGATGACCAGTTCATAACAATCGCAGAGGTGCTACCTTTACTCCCTAGCCGAACAATCGGGAACGTAGAGGTAAACACAGGAGCGAGGCAACCCCGCTTGGCAAAGATCTTGAGTCAAATAAGTGCATATTTTGGCTTGAAAGATATGAGAAGGCTATAATCAAAACGAATGTGATTTATGTTGATTATATTATTCAGTTCCTCTAAGGGAGCCCCCATGCAAAGCTGGGTGCTACATTCAATGATGCACATGGTATTAGCTTGGTATGGTTCGGTTTAGCCGAACGCCTGCCATGTCCAAAATAAAAAGAAAAAACAAAGAGAGGTGAGGATGTATGCGGGTGACGATGTCTAACTCAGACGTAAAAGCACCGCAGCCGGGCTGCGTTCCATGGGTTCGGTGAGGGAGTCCTGGATTAGGTGGTCCTCGGACAGCCGGACTATATACTTTAGCCAGACTGTTGGACTATGAAGATACAAGATTGAAGACTTCGTCCTCTGTCCGAATGGGACTTTCCTTGGCATGGAAGGCAAGCTTGGCGATACGGATATGTAGATCTCCTCCCTTGTAACCGACTCTATGTAACCCTAACCCCCTCAAGTGTCTATATAAACCGGAGGGTTTAGTCCGTAGGACAACAACAATCAGACCATAGGCTAGCTTCTAGGGTTTAGCCTCTATGATCTCATGGTAGATCAACTCTTGTAATACTCATATCATCAAGATCAATCAAGCAGGAAGTAGGGTATTACCTCCATCGAGAGGGCCCGAACTTGGGTAAACATCATGTCCCCCGCCTCCTGTTACCATCCGCCTTAGACGCACAGTTCGGGACCCCCTCCCGAGATCCGCCGGTTTTGACACTGACATTGGTGCTTTCATTGAGAGTTCCACTATGCCGTCACCGTAAGGCTAGATGGCTCCTTCGATCATCGGCAATGATGCAATCCAGGGTGAGGTTTTTCTCCCTGGATAGATCTTCGTATTCGGTGGCTTCGTAATGCGGGCCAACTCGCTTGGCCATCTGGAGCAGATCGAGAGCTACGCCCCTGGCCATCAGGTTAGGTTTGGAAACTTGAACTATACTGCCGACATCCGCGGGGACTTGATCTTCGACGGATTCGAGCCCATGTCAGGTGCGCCGCACAATCACGACGAGCATGACTTAGCTCTGTCTTCGGACAGTGTTCGAGAGATCACACCTGCAACTGCTCCGACCCTCATTCCGGAACGGGTGGATGGACCCCGCCATGGAGGCCGCACACTCAGTGGCGATAGAGACGAATACTGACTTGACCTCCTATGAGACCTGTGTTGCCGAACCGTCGGATTTGTCCCCGGCCATGGGCTCCGAGCCTCCTGCGTCAGTGCCTATCGAATCCGATTGGGCACCGATCATGGAGTATACCTCCATGGATATCTTTCAGCACTCGCCCTTCGGTGACGTGCTAAACTCGTTGAGGTCTCTCTTCTTATCAGGAGACCCTTGGCCGAACTATGTCCGGTTAGAATGAGATGCGGACGACGTAGAAATTCGCTCCCCACCCACCACCCACTTAGTAGCCACTGTCAATGATTTGACCGACATGCTCGATTTCGGCTCCGAAGACATCGACGGTATGGACGACAATGCAGAAGACGAACAGGAACCACCACCCACAGGGCGCTGGACAGCCACTTCGTCACATGATATATACATGGTGGATACACCCAAGGAATACAATGATGAGGAACGGGAGGATGCAACAAAGGATAACCCCCTCGAGAAGCAACCATAGCGACGACGCTCCAAGCCCCGGCTCGGCAAAAACAGCGATAACAACACAAGAAAGAATGAGACCCTGGTCGAGTCCAAAGCAATAGAGCAGGACGAGCCAGCGGACGGTGAACATAGTACGGAGCCACTGTCCGATCACGACGACGCCGAGGGTAGAAATCAACAACCCGTGTCCGGAGAGGAGAATAGTCCAGATGACGATGCACACATCATCCTGGAAAGGAACTTGGAACAAGAGAACCTCCACAGAAGGCTTATTGCCACCGCAAGGAGTCTTAAGAAGCAGAAACAAAGGCTTAAGGCCGCGCACTCATCAGTAGATGGAACAAAGTGCTGGACACTGCTGAAAAGTATGGTGGCAGTCGCCACACAAAGAGTTACCCAAAGCGCAAACTGCTGCCTGAATTCGATGACGAGGCCTTAGAGCCTACACAGCCGAAAAATAAAATGGCTGACCGATCGGATCGACCACCTCGTGGCCATGATAGGGCGGCTAACGAGGCCGTACATAAGTCAACACAAGATTCACGTGAGGACTTACATCAAAAAGGCGACATGAACAGATCCATCTACGGGTCTAGGAAGCGCGCTCCAGCGTAGAATCAAAACCCAACATCACAACCGTCCGAACGCCACGATACATCCAAATACAGGGGTCGCACACCCCCTATGCTTCACCGATGAGGTACTGGATCATGAATTCCTAGAGGGATTCAAAGCCGTGAACATAGAGGCATACGACGGAACGATAGACCCTGTGCTCTGGATTGAGGACTTCATCCTCCATATCCATATGTCTCATGGAGACGATCTCCATGCCATCAAATACTTGCCCCTCAAGTTGAAAGGACCAGCTCGGCACTGGCTGAAGAGCCTCCCCGAAAATTCCATTGGAAGTTGGGAGGAGCTTGAGGATGCTTTTAGGGCTAACTTTCAAGGGACCTATGTCTGACCTCTGGACGCAGACGATTTAAGTCATATAATTCAACAGCCCAGAGAGTCAGCCCGAAAATCAAATCGTCGATTGCCCGGACGCCGAAGCCTTAGCAGCTTTCAAACACAGCGTCCGAGACGAATGGCTCACCAGACACCTCGGCCAAGAAAAACCGAGGACAATGGCATCCCTAACAAGCCTCATGACCCGCTTCTGTGCGAGCGAAGATAGCTGGCTGGCCCGTAGTAGCACCGGCGACCCAGGCACATCTGAAGTCAGGGATGGCAATGGAAAACAACGACGCAGTAAAAGCAAGCGCCGAGATAACAAGGACAACCTAGACAACACGGGGGTAAATGCCGGATTTAGGGGCTCTCGACCTGGTCAGCGGAAAAAGCCTTTCAAAGGCAGCAGAGATGGACCCTCCAGCCTAAACAAGATTCTAGACAAATTATTTCAGATCCATGGCACCTCTGATAAACCTGCAAATCACACCCACAGAGAATGCTGGGTCTTCAAGCAGGCCGGTAAGTTAAACGTCGAACACAAGGGGAGGGAAACACCAAGTGAAGACGAGGATGAGCCTCGCCAGCAAAGCACTGGGGGACAGAAAAATTTCCCACCAGAGGTCAAAACAGTGAACATGATTCACATAACAAAAAGAAGGAGCAAACATGCACTCCGAGACGCATGCGTCGTAGAGCCCGTCACCCCCAAGTTCAACCCTTGGTCGGCTTGCCCGATCACCTTTGAACACAGGGATCACCTGACAAGTATCCGGCACGGAGGACTGGCTGCCTTGGTGTTAGACCCAATTATCAACGGATACCATCTCACCCAAGTCCTCATGGACGGCGGCAGTAGTCTTAATCTGATATATCACGACACAGTCCGCAAAATGGGGATAGACCCGACAAGAATCAGCCAAAGCAATACTACCTTTAAAGGAGTAATACCAGGCCCAGAGGCCCGCTGCACGGGCTCTCTAGTACTAGAGGTTGTATTCGGTTCTCCCGACAACATCCGAAGTGAAAAGTTAACCTTCGACATCGCTCCATTCCGAAGCGGCTATCAAGCACTACTTGGAAGAACAACGTTTGCTCGTTTTAACGCAGTACCGCATTACGCTTCTCTTAAGCTTAAGATGCCCGGTCCATGTGGCATCATCATAGTTAGCAGAAATGTTGAGCATTCCTTACGCGTGGAAGAACGTGTGGTGGATTTAGCAGCCGAACACTAAATGGCCTCTCCAACCAGAATAAATGATCGGTCGTCAAGATCGCGGACACAGCTAGACGAGTCCGGCGCATCACTAGCTATAACAGCTTAGATAAACCTGAGATTGGTTTGATGGATATACCCCCATAGGCGGTACCAGGGGCTTCCCGCATGTAAAAAGGACTAGTTCGGCTCAACCTTACTTATCTTTAATTTTAATGGTTTATTAAGGATAACCAATTTTTCGAACGACAACTTTCACCTAAAATTTTCTCTTTTACAGATGATAATCATGCTACACCCTTCCAGGATACGGCACAACGGAGACACAGGCGCAGACGTGCAGCATGGCCCCGCTCAAAGGTTTCTTTTTAGATTAAGACCCTATGTAAACCTTTTTTACTTTCTTTTGTTGCTTCACATCCTCCGGATACTCAGTACAACCGAGAAGGATGCTCTGACGTTATTGACATTTCTCCACGTCAGAATAATGCACGTACCTGGACACTCGGGGTTCATTATCAAGGGCGTTACTCAGCCCGGTATATGTTATAAAGACCGAATACCTTCGGGAGTGTTCGGCGTCGCGAGTTTGGCCTTATATGCATCAGCTCCAATTCATGTATTTGGTCAAATGTTGGGTTTGCCCGGCTCCCATGTTTTGCTACCTTACGTTCCGCTCTGTCGGCTAAGGTGGCACCGGGAGAACTACTGCAATTGTGCCCTGGTTCATCCGGATGAGCACCTCAGTAGAGAAAGCCGAAAACTGACAGTCATGATAAAGCGCGAGACTGGTCAACCACTCGATGACTTAGCGGAATCTTCGGGATTCCTCCACATTAACGAAGGGCCGTTTTTCCCGGTCATGTATGTACGCGCCCTGTACTCGGATGAGCGCGGAAGTACCAGGGGCTAAATAGTAGCCCCACTGTCAAACTCCAATGGTTAAGTGAAAGTGTTAAAGCAATATAGTCTGATTGCCTCATTCGCCGCGCTACCACCTCCTTAATGGACCAAGACGTTGGATCAAGTGTGAACACACGCTCTTACAAACACCCCCGCATTATATGCGTGGGGGCTGAAGCCGACGACTGCAAACTTTCAGGTTATATACATATATACATAAACGGCCACAAAGGAGGCACCATAATACTTGCAGGCAAAAGTATAAACACAACCTTTATAATTCAAATAGCATTGTTATTACAATCGAGATACATGTCACTTGAACATGACACTCTTCGAGCACTGAGCCTCTATTAAAAGAGCACCTTCCAGGACTTCTTCAAAATAGTGCTCGGCAGAAACCTGGCCTACGGCCGGATTCTGGGTTGCAATCATGGTGGCCTCCATCTCCGCCTAGTATGTCTTGACACGAGCAAGAGCCATCCGCGCACCCTCTATGCACGCCGACCTCTTTACAGCGCCAATATGCGGCACAGCACCAAGGAATTATTGCACAAGACCAAAATAACTATTCGGCCTTGGTCCTTCCGGCCAGAGGCGATCCACGACGGACCTCATGGCAAGCCCGGACAACCTATGGAGCTCGGCCTACTCGGCCATTTGCTCATGTAACAGCAGAGGACGCGCTGGAGCATGGAACTACGACTGGAACAACTTTTCCACTTCGTGATCTTTTTGATCTTCGAAAAACTTGGTCGCATCAGCAGCACTCGCTGCCAAATCCAGGTATGCGTCCGCAGAACTCCATAATTGATCCAGACGGGCATACTTAGGAACTCCAAAATTCGTCCGCAACAAAAAGGGCTTCCCAGCCATGATATTTCCGGCTTGACGTAGCTCCTCCTTCGCCACTCTCATTTTAGAGCGGGTTTCCTTAGCTGCTACCATGGCTTTCTCCAGGTCCGCCATCTTTGTTTGACTTTCCCTTTCGAGAAGCTCATAAAGGTCGGCGGCTTCTTTCAGCTCAACAACCATCTTGGCTATTTTCTCTTTGCTCTCGCAATGCACAGCCTGTTCGGCCTTTAACTCTTCGACCGCCTTTAGGGCGGCCGCATCACTCCTCCTGGCTTGTTCCTTGGCTCGAGCAAGTTCCGCCAGAAGGGTCTCCACAGCGGCAGCTCCATCTGCAGTCACAGCATATTATAGATACTAGCATTGTGCTCCTCTTAATAAATATTGACCATTGGAGAATACATACCCTATGCCTCGTCAAGCTGCCTGTTTACAAGCATGATGTCGGCATCTGCCGCATCAAGTTGCCGCTTCAGTTCGGCAAACTCACCAGTCCGGCTAGCCACCGGGCCTTCAGCCACCTGCACATGAAGGCGGCATGATTATTACCTTGGACTATGATCCTCTGTTTGCCGCCGTTTTCAACAGCAACCAGAGTCTCAGGGGATACTATCTACATAGGGCACACCTGGCGTGTGCGGTACCATCAAAAATATACATATTACTTTGTGTACCTCAAAGCCTCTCAGCAGGCTCATAAAAGCTTCATGCAACCCGCTTTCGGCAGATGAAATCTTCTCAACCTTCGTACCCATTAATGTACGGTGTGCTTCTGAGATAGCCGCTTGCTCCAGAAGATTCCGCAGTGAGTCTGGTCGCACACCGGATAGTCCCAGACTCTTTTTGTCGCGCCCCTTAAGAGCCGAATACTGTGGACTCCGGGTGGCCGAAGGGTTACAATCCGGCCTTGGCGGATCAGGAGAAACCCTTCGTGACTACACCTAAGGGTCGCCCGCCTCAGGAGGCGGGGAGGCATGGGGAGGTGTTTCGCTCTCCATCATCTCCGGAAGAAGATCCCCCGAAGACGAACTCTGTCGAGAAGGGCTATGATCCGAACTACAGGACATACATCTCGGTTATTGTCAATAAAGTAGGATATGTTTACTATAAAGTACTTTTGTCTACTTACAGCTCGGTTGGGGGTTGATCCCCTTGCGGGCATTGTGCGGTAAGGATACCCTCCGGGGTAGAACCCTCTGGCGAAGATTTCTTCCCTCGTTTGGAAACCATTGTTTCCAAGTCTTCAGAGGCGGTCCTCTTCCTTCCCTGGGGAGAGGGAATTTTAGATTATTCTCCCCGGTTATCCTCCTTCGTGGAGGCACTAAATCCCCCGGTCTGGGTGAGTAATGAGTGAGGCCCGCTTTCGACTTCTTTATTCCCCCCTTTATCTTCTCCTGAGGGCACTTGATAAGGCGCAAGCTCAAGCATTTTGGCCAGTACTAGATCTGTTGAGCCTTCGGGAAGGAGGGCCGAACACCTGATCATCTTCGCCTTTTTTACCCAGTCCTGGTCAAAGAGCGACTTTTCATAATGATGTTGTGATAAATAAAGAGACAACACGTTCGGCCAAAAAACTACTTACTTGGGTATCTGGACGATTGCAGCTTAGACCCGCATCCTCGGTGGTGTCCGGACACTTTATTTGTGATCCGAAGAACAATCTGTACATCTCTTTGAGCGTCATGCCAAAGAAGTGTTGAATAGCTCGCGGTCCTTCTGGGTTGAACTCCCACATACGGAGAGGTCGACGTTTGCAAGGCAGGACTCGACGAACTAGCATGACTTGCATTACCTTGACAAGGCTGACATCTCTCTCAAGGAGATCACGGATGCGACTCTGCAATGTCGGCACATCATTTACTGGCCCCCAGTCTAGCCCCTTGTTGGTCCATGACGCCAGTTGTGGCGGGGGGCCTGATCGGAAGGCAGGGGCAGCTACCCACTTAGTACCTCGGGGAGCTGTCATGTAAAACCACTCCCATTGCCATAAGCTGGACACCTCCGGGAAGGAACCCTTTGGCCATGAAACATCGGCGCCTTTGCTTATTACATCACCTCCACTTTCTGTGTGTCGCCCATTAATCATCTTCGGCTTCACATTAAAGGTCTTGAGCCATAAGCCGAAGTGTGGGGTGACGTGGAGGAAGGCCTCACACACGACGATGAACGACGAGATGTGAAGGATGGAATCCGGGGCCAGATCATGGAAATCAAGCCCGTAATAGAACATGAGCCCTCTAACAAAGGGATCTATACTAAGTCCTAGCCCTCGGAGGAAGTGGGAGACGAAGATGACACTCTCGCCGGGTTCGGGAGTGGGAATGACCTGCCCTTGAGCAGGCAGCCTCTGCGAGATTTCGGCGGTCAGATACCTGCCTTCTCTTAGCTTCTTGATGTCCTCCTCTGTGACAGAGGAGGGCATCCACCGACCTTGAAGGTTGGATCCGGACATGATTGAAGGTCTGAAGCGCCTAGCCTGAGCCTTGGGTGTTGGAACTCAAGGTGGGGGAAGGATTTGATGGAGTGCGAGAAGAAAAGGACAGGCCTTGGCCTCTTTATAAAGAGGGTGAATATCAAGCGTCCTCCGCGTGGCCGTTTGGAACTTGCCTAAAATCGAGGAGTCATACCAACAGGCATGATTGGGTTACCCACACCCGTATTGATGAGAATCCCGCGATAAGGGGAACACAATCTCTGCTTCGACAAGACGTGCCAATAAAAACCGCCTCGCGAAACATGCAGTGGCAGGCTGGCAGAAACGGTTTGAATAATGACCAGGCCGTGGTGTGATGTCACGTTATGAAAATTTGTCAACATATTAGATTTGTGGAAATATTATTCTCTCTACGGTGGTATGTGGAATTTCTTTTGAAGAGCCGGACACTATCCTTGTGTTCAAAATCTTTTATGGAGTATTTGGAGGAAGAACCCGCCTTGCAATGCCGAAGACAATCTGTGCGCCGGACTCATCGTCATTGAAGCGTGGTTAAGGGGCTACTGAGGGAGTCCTGATTTAGGGGGTCCTCGGACAGCCGGACTATATACTTTAGTCGCACTGTTGGACTATGAAGATACAAGATTGAAGACTTTGTCCTCTGTCCGGATGGGACTTTCCTTGGCGTGGAAGGCAAGCTTGGCGATACGGATATGTAGATCTCCTCCCTTGTAACCGACTCTATGTAACCCTAGCCCCCTCCAGTGTCTATATAAACTGGAGGGTTTAGTCCGTAGGACAACAACAATCAGACCATAGGCTAGCTTCTAGGGTTTAGCCTCTATGATCTCGTGGTAGATCAACTCTTGTAATACTCATATCATCAAGATCAATCAAGCAGGAAGTATGGTATTACCTCCATCGAGAGGGCTCAAACCTGGGTAAACATCGTGTCCCCCACCTCCTGTTACCATCCGCCTTAGACGCACAGTTCGGGACCCCCTACCCGAGATCCGCCGGTTTTGACACCGACATTCGGCTCAAGGCGATCATTGGACGGGCGGCGAAGGCGATATGCTCCTCCTGCAAGTACTTCATCAATGATGTACAGGCCCTCCCACTTGGGCGAGAGCTTATGCTTCTGCTTTTTGGGGAGCCGGAGGACGGGTTCGCCCATGTTGTATGTCTTTGCTCGGACTTCACGATTTTGGTAGCGTCGTGCTTGCTGCTGGTAAAGTGTGGATCGAGCCCGAGCTATATCCCATTCTCCTTCAAGAGCGTCCAAGTCATCCTACCGATCCAACACGACTTCCTTTTTTTCGTACGTGCACACTCTAGGCGCGTCATGGATGAGGCCGCATGGAAGTAGTCTTCGTGCATGTGCCCCCAATGACCAGCGCCTTGGAGGCGATGTTTAACCCTTGCAGTGATCTGAAGCACATGACACCTAATATTGCGAGATGACAAGAAACCTTTTTTTAGATTTCTCATCAGAACTACAGCCCTATACAACACAACTTGCACGATATGTAGACGATAGCCAATCCACCCGTCTGTAGGAGTCTGGTCACATGCATGGACACACTAATCTTCCGTGTCATGCAGGGATCTTTATCGCTCATCTCTCTCGTCTATTAATTTAGCGGACTTGCGGGGTAGGGGAGTGTTCCTATGGTCGGTTTTCAATTGTGGTCCCACATGTGTGTGCAAATGCAATATGACATGCGTTCCATTCGGAGAGCGGCGTGCCAGACTGACTGACCGTCTGGGGTGCAACGTGAACGCAACGGGTGTGGTGTATACATGCATACCACCGTTTTCTTGAGGCTTTGCTCCATGGCGCAATCCATGGATACAAAATTATATTTAATAGTCGACGGCGGGGCTTTTCTCGCGCGGTAGGCGGGGCAGTTCTGCCTAGTCGGTTCGACAGAGAGGCGAGAAGATGAGGGAGTAGGCTGCTACAAACGTAGGGTTGTGTGATTTGAGGGCGAGTTACTGCTAGACAGGTGGGGCCGTGTGATTTGACTTGCCATTATCATTTTAACTGCAACGCTATGACCAGTGTGAGTCTCCCGAATCCTGACCACCTCCATGGTATACAGGTGCCAAGTACTGTACTCCTACTCCTTGGCAAATGCAATAAATACTACGAAGAAAGAGATAGAGAGAAGTAGAAAAAAATACTTTTATAGCCAACCTTACAGCTAACCTTGTTGTATGAGTGACTAAGTGATGACTATGTATGACATGCCAACATCAGATAGCCTAACGCACCTGGACGGAGGAAGTAGTTTCATGCATGCAAAGTAGGCAAAAAATGCTCATTTATAGCCATCTGAAATCTACAAGGGCGCGACCGCACGAGCGAGGCGACTGTCGTGGTAGGCGCAACCATGATAGGGGCTGCTGACATCCCTTGGATCTGAGATCGAATGGTCGCATGCTAAGTTGCTAAAAATTTGCAGAATAACCCTCAAGGATAGGATATTCACCCATAGGTCTAGAATCACACCATGCAACCATTCGATCTCAGATCCAAGGGCTCTCAGAAGCCCGTATCATGGGAGCATGAAAAGCTTCGTATCACCTGAAATTTTCCCAATGCTTGGTGTGCAAACACGCAGATGCATGAAGCCATTTAATTGGGTGTCTAGTAGACATGACATCTAATTGGGCCCCCATAGTACTGTACATGAGTCCATTTATCCACCGGGCAAGCCACTACCCTGCCGTTCGCATGCCCCACTCAACATTTTTACAATCGGAAAACCGCTAGCAGTCCGCTCCTACTCGTCCCCGGCTGTCCTTTAACATTACGGCAGTTCGCTCCTAGTCGTTCCATCATTTCACTAACCCTCCTCCCAAATCCATGGCATCCCAAATCTCCATGATCGTGGGTGAGTACAAGGTTAGAACCATCACCGGCGATGAGTTCGACGTCATCAACACCCGTTCTTCCGCGACGGTGAAAGGATGCCTTCTCGCTTCAGACGCATGTTCAAAAAGTCAAAGGGTGATGAGTGGGTCGCTGGGCTAGATGTTGAGTACACCACAGTCCTGGGAAAAGAGAAGAATCTACAGGAGGAAGAGAAGAAGAAGCCCAACATGATCTAGGTTTGCGTGCATAACTTGTGCTTGGTCTACCGCATATGCCATGCCGAAGTTGAGTGCGAGGATTTTAAGAACTTCCTCGGGGGCGGCAAAGTCAAATTCGTTTCTCTAGAGTTTACGAACGACAAAGAAGTCCTGGGTCGGATCGATAAGCCTCGTTGTAGGCCAGCCCTTCGACCTCCAGAGGAATGTGCTGGTGTCATCCCGTCAGCCTTTAATGCTGACCTTGGCAGCAGCCATGGTTGATCCTTCGTATGGTAAACTGACGAAACCTCCGCCCAAGTTTCATCTTGCATGGCACTGGAATGTACTAGATAGAGACCACATCCATTACGCTGCAATGGATGCCTACCTTTGTTTCAATATCTACAAGGGTTGGATGAAGAGCGAGAGCCAAGTGTGCAGTTCAAGCAAAGAAGTATCAGCCAAGAGGAAGAGGGACAAGGACGAAGTCGAGCACCTGGATGAGGAGTCCGAGTAAGGTGGCAGTGTCGTTGCTCATGGTGGTTGTAATGCAGTTTCTATCGGATTAGTTGCTTAGTTTAATTTCAGGGTGCTTAGTTTTATTTGAGGGGTGTGTTGTGCTGAGCCCCCAACAGAACTATGTTATGTCCTTCTCGTTACTTTAACTCTTTAGTACATACATACTAGTATTTCTTATAGTTCATCTTGTAGTTGGTAGTACTACCACTCATTTGTTCACATTATATACATACAATATATATGGCTAACATCATATAGCCAGCAGTTTAGTTGTCAAAGAATTACGGTTTTTTTATCATTTATGCCACCGGTTGTGTCCCACTATTCAGTTTTGCCACTAGGAATTTCAACCGCTCAAAAATGCCATCACTTTGTTAGACACATTCTCAAAAATGTCACTGGACACCATTATTGTGACTCAAATCTCTTTTGCCATGTTATAATGACATAAATACCTATGGACCAACATGCCAGCTCTCCCTCTATCTCAATACAATAAATTGTGGGGCCTACTTGATCCCAACAACGTTCTTATTTTCCTGTAAAATTATTCTCTTGGTTACTACTGACAAGCGGGGCCATAGTTATCATTGTGAGATAGAGAGAATCGACATGTGGGTCTAGGCTTATTTTTGTCATATAACATGGTCAACGGGTTTGACGTGAAAATAACAATGTCTAATGGCATTTTTGAGCAAACATCTAACGGAATGATGGCATTTTTCACATATCTAATGTCATTTTTGAGCAAGCATCTCACTGATCGATGGCATTTTCGAGTAGTTGTTACTTCTAGTGGCAAAACCGAGTAGTGAGACACAACTAGTGGCATAAATAATAAAAACCCAAGAACTAAATAGGTATGCCAATTTCTTTAATAGAATTTAGCACCCCATCTAAGCATGTACTAGCTTTTTTAATAGTACTATATGCATAATTTGGCGACAAGCGCTCTTTATATGTACCACCTTTTTTCTATAATTTCATCTTGTTAGTTTTGCTCCATGGCACAATCCATCGATACTACTACTGTACAAAAGTATACATTTAAAAGGCTATAGGGCGGGGTGATACGTCTCCGACGTATCTATAATTTATGAAGTATCAATGCCATGTTTATAACAATTTTATATGGTTTTAGTATGATTTGATTTGAACTAACCCGGATTGACGTTGTTTTCAACAGAACTACTGTGGTGTCTTTTTTGTGCAGAAATAAAAGTTCTCGGAATGGGCTGAAAATTTACGGAGAATATTTTTGAAAAATATAAAAAATACTGGAGTGAAAAGGCACCAGAGGAGAGTCCCGTGGTAACCATAAGGGTGGGGGCGCCCCCACCCCCTAGGGCGCACCCCCTACCTTGTCATCGCCTCGTGGACCCCCTTGATTTGTCCCCGATGCCAACCTCACCTATAAATCCCAAAAACCTCAGAAATAAACCTAGATCGAGAGTTTCGCCACAGTAAGCCTCTGTAGCAACAAAAAATCAATCTAGGCCCTCTCCGGCACGCTGCTGGAGGGGGCTATCATCACCGGAGGCCATGGAGGAGGATCCCGGAGGGGGCCATCATCACCATGGAGGCCAATGACCAGAGGGAGAACCTCTCCCCATCTAGGGGGGAGGCCATGGAGGAGAAAGCACAAGGGGGAGACTCTCTCTCCCCCCCTCTCTTGATGGCGCCGGAGTGCCGCCGGGGGAACCATCGTCGCGGTGATCATCTTCATCAACATCACCATCCTCATCTCTTTTACACAGTCCACTCTCCCGCACACCGATGTAATCCCCTACTTGAACATAGTGCTTGATGCCACATATTATGATCCAATGATGTGTTGCCATCCTATGATGTTTTAAGTAGATTTCCTTTGTCTTTTGGGTTGATTGATGATCTAGATTGGTTTGAGTTGTATGTTTTATCTTGGTGTTGTCCTATGGTGCCATCCGTGTCGCGCACACGTGAAGTATTCTCGCTATAGGGTGTTGCAATACGTTCATGATTCGCTTATAGTGGGTTGCTAGAGTGACATAAGCTTAAACCCGAGTAAGGGGGTTGTTGCATATGGGATAAAGGGGACTTGATACTTTAATGCTATGGTTGGGTTTTACCTTAATGATCTTTATTAGTTGCGGATGCTTGCTAGAGTTCCAATCATAAGTGCATATGATCCAAGAAGAGAAAGTATGTTAGCTTATGCCTCTCCCTCAGATGAAATTGCAATGACGACTACCGATCTTGTTAACAATTGCCTAGGACAATTCCGCACACCGATCCATCATTATTCCACACTCCCTATTTATAATATATAGTAATATATTCTAACTTTATATTAACAACACCTACTTTTATATTTTAGTTCTCCGACATTATGCAAAGTTACCCTCTTCATACCCACAACGTAGTTTTATTTCTTGTTTCTAGTTGGAAGCAAATGTTCTGTGCACGTAGAGTCGTATCAGTGGCAGATAGGACTTGAGAGAATTTTGATCTTACCTTTAGCTCCTTGTGGGTTCGACACTCCATACCTATCACTTCCACCTTTGGAAATTGATACGATGATTCCCTGCACTTGGGGATCATCAAGCTCTTTTCTGGTGCCGTTGCCGGGGAGCAATACATGGGGTTGATATTCTCGTGTATGCTTTTTGCTTTCTTCACTAAGTAGATTTTGTTTTCCCTCTTGTTTTTGTTTGCTTTATTTGTGGGTGAAACAAACAAAAAAGTAAAAGAATGAAAAATAAAATAAAATTACTTGCCTCTTATGCCTAAAAACTTTTTCAAAAAGAGAAGTGATTGGAAGGTTATACAATGGGGAAGTGAGGGTCGACCTTGAACACTTGTGTTCATGCTCATGGAAACAATGTAGGATTTTTCATGGAAGTTTCACAAAAATAAGTATCCCCTTGTATATATTCATTGTATTATAACAATATTGTGTCAAGGCTTGGCTTTAGAATGTTTAAATTGCTTGTTTGGTGTGTGCAGCAGAAAAAATAGAAACTTTTTCTGCAGTGATTGAATTTACATTTTTTACTGGAGAGTGACAAGATCTTAAAAAATTTACAGAGTACTTATATGCAGATTTTTTAGGTTGTCCTAACTTTTTAGAATTTTTGAAGTTACAAAAGTATACGAAAGTTCCAGATTGCTACAAATTGTCCTGTTCTTGACATATTCTGTTTTCTATGTGTTGTTCACTTATTTTGATGAATCCATGGGTAGTATCGGAGGGTATGAACTATGGAGAAGTTGGAATACAGTAGACATAATGCTAATATGAAATTGGAATGAGTTTACAATAGTACCTAAAGGTAGTGATTTGCTTTATTATACTAACGGATCTCACAAAGTTTTTTGTTAAGTTTTGTGTGGATGAAGTGTTAGAAGAACGAGGAATTACCGATATGAGAAGAATAAGGAGAGGCAAGGGTTAAAGCTTGGGGATGCCCAAGGCACCCCAAGTAAATATTTCAAGGATACTCAAGCATCTAAGCTTGGGGATGCCCCGATTGGCATTCCATCTTTCTTCTTCAACAATTATCGCTATACCTCGGTTTTTGTTTTGTTCACATGATATGCATATTTTGTGTTTATTTATCTTTTCTTTTCCTATATGCTCCATGCTAGTGTGAGATAGCCCTTCATTGATTTGTAGAATGCTCTTTGTGCTTCACTTAAATCTTTTGAGTATGTCTTTATAGAATGCTCTTTGTGCTTCACTTAAATCATTTGAGTACGGCTTTATAGAATGCTTTGTGTGCTTCACTTATATATTTTGAGGTTGGATGTTGGTAAATCTATATTAATTGTATAATTATCCATCAACTTCACTTATATCTTTTGGAGTATGAATAAGACTATCATCGGAACTGGGCTTGGAAGAGTATCATTATAATATCATGCCTAGCTAAAAAGGCATTAAAGAAAAGCGCTTCTTGGGAGACAACCCAATATTTATCCTTACTGTTTTTGTGTGTTCACATGATTAAGCTACTGTAGTAATCATGTTTAATAGCTTCTGTTTCAATAAAGTGCCAAGTAAGACCTTTGGGATGGCTTATGGCGATAGTTGATTTGATCTTGCTGAAAAAGAGAAACTTTTGCGCTCATTGCCAGAATTTTTAAAAAATCACAAAAATGTGCTTTCGATCTGAATTTTTGACACAAGATTGATATACAAGTTTCCTAGGTTTTCCTAATTTTTCAGAATTTTTGGAGTAGCAGAAGTATGGTTGTTGTTTAGACCATTACAGACTGTTCTGTTTTTGGCAGATTCTGTTTTCAATGCATAGTTTGCTTGTTTTCTAGTTTCTATGGCTTATATTGCTTAATACAAATTGTATGATATGGTATAGTAGGAATTGTGTGATAACAATTATGAACCTTATCTTGACAGTACCAAAGTGAATGATTTACTCTTTATCATACTAACCCATCTCATGAAGTTCCGTTAAGTTTTGTGTGATTGAAGTTTTCAAGTTTTGGGTGAGATATCGATATGAGGAGAATAAGGAGTGGAAATACGCTAAGCTTGGGGATGCCCAAGGCACCTCAACGTAATAATTAAGGAATACTCAAGTGCCTAAGCTTGGGGATGTCCCGGAAGGCATCCCCTCTTTCGTCTTCAAAACCATCGGTATACCTTACTCGGAGCTATATTTTATTCATCACATTATATGTGTTTTGCTTGGAGCATATTTTCATTTTTCTTGTTGTTTGAATAAAATCATTGGATCTGAAATGAGAGAGATTCCTCCCATGGCTAGTTAATTATTTGACTACTCAGTGTTCTTCACTTATATATTTTTGGAGTAGTTTGCCATTTACTCACGTGCTTCAGTTATATCCTATGAGTAAATGGTTGAATGAATTGAATATCATAGATCTGAAATTATATATGCTTCATATACTTATCCCATGGGGAGTAATGACTTCACTTATAAGAAGTATAGGTGGTAAAATTTATTGAAAGTTAGCAAACTCAACATTGGTCACTTGAACAATTCATGAAAGAATATTGAAGGAAGAGAGATTTCAAATATATATACCTTGGACATCTTCTATGATTGTGAGCCCCATTAATTATTTTCAAACTTGAGTAAATTAGTTGAAGTTTGAAAGTGCGTTAAGTCGACTAGAGGGGGGGTGAATAGGCGATTTTTATGAATTCTTCACTGAGGAATTTCAGGGTGAGGAAATTCCTAAGCAAAGAACTACTTGCAGTGGAATAAGTACTCATATGCATACATGACATAACACAAACACTACAAGAAACCTGTTAATCCATGATGGATTTCCGGTGACATTTTCGGAAACTGTCATGGATGGGCTGGTATAGCCCCACAAGCCCGCCAAAGCCCGCTAAAGCCCGACTAACTGCCCCTGCTATAAAAACCTAACCCTAACTCCCTCCTCTCCCCCTCCGCAGCCCCCTCCCATTCCCCATCGTCTCACATCGCCGCCACCCTCCCCCTCTTCGCCTCCCTCCTCCAACATCTCGTCGTCGGCCCTCCAACTCCCCTGCTCTCACCTCGCAGCACCGGGAGCTGCCAGATCCGCTGAATCCCCCACCCATCCACCCCTCTCCAACCCATGGCAAGGGTTTCGGTCTCCCTCAGATTGTTCCCTCCCGCATGCTCATATTTTCTGGTATTCAATGCAACCTCGCCTCACCTAACCCCCCTCCCTCCCAGATCCACCGGGCCACGCTCCTCAGGTGGGATCCATGGCGCAGGTCACCCTACAACAGCTGATCTGTGACGAGCGAGGCAGGGAAGAGGTGTTCCTTCTCATGGTCTGCAGTGCATCTCGCGTTCCACGACGTCCTTGGCGAGATGTACGCAACTTCTTCAGCATGTACAACGTCATGTGGCAGTGAAGATCAGAAGTTGCGGCTGTACGACCACTGTGGTGGTAAGAGAAGGACGGCCCCTTCCCTTCCTTGCTAGCTAGTAGCTATTTTGATTTTGGTTGGTCCAATTCGATCCAATCCAGCCATGTAGTTTGGTTATAACATAGGAGTGGGACACCTATAGTTGAGTTTCAGTTTGGACGGCATTTGACGCACATGTATTGGGGTATTTGGTTTACTTCTATTTGTATGTGCACTTCTTAAATTGAAAATAAAATTAGTTGGGTATTCAATTCCTACGAACCAATCTACGAAATTTTTTTGTTCAACATGTACTACATCAGCAACTTAAATTTGTCTGTTTCATTTACCACATTTTTAGAGGCTTGATAGATATTAATGTCACCCTGCTGTTGGTTTGCTTGCTGGAGTCTGGGGGGGTTGGGTCCTCACTCTGCCCAGCTGCAAGAAGCTGGGGAGCGCTACTGCAGTACTGCTTAGTGATACATTATTGCCACAGATTTATACTATTTTTTACTAGATCAAACTTGATCCATGCTCTTATAGGTATTAGGTCATCATGTTGGTGAAGTTATATTACAGTTGGATGCTTCGTTGCTTGCTGTTCCAGATCATGCTCCTATATGTATTAGGTGATCAGGTAGGTGAAGTTAGAGTTGTTTCTGGCATGCATGAGGGGAAGGGCGAACAGCTGGCTCAATTTGTTGCCATTATATTTGATACTGCATGAAATAAATGTCTAAATTCAATTATACCTTTTGCTGTAGACTAGTGTTTTGACACTCAGTTAAATTGGCAGGCAGCATTGGAACCTTGGAGGAGTTGCTTGAAGTCATCATGTGGGCAGAACTAGGAATAAGCAAGAAGCCGGTAAAAACTACCTTCCATTTGTTATTGATGCTTATCATACAAAATTCATACAACCCCGAGAATCTTGGGATGATGTGTTTGTTTGCAATATACACTGACCGACTAATCAACATGCATGCATCTCCCCTAGGCTTGTGCGGGTCAGACCAGCATTGAACAAATTAAAGTATGTTGCCAAGTGCAAGTGTGCTACTACTAGTATACTACATATGAGAGGTTAGTGTGTGCAAGTGTTGTGCTTATACAGTGCTACAACATAAAAAGCTTGGTGGCCCTGTCCCACAAACTAGTGCGCTACTACAAAATGCAAGTGTTTGTACTAGCTTAGAGTGGTATAGTTTATGTAAATATTGTTTGTACTACAAAACTAGTGTTAGCGTGCTACTACTGTACTATAGAGAATGAGCGTTGGTGGTGTTAGTTTTTAGGTTAAAGACAATTTCTTACCTACTCAATTTATCATGTATATATGCTTTTTTATGTGAAGCCACTGTTATTTGTGTCAACTATTGTTTATATGGTATTTACTAAAGTTATACCAAAATAATATGATATATATCGAAAGTGAACCGTATTCATAATTCGTACCATATTTACAAAAGTATGAACACCATACTTACCAAATAAGCGTATTTACCAAATTAACCTAGCGCACATGCCTACTTATAAGCCAAGAAAACAAAAAAGACCAGATTTTCTTTTTGATCCGCAATCTCTTTGTCGGTGTACTAAAGTAGGGGTACCTTAGTACCCCAGACTTGTGCACGGGCAGTCGTAGCACCCTGCGGCGAGGCCCGCCCCGGAAGCGCCAAGAGAAGACCAAGCATTCAAGACAAGGCCCCCGGCAAGAGGAGCTTGCCGGGCCAAGGAGACAAGGCCCCCGGCAAGAGGAGCTTGCCGGGCCAAGAAGGCAAGACCCCGGCAAGAGGAGCTTGCCGGGACGACTGGGCCCATGTAAGGCCATCCAAGAACAAAGTATACGAGACAGAAGATCGAACCCCCGACAAGAGGAGCTTGTCGGGAAGGCCGAACCCAGGCACCACAAGAGAAGCCCGCCGTGGCGCGCCAAGCGCCCCGGCAAGGCCTGATAGCTGGCACGCTATCAGGCACAGGAAGACGACCCCCGCGGCAAGCCACTTGCCGCGGCAAGATCGCCACCTCAAGACTGCGCTCCAGCTCGCCCGCCCACGCGTCGCTCCGGGGCTTCCCCCGAGGGCACGTGGCGAGGCACCGCGCAGCCTGGGGCATGCGGCGGCATGCAGCCGCCATCGTGGCGGACGGTGGCGCACCTAACGGTCCGCCTCGGTGCTGTCCGGGCGACCGTGACGGGCATTTAATGCCCTTGTCCCCTACCGTCAGAAGTAGGTATGATAACACTGTGCCGCACTGTAGCGCCACCGTTCCCGCACTATTACAACTACCACCCCTTTTACACTTTTACCCCTTTCTCTTACGTTGACACCTGTCGGTGACCCCTTTGCGCTATAAAAGGAGGCCCGTGTGCAACGTAGAGGGGGTTCCGGAAGGTCCCGGGAGATTCGGATCCAGACAGCCATACGCTCGGTGCAGCTAGCTCTCCAAGCTCCCGAGCTCCCCAGTTCAATACAACTAAGCAGGAGTAGGGTTTTACGCGTCCATCGCGGCCCGAACCTGGGTAAACCGCCCGTGTGCCCGCCTCGATCTGCTCTCTGTGCTCCCTCCGCCCCCCTCACCGGACAACGAAAGGGGCTCCGGCCCCATAGGTGCTCGCGGGGGGACCCCGTCCGCCCCGACATCTTTGGCGCGCCAGGTAGGGGGTGCGCGTCGAGGTTGTGCGGATCAGATCCTGCGTTCGCGCGAGCGCGCTCTTCGCCAGTTTCTCCGAACTCGCTAGCTTCATCAACACCATGGCCCCGAAGAAGAAGGCCTCGGAGGCCGCGGGCCCGTCCGCGTCACTCCCACCGCTACCGGAGCCAACGGTGGGCGGGGGAGACGCCGTCGGAGGGGTGGCCACCGGCGAGAACACTCGCGGTGCCACCAAATCCAAGAACAGGGCGGACGACCGAGCCTCGGCCTCCGAGGACGCGCCACATCCGTCCCTTCAAACGACGACCCAGCAGCGCCATGCCACGGGAGGTGGCATCCGCTTGCTGGATCAAGGGCAAACAGGAGGTTCACGGGACGCCACGGGCCCCCGTCCGGACACGGGCAAGGCGAAGGCGCCGGGGAGGTACCCCGCTCTTTCTAACATTGTTAGGAGTCCGAGCGTATCCCGCTCCTCGCGCCACTCGCCCCCGCTCCCCTCCACTCCGGCAGAAGCGCTCGCGAGAGCTCAACTGCTCCTCGACTACCCTCCAGCGGCTGGCAAAGCCGAAAGCTGGAGGGCCACCATCCAAAGCCTGATCGCCTTCGCCAACAACGACACTCCGCAGCGGCCGGCGACCTCACGGCCCCGGCAGGTCGAGAAGACGAAGGCCGACGGCGACAAGACCGCCGGAGGTGCAACCACCATGCACTCCCCGGCGCAGAAGCAAAAGACGCCGCCCCGCTGGAACAATGCCGACGACGGCTCCACAGCGTCGTCGGACCCGCGGACTCGCCGGGACCAGCGCCAAGTCCTCGACGAGCGGCAGCAAGAAGACGCTCGAACAAGGATTGAGCGCCGCCGAGAAACTCGGCGGCAATCAGACCAGCGGGCTGGGAACGCTGCCGACGCGCACGCGCCCGGTGAACCAGGTGACCTACCGTACGCGGCAGGTTGCCCTGCGTTCACCCGCGAGCTGCGGCGCGTCCGGTGGCCCAGCACGAAGAACTTCAAGCCCGACGTACCGGAGAAGTACGACGGCAGGACGCACCCCTCGGAGTTTCTCAGCATCTACACAATCGCTGTGCAAGCTGCCGGGGGGCGCGACGAGAGGATATTGGCGAACTACTTCCCGCTCGTGCTTAAGCCGAACGTTCGTTCGTGGCTTATGCACTTGCCGGAAGGCTCCATTTCTTCCTGGGCGGATCTTTGCCATCAGTTTGTTGGCGCCTTCACAGGCGGCCACAAACCTCATGGCCAGGATAGCGACCTCCACATCCTAGCCCAGAAGGAAGGAGAACCCTGCGCAAGTACATCCAGCGCTTCAGCCGCGTGCATCGCAACATCCCCGACGTTCACCCTGCCGCGGTTATCAGCGCGTTCCACCAGAACGTGCGTAACCGCCGCATGCGTGAAGAGATGGCCATGACCAAGATCCGGGACGTCAGCGAGCTATATGCCTTGGCTGACAAGTGCGCGCGCGCGGAGGAGGGGAGGAGGCTCCCTGGGGAGGATGCTGGCGCGGGAGAAAGCGACAGTGACGACACCGCCCCGGCGAGGAGAAGCCAGCGGCGGAATAATAGGAGGAAGAACAGGAAAGAGGTGCTTGCCGTCGAGGGGTCCGGCAAGGAGGCTCCCACCAAGCAAACACAGGCCGGCGGCTCCGGCAAGGAGCCTGCCCCCGTGGCGGCAGCCGACAAGCAGGACGGCTCCGACAAGCAATACTGCAAGATCCACCGCACCAAGGGCCACGATCTCTCCAACTGCAAGAGCGTCGAGTACCTCGTCGTGCAGCAGAAGGCTGAGTACGAGAGGCGCGACAAGGGGAAGGCCCAGGGTGGGGGTGGCGAACCAAGCAAGAAGCGGCCGCCCGTCGGACGGGGAGGACGCCGCGGCAAGACCAAGCAGCGACAAGGCGATCGGCCTCCCCGGGGCCGCGACGAGGATGAAGAAGACGACGACGAAGACGTGGAAGACGAAGATAACAGCGAGCAGGAGTTCCAGAAGGCCACGGAGGTCCTATGCGTTGACGGCGGCGCCTCTCTGCACACCTCCCACCGCCAGCTTAAGCGGTGGGCGCGAGAGGTGAACGCAGCAGAGCCGCCCGTGGAGTCGCGCAGGCTCCTCAAATGGTCCAGCACGCCCATCATTTTCGATCTTGAGGATCACCCCGACCGCACAACCGCGGTCGGGTGCTTGCCGATGCTGGTCTCACCCACCATCCGCAACCTCAAGGTCACCAAAATGTTGGTAGACGGCGGGGCCGGGCTGAACTTGATCTCCTCCGCTGTGATCAAGAAACTCCAGATCCCAGATGGCGAGCTCGAAGAGACCGGATCCTTCCAAGGAATCAACCCGGGGAGGAGCAAGCCCAAGGGGAAGATTACTCTACCAGTGACCTTTGGCGGCGAGCTTAACTTCAGGACTGAGCGAATCACGTTCGACGTCGCCGATATCCCGTTACCATACAATGGGATCCTCGGCCGTCCCGCTCTCGCCAAGTTCATGGCGGCTTCCCACCACGCCTACAACGTACTCAAGATGCCGGGGCCGATAAGCGTCATCACTGTCCATGGCGACAAAAAGGATGCGCTTATCTGCGCCGACAAGATCTACCGGGATGTAGCAGCCGCGGCAGAGAAGGACACACTTGCCGCTGAAGCCCCCGGGGAGAAGAAGACAAAAACCAAGCCCGGTAAGTGCTCTGGGGCCCACTCCGGCAACCGCACCTCTTCGGAGTGCCGCGCCGCCATCGAGGACGTTCCATCGAGCTCCGCCGGCAAGTACAGGAAGGGAATGACCGCTCCTCCGGCAACCAAGAAGGTGTCCGCCAAGGAGGACGGCACTGGCGGTACCTTCACCATCAGTGCCACGCTCGACAGCAAATAGGAAAGCGCGCTCGTCGCCTTCCTGCGGGCGAATGACGACGTGTTTGCATGGCAACCGTCCGACATCCCCGGTGTTCCCAGGAGGGTGATTGAGCACAAGCTCGCTGTCTGTCCTCACGCGCGACCCGTCAAGCAGAAAGTGAGAAAGCAAGCCGTGGAGCGCCAAGAATTCATCAGCAAAGAGATCAAGAAGCTAGAGGCAGCAGGCCTAGTGAGAGGTGTGATCCATCCAACGTGGCTGGCCAATCCGGTCGTCGTGCGCAAAGCCAATGGGAAGTGGAGACTGTGCATAGACTTCACCGACGTGAATAAAGCATGTCCCAAAGATCCATTTCCCTTGCCGCGCATTGACCAGATTGTTGACTCCACTGCCGGATGTGAGCTACTCTCTTTTCTTGATGCATATTCAGGCTATCACCAAGTCTTTATGGCCAAGGAAGATGAAGAGAAGACCGCATTTATCACTCCGTGCGGCACCTATTGCTTCATACGCATGCCGTTCGGACTGAAGAATGCGGGATCGACGTTTGCAAGGGTAGTACACTCTGCTTTCGAGCCGCAGATCCATAGGAACGTGGAGGCCTACATGGATGACATCGTGGTGAAGAGCAGGAGCAAGAAAACCCTGGTCCAAGATCTGGAAGAGACGTTTCAGAACCTGCGCAAGATACAGCTCAAGCTGAACCCCGAGAAGTGCGTTTTCGGAGTCCCCTCCGGCAAGCTTCTCGGGTTCCTTGTGTCACAGAGGGGGATTGAAGCTAATCCCGACAAGATCAAAGCCATCGAGCAGATCGAAGCCCCAGAGCGCGTCAAGGACGTCAGAAAGCTTGCGGGTTGTGTGGCCGCCCTCAGTCGGTTCATTTCAAGGTCTGCAGAACGCGCCCTGCCCTTCTTTAAAATCTTGAAGAAGGCAGGCCCCATGCAGTGGACTCCAGAAGCGGAGGCAGCGCTGCAAGATTTGAAAAGGTACCTATCCTCCACTCCAATACTTGTCGCACCTAGGCCACAGGAGAAGTTGTTGCTATACCTAGCGGCAACCAACCAGGTGGTTAGTGCTGCGTTAGTGGCGGAGAGGGAGGCCGACGAGGAGCCTATACCACCTACAAGCGAGTCCAGCGACGAGCGGGGGGCTGCTCCAGCAAGCTCTGGCCCCGACAAGGGCCACCCTGCGCAGGAACAGGATGGAGCGCGGAAGAAGATGGTGCAGCGCCCGGTGTATTTTGTAAGTTCCCTCTTGCAGGGGGCTAGATCAAGATACTCCGGGGTGCAGAAACTGCTTTTCGGCCTCCTCATGGCCTCGAGAAAGCTGCGCCATTACTTCCAAGCGCATGAGATAACAGTGGTCACTCGCTTTCCGCTGAGGAGGATATTGCACAATCCAGAGGCAACAGGCAGGATCGTCGAGTGGGCACTGGAGCTGTCGAGCTTTGGGCTAAAGTTTGAAAGTACCTCAACCATACAGAGCCGAGCTTTGGCAGAATTCATAGCTGAGTGGACCCCGACGCCAGATGAAGAAGGCCAAGAAACAAGCGCGCCCGTACAAGGAGCAACAAGCGAGTGGGTAATGTACTTCGATGGTGCCTTTTCGCTGCAAGGCGCCGGTGCTGGCGTGGTACTCATCGCGCCCACCGGAGAGCACCTCAAGTATGTTATCCAGATGCACTTCCCAAGAGAGCAAGCTACCAACAATACTGCTGAGTATGAAGGCTTGCTCGCCGGCCTCAGGATTGCGGCCGAACTTGGGATCAGAAAGCTGATCGTGCGGGGAGACTCTCAACTGGTGGTCCGGCAAGTCAACAAGAGCTACCAGAGCCCTCTGATGGAAGCTTACGTAGATGAAGTGAGGAAGCTGGAAGAACACTTTGAAGGGCTGCAAATGGAGCACGTCGTGAGAGCTCAGAACGAGATAGCAGACGGCCTTTCGAAGTGTGCTTCGTTGAAGTTACCTGTGGAACCAGGGACCTTCTTGCTCAAGCTGACTCAACCATCCGTTACGCCATCAGTTGGGCAGTCCAAGAAAAGGAAGTTGGTCTCCGGCGACTACTCGCAGGCGGACCTCCCTGAGACCGCCGCCAAGGTCCCCAAGATCAACAACCAGAACGCCGGGGGACAGCCCGCTCCTGCGGATCCCAGGATCCGTCCAGTCGAAGCCGGTATCCCCGGTAAGCCTTGCTCCAGCGAGCTGATCAGCAGTCTGAACGCTGAGGAACAGTCCGCTCCTGCGGGTCCGAGGGTCCGTCCAGTTGAAGCGGGGGTTCCCGACAAGCTTTGCCCCGGCAAGCTTGCCGGGGGATCACCGGCTCCGGCTGAACCAGAGGTTCTTGCCGTAGAAGCCGGGGTCCCCGCAGCGGCCTTCATGCCTTTAGTCCTTGCCGTCGAGCCCCGGGCTCCGGCATGGGCGCGGCAGATCGTCCGTTTTCTGCAAACTGGAGAACTTCCCGACGACCCAGAAGAGGTGGAAAAGATCACCAGGCAGTCAAGTATGTACCAGTTCGTGGACAATGAGCTGTACAGAAGGAGACTCAACGGTGTCAGATTGAAGTGCATCTCCAGGGAAGACGGACAGGAGCTGTTGGCAGAGATACACGGAGGCATGTGCGGCCATCACATTGGCGCAAGAGCACTTGTCGGGAAAGCCTTCCGGCAAGGGTTCTTCTGGCAAGAAGCCCTCCAAGATGCAACTGCACTAGTAACCAAGTGTGAAGCGTGCCAGTTCCATGCAAAACAGATTCATCAGCCAGCTCAAGCTCTCCAAACAATCCCTTTGTCCTGGCCCTTCTCGGTCTGGGGGCTCGATATCCTCGGCCCTTTTCCCCGAGCCGTCGGGGGCTTCGAGTACTTGTACGTTGCAATCGACAAGTTCACGAAGTGGCCAGAAGTGGAGCCAGTGAGGAAGGTAACCGCGCAGTCAGCAGTCAAGTTCTTCCCGTCGATCGTCTGCCGTTTCGGAATCCCCAACAGAGTCATCACCGACAACGGGACACAATTTACAAGTCGCGCCTTCATGCAATACGCCCAGGATCTCGGCGCCAAGGTCTGTTTCGCTTCGGTTGCTCACCCCAGGAGCAACGGTCAAGCAGAAAGGGCCAACGCTGAAGTGCTGCGCGGACTCAAGACCAGGACCTTCGACAGGCTGCACAAGTGCGGAAGAAATTGGATTGAGGAGCTGCCGGCGGCTCTTTGGTCAATCAGGACGACACCAAGTCGGGCCACCGGACAGACACCTTTTGCTCTAGTCTATGGAGCGGAAGCAGTTATCCCCACGGAACTCGTATACGGATCTCCTCGGGTGCTCGCTTATGACGAGCTCGAGCAAGAGCGGCTGCGCCAAGATGACGCGCTGCTCCTTGAGGAAGGACGTCTCCAGGCCGCGGTACGAGCTGCTCGATACCAGCAAGCCTTGCGTCGCTACCATAGCCGCAAGGTCAAGGCCAGGAGTCTCGAAGAGGGCGACCTTGTTCTTCGGCGCACTCAGTCGGCCAAGAATTCCAACAAGTTGACGCCAAAGTGGGAAGGACCTTATCGGGTGAGACGAGTCACGAGGCCTGGCGCTGTCCGCCTCGAGACCGAAGAAGGCGTACCAGTGAGCAACTCCTGGAACATAGAGCATCTTCGCAAGTTTCACCCATGAGGCGCGGTTGCCGTGACCCGCTCCGGCAACCATCGGTTTGTACAGGCCTTGCCGCTGTTGCATGTAACCCCTTGTACAAAGCCAGGCGAAGCCCCTGGCACCAGATAAAGTTGCCCTGTTAGGCGACCTTGTTCTTAGGCACGTTCAGTCGGCCAAGAATCATAACAAGTTGACGCCGAAGCAGGAAGGCCCTTGTCGGGTGGAACGAGTCGCGAGGCCCGGCGCTGTCCGCCTCAAGACCGAAGAGGGCCTACCAGTGAGCAACTCCTGGGAATATAGAGCATCTTCGCAAGTTCCGCCCGCTAGGCGCGGTTGCCGTGATCCGCTCCGGCAACCATCGGTTTGTACAGGCCTTGCCGCTGCTGCATGTAACCCCTTGTACAAAGCCAGGCGAAGCCCCTGGCACCAGATAAAGTTGCCCTGTTAGGCGACCTTGTTCTTAGGCACGTTCAGTCGGCCAAGAATTATAACAAGTCGACGCCGAAGCAGGAAGGCCCTTATCGGGTGAGACGAGTCGCGAGGCCCGGCGCTGTCCGCCTCAAGACCGAAGAGGGCCTACCAGTGAGCAACTCCTGGGAACATAGAGCATCTTCGCAAGTTTCGCCCATAAGGCGCGGTTGCCGTGATCCGCTCCGGCAACCACCGGTTTGTGCAGGCCTCGCCGATGTTGCATTTAAGCCCTCGTACAAAGCCAGGCGAAGCCCCTGGCCGAAGATAAAGAAGCGCTGGCGCCCTAGATTTTAGCATGCATGCTGAGTCAGAGTCTCGTCCTTGGTTAGGGTTGTCAGTTCCTAACTGTCGCTAACCCCTAACTTAGAGGTCGAGTCCGCGTCTTTTCCCATCCTTCCCCTTTTGGCTCGCAGGAATTGAATGTCCTTGCCGGGCCGCTCGAGGACAAGGAAGAGGAGAAGGACGAGCCAACACCTGCCCCCCGGCGGGCCAGAGTCGCCGGGGGCCGCAACCCCAGATAAGTTTTTGCACCCCTCATCATGCATTCTCTTATGGACTGTGGAATCTGAAAGCCTCTTTCCCTCCCGAAAAGCTACCGTGCTCTCTTAGCGGCAAGCCCAGAGCGCGTTCCTGGGGCCCGTTTCGATAGCAGCCGCGGCAGCAAGGGGGAGGGAAGCGAGGGGCCGGAACCCACCTGCTCCCCGCCTCCGCCAAAGGCGTGAGAAAGGTCGAGCAGTGTGGGGGATCGGCTGGGCGTATTGCCGGGCGAGAAACTGTCTATCCTAACGATGTAAAGGATTCGTTCCCTACCGCGGTTTCCACCCGCGAGACAGATAATCCGGCAAACATCCCCTTTTCATTAAAAACATTCCACTCAGGTACAGTTCAGAGAGAATGAAAAACATGAAAAGAGGGATTACAAGGCTTAAACGCAACTAAGGCCCGAAGGCTTACGAGCTGAAAAGAGATAAGGTGCCCGTAATCCCTTTCTTGTCTCTCTCCTCAGGAGGTAGGGCAAGTAGGCGAAGAGGGCGAAAGGGGCACCTAGATGAGCTACGGGTGGCAGAAGGCACCAAGAGAAGATCCGGGGGCTCCGCCCGGGGGTCTCCGGAGGCTGAAGAAGACGGAGGCGCCGGAGGCAGAGCTGGAAGATGAGGCAGCGGCCTTGCCGCCAGCCTCTTCCTCTTCCGCAGCCTCGCCACTCCGGCCGCCCGAGGAGATCAAGCCCCCGGCAAGAGGAGCTTGCCGGGCCGAAGAGAAGACCCCGGCGGTCGTCACCGAGAGCAAGGGTGATGGCGGCGTCTGGGGCGCATCTGGAACACGAGGCACCGGAGCGTCAGCCAGCTGTCGAAGTCGGCCCGTACTCCGACTTCGCGGCCTTCGACGTCCGCCCTCTATCCTCCTCAGCAGCCCCCCCCTACGCCAGTCGCCCAAGGAGACGACCCCGGGGAGTTCACGAAGCCCGGCGCGGTCGATGGGGCCGCCGGCGCCACACGGAACTGCGGCCGACGCCTAGTCGTACCCGTCATCCCGGCGGCTGCTCCCCTCGTCGTCGCTGTCGCTCCCCTCCTCGTCACTCTCGCTCGAGGAGGAGCCTTCGCTGTCGGAGGAGCTATCTTCGCAGCACCGGGCCCGGATACCGAAGCCCCAGAAGGCCTTGACGGAGAGGAGGTCCTCCCCCACTAGCTTGAAGTGGAGGGTGAACCCCTCCGTCAAGCTGTGTATCCAGGCGAACGTCTTCCACCCGCGGCCCAGACACACCACGCCGGGGGCTCGGGACTCGACGTGGACTCGCGTCCCACTGATCCCGCAGCCCCTCATGCGCAGGTTTAGCGTCTCAGGTCGCTCCACCTCCAACACGTTCGCGAATGGAGCGGGAAGCCGGAGGTGGCGACGAGGCGACCGGCGCAGCCTGATAATGAACTCACGGGGGTCGTCCCCGAGATGGACCGCGGGAAGGAACGGAGCCGCTGGCGGGGGCAAGGGCGACGCACCAATCCGTCCGCCCCGAGCGCCTCGGCCCCGTCCACGACCTCGTCCGCGACCTCGCCCTCTCCCTCTTCCCCCGACGATCGGCTCCGCCGCCGCGGGCGCAAGGGGAGGAGAGGCGCGTTGCCGAGCAGACACCCTCGCGGCAACCGAAGAAGAACCAGGGTTCCCCCCCTCCATCACAGATGGGGGGAGGAAACCAGAAGCAGAAGGAGGAAGGAGGTGGAGTGCGTATTTCCGTCGCCCCCTTTCGCTCCTTATAAAGGAGCGGAGTGGGACCGCGGCCGCCCCGCTCCTCCAATAGAAGCGGAGGAAAGGCAGGCAACTGGGGCCGACCCACTGCATCGGCCCGCGCCGGCCCGACTCCCTGCCTCCGCCGCCGCGACTCCGAGTGCATGAGGACCGCGTGGTGGGCGCGCAGAACCGAGGCGACGGGTGGGACGACCTCTCCCCATCCCGTAACTATGGGGAACGGACGCCTCGAAAACCGCGCCCCACCCCCGTTCATTTATTGAGCCGCGCCTCCGCACCTCCCTCCACTTAAGGAGGGAATGGGCGTTTTCGCCCCCCCACGGCGCCGCGGTAAGCGCGCGCCGCCTGGGGAAGGCGCGGCGGATGCGGAGTTAAGGAGCAGCGCGACCAAGGCCATGCGTGCCCGTGCACCGTTAGGGCCTGGCCCAACGACGCTCGGCACCGTGTGTGGCCCAGGCCCGGGGGCTCCTGTCGGTGTACTAAAGTAGGGGTACCTTAGTACCCCAGACTTGTGCACGGGCAGTCGTAGCACCTTGCGGCGAGGCCCGCCCCGGAAGCGCCAAGAGAAGACCAAGCATTCAAGACAAGGCCCCCGGCAAGAGGAGCTTGCCGGGCCAAGGAGACAAGGCCCCCGGCAAGAGGAGCTTGCCGGGCCAAGAAGGCAAGACCCCGGCAAGAGGAGCTTGCCGGGACGACTGGGCCCATGTAAGGCCATCCAAGAACAAAGTATACGAGACAGAAGATCGAACCCCCGACAAGAGGAGCTTGTCGGGAAGGCCGAACCCAGGCACCACAAGAGAAGCCCGCCGTGGCGCGCCAAGCGCCCCGGCAAGGCCTGATAGCTGGCACGCTATCAGGCACAGGAAGACGACCCCCGCGGCAAGCCACTTGCCGCGGCAAGATCGCCACCTCAAGACTGCGCTCCAGCTCGCCCGCCCACGCGTCGCTCCGGGGCTTCCCCCGAGGGCACGTGGCGAGGCACCGCGCAGCCTGGGGCATGCGGCGGCATGCAGCCGCCATCGTGGCGGACGGTGGCGCACCTAACGGTCCGCCTCGGTGCTGTCCGGGCGACCGTGACGGGCATTTAATGCCCTTGTCCCCTACCGTCAGAAGTAGGTATGATAACACTGTGCCGCACTGTAGCGCCACCGTTCCCGCACTATTACAACTACCACCCCTTTTACACTTTTACCCCTTTCTCTTACGTTGACACCTGTCGGTGACCCCTTTGCGCTATAAAAGGAGGCCCGTGTGCAACGTAGAGGGGGTTCCGGAAGGTCCCGGGAGATTCGGATCCAGACAGCCATACGCTCGGTGCAGCTAGCTCTCCAAGCTCCCGAGCTCCCCAGTTCAATACAACTAAGCAGGAGTAGGGTTTTACGCGTCCATCGCGGCCCGAACCTGGGTAAACCGCCCGTGTGCCCGCCTCGATCTGCTCTCTGTGCTCCCTCCGCCCCCCTCACCGGACAACGAAAGGGGCTCCGGCCCCATAGGTGCTCGCGGGGGGACCCCGTCCGCCCCGACACTCTTGTTGTACCAATCGTCAAGTGATGCCATTATATTTGATACTGCATTAATTTATATGAAAGTTCATGCCCTGGTCTTTATGGTTTTGTCACTGTATTTTATAACGCATTTGAGCAACTCCTTTTCCTTGCAGGATTTAAATGTCTCAAAGGGGATGTAGGATTGAAGTGTTTCTTGATAGCACATACCTGTACTTGTTAAACAACAAGTGGCCTAATATTTGTTGATGTTTTAGAAAGCCTGATTTGATTTTGTTTTGTTTTTCAGAACTATATATGCTAGCAGCCGCACTCTTGGTTTATATTCCTTTGTGTCGCTGCTGGGCTGATATCTGAACCTCCATCTGCCATGGCAGGTTGATCTGATGTGATGATGCCTTTTTTCTATCCAATTCTTTTCTGTGGCTTTCGTTTTTGATGTAATAATGTTGTAGCTACTGGTGGATGGCTGTGTAAATAAAATGTAATATGTGTATTGTAAGACACTTTGGAAATACTCTATTTTGGGCCAAAATTGACATTATAATGTGTAGATGTAGTATGCAGAAAAATATATTGAGTGAACATTCGCCGAACGAAATGTGTTTGGCTGTATTAAATGAAATTGTGTCTGAATGAAATGTGTTAGTGTGATGTATTTAAAGAAAGAGCATAAATATGTGATGATTTCGGTGATGAAAAGTAGTGTCCATGTAGGCAGACACGTCATTCTAATATGTCAATCCAAAATCCTACATGGCGTCATTCGGCCTATGTGGCGTCAATCCATGATGGATTGTTTCTGTCACCACGGCTTGGGCTTAGTCTGGGCTCGGCGGGCCTAGGGCAGACCCGTGACGGACAAAAACCATCATGGAAGGTACGGTATCAAATTATGACGCGATATACATGATGAATTTAAAATCCGTCAAGGATGGGCACTGTCGTGGTTTTGTCACGGCAGAAGTCCCGTACTCTCCGCCTCTCATTGAGCGATGATGATGAAGTCGCCGACGTGCTGGGTAGCGGGAGTTTGCCCCCGATCCCGAAGAAGGACAGGACCGGGCTGATCCTCCGCGGGTCCGCCCCGGCTCCGGGGCGATCCGCGGACGCGCCTTCTGCTTCAGAGGTTGACCCCTCCAGCCGGCTCTCAGGCTTCAAGTACGGCCGGAGGCTGCACGAGCCCTCAAGCGACGACCTGTAAGTGCTTGATCCCTCATCTTTTGTTCCTTGTTCCGCCGCTGGGGCTTGATGTTTGCTCCTTTTGGATAGGCTGGCGCCCACGGCGAAGAAACCGAAGGGGGCTCCCGAGGCCCCATCCGCGGCAACACCTCCGCCTGCGGGTGAAGGCGATCGTGAGGCACGGGCCTCTCCTGCCCGCTCATCCTTGCGAGGCTTGGCTGAGCTGGCTGGGGAGAGCCCAGCCCCCATGGCCCAAGCGACTCCCGAGGTGCTCCTGCCTGCTGCCGCCGCCACGGCCGTCGGGGCGCAGCAGACTCCGCCTCAGGACGATGTGGTCTTGCCGCCGCTACCTTCCCCTTCCTGTGGGGACCCCGACTCATAAGTCGTGATCACCGAATGCACGTGTACAGTGATCCCAGAGATCAATGCTCACTAAACACACAGAAGCTGAATAACAAGAGTCTTACATCCATACATACCGTCTTACACAAATTATGACCATTATGGTCAAGTCTTACATAGATAAAGCCTTAGGGGCTGAACATCAAATGAAACACAAGCAGCGGAAATCTTTGTTGATAAGTAGAACCCATGCCATCTGCCTTAACCCTACAGGCATTCTGACTGGGAAGCGTCCTAGTTCGCATGTTCGTCTCCAAAGGATTCTTCCTCAAACTCCTGTTCTTCCATGCCTGGTCAATTAAATAACCAGTGGCAAGCCAATGAGTACTTTGAATGTACTCGCAAGCAACCCATGTTTTGGTTCAAGGTACAATGATGCATGACATAGGTAAATTTTTGCGGAAAGCTAGTTTTGAGTGCAATGACATGTTCAACAACTTGTAAGACATGCATCAGGAGAATTCAAGTAATCATGAGGATAGGTTACAGATATCAACATAGTTAGAGTGGGCACCAACCCAACTCAATCATGTCAAGTCCTTGACTTGACCCAAGTAATTCTTCCCACACACACCGGTTTGTAAACAAGTGGACGTAGTTTAAGCAGCACCGCCCAACTGTCCTTGACCGTGGACACGGCTATTCGAATAGTTTTACACTCCGCAGAGGTTGCACACTTTACCCACAAGATCCGGGGAGCTTCCGTGTCATCCACGACCCGCGGTACCTCAAGTACCCGGGGTAAGCACCCGATCACTATGTTTCCCTAGACGACACTAACAAGGAGTCCACTCGTTGTTCCGTATCCTCACGATGTACATCATACGAGACTCGCTCGAGATCTTAACATCCGAGAGGGGACACAACGGTGTATCCGGTGCCCTGTGAAAACAGTCATGGCCGCCCTACCTGGCATGACCCCGTCCCGAGAGAGAGCACCAACTCTCCCTCGTCACTAGTAATGCGGGCTCCAAGCTAGTATCGACTTAGGTAATCAATAATGCCCTTTCCCATATAAGGGTAGAGTGGTTGCGCATGTAAGGTTGGGACAGTCGACAAATCTTAAATCTAATCCGTTTTCGAAAACAACACACACACTTGCCTCGGTACACCACTTCATCATCAAGTGGCTACCCATCTCATCATCTCCCTCGGGCATAAGTGGCACCCGATGGGGTTTTCGAAAAGTCCTGTGAAAATGCTTTGTCTCCATCACCATGCATATTCCCGTCCCTTTTTGCGTAGCACTACTTTAGCATCCTATCTACTCCCACCGGCATAACCCTCATAAGGAGGTAGGGTCATGCACAATGCAAGTATCAACGAGGAAGTAACAGAGGCAACCCATCAAAGTGGTTTCCATCACATCATGATTCTGAAGCAACGCTAATAAAGTGCTATATGACACACATAAAAAGGTTTCATAGACATGGTCAAAGGGCTGCTTGCCTTAGTCTTCAAGCTCTTCAAGTCCTTCTCCTTCTTCTTATCCAACTACCTCGTTAAATATGGGATCTATTCGTCGCAAGAAAATAACGAGAAAATAAGGCAATAGTAAAACAGCAAAACCAAAGTGCTCAGAAAAATGTCAACTTGTTTTTGATAAATACTAGGGGAAAATCTAAGAAGGTGAAAATTACTAGTTATGGATTTGGAGTTGTGGAACAGGAGAAATGGATTTTCAAAGGCATATTTAAATGCTTAAAATCACATTTAAATATTTATAGTAAAGAAAAGTTGGCTGGATTTGAATGGAAGTTGCACCATTAAATAGGTTGCAATATTCTAGGAATTTAGAAATTGGAATTAATTTATTTGGACTATTATTTCTCCCTGTGGAATTTTTACAAGACAGCAAGAAAAAGGAAAAAGGAGAAATGGCACTGTGCCACTGGGCCAGAGCAGCCGCAGGGCAGCAGGCCCAGCCAGCGGGCCGGCCCAGCCGAGCCAGCGCACAGCGCGCGCGCGCCCGTCCACCCATTTCAAACCTGACGGGCGAGGCCCGCAGGTCAGAGAGAGAGAGGGGCGCGGGGACGAGGGAGAGGATGACAGGCGGGGCCCGCCTGTCATCACTAACACGTGGACAGGGGGGTCGCGGTGCTCACCGGAGACGATGCAGGCCACGGCGAGCTCCGGCGAGTGCGGGGATGGCTTCAGGGGACTGCCGCACGTCGGGGGGTGGTGGACTTGGCCGGCGGGGGTACCTGGTTCGCCGGCGACGAGGTCCGCGGCGGAGGAGCTTCGGGAGTTGACGGCTCCGGCCGTTTCAGGCTGCAAAAGAGAGGGGAAATGGAGGGGAAGTGATCAGTGGGAGGAGGCGGTTCCAGGTCGGGGCAGAGGAGGAGCGGGGGTGGCCTGTACCTCGCGAATTCCGGCGAGCCGACGCGGCGGAGCTCGAGCTCGATCTCCAGCTCGGGCGGTTCTGGGAAGGAGCTGGGGTGCAGGGGGAGGTTCCGGTGATGCAGAGAGCGAGTGGTAAGGGTGGAAGGGCTCAGGGAGGCCTTATACAGCCGCACGGTGGTCTACCGTGGACTTGTGCGCCGGTGAGCTCGTTGCCGTCGCCACGGGTCACGGGGGCCTGGTTGGTTGTGTCTGAGGTGTTTGTGGGGGTCAACTACGCCCAGGGGAAGAAGAGAGGGGGCGGGGACAGGTCAGAGACGCCGCGCGTGTGAGCTCGCCCATTGGAGCGCTCGGGCGGCCGCCGCGCATGCGAGCTGGGGCAAGAGGAGGGAGAAGGAGGAGGGGGCCGGCAGCGTGCCGTGTCCCAGACGTCGAGGCACCTCGGCGGACACGAGGGGGAGAGCCGAGGTGGCCGGATGTGGCTGGAAGGGGGTGGCTACAGTGCGGGAGCGCACTGTAGCGCGCTCCAGAGCATGCAAATGGCTGCCATGGCATTGTTTAAAGGGCAGGGGCGCGTCCACTAGTGTCTAGCAGGTCTAGGGGGGAGTAAAGAAGAGGAGGGGGGCATTGGATGCCCTGGATGGCCACTGAGTGAGGAGGGAGGTGAAGAAGAGGGGGAAAGTGGCTGTCCAGAGAGAGGAAGAGTGGGTTTTCACCGCTCAATTATTGAGCTAGGGACTTGCCATTGTTACTGGAGGTGAAAGGGGTCTAGGGGGAGCCGTGGTAAAAAGTGGAGCTCACCAAGAATAGTGGAAGGGGTCCAAACAATGGTTTTTGCAAAATGTCAGAAGGTGTTTGATGTTGGTTTGGTCAAGAAAATGATCTCCAATTGCCATGACACTTCACAGGGTGAAATGACACATATAATTAGGGCCTTCCACCAATTTGGAGCTTAATTGGGCAAAGTTGCCAATGCAACTTTTGTAAACCCTAGAAATGAGCAGAAATGGACTTGTGTAGATCTAGTTGATCAAATCACTTCTCCTTGATGCACCACTTGGTGTAGTGGCCTCATTTGGTCATGTGAACATGCTCGCAAAAGTTGGGGTCAAGGAGAGAAAGTTGGTAGTACAAACTTGTTCAAATTTGATTATGGTCAGAGAGGGTTTTGGGGCACTTTGATCAAGATAAAATTCTCTCCAACTTGTGCCATTTGGTCTAGATGCATTATTACACCATTTGAGCATGTGCACCAAGTTTGAGAGCACTTGGACATGTTTGACAGTGCAAAGCTGTTCAAACTTGAAAAAAGACAAAAGTGGTTTTGAGAGGGTTTCATGAGGTTATACTGTTCTCCATGACATGATACTTGGCAAGATCATCAAAAATGTCATATGTGACATGCTAGAATTTTCTTGGATTTTTATGAAAATATTTCCTATAGAAATATTTCAAATCCTTGAAATGAGCAGAAATGGTTTTGGGAGGTTTTGTCCAATATTTTGATCATGACCATGTGTTGAAACTCATATATATGGAAAATATATGTCCATTGAGTCTCCCCAATTTTTCTCAAATATTTTTAAAGCTTTAAAATAATTTTAACCTATTTAAGACCATTTCTGGCTTTAAGAAAAAAGTCTTTAAATAAAATAGGAAAATAACTTTTAAAATTATATTTTTGTGGTTTCTGGGTATCCTATATCTAATAGGTGTCAAATATATCTTTGGAAATATTTTTACTGCCCTTAATTAAGTATTTGCAGTGAAATCCTCAATCCAGGGGTTTTTGGAAAACTAATTCTTAAAAAAATACTTTTTGGCCAAATTATTTTTGTAAGAAAATACTATATTGCTCTATATACATGGCATGATCATTGGGCAGAAGTTTGGGACAAGGAGATGAAGTATAGAAGGTGGAGTAGTTGACTATAAAGAGCACTTGAAAAACCACTCAGAGAAAACCAACTTCAAAATAAAAGCCAATTAATGCAAAAGTTTTTGTTGGTCCAAATTTTCATGCTTTATTAATGCAAATGATATGTTACAAAATGCAGGGTGTGACAGACCTACCCCCCTTACAAGAATCTCGTCCCCGAGATTCCCAGACTTAGCGCGGAAAGGAATACGGAAACTTGGATCTGGGATAGTTTTCACGTCCTCATACTGCTTCTGCTTCCGTTTGGTGCTCCATCGAACCTTGAAGTACTCGATGGTGTGGCTTTGCATTTGTCGTTCTGCTTGATCCGGATTGCAATTGGGGTCTCTCGGATATGTCATATTGGGCTGGGGGTCAATGGTTTGATGATGGATGCCCTGTTTGAGACTGGGCTAATTAGGAAGTTGGAAACGCTTTTGAGGGTGTGTCGCGTGGAAAGCGCTGTGCACAGTGGGTGACTCAGGCGGTAACTCTAACTGGTAGCTGTCTTCTCTTCGTCTTGTGGCGATCTCGGAGGGGGTTGTTAAATCTTGGAGTGATCTCGAAGAGGGCCGATGAATCTTGGCGTGGGTTTCCTTTTCACGAAAATGCTTAGTTCCCTTGAGAGAAGTGGCTTGCAGATACGCCTGGTCTTTGATGCGGAGGTTTACTTCTTAACGTTGGTGGTTGGTGTAGTTCTTCCTCCTCGACATGGCGATCTTCAGATGTTCCCTAACCAGCTGAACGATTCTTCTTCCGTCTTTGGGTAGGCAAGTATGTCATCAAGGAAAGATGGCAACTAACTTGTCCGAGTACTCCGTGAAGACTTGCCCACGGGGTACATAGAGTATAGGTTGGGGTATCGGTGGTGGTCATGGTTGGGTTTTGGCCAAGGTTTCCTTGTCCTAGAGCCAAAGCCCATGGTCGTGATTCCTACCATGTCGTGGCTAGGTGGGGCTCAAGGGTTTCAAGGATTCTAGTGTGCGAGTGAACGTTTATCATCTTATCCTCGAGCACAGTTCCTGAGATGCCAACTGTTCCATCTAGTCTTTCCAAATAATCACATCATGTTATTCATATCCTCATGACTCTCGAGAGGAGGTCTAACAAAATCATATATGTCTACAATCCCCAAACTCGTATGTATGGCTATCCCTAAAAATCCATGGGTTGAGCACATAAGCTGCTGAGCTTGAATTTAATCACCACAATCCAAGTGCTCAGTCTATTGATCCAAGGTCCGCGATAAAGCATCTCTATCCTAAGGAAACACGTCGTAAGCCACTCCAAGATCTTGTTTCCTTCCTATGAATCAACTCCAATAGCCCATTAACTTCCATTAATCGCTACATAATCCATTAATTTTACAAATCCAATGTCTATGGTGTTCCACATGATCTCCTAAAGTCTATGTAATCCCCAATGCTTTAAAGGGTTGTCTCTACTATAGTAAGTCCACCAATTCCCATTATCATGATCAGGTAAACTCCAAGATCAAGCTCATACATATCCCTAGATAAACTCCGACAATTAATCCAATCTCCTAGTTTATTGCCCTCCAAGAAACATGGTATCATGATCGAGATCATCAGTCTAAATCCAATTTACTCCGAACCATGTATAATTACTCTGCATCCATACTCCACTAGGATAACCTATTGAATCCAAATCTCATGTCCAACGAGGATTCCTATCTATTTCCCCCAAGTCATTATCATCATGACAACTATCTCCTATCAATATCCCCTGGCTAAGTCAAATCCCCATACTTCCAAGAATTCAGCTTGCGATCTTAATTGTCCTATAAATCCAATTTGCTCAGGGGTAATGAAAGCTATGCTACTCTATAATCATGATCCAACCACGTTTATCTACCAACATCAAAGCCTCATAATCCTCCAAATAGTCTCATATAATTCCTCAAGCCATAGATATAACTCATATAGTCATTTGACCTTAATTCCTACATCCTTAAACTGGTCTTCCCTATGGCATTGTCAGTTTTGGTGCTATCTTAGGATGATAATGTGCTCGTTCACTATGTCCACTAGTTCCATAATGAACCCAGTTGATAAGCAAGGCTTACTGAGGCTTAACTGGTTCTCTTGCAAGTATGTGGGTTAAGCACATGGTTAAGGATTCGAGATGGGGAATCTTATGAAGTCTCGAAGGGTCTAGGAATGGGTTTCTAGTCTGGAGGGTCAAATATAACTTTACGGGGTTGCGTTTGGTCGTGGAGGTTGTAGCAGAAGGCTTTATTGCTAGTTGGTTGCTGAGGCAGGATCCTTGGTGCATCTTGTCTTGCTGATCTTCAGTTGATCAGAGAGAAGAGAGGGGGAAGGTAGCATAGAGGAGGGGAATGCCTAAAAAGGGGGTTTTATGGTGTAAGTGTAAACAAACAAGTGTCGTAAAGGCGACACACAATCATTAAGATAAGATAGGTGATATAGTCGCGTACAAGCTGCCTAGGGCAAATGTGCGACTTATATCAAAACACAAACAAGTAAAAACAGCAACACAAAACGTGGTTCCATTCGAACCATCCCACGGACTCGACTACGCATATGGGGGTACACGACTCATCCTACCCTAGGGGTCCTCAGACTTGGTAGTCGTGCTTGCTTGGAGAGAAGGGTGCTCAGTCTTCAGTTTCTGGGTTCCCCTTGTGGTGCCAAAGGGTATGCGGTAGTTGGCTGCTTGTTGGGACACATCCTTTTAATGTGCCCATGTTCACCACACTCGTGACAAGTGACGGAAGAAAAAGGGTTTCTATTCAGTCTTGGATATTGTCGTCGGGGGCCTGTCGATGATCCTTTATGAGGTGGATATGGAAATCCATTCCTATGCCTTTTGCGTGGGGTTTGGTTGCGAGCTTTCTGAAGTCCCTTGATTTGCTGCTCTTGATTAAAAATGTGGGCTTCTAAGGCAGTGATTTGCTGTTCTCGCTCGACCACCTTCTTCTTCTCGAGGCAGTGGAGGTGCAGAAGTGAAGGGAGGTCTTGGCGAGCCTTAAGGAATGCTTCGGTAAGGTGACGTAGAAGGTAGTCTCCGACGTTGATGAAGCGGATCTGGTACTTGAGGATTGGATCCTCATCTTCTGGGGAAATCATCACTTGAGCTGGGGCTCCAAATCCGTTCTTTCCAGGTAGATAGCGGGTGGCGTGTTCTTCTTTCATTTCTAGCAGGAGGCCTCGAAGACGGAGGAGTGCTTCATATGCCACTTGCTGAATGGCCAGGTCTTTTGTTGGCATAGGTGGTCCAATGAAGAACCACCCCTGGGGTGAGGTCTTGGCAGGCACAAAAACCTTGGCATAGAACTCCTTCTCAAGCACATCATTTTCCAGTTCATGCAGGGTGTATACGGGCAGCAAGGGGTAGTGGCATTGTTGGAGGCAGTCTTTTAAGAGTGATGGAAATCCTGTCATAAGAAGTCTCAAGGGGGCGACAACCATCTACAAAAGTTGAATAGGGGAGGTCAATATGGAAAAATATTCCTCGGGTTCGATAAGCTTAGAAAAGAAGAGAAGTTCAGATGGTCTCAAGCTAACTAACGTCCATGCTAACTAAGGCTTCCTACAGTCAGGATGGCTCTAATACCAGCTCTGTGGGGACCCCGACGCATAAGTCGTGATCACCGAATGCACGTGTACAGTGATCCCATAGATCAATTCTCACTGAACACACAAAAGCTGAATAACAAGAGTCTTACATCCATACATACCGTCTTACACAAATTATGACCATTATGGTCAAGTCTTACATAGATAAAGCCTTAGGGGCTGAACATCAAATGAAACACAAGCAGCGGAAATCTTCGTTGATAAGTAGAACCCATGCCATCTGCCTTAACCCTACAGGCATTCTGACTGGGAAGCGTCCTAGTTCGCATGTTCGTCTCCAAAGGATTCTTCCTCGAACTCCTGTTCTTCCATGCCTAGTCAATTAAATAACCAGTGGCAAGCCAATGAGTACTTTGAATGTACTCGCAAGCAACCCATGTTTTGGTTCAAGGTATAATGATGCATGACATAGGTAAATTTTTGCGGAAAGCTAGTTTTGAGTGCAATGACATGTTCAACAACTTGTAAGACATGCATCAGGAGAATTCAAGTAATTATGAGGACAGGTTACAAATATCAAAATAGTTAGAGTGGGCACCAACCCAACTCAATCATGTCAAGTCCTTGACTTGACCCAAGTAATTCTTCCCACACACACCGGTTTGTAAACAAGTGGACGTAGTTTAAGCAGCACCACCCAACTGTCCTTGACCGTGGACACGGCTATCCGAATAGTTTTACACTCTGCAGAGGTTGCACACTTTACTCACAAGATCTGGGGAGCTTCCGTGTCATCCACGACCCGCGGTACCTCAAGTACCCGGGGTAAGCACCCGATCACTATCTTTCCCTAGACGACACTAACAAGGAGTCCACTCGTTGTTCCGTATCCTCACTATGTACATCATACGAGACTCGCTCGAGATCGTAACATCCGAGAGGGGACACAATGGTGTATCCGATGCCCTGTGAAAACAGTCATGGCCGCCCTACCTGGATCGACCCCGTCCCGAGAGAGAGCACCAACTCTCCCTCGTCACTAGTAATGCGGGCTCCAAGCTAGTATTGACTTAGGTAATCAATAATGCCCTTTCCCATATAAGGGTAGAGTGGTTGCGCATGTAAGGTTGGGACAGTCGACAAATCTTAAATCTAATCCGTTTTCGAAAACAACACACACACTTGCCTCGGTACACCACTTCGTCATCAAGTGGCTACCCATCTCATCATCTCCCTCGGGCATAAGTGGCACCAGATGGGGTTTTCGAAAAGTCCTGTGAAAATGCTTTGTCTCCATTACCATGCATATTCCCGTCCCTTTTTGCGTAGCACTACTTTAGCATCCTATCTACTCCCACCGGCATAACCCTCATAAGGAGGTAGGGTCATGCACAATGCAAGTATCAACGAGGAAGTAACAGAGGCAACCCATCAAAGTGGTTTCCATCACATCATGATTCCGAAGCAACGCTAATAAAGTGCTATATGACATGCATAAAAAGGTTTCATAGACATGGTCAAAGGGCTGCTTGCCTTAGTCTTCAAGGGGAAAATCTAAGAAGGTGAAAATTACTAGTTATGGATTTGGAGTTGTGGAACAGGAGAAATGGATTTTCAAAGGCATATTTAAATGCTTAAAATCACATTTAAATATTTATAGTAAAGAAAAGTTGGTTGGATTTGAATGGAAGTTGCACCATTAAATAGGTTGCAATATTCTAGGAATTTAGAAATTGGACTTAATTTATTTGGACTATTATTTCTCCCTGTGGAATTTTTACAAGACAACAAGAAAAAGGAAAAAGGAGAAATGGCACTGTGCCACTGGGCCAGAGCAGCCGCAGGGCAGCAGGCCCAGCTAGCGGGCCGGCCCAGCCGAGCCAGCGCAAAGCGCGCGCTCCCGTCCACCCATTTCAAACCTGACGGGCGGGGCCTGCAGGTCAGAGAGAGGGGTGCGGGGACGAGGGAGAGGATGACAGGCGGGGCCCGCCTGTCATCACTAACCCGTGGACAGGGGGGTCGCGGTGCTCACCGGCGACGATGCAGGCCACGGCGAGCTCCCGCGAATGCGGGGATGGCTTCAGGGGACTGCCGCACGTCGGGGGGTGGTGGACTTGGCCGGCGGGGGTACCTGGTTCGCCGGCGATGAGGTCCGCGGTGGAGGAGCTTCGGGAGTCGACGGCTTCGGCCGTTTCAGGCTGCAAAAGAGAGGGGAAATGGAGGGGAAGTGATCAGTGGGAGGAGGCGGTTCCAGATCGGGGCAGAGGAGGAGTGGGGGTGGCCTGTACCTCGCGAACTCCGGCGAGCCGACGCGGCGGAGCTCGAGATCGATCTCGAGCTCGGGCGGTTCTGGGAAGGAGCTGGGGGTGCAGGGGGAGGTTCTGGTGATGCAGAGAGTGAGTGGTAAGGGTGGAAGGGCTCGGGAAGGCCTTATATAGCCGCACGGTGGTCCACCGTGGACCTGTGCGCCGGCGAGCTCGTTGTCGTCGCCACGGGTCACGGGGGCCTGGTTGGTTGTGTCTGAGGTGTTTGTGGGGGTCGACTACGCCCAGGGGAAGAAGAGAGGGGGCGGGGACAGGTCAGAGACGCCGCGCGTGTGAGCTCGCCCATTGGAGTGCTCGGGCGGCCGCCGCGCGTGCGAGCTAGGGCAAGAGGAGGGAGAAGGAGGAGGGGGCCGGCAGCGTGCCGTGTCCCAGACGTCGAGGCACCTCGGGGGACACGAGGGGGAGAGCCGAGGTGGCCGGATGTGGCTGGAAGGGGGTGGCTACAGTGCGGGAGCGCACTGTAGCGCGCTCCAGAGCGTGCAAATGGCTGCCATGGCATTGTTTAAAGGGCAGGGGCACGTCCACTAGTGTCTAGCAGGTCTAGGGGGGAGTAAAGAAGAGGAGGGGGGCATTGGATGCTGTCGGGGGGAATCGGCTTCCTCGAACACCTATGGGGACCGAGCCCCTTACTGGTTCGGCGGGGGGCGGAGGTTGAACGAAGAGCGGATCGAGGCGATACACACAAGGGATTTTACCCAGCTTCGGGCCGCAAGGATGCATAAAACCCTACTGCTGCTTTGTGGATTGTATTGTGTTCTTGTTCGGGAGCGCGTGGTGCTACAGTACACACGAGCCGCTGGCGAGACCGAGCGTGGCAATGGGTGTCCTCCTCCTCCTACGTGCGCATGGGGCCTCCTTTTATATGCTCAAGGGGTTACCCACAGGTGGCAGCGCAGGTGGGGGCAAAAATGGGAGAGTGCTGTAGTGGGTACAGCTGCCTGCACAGTGGCTGTACAATGCTACCATACTTAAACTCTGACGGCGGAGGACAAGGGCATTAAATGCCCGTCCGCGTCGCCCAGACGGTGCAGGGAAGTGGACCATCAGGAGCGCCACAGTTTGCCACGATGGCTACTCTATCAGCTTCGCTTCGCCACCGCATGCCCCTGGCTGCACAACCTCCCGCCACGTGCGCCTGGAATGCCCCCAGAGCGACACATTGGTGGGTGAGCTGGAGCGCAGGCACGGGGTGGTAACTTGCCACGGCGAACGCCTTGCCGCGGTGGATGCCTTGTCGCGCCCGGGAGCTTGTCGCTCACCGGGCCTTGCCAAAGCGCGGGACGCGCCGTGGCAAGGTCCTTGTCGTGCCGCGGTTGGCCTTCCCGGCAAGCTCCTCCTGCCGGGGTCTTGTGCTTCGAGCTGTCGTCCCAGCAAGCTCCTCTTGCCGGGGCCTGGCTCTCTTCGGGTGGCCTTCTCGGCAGGCTCCTCCTGCCGGGGCCTTGGCTCAAATACTTTGTTCTTGGATGGCCCAAAAAGGTACCACGGAGAGTCTTGGCGATCGCCTGGCAAGCCTTGCCGCGGGGTGCTACGACTGCCCGTGCACAAGTTCGGGATACTAAGGTACCCCTACTTTAGTACACCGACAGATGCCCTGGATGGCCACTGGAGTGAGGAGGGAGGTGAAGAAGAGGGGGAAAGTGGCTGTCCAGAGAGAGGAAGAGGGGGTTTTCACCGCTCAATTATTGAGCTAGGGACTTGCCATTGTTCCTGGAGGTGAAAGGGGTCTAGGGGGAGCCGTGGTAAAAAGTGGAGCTCACCAAGAATAGTGGAAGGGGTCCAAACAGTGGTTTTTGCAAAATGTCAGAAGGTGTTTGATGTTGGTTTGGTCAAGAAAATGATCTCCAATTGCCATGACACTTCACAAGGTGAAATGACACATATAATTAGGGCCTTCCACCAATTTGGAGCTTAATTGGGCAAAGTTGCCAATGCAACTTTTGTAAACCCTAGAAATGAGCAGAAATGGACTTGTGTAGATCTAGTTGAGCAAATCACTTCTCCTTGATGCACCACTTGGTGTAGTGGCCTCATTTGGTCATGTGAACATGCTCGCAAAAGTTGGGGTCAAGGAGAGAAAGTTGGTAGTACAAACTTGTTCAAATTTGATTATGGTCAGAGAGGGTTTTGGGGCACTTTGATCAAGATAAAATTCTCTCCAACTTGTGCCATTTGGTCTAGATGCATTATTACACCATTTGAGCATGTGCACCAAGTTTGAGAGCACTTGGACATGTTTGACAGTGCAAAGCTGTTCAAACTTGAAAAAAGACAGAAGTGGTTTTGAGAGGGTTTCATGAGGTTATACTGTTCTCCATGACATGATACTTGGCAAGATCATCAAAAATGTCATATGTGACATGCTAGAATTTTCTTGGATTTTTATGAAAATATTTCCTATAGAAATATTTCAAATCCTTGAAATGAGCAGAAATGGTTTTGGGAGGTTTTGTCCAATATTTTGATCATAACCATGTGTTGAAACTCATATATATGGAAAATATATGTCCATTGAGTCTCCCCAATTTTTCTCAAATATTTTTAAAGCTTTAAAATAATTTTAACCTATTTAAGACCATTTCTGGCCTTAAGAAAAAAGTCTTTAAATAAAATAGGAAAATAACTTTTAAAATTATATTTTTGTGGTTTCTGGGTATCCTATATCTAATAGGTGTCAAATATATCTTTGGAAATATTTTTACTGCCCTTAATTAAGTATTTGCAGTGAAATCCTCAATCCAGGGGTTTTTGGAAAACTAATTCTTAAAAAAAATACTTTTTGGCCAAATTATTTTTGTAAGAAAATACTATATTGCTCTATATACATGGCATGATCATTGGGCAGAAGTTTGGGACAAGGAGATGAAGTATAGAAGGTGGAGTAGTTGACTATAAAGAGCACTTGAAAAACCACTCAGAGAAAACCAACTTCAAAATAAAAGCCAATTAATGCAAAAGTTTTTGTTGGTCCAAATTTTCATGCTTTATTAATGCAAATGATATGTTACAAAATGCAGGGTGTGACACTTCCGTTCCACTGACCGCTGCTTCCCCAACTGCTCCTGTTGTCTTGGCGCGCGCCGATGTTTCCCCGCCTTCTTCTTCCATCTTGGAGCGTGCCACTGCTGAGCTGGACCGGCTGCGGCAGGATCTTCTCGGCGCCGACCCTTGCCTGGTGGCCGGGCGCATGGAACTGGCCTCGGGGTGGATTCGCTCTGACGCCTCGATTCGAGCGGCGCTGGTTCAGGCCTCAACGGCCTGTGACGGAGAGAGGGAGGCCACCCTCGAAGCGAAGGCCGCCCGAGACGCGGCCCTGGGAGAGGTGGTTGGAGTCCGTGGCCACTGCAAGGAGCTGGAGGACGAGCTGCAGGGTCCGCAGGACCAGCTCACGAGGGAGGTCCGCCTTCGCCAGGAGCAGGAAGAAGGCGCGAAGGCTCGTGAGGCGGCCATCGAGGATCGGGAGGCCAAGCTTAAGAAGCGCCGCACCCACCTAGGCGCGCTGAAGAAAGAGCTGGAGGTGACGAAGGCCGAGCTGGACCGCAAGGCTCGGGTTCTTGCCGAGGATCGCGTGGCCTTCGCAGGCATGGAGAAAGATGCTCATGCTTCGCTGAAGACACTCTACGAGAGCGGCCTAGAGAGCCCGCTGGCTGGTGACGAAGATGGCCCCGCCAAGCTGCTTCCCTTCCTGGTTAAGGCCCTTGGAGATGTCGCCCTTGGCCTTGGCCCCACGACTGAGGCCGAGGCGCGCGTCCTGTCTTCTGCTACACTGACGCGGGTCTTCGCCCACATCTATCTTCGCGATCCCGGCGCCGACCTCGACAGTCTGCTGGAGCCGGTGAGCGGCGAGGGTGCGGCCGTCGCTGTCGAAGCCGTGATGGGGCGCGCGGAGGCGCTGCTGGGGAAGTTCCGGGCCTTCAGCACCAGGCCAAAGTGAGGCGCCGCCAGCCCTACTGCTCCACGAAGCGAGGCCACTCCGCGCTGCCCCACCGCCGACAAGTGACTCCGCTGCCGCTCCTGTTCTTCTTTTACTTGCCGCCCATGCATCACACCTCGAGGAGGCATTTAAACTTGTGTTTGGTACTGAGATGACAGTATGGGCTGTAATATTTTTCTTTTAAATTCCTTGAGTTTTATGCTTTTCTTCCCTACTTGCATGTGTTCTACGCCGGCAGAGCCGGGCCACGCGCGTACCTCACCCAGCATTAGCCCCGACCGGAAACCAGGACGGGACCAAAGGAGTGAGGGGCTACGTGACAAGTTAGGCTCCTGAGTCGCGATGCTCAGGAGTCCCCCTTGGCGCACAAACTACAAGTAGGGGAGCGTGATGTAGGTGTATCTTCCGTTCTACGTCTGCGGAGCCTGACTCCACGCGTACCTCACCCAGTATAGCCTTTCGGAACTAAGGAGTGAGGGGCTACGGAGCCAGTTAGGCTCCTGAGTCGCGATGCTCAGGAGTCCCCCTTGACGCGCAAACAGCGGGCGGTGAGGTGAGATGCGAGTGGGACCACCGTTCTACGTCTGCAGAGCCCGGCCCCGCGCGTACCTCACCCAGCATAGCCTTTCGAAACTAAGGAGTGAGGGGCTACGGGACCAGTTAGGCCCCTGAGTCGCGATGCTCAGGGGTCCCCCTTGACGCGCAAATGGCCTTCATACCTTGGCTCCGCTCGGGGAGAGACGCGCGACGAACCAGGTCCGAGGGACCTGGCTGGGTGGCGTACGCCTGGGCGTGACCCAGTCGTAGCCCCCGTGCCTAGCCCCCTCGCGCGGCGCTCCCGAGGGGAGGCGTTGCGATGAGGCCAGCCACTGAGCTCTGGTCTCCCTGAGGTTAATGCGGCCCGGAGGCCACCCTCAGTTGTTTATCACCAGCGCGGAGCATAGCGCTTCCGTATGTGTACGGGCATAGCCGCTCCTCGGTAGTGTCGTTAGCCAGCGCGGAGCATGGTGCTTCCACTGGTACGTGGGAGGGGGCTCCCCTCCGGGAGGAGCCCCCCGGGGCGTGTACAGCCCTGCCCTGACACGTGGCCGGCACGGTAGGGCTAGAGGTGTATCTGGGAACCCGTGAGCCAGCGCGGGACTCACGAGGCCCTACCTCTAGGCGGGTTGCGCTTGGCACTGGGCCGTATCTTGAGATGTGTTCCTGCAAAATTCGGTTAGATGCCGGCACTCTACGTCCTCGGGTCCCGGCCCTCGAGCTTGTCTCAGTCGTCGCTGGTATGCCACGTCGCGATGCCGTGGACAAGGCCAGAGGGTGAGGGCTGGAGAGCCGGTAAGAGCCCTGAGTCGCGATGCTCAGGCACCCCCCCTTTAACGTGCAAGTGGTCGACATGGAGAAGAAGAGTTGTAGTGGACAGGCATCAAGCGATCAAGCATGATAGGCGGATGCATAGTTTGAAATAAACGCGAGGGAGATACACGCCGCTGGGCCTAGCCCAAGCGGCTTGGGGATGATGCAGCCCGAGGGGCGCCCCCAACAAAGCAAGCTAACGATCGAAAACTAAAAATGGATACACGCCGCAGGGACGGACCCACGCGGCCTGGGAGTAATGCAGCCCTAGGAGGGCGCTCCCAGCTGGGAATGGAGCTTGAAAGATGTCACCCGAAGATGTCGATGGCGAAATGGCGTTGGTGCGGCAGACTCGGTGGGTTGCGGAAGCCGATCCTCACGAGCCCCCAGGCCCTGGGGCCTCGGGAGGCTCCGGAGGCGCTGGTGGCTCCTCGCGAATCATCTCCATCTCCGCCAGGACTGCGGAACGCCCGTCTTCCCGAGTCTCCATGATGCCCCTCATGAGGTGCTGGTACGCAGCAGCCACGCTCGGCAAGCCGTAAGGCATGCGAACATAGCTGTGGGGTGGACCTCCGCAACGCCCCACTTGTGAGGGCCAGAGGCGCTCCGTCGTGGCGACTTGATTGAGCCCTGGTACGTCGATGCAGACACCCAGCCCACCATCCTCTCCTGGATGGGGAGCCACAGCCGGCAAGCGGCGGCAACCTCTCATGATTTTCGACTCCTGTAATTCTTGAACGGCCTGGTTAACGAACTCCTGCTGGTCTGACTCTGCTTGCTTCGCTCCTTCTTGAGGGAACGTGCTTCGAAGCACGCCTCCACGTGGTGCCCAAGCGCCTCCCTGGACAAGCACAAGCCCTGAGGGGCCTGCCTCCTGAGGGGCAGAGCCTGACGATGTCTTCTTCTTCTTGGGTGTGGTCTCGGGAAGCCTCCTGCTTCCGTGATCTGGGTCTTCCAGCGACGCGGCCTGAAAGGCTCGCTCCAGGGAACACACTGCATCCCTCTCTTCACATGGCACCGTGATGACGCCGCCACTCCCTGGCATCTTGAGGACATTGTAGCCGTGATGAGTTACGGCCATGAACTTGGCCAGCGCTGGGTACCCGAGGATGGCGTTGTACGGCAGGCGGATGTGAGCGACGTCAAAGTCGATGAGCTCGGTGCGGTAGTTGCTGCGGGCCCCGAAGGTGACAAGGAGGCGGACCTGCCCGATCAGGATTGTGGAACCGTCGGTGACTCCGGAGAAAGGCTTGGTTGGCTGAAGCTGGTCATAGGGCACTTGGAGGTTGTCGAATGCTTCCACGGACAGGACGTTGAGCCCTGCTCCACCATCGATGAGGGTCCTGGTGACCAGTACGTTGCTGATGACTGGGGAGCAAAGCATCGGGAGGACCCCGGCTGTGGCCGCGCACTTGAGCTGATCTGCTGAGCTGAACGTGATGGCGCACGCCGACCACTTGCGGGGGCGCGTTGCTTCGAGCTTGGGGAGGACTGCATTGACTTCACGGGCAAACTGCTTGAAGATGCGTTGGGAGGCTGGGGCTTGAGCTCCGCCTAGGATGCAGGCGATTGCGCGCGGCTCCTGGAAGCCCCCAGCCCCTTCGTCTTGATGGCGGTCTTCATTCCTCCTTGGCTGAGGGGGCAGTGGAGGGAGGCCTGCGTTGCCATGAGGTCGGTCCTCACGAGGCTGATCCCTCCAGTCCCCCTCGCGAGGCAGGTCCTGCCAGCGGTCCTCGCGAAGTTGGTCGCGCCACCCCTGGCGCAGGCCGCGATCTTCCCAGCGTCTTGGGTTTCTTCCTCCTCCTCGGCCGTAGCCCCGGTCGGCGCGGTCAGGGCGACGGCCGATCCTCCCGTCTCGCACAGCGCGGAGTTCTTGACATTCGTTGGTGTTGTGGGTGTGGAGGTCGTGGTACACACAGTACCGGCTGCCCCTGGAGGATTCGGGCAGATCCTTGCCCCGCTTGGTGTCCGGTTCTGTCGCGAGTACGGCAGCCCCCTTGCGCTTCACGTCCTTGGCCTTGGGCTTCTTCTCTTCTGGATCTGTGGCAGGCAGCTCGAGAAGGGAGAGACGTCCCTCCTCAGCCCTGGTGCACTTGGTTGCCAAGTTGAACAGCTCCAGGGAGGTGCAGAGGTCTTCATGCATCGCCAGCTCCTCCTTCATCTTGACGTCGCGCACGCCATCGGAGAAGGCCGAGATGATGGCTTCCTCGGACACCTTGGGGATCTTGAGGCTTGCACTGTTGAAGCACTGGATGTACTTTTGCAGGGTCTCCCCAGGTTGCTGCTTGATGCAACGCATGTCGCTCACGGCGGGCGGCCGGTCGCGAGTACCTTGGAAGTTGGCGATGAAGCGGGCGCGCATCTGGTCCTAGGAGGAGATCTTGCCTGGAGCCAGATTCAGGAGCCAGGTGCGGGCTCCTTCCTTCAGCGCCATGGGGAACCAATTCGCCATGACCTTTTCATCCCCGCTGGCAGCTTCGATGCCCAGCTCGTAGAGCTGGAGGAGCTCTGCGGGATCAGTCGTGCCGTCGTAGCGAGGAGGCAGGTCCGGCTTGAACTTGCCGGGCCACGCGACGCTACGCGGCTCGGTGGTGTAGGCGCGGCAGCCCGCGGTGGCCACGGGACATTTCGATTGAGGGAGAGCTTGGCCTTGCGGGCCCCCTTGAGCCACAGTTGGGAGCAGCGTGGGGTCTTGACGTGCCGGAGCTGGAGCAGGGTCGCGGCGAGCCGGAGCAGGGAGCGCTCGGGCAGCCTCTTGCGGTCGGGGTACTTCTTGGCAGCTCCGCTCTTGCCGGGCTGGCGCCTGACGGAGCGGGTTCCGCCCAGGGGCCATGCGCCTTGGAGCCATGGTGTTTTCTTGGAGTGGAGGTGGCTGGTACGCCCCCGGAGCTTCATTGCCCGCGTGTGGCAGGGTGCGGCACAGCGGAGCGGACGGTGCAGGAGAGCCCCCTGCGGCGCGGACGAGCTCAGCGACGCGGTCGAGCCACTCTTCGTAGACGTCGTCGACGGGACGGTAGCGCAGGAGCTCGCTTGCCGCGATGAGTGCAGCTCGAGCCTCCAAGGGCGCGCGGAGTGCGTGGGACGAAGAGCCAGCTAGCGTGAGCGATGGAGTAGCGGTGCAGCCGTCTCGCCGCACGGACGGGTGCTGAGACGATGCTTGTTGCTCGTCCCCCGCCGGGCCGGTGGCGGCGTTGACGGCGGGCGACGGGGAACAACGAGGACGCTCGCCGACGGGAGCTGTCTGGGCGACGCAGGAAGTGATGGCGGCCGGTGCTCGGCGCGGGCCCGACGAGCGTTAGACATGGATGCGACGGTCGGAGGAGAACGGAGCGGTGGAAGAAAGATTTCGGTGCACCCCTACCTGGCGCGCCAAATGTCGGATCGTGGGTTCTGGCAGACCCTTAAGGTTCGAACTCTGGGGTGCGTGCGGAGATTCTGCCCTCTACCTCTCCGTCTCGCAAGGATCTAAACTGCCAAAAGAACAACACAAAAGACACAGAGTTTATACTGGTTCGGGCCACCGGTGTGGTGTAATACCCTACTCCAGTGTGGTGAGGTGGATTGCCTCTTGGGCTGATGATGATGAACAGTACAAGGGAGAACAGCCTCGCGAGGGCGTGTTCTAGTTGGGACGATGAACCGCTAGGGGAGTTCAGCCGCCCTTGTCTCTCTCTCTCCTTGCTCGGATTCTGGATACCAGATGCCTCTACCCTCGGGGTGGCTAGTCCTATTTATAGGCAAAGGCCCTGGGCCTCTTCCCAAATATTGAGCGGGAAGGGCGCCAACAATCGGCCAATTCGAAGGGGAACATACAGTACACTTATCCTGACCAAAGTTGGTCCTCGCCTGCCAAAGGCCCTATGGTGACGCCGCTCTGGGCTCCACGATGAGCTCATTCCCACCGTTGGACTGGTCTTGGTCTCGTTGCACCAAAATGGATGCCTTTGCTTGATCCTCTCGCCTGCGCTTGCCCCCTTTGCACCAAAGAGGAAAGGGAGGACACTGTGCGGTCTGGCGCCCGCCTGGCACCCTTGGTCATCATGGCTTGCGTCATTGGCACCTCGCGAGGTACCCTGCCTTGATCTCTCCGCCTCCTCGTGAGCCAGCCAGAGGAGGCCGCGCCTGAGGAAGCTCTACGTCGTCCTCCCCGCGAGGCTTGGCCCCTCACAAGGGTCTTGAGTCTCGTGTTGATGAAGATGGGCTGTACTGGACCTCCATTTGAGCCACGCCGCAGGCCGCGGACAGGCAAGTCTGGGGACCCCCGTTCCCAGAACGCCGACAGTTGTGCCTTGAGGATTTTGCTTTGAGGCATTGGCGGCAGAGTCGTGAGTGGCAGATTCATCATTGGTGAAGTAAGATGCAGCTTTGCAGAACTGACCATCCAATGGACGAATGCCTTCATTAATAACAGCAGTGGCCTTGCCCTTTTCATCAGCTGAGGAAAATGTCCGCTTGAGGACTTCAATGGGGGGCAAGTAGCTGCCATGGTTGAGTGTGTCAGCCTTGTAATTGATTGAAGACCTTAATATGAGGAATCTCATAATCCAGGGAGCGTAAGGCTTCAATTCAAAAGGGGACAATGCAACATTGGCCAGAGTCCTCATGAAGAAATCATGGTAGTTGACAGGAACGCCATGAATGATGTTGAATAGAAGATTCTTCATGATACCAACGACCTCTTCTTCATTAGAGTCGTGGCCCTTGATTGGACTCAAAGTCTTGGTCAAGATGCAATAGACAGTCCGTGGCACATATAGCAATTCCTTCACGATGAATTTGGTCCTTGGGGCTTGACCGGGCTTCAGCGGCTTCATCAACACTTGCATGTAGTGGTTAGTGAGTTCAGGTTCATGATATATACAACATGCGCCTACAAGGGGAGGACTGATAGGCAAGGCATGAAGTAATTCAGAGGCCCGTGCTTTGAAGTGAGTGTTCTCTGTCATCCAATCCAACACCCAAGAGTTCACATCTTCAGCATTTCGTGTGATGTGCAGTGTTGCATAGAACTGAAGAATTGGTTCTTCATTCCAATCAAATATATCTGTGCAGAAGTTGAGCAGTCCAGCATCATGAAGAACACTGAGGACTGGCGTGAAGCAAGGCAGTGATTCCATGTCCACGTGAGGAATATGCTCATGGTCAAAGACTCTTTCCTTATCAAAAAAGTAGTGAAGAATAGAAGTTTGCTTGGCTGGCAGTTCAGAAACACTTACTTCTAAGACGAGCAGAGTCATAGGGGTTGTAATATGTGAAGAACACATGCTCGTGGAAGAAGTCATCAGCCTTGAAGGTTTGCTTCTTAGAGAAGGGATTCTTTTGCTTGGGCTGAGGAGTATCAGTCAAAGGTATCACAGCCTCAGGAATCACATTCTTAGGAACCACACGCTGAGGAATTTCAGTTTCAGTTGCAGCCTGGGTCTTCATTTCTTCAGCATCATTTTCATCAGCACTAGTGGCTGGAATTTCTTCATGAATGGGCAGAGTGGTGCGAGGTTCTTCAGAGGCCATTAGAACTTTAGTGTGCACTGGGGACTGAGGGATTTGTTGCAGTGGCGTGAACAAAGGAGAGTTGGGGTGCTGACTTTCCCAAAATTCATCATTCATTACAAGTGTGGTGCTCCCAATGTCCACGTCTTCCTCTTCTTCACTTAGTTCTTCAACGCCAGCCTGTTCAGCTATGAACTAAGGCATAGGCGATGACATGATTGGGGTTGAAGGGATATTATCCGCTTCAATTTCTTCGTCCAACTGCTCTGAAGAAGCAGCAGAAGGAACATCTTCATCAGATCCACTTGGGATCTCATAATCTTCACCAAAAGAAACGAGTTCCTTTGATGACATGCTTGAGACAGGAATAGCATCAATTGGATTCTCAAATGAGCTTGTCAATGTCTTCATCTTCTTTGGTGCTGAAGACTGAGATGAAGTAGATGCTTTCCTCTTCTTCACTTCTGCTCGTTCCGCAACTTTGGTTTTCTTCGCTTTTGATGCAGAAGGAAGAACTGAACTTGGTGTTGGTGCAGGAGGAGCAGAGGAAATGTTTCAGTTTGCCTTGTTGGTTCAGATTCTTCAGGCTCAGCGGTTGATGCCTCAGCTGGCCTGACTTGTTCTTCAGGCGCAACACTAGTGGTTGCCCTGGCAATGTCATCAGCGGCTAGAATGCAGTCATCAGCCCTGGTACTAGCAGTTTCATCAGCAGCCTGATTTTCATCAGCGGTGCTGGCATGTTCTTCAGTCAGCTGAGCAAATGCTTCAGCCTGAAGAGATTCAACCCTTGAAGTGAATTTTTCAGTTAACTTAATAAATCTGACCTTGGCTCTGAGCCAGTCAGCATAGTAGCGATCAAATTCATCACTGAGATTTTTGATCTCAGATTGCAGAGCTACAAGTTCATCAGTTGTCATTTTGACAACATTCTTCTTCAACAAGCGCTCCTTTTTGTACTGAGCTTTCTTTAGCTGCCTGGCCTTCTCAACTTTCTATTTTTCTTCGCCAATGAAGGCGGTCAGCATGTGACTTTGGCCAGGAGTCAGCTTGAAGTCAGGCACATGTGTGTTGGGGTCCTTGTGCCAGAGATCAATGTACTCAAGGATCAACTTTGGATCCAGTAAGAGAGGAACTTCAATTCCTTTGGCTCTAGACGCCCTCTACTGTCTATCTCTGATGATTTTGGCAAGTTCCTCATCATCAGCTTCGTCTTCATCAGACGACACTTGAAAGGCAACCTGCTTCTTGTGAGGACTTGGTCTAGAGCCTCGTCCAGCAGTGGCCTTGGTCTTCAGCAGAGTTGGGCCTGTTGAGGAATGCGGAGGAGCTGAAGAACTTGCAGAGGCTCCTAAGGCAATTGATTTGCCTATGGTCCTTTGACACGAGGCGAGATGCACAGGTGCTGAGGACTTTGCCGGCGGAGCTGAGGGTTTTGGAGGAGCTGGAGCAGCATGAGGAATTTGTTGTGAGGGCTTTGCAGAACTGGGCCATGAGGGCATTTCTGAGGTGCTTGGCAGTGAGGTCATTGAAGCAGAGACACAGGGCTTGTGTGCAGGCTTCTTGGCCATAGCCTTCTTGGGCTTGCTAGCAGAGGCCTCAGCAGTGGCAGCAGTAGAATCTTCATTGAATTTCTTCACTGCCTCTTTTGCCATTTTGGCTAGTTTAGCTTGATGCTTGGCCCATTCCTTGGTGAAATCCTCACCTCTTCTCATGCTAGAGGGATCAGCAACTTGGCTTGGTGCCAATGGAGGTCTTGGGCATGGAGGGTGTCCTGCGAATTTCTTCATGTACTTGGGAGTCACATATTTGTACTCCCTCCATTCTCTGGCCCATCTCCTCTCTATCCTCTAAATGCACTTGGCGCTCATCCTTTGTTTCATGAGGAGGAGTGCAGTACCCTGCATAGATGTCATCTAGAATCTCAAAAGCATTGTTGACTTCCAATTTCCCAGCCATTTTCTTCAGCTGAGGATTCTGAACAATTGATTTCTTTAATGAGGTATGTAACTTTTCTTCGAGGAACGCTGCAAATGAGTTAAGTTGATGAGAACCTAGTGATTCAGCAGCGGACATGTGTACCTATGAACAGAGTATAGGTGTGAAGAATTTGGAGAGGTCATATGCGTTCTTAGAAGTTTTTGCAAAAAGAACAAGTTTGAGGAATTTGACCAGATGTATCTTGAGGAATTTCACTAAGCGTTCTTTGACTTAGGTTTGAGAGTTGTATACATTGGAAATCCACACAATTGAGGAATCTTGAAGAAAAATGTAGCTTAGGTAAACAGATCAAGAACTGATGTTTGTTTGAGGTGTTTAGAGTGTGAAGATTGAAGAATAAACACCTTTTGAAGATTTTTCGAAATCAAAGGAATCAACAAGGGCAGTAAAAGTAACTTTTAATTACCCTTGACGAAGAACACGACGAACTACGAATAGTAGTTTTGAAGCTCGTCGGTTCAGATCTTCCACGCCCTAACTTGGCAGAGGAATACAACTACGGCGCCGGTGGCGGCGGCGTGAAGAAATCCGCGGTCGGCGCGAGTACGATGGCGACAAGGTCAAGGAAGCGAAGCTCTTTCTCACCGACAACGATGGAAATAGAGGTGGCGCTAGGTTTTGAGAGCTCGAGCGAGGGAGTGTGGTCGAGTGGAGTAAAAACAGTATGAGGAGGGTGAGGGGTATTTATAGCCGAGGTGAAAAACCGCTTGCCCGAGGAAAATGGACGAACGTGCCCCTGACCCTTCTCATTCGTGCGACAAGTGTCACCCATGTACAGAGAGGTGGAGATCATGTGAGATTGTGGGTGAATAGATAAACATATCGTGGAATGTGGAACGGTTCGAGAGGCAAAAACCAAAAATTCAGAGTAGAATATTTTAATGTTTCGTTCACAAATTCTTCACCTGACAAGGACACAGTGAAGATTTTGAATGGGTTTCAAATAGAACGCACATGAAGAATTTGTGAACAGACTAGGTTGAGTTTAGCATCGAGGGGGAAGGGTCCGATCACATTCACTTAGCAGAAAAAAGCAACTTGAAGAATTAGAAATAAGTGAATGCTGTAGAGGACATAAACTCATATATTTATATAGTCAATGAAGAAAAACGACGGAAACATTGAAGATAATGCAAAGTTGAAGAAATTGAACAACTGAGGAATTTCACAACTGGAGAAAAAAAACTCAAATTGAAGATTTTCAACTTTTGTTGGTGGCCTAACCCACCGTATAAGAATGCTAATTTCAGACACCGCGTACAATTGTCATAGGGCTCTGAGAGTCAAATTCTTCATTGATTTCTTCACACTTATGGTGTTAGTCTTCATTGATTGAAGAAAAACGTTACTTCGTGTGTTGCACATCTAAGTCATCAATTTTGCATAAGTGTTAGGATGTGTGTCCTTTTCAAAGGACATTCAAAGATTCTAAGATATTTAGCTCACACCGCAACTTGCTAAATCTCTTCTCATCCAAGGGCTTTGTGAAGATATCGGCTAGCTGTTCTTCAGTCTTCACATGCTCGATAGAGATGTCGCCCTTCAACACATGATCACGAAGAAAATGATGACGAATCTGAATGTGCTTAGTCTTCGAGTGCTGAACCGGGTTATGGGCAATCTTGATGGCACTCTCAATATCACAATATAGTGGCACATTCTTCACATTGATGCCGTAGTTCTTGAGGGTTTGCTTCATCCATAGCAATTGAGCACAGCACGATCCAGCAGCAATGTACTCAACTTCTGAAGTAGAGAGTGATATGCAGTTCTGTTTCTTCGAGGACCAACATACCAAGGATTGTCTGAGGAAATGACATGTGCCTGATGTTGACTTGCGGTCCACACGATCACCAGCATAGTCAGAGTCTGAATATCCAATGAGATCAAAAGCCGAGCCCTTGGGATACCATAATCCAAGTGTTGGAGTGTGAGCTAGATATTGAAGAATATGCTTCACAGCCTTATGGTGTGATTCCTTCGGTGTAGCTTGAAAGCGGGCACACATGCAAACACTAAGCATAATATCTAGCCTAGATGCACATAAATACAATAAAGAACCAATCATGGAGCGGTATACCTTTTGATCAAAGTCAATAACATTTTCATCAGTGCAAAGTTGGCCATTTGTGGGCATAGGGATTTTAACGCCTTTGCAATTTTGAATGCCGACTTTCCTCAGTACATATTTGAGGTATTTCTCCTGGGATATGAATATGCCATTGCGTTGTTGACGTATCTGAAGACCTAAGAAGAATTTCAGTTCTCCCATCATAGATATTTGATATTCTTCACTCATCATATAGGCAAATTCGTCACTGTAACGTTGGTCAGTACAACCAAAGATAATATCATCAACATATATTTGACACATGAATAATTCATCATCATAGGTTTTGGTGAAAAGTGTTGGGTCAAGTGAACCGGGTTTGAAGCCTTTCTTCATGATGAATTCCTTTAAAGTATCATACCACGCCTGAGGGGCCTGCTTGAGGCCATAGAGGGCCTTAGTGAGTCTGAAGACTTTGTCAGGATGCTTTGGATCTTCAAAACCTGGTGGTTGAGCAACATATACTTCTTCCTCAAGCTTACCATTGAGGAATGCACTTTTCACATCCATTTGATACAAGTTAATATTATGATGGTTAGCATAAGCAAGTAATATGCGAATAGCCTCAAGTCTAGCAACGGGTGCAAAAGTTTCATCGAAATCAATTCCTTCAACCTGTGTGTAGCCTTGAGCTACAAGTCGTTCCTTATTCCTCACCACAAGGCCATTTTCATCTTGCTTGTTGCGGTAGATCCATTTTGTGCCGATGATATTATGCTTGCGAGGGTCTGGACGTTTGACCAGTTCCCAGACGTTGTTGAGCTCGAACTGATGCAATTCCTCTTGCATAGCTTGAATCCACTCATGCTCCAGAAATGCTTCATCTACCTTAGTGGGCTCTATGATAGAGACGAAAGCAAAGTGCCCACAAAAGTTAGGCAAATGTGAAGCTTTTGAGCGTGTGAGAGGACCTGGTGCGTTGAAGTCGCTAATGATTTTCTCAATCTGCACTTCATTTGCAACTCAAGGATGAGTGGGTTGGCAACGAGGAATTGGATCAACATTTTCTTGAGAGCCATTTTCCTCAGGTGCACCAGCATGATGTTCTTCATGGTTTGGATTAACTTCTTCAGCAGATTCTTTGGTAGGAATGACATCCTAAGTAGCCTTGAACTTGATGGTTTCCTCAGGAGACTGTTCATCTAGCACAGGAGGTAGGTGCTCTCTTTGCGAGCCATTAGTTTCATCGAACCACACATCTACAGTTTCAACAACCTTGTGGAGAACGGTGTTGAAGACTCTGTAGGTGTGCGAGTCCTTTCCGTAACCAAGCATAAAACCTTGATGTGCTTTCTGTGCAAATTTAGAATTGTGATGAGGATCTCTAATCCAACATTTAGCACCGAAGACTTTGAAATAACTCACATTGGGTTTCTTGTCAGTGAGAAGTTCATATGCAGTCTTCTTGAAGAATTTGTGAAGATATACCCTGTTGATGATGTGGCACGCAGTATCAATTGCCTCTATCCAGAAATGACGAGGTGTCTTGTATTCATCAAGCATAGTGCGAGCCATCTCAACAAGAGTCCTGTTCTTGCGCTCCATGACGCCATTCTTCTGAGGAGTATAAGGAGCAGATAACTCATGAGTAATACCAAAATCATCAAGATAGTCATAAAGACCAGTATTCTTGAGCTCAGTTCCATTGTCACTTCTGATGTGCTTGATCTTCACACGAAAGTTGGTTGAAGCCCTCGAGGAAAATCGTTTGAAGACTTCCTGCACTTCACGTTTGTAAGTGACGATATGTACCCATGTGTAACGAGAGTAATCATCAGCAATAACAAAGCCATATAGAGATGCTTCATTAGTGAATGTAGAATAATGGTTAGGACCAAAGAGATCCATGTGAAGTAATTCAAATGGTCGAGTGGTTGTCATGATAGTCTTCGCTGGATGCTTGGCCTTGGTCATCTTTCCAGCTTCACAAGCTCCGCACAAGTGATCCTTGAGGAATTTGACATTCTCAATGCCAATGACATGCTTCTTCTTCGCGAGCGTGTGCAAGTTCCTCATACCAGCATGACCAAGTCGTCGATGCCATAGCCAGCCTTCTAAAGCTTTTGCAAGTAGACATATAGCTGGTTGTGGTCCTGTAGAGAAATCAACAATATACAGATCTCCTATCCTAAAGCCTTCGAAGACTTTCGAATGGTCAGCTTCCATGATCACAACACAACGATACTTGCCAAAGATAACAACCATATCAAGATCACAAAGCATTGAGACTGACATGAGGTTGAATCCTAAGGACTGGACAAGCATGACTTTGTTCATGTGTCGATCCTTTGAGATCGCAACCTTACCTAGACCCAATATCTTGCTTTTGCCTTTTGTCAGCGTAGGTGATATGCTTCAGATGCGATGGATATAAGGGAGCGTCCATCAATAGATTCTTGTCACCAGTCATGTGATTTGTACATCCACTATCGAGGACCCACTCAGTGGCTTTGGGTTGATCATCCTGCAGATGAATTAGTGCAGCTTACGAACTCATATACTTCATCAGTGAAGAATATGACATCAAATTCATCAGATCAATTTCATCAAGCAATAGAACAGATAAAGCAGTATGAGGACGTGAGAAATGAAAGTTCATTTCTTCATGATTAGCTTGCGTCCTTTCGAGCATATTCAGGTCTCCAGCAAATTCTTCAGACGTTTAAGTACGTCCGGAGACCTGACCCTGCATAAGAGATTAGTTCTTTTTCTTCACCACCCACATCTGAAGGGGTGGCAAAGAGTTCATAATTCTGCGAGCTCCATAAGAGAAAGGTGGCGTAGAAGCCATTCCACTTCGTTGCACATAAGAGGAGTTAGGATAAGCATATGAGTAAGCAAAGAAATTCTTCGAGGACTTATGAACATAATGGTTAGAAGAATAATGCTCATATTCATAGCACTTAGATCTTCCCTGCGAAACAGAAGTGTTAGCACGATGATGTTCAGATGAGGATTTTGATCCTTTTGAGGAATTTGATCCACGTGAGGAATTCGGTCCGTATGAGGACTTGGATCTATATGAAGAATTTGATCTGGGGTTACTATTCTTCACAGGTGGTGTCATGATGACATTCACCTGAAGACTTTCAAGGCACCTTTTGGGAACCCAGATTTTCTTCATAGGAGAACCGTTCCTCAGTTAGTGCCAACATATCTAGCAAATACTTCACCATTCCGGTTTTTGAACAGCTTATAGTTGGAGTCAAATGACTCATCAAAAGAATGAGGAGATTCACATGTAAAGCCAGATAAAGTAGATGGATCAACTGGAGGTCCCTTTGCGGCAATCCATGAGGTTTTGGGGTATTGCTCAGGCTTCTAGTATGTTCCATCAGCATTGAGTTTCCTCTCAAAGGCAATACCCTCTTTCCTAGGGTTCCTGTTGAGGATCTGCTTTTTAAGCACATAACAAAGAGCATGATGCCCTTTGAGGCTTTTGTACATGCCTGTCATATACAATTCCTTCAGCCATGCATTGTGAGTGATACTAGCAATATCCTCAGATGAGGAATTAGTGATAGCAGAGACAGGTGAAGAATTTGCAGCTATAGAAGCATTTGAACTTTCTGGTGACGAATTAGCAGATTCACATTCAATGCACTTCAAACACGGAGGAATGAATTCTTCCTGAGCAGCGCTGATTTGTTGAGCAAGTAATGAATCACGCTCCTTCTAAAGATCTTCATAACTCACCCTTAGCTTCTGAAGATCTTGCTTTCTTTGAAGAAATTCATAAGAAAGCTTCTCATGATCAGATAAGAGAGTGTTATGATGAATTTGAAGGTTGTCAAACTTAGACTAAAGTCTCTGAAGATTTTTAGTCAAGGTTTTACTGCGATCCATTTCTTCACCCAACATATCATCACTTTTATCTAACATATTTTTAACCTTTTCAAAAACCTTTTGTTGTTTCACATCAATCTTAGCAAGTTTAGAGTATCTAGGCTTGAGGTTTTCATTAGATTCATCCTCACTTGATTCAGAGGAGGGATATTTGAGTACCTTGGCACCTTTTTCCATGAAGCAATAGGCTGGAGCGTGGTCATCATCGTCGTCATCAGCCTTGTTGTGGAAGCCATTTTCTTCAGTGTTGAAGATGGACTTGCTGACGAACGCAATAGTGAGGGCTAGGCTGGCCACACAAGATTCTGATTCCACAGATGTCTCCTATTCATCATGTTCCTCAGATTCAGCTTTAGAGGATTTTTCCTTGCCAATGAATGCCCGAGCCTTCTTAGAGCTGCTCTTCTTGTGAGATGAAGACTTCGAGGATTTTGATGGTGAAGACTTTGAAGATTTCTTCTTCTTTGAGTCATCAGAATTGTAATCCTTGTATTTCTTCTTCTTTGATTCCTTTTCCCATTGAGGACAGTCTTGAATGTAGTGACCAGGTTTCTTGCACTTGTGGCACAGTCTCTTCTGGGTACTGTAGCCTACCGCCAGACCCTCTGGTGGTAGGCTGCTGTGTGGTGGATAAGGTGGGGTGGGGCTGGATATTGGCTCCCCCTCCTCAACCACTCATTCAGGCCACTTCACCTCTCCACCGAGCTCAAGTCTCCTCCCCCCTCTTTCTTTGAAGCACAAGAGCCTCCCAAATCTCTCTCATTTGTTTGAGATTTCTCCGGTGGATTCTTACCATTTTCATCACTCAAGGTAGCTCTCTCATTTCCCCTCATTTTGGTTGGTTGATATCTTTGCATTTTCTCATTTGATTGCAAACCCTAACTCATCATTTTGGTGTGGTCACATCAATTACTATCATCTATTTAGGTTTATGTTTGTGATTTCCTTATGTATGATGTGCTTAGAATTGCTTGTACAACAGTTTGTCTACCTAGATCTAGTGCTAGTCTTAGTGTACATAATTGGGGTTGGGTTAGGCTTAAGAAAGCAATAAAACCTAAGTTACTTTAATAGCAACTTTTCAAAATGTAGGATGGCACCGTTCGTTTTCTTTGAAGCTTCTGCTGAGGCGGCGGCGAACCGTGAAAGCAAATTGATTGAGGAAAAGATGAACTTGTGGGTTGAAGACATTGATGCGTTGAATGCGGAGTGTAGAGCCTTTTCACATTATTATTTCAACAATGACCGTTCCGAAAATTTTATCAAAAAAAAGGAGAGGCAGATGAACAAGCTCCAGACGGTGGAAAAAAATTGTAGGCGTGATCTTGCAATACAAATTGCATTGTGTGTGACAAGGGGGAATATGCTGAGATAGACATGGGAAATCATGGTCAGGTCATTGATTGGTTAGTTCGCCAACCATTCTCGTCGGACGAGAACCGGGCTTCTCGTTGGGCATGGGTCAAAGAAAGAAATGATGTTATTTGTTGCAACCCGGGACCGTACGCCACATAGAATTGCATGAGGCTATGTAATCTTTGTCATTTGGACTGTAATGACATATTGACATGTACCCTTTGCTTGGTCGTCATTTGAAATACTATGACTTGTACCCTTAACATTTCAACTCATTAAGAACTTGATGTTGTATGTCATATAAAGTAACCAAGTGTTGTACTCCACTGAATTTATTTTCTGTTTTGGTCTATGTCATCTTAAACACGTATATTCATGTAGGATGGACATTGGATCCATGACTATGAACATAGAGTGTGAGAAGGTCATGTCGGAGCGACACCATCGCTTGACGAGGGAATGTGAAGCATGGTTGAAGAGTTGTGATGAGGCAAATGCGGCCATGAAGGATTTCAGCAAGTATTACGTTATCGAGGAACCTTCTGATGCTAAGGAGAAAAAAGCTTTCTGAAAGCTTGTGAAAGAGAAAGAGAGGATGCTCGATGAGCTACAAGACCGGGAATATGCTTGGAGACATGTCTTGGCAATTGAGATTGCGTTCACTTCAAGCAAAGAAGAATTCTGTGAATGGACTTTTGAGGAAACCCCGCCAGGTCATAGGATGGGCAATCAAACAAGGTGTGTCAGAGAATCCCGCCCGCCGTGCCGCATGGGCTTGCTTCCGTGAAACAAATGGTGTGTTGGGTCATTAGGCAGGACCCACAGACTTTCAACTGAAGCGTAATCAAGCGTGTGATGATCAAATTGAACATCTGATAAGTATGAGAAATACGTTACCTGTTTAGAAAATGTGCCGTTTAGCATGAGTTATTAGTTTCAACCGATGTCATCCGGACCGGGTCATGTTTTAATAAGCTTGAACATGTGTTATTCGTGGATGTAATGAACTATGTTGAGTTGAGTTATGTATGTGCTTGTGAGATAATAATTCTAATATTTGATAGAATTGGGTATATTATTCTAACATTCGACAGGTGGGGCAAAACAGAGGGGAGGAGAGGGATCAAACCCTACCGCCACAGGCTCTGGCGGTAGGTCACAGGACCCTACCACCGAGGAGCATGGCGGTAGGGGGGGGGTAAATGTTCTGTGACGGTAAAAATGAGCACCCTGGCGGTAGGGTGGACCCTACCGCCACAGGCAACGGCGGTAGGGTTGTCCCTACCGCTAGGGCGCTCGTTTTTACCATCACAGAACGTTTACCCCCCTACCGCCATGCTCCCCGGCGGTAGGGTTCTGCAACCTACCGCCAGAGCCTGTGGCGGTAGGGTTTGATCCTACCGCCAGGTGGCTTGTTTTCCTCGTCACAGTAGGTTGCCCACTAGCATCTTCTTCAACATGAGGAATAGCATCTTCTTCAACATGAGGAATAGCATCTTCTTCAACATGAGGAATAGCATCTTCTTCAACATGAGGAATAGCATCATGACGGAGTACTATGGCGCTAGCATTGATATGATCTTCATTGGGTTGGCTACTTGGTGGTTGGCTAGAACAATTGGGGACGTACACCTCGGCACTATCATCATGTATTGGGGAGGATGCATTGCGGTTGAGATCAATTTGCAAAGGAGGAGGAGGATCAACCTTTATAACAAAGATCTCAAGAGACTTGTCTTGTGATGCGTCTACTTTTTCCTTGTACATATTCCAATGCAATTGGGAGGTGATGGGCATACTCTTTAATCGGGACTTTACTCCCAATCCAACGTCATACCTCCCAATAAGCTTAACCTCGGCATTTGGGTCATTCCAATGTAAGACGCTTCTCACTTTAACTACAAGATCATCAAAGCTTGGACTTGTGTCAAAAACCATAGCCTCTTGCCCTTCATCGTCATTTCCAAGCATAAATGTCGACTTGTTCAAATAATGAACATTTATGAGCTTATGCATCTAAGAAATTGGAAACAATATAATCAATCCATATATGTCATCCAACCAACTCAAATGGACAAATTAACTAAATCTTGCATAAATTGGACAAGTAACTACTATTCATACTAAAGTTAACCAAACCATTAACCCTAACCCTAACCATAACCCCTAACATAACCACTATAACCCTAACCCCCAACATAAACACCATAACCCTAACCCTAACCCTAACACTAACCCCTAACATAACCATAACCCTAGCCATAAATGCATCATAAATGCACACAACAAGATCAACACCTAGGGTTTGCAATAAATTGACCAAATCAACACAAAACAAAGATCTCAACCAATCAAAATGAGGGGGAATGGGGGAGGGACCTTGGGTGATGAAAATGCTCCGAATCCACTGGTGAAATCTCAAGCAAATGGAGTGGATCTAGGGGGTTTGTGAGGGGGAGAGAGGGGGGAGAGGAGTTGAGCATGGGGAAGAAGGTGAGTGGGGAAGAAGAGTGGTGGTGGGGCCCACAAACCAGCCCCACCCCACCTTATCCACCACACAGCAGCCTACCGCCAAAGGGTCAGGCGGTAGGCTTCAGTACCCTACCGCCGTACCCCATGGCGGTAGGCCCTTTTCCACGCCAGCACGCGCCGACGACCGTCAGTCGCCGTCATGGGGCCTACCGCCATAGCTGATGGCGGTAGGACGTGCACACCTACCGCCAGCCCCCTGGCGGTAGGCAAAAGGGTCAGATCCCGAAATAAGTTCAAACGGGGGTCAAATCCTGAATTTCTTAGCAAAAAGGGTCAAAACACGAAATTTGGCCTCCAAAGTCTCCTCGTAATATCACAAGGAAATAATAGTAAACAAGTGTAGTTGTTATTACTACTGTCGATTGCGTCCTTTTCACAGCAAATGTTTATATTTTGATAGTAACGTCAGGAAGACCAATGGTAACCAACCTGAGTGAGCACATACCATGCAAAGTCTGTAATATCACATGCAAGTAATAGTAAGCAAGTACAGTTCATATTTTGTGTCCCAATTGAGATGCATGGCATGCTGGTAGTAATCTTTTGCTCCTGGTGGTAATACCTTGTACTAAAAGCAGTAATACTGGATAGTAAAAGCTTCTACAATATACTGCTATAACTGAGTGGTTTACTATCAATGTTTGTATGTTACTACGGTTTTCAACTACCATGTATTTAATTAAAGAAAGAAGTACGCGATCGGGATTTATGTTATAGTATATGCCAATATTTTATAATCAAACAAGTGTGTTCTCTTGGAATGGAACTGACAGGCTCCACATGTTGTGACGAGCTCGACCACATCTTGGAGGGATGTGGGCCAATAGAATCCTTGCCGGAATGCCTTCCCAACTAATGCCATTGATGCAATGTGGGATACGCACATTCCTCTGTGAATATCAGCCAACGGTTTCTTTCCATCCTCCCAGCAGACACACTTCAATTTCACACCATTGGGCCTCCTTCTGTATAGAGTGTCATCGACAAACTGATACATATTGTCCCTCTGGGCTACTTTTTCAGCTTCATCTTGGTCGCCGGGGAGTTCTCCGGTTTGGAGGAAGTGGACAATGTGTATTCCCAAGTTGGAGCCTGGGGCTCGACAACGAGAACTGGCGGCACCTCCTCTGCTGCGAGAGCACCAGCCTCGTTCGCGGGGTCCATGGGCCTGGCTGGAGGGGGTGGTCCGACATGCTAGGAGGAGTTGTTTCCAGCAGGGTCTCTGCCGGGAGCGGACGGCTTGACCAGGAGAGGCTTACCGTAGTACAACTTTCTCCTCTTCCAGGCGACTGTTGCTGGTGATACAAAGGGCTGAGATAGATGGAGAACAAAAGATCCTGGTTCCATAGGAAGCTTCTACGCAACCCACTTTGACAGGTGATCAGCTATGCTATTTTCCGCACTGGGTACATGCTCTATTTGCAACCCGTCAAAGTGCTCCTCCAATCTCCTCACTTCCTCGACATATGCTTCCATCAATGGGCTTCGATAATCCTTGTTGACTTGTCTCACCACAAGCTGTGAATCTCCTCGAATGATCAGCTTCTTGATTCCCAATTCTACTGCAATTCTGAGCCCGACAAGGAGGCCTTCATACTCAGCTGTATTGTTGGTGGATTCTTCCCGAGCAAAATGCATTTGGACGACGTACTTCAAGTGCTCCCCGGAGGGGGTAACAAGAAGCACGCCAGCCCCTGCACCTTGTAGGGAAAAAACACCATCAAAATACATAATCCATTCTTGGGGTGATTCCTTGCCGGGGACAACTGTCTCTGTCACTTCCTCATCAGGGGTTGGCGTCCGTTCTGCAATATACTCTGCCAGTGCCCTACTCTGAATAGTTTATGTGCTCTCAAACTTCAAACCAAAGCTGGATAACTCCAAAGCCCACTCCACTATTCTGCCAGTAGCCTCAGGGTTTCGGAGTATCCTTTGCAATGGAAAACAAGTGACAACTGTGATCTTGTGGGCTTGGAAGTAGTGGCACAGTTTCCTTGAGGCCATAATGAGGCCAAAGATCAACTTTTGCACACCATAGTACCTCGATCTAGCCCCGTGTAACAAGGAGCTGACAAAGTACATTGGGCGCTGCACCGCTATCTTCCTTGCCGCGTCCTTGGGGTCGTTCTCGTTGCCGTGCTCATGGCTGTCATGATCCTTCTCTGACTCTGTCGTTTTCTGCTCACTTTCTGCCTCATCCACTTCTTGCTGCTCTACCAAGGCCGCACTGACCACTTGGTTGGTCGCCACCAAGTACAGCAACAATGGTTCTTGAGGTTTGGACGCAACCAAGGTAGGTACAGACGATAGGTAGGCCTTCAACTCCTACAGAGCTGCATCTGCTTCCGAAGTCCACTTCATAGGCCCTCCCTTCTCAAAATTTTAAAGAACGACAGGGCACACTCGGCACACTTGGAGATGAATCTACTTAGCGCGGCAACACATCCCGTTAAGACCCTCACATCCTTAACTGTCCTTCGCCTGGATCTGCTCAATGGCTCTGATCTTGTCGGGGTTAGCTTCGATCCCTCGATGGGACACAAAGAAACCAAGTAGCTTGCTAGAGGGAACACCAAACACACACTTCTCCGGATTAAGCTTCAAATTGATCTTGCGCAGATTAGCAAATGTCTCCTCCAAATCCTAGATAAGGGTGGCCTTATCCTTGGTTTTTACCATGATATCATCCATATAGGCTTCTATAGTTATGTGTAGCTATGGCTCAAAACCAATCTGAACTGCCCTTGCAAAAGTGGACCCGGCACTCTTTAATACGAATGGCATGCGGACAAAGCAGTACATACCACATGGAGTGATGAACGACGTCTTCTCTTCATCTTCTTTGGACATGAAGATCTGGTGATATCTGGAGTACGTGTCCAAAAAGGAGAGCAAATCACAACCTGAAGTGGAATCCACAATCTAGTCGATGCGCGGCAAGGGAAATGGGTCCTTCGAGCAAGCCTTGTTGAGATCCGTGAAATTAATGCAAAGCCTCCATTTCCCATTTGCCTTCCGGACTACCACTGGATTTGCCAACCACATAGGATGCAGTACTCCTCTGACCAAACCAGCTGCCTCCAGTTTCTTGATCTCTTCGGCAATGAACTATTGCCTCTCCAAGGCCTGCTTCCGAAGTTTCTGCTTGATGGGTCGGGCATGTGGGAAGGCAACAACGTGGTGCTCGATTACCTCCCTAGGAACATCGGGGATATCAGATGGTTGCCAAGCAAACACATCGATATTCGCCCACAGGAAGGCAAACATCCTACCACAGTGGTGCGGCCAAGGTTATCCTCCTCATCAAAGATGATGGGCGTGCGGGACCATCTGAGCGGCTTTCGAGCCTCTGGAGCTGGTTACACAACATTGATCTCTCGTGCCCATCACTTGAGCTGGCGATGAGAGGTGTGCAAAGATGCACCTCCATCAATGCATAGTGCGTTAGTGGCCTTCTGAAAATCCTGCTCCCTGGTTTCCTCTTCATTCGCTCCATCACTCATATCATCACAGATTTCCTTCTCTTGACCCCTGGTGGGCTTTCCTTGTCTCCGAAAGGGGTTGCCGGGGCAATTTGCTTCACCGCCTCGGCCCTTACCGCCAGCGGCATTCTGACCTTTTTCCTTGTCACACTTATCATATTCTGCCCTCTGTTTCTTGACAAGCTGCTCAACCTGGTAACATTCCTGAAGGTCGTGGCCCTTGGTCCGATGGATCTTGCAGTACGGCCCATCGCCTTTCCCAGCTTTCTCGGCGGGAGTAGCTTCCCAACAGGCAGTGCAAGCGGCAGCTTCCCTGCCAGGGCCTCATCCTTGGCCTTCCTGCCGGTACTAGGCATGCCCGAACCTTCCATAGTCATCACTGCCTTATCTCTTGGCTTCTTACTGCACTTCTTGCCCTTTCTCTGACTGGTTAATTCATCCTCATCCTCTGAATCAACATTGGTGCAATCTTCCTCTTAGGGAAACTTCCTTCCTTCCTCCATCCGAGCACACTTATCCACCAGTGTGTATAGTTCCTTCACAGTCTTGGGCAACTGCGCGTTCATCTTGGAACGAATGCGACGGTTGCGCAGATTGGACTTTAAAGCTGCTATAACGGCTACCGGATAGATATTTGGAATATTTCTATGAACTTTACTGAATCTCTGTAAATACTTACGGATGGTTTCTCCTTCCTTGTGCTGGAGAAGTTGCAGGTTGCTGGGCCTGTCGGGCTCTTGGTGGCCACCGGTGAAGGCACCGATGAACTCGTGGCACAGGTCGGCCCATGAAGAAATGGAGTTCTCCGGCAGGTGCATCATCCAAGACCTCACATTGGACTTGAGGGCCAAAGGGAAGTAGTTGGAGAACACCTTCTCATCTCTTGCCCGGCAGCCTGAACATCGATGGTGTAGATGCTCAGGACCTCTGCCGGGTTCAGCCTCCCGTCGTACTTCTCAGGTATCTCTGGCTTGAACGTGCTAACAGACGGCCAATGGACTTGCCGCAGCTCTCGTGTAAAGACAGGGCAACCGACCTCGAAAGGTAGGCACCCGCCAACACCGAGCGCAGGCTCGTCGACGTTGAGGTCGTCGCACCCGTCGGTCTGGCGGAGGTCGTCGCGATGTCGATCTATGGTGACGCGCGTGTCTCCCCGCCGTCTATCCTCCGGGGCTCGACATTGTCCTAGATGTGATCGAGGGTCAGAAGAGGCCATCGAGACGTCGTCGGGGTCTTGATTCTGCTGCGCCCGCATCGGCTGCCGTGGTGGGGACTGCACCGTGGGGACGGCCCCCTCTATTCGGCCAGCAATACGGGCGGTTGCTGTCGCTTGGGGAGGTTGTGGCGGGCCAGCTCGTCGTGAGCCCCCAGCTTCGGCAAAACCGAGAAAGCTTTGGATGGTGGCACGCCATTCATCCATCTGCTCGGCTACTGGCGGAAACCTCAGTAGCAGCTGAGCTCGCGCCATAGCCTCCGTGGCTGTGTTGGGCATCGATATTGATGACGTCGGCCGCACCGTCGCCTGGCTCTTGACGGTGCCGGTGGCGGTGCCGCACCCACGCTATTGTGGGACGACCACCTGGGCAGCGGGGTTGCGTGGCGGTGGTGCTCGAGGGTCAGCGCCTCCGTCGAGCGCAGCGGTCTGGTTGGCTCATCCGGGTGGAGACGCATGCGCCGAGGTCGCTCCCGTGGTGGAGGCGGCCGGAGGGCGATGGCTTGCCCTGGACCGAGCGCCGTTGTTGCGCCTGTGCCCATCGGTGGGAGGAGGGGGCACGGATGGAGTGACCCCCTCTCCCACACCTTGCGGAGCGTGACCGTCGAGGCGTTGCTGATTGTGTTCTCCTCCGATATCTACAGCCCTCGTGTTGGCCGTGGGGGAAGTGGTGATGGCGCCATCTGCTCCAACCGCGTCCCTAGCAACATTCAGATCCTCGCTTGCCTCCGCATCCCCCACGGCATTAGAGGCCGCGGGTGGCGGAGCCTTCGAGGTGGATGGATGGGTTGAAGGACCGGACTTCTTCTTCTTGGGTGCCATGGTCGATGGCGTCGTCGAAGATGAAGGTGGTGATGAAGATGACGCACTATGCACGCTTTCGGATTCGCGCAAGCAATCCCCCTACCTAGCGTGCCAAAGATGTCACGGGATATCCACCGCCACCTATGGGACCTGGAGGCCCCTTGCTGGTTCGGCAGGGGGACGTCGCCTTGCACAAAGATCATACCAGCATATGGCAACACGACAGGGAGAACACAAGCAATTTACCCAGGTTCGGGCCACCACAAGACGTAAAACCCTACTCCTGATTTGCTGGATTGATGATGGAATGGAGGTGGTGAAGCATAGTACACTTGCCCGGCAGGAGTTATCTTAGGGCAGCAGTGAATACGCGCGTATGGGGGTGTGGGTTCATCAACTTTCCAACCCTTCCTACGGGTGCCATGGGCCTCCTTTTATAGATCAAGGGGTCACCACAATGGCAAAGTAGTCATTATCCATTGATATGATAGGAAGCAGTGCTATCATACCTAACTCTGCGGGCTGACAGGGCACATTAAATGCACCACTTAGTGTCACATCATTGGATGCGTCGCCAGCTCCGTGCCTGTTCTCTTGACATGTCACAGGACGGGTGTCATCTGTGGGTTTTTGTAGGAAATGGCTACTATGTGGTGAATGGCTGCCACTTAATCATCTTGAGGCTCGACACCGCATTGATCGACGACGTGGGTCGTGCTTGAGTGGTTGGTGAGGTGGTTTTGCCTCTGCGAGCCCCGGCAGGCCCTGCCGGGGTGCCATGGTCGCCTGCTTCTGGTGATGGCCTCACCCCTTGTCGGGCTCGCCTGCCCGGCAAGGGAGGCCCTCCTCTTGTCGATATCTTGCTTCTCCAACTTGATCTTGGTCTCTCTAGGCTGCATTCTGGTTCTTCGAATCTCTTGATCCTTTCATCTCTAACTTGGGCTGGTGCTTCAATCTTGCTCTTGTGCATGTGCACAGTCTGGGAAATAGACCCAGGGTTTGTTGCACCGACACACTCTTGAAGATCATGGCCCTTGGTCCGATGGATCTTGTAGTATGACCCGTCAGCTTTCCCAGCCTTCTCGGGCGCCATAGCTTCCCGGCAATCAGTGCACATTGCAACTTCCTTGCCGGGAACTTCGGTCTTGGCCTTCTTGCCGGTACTAGGAATGCGAAATCCCTCAACATCCAGAACTATTTTCTCCTTGCGCTTCTTGTTCGATTTCTGGTTCTTCTTCTTCTGATTGGTAGCATCGTCATCGTCTTCTGAGTCAACATCGATGCCATCTTATTCTCCGGGGAGTCACCTCCCCTCCTCTGTTCGGGCACACTTATCCGCCAAAGTGTAAATCTCATTCACGGTCTATGGAAACCGGACGTTCATCTTGGAACGTATCCTGTGGTTGCGTACGTTGGCCTGGAATGCAGCAACTACAGCTACCGGGTGGATGTATGGAATGTTCCTATGCACCCAGCTGAATCTTTGCATATACTTTCATAAACTCTCTCCTTCCTTCTATGGGAGGAGCTGCAAGTCGCTGGGCCGCCCTGGTTCTTGATGGCCGCCCGTGAAGGCGCCAACAAACTCATTGTACAGGTCAGCCCATGTCGAGATGGAGTTCTCCGGCAAGTGCATCAGCCACGACCTCACGTTTGGCTTGAGTGCCAAAGGGAAGTAGTTGGCGAATACCTTTTCATCTCTTCCTTCGGCAGCTTGGACAACGATGGTGTAAATGCTCAAGAACTTTGCCGGGTTCAATCTTCCATCATACTTTTCTGGTATCTCTTGCTTTAACATACGGGCAGTGATACGTATCCATCGTATCTACTTTTCCAAACTCTTTTGCCCTTGTTTTGGACTCTAATTTGCATGATTTGAATGGAACTAACCTGGACTGACGCTGTTTTCAGCAAAATTTCCATGGTGTTATTTTTGTGCAGAAATAATAGTTCATGGAATGACCTAAAACTTTACGGAGATCAGTTTTGGAATAAATAAAAAATATTGGCGAAAGAATCAACCAAAGGGGGCCCACACCCTATCCACAAGGGTGGAGGGCGCGCCGACCCCCCTGGGGCACGCCCTCTGACCTTGTGGGCCCCCTGGACCTCCATCGACCTCAACTCCAACTCCATATATTCACATTCGGGGAGAAAAAAAATAGAGAGAAGGATTCATCGCGTTTTACGATACGGAGCCGCCCCCACCTCCTGTTCTTCCTCGGGAGGGCAGATCTAGAGTCTGTTTTGGGCTCCGGAGATGGGAAATCGTCGCTGTCGTCATCATCAACCATCCTCCATGACCAATTTCATGATGCTCACCGCGGTGCGTGAGTAATCCCATCGTAGGTTTGCTGGATGGTGATGGGTTGGATGAGATTTACCATGTAATCAAGTTAGTTTTGTCAGGGTTTGATCCCTAGTATCCACTATGTTCTAAGATTGATGTTGCTATGACTTTGCTATAATTAATGCTTGTTACTAGGACCCGGGTGCCATGATTTCAGTTCCGAACCTATTATGTTTTCATGAATATATTTGTGTTCTTGATCCTATCTTGCAAGTTGTAGACACCTATGATCCGCATACCCCAAGGTGACAATAATTGGGACTCTTTTTGGTGATTACTGTAGTTTGAGGAGTTCATGTATTCACTAAGTGCTAATGCTTTGGTCCGGTTCTCTACTAAAAGGAGGCCTCAATATCCCTTAGTTTCCATTAGGACCCCGCTGCCACGGGAGGGTAGGACAAAGGATGTCATGCAAGTTATTTTCCATAAGCACGTATGACTATATTCGGAATACATGCCTACATTATATTGATGAATTGGAGCTAGTTCTGTGTCACCCTATGTTATAACTATTGCATGATGAATGCCATCTGACATAATTATCCATCATTGATCCATTGCCTATGAGCTTGTTTCTATTGATATTTGCTTTCTTACTTTTTTGTTGCCACTGTTAAGATTGCTACAAAACTGCTACTATTACTTTTGCCACCATTACCGTTACTTCCATACTAGTTTGCTACTAAATACTTTGCTGCAGATATTAAGTCTTTTAGGTGTAGTTGAATTGAGAACTCAGCTGCTAATACTTGAGAATATTCTTTGGCTCCCCTTTTGTCGAATCAATAAATTTGGGTTGAATACTCTACCCTTGAAAACTGTTGCGATCCCCTATACTTGTGGGTTATCAAGACCTTTTTCTAGCGTCGTTGCCCGGGAGCATAGCTCTATTCTTTGAGTCACTTGGGATTTATATCTGTTGATCACTATGAGGAATTTGAAAGATCAAAGAAACAAAAAAATTCCCTCAACTACGAGGGGAGGTAAGGAACTGCCATCTATCTCTACACTTGATTCTCCTTCTGTTTTGAGTAAACTTGCGACACCTACACCTGCTATTGATTCCAATATGACACATGTTAATTATGATACCGCTTCTGCTATGCATGATGCTTATGATGATACTACTTCTGTGCTTGATAATACTGTGCCATTTGGTGAATTTCTTGATGAACAACTTGCTAGGATTAGAGAGAATGAAATTACTGAAATTGGTGATATTATTGAAACTAAAGATTATGATTCTCCCCCTAGATATGAATTGCCAGTTGTACCTAAGGGTTATATTATGGAAGAGGAAACTGCTAGAGACTTTCTTTCTTGTAATGATAGAGATGATCTTAAGAAATTGTTAGCTAAGCTGAAAGAGAAGTCTTTGAATGCTGGAATGCAATATGACCCTATGTTTGCTACTTCACCTATCCTTGTTACTGATAATGATTATGAATTCTCTGTCGATCCTGAGTTAATTACTTTGGTTGAATCTGATCCTTTCTATGGTTATGAATCTGAAACTGTTGTGGCACATCTTACTAAATTGAATGATATAGCCACCCTATTTGCTCATGAGGAAAAAAAATTCGCTACTACTATATTCTTAAATTGTTTCCTTTCTCTTTAAAGGGCGATGCTAAGTTATGGTTTAATTCTCTTGCTCCTGGTTGCGTGCGTAGTCCCAATGATATGATTTATTACTTCTCTCAAAAATATTTCCCCGCTCATAAGAAACAAGTTGCCCTAAAGGAAATATTTAACTTTGTGCAAATTGAAGAAGAGAGTCTCCCACAAGCTTGCGGGAGGCTTCTCCAATTACTAAATGCTTTGCCTGACCATCCACTCAAGAAAAATGAAATACTTGATATCTTTTATAATGGACTAACCGATGCTTCCAGAGACTACCTGGATAGTTATGATGGTTGTGTTTTCAGAAAGAACTGTTGAGCAAGCTGAATTTCTATTGAATAATATATTGACTAATGATAATGATTGGACACTTTCTGGACCAACTCCTAAGCCAACTCCAAAGAAATGGGGTAGTCTATTTCTCAATCCTGAAGATATGCAAGAGGCAAAGAAATCTATGAAAGAAAAATGTATTAAAGTTGAAGATGTTAAGAATTTACGGCCTATTGAAGAAATACATGGTCTTGATAACCCGACACAGGTAGTAGAGGTAAACTCTCTCCATAGATTTGATGAAGGTGATATTCCTCATAATAAGTCTACTAGTCAACGCTTGGATGAGTTTGATAATTTTATTGTTAAACAAAAAAACTTCAATGCTTAAGTTAGTAGACAATTGAAATGTAATGCTTACATGCTTCACCACTTGGGTGATTATATGAGTAGAACCATTAATGATCTTAGGCTTATTAGTAAACATGCTTCCATGGTTACAACTCAAGTAGAACAAGTACATAAGGCACATTATGATTTGCTTAATGAGTTGAATAGTAAGAATAATGATAATGCTGTTAGGGTTATGACCAGAGGTGGTAAAATGACCCAGGAACCCTTGTATCCTGAGGGTCATACTAAGAGAGTTGAGCAAGATTCTCAAAGAACTAATACTGATGCACCTAGTCCTTCTAATAAAAAGAAAAAGAAACCTGATAGGACTTTGCATGCTTCTAGTGAACCTACTATAGACACACCTGAGAATACTAATGATATTTCTATCTCTAATGCTAAGAGACAATATGGTGATGAACATAAACCTAGTGATAATGTTAATAATGATGGTCATGTTGATGCTCAACCTAGTGATGATAATGATGTAGAGATTGAACCTGCTGTTGATCTTGATTACCCAAAACCAAAGAATCAATGTTATGATAAGAGAGATTTCGTTGCTAGGAAACATGGTAAAGAAAGAGAACCATGGGTTCAGAAACCCATGCCCTTTTGTGACGCCCCCGATTCAATCATACACTAATCATACACGCAAATGCGTACGCTCAAGATCAGGGACTCACGGGAAGATATCACAACACAACTCTAAAAATAAAATAAGTCATACAAGCATCATAATACAAGCCAGTGGCCCCGAGGGCTCGAATACAAGTTCTCGATCATAGACGAGTCAGCGGAAGCAACAATATCTGAGTACAGACGAAAGTTAAAAAAGTTTGCCTTAAGAAGGCTAGCACAAACGGGGATACAGATCGAAAGAGGCGCAGGCCTCCTGCCTTGGATTCTCCTAAACTACTCATGGTCATCGTCAGCGTCCTGCACGTAGTAGTAGGCACCTCCGGTGTAGTAGGAGTCATCGTCAACGGTGGCGTCTGGCTCCTGGGCTCCAACATCTGGTTGCGGCAACCAGGTAGAAGGGAAAGGGGGAAAAGAGGGATAAAAGCAACCGTGAGTACTCATCCAAAGTACTCGCAAGCAAGTATATACACTACATATGCATGGGTATATGTGTAAAGAGGCAATATGGGTGGACTAAACTGCAGAATGCCAGAATAAGAGGGGGATAGCTAATCCTATCGAGGACTACGCTTCTGGTAGCCTACATCTTGCAGCATGTAGAAGAGAGTAGATGGTAAGTTCACCAAGTATCATCGCATAGCATACTCCTACCCAGCGATCCTCTCCTTGTTGCCCTATTAGAGAGCGGTCACCGGGTTATATCTGGCACTTGGAACGGTGTGTTTTATTAAATATCCGGTTCTAGTTATCATAAGGTCAAGGTACAACTCCGGGTCACCTGTTACCGTGGACACGGCTATTCGAATAGATCAACTTCCCTGCAGGGGTGCACCACATTACCTGACACGCTCGATCCCTCTGGCCGGGCAAACTTTCCTGGGTCATGTCCGGCCTCGGGACATCAACACGTCGCATCCCCACCTAGGCTCAACAGAGAGGTCAGCATGCCGGTCTAAATCCTTTGCGCGTAGGGGTCTTGGCCCATCACCCATTGCACACCTACACGTTGCGTACGCGGCCGGAAGTAGACCTAGCCCCCTTAATACAACCGCGGGCTTACGGTCCAATGCGGCTGTAACGACCAAACCTCGAAGGATTTGAGTCTCTGTGCTTACCGTGCTAATCCCTGGATCAATCTCGCTAGCACACACAGTATAGATGAATACCAGAATAGCAAGTGCATCATTTACAACGTATGATCCAGAGTATATAAAATAAAACAATCTACATAGCACTTCGCTAGCTTTATTCAATCAAACAGCGGAAAGTAGCAGAAAATAACGATGAGTCCCATCATACCCCACTAGCGATGCTGAGTGCAGACTCGCAACCCTAACGGTACCTTACTCTTCATTTGAATATCCTGCAACATGAGACGTTGTAGCCATATAGGTCAATACTTTGAATGTATTGGCAAGTTACACAGGAGTAATAATATAGCAGACCTACATGTCAAAAGGAAGGCTTGAGGGTTTATTTTGCAGAAAGCTGATTTTGTCCTCATAGCTACCTAATAGTCAAATTTTTATTTAGTTCTTTTATTACTACAATTATATACACAAGGTTGAGTTGGCAAAATCAACTCCAACCTACCCTTTATTAAGTTGCCCAACAAATTTATTAAGTGTCACATCTCTCAAGATCATCCAACAACTGTAATGGCATAGTCGCTCAAATTTACCCATAACCGGGGGCACGGCTAATCATGATTAGTTTTAATACTCTGCAGAGTTTTGCACACTTTACCCACTAGACTCAACCCCAAGATTGAGACGAAGTCTTTCAGAAGCAGTCACCTCCACCCCCGGCAGCCGGTACACCTACTCATATCTACATCTGCTAGCTTACCTGGGCGAGGATCCCACAACCTACTCAACTAAGCCAGAGCCCATTTAGCTAGTGGTTGCGCATGGAAGCTACTAGTCACTAAGTCTGTCTGATCTTTTCGAGCCTGGGCGGCCGTCCACTTACATTCAGAGGGTATAAACCATGATGTTCTTGAAACCACCCTTCAATACCAATTCCGCCCAGAGGTGAATTAAGTCCTTAATTACTACTCACTTTTTTATATTTATAATCCTCACATAAGCTCAATGAATACACGAACCACCCCCGTCTACAAAGCATAGCAAACTACAACTACCACGATTTGCAATGACGGGAAGATAGCTCAATAGCATAGCTAAAATATATAATACTCCTATCCATGCAGATATTTATAGTGTGCTATAACTACATGCATAGAAAAACAATGGGTAAAGGATGATCAACATGTAACTTGCCTTGGTTCTGGTTCAGAAAGTCACACTCCTAACAATAGTTCGCATCGCACTCCGGACAATCTACACGTTTCACACAAATCAACAAATCAATCATCGAAACACAAATAGAACCAAAACAAAACCAACAGCAAGAAAACCATTTTTGAAACTCAACAACAGCAGCATAACAGCACCTAAAATGTACTACGTTCACAACGCAAAAAGAATCACTTAAAAACCGACAAACGGTTTGAGAGTTATGGCCTCCGGAAGATTTGATTTGAATTCAAACGAATTCAAAGTTGAAAAGTGCAAACATGTGCAAAGTTGGTACTGTGATAATGTGCTGATTTTGGTGAGATCATAGGAAAAAAGAATTACCTAAATTGGAGCTACAGACTAAAAGATATAGCTAGTTGAAGTTTTAGCTGAAATCCGAAAAAGAAAACAGAAAACAACAGAGAACTCTTGCACTGTTCGTGCGTGTACTGTAGCTGGTGCCAACGTGGCAGCTCGTGATTGGCTGGAGCCTACTCTGTGCGCGCGCGCTCACAAGAGAACAGAGGACGGCGGCGGTGGTCTCGGGCGGCGGCGGCGGCGCTTCTCCAGCGGTGCTCCGGCGAAGGTGAGTTGACGGGCGGAGGCGGCTTCGAGTTGCGGATGCAGTGGTGAGGTCAAACAACGACGGGGCATGCTCTGCGGGCGACGGCGACGGCGAGAACGCGGTGTGCTCCGGCGGCGGCGGACATCGGTGGCGGCAGCGTTCTGGTGCTCTGCATGATACTTCGAGGTGTCAAAAGAGTTCGTCGTCGTGTGGGGGTTCGAGGGGTGCAGGTAGCGCGGCTCTGCGGTCTCTTACGACGGCAGATTCGGATGGTGAACGACGGCGGTTGGCGGAGCTCCGGGCGAGATCGGGTTTCGCCCTGCAGCTGCGTGCGGCGAGTGGAATAATCGGGAGAAAGGGTGCGGCGTTCCTCGCGGAGTCTTGCCTGCGTACGGTGTCCCTGAGGAGCACGGGATTCAACAGGGGCGCAGATCGATCCGGGCTCGGCTCGGCCTGTGCACGCGCTGTGCGTGCGTCCGACCGGGGGAAGGAGATAGGTGCGGGGCCCGCTGGACAGTGAGAGAGAAGCGACGGCGGGTCGGGTGCGGGCTCGCGGTGCGGATCGGGCGAGGCTGCGGCGTACCGCTTCGCTGGGGCTGGAGGCGCGGGGGACTGGGCCGGGGGAGCGCTGCGCTGGCTAGCGGTTAGGCTGCGGCTAGCTGGGCCGCGCAGTGCGCTATGTTGCACTGCTTCTTTCCTTTAAAAAAACAAAAACTACAGCAGTAAATATAACTAAAATAAAAACAACATAATAAAACTAAAACAAATTATATATACACACAGCAAAATCTATACTGCTAATATAAACTACAGGAACACTAGTTCCTCACCTAATGCAATTTTAGAAATTCATTTTGATGCAAAAGGCCACACAAACAGTAAAATAACACACAATTAAAATATTTTGGAGATTGAAAAAAAACCCAGAACATATCAAACGAACTGGAAATAATATTTTGCACATTATGAACATTTTAAAACAGGGGAGATGTCATGTTATCTCCGCTCCAATAAATTGCCTTTAGTTGCATAATGATTCGAATAGTGCAAAAAAATAAATAATGCAATAAAAATATGATATGCATATGAAAGTTCTAATAACATCCTAATTTAGGAAAATTGGGATGTTACAGCGGCGCGCGCCGCTCAGTCGCAGACGTCAAAAAGAGCTTCGGCTGATACCACGACGCCGGTTGCCCATATCTTGTCCCACGTGGCGGTTAGTGCGTATAAGGTCAACGACCCAACTCAGATCAAATACTAAGATCTTGTTAATCATGTTAATATGAAGTAACCGCGAATGCCAACCAGGGTCAGGCCCACCTTTCTCATAGGTGGTTTCAACATGCCCTGTCGCTCCGCCACAAAGTAACCGTCGGGGGCCGTCGGGAACCCAGGCCCACCTCTACCGGGATGGAGCCACCTGCCCCTTCAGCCCCCATCTCCGAACAGTATCATAAGTAATGTAATAGTGTAAAGTATATAGCATACGCCCGTGATCACCTCCCGAAGTGATCACGGCCCAGTAGTATAGCATGACATACGGACAAGAGTGTAGGGCCACTAATGGAACACTAGCATCCTATACTAAGCATTAGGATAGCAGGTAAGGGTAACAACTGTAGCAACAATGACAGGCTATGCATCAGAATAGGACTAACGGAAAGCAGTAACATGCTACACTACTCTAATGCAAGCAGTATAGAGAAGAATAGGCGATATCTGGTGATCAAGGGGGGGGCTTGCCTGGTTGTTCTGGCAAGTAGAAGGGGTCGTCTTCGATGTAGTCGAACACACGAACATCGGCAGCGGTCTCGGAGTCTACCAAAAAGAAGTAACAGAGGGGGAACACAATAAATAACAGAGAAATCAAATGTAACACAAAGCAAGACACGGCAATACGTTGTGCTAGGGGTGACCTAACGCAGGGATAGGTGATACCGGCGAAAGGGGAAACATCCGGGAAAGTATTCCCGGTGTTCCGCGTTTTCGGATAGATGAACCGGAGGGTGAAAGTTGCGTGTTTGCTATTCTAGAGATGTGTGACGGACGAACGGGATAAGTATCCGGATTTGTCTCGTCGTTCTGAGCAACTTTCATGTACAAAGTTTTTCCATCCGAGCTACGGTTTATTTTCTATTCATTTTTTAAAGTTTTAAATCATTTTTTGGATTTTTTATCTATTTAATTCTAACATTATCCAGAATAGTGTATGCTGATGTCATCATGATGCGATGCTGAGGTCATCAGTCAACAGTACGGGTGACTGGGTCAAACTCACGTGCGGGACCCACCTGTCATACTCTGAGATTAACTAAACTGTTTAATTAGTTTAATTAGTGATTAGGTTAATCTAATCAGGATTAACTAAGTTAGTTAATTCTTTGATTAATTAATTAATAATATTATTATTAATTCTTTTTTTAATAATCGTTGTAGGGGCGTGGCCCCATTGTCATTGGCCCAAGGGCCAAACGGGCGCTGGGCAGCGGTTACGGGAGCGGGCGGGGCGTGCGCCCACCTGCAGGCCCGAGACCGCCAAGGGGGGCTGCCGGCCACGGCGGCAGCCGGAGCAACCCGACAAGGGGGCGACAGGGCGGGGTTCGGCCCCGGTGGGAAGCGGCTCGGTGCGGGGAAGTCGACGCGGCGGCCGACTGCGGGGAGGGCGCAGAGCGACGGGCAGGGGGTCGCGGTGGAGGCGACGGCGGGGCGAGCTGGGCGCTGCAGCGGGGCATGGCGTGATGGTGCATAGGCGGCGCGGGTCAGGCGGCACGGGAGAAGGTGGGGCGCAACGACAGCGGCGAGCGGCTGCGCTAGGCGAGGACATGGCCGGAGCGGTGCGCTGCCCGTAGCGAAGCGGCGAGCAGGGGCCGCGGCACGGGAGCCCAGTGGCGCAGTTGCGCGGGGCTTGCGACGGATGAGTCCACTGAGGGCGGGCGGCGTGAGCTGCGGCGCGGCCGTGCGAGTGCGTCGAGCAGCTGTAGTGGGCGGGCACGACGTCGGTCACGCAGACGAGCGCACGGTCGAGGGGCGACGGCGTGTGAGCGGGAGAAGTAGCGAGCGGGGCTTGGCCCGAGCAACGACGCGGCTGGGTGCGGCGGACGAGGCCGTGGCGTACGGGGAAGAGGGAGGAGGAGGAGGGCGCGACCCTCACCGGCATTGCAGAGCAGAGGGGGTGGCGAGGCTCGATGAGGTCCGACGAGGAGGTGGTCGGGGACGGGTCAGCAACGGCAGCAGGGTCGACGACGGGGACGAGGTCGAGGTGCCGAGGTCTCTGAGTGGCGGTGGCGCAGTGCACGGCGACGGCGCCGATGTCCAGGGGCGGCGGGGCGCTTGCGTCGCTAGGGGGGTTTGTTTCCCCGATCCAGATCTGGATCGGGGAGGAGGAGGCGAACGTGGTGGGGGAAAGTGGTGCGGTTAGGTTAGGGTTTGGGCTAGTGGGGGGTTATGGGGGGAGTGGTTGGCCGGTTGGGCGTGGTCTGGTGGCCAGCTGGGCCACGGCCCAGCCGGGGGGGCTTTTTAGTCTTTAATTATTTTCTATTTTGACCTTTTCTTTTTTTTACTTATTTTTACTTTACTGTTTTATTTTAGTTTCTCATTTATATCAGTTTTTTAATTTATAAAGGTAGTCCCTAATTTATCATATGTATTAATGCCACATTCCGAACATTGTAGTTTTGATGTTTGAAAACATTTGTTGTTTGGCTTGGTTTTGAAATTGAATTTGAATTGGTTTCGAATCAAGGCAAGTTTATCAACTGTAATACGAGGTGACGTGGCATCATTAGTAGAGGGTTACTGTAGCTTAATTTTACGGGCATCACAATTCTCCTCCACTACAAGAAATCTCATCCCGAGATTTAGGAGGGGAGTAAGGGGGAAAGTTCTGGTTACGAAATTCTAACGAATCTTCTTGGTCTTGGATGCTCTTCCCAAAGTAGTTGATCCTTTTTGTTGATGTCTTTATTTCTCTTCTTCAGGTCATCATGAAGCCAGGACCCTTCTTCAGGAACTCCATCGTACTTACGAAAGAATAGGGGGTATCCCGTAATAACAGACCTCTACAAGGCTGACTATCTGGTAGACAACATCGGGGAAAGTGGCGGAAAGTAACTCTCGAATTGAAACTTAAGAAAATATCAAGAGCAAAGTAAGAAAGTACCATGAGAAGTTTCAAGCGGGTAGGCAATCGTTCGAAGCCTAAAACAAAGTGTAAAATGGGGGGGGGGGTCCAGGGCAATGGGAATAAGTTTTGTGTTTGATACCAGAATAGATCACTAGGCAGGTGGCCCGTGAATTGCATACGAAGTCAAGCGTGAGAAATAACTTTGACAACAGGGTGTACAGGAGAGTCAGGTTCCGATCCTGTGGAACTCTGGGTTATGGGCCCACCATGTGTGTTAAAAGTAGGAAGGGCGATGACGTCTTGCACGATCATGTAAGCAAGGAATGTCAGAGGATAGCCTATCAGTTATGTTGGAAACTAAATTGGTACCAAGGGCGAGGGACAAAGAGAACCATTTTCCTGCTCGTTGAATGAGGCGGACCAATAGGCAAAGTTCTCGTCCATCGGTGGTTACCGGAATGTCATCAACAATAGTAACAGGGTCTTGCTGACAGAATTGTACACGACATGTACTCGGCAACGTTCAAGCAGAAGCCCAGCGAGGGTGTCGGCCACAGCCTACCTAAACACTCAAGTCTCTAGTCCAAGTTTATCGCCTATTTAGGTTCGATCCGCAGGGAGTCCGGCCGAGGTTTCCACATACGACCCCGAACGATGTGTGCAGGGTTCCCGAGAGACCAAACGGGCGCCTGGTACACCGTGCCACGTGCCTACCGCATCACAGCCCACCCCTCAGGTCAGCGCTGCCACGGCCTCCAGCATACTACAAACACCATAAACTACTTGCAACTCCTGGACAGAGGACAAGGGTGATCAAGAAGCCGAGAGGGTCCATTGGTTTCAGGCCCAATGTGTGGTAGTAACTGTTTCATGGACCAAAAACACAGAACTCAGTTCCTAAGGACGGTTCCAATGAGACAACCCACCATGTACTCCTACATGGCCTCTCACCGCTACCTTTACCAAATCGCGTTCATAAACTTAGCTCACACACAGTAGGACATGTTCATCACCATTCCAATTCATTGTCGATGAATCAGACCTGACTCAACTCTAAGCAGTAGAAGGCATGACAAACAAGCATGAATGAGTAGGCACATCAGGGCTCAAACAACTCCTACTCATGCTAGCGGGTTTCATCTATTTATTGTGGCAATGATAGGTCATGCAGAGGATAAGGGGTTCAAATACCGCAGCATGTAACAGTTGAATCGTTGTTGTCCTAATACGGTAAAAGAGAGCAGGAGCGAGAGAGTGGGATTGTATCGGAATGAACAGGTTTTGCTTGCCTGGCACTTCTAAAGATAGTATAGTTCTTCATCGATGTCATCGATCTCATCGTCGGAACAACATCTACCGAAGGGGGACAATTACCGGCAACAGAGAGGAAACACAACAATGCAATGCAACAATATGATTTATGAATGTGACAAGGCAATATGCTGTGATTTGAGCTAATGCAGCTAGCAACGATTTAAATGGAGTTGGTTTGAACACTAGATTCAAATTTGAACTCCACATGAGGCATTTCAAATACCATTGATAAAGATTGTCATATACAATGGTTGTAAGTTGTTTAGACATGCATGAGAATGCCATAAACAGATTCTTCATATTTTTCTGATAATTTTTCATATATAAATTATTTCATTTGGAGTTACGGTTGATTTTCTATGATTTTTAGAAGTTTAGGCAATTTTCTGGATTTTTTAATTGTCTAGAATTAAACTAATTCCAGAAAATGAATTACTGTGTCAGCACTGCATCAGCATGACATAAGCGAGTCAACGGGGCGGCCCAGGTCAAACTGACCAGTGGGGCCCGCGTGTCAGTGTCTAACTAAACTAACCTTGTTTAATTAGCACTAACCTAGGTCAAACTAATTAAGTACAAACCTAAAGTAGATTAATTAGCCAGGTGGGGCCCGCATGTCATAGACCCAGGGGAGGTCAAACTGGGCCCACCCGGTCAACGGTCAGCGGGGTCAAACCCACCGGCGACTGGACGCCGGCGAGGCCCGAGACGGTGGCGCGGCTCGGAAAACGCCCACAGGGCACGGGCGAGGCCGTTCTTGGGCTCACTTGAGAGCTCTTGCAGGCACGCGTCTAGTGGTGGTGGAGGCCGGGCCAATGGTGGCCGGAGCCAACAATGGCGAGCTCCAAGGCGGCGGCCGGAGTTCGGGTGTTCGCGAGATCGGCGCTGCAGTGTGCAAACGAGCGCAGCGAGGCGCTAGGGAGGCTCTACGCGCGGTGGTGAGCATGTTGGGCACGACGGCCGGTCCATTAGTTGGCCAAAAGCACGTCGACGACGAGAGCAGGGGACGGCGTGTGCGGGTGAGCGCGGTGTGGTCGCTACGGTGCGCGGCAGGGCGAACGGAGAGGGGGAGGATGGGCAGGAGCTCACGGTGATCGTCGTGGGGTGGACGGCGAGCTCGGGGGATGACCGGAGCGAACAGGGCGGCGGAGGCGATCTCGGCGGCCGCAGGTTGAAGACGACGACGGTGAAGATGAAACGGAGCTTCCCGGCTTACTTGGCGCGGTGAGGAGGAGGAGTAGGTCGAGGCAGAGCTCTAGGATGCATCGGGGAGGTGAGGCAGTGGCTGTGGGCGCGGGGTTACTGCGGCGCTTCCATGGAGGCTTCGGCCATGGCGAGGAACGGGCAAGGGAGAGGTGTTGGGGCCGAATGGAGGGGTCCAGGGGTCGAGGCGATGACGTGGAGGTCGTCCAGACGTCCAGGGGCGCGGGCGGCAAGCAGGTGGCGCCGTGGCGAGCTCAGGCACGCCGGTGCTCACCTCTCTGCCTGCCTAGCGAGAGGAAGCAGCTGACTGGCCATGGGCCAGCACAGTGCTGGGCCGCCAGGTGAGCGCCACGTAAGTCCTCTGCTCTCTGCTTTCTGTTTTTCTATTTCTTTTATTTTGTTTTGATTTAGTAGTATACTAAACCATTATATAAAATCCTGGAAATAATTAGGGGTGTTGTCTGAATTATTCCAGTGACCCATAACAACTTCCAACATTTTTGGAGCATCTAAAATATATATAACATTTAAATAGCTCCAATTCAAATATGTTTGAATTAATTCAAAGCCCAAATATGTCCTGCAAAAATGCAAACCATTTTTGGTAGATGCTTCCACCTCAAACCAGAAATGTTGAACATTTTCAGAGGGCATTTTGAGTTCAATGAAAAAGATTTTATCTTGACCCTAGTTGAATTCATTTCGTGCTAGGGTTTAAGCATCCCCATTTCAAGAATAATTAAAATTGGGAAAGATGCATGGATGCAATGCCACTAATTACAAGAATATTTCTAGGGCTGTGACAAGTATAAACCTCATATCTTTCTGTGTTGCGAGTTCATCGAGTTCATCTGCGAGATCTTAGCGAGCTAGGGCGTAGATCGGTTGGAGGGAAAGACTTCGTGCGCACCCCAGTGTTCGAAACCTTAAGGGTTTGCCGGAACCCCACGTCCGACACATGTTGTTTGACTTGATGGGTTGAGGTCTTGAGGAGCAGTGCTAGAACGACACGAAGCAGGGAAGCACCTAAGATGATTGTAGTGAATATAAAGGGGGGAAACCATAAGCTTTACGAGTATAGTGACCGTGACATGGCGGATCTGAAGGTGCAAACCGGACAAAGCTACTTCGCAACCAATGTTTGCATTCAACTAGCCACTACGATTTGGTATGGACAACAAAAGTACGGTAAACAATTTAAGATCTATTTTCCGGGTAAGATCAATAGCTTAAGCACATATGGAAGAGTACCACCTCTCTTGCGACGCCGCGTAGGCCCCTGCTGATACGTTGAGGGTGCTGTGGGTGCGATGGCTGTCGGTATTGGGGAAGAAGACTTTAGATGGCAGACGGCCGGGTTGGGGGATAAATCCTGTTGTTGTGGACGAGGCGGTCGTAGGAGCGGCAAAGACAAAGTGGACGACGGCGCCGATGAAGCGAGACGACGCGATGAAAGGATCCTGGTTCGGCGCCGTGGATGAGAGACGTCCATCCCTTGCAGTGGACGACAAGGTAGGGGTAGAGGCTCCGACAAGGTGGAGGATGGGGTGGCGGACGGAGGAGGCTGGCCGTAGTGGGGAGGTTGTCGTGGCGCTAATGGTGTATGAATGGGGAAATGGAGGGGGAGGGGGATCTCAAACTTTGGGACGCGCTTGTCTGAAATGTGGGAAAGTTACGAACTTATCCCCCGTTTAAAATTTCGGATATCACGTCGGTTGGGGATAGGACGGTAATCTCTCATCTCCCAAATATTTGCCGGTAACGATTTCGGGCGAGGAGAGGGTGTTTTGCCGCCCACGGTTGGCGCCCATAGTGTATGAACGGGGCTGATAGGTAGGGCGGTTGTGTCACGTCTGAGGCAAGTTACACATCTGCCCCTATTTAAAATATTAGCCTACATCGATTTTGGACGAGGAGAGTTTGTTTTGCCGCCCACCGTGGATGAATGGGGAAACGGAGGGAGAGACGCATGTCTTTCGGGCGAGCTTGAATCAAATGTGTTTTGCCGCCCACGTTTGGCACCCACCATGTCTGAATGGGCTCAGAGGCTGTTGTGTCACGTCTGATTGAAGTTACTAGTCTACCCTATCGACAATAGTGTAAACCCGGTCGATAAGGATGTCAATTGTTAGGGGTAGACAGTAATTTCCATCTCGCAAACACTTGCTTCGTGCAGCCCACCAATGATAGTGGGTGTTTAGCCGCTTCGTTCAAAACTTGGGAGAATTAGCATTCACGTTTGCCCTGGGCCCTGGCAACTAAATCCAAATCCAATTTTTAATCGGTTACGAATATCCACAGATAATTCTACGTTTTGTTATTTATTTCTTCAAAACCACAACAAAGATTTATTCCACCTTTATATATGATTATGATTTAGAAATGCCCTGATCTTCGAATTCGGTAGGTGGGATACACTTTGAGTCAAACAATTATTTCATCCAATACAATATGCTCACACGAAAAACAGTTCACCTTATGTCAATCATATAAGTACTGAGGATTACCTCGCCTAAAAAATACGGATCATTACAACACATGGACAACATAGGGGGTCTGACAACATAATCCATTCAGAGACATGACACAACATGCAAGTACAGTAATCTAATGACAATTTAAACTGCTATCTAAAGAAGAACTTGGATTACCCTGGGCTTCAGATAGTAGAAGCAGCAGGACCTCCTCTGTCTTCAAATGCAACATTCTTACTTCCTCCAATTCTTGGGTTGCTTGCATAATGCGTGCAACTAATTGCATAGTTTCCAGCTTCAAGATGAAGATTACCTCATTCATGGCAGCCACACCATCTCTTTCTGCCTCTAGTAGAGCCTCAAGAACTATAATATCTGTTCTCAGATTGCTCTCCAGCGGTGTTGCCTCTGAACTGTTACCATCTAGTAACATGGATGGCGCACTGCTTCCACAAATAGATTCTGGGGTTGTACATTGTGTCCTAGTGTGAACGGCATCCTGAAAGGTTTCCGCTGGACATAAGTAAGAGATAGTTATCGCATGATCCAGGCAAGCTATATTTAAATGGTTCGAAGCAGCATCAGCCAAAAAGAAATTAAAATGGTAAGATGAAATTAGGGATGTAAGTGGCAAATAAACGACATCCGCCAGTCCCATCTAGTTAGTTTTTGCTAGCTCCCTGGTTCATTTTCCTCAAAAAACAAAAACTCTTTTGAACTATCATACCACTAGTGGACTTCAATCGGGATTAAACAGGACCAAGTTGACATCCCTAGTTAAAAGGGAGTGTACCACCGTTAAGTTGCCAAGGCATCTAAGTAGTTGAAATAATCTGAGAAAGCACTTAACAGTGCGGCCTCATATAAACTACGAAGACAGTCTTGTGATGAAGTTTAGAGGAAAAGTTAAGGACTCAAATGAACTAGGCATGCATTTCTTTACGATAGTACAGCAGGCACTGCTGACATATTGGCCAACTCAGGTATAGCGTAACAAGTAACAAACTAGCATTCGACTCAAGCAATACAGCAAAGCAGACAACTGAACTATTTGTTATTCTATAGGATTACAGGTTGAGGGCACAAGCCAAGAAAGCAGCCCACACGCATTACATTTCACATGTACTAAAACACACTGGCTTACCATATGTTGCTGTGAAGCCTCACTACTGTTGCAATGTTCTTTGAAGATATCGTCAGCATCTCGTGGTTGCAAATCTACTTGTTGTAGTTTATTCTGCACCCTCTATTTAGGTCAAATTAATTTTAATTGCATGCACTGGTTCGAATTGATCATCAATGGTGTCACGACCGGTTTTCCAATAAAAATATTTATTGACAAACTGATCTATTGAGTCCAGTATGAGGAAAAATCCTCCTTACTGGTAGACAAATCTCTTGATACAATAAGCTAGTAGCATAAAATATTTTACAGGGTCGAGCTGAGGTTGCTCAACCAATTATTACAAGCGCGCCAATAATTATACATAATGGCGGATATATCACAATGAGGTTGTGGTATACTACTGACTCGAGAATAAAGTGATGGTGGAATAACACTGTGGGGAGTGGATAACATGACTCTTAAACTAGCATCTCATCGAGCGTCGAGGTGAGGCTTGATGAATTTATTCGGGTAGCGGAAGCGGATATAATACAGTGACCAAATCCAGGGTCGCACGAGACTGACTGGGACTCCTCTAGGCGTCGGACTCGCTATCGAACTCTTCATCCATTAGATCGCCTTCGTCAGCATCTGGCCAAATCAACAAGCCAGGTGAGTACTTTGAAAGTACTCGCAAGACAGTTCGAACGTAAGATATAACAAATGCATGCATGAATGCGTCATGATTAAATTTACCATTGCACATTCAATTTAGTAAACAAGGTAAATAAAGGGAATCGGCGGTAGTCCGCCTGAAAACCCAACGAACCTAATAGGAAACCAATCGGGTGTCTGAAGCGACGCCTCGAAAGGTGAACAATTAAATAAAGATCATGCCTCAGTCGGGCGTCAGAGCGACACCACGTAAAGGGCTTAAACTGAAAATAAAAGACATGCGTGCCACAATCGGACGTCGGGGCGACATCACAGAAAGGGCTTACATTGAAAGTAAATACAGTACTGCCGCGGTCGGACGTCTGAGCGACATCACAGAAAGGGCTTTCATCGAAAGTAAATAACAATGCCACAGTCGGACGTCAGGGCGACATCACAGAAAGGGCTTTTATTGAAAGTAAATAATAACAATGCCACAGTCGGACGTCAGGGCGACATCACAGAAAGGGCTTTTATTGAAAGTAAATAACAATACCACAATCGGACGTCGGAGCGACATCACAGAAAGGGCTTTTATTGAAAGTAAATAATAACAATGCCACAGTCGGACGTCAGGGCGACATCACAGAAAGGGCTTTTATTGAAAGTAAATAACAATACCACAGTCGGACGTCGGAGCGACATCACAGAAAGGGCTTTCTTCACAAGGAAGATAATACTCATAATAAATAATCAGCTCATGATAATGAATGGGTTAGTCCATCCACAGGAATAAACATTTAACCAGACTTAGCACTCATGTGATTCACCAGAGTCTCTGTCATCAAAACTGACACTTGTCAGGATAAGATAGTACCAAACTTGGACATGGAATTGATGATTCAAGGAATATATGACTCTGCGGAGTTTGTACGAAAATTTCCCACAGCCAACGGATTTCCGTAGTCACGAAGGACTAGTTCGGTTTACGGTATTTCGGAAGAAACACAGCTAACCAGTACACACCCATCCTACCTCACGATGCCAGGAATAACCCTAGACATCGTCCAAGAAAAACTTTTGAGACGGGGAGATCACAATCTCGATTAGCATGGGATCAAATTTATATACGCGCGCTCTAAGGGGTGCCCCCCTCTCGGTCCCAACCGGAAACACCCATGCCCCCTGACCGGATGACTGGCTTTAATCCAGGGCCATGGAACCATCATCACGGCCTCTCCTTTTGGTGTGTACCAGGAAAGCGGTTTGCAACTTACTAAGCCATATTCCTTGCGGAAAACATGTAGTAGTACAGGGAAGAAAAACGGATGGAACTGGATCAATACAGGTTGACACTGAAGTCAAGCAGTCTGGCATAAGACTGGCATGCTACAACACTGCCATCTTACCCATTCTCATGCCAACACGTGGCCATGCAAACTCACATCCATCCACTTATGGATTTTCGAAACTTCACTTGCCTCAACTTTGTATGTAATATGACATTTATCGGTATGCTCATAAACATGCCATGAAACTACTTAATGCAAACATGCCAAACACTCATCATATCAAAAGTTCAAACATGCTTGCCTGGTTCAGAGTAGTCGGAGCCTAGCTCGGTGAAGTTCGCGGCTCCGTCACCTCCCTCGGTATCTACGGTATAAAGAAAACATACGCGCTAACGTACATACCGCGAGGTGCACAAAAATTACTCCAAATATTTTTCAAATAAATCTGATAAAAAACTAGACAAAATTTCAAAGAGGACAGAAAAAGAATCAATCAAAAATACTCTCCTGTTTAAAAGTTATTAGTGTTTTTGTCCAGGGACCTTTCTGTAATGAAACAGAAAGTTCTTAGGGGCTAACTCATAAAAACAGGAAGCGCTTCGATAGGGAATACGCCGGCCCAGAGGGAAAACGCATTTTGGCAGAAGACGCTTTCAGAAAATGTTTTGTTTAAAATGATCAGAGAGGCTGACAGGCGGGTCCCGCCCATCAGGTTTGAATTTTCAAACGAGGGAGTCAGGGCTCGTCGGCGCCCGAGAGCCGCGGTGGTCACCGGCGGCGATCCACGGCGAGGTAGAAAGATCGGAAGGTACCTTCGTGTTCAGGGCGTCATTCCGCGTTAGTTGGTGGTGGTGGTGGTCGCCGGCGAGCACCACGTCGACGGCGGCTCCTGCTCCGGCGGACGGCGGTTCGGGTGGTCGTGGGCCTCATCGGAGAGTGCTGCGGAGGGCAAATTGAGGAGGGGGTTAGACCTCTGGTAGCTAGAGAGGGTAGCTGACGGGATTTGGGCGCCGGGGACGGCCTCGCTGGAGTGAATCGAGGTGGAGGCCGAGGCGGAACGAGGCGGCCGGAGTCGAGGAAGAAAGGCCCCTCGAGGCTCTTCCAGTTGCTGGGCGGGGTCTAGTGAGGTGGTGGAGGTGTGCGGGGGCGAGAGCGAGCTTGGGGACGCTATATATAGCCGGCCCGAGGCGGTTGCCGTGAACGGGATAAGTCCGGCGAGTGATTACGGTGGCGCTGTGGTTGGGCAGTTGGTTTAGGGGCTTGGGCATCGACTAGATGGAGTAACGGGTCCATCCTAGTGCCCAACTCAGCAAGGAGGAGGTGGTTACGGCCTGTCCCCAACAGAACGGCTGTGCGGCACGTCGACGGCAAGGAGCGCGCCCTGTGCATGCCAGGCCATGGCGACGGTGCTGCATGCATGCGCTGGCAAGGGAGACGGCCACGCGGAGCTCCCAGGTGGCTTGGGCGGTGCCGAACGGCGTTGAGCCGTAGGGTGCCTTCTGTCAGCCGCCACGGGAGGTCCCGATGCCGTAGAAGACGCCGGCGAGGGCGGGCCAGAGTGCCACCGACGGCAGGAACTGGCCAAGCGTGCGTGTGGCGCTCTGAACAGGGAGGCGGGGCTGAGCGCAATGCGCTAGGAGCAATGTTGACGCGTGACTGAACTTTGACGAAGGAAAAACGACACTGAACTCTGAATCTCTGAACTTTTCTGAAAATGCAGGGAAACAGTGCCGGCCAGGTGTTCGACAGAATGATTTTGGTATGTAGGGAGCTCTCCTTGAGCTGAAACTTGGTGGGGTGGCCTCTCATTTCACCAGGAGGCTGCCTGAATTTTGGTAGAATTTTTGGAGAAGAGGAGATATGAATTTCACCAAATTTGGCAAATCTGGTCCAAATTTGCAGAGGCTGAAATTTAAAAAAATTGAAAAGAGGAGGGGTGGATCAAGGTGATTCTGGGTTGTGGATGCTAAGGACAATCCAGAGGGGTTGGTTTGAGATTAAAACTCAAAGGCAATGAGGTACTTGCTTTGAAAATTACTTTGGCTCATAATAAAAAAACAGAATTGTTTTGGGAGATAAAATAAATGAAATAAAATTCAAAAATGGCTTGGATTTGTTGGAATAGAGAACTTAGGTTGTTCCAAGGAGGGAGGGGTTTTGGGAGGTCTTTCCACAAGAGGCAAAATAAAATCATGGTGGTTCCAAAATGAGTGAAGCCCCAAAACTTCTAGGGTTTTCTTTTTAAATGAAAATAATTAAATTCAAAGAAAAAATACATTTGAGAGGAAAATCATCAGAAGAAAAGCTTTCATAATTCAAACACCAGAGTTGAAGAAAAATAAAATCCTTGCCAAGGGTGAAAATTTTTGAGAGAGAGGTTTTCTGGAAGAATTTTAAATTGCCTCTTTTAAAAAAAAACCAACAAAGTTTTTGCTGAAAAACACAAGAAAATTTTTGGAGTGTCACAACACCTACCCCCTTAGGAAAAATCTGGTCCCCTAGATTTCAGCTGATCCTTAAATAAGTGTGGATGCTCTGCCCGAAGAAAATCCTCTCTTTCCCAAGTTGCTTCACTTTCGGTATGATTGCTCCACTGAACTTTGAAAAACTTGATGGTTTTCTGTCGGGTCCTCCTTTCAGACTCCTCTAATATTTTTACGCCTATGTCCTCATGGGGTACTTGTTTCTCTGGGTTGCTTACGCACTTCCTTAATTGCGAGACGTGGAATACATCGTGGACATCAGATAATTCCTCGGGTAAGTCTAGCTGGTAGGCTACAGTGCCTCTTCGTGCCACTATACAGAATAGTCCGATGAATCTTGGTGCTAGCTTTCCTTTAATCTTGAATCGTTGCAATCCCCTCATAGGGGATACTCGTAGGTACACGAACTCACCGGGTTCGAAACTGACCCCACGATGTTTCTGATCGTAATAACTCTGCTGTCGACTTTAAGCAGTCTTGAGTCGGTCTCTGATTAGCTTGACCTTTTCCTCGGCTTCTTTGAGCATGTCTGGGCCGAAAATGCGGCTGTCTCCGGTCTCTGACCAATTTAGCGGGGTACGACATCTTCGCCCGTATAAAGCTTCAAATGGTGCCATTTGCAGGCTGGCCTGGTAACTGTTGTTATACGCGAACTCGGCATATGGCAGGCTTTCTTCCCAACTGGTTCCATAGGTGAGGACACATGCTCTCAGCATGTCTTCTAAAACTTGGTTTACGCGTTCCGTTTGTCCATCAGTCTGGGGGTGGTATGCTGTACTGAAGGCCAGTTGAGTTCCCAAAGCCTGTTGTAGATGATCCCAGAACCTCAAGACGAACTGGGTTCCTCTGTCGGATATTGTAGTCTTCGGGACTCCGTGTAGACAAACTATGCGGGAGAGATAAATCCTGGCAAGCCTCTGAGTGGTGTGGGTCGTCTTTACCGTAATAAAGTGTGCCACCTTGGTTAACCTGTCGGTGATGACCCATATGGCATCATTCCCGTGTCGTGATCGAGGTAGTCCGACAATGAAATCCATCCCTATTTCATCCCATTTCCACTCAGGTATTTTGTTCGGTTGCAGTAGTCCGGCTAGTCTCTGATGCTCAGCTTTTATGCGTTGACAAGAGTCGCAACATGCAATGAATGTGGCTATGTCCCTCTTCATACCGTGCCACCAAAATCTTTCCTGAATATCCTTATACATTTTGGTTTCTCCAGGGTGGATCGAATATGGGGCGGTGTGGGCTTCAACTAGAATTTGCTGTTTGAGGTCCTTTATATTTGGCACGCAGAGTCTGTCTCCGTACCATAATATTCCTCCATCGTCCATGACGAACTCCGAGGCCTTGCCCATACTCACCTTTCTTTTGATGCCTTCGATGCTGGGGTGACCTGGCTGAGCTTCTTTAATTCTCTCCACAAGGTCGGGTTGTATTCCCAAGTTTGTTATGGTGCCTTCTGCGACCATTAACAAGTTGAGTTTGGCAAATTCTTGTTGGAATTCGGGTCTCAAGCTTTGCAGACTGTTTTCGTCGGAGCTGGGGTTCCGACTAAGAGCATCGGCCACTACATTTTCTTTTCCTGGATGGTAGTGGATACCAACATCATAATCCTTTACCAATTCCAACCAGCGTTGTTGCCGTAAGTTTAGTTCTGGCTGCATAAAACTATATTTGAGACTTTTATGGTCCGTATATATTTCACTTCGATTTCCAAGTAAGAAATGCCTCCATTCCTTGAGCGCATGAATGACAGCTGCCATTTCTATGTCATGAGTGGGATAATTTTCTTCATGCTTGCGAAGTTGCCTTGAAGCGTATGCGACAACCTTGCCTTCTTGCATCAACACGCATCCGAGACCATTTCTGGACGCGTCACAATACACTTCAAAATTCTTGTGTATGTCTGGCACAATTAATACCGGTGCTGTTGTTAATTTCCGTTTTAGCTCTTGGAAACTTTTCTCGCAGGCTTCTGTCCATTCAAACTTCTTGTTTTCTTGAGTAACTGCGCCATAGGCTTGGCTACGGTGGAGAATCCTTCAATAAATCTGCGGTAATATCCTGCCATTCCCAAGAAACTTCGTATGTCTTTACACTCGCTGGTGACTTCCAGCCAAGTACGGCCCTGACCTTCTCTGGGTCCATTGCGATACCATCTTGGGTCAGTACGTGGCCTAGAAAGCCTACTTGTCTTAGCCAAAATTCGCACTTGCTAAACTTGGCATACAATTGGTGTTTCCTGAGTTCTCCTAGCACAATTCTGAGATGTTCCGCGTGCTCTTCTAGTGTCTTGGAGTATACCAGAATATCGTCGATGAATACCACAACGAACTTGTCCATAAACTTCATAAATACTTTGTTCATGAGGTGAACAAAATTTGTGGGGGCGTTTGTTAATCCAAATGGCATTACTGTGAACTCATATAGTCCATATCTGGAGGTGAAGGCTGTTTTGGGGATATCTTCTGTTCGCACTTTTAATTGATGGTATCCTCACCTTAAGTCAATTTTTGAGAATACCTTGGCCTGAGTGAGCTGATCAAACAAATCGTTTATCCGTGGCATTGGGTATTTGTTCTTGACTGTGACCAAGTCAAGTGCTCGGTAGTCTATGCACAATCTCAGTGTTCCATCCTTCTTTTTGGCAAATAAAATTGGTGATCCCCAAGGTGAGGAGCTGGCTCGAATGTATCCTTTGTCCAGCAATTCCTTTATTTGTTTCTTCAACTCAACCAACTCGGATGGTGCCATTCGGTATGGTTTCTTGTATATGGGGGTGGTTCCTTGTGATAGATCAATGCTGAACTCTATCTCTCGGTCTGGTGGCATGCCTGGTAGTTCTTCGGGGAATACGTCTAGAAATTCACACACTACTGGAACCTTGTTTAGCTCAGAAACGTCCACCCTATTCAATCTCGGTTGCTGGGGTATTTTTCTTTCCTTGGCGGATACTCTTATTGTCTTCCCGTGGTGGTGTGTGAGAATTACGGTCCGGTTGAAATAGTCAATAAAACCCTTGTTGGTGGTTAGCCAGTCCATCCCTAGGATGACATCCAGTCATTTATTTTCCAACACAATAAGATTGGTGTGAAATTCCAATCCCTCGAACTCAATAACGACATCCTGACAGTAACTCTGAGTGACTTGCTGAATCCCGGGGGACTTGATGATCATGGATTTCTCCAAAGGAAGCATCGAAAAATTATTTTGCAAAGAAAAACTTTTCGAAATGAAAGAGTGAGAAGCTCCAGAATCAAACAAAACCATTGCATGTATTGTGTTGACAGGAAACGTACCGAGTACGATATCCGGAGCATTTTGTGCCTCCTCTCTAGTTACGTGGCTCAGATGACCCTTCCTGTGGTTGTTGTTGGGATTGAAATTGTTTCGCTTGGGCGCTGAATTATTGCCGCCGTTGTTCGGCTTTGGGGTTGAGTTCCTAGGCTTAGGACACTGCTTGGCATAGTGCCCTTCCTCTCCACAGGCGTAACAAGTAACGTCTGGGCGATATGTGAACTCCTTGTCCCTTGCATGAAAATTCTTGATTAGGCGTGAGACGTTGGACGAGGATTTGTGTGTCCCACCCTTTTGAAAATCTGTCTTGCTTCAGTGATTGCGAGCATGGTTAGTCTGGTCCCTTTTTCGCTTGCGAAAATATTCCAAGCTGCGTCTCTCATTCTCCAGAGTAATGGCTTTGTCCACTAGTGTTTTAAAATCTAGAAAAGTGTGCACGACCAGTTGACATTTAAGCGCGGGCGCCAGACCGTCAAGGAATTTCTCCATCTTCTTGCTTTCAGTCATACGCTCTTCATTGGCGTAGCGAGACAATAGAGTAAATTGACTGTTATAATCTGAAACTGTCATGTTCCTTTGTTTGAGGTCATCGAATTCTCTCTTCTTTATTTTCATAATACTCTTAGGAATGTGTGCACCACGGAAACCTTCCTTGAAATCATCCCAGGTTATATCATTTTCGTTGGGGTGCATGTGCAGAAAATTCTCCCACCATGATGCAGCTGCTCCTGTGAGATAGTGCGGGGCATATAGTACCTTTTCGGGTCCGAACATTTTGCAATAATTAATTTCCTCTCCATATCTCGAAGCTAGTCCTCGGCCTCAAGAGGCTTGTCAGTATGAGAGAATGTTTGGGGACGTGTCTTCTGTAGCTCAGATAACTTGGAATGCTGCTGATACTGCCCATGGTGATTTCCCATGTTGATGACTTGGTTCATCATTTCCCGATGTTGTTGCTAACTCTGTTCATAAAGGCGGCACATTTGGGAAAGTGTCGTTTCACTGTCCTGTTGACTCGACCGCCCTTGTGTGAAATTGTTGCCTGGTTGAGTGCCATAATATTGACTTGACTGCCCTTGTGTGAAATTGTTGCCCGGTTGAGTGTCATAATTTTCCTCTGGCGGAGTAGGCATGGAGCGAGTCCAAGGACGAGACATTTTTCACTCTGGGGATATATTTTGCAAAACCCATAAGGAGAATGAAAAAGGGATCGCAAAAATAAATAAATCCGTAAACGCACAAGGATGGCAAATAATTTAAAAGACGAAGATCGCTTGGAAAAACAAATCGATTGTGCATGGAGAAGGACTGCTCATTACATATCTTACACGCGGGCGATAATTATACAATACATCACTCAGGATATGCGTACATAATCCTGACATGTTATTTAGGCTAGTGCACTTCTCCAGTTTCTACATGCTGCGCAAACAAGCTACTTCTCACAACCTATGTACATATCTCACAAGGCGGTACATCGCATGATGGCTAAGCGTACTCAGTCGAAGATGTTGATGATTTCCTTGGCCCTGCCAAGGGTGAGACGCAGCGAGGCGGGGGACTTTACTTCCTCCTCGCTAATAGGCTCCATACGCGTAGTGCTGCGCCGAGTAGATGGAGCGGGTGCCAGGGGCGGAACAACACGAACAGGAGTGGGCGCGAAGCGTGGTGCAGTGCGCGCTGGAGTGGGCGCAATGACTTTGTTGAAATCTTCGGTGGTAGGCAGGCGACGAGTAGGTGCATGAGATGCTGAGGACGAGACAAAAGTCAGTGGTGGTGCGGTGGGCAGGAGCTCCCTCCTGTTGGTGGCACAGCCATGGACTGAGTCCATGCGGGTAGCCACGAAGTCGTCCACCAGGTTGTCGAAGGCTGCCTCGAGGGCCCGGAAATACTCAATAAGCATCTCAAAAGCCTCGTCTCGTTCTCCTTTGGGGCAGGAGAATGCATAGTGACAAGTGTAGGGCACATGGCATGGAAGATAGCGGTAACGACGAGCCTTCATCACGGGAAGGACATCCCTGAGACGAGCTATCGCCTCGCGGGCTGCTATCTGGATAGCATGCCTCTCCGTAGGCATGGCTATTCCCAAGAACCGGAAGCGGTGTAACTCACCACGCCCTCCCTTGAACTGCACCGCGACGTCGCGCATGGTCAGACTGTCGTTAACTCTGTGCTGGAAGAGTGTGAAGACTGGGCACACAGATGGCCCCATCGTGACCTGAACGATGAAGGAGAGAAGCTTGACGAACCCATCGGGCACGTCGGCGAAGGTCTGAGACTCGCAGCTGTTGTCGGCCATCTACAAAAGTAAGTAAAAATTCTGAATGGTCAGATCATAAATATATGCTGACTGTCAGAAAAATGACAGCAATTTGCAAAAATATAAATTAGCTCTGTCATGCTAATAACCGATTAGCGATCGCACCTAGTGGCTTTCTACAGTCAGCCTGGCTCTGGTACCAAGCTTGTCACGACCGGTTTTCCAATAAAAATATTTTTTGAGAAACTGATCTATTGAGTCCAGTATGAGGAAAAATCCTCCTTACTGGTAGACAAATCTCTTGATACAATAAGCCAGTAGCATAAAATATTTTACAGGGTCGAGCTGAGGTTGCTCAACCAATTATTACAAGCGCGCCAATAATTATACATAATGGCAGATATATCACAATGTGGTGGTGGTATACTACTGACTCAAGAATAAAGTGATGGTGGAATAACACTGTGGGGAGTGGATAACATGACTCTTAAACTAGCATCTCATCGAGCGTCGAGGTGAGGCTCGATGAATTTATTCGGGTAGCGGAAGCGGATATAATACAGTGATCAAATCCAGGGTCGCACGAGACTGACTGGGACTCCTCTAGGCGTCGGACTCGCTATCGAACTCTTCATCCATGAGATTGCCTTCGTCAGCATCTGGCCAAATCAATAAGCCAGTTGAGTACTTTGAAAGTACTCGCAAGACAGTTCGGACGTAAGATATAACAAATGCATGCATGAATGCGTCATGATTAAATTTACCAATGCACATTCAATTTAGTAAACAAGGTAAATAAAGGGAATCGGTGGTAGTCCGCCTGAAAACCCAACGAACATAATAGGAAGCCGATCGGGTGTCTGAAGCGACGCCTCGAAAGGTGAACAATTAAATAAAGATCATTCCTCAGTCGGGCATCAGAGCGACACCACGTAAAGGGCTTAAAGTGAAAATAAAAGACATGCGTGCCACAGTCGGACGTCGGGGCGACATCACAGAAAGGGCTTACATTGAAAGTAAATATAGTACTGCCGCGGTCAGACGTCTGAGCGACATCACAGAAAGGGCTTTCATCGAAAGTAAATAACAATGCCACAGTCGGATGTCAGGGCGACATCACAGAAAGGGCTTTTACTGAAAGTAAATAATAACAATGCCACAGTCGGACGTCAGGGCAACATCACAGAAAGGGCTTTTATTGAAAGTAAATAACAATACCACAGTCGGACGTCGGAGCGACATCACAGAAAGGGCTTTTATTGAAAGTAAATAATAACAATGCCACAGTCGGACGTCAGGGCGACATCACAGAAAGGGCTTTTATGAAAGTAAATAACAATACCACAATCGGACGTCGGAGCGACATCACAGAAAGGGCTTTTATTGAAAGTATATAATAACAATGCCACAGTCGGACGTCAGGGCGACATCATAGAAAGGGATTTTATTGAAAGTAAATAACAATACCACAGTCGCACGTCGGAGCGACATCATAGAAAGGGCTTTCTTCACAAGGAAGGTAATACTCATAATAAATAATCAACTCATGATAATGAATGGGTTAGTCCATCCACAGGAATAAACATTTAACCTGACTTAGCACTCATGTGATTCACCGGAGTCTCTGTCATCAAAACTGACACTTATCAGGATAAGATAGTACCGAACTTGGACATGGAATTGATGATTCAAGGAATATATGACTCTGCGGAGTTTGTACGAAAATTTCCCACAGCCAACGGATTTCCGTAGTCACGAAGGACTAGTTCCGTTTACGGTATTTCGGAAGAAACACAGCTAACCAGTACACACCCATCCTACCTCACGATGCCAGGAATCACCCTAGACATCGTCCAAGAAAAACTTTTGAGACGGGGAGATCACAATCTCGATTAGCATGGGATCAAATTTATATACGCGCGCTCTAAGGGGTGCCCCCCTCTCGGTCCCAACCGGAAACACCCATGCCCCCTGACCGGATGACTGGCTTTAATCCAGGGCCATGGAACCATCATCACGGCCTCTCCTTTTGGTGTGTACCAGGAAAGCGGTTTGCAACTTACTAAGCCATATTCCTTGAGGAAAACATGTAGTAGTACAGGGAAGAAAAACGGATGGAACTGGATCAATACAGGTTGACACTGAAGTCAAGCAGTCTGGCATAAGACTGGCATGCTACAACACTGCCATCTTACCCATTCTCATGCCAACACGTGGCCATGCAAACTCACATCCATCCACTTATGGATTTTCGAAACTTCACTTGCCTCAACTTTGTATGTAATATGACATTTATCGGTATTCTCATAAACATGCCATGAAACTACTTAATGCAAACATGCCAAACACTCATCATATCAAAAGTTCAAACATGCTTGCCTGGTTCAGAGTAGTCGGAGCCTAGCTCGGTGAAGTTCGCGGCTCCGTCACCTCCCTCGGTATCTACGGTATAAAGAAAACATATGCGCTAACGTAAATACTATGAGGTGCACAAAAATTACTCCAAATATTTTTCAAATAAGGCTGATAAAAACTAGACAAAATTTCAAAGAGGATAGGAAAAGAATCAATCAAAAATACTCTTCTCTTTAAAAGTTATTAGTGTTTTTGTCCAGGGACCTTTCTGTAATGAAACAGAAAGTTCTCAGGGGCTAACTCATAAAAGCCGGAAGCGCTTCGATAGGGAATACGCCGGCCCAGAGGGAAAACGCATTTTGGCAGAAGACGCTTTCGGAAAACATTTCGTTTAAAAAGATCAGAGAGGCTGACAGGCGGGTCCCGCCTGTCAGGTTTGAATTTTCAAACGAGGGAGTCGGGGCTCGTCGGTGCCCGAGAGCCGCGGTGGTCGCCGGCGGCGATCCACGGTGAGGTAGAAAGATCGGAAGGTACCTCCGTGTTCAGGGCGTCATTCTGCGTCGGTTGGCGGTGGTGGTGGTCGTCGGCGAGCACCACGTCGACGGCGGCTCCTGCTCCGGTGAACGGCGGTTCGGATGGTCGTGGGCCTCGTCGGAGAGTGCTGCGGAGGGCAAATTGAGGAGGGGGTTAGACCTCTGGTAGCTAGAGAGGGTAGCTGACGGGATTTGGGCGCCGGGGACGGCCTCACCGGAGTGAATCGAGGTGGAGGCCGAGGCGGAACGAGGCGGCCGGAGTCGAGAAAGAAAGGCCCCTCGAGGCTCTTCCAGTTGTTGGGCGGGGTCTAGTGAGGTGGTGGAGGTGTGCGGGGGCGAGGGCGAGCTTGGGGACGCTATATATAGCCGGCCCGAGGCGGTTGCCGTGAACGGGATAAGTCCGGCGAGTGATTACGGCAGCGCTGTGGTTGGGCAGTTGGTTTAGGGGCTTGGGCATCGACTAGATGGAGTAACGGGTCCATCCCAGTGCCCAACTCAGCAAGGAGGAGGTGGTTACGGCCTGTCCCCTACAGAACGGCCGTGCGGCACGTCAGCGGCAGGGAGCGCGCCCTGTGCGTGCCAGGCCACGGCGACGGTGCTGCATGCGTGCGCTGGCAAGGGAGACGGCCATGCGGAGCTCCCATGTGGCTTGGGCGGTGCCGAACGGCGTTACGCCGTAGGGTTCCTTCTGTCAGCCGCCATGGGAGGTCCCGACGCCGCAGAAGACGTCGGCGAGGGCGGGCCAGAGTGCCACCGACGCCAGGAACCGGCCAAGCATGCGTGCGGCGCTCTGGACAGTGAGGAGGGGCTGAGCACAACGCGCCAGGTGCACTGTCGACGCGTGATTGAACTCTGAGACGCGTGATTGAACTCTGACGAAGGAAAAACGACACTGAACTCTGAATCTCCGAACTTTTCTGAAAATGCAGGGAAACAGTGCCGGCCAGGTGTTCGACAGAATGATTTTGGTATGTAGGGAGCTCTCCTTGAGCTGAAACTTGGTGGGGTGGCCTCTCATTTCACCAGGAGGCTGCCTGAATTTTGGTAGAATTTTTGGAGAAGAGGAGATATGAATTTCACCAAATTTGGCAAATCTGGTCCAAATTTGCAGAGGCTGAAATTTAAAAAAATTGAAAAGAGGAGGGGTGGATCAAGGTGGTTCTGGGTTGAGGATGCTAAGGACAATCCAGAGGGGTTGGTTTGAGATTAAAACTCAAAGGCAATGAGGTACTTGCTTTGAAAATTACTTTGGCTCATAATAAAAAAACAGAATTGTTTTGGGAGATAAAATAAATGAAATAAAATTCAAAAATGGCTTGGATTTGTTGGAACAGAGAACTTAGGTTGTTCCAAGGAGGGAGGGGTTTTGGGAGGTCTTTCCACAAGAGGCAAAATAAAATCATGGTGGTTCCAAAATGAGAGAAGCCCCAAAACTTCCATGGTTTTCTTTTTAAATGAAAATAATTAAATTCAAAGAAAAAATACATTTGAGAGGAAAATCATCACAAGAAAAGCTTTCATAATTCAAACACCAGAGTTGAAGAAAAATAAAATCCTTGCCAAGGGTGAAAATTTTTGAGAGAGAGGTTTTCTGGAAGAATTTTAAATGGCCTCTTTTTAAAAAACAACAACAAAGTTTTTGCTGAAAACCACAAGAAATTTTTTGGAGTGTCACAAATGGTTCATCTAAACTAATGAAAGAAGGGTGTGCGCATACAAGACAATATATCTGCTTCCCTCTATTTTTATGCTTGTTCGAGGTGTCGGCCCGAAAAGAACAAATATTTTGCTTGATGGGGTTGGCAGCTCCATAATTAATAGAAGCATCAAATTAGTCATGCAACTTGGGAAGATCAAGAACACACAAAAAAGTAAGGAACAGAGGCTCGTAGCAGTGATGTAATAGCTAGCATCATAAAATGTAGGGTAAAACGAACAAAAACCAGCGGAACCACATGCTAGTTTGCTGATGTGTAATTAAGCATAGAGTACATGAAGTAGTATGATGGAACCAACAGGTGGCATCAGAACAACACCATTATCATAAATATAGCATGCAAGAAGTAAAATAGTAGGCAGTGATATCTAGGAAGTACAGTAATACTTAGGACAAAACTAAAGCATATTAACTATATGTGAAGTGGTACGTAATTTAGCACATGTAACATGTTCACTGCCAGAAGTATGGCCCTACAGGTGCAAGCAGACTAATGCGTCTCATGAAAAACTAAATGATGCCCTAAAGAAATTCAAAGGTGCGGTGCTTATGCTAAGAATGTGAACATAGGCGCCGGCCGTTGGATAATAGTACCTGATTCTCGGCGGCGTATGGGTATCGTTGGCATACTTGATAGCTAATGATCGTCGATGGTGCTCGTGTTGTGGTTGAGTTTGGGCCGGCTATCGCCGTTGCTGAAGCGGCTCCGGTGCTGCGGTTGCAGCGTTTGTCGACATACAAGAAAGCTCATATGTGGTAAGTGAACAGTTGCACTATAAAGAGAAAAACCGAAGGAGTACTGATCGAAATAACCTAATGAGGCTGCGGCGTCGGTAAAGCAGGGCCGGTGGAGTTGAATATGGCGTCCGTGGAGCGGGTCCGGTGCAGTGGACGAAGGCTTTGGCGGGCGTGTTGTGCAGTACTTTCAGTGAGGCGGATCTGTTGCGGTGGAGGAGGGCTTATATGAAGGGCCAGCGAAGGGACGGACGAGGGAGTCAGTGAAGGGCCTACACTATGGTGGACGAGGGCGCCGGTTAAGTAGATCCGGTGCGGTGGTGTCGGATTTCGGGTTCCGGCAGACCCTTAAGGTTCGAACTCTGGGGTGCGTGCGGAGATTACGCCCTCTACCTCTCCGTCTCGCAAGGATCTAACTACCGAAAGAACAGCACAAGGAACACAGAGTTTATACTAGTTCGGGCCACCATTGTGGTGTAATACCCTACTCTAGTTTGTGGTGGATGGATTGCCTCTTGGGCTGGTGATGATGAACAATACAGGGAAGAACAGCCTCGCGAGGGTCTGCTCCTGGCTAGGGGTGCGAACTGCTAGGGGGAGTTCACCCGCCCTTCTCTTCTTTCTCTCCTTGCTCTCTGCTTGCTCTGATCCTGGGTTCTAATGCCCTGATTGCTCGATGCGAGATGCCTCTACCCTGGGGGTGACTAGCCCTATTTATAGGCAAAGGCCCTGGGCCTCTTCCCAAATTTTGAGCGGGAAGGGCGCCAACAATTGGCCAATTCGAAGGGGAACATCCGATACACTTATCCTGACGAAAGTTGGTCCTCCCCTGCCAAAGGCCCTGTGGTGACGCTGTTCTAGGCTCCACGATGACCTCCTTCCCGCCGTTGGACTGGTCTTGGTCTCGTTGCACCGAAATGGATGCCTTTGCTTGGTCCTCTCTCCTGCGCTTGCCCCCTTCACACCAAAGAGGAAAGGGAGGACACTGCGCCGGCTGGCGCCCGCCTGGCGCCCTTGGTCGTCATGGCTTGCGTCATGGGCACCTCGCGAGGTACCCTGCCTTGATCTCTCCGCCTCCTCATGAGCCAGCCTGACGAGGCCGTGCCTGAGGAAGTGATGTGTCGTCCGCCCCGCGAGGCTTGGACCCTCGCGAGGGTCTTGGGTCTTGTGTTTATGAAGTTGGGCCGCGCTGGGCCTCCTTTGAGCCACGCCACGGGCCGCAGGTAGGCAAGTCTGGGGACCCCCGTTCCCAGAACGCCGACAGTAGCCCCCGGGCCCAAGGCGCGCCCGGACTTGGCCGTGCCGAGAGGCGAAAGGGCAAGGGCAAAGCGCCGCGGGCCCTAACAGCCTGCGGCCTCGGGCACCGCGTGGCGGTTGATTGGACGTGGGCGGCACTGTTCCCCCACGCTTCCTTATTTTGCGCCTTGTTACGTGGACTCGTAGTTGTACACAGCCGCTCCCCTTCCTGTTGCTCGACCGCCCCATATCCTTCCTCCCTCCGACCTCCGACTCTTGTCTCCAATCCCATCTCTCATCTTCCCCCTCCTTTCCATCGCCATGGCTCCGATGAAGAAGGAGAAAGGGAAGAAACCCATGGCTATGCCCTGCTCGCCGCCGTCGGTGAACCCCGCCGTCGGCAAATCGATCATACTCAATCAAGAGTGTCTGGGTAAGCTCAGCCCGGCTCTGGCCACCACCTTCAACGAGTGTGGGAGGACGACGGCCTGGTCTACGTCTCACCTCCCCACTGACAGGATAATCACTAAGGTCCATTATTTCGCTGATGCCTTGTGGGCGGGTCTGGTTCCCCCCTTTTCTGATTTCTTCAAGGCCGTCCTCTCCCATTACCAGATCCATATGATGCATTTGGGTCCCGGATCCATCACCCTCCTTTCGGTCTTTGCTTTTGTAAGCGAGGCGATAATGGGCATCCCTCCTTCCGTTGCCTTGCTGCGCCTCTTCTTCTCTTTGCGCCTTACTGACCCCACTCAATGCTCAGCGTGTGTGAGCTTCATTGCCGCGCCCGAGACTGTGGCCTCGGGGATTGACTTCAAGCTCCCTCCACCTTCAGCTGGGTTCCGCGAGCGTTGGTTGTACGTTGACGTCGGGGTGCCCAGCCCCCTGCTGGCGAAGCCAACTTCCCCTGCGGCACCCAATTCGGGCTGGGGCCAGGAGACGCTCGTGAGCCCCCGGCTCGCCTTCATCTGGTGCCGCTTCGCATCCTTGAGGTTGCTCGGCGTGACGGCACCCAAAGTGGTGAAGGAGTTCTTGTTACGCCGCATCGCCCCTCTCCAACGCCATTCTCGCCGAATGTGGGCTTTCAGCGGGCATGGTGATCGCATGAGGGTCCAGGAAGAAGACCTGACGCCTGCGGCGCTAAGGACCGTGCTCTTGGTCCTGACTGGCGACCCCAATCCGGGCAGCATCCAGAGAGGAGGGGCCCTGCTGTACCTCTGCCAGAACAGGGACGACTTCGTGAAGCAGATGCCCTCCATTGATGAGTGGGGGCTGCGCCCCGCCGGCCTCCAAGGGCCTCGTGAGAATCCTGTGGTGGTGACCGCCCTTCCGGTTGGTCAAGGCGAATCCTCCTCGAGTGGCGGGGCAGGGAGGCGCCGATAAGGCTCCCGAAGGGGAGACTGCGCCTGGCGATGCCCTTGAGGAAGCAGCTCCTGAGGCCCGTGCTGCAGAGGCTGTGGGTGGCAAGCTGTCGCTCCAAGCGCCTGGGGCCGAGGCTCCCGAGGCCCCGGCCGCGTCTTCTGCCGAGGTGACTGGCAGCACGCGCCAGGCAGGCGCCCCTGACGCGGATAGCGCTGCTGCTTCGCCTTCGTCGAGGGTTGATCCTTGCGCCCTCCTCCTGGGCCGCTTTCGTGTGGACTTTGAGGCCCTTCGGAGGAAAAGTGAGGCCCTAGGTGATGACTTCCCTTGTCGCTTGGTGAAGCGCCGGAAGTACTTTGCCACCGACGAGTAAGCCTTCTCCTTTCCTGGCTCCTGATCCCCTTGTTGCGTCTACTGATCCTTGCTCCGCAGGCCTCTTCCTGCCGAGGTCGTGGAAGCCGCTGAGGTGCCGCCTCCTTTGGCTTCACCTCCCCCGTCGCCCCAAGATGTCCCGAGCAGCAAGGCTCCTGTGGTGAGGACGAACGAAGGGGCGGACCGTCCTGAGGTGCCCCGCAGCCCTTCTCTTCCCGCGATCTTCCTTCATGGGCCCTCTCTTGGCATGGCAAGCCTGCCGTGGACTTCTCATCTGATCGCGGGCTGCGACTGGCTGAGGCGCCCCCGCGCCCTTCTTCTAGAGACGTGCCGGCCCCAGGCCGAGCTTCTGGCGCGGCGCGCCCGGCCGTCGTGGGGGCGCCAGCCCCCAGCCCCCTGCTCAGAGGGGGAGAGATGATTCGTTCTTCCAGGCGCTTGCCTGGGGCAGACGATGGTGTGGGAGACGTGCTCGAGCGTGCTCGGGAGCGCCGCGCTCGCCGCCACGAATTCCTTCGAAGGGCGAGCGGCGCGGTAGACCTGCTTGGGGAGGAGCTCGCTGATGAAGACGCGCGCCTGGAGGCCGAGGTCCTGCGCCTGGCCGCGGAGAGGCGCGAGCTGGAGGCCGCCGTCGCCCTCGCGCGCCGCCAGGGCGACCTTGAAGACGAAGAAGCGAAGGCGTCGCTGGAGGCCTCCCGGCTGGCCCGATCCCAGGCCGCTGAAGAGGCCCTGGGAGCCGACCGATAGCGAGAGGCGGCGGAGGAGCGGGCTCGGGAGCTCCTGGCCCGATGCCACTCGCTAGAGGAGCAGGTGGAACTGCGCGAGGCGGCCCTTGCGTCGATGAGGGTGGCCTCTGGCGACCCAGCTGGGCTCCAGAGACGCGAAGAGGCGCTGACGCTGGAGGCCGCCGAACGCACCCGCGAGTACGAGCGGTTGGAGACGAGGGAGCGCCTGGTGACGCAGGCGGAAGATGAAGTCGCTGCGTGGGAGGCACGCGTCCTGGAGGAGGTTGGTCGTCGGGTGGCGACAACGCGCCAAGGCCTCGAGCGTGAGTTCGAGAGGAAGCTGGAGTTGATCCGGGTCGAGGCTGAGGGAAGAACCGCAGCCCTGAGGGCCCAACGGGACGAGGCGACGCGGCGGGCCGACGCTTCCCGGGCCGCCCTTGAGGCAGCGCAAAAGGAGTCGGCTGCCCTTCAGGCCGAGGTACTCCGTCTTCGTCAGCGGGTGGAAGAGGCTGAGGCCGTCAAGCGCCAGAACGCTGATGAGATACGCCAGCGGCAGGTCCTGGAGCACGTGCACGGCCCCATGTTGTCCACGCTCAGCGAGAGGGCTAACACAGCCTTGGCCAACTTCTGTGAGGCGACTGTCGGCGAGCCGCACACGATCAACTATGCCGGCAACCTGCAGTTCTTCACCGCCGTGGTGAAGCAGCTGGAGGCGCGGTCGGTCAGGGCCGACAGGTTGGTGGAGGAGAGGAGCCGCGCCCTGCTCGGGCACGCCTTTTCCCGTGTCTTCAACCATCTTCAGGACATGGATCCCCACTTCGACTACGACGCCGCCATCGCCCCAGTCCCCCAGGCCGTCCGAGGCAACCTAGCGAACTGGATGGAAAACAACGTGGACGCTCTTGTGAAGGCCTTCACTTCGGATGACGACGACGTGATCGTGGCTGCCGACGAAGGCGGTGTGGTGGATGACCTTGGCGCCGCTGGCGACGATGCGGGTAGCGGTGGCGAATCCAGCGATGCCAGCGGCGGCTCGGAAGGTGCTCCCGAGGATGCCTTGGGGGATTTGTCAGACTGACTGTGTGTTGCTCCTGTCTTTTGCCCTGCATGGATAGAACTCAGATGTTTGGCCTGATGGTCGTGAGAGCATTTTGGGAGGGGAAGCCCCTCATGTAAAACTTGTGTAGATCGTATTAGCAGCTATTGTGTTGCGCGAGCATCCGCGCCTGGCGGCTGGCTGGTTTACCTTTGTTTCGCGCAAGCCCCGAGGCAGCTTGTGGGAGGACGTGGTGTCCTGAGTGCTCTCCAGTTGATATCATAGGGCGCGCAGGTGCTGTTAGCGAGGAGCTTCACAGGCGCTGGCCCTCTTCTCAGGCTCCGGGCCTTTTCATAAACGCGACAGCTTCACAAGCATTCGCCTTCTTCACAGTCTCCAGGCCTTTTTATGAACGCGATAGCTTCACAGGCATTCGCCTTCTTCAAAGGCTCCGGGCCTTTTTATGAACGTGATAGCTTCACAGGCATTCGCCTTCTTCACAGGCTCCGGGCCTTTTTATGAACGTGATAGCTTCACAGGCATTCGCCTTCTTCACAGGCTCCGGGCCTTTTTATGAATGTGATAGCTTCACAGGCATTCGCCTTCTTCACAGGCTCCAGGCCTTTTTATGAACGCGATAGCTTCGCAGGCATTCGCCTTCTTCACAGGCTCCGGGCCTTTTTATGAAGCGACATCCTCCGCAGGTACCGGAAAGTCCTCCCGAGAAGGAGCAATAACGGCAGTCTGGGCTGCGCACGAGCCTGGCCCGGCCCGACTCGCGAGGGGCTCGCGAGGGGAGGCAGCTGTGATGAAGCGGTAACCAGAACGCGAGAAATAGCTCGAACAAGACCAAGCACCCCTTCCCCAAACGCACGCAAATCTCAAATTAGAATCCAACTTAAATCCAGCTGGGGAAAAGTTACAACCAAAAAGAAGGCAATGAAAATAGGCAAATGGCCGCGTCTGACACCTAATCTAGTCTTGGACGTCTTCTCACCAGCGCGGAGCTAAGTGCTGTCCACTGGGTGTGGGATGGAGCCCCAGGGCCTGAGGCCGGCACCCCTGAGACTTCGGGGCGTGTACAGCCCCACTCATTATTACGTGAGAGTCTCACGGGGCGGCGAGCTTCACAGGCACTGGGCCTTCTTCACAGGTACCGGCCTTGCTTCATATCGCCAGACGAGGGTCCCGCCTTGCGCCACACTCTAGTGCCACCAACGACGACCGGAAACCAGGACGCCGCCGGTGGGGTAGAGCGGTCGCCAGCGGTTCCCCCGACGACCACGGGTCCTCCGCCAGGGGCAGGCCCTCAGGCGCCTCCCCAGCGGAGGGCCTACCTCTTGAGAACACCTTGCTCCGAACGCCGCGGTGGTGATGTAGGGTCCCTGCCCCTCTCCTGTAGCCCCCTGCGCCCTCCTCCCGAGGGGTAGGAGACTGTGGGAGCGGGGCAGATGCTCGCTGTGGCGACCTGCACCTCCTGCGATCCATGATTAGCGTATGCCTGCTCCTGAGGGATTAGTGGTACCCGATAATTGTCGCCTCCAGCGTGGCCGACGGAGCCGTCCCGGGGCTCCTGGAAGAGCTCAGCTTCTGGTCTCTCGTCTCCCCAGCTTGGGCTGAGAAGCGAGCCCTATTCGCCCTCGTGAGCGTGCACTTGGTCCATCATGCGGGGCACGTATTCTTCTGGCGCCGCCACCCCGAAGGCTGTGCCGTAGTGCTCCGTGCGCCAGGCGGCGCTGCTTGATGTGCCCACCGTGGTGTGGTAGCGCGGCTGCCCGCTGACGCCATGGACTACACCGAGCCCCTCTCCCTCACGCGCCGGGGGCGGGGGTAGCGCTACTACCAGCTCGGCGCCGACGGACTCGCTGGTGTTGGGGTAGCCCAGAGGCCCACGGGAGCGTGCGGGGCCCCCGCGTGTGCCGCCCTGAGCTTGAGACGGAAGCTAGATGTAGAAGGGGTGAGCCCCCGAAGCGGCGAAGCCCAGAAGTTCGGCGAGCCGCTCCAGCAGCACGTCGCGGCCGCCTTCCGGCAGCCTACACTGCAGCAATTCTAGGGCCACCGTGAGCGCGGCCCTCGAGTTCTCTTGCTCCCGGCGAGTGTACGGTGTCGTGGCCGCGGCATGATTGGAGGCCCTTGCTGCCGACCGTGGTTGCCGCGGCGTAAGGGTTGCTGAAGCCTGTCCGCACCGCTCGCGGCCCGCAGCACCCTGCGGACCGCGAGCTGCCTGGGGCGCGGGATCGCCCGAGGAGGGCGGCTCCGCGCGGGCGGGCCACGCCGCCCATGGATCTTGGTTGCCCGCCTGGTCGCCGGACATGGTGATGGCGGTGCGACGGGATGCGGAGCGGTAGAGAGGTGGACTCCGGCGCACCCCTACCTGGCGCGCCAAATGTCGGATTTTGGGTTCCGGCAGACCCTTAAGGTTCGAACTCTGGGGTGCGCGCGGAGATTGCGCCCTCTACCCCTCCGTCTCGCAAGGATCTAACTACCGAAAGAACAGCACAAGGAACACAGAGTTTATACTAGTTCGGGCCACCGTTGTGGTGTAATACCCTACTCTAGTTTGTGGTGGATGGATTGCCTCTTGGGCTGGTGGTGATGAACAATACAGGGAAGAACAGCCTCGCGAGGGTCTGCTCCTAGCTAGGGGTGCGAACTGCTAGGGGGAGTTCACCTGCCCTTCTCTTCTTTCTCTCCTCGCTCTCTGCTTGCTCTGATCCTGGGTTCTGCTGGCCTGATTGCTCGATGCTAGATGCCTCTACCCTGGGGGTGACTAGCCCTATTTATAGGCAAAGGCCCTGGCCTCTTCCCAAATATTGAGTGGGAAGGGCGCCAACAATTGGCCAATTCGAAGGGGAACATCCGGTACACTTATCCTGATGAAAGTTGGTCCTCGCCTGCCAAAGGCCCTGTGGTGACGCCGTTCTGGGCTCCATGATGACCTCCTTCCCGCCGTTGGACTGGTCTTGGTCTTGTTGCACCGAAATGTATGCCTTTGCTTGGTCTTCTCGCCTGCGCTTGCCCCCTTTGCACCAAAGAGGAAAGGGAGGACACTGCGCCGGCTGGCGCCCGGCTGGCGCCCGCCTGGCGCCCTTGGTCGTCATGGCTTGCGTCATGGGCACCTCGCGAGGTACCCTGCCTTGATCTCTCCGCCTCCTCGTGAGCCAGCCTGACGAGGCCGTGCCTGAGGAAGTGCTGTGTCGTCCGCCCCGCGAGGCTTGGCCCCTCGCGAGGGTCTTGGGTCTTGTGTTGATGAAGTTGGGCCGCGTTGGGCCTCCTTTGAGCCACGCCGCGGGCCGCAGGCAGGCAAGTCTGGGGACCCCCGTTCCCAGAACGCCGACAGGTGGACCATGATGGCGGTCAACGAGATCTGGAGCGGTGTACAAGCCAGTTGGTGAAGCGGCTCCGGTGAAGTGGTGAGTTGGCAGTTGGGGGTTCCAAGGTGCGGAAGGTAGATCCGTCGGGGTGTGAGGTCCACCGCTGCAGCGGAGGACTAGATTCAGCGGCTTGCCGTGGTTGGGGGGAGGGGAAGGGAAGGGGACGGGCTCTGGGGAAGAATGTTGGGGGCAAAGAGGGGAAATAAATGGAGTTACCAAAGCAACCCTTTTTCGTTCATGTGGCAGGGGTAAAACAGGAATATCGCAGGGCTAAAGTTTCGGGCACGAGATATTACGATGTGAGCGGGAAGTTTGAAAGCTTTTGGGGCCTGAAATTATGTTCTACTCTTGTACGGCCGACTATGATATCATGGCCGAGAATTTGTTTGTTTTGCACGCAAAAAAAGTGCAAGTTTTGAAAATGAATGTCTCCAAATCGAAACTTAGATTGTCAATTCAATTCAAATATGGATCATTGAGCTACTACAAGAAAATACAATCATATGGTCCAATTCAAATGAAATTCCAAATGTGTTTATCCTAAATATGACGACAAAAGCAAAAATGTGTATGTGTATGAATAAAGTGGATGATTATAAAGTTTGAACATGCCCGTATGTGTATATCTCTAGGTTTGATATATGAATTTGAAATCGCGAAATCCCGGATTAAAAATGTACCTCCATTTAAATGAATTACAAAAGCTAATGATGGAGTTGAATTTGAAAATTCCAATCTTAGGTTTGTAATTCTGGTACATCAAAGTATATCATGCATGTTCAAAAGTATCGTTATCTCATAGTCCAAATTGTGAAACAAATTGATCAACCTTGAGTGCACACACTATTGACCATGTATATCTCAATTACGCTAAAGTCCCTCAAATATACACACCTCACTCTTTATCTGAAGCAACCCCCCCCCCTCGTCGCCCCCACACACATAGAAGTCGTTCTATCCACCAAACACCAACACACGAGCACATTAACACCCCTCTCTCTTCTAAAGTCCGGACCCCAATATAGGTCTCTATCACTTTATCTCTTGGGCATGCACACATCTCTTCTCCCACTCTCTAGCTAGGTCTCCCGGCATCTCCCTTTCCTAAGCACACGCACTATGTAGAGTGTATCTTTCCCATACACACAAAACATCGCCCCCAAACGTCTATCTCCCTATTTATGTGGATCTCGCACACTCACCTCACACACCACCCCCACTGCAAACCAAGCATACTTTTTCTCCTTGTGCACCACTCTCCTCTTTCTATCTCTCCCACATGCGGACCCGCCCCAGCTCCTCCCTATATACATATATGTCGTGACTCTTTCCATAGCTCCCTAATGTATCACCGTTCTCGATCACGCACATTGTTCTCTACACCATCTATTCTAAATCTCTCATGAAGTCCCTATCACACACACGATGACTCGCTTCCCTTGAGTCTCCATACATAGGCCAATTTCAAACAACATCAACATTGTCTCCCTATCTATATGCCATTTATGGACACAAACGCCCCCTCTCTCACCCCCTCTCTTCATCTCTCTCTCACTCTCCGTCGCTAGCTCTCTCTCTCTCTGTCTCTCTCGCTCTCACACCCCTCTCCCACACACAATCGATGTCTCTTCCAAATAGTCTGCTCCCCCCGCCCGCACCCATGCTATCCCGCTACTACACATGTCACACCATTCCCCCTTCCCTTATACTAGGTTTACATCATTAGTGGTCTCTCTACTCCACATACACACACTCCCTCTCACACACAAACATGCGCACAAACACACAGACACGCACAAACACCCATTAATCTAGATCCTCATCTCTCCCCATGTCCGCATGTGTATCTCGCACACTCACTCTCTAATTATGTATATGTGTCTCCACGTCAACACAAAGCCCCATGTACATGTCTCTCTATATCCTCCACACACGTAGAAACAAAGAATCTGTTATCATTGCCTCAGTCTCTAGACATATCACACATGCACACTGTCTCTCTCTCTCTCTCGCAAACACGCTCAAGGGTTTCCCCATGAATAACTTACCGTCTATTCATCAACAGCCGTGGCAGTACGGCGAACACGAGACGTGAAAAAGAATAAATATACACGTTCTTAGACCACCTAGTATGACTACTAGCACTAGAGCAAGCCAAAAAGTGCGCCGCCGTCACCCCCTCGTTATCGGCGATGGGAAATCCTTTGTTTTACACAGTCGAGAAGTCATTGTGCTAAGGCTTCATGTGCTGAGGCGTTGAATAGTATGTAGATGCTAGTTTACGGAAACAAGTATCGATAATACGTTTGTATCTCCATACTTATATTTCTTCTCTTATAAAAAACCGAGTTGGTGATGATGGTACGCGTGCCATCTTGCAATATAGACCGTCCAATCTATATCTTACTGATGGAAATTAAACTAAAAGATACTCACACCCCTCTCCACATTTGCAGACAAGGCCTTCCCTCGTTCATCCATATCTCCAACAACATCATTGTTGAGAAATTAAGAAAGGAAGCCTCTGGAACAAACTGGCCTGGTGGTCACTGCCGGCGTCATCAATCCCCATGCCTCCGCTCAGTGCGACCACCGATCACCACCACGCCCCACTCCTCTTCACCTTATCTCCTATTTCTCGAGATATCATTAGTTTTTACACATGGGAATACTCCCACATGGGTCAATCACAACGAGTGTTTTTATAAAAAAATGCATCTTGATTCCGTGCAATGCACGGATCTTGCTAGTACTCCTACAGAAGACTAAGTTGGTGATGATGGTGTGTCTACCATCCATCGTTTGTGACCATTAGATCTACATCTAATGACAGTGAGGTAAGTTGTTGCCTTTTCTCACAAACATCCCACTTGTCGACCAATTTGTAGAAAAACCCATAATTAGTATCTTAAAACCAACCACATCCCTCCCTGACCTCACCAAAACAGCCCAAGGAATATATTCTAATTGAAACATAATATATCTCTAGTGATATAGTATATCAAAATTAGAGTGTTTTGTATCAAGTTTGTGAATAAGTATTATTCTAATTATGATTCGTTGCAACGCACATGAACATTGCTATTTCCAACCATGCAAATTTTTTCCCTAGTATTCCATAGTTTCGAGTTTTTCATCAAGCTATTAGTCACTCATGGTTGATATTTACTTTCAATCATGTACACATATGCACTATGTAACTAGCCTTGCTTATTGGGTTCCAAAGCGTAACTTTCATTCCTACTTACAATATGTAGAGTATTTAACAAAAAACTACCACTTTCAACCAGCCCTAGGAAGAATCTATTGTACAAAAAATAGAAAAAACATACCCAAAATTTCTTAATCCACGCCAAAAATTACTACCTACCGATTAGGTTAGTTTAAACCCATTTATGACAGGGTTGGCCCACACGTCCGTGTTGACGAGGCAGCTTAAACCAACACATTTTGTTTGACTGTTGGCACGAGGGACCCACATCTGACCTTCTATCTAGTTATTCCCCCTCAAATCATTATTTTTCCTGAACATTACTTCAAACAGTGCTGATGTGTGTTCGTCGGTGGCGCCGGTGATGAGCGAGTTGGTCGCCGCAACACCGGACGGGCCGGACGCCGCGCTGGCCTCTGCACGGGTTGGCAGGCTGGCCCGAGCGTGACCCACGAGCGAGCAAGCCGCCACGTTGGCCTTCTCTTGAGCCAGATAGCTGGCCTTAGCGCCGCGCGTGCGAGCAAGCCGCCGCACCTCCGTGCCAATCTAGTTAGCAAACCTTGCAGACAAGCAGCTGGACGGAGCTATCTTGGCTAGCTAGCGGCCGCGAGCGCCGGACGGAGCTGGCATCCGGGCTGCCGCAAGATGGGCTCCGCACCGTCGGCGGTTTTGACCTCGCCTTCTGTCGGTGGCGGTAGCTGCGTCCCATGGCTGAGGATGACTAGGTGGACTGGCTGGAGGTAGGAGGTCACTCGGGGATCTTTCTGCAGACTGACATGTAGGTCCCACAACTCATAATGATCGGTCGAATAGAAGGCGTTGACTTAATGGGCGACACGGGCCCTGTTTGGATACTCTAAGTCAGAGGTTAGATTCTAACCCTGAACTAACTCTAACCAAAGTGGTGTTTGGATGGCAGGGTTAGATTGACAACAAATGTATCCAAACAGGGCCATGGGTTGAAACATGCCTATAACGACACTTTGTAGAGTAGTCGTTTCTTGGTAGGGCCGGTTGGTAAGAGCATGTACAATGGTTGATAAGGTAGTCTTATCTTAAGTCTGCCACGTATGCAAGTGGTAGTAGTTTCTTGGCATTATTAGTTGTTTCTTGTATTATTAGGGGTTTCCTGTAAGGAACAATGTACTACTAGCGACAAAAGGCGGCTCTAGGTTGCGTTGTACTCCAACGAGTACTACTAGTGGTCGCAGGAGTGTATACCTCGTTTTGTGGGTTCGATCCCGGCCGAATGCACGTCGGCCTTTTTTAAAATAGTAACTTTGCTGCGAGCCAATATTTTACACGGGTAGTTTGAGTTTTGAAGTCAAACAGACGTGCGGCACCACAATCTAGGTGCACTAGATAGCCTAGCCACGTGAACGGGTTTTCCTTCCCAGCATCCCGTGGCTCGCATGCTCGCCCTTGCCGCACCTCGCTTGCAGCTTCCTCATCAGCTAGTAGCATATTTAAACTAGCACCTCCCAATTAAGCCCGAGGAGCCGGAAAAGCCTGGCGGGCATTGGGAACTGTGCAATATGGCTCTGTACGTAAAGTACTCTACTACTACTCTATAGCTTGTGGTGTTGCACGCATGGACTTCACTCCATTATCGGCTCTACTATAAAAAAAATTCCTTTTGACGTGTTTTTTTGAAACGGAGGCAAAAGCTTTGCTTCATCTCATTCATAAAGAAGGAACTACTAAAAAGTTCGACGAGATCCATTACACCTCCACAAATGGAAGCGAAAAGCCTAGTTTGGCTGTATCAAATAACTCAAATGTTCTGCCCCCGTAGTAACCGTCGCTGATAAACAGGCTGCTAGTGTGTGCATGAGAGGAGCGGCTGAGTAGGCCAGCTACGTGAGAGGAGCAGTTGAATAGAGCATCGAGAGTACCCACTAGGCCACTACGCAGGTGTACTTTCCCTGCATTGATAGTACAGCAATGGTTCTAGAGAACAGTAGTACCCTCCACTTCCAACTGTAGCTCCTTGGCCCTGAGATTCAAGAGTTCAAAACTGGTGCACTATACTAGAAGTAAAGTACATAGCACTAGTAGTACCCTCGCACTACTAGTTGAGAAAGTAGTACTAGTACTGCTATAGTACGAGTACGTACTCCTCTGTCACATAATGTAAGACATTTTTTGACACTAGTTGGCGTGTACAAAAAGTAGCAAAAACATACCCAAAATTTCTTATTCCGCGCCAAAAACTACTAGCTAGTGCCAAAAATTTCTTACTAGTGGTATTATTTACAGTATCTTGCAATCCATAACGTCCCATCATGCTAGTACTAGTAGTAAATAATAGCCTCACCCTTTCGCTACTGTTGGAAGGAACGATCTACAGTTGGAAGGGACGAGGCCCTGAAGTTACTACGCTCTTATCTCCTCCTCGCCAGTTCCCCTCCCCCTGAAGAGAAGGCAGTTCGTCGCTGCTCCCATGGATTTGCCAAGCGGTTCTCCTTCTCGTCGGGGCTGGGAGACCTTGGACGATGGTCCTCTAGGAGAAATCGCACGCTGCTCCGACTTCCTCACCTCCGCAATACTCGGTGCTTCCCGCACCAACTATTTCAAGACGGTGCTTAAAATTGCTTGGGAAAAGGCCATGCTTGTTGGTCATCCATGCGTCCTCGAGGAGAAGGTTCTTCTATGGGACAATCCTTCGAACAATCGACCGCTCCCTGGCCATGGTTGCACGTTGACTCCGCTAGATTTGCCGACGTTGAGAGGTAGTCGGATTTTGTCCGATGAGCAGGTTAGGAATGGAGGTTGATCATGTAGTACTTAGTTATTCCATTTCCATCCCCTAATTTCTCCACTGTCCACCGTCTTATATATAGGTCTGGGTCGGTGCCAACGAAGATTGGCTTGCATACTTCCGGCCGGATACCACCCTCATTTTGCACAACATCCATAGCAGTGCGGCCATTCCGGTAGACCCCTTCTCCGCCATTGGGATCGGCCTTCTGTACTGGCTGGGCTTGAATACGTATGATGATGCCTACATGAGATTGAAGAAGATAGCAATTGCGGACCCGCCGACAAAGCGACGCGGCTACGATGATTACTATCTCATCACGGTGTTCGACATAAGGATTGCCATCAATGCAAGAGGCAGTAACGGCAGAGGCTGGCGCATGTTGGCGGCGGCAGATTTGTACCCCTACACGTTCGAGGACGCTGTGCGCCATCTAGGCCGCATATTCGCGGTGACAAGCTAGGGGACTTGTTTCATCTGGTTGCCATCCTATGGTATGGGAGATTACAAATGGAATGCACAAACCATCATTTGCATCCCTAACGGTACTCCATTATTTTGCAGGGACCAGTCATCCTGCAATAAAAATAAGATCGCCGATCCTGGATGTGCATTTGCATCCACGATTCGGTCTAACCTGGAACCTTGTAGCTAACTTTGGCATATTGGGATCAACTATCTTAGCAGTCGTTACCCATGGTACCACTGATGTGCAACATGGTCACACAATCTACCACGATCGGACCGTCATCATGTACCCAGGTATTCCATTTTTTAACCCTCTCGCCTTCTCTTTCATTGTTGTACTAGTACTCTACTTACGTACTAGTAGGAGTACTTTTTACCTTGGAGGACGCGTATAGCTAATACTGGAGTAGTACTATTTGCTACACAGTATTACGGACCGCCATATTTGAGCACAACATTATTATGCATGGACCTTTACTATGTATGTCACCATGTGTCCAGATATGAGATGCCACATGTACCAGATGAACGGCGCTGAGTTCGACCCCCGTGATGCTATGTGGGTGCCGAGGAACACTCTTGGAGAGTACTCGCTTTTCATTGGGGACAGCTACCCCATTATGAAGCGGATGCCACCTTTTCGTGCATAACACGGAAGGCCTGTCGTTCTTGAAGCATGGTTGTGTCTTCCGTGCGCACCGCCGGATGAACGACATGTTTGGACACGCTATCCCTGATTTATGCCGCTTCAGCTTCGATGAGTCTCCATCGTGTGGAACCGGACTAGAAAGCTGCGACAATGATTCCTGTTGCACACCGCTATGGATCGTGCCATCCATGAAGAACACCTAGGACTGGAACCTGGAGGAGGACATGTAGCCCATCTATAACGTGTAAGTGGAGTACGGTAAATTGTGAACAATAGCGCTGTGAAAATATGTAGACTAGTCGTGCACAAATTTATCACACGAATTGGAGATGAACTTGTGTGGCATACTGGCATTTGTCCTTTAGAATTTATTGCTAGTAAATGTGTTATGTGTACGTGCAACTTGTGTGATTGTTGCACGGGCTCCAACACGCTCTTTGAGAAAAAAAGGTGGCACAACTTTGGATATACGTGATGTGGCGGCATCATATAGTAGCTTCATTCGCTATAGTTGTAGTACACTACTACTAGGACGACAACTCCTATAAAACCTTGCGCTTGGCTCTTTGCCTCTTGGGGAGGTTCAACAGTTCGTACTCGTGTGAACCTTGCACTTGGCTCTTCGCCTCTTTGGAAGGTCCAACAATGATGATACTACAGTACACATTATGCTTCTGGCAATCTGACACCCATTGAACTGATGCACATCCACCGCGAGGGCGAGGGCGAGGGCGAGGGAGAGGGAGAGGGAGAGGGCGCGCTGTAGTCAAAACCCTCTCCTCGTCCTGCGAACCACTGCGCGTGTGGGCGAGGGAGAGGCGTAGTAAGCAAGCTTCTCCTCGTTTGGTGAGTTGACGGGACACATCAAAGTAGTACTAGTACTAGTCCATACTGCGTCCTTTCCGGTTAATATGGCTTAATTTGAAATGAGAAAAATACACTGGCGGTCAACGTATGTAACAATACGCTCTTTACGGCCACTATATATAGTTTTGCGGTGACAATATGATCACTAGCTCATCGTAGAGCACCGTATTGCACCCTACTGACCGGCCACATAGTCGACGTGGCACTTTGTAGACTGGTTAAATTGTCACCTGGTTTCTGGGTCCCACCTATCAGTTGGCAGAGCAAAGAAATCAGCTAAAAAACAAAGAGTGTAGTACATCTCCACTTCCAATGCATTTAGCCTTTAATATAAATCGATATTGATTGACAAATGCACCAACTTGTGCTCTAGGTATAGGCTACATGTCTATATTTAATTACAGCATGCAACAACCTTCATTTAATCTTCTTCTCTCAACGGTCGCATGCACACATAACATTTGGGCGTTAATTATGCCCTGGTCAATGTGTTAATCTCTAAATGTACACTTTTTCATGGACGTAGGGAGTAGGTTGAGCACTTGAGCGTGAGCGTGTGTGTTGCGTTGTGTGCTGTGTGCCGCATGGGTGCGTGGTGTTGTGTGCGTCCATGTGTACGTGTGAGTGTTGCATGTTGCATGCATGCATGCATGGGGCTTACTCCCTCCCATTGACATGTTCATATTTCAAGCTTCCTCTGTTCCCTCCGTATGGTGATACTCCCTCTGTTCCCAAATATGGAGTAAAATCCTCCCTCTGTTCCCAAATATGGAGTAAAATCCTCCCTCCGTTCCCAAATACGGAGTATTTGTCTTTCTAGAGATTTCAACAAGTGACTACGTACGGAGCAAAATGAGTGAAGTGAGCGTAGAGGCATAGGGATAATGTAGAAAGGAAGTCTTCGCGATCCATTATTCCCCAACTCGATCAAAGAGAACTATTCAACTAGTCTTCGCAGTGAAGTGACAATACACGCTGCAGCAGATGGGACACTTAATTAATAAGCTGAACCAGCGTGTTGCTGTTACTAAATCAGCCTTACCCAGTACTGCCATCATGTTTGCCAATAGAGCATGCTTCTGTCCTCCATTAACTGACATATGGGCCCTCTTGTGGTAGACCCACATGTCATCAGTGTAACTATTTACAATCCAAAGACGGTATATCCTGGTAGTAGTAGTAGAATTGAGATTTAATGCACTTTCTTCCCCGTCTTCCACTCTTCTTCCTCCTCTCTTCCCCATCGTCGGCCGCACACCATTTCCCCCTGCTCACTGCTCGCCCGCCCGCGCTATCTTCCTTGGTAGCTCGCGCGTACCATATCCCCCCGCTCACTGCTCTGCCACAAGAGGAGAAGCTTCTTCGCTCGCCCGCCCGAATCCACTTCCCCGCTGGCTCGCAGGCACCGAAAACCCCAATGGCAGAACCGACTGACACGCAGAGCCGTGATTGGAATTCCCTCCCCGATGTTCTCTTGGAGCAGATCTGTAATCGTATGGACCTACTTAGCACCGTCCGTCTGGCCGCATGCTCGGTGTCTTTGTATCGTCTACTCGTCTGCAACCGGCCGGCTCTTTTCAAGACACCCTGCTTGCTGATGCCCAATCCTTGCAAGTGGCCCAGACACCGACTTAACGATCCTATGGAGGTTGTCGCGGTGCCCCTCGACATTCTACCACTACCCGTCCACCTGCCCTTCATGCGCGGCCACTACTGGGCGGGCATGAAGGCCAACTGGATCGTCCTCATCCACCAATCCGGTAGTCCGTGGCGTCTCGTGGATATCTACACCCAGCAAGAGATCACCCTTCCATCTTTGTATACCGCCGCCATCGAGCCTTGCGGCCCGCAATACACTCCTCCTACTACACACGAGATGCGTCGAGCTTTTGGCTCGACCTCTCTTTGCTGAAGGTTGTAATCTGCGAAGTGCCCACACCATCAGAAGACTACATGGATTACAAGCTCATTGCCGTGTTCAACATGGGATTAGTCCATCTGGAATCCAGTCGCCATACATGGTTATGGCTCATCGTCGATCCTCTTCACCCAACACTTGTTTGATGTTATAGTGCATGATGGCATCGTTTATGCGGTCGACGCACAGATTGGCTGCCTATACTGGTGGAATCTATCGTCGTGTAATTGTTCTATCTCATCTCATCTTTACCTTAAGGATACGACTGCCTGTTCATTGTTACAAATTTAGAATATATAGTATGTCTATAACCACATCATTGCTATATGTTCCTCTCATTTCCTAGATTTTTATGACCACACATGTTATTGTTGGAGGTGATATGAGAACAATTGGTATCTAATGATTGTTAGAATAGATATTATGAGTATAACCTCATGATTGCTACATGTTACTCTCATTTCCAGGATTTTTATAACAATGCATGTTATTGCTTAGAGTTGATGTGATAACTGTAGTAAGTGCTATGGTAGAATATGAGTAGGCCCTGTCATATGTGTTTTCCTCTCATTGTTACATGATGTTTGAACCATGATATATTTCTAGAATATGAAAGCCATTGGCTTATTTTTTTTAACTTGGGATATGATTATGACCACGGCATTGCAATTCTCTGTCTATGTGAAAGCACAAGTGCTCCTCAGGTGGTTTTGGTAATTAATGTCAGCATATCTCTTGTTGGACTAATGTTTCTATCTAGCATGTTTCAGATAAGTTCAACAATTGAGTGGCATGGACTAAAGGTTGTGGGACTCCTTCAGATGATAAGGACAAAGGATTGGCTAAAGCTTCAAGCTCAAAGACTCTTCATTTTACACTTTTAGTGATCCAAGATCACATTGAGTCTATAGGAAAAGCCAATACTATTAAGAAGGGATGAGGTGTTGCTTAATGAGCCTTTTGCTCTATGTGCTTAATGATATGCTCCAAGATCCTCAACTACTTTCCCACTTCCACATATGACCTAAACCCTAAGCCAAACTCGGTACTACCGATTCTTTCTATCCGGCGCCACCGAGTTTTTCATATGTCATAAGCCACTGCCAAACCCTAGCAAATCGGTTTCACCGATAGGGATCTCGGTCTCACCGAGATGGGATTGCAATCTCACTGTGTATGTCCATTGTCAAAATCGGTCTCACCGAGTTTAGGCAATCGGTACTACCGAGATTACAATGCAAACTCTCTGTTTCCCTTTTGTAACTTTTCGGTATCATCGAAAGAGCAAATCGGTCCCACCGAGTTTGCGTGACCAACTCTCTGGTTAGCTAATTACCAAATCGGTCTCACCGAGTTTGTGTAATCGGTCTCACCGAGATTACGTTATGCCCAAACCCTAACCATATCGGTCCTACCGAGTTGCATGTCAGTCCCACCGAAAAACTCTAACGGTCACTAGGTTTACCTTTTTCGGTCCGACCGAGTTTGTTGATTCGGTCCCACCGAGATTGGTAAATTGTGTGTAACGGTTGGATTTTAAGTGGAGGCTATATATACCCCTCCACCTCCTCTTCATTCATGGAGAGAGCCGTCAGAACACACCTACACTTCCAACTCATATGTTCTGATAGAGAACCACCTACTCATGTGTTGAGACCAAGATATTCCATTCCTACCATATGAATCTTGATCTCTAGCCTTTCCCAAGTTGCTTTCCACTCAAATCTTCTTTCCACCAAATCCAAATCCTATGAGAGAGAGTTGAGTGTTGGGGAGACTATCATTTGAAGCACAAGAGCAAGGAGTTCATCATCAACACACCATTTGTTACTTCTTGGAGAGTGGTGTCTCCTAGATTGGCTAGGTGTCACTTGGGAGCCTCCGACAAGATTGTGGAGTTGAACCAAGGAGTTTGTAAGGGCAAGGAGATCGCCTACTTCGTGAAGATCTACCGCTAGTGAGGCAAGTCCTTCGTGGGCGATGGTCATGGTGGGATTGACAAGGTTGCTTCTTCGTGGACCCTTCGTGGGTGGAGCCCTCCGTGGACTCGCGCAACCGTTACCCTTCGTGGGTTGAAGTCTCCACTAACATGGATGTAGGATAGCACCACCTATCCGAACCACGGGAAAAACATCCATGTCTCAAATAGCATTTGAATTCTCGAAACCCTTCCCTTTACATTCTTGCAAGTTGCATGCTTTACTTTCCGCTGCCTATATACTCTTTGCATGCTTGCTTGATATGTATTGTATGTGGTGAAATTCTGCCTAAAACTTCACTCAAACCAAAAAGGCTTAAAAACTGCAACTTTATTACTGAGTGTCTAATCAGCCCCCCTCTAGACACACCTACTTATAGATCCTACAAGTGGTATCAGAGCTTTGGTCTCCATTGCCTTGGTTTAATCACCTTTGGAGGAAGATGGATGTGTCTACTTTAGGGAGTCTTAGACATAGAGTGCCTATTCTTGATGGAGAATATTTTCATGAATGGAAAAATGAGATGCTTGTGATTTTCACTCAATATCATTTGAACAAGTATATTGCTAGTCCTTGTGCTCCTCATGTTGATCCTATGCATCCCACTCTAGATGAAGATGTTGACATGATTTGCAATCTTAGAACCGTTGAGCTCATCATTAGAGGATTGCCCAAATACTTGATTGCTAGTTTACCCACTCTTAAATGCGCCTATACTATATGGAAATTTCTTGAGGAACGATTTCCCAATTATTCCTTGAAAATTTTATATGAAATTCTCCATAAATCTATCGCCTTGAGTAAGATGAACTCTAGTGATCCTAGTTTTGGTAATTGTCTATTTGAGCTTACTAATCTCATGCGTGCTAAAGGAATTGTTGGAATCATTGGTGATATCATAATCGAATCCATAAGAATTCATAAAAGTGACCACCTTGATGATCATTTATCTAATGAATTACCCTCTCTAGGATATGATCAATCACAAGATGATGTTGAACATGGATACTATGATGAAGATGATGATAGTGACTCCGATCTTGATGATGCAATGAGACACTTTGGTCTTATGGCTAATCTTCGAGGATATGTGTCAGGAGGAAAGGAATGGGTTATCGACAGTGGATGTACTGATCATATGACCGGAGATGAAGAGATGTTCCGTGAGCTTGCTGAAAATGACGGCCCTCGAAAATATGTCACCTTTGGTGATAATTCAAAGGGTAAGGTGGTTGGCCTTGGTAAGGTGGCCATCTCACACAATAGCTCCATTCAAAATGTCATGCTTGTTGAATCCCTTGGCTACAACTTACTTTCAGTATCTAGACTAGCTGATTTCGGATTGAATGTCCTATTTACTGAGGTAGATTGCCAAGTGTTTCGACGAGACAATCATAAAATGGTCTTTACCGGTATATGTAGAGGTGACCTTTATATTGTTGATTTCTCAAAACGGGCACAACCTAAAACTGTTGGGGAACGTAGTAATTTCAAAAAATTTCCTACGCACACGCAAGATCATGGTGATGCATAGCAACGAGAGGGGAGAGTGTTGTCTACGTACCCTTGTAGACCGAAGCGGAAGCATTGACTCAACGTAGAGGAAGTAGTCGTACGTTCTCCTCGCGATCCGACCGATCAGAGCACCGTTACTCCGGCACCTCCGAGTTCTTAGCACACGTTCAGCTCGATGACGATCCCCGGGCTCCGATCCAGCAAAGCGTCCGGGAAGAGTTCCGTCAGCATGACGGCGTGGTGACGATCTTGATGTGTTACCGGTGCAGGGCTTCGCCTAAGCACTGCAACGATATGACCGAGGTGGAATTTGGTGGAAGGGGGCACCGCACATGGCTAAGGAACGATCCGCACATCAACTTGTGCGTCTCTGGGGTGCCCCCTGCCTCCGTATATAAAGGATCCAGGGGGAGGGGCTGGCCGGCCAAGCCCTTGGCGCGCCAGGAGAGTCCTACTCCCTCCGGGAGTAGGATTCCCCCCCTTAATCCTAGTTGGACTAGGATTCCTCAAGGGGGAGAGGGAGAGAGGGGGCCGGCCACCTCTCCTAGTCCTAATAGGACTAGGGGAAGGGGGGAGGCACGCGGCCACCTAGGGCAGCCCCTTTTCTCCTTTCCACTAAGGCCCACTATGGCCCATTTGGCTCCCGGGGGGTTCCGGGAACCCACCCGGTATTCCGGTAAAATCCTGATTTCACCTGGAACACTTCCGATGTCCAAACATAGGCTTCCAATATATCAATCTTTATGTCTCGACCATTTCGAGACTCCTCGTCATGTCCGTGATCACATCCGGGACTCCGAACAACCTTCGGTACATCAAAATGCATAAACTCATAATAACTGTCATCGTAACGTTAAGCGTGCGGACCCTACGGTTCGAGAACAATGTAGACATGACCGGGACACGTCTCCGGTAAATAACCAATAGCGGGACCTGGATGCCCATATTGGCTCCTACATATTCTACGAAGATCTTTATCGGTCAGGCCGCATAACAACATACGTTGTTCCCTTTGTCATCGGTATGTTACTTGTCCGAGATTCGATCGTCAGTATCCAATACTTAGTTCAATCTCGTTACCGGCAAGTCTCTTTACTCGTTCCGTAATACATCATCCCGCAACTAACTCATTAGTTGCAATGCTTGCAAGGCTTAAGTGTTGTGCATTACCGAGAGGGCCCAGAGATACCTCTCCGACAATCGGAGTGACAAATCCTAATCTCGAAATACGCCAACCCAACATCTACCATTGGAGACACCTGTAATACTCCTTTATAATCACCCAGTTACGTTGTGACGTTTGGTAGTACCCAAAGTGTTCCTCTGGCAAACGGGAGTTGCATAATCTCATAGTCATAGGAACATGTATAAGTCATGAATAAAGCAATAGCAACATACTAAACGATCGGGTGCTAAGCTAATATAATGGGTCATGTCAATCAGATCATTCAACCAATGATGTGACCTCGTTAATCAAAAAACTCTTTGTTCATGGTTAGGAAACATAACCATCTTTGATTAACGAGCTAGTCAGGTAGAGGCATACTAGTGACACTCTGTTTGTCTATGTATTCACACATGTATTATGTTTCCGGTTAATACAATTCTAGCATGAATAATAAACATTTATCATGATTTGTAAGGAAATAAATAATCACTTTATTATTGCCTCTAGGGCATATTTCCTTCAGTCTCCCACTTGCACTAGAGTCAATAATCTAGTTCACATCGCCATGTGATTTACCAGCAATAGTTCACATCACCATGTGATTAACACCCATAGTTCACATCGATATGTGACCAACACCCAAAGGGTTTACTAGAGTCAGTAATCTAGTTCACATCGCTTATGTGATTAACACCCAAAGAGTACTAAGGTGTGATCATGTTTTGTTTGTGAGACAATTTTAGTCCACGGGTCCGTCACATTCAGATCCGTAAGTATTTTGCAAATTTCTATGTCAACAATACTCTGCACGGAGCTACTTTAGCTAATTGCTCCCACTTTCAATATGTATCTAGATTGAGACTTAGAGTCATCTAGATTAGTGTCAAAACTTGCATCGACGTAATCTTTTACGACAAACCTTTTGTCACCTCCAAAATCGAGAAACATATCCTTATTCCACTAAGGATAATTTTGACCGCTGTCGAGTGATCTACTCCTAGATCACTATTGTACTCCCTTGCCAAACTCAGTGGTAGGGTATGCAATAGATCTGGTACACAGCATGGCATACTTTATAGAACCTATGGCTGAGGCATAGGGAATAACTTTCATTCTCTTTCTATCTTCTGCCGTGGTCGGGCTTTGAGTCTTACTCAATTTCACAGCTTATGACACAGGCAAGAACTCTTTCTTTGACTGTTCCATTTTGAACTACTTCAAAAACTTGTCAAGGTATGTACTCATTGAAAAAACTTATCAAGCGTCTTGATCTACCTCTATAGACCTTGATGCTCAATATGTAAGCAGCTTCACTGAAGTCTTTCTTTGAAAAACTCCTTTCAAACATTCCTTTATGCTTTACAGAATAATTCTACATTATTTCCGATCAACAATATGTCATTCACATATACTTATCAGAAATATTGTAGTGCTCCCACTCACTTTCTTGTAAATACAGGCTTCACCGCAAGTCTGTAAAAACTATATGCTTTGATCAACTTATTAAAGCGTATATTCCAACTCCAAGATGCTTGCACCAGTCTATAGATGGATCGCTGGAGCTTGCATATTTTGTTAACACCTTTAGGATTGACAAAACCTTATGGTTGCATCATATGCAACTCTTCTTTAATAAATCCATTAAGGAATGCAGTTTTGTTTTCCATTTGCCAGATTTCACAAAATGCGGCAATTGCTAACATGATTCGAACAGACTTAAGCATAGATACGAGTGAGAAACTCTCATCATAGTCAACACCTTGAACTTGTCGAAAACCCTTTTGCGACAATTCTAGCTTTGTAGATAGTAAAACTACTATCAGCGTCCGTCTTCCTCTTGAAGATCCATTTATTTTCTATGGCTTTGCCGATCATCGGGCAAATCCATCAAAGTCCATACTTTGTTCTCATACATGGATCATATCTCAGATTTCATGGCCTCAAACCATTTCGCGGAATCTGGGCTCATCATCGCTTCCTCATAGTTCGCAAGTTCGTCATGGTCTAGTAACATGACTTCCAGAACAAGATTACCGTACCACTCTGGTGCGGATCTCACTCTGGTTTACCTACAAGATTCGGTAGTTACTTGATCTGAAGTTACATGATCATCATCATTAGCTTCCTCACTAATTGGTGTAGTAGTCACAAGAACAGATTTCTGTGATGAACTACTTTCCAATAAGGGAGAAGGTACAATTACCTTATCAAGTTTTCTACTTTCCTCCCACTCACTTCTTTCGAAAGAAACTCCTTCTCTAGAAAGTTTCCGAACTTAGCAACAAAAGTCTTGCCTTTGGATCTGTGATAGAAGGTGTATCCAACAGTTTCCTTTGGATATCCTATGAAGACACATTTCTCCGATTTGGGTTCGAGCTTATCTGGCTGAAGCTTTTTCACATAAGCATCGCAGCCCCAAACTTTAAGAAACGACAACTTTGGTTTCTTGCCAAACCATAGTTCATAAGGCGTCGTCTCAACGGTTTTAGATGGTGCCCTATTTAACGTGAATGCAGCTGTCTCTAATGCATGATCCCAAAACGATATTGGTAAATCGGTAAGAAACATCATAGATTATACTATATCCAATAAAGTACGGTTATGACGTTCGGACACACCATTATGCTGTGGTGTTCCAGGTGGCATGAATTTGTGAAACTATTCCACATTGTTTTAATTGAAGACCAAACTCGTAACTCAAATATTTGTCTTCGTGATCAGATCGTAGAAACCTTATCTTCTTGTCACGATGATTTTCCACTTCACTCTAAAATTCTTTGAACTTTTCAAACGTTTCAGACTTATGTTTCATCAAGTAGATATACCCATATCTGCTCAAATCATCTGTGAAGGTTAGAAAATAATGATACTTGTCGCGAGCCTTAATATTCATCGGACCATATACATCAGTATGTATGATTTCCAACAAATCTGTTGCTTGCTTCATTGTTCCGGAGAACGGCGTTTTAGTCATCTTGCCCAAGAGGCATGGTTCGCAAGCATCAAGTGATTCCAAAATCCCATCAGCATGGAGTTTCTTCATGCGCTTTACACCAATATGACCTAAACGGCAGTGCCACAAATAGGTTGCACTATCATTATTAACTTCGCATCTTTTGGTTTCAATATTATGAATATGTGTATCACTACGATCGAGATCCAATGAACTATTTTCATTGTTGTGTATGACCATAGAAGGTTTTATTCATCTAAACAGAACAACAATTGTTCTCTAACTTAAATGAATAACTGTATTGCAATTAACATGATCAAATCATATTCATGCTCAACGCAAACACCAAATAACACTTATTTAGTTTCAACACTAATCCCGAAAGTATAGGGAGTGTGTGATGATGATCATATCAATCTTGGAACCACTTCCAACACACATCGTCACCTTGCCCTTTAACTAGTCTTTGTTCATTCTGCAACTCCCGTTTGAGTTACTAATCTTAGCAACTTGAACTAGTACCAAATACTGAGGGGTTGCTATGAACACTAGTAAAGTACACATCAATAACATGTATATCAAATATACTTATGTTCACTTTGCCATCCTTCTTATCCGCCAATCACTTGGGGTAGTTCCGCTTCCAGTGACCAGTCCCTTTGCAGTAGAAGCACTTAGTCTCAGGCTTAGGACCAGACTTGGGCTTTTTCACTTGAGCAGCAACTTGCTTGCCGTTCTTCTTGAAGTTCCCCGTCTTTCCTTTTGCCTTTTTCTTGAAACTAGTGATCTTGTCAACCATCAACACTTGATGTTTTTCTTTGATTTCTACCTTCGCCGATTTTAGCATGGCGAAGAGCTTGGGAATATTTTCCGTTATCCCTTGCATATTATAGTTCATCACGAAGTTCTACTAACTTGGTGATGGTGACTAGAGAATTCTGTCAATCACTATCTTATCTGGAAGATTAACTCCCACTTGATTCAAGCGATTGTAGTACCCAGACAATCTGAGCACATGCTCACTAGTTGAGCGGTTCTCCTCCATCTTTTAGCTATAGAACTTGTTGGAGACTTCATATCTCTCAACTCGGGTATTTGCTTGAAATATTAACTTCAACTCCTAGAACATCTCATATGCTCCATGACGTTCAAAACGTCTTTGACGTCCCAATTCTAAGCAGTTAAGCATGGTGCACTAAACTATTAAGTAGTCATCATATTGAGCTAGCAAAACGTTCATAATGTCTGCATCTGCTCCTGCAATAGGTCCGTCACCTAGCGGTGCATCAAGGACATAATTCTTCTATGCAGCAATGAGGATAAACCTCAGATCACGGATCCAATCCGCATCATTGCTACTAACATTTTTCAATACAATTTTCTCTAGGAACATATCAAAAATAAACACAGGGAAGCAACAACGCGAGCTATTGATCTACAACATAGATATGCTAATACTACCAGGACTAATGTTCATGATAATATTAAAGTTCAATTAATCATATTACTTAAGAACTCCCACTTAGATAGACATCCCTCTAATCTTCTAAGTGATCACGTGATCCAAATCAACTAAACCATAACCGATCATCACGTGATATGGAGTAGTTTTCAATGGTGAACATCGTTATGTTGATCATATCTACTATATGATTCACGCTCGACCTTTCGGTCTCTGTGTTCCGAGGTCATATCTTATATGCATAGCTCGTCAAGTATAACCTGAGTATTCCGCGTGTGCAACTGTTTTGCACCCGTTGTATTTGAACGTAGAGCCTATCACACCCGATCATCACGTGGTGTCTCAGCACGAAGAACTTTTGCAACGGTGCATACTCAGGGAGAACACTTCTTGATAATTTAGTGAGAGATCATCTTATAATGCTACCGTCAATCAAAGGAAGATAAGATGCATAAAAAGATAAACATCACATGCAATCAATATAAGTGATATGATATGGTCATCATCATCTTGTGCTTGTGATCTCCATCTCCGAAGCACCGTCATGATCACCATCGTCACCGGCGTGACACCTTGATCTCCATCATAGCATCGTTGTCGTCTCGCCAATCTTATGCTTCCACGACTATCACTACCGCTTAGTAATAAAGTAAAGCATTACATCGCGATTGCATTGCATACAATAAAGCGACAACCATATGGCTCCTGCCAGTTGCCGATAACTCGGTTACAAAACATGATCATCTCATACAATAAAAATTAGCATCATGTCTTGACCATATCACATCACAACATGCCCTGCAAAAACAAGTTAGACGTCCTCTACTTTGTTGTTGCAAGTTTTACGTGGCTGCTACGGGCTTAAGCAAGAACTCATCTTACCTACGCATCAAAACCACAACGATAGTTTGTCAAATAGACTCCGTTTTAACCTTCTCAAGGACCGGGCGTAGCCACACTCGGTTCAACTAAAGTTGGAGAGACAGTCTTCCGCAAGCCATCTATGTGCAAAGCACGTCGAGGGAACCGGTCTCGCGTAAGCGTACGCGTAAGGTTGGTCCGGATCGTCTCGTCCAACAATACCGCTGAACCAAAGTATGACATGCTGGTAGGCAGTATGACTTGTATCGTCCACAACTCACTTGTGTTCTACTCGTGCAAATAACATCAAACCATAAAACCTAGGCTCGGATGCCACTATTGGGGAACGTAGTAATTTCAAAAAATTTCCTACGCACACGCAAGATCATGGTGATGCATAGCAACGAGAGGGGAGAGTGTTGTCTACGTACCCTCGTAGACCGAAGCGGAAGCGTTGACTCAACGTAGAGGAAGTAGTCGTACGTTCTCCTCGCGATCCGACCGATCACATCACCGTTACTCCGGCACCTCCGAGTTCTTAGCACACGTTCAGCTCGATGACGATCCCCGGGCTCCGATCCAGCAAAGCGTCGGGGAAGAGTTCCGTCAGCACGACGGCGTGGTGACGATCTTGATGTGTTACCGGCGCAGGGCTTCGCCTAAGCACTGCAACGATATGACCGAGGTGGAATTTGGTGGAAGGGGGCACCGCACACGGCTAAGGAACGATCCGCGGATCAACTTGTGCGTCTCTGGGGTGCCCCCTGCCTCCGTATATAAAGGATCCAGGGGGAGGGGCTGGCCGGCCAAGCCCTTGGCGCGCGAGGAGAGTCCTACTCCCTCCGGGAGTAGGATTCCCCCCCTTAATCCTAGTTGGACTAGGATTCCTCAAGGGGGGGAGAGAGAGAGGGGGCCGACCACCTCTCCTAGTCCTAATAGGACTAGGGGAAGGGGGGAGGCGCGCGGCCACCTAGGGCAGCCCCTTTTCTCCTTTCCACTAAGGCCCACTATGGCCCATTTGGCTCCCGGGGGGTTCCGGTAACCCACCCGGTATTCCGGTAAAATCCTGATTTCACCTGGAACACTTCCGATGTCCAAACATAGGCTTCCAATATATCAATCTTTATGTCTCGACCATTTCGAGACTCCTCGTCATGTCCGTGATCACATCCGGGACTCCGAACAACCTTCGGTACATCAAAATGCATAAACTCATAATAACTGTCATCGTAACGTTAAGCGTGCGGACCCTACGGTTCGAGAACAATGTAGACATGACCGGGACACGTCTCCGGTAAATAACCAATAGCGGGACCTGGATGCCCATATTGGCTCCTACATATTCTACGAAGATCTTTATCGGTCAGGCCGCATAACAACATACGTTGTTCCCTTTGTCATCGGTATGTTACTTGTCCGAGATTCGATCGTCAGTATCCAATACTTAGTTCAATCTCGTTACCGGCAAGTCTCTTTACTCGTTCCGTAATACATCATCCCGCAACTAACTCATTAGTTGCAATGCTTGCAAGTCTTAAGTGATGTGCATAACCGAGAGGGCCCAGAGATACCTCTCCGACAATCGGAGTGACAAATCCTAATCTCGAAATACGCCAACCCAACATCTACCATTGGAGACACCTGTAATACTCCTTTATAATCACCCAGTTACGTTGTGACGTTTGGTAGTACCCAAAGTGTTCCTCTGGCAAACGGGAGTTGCATAATCTCATAGTCATAGGAACATGTATAAGTCATGAATAAAGCAATAGCAACATACTAAACGATCGGGTGCTAAGCTAATATAATGGGTCATGTCAATCAGATCATTCAACCAATGATGTGACCTCGTTAATCAAAAAACTCTTTGTTCATGGTTAGGAAACATAACCATCTTTGATTAACGAGCTAGTCAGGTAGAGGCATACTAGTGACACTCTGTTTGTCTATGTATTCACACATGTATTATGTTTCCGGTTAATACAATTCTAGCATGAATAATAAACATTTATCATGATATGTAAGGAAATAAATAATCACTTTATTATTGCCTCTAGGGCATATTTCCTTCAAAAACTTGCTTTATTGCTAAATCCTCAAAAGGTTGGTTGTGGCATAGACGACTAGGTCATGTTGGCATGAGAAACCTTGACAAGCTTATTAAAGGAAATCATATCCTTGGATTTAACGATGTCATATTTGATAAGGATAGACTTTGCAGTGCTTGTCAAGCAGGTAAACAGGTTGGAGGAAGGCATCCCGTGAAGAACATCATGACCACAAGGAGGCCACTCGAGCTACTTCATATGGATCTTTTTGGTCCCAATGCCTACAAGAGTCTCGGTGGAAATTCTTTTGGTCTAGTCATAGTTGATGATTTTTCAAGATTTACGTGGGTGTTCTTTCTTGATGATGAATCGCAGGTCCAAAAGATCTTCAAAAACTTCGCTAGGAAGGCCCAAAATCAGTTTGACGTGAAGATCAAGAAGGTTCGGAGTGACAACGGAACGGAGTTCAAGAACGCAAATATGGATACCTTTCTTGATGAAGAAGGGATTTCACATGAGTTCTCGTCTACGTACACACCTCAACATAATGGAGTTGTTGAGAGGAAGAACCGGACGCTCATCGAAATGGCAAGAACGATGCTTGATGAGTACAAGACGCCGAAGCACTTCTGGGCAGAAGCGGTTGAGACGGCTTGTCATGCAACAAATCGCTTGTATCTTCACAAGCTACTGGGCAAGGCGGCATACGAGCTCCTCACCGGTAACAAACCCCAAGTTGGATTCTTTCGAGTATTTTGCTCAAAGTCCTACATTCTAGATAAGCATCGTCGTTCAAAGTTTGCTCCTAAGTCTCATGAAGGTTTCCTACTTGGTTATGGCTCAAACTCTCACACTTACCGTGTCTACAACAATTTCACCCGAAAGGTTGAAGAAACGGTAGATGTGAAGTTTGATGAATCTAATGGCTCGCAAGTAGAGCAATTGCCAATTGATGTAGGAGACAAAGACCCTTCGGAAGCAATTCAAGACTTGTCGGTTGGCAAAATTCGTCCAACGGAGGTGAAGGAGAATACCTCGTCCGTCCAAGTGGAATCTTCTACTTCACGACAAGGTGAACCAAGAGTTGACACAGAAGCATCCACAAGTGGGACACACCAAGATGAAGAAAACAAGGAAGCGCATCAAGACGAACATCAACAACCTCCTTCTCCACCACGACAAGAGAACAACAACGTCAACAATGAAGAAGAAGAACAAGATGAAGAAGAAGTTCAACGAAGACCCAAGCAAAAGCTTTCACGAGTTCGAGCAAGAATTGCCAAAGATCATCCCGTCGAACAAATCTACAATGATATCCAAACCGGGAGAATCACTCGCTCTAAAACTCGTTTAGCTAACTTTTGTGAAAACTATTCATTCATCTCTAGCATTGAACCTATGAAGGTAGAAGAAGCATTGGAAGATCCGGATTGGATAAATGCTATGCACGAAGAGCTACACAACTTTGAGAGAAACCAAGTTTGGACATTGGTTGAGAAGTCCGACAACAACCACAACATCATCGGTACCAAATGGGTGTTTCGCAACAAGCAAGATGAAGATGGACAAGTGGTTCGCAACAAAGCACGTCTCGTTGCCCAAGGATACACACAAGTCGAAGGTATGGACTATGGTGAGACATATGCTCCCGTTGCTAGACTTGAGTCCATTCGCATCTTACTTGCCTTTGCTAATCACCACAATATCACCTTGTACCAAATGGATATTAAAAGTGCTTTTCTAAATGGTGAAATAGAGGAGGAAGTTTATGTCAAACAACCTCCCGGCTTTGTCAATCCTAAAAAACCTAATCATGTTTACAAACTTCACAAAGCACTTTATGGTCTTAAACAAGCTCCTAGAGCATGGTATAAATGCTTGACTAAGTTCCTTATTGCAAGTGGTTTTGAAATTGGAAAAATTGATTCTACCATTTTTACTAAAAGAGTTAATGGAGAATTATTTGTATGCCAAATTTATGTTGATGATATCATATTTGGTTCTACTAACCCTCTTTTTAGTGAAAAGTTTGGAAAGCTTATGTCAAAGAAGTTTTAGATGTCTACGATGAGTGAACTCAAATTCTTTCTCGGTTTGCAAATCAAGCAAACTAAGGAAGGTACATTTATCTCTCAAACGAAGTATACCAAAGACCTATTCAAGAAGTTCAATATGCAAGAATGCAAAGGTATGTCTACACCCATGCCTACTAGTGGACATAATGATTTGACCAAAGATGGTGAACCGGTTGATCAAAAGGTTTATCGCTCTATGATTGGTTCATTGTTATACCTATGTGCCTCTCGCCCCAACATTATGCTAAGTGTGTGCATGTGTGCACGATATCAAGCTGCTCCTAAAGAATGTCATCTTAAGGCCGTGAAAAGGATAGTAAGATACTTAATCCATACACCAGATTTTGGCATTTGGTATCCTAAGAGGTCCTCTTTCGATCTTGTTGGGTATTCCGACTCGGATTATGCCGGAGGCAAGGTTGATAGAAAGTCCACTTCGGGTACATGTCAATTTCTCGGTAGATCTCTTGTATCTTGGTCCTCCAAGAAACAAAACTCGGTATCCTTATCCACCGCCGAAGCGGAATATATTGCCGCTGGTTCATGTTGTGCTCAATTACTTTGGATGACCCAAACCCTTAAAGATTATGGGGTCTATGTGAAACATGTTCCATTGCTTTGTGACAATGAAAGTGCTATCAAAATTGGTCATAATCCTGTGCAACATTCTCGAACTAAGCATATTGGAGTTCGTCATCATTTCATTCGAGACCATATTGCAAAGGGAGACATTGATCTCAAACATGTTTGCACTGATAAGCAATTAGCGGATATATTCACTAAATCGCTTGACGAAAAAGTGTTTTGCAGGTTGAGAGGAGAATTGAACATCATTGATGCTTCAAACTTGGAGTAGAAACTCCATTGGATACATGCAAGACATGAGCTTATGGCTAATCCTTGATATATCTCTTATGATGACTATCTTATGTCTTGGATATATTTGTACCTTGCATGTTACCTAACCCATGTAGGTACTTGGTTGAATCTAATTCTATGAGATTGCAACTCACTCACATCTTGAGCAATCTCTACATCACCAAGTCTCTACACAACGGTGGTTGACGACAAGGAAGCACGAAACCATTCGAACATATCCTTTGACAAATTCTATGTTGAGCTTCATGATTGTCATTTTTGGATATACAAGTGATTTTCCTTACAAGAACTAACCCATGTAGGTAGATGAACTTAAACTCCAAGTGGTGCTCCCAACTCTTGATGATCTACATCAACTTCGAGCACCCACACAAGTTCAACTACATGAGCAAGATCCACTCCACCACCCAAGGTATGTTATTCCATCTTAGAGAAGCTTTACTCCATGACATGAGTCAAAGCAACTCAACAAGATGAGAATACATCAAGATGCTTAAACGAAAAATGGTAACCCCATTTTTGAGCTTAAACGATGAGTATGACCTATGATCAAGTGTTCTCACTTGACTCCTAAGTCAATATACTCTAAGATAGGTGACTATGTCACCCCCCAATTCTAGATGAAGTTCTCTTGTGTTCTTTTCTGTGTTATTGCATTTGTCCCTTGCATATTTGTTTCCCTCGTTTTTCACAAACAAAAAAAAACTTCATCTAGAACTTTCATTCTTTTCTGTTTCTTTTTGTTCTGCATATTCTGCATCAAATTCCTTGCAAATCTTTCAGTTAATTCATTGCAAATCTTTGTGAAATCTTATTTGACTAGTGAGCTGAGGTGACAAGAATTTTCTCTGAAGTAAACTCGGTTCCACCGAACTGAACTTTTCGGATCAACCGAATTCTTTCGGTACCACCGAAACTTGACGCTCGGTGTCATCGATTTTGCAACAGGAGAACAGTTTGCCACTTATTCTATATTTCTTCTGTTCCAGCTCCACTCGATGAATCTTATCCTCTACAAGCATCACAGTTTTACCATTGCTTTATGCTGAATCTCAAGGACCAAACCTTTTCGGCAGATTCCAGTAAGATCTTCTTGGAAATTGATGTCAAAGGGGGAGAGAGAGATCACATCAAAGCTTATCATCAGGGAGAAAGAGAGAAAGTATTAAGGGGGAGAAAGAGATCTCCAGGGGGAGAGAATACTCAAGAATCCCAGATGCTTGATGATTAAGAGGAGAGATGCCACATGTCTTTTTGGGGGAAAGTCATGTGTTTTAGTGCTTCTGTTCATTTATATCTTTCAACTCTGATTTTCTGTTCCCTATCTTCTCTCAATATCTCATGTCAGATTCAGGGGGAGCAAGACACCTAAGGGAAAGAAATCATTCAAATTCATTGCATATCTTTACTCTTGGGGACATGTCTGATTCAATGTGGTACTCTGTACTCACTCTCTACATGTCATCCCAGTCTTGGTACTCTTGTGGTTTCTTTTGTTTGCTCTGGCTAGTGGATGTATCTGTGTTATCTAACCTTGTTTGTGCAGGTTCATTTCATCCTAAGTCAACTCAAGACCACAAGGTAAGTATATGCATCAAAATCATGAGTATGAGGAATTCTTGCTTTTGTACAAACTGTTTGCAAGAAGGACTCATAAACATGATGGTATTCCTCTTAATAATCTTTTACTCTGATGCATATGGCCAAGATACATGTAACACATTGCCTACTCTGTCATGGTTATGCTCTCACATACTTCTACATTTTATACTCACATGGTTGCATACATGTAGGGGGAGCCTATGGTTGTTACATGTCCTTCCAAAGCTTTACTTGCTACTCCTTGTATCTTTATCTAAAGCTTTGATGTATGTTGCCATCAATTACCAAAAAGGGGGAGATTGATAGCACAAGTGCTCCTCAGGTGGTTTTGGTAATTAATGTCAGCATATCTCTTGTTGGACTAATGTTTCTATCTAGCATGTTTCAGATAAGTTCAACAATTGAGTGGCATGGACTAAAGGTTGTGGGACTCCTTCAGATGGTAAGGACAAAGGATTGGCTAAAGCTTCAAGCTCAAAGACTCTTCATTTCACACTTTTAGTGATCCAAGATCACATTGAGTCTATAGGAAAAGCCAATACTATTAAGAAGGGATGAGGTGTTGCTTAATGAGCCTTTTGCTCTATGTGCTTAATGATATGCTCCAAGATCCTCAATTACTTTCCCACTTCCACATATGACCTAAACCCTAAGCCAAACTCGGTCCTACCGATTCTTTCTATCCGGCGCCACCGAGTTTTTCATATGTCATAAGCCACTGCCAAACCCTAGCAAATCGGTTTCACCGATAGGGATCTCGGTCTCACCGAGATGGGATTGCAATCTCACTGTGTATGTCCATTGTCAAAATCGGTCTCACCGGGTTTAGGCAATCGGTACTACCGAGATTGCAATGCAAACTCTCTGTTTCCCTTTTGTAACTTTTCGGTCTCACCGAAAGAGCAAATCGGTCATACCGAGTTTGCCTGACCAACTCTCTGCTTAGCTAATTACCAAATCGGTCTCACCGAGTTTGTGTAATCGGTCTCACCGAGATTACGTTATGCCCAAACCGTAACCATATCGGTCCTACCGAGTTGCATGTCAGTCCCACTGAAAAACTCTAACGGTCACTAGGTTTACCTTTTTCGGTCCGACCGAGTTTGTTGATTCGGTCCCACCGAGATTGGTAAATTGTGTGTAACGGTTGGATTTTAAGTGGAGGCTATATATACCCCTCCACCTCCTCTTCATTCATGGAGAGAGCCATCAGAACACACCTACACTTCCAACTCATATGTTCTGAGAGAGAACCACCTACTCATGTGTTGAGACCAAGATATTCCATTCCTACCATATGAATCTTGATCTCTAGCCTTTCCCAAGTTGCTTTCCACTCAAATCTTCTTTCCACCAAATCCAAATCCTATGAGAGAGAGTTGAGTGTTGGGGAGACTATCATTTGAAGCACAAGAGCAAGGAGTTCATCATCAACACACCATTTGTTACTTCTTGGAGAGTGGTGTCTCCTAGATTGGCTAGGTGTCACTTGGGAGCCTCCGACAAGATTGTGGAGTTGAACCAAGGAGTTTGTAAGGGCAAGGAGATCGCCTACTTCGTGAAGATCTACCGCTATTGAGGCAAGTCCTTCGTGGGCGATGGCCATAGTGGGATAGACAAGGTTGCTTCTTCGCGGAACCTTCGTGGGTGGAGCCCTCCGTGGACTCGCGCAACCGTTACCCTTCGTGGGTTGAAGTCTCCACTAACATGGATGTAGGATAGCACCACCTATCTGAACCACGGGAAAAACATCCGTGTCTCAAATAGCATTTGAATTCTCCAAACCCTTCCCTTTACATTCTTGCAAGTTGCATGCTTTACTTTCCGCTGCCTATATACTCTTTGCATGCTTGCTTGATATGTATTGTATGTGGTGAAATTGTGCCTAAAACTTCACTCAAACCAAAAAGGCTTAAAAATTGCAACTTTATTACTGAGTGTCTAATCACCCCCCCTCTAGACACACCAACTTCTAGATCGTACACTATGATATGTGTCACTGTTATAATAATCTTAATTCCACACATACTCTGAACATGTTTGTTTATTTTTGTCCTTTTGGTCTCCAATTTGAATTGTTGCAGTAGACGCAAATGCGCTGGCCTTCATGATTCCTGGACCTGGAATCATACCAGCCGATGGGTAGTGGTTTATCGCTCGTTCAGATGACGATGGTCATTTGATGCTCATTTTCACGTACCACATTGACCAAACCATTTCATGAAACCACATGCAGTACAATGCCTGGGGCGTTCGTGACATTGATGGCTATGGCTGCTTCGTGTTCGAGAAAGATCCCAGCTCCGTTGGGCCAGGCGTATTCAACTGGAGGCAGGTTTACAGCCTCGGCAACCACTCCATGTTCCTCGGGCTCAATTATCTGATCATCCAACCAATCATCGATCATATCACCGGCGATGATTACCGTGCTATGCAACTTCCATTCGCCAGGGGGGACTGTGTTTACACATCATACCATGGGTTTCATGAATCACCATATCTAGAGATTTGTCGACACAGCTAGTTGCAAGATAATCTTCAGTGTGTGAAAGGCATCAAGCTTCCATGCGATGGATGGCTTTTGCAAACCCGACATGCGGCGATGTGGTTCATGCCAACAACAAATATGCACAACTTGATTCGTACTGATATATAGACTGAGCCTTGTATTCTGCTGCTGTAGCACGACCCTCTTTTGTTGGACTGTTGTTAGTTTGAAGCACTCCTCTGGTTTGAAGGATAGATACCTTTCTGGGATCAAGTGCATCCTAACTCACCTGCGCAGGATGTACTGATAATGATGATGGAGATGTTGTATATATATATATATATATATATATATATATATATATATATATATATATATATATATATATATATATATATATATATATATATATATATATATATATATATATATATATATATATATATATATATATTATAAGTTAGGCTTCAAGTGCGTGCTTGTTAGTTAAACCTATGGTTAAAATGTGACACTAAATACGACTAGTAAGTAGTACAGTAGCAGTACTAGTATATGTCGGTTAAATTATTCATCATGTCCACACATTGAATTGACGTGACAACACGCTGCGCGTGAGGTGACACAAGAATCTCGGCGGCGTGTTCGGGTATTCTGGAGTTCAGATTTGGAGTACCACTAATCTGTAGAAATCTTTCATCATTCACTTAAAACAGTCGATTGATCATACATTGAGCACCATATAACTGGAATTAACCCATGCAAGTCAAAGAAGGATTGGTCGGTGCTGCCGGCTGGCGTCAAGTTCGATCCCACGGATCAGGAGCTGATCGAGCACCTTGAGGCCAAAGTGAGTGCTGACAGTGTGAGATCTCACCCTCTCATCGATTTGTTCATACCAACCATCGACAGCGAGCACGGCATATGCTACACCCATCTTGAGAAATTTCTAGGTAAGACACCGATCGACCGTCTACTTGCACAAACATATTCCTTTGTTTATAGCTCTATTTTTCTTTTTAGACGTAGACCTGGTGAAGCAATTACAATTTGACAGTTAATAAAAATTGAAACAAGTGACTGCAACATGCCAAAGATGTTATGAAAATGCAACCTACGTACACTAAAACCTGTATTCGACAATACTACAGGTATCACACTGAGTGGCCTAAGCAAGCAATTCTTGCAGCACAATTCCAGGGCGTTCAAAAGGGGCACGTGGACGTGTCGCAAGATACAGTCGGAGTGAGGCATGCACGCGATGTGGCACAAAACCGGCAATACCTTGCCGGTGATGGTCAACAGCCGGCAGACGGGCAGCAAAAAGGTTCTGGTGCTGCACACCAACAAGAACTTCGACCAGCAGAGGACCAACTGGGTGATGCACCAGTACCACCTCGGGGACCGGGAGCAAGAGAAGGAGTGGGAGTTGGTCCTCTGCAAGATTTTTCTACCAGACGAACACTAGAGCCAGGAGTAAAAAGATTATAAGTTAGTTTGGTATTGGTACTTGTACTACCTTGTCGGCCGCAAGTTGGTATTGTTGTTAACGATCTTTTGGTATGAACTTGGCATTTGCTTCCAACCATCATGTCGAGGGTCGACGTGGATATAAAGCTGATTCATTTGTTTCGAAACAAATTTCCAGGCACCTGATTTTTATTTGATGGGTAGCATAAGCACCTACCGTTCGAATTCCCAGTTCTCCAATTTTTTCGAAACAAGTGCATGCTCTTATTATCACGATGAAAAAACAATATCCCTGCTGCATCCCAGTTATCAGTCTGTACTTGCAGAATTCTCTCATTTATTGAGCACGTATATTGTTTTTTCAGGTCGAGCAAGTTTCAACTGGGCTGTAGACTGCCCAGGCTTGGTTTTGTTTTTAACAAGCCTAGCCCATGACGACAACGGGGTGCAAAGATACAGCAGGTATCTACTGGCCTCTGGCCCGCCAGCGTTAGTTATATTTTGTCTTACAACATCCGTAGGCACTTTTTTTTACCGAATCAAACACACGGCCCATTTCTATTTTCCTCTTGAAACGCATGTCCTACATCCGTTTTCTAATCTCTACATATAGTTTTACTAGTTCATATACACGTATCATTATATTGAAAATACATAAAATTCAGTTTTCATATTTACATCCTTATTTTTGTTGTTGTTTTCCCTCCCAGCGCTGATTTTTTTTACCACTGGTTTTCCCTTAAACCAACTCAATTGTCCCATGTCTTATTTGCTTACAAAAACAAAACGATTTTTTTGGCAAATCAATAACTTCTTAAAAAAGTTTATCATTTCAGGATTACAAAAGTTCAGACTCCACCGAAATATGCAAAACAAGGTTGAACTTTTTGACCGTGGTCTTGGGCAGAAAATGTGCTGTAATAAATTACTTAAGAATTAGCAAATGGGCTGCAAATTATTAAAAAATAGCAAATGGGCTCTATGTTGTCTGCCACAGATTTGGAGGCTAACTTGTGGGCCTACTAATTTCATGCGTACACAAGGTTTATCAAAAAGAAACTTAGTCAACAATCGACTCTACCAGCGTCAGACCGTTAGATGTCAATCTAACGGCAATCGTGCTTCTTCAGTCTCTGATCTTCCTGCCCCAGCCGCCCAAACCAGCGCCATCGGAACCGCCTGCTCCCGCCTCCCGTGGCCGGCTGTGCTGCCGGGCAGGCCTCACGGCCCCACCATATACTCGCATCCCTGGCCTGTCTATCCCTCTACTCACCCACACCTCCTGTTATTTTCCGGCGCCGGCAGCTGAACGAGTCAACTCTCGTACTCTCCATCGCGTGGGCAGCCACTGTCGTGTCTTCCCCGGCTCCGTGTCGTTCCCTTCGTAGGCCTCGCTGTCGTCCACCGCCCTGGTGCTCTCGGCGCGGCGTGGTCAACATGGTCAACGAACGACATCCATCGGAATTGGACTGTACGTGGAGAGGTTGATAGCTGGGTCCACGGCCGCACACAAGGAAATGCCTCCTTATTACGCACAAAATAATGATTCCTCCACCTGACATCTGGGACCCGCTGACAGGTCGGACCCACCAATTATATCTTCGCACGTAAGGAAGTGCCTCCTTATTGTGCACAAAAAAATGAATACCCCCTGCCAGCTGGGACCCACCATAGTGGGAGGCTGACTTGTGGGCCTACTAAGTTGACGGGGACGGAGGGCTTTGTCAACTTAGTTAATATGAACGATTCTAGCTCCAGTGATCGTACGATGTCCATCCAACGGCCTTAGTGCTTCTTCAACCTCTGGTCTTCTTGCTCCAGCCGCCCAAAGCAGCGCCGGTCGTGCCGCATGCTCCTGCCTCCCGTGGTCGACTGTGCTGCCGCGGAGGCCTCACCGCCCCCTACTATTCCCACTGCCGGCCAGGCCCTGCGGCGACGGCAGCCTCACACCGCAGCCGAACCAGTGAACCCTCGTACTCCTCTCCACGCGGGCTTCCACTACCGCGTCTTCCCCGGCTCCGCGTCGTCCCCTTCCTAGCCCAAGCCATCGTCCATCGCCCTGGTGCTCTCGGCGCTGCATGGTGAACGTGGTCAAGGAACGACTTCCATCGGACGTGGACTGTACGTGGAGAGGCTGACAGCTGGGTCCACGGCCGCAGCAAGGAAGTGCCTCCTTATTACGTGCAAAATAATTATTTCTCCAGCTGACAGCAGGGACCCACCAGACGGGCCACCGTATTTCATGAAAAAAAATTCCCCCTAACTGTTGGGACCCACCAGCTACATCTTCGCACGCAAGGAAGTGCCTGACAGTCGGGACCCATCTGGTCGAAGCATACGTAGCATTGTCATTTTGGTCACGAACGTGTACGTACATACTGGTCAATGTAGAGGCGTGCACGTGTCGTAGTAGAGGCGTGCACGTAGCATGTACACGTACGTACAACACCTAGTGTGCAAGAAAGAAAATACGACCACATATGTACATACGGGCAGGGTCTCGAGCGCCTATGAGGGAGTCCTGGATTAGGGGGTGTCCGGATAGCCGGACTATACCTTCAGCCGGACTCCTGGAATATGAAGATACAAGATTGAAGACTTCGTCCCATGTCCGGAAGGGACTTTTCTTGGCGTGGAAGGCAAGCTTGGCGATACGGATATGTAGATCTCCTACCATTCTAACCGACTCTGTGTAACCCTAACCCTCTCCGGTGTCTATATAAACCGGAGGGTTTTAGTCCGTAGCACAACATATAACAATCATACCATAGGCTAGCTTCTAGGGTTTAGCCTCCTTGATCTTGTGGTAGATCTACTCTTGTACTACCCATATCATCAATATTAATCAAGAAGGACGTAGGGTTTTACCTCCATCGAGAGGGCCTGAACCTGGGTAAAATTTCGTGTCCCTTGTCTCCTGGTACCATCCGCCTAGACGCACAATTCGGGACCCCCTACCCGAGATCCGCCGGTTTTGACACCGACATTGGTGCTTTCATTGAGAGTTCCTCTGTGCCGTCGCAATCATGAAGGATCCCTCTCCCCGTCTTTAAAGATGGCATTGTCGCCAAGGGAGCTTTGGCTGTCGGCCAAACTCTCCGGCTAGGTGGTTTTCTTATGACCGCCTGTTCGGCTGCTACGCCGACGATGACCTCTGGGGTCATCAAAAGCAATCTTCATGTCAGCTCGGAGCTCGCCGAGCAGTTAGATCCAATGGAGCTCTCTTCCATGAACGAGCTCTTGGATCGCATCGCCGCCCTGGGGGTCGCTACGGATTACGACCAGGTTGGGCCTAAACCCGATCCAAGAGAAATTAACTCTCCCAAAGTCACCCATCACGTTACCGTGGTAGAGGAGCAGTGCGGCGACCCTTCATCTATCTTAAGGACTAACTACGTCTGTATTCCCGATCCCTCCAAGCCGGATATCCACGGAGGGAAGGATATAATTCAAGACCTAAACATAGAATCAGGCGACGGGCTAGATTCATTGGACAATATCCAAGAGCCCAAACTTTAGAGTTCGGAAACTCCTTGGCCTCTGAGTCTCAGATTGGGTGAGGTTTCAGATTTAATAACACCCGCCCACCCGAACATAAGCGATCTATCCCAAATCAGGCAACAGCCCGAAGAAACAGTACATCATTACTGGGCCAGATTCCTCCTAGTTATGAACAGGATAAAGGAGTGCCACGAGAAAGACGCAATCTCAACCTTCTGCAATAATTGCATAGACAAGGGAATCCTCAACGCCATAAGTCGTCGTGATATTACACGCCTTGCTGACTTGGCGTCCATAGTACAAAAGTTCTGTGCGATGGAAAGCGCTTGGAAAACCGAAATAAAATTTTGGGATCATCCGACCCTAAATAGAAACCCCGTCCGACACAAAAGGGTGCATCATCGACACACACCCGGGTTAAACACCAAAAAACAAAACCCTCTACAGGGCATGGAACCGTACTGGAAGGATGGCTTAATGGACCCTGTAAAATTCACAGTACAGAGGGCGCCACGCCAACTCATAGCCTTAGAGCATGTTGGATACTCCGGCAGGTGGCCAAAATTGGCGAGGATCTCCTAATTCCGGAGTCCGCAGAAAGCCACCCCAGGGTCACCAGTACAGTCTTAACAGTCTTCGAGACTTTCGCATCAAATAATATGCGAAAAAGAACACTCCTTAGCCTCGCCGAAGTCTACCAAGTAGCAACAATAAACCCATGGAGTGACACGGCTATTACTTTTAATGACAGTGATGAACCTAAATTCCGAACAGCCCGAGCACCAACTGCACTGGTCCTCAGTCCAATAGTGGATGGCTTTCGCCTCACCAAGGTACTCATGGATGGAGGCAGCGGATTGAACCTCATTTACGAGGAAACCCATCAAAAATGGAAATAGACTGGAACCACATTGAGCGAAGTAGCACAACCTTTAGAGGAATAATCCCCAGTCGGGAAGCGCGTTGTACAGGAAAAATCACACTAGATGTGGTGTTCGGCACGCCGGATAACTACAGGTCCGAAGAGGTCACATTTCAGGTGGCCCCGTTCAGCAGCGGATACCACGCTCTGTTAGGGCGCGAAGCGTTTACAATCTTCCAAGAAATACCCCATTACGGGTACAAGAAGCTCAAGATGCCCGGGCCGAACGGAATTATCACTCTCGCTAGTGATCCGGACATAGCACTCCGCGCCGAAAATAAGACAGCTGCACTAGCCCTTGAGGCACTATCCGAAGCCCTAGCGGCTAAGGAACTGACTGCGTTGCGCTCCATGGTGAATAAGAACGATGTGATACTCGACAAAAGATCCAAGTCCACTTCCTTTAAACCAGCAGACGAAATAGTAAAATTCCAGTTCCATCCAACGGACCCCAACAAGACAGCTTCCATCGGGGCACAATTAAACCCCGATGTAGACGCCGCACTGCGAGAATTCCTACGGGAGAACTGGGACATTTTCGCCTGGCACCCTTCAGACATGCCAGGAATCCCACGCAGGCTGGCCGAACACAGCTTAAATATCCTAAAAGGAGTCAAACCTGTCAAACAAGCTCTTCGGCGTTTCTCCGAACCTAAGAGACAGGCCATGGGAGAGGAGCTAGCCAAGCTATTGGAAGCCAGATTCATCAGAGATATAAAACATCCGGACTGGCTAGCAAACCTGGTGATGGTACCAAAGAAGGATAAATCCGGGCGCCTGTGCGTTGATATTAAAGACCTTACCAAGGCTTGCCAACGGATCCCTTCCCCCTCCCCCGCATCGATCAAATTATCGACGCTACCGCAGGACACGATTCATTGTGTTTCCTCGACGCATACTCTGGCTATCATCAAATTAAGATGGTAGAGTTAGACCAAGCCGCAACGGCATTCATCACACCGTACGACCCATTCTGCTTCAATACAATGCCCTTCAGGCTTAAAAACGCCGGCGCAACATAGCAACGCATGATTTAGACATGTCTGGCAAACCAGATCGGCAAAACAGTGGAGGCATACATAGATGATGTGGTCGTAAAAACAAGACAAGTCGAAACTCTAGTAGACGACTTGAGGCTCACATTTGATAATCTCCGAGCATATGACATCAATCTCAACCCGGAAAAATGCGTTTTCGGCGTTCCAGCCGAAAAGCTCTTGGGCTTCATTGTATCCGGTAGAGGAATTGAAGCAAATCCAGCCAAGATCCGAGCTCTGTCACAACTGGATATCCCAAAGGACCTCAAACAAATACAAAAATTAACAGGTTGCGTGGCGGCTCTAAGCCGCTTTATCTCCCGCCTGGGAGAAAAGGCACTACCTCTCTACCGCCTCCTTCGGCGCACCGAACACTTCGAGTGGACGGATGCCGCCACGGTCGGACTCGACGAAATAAAGGCCATATTAGCAACAAACCCAGTCCTGGCCGCGCCAAATATTGGCGAACCAATGCTATTGTACATTGCAGCAACCCGTCAGGTTGTAAGCGCAGTGCTCGTTGTCGAACGAGAAACGGACGGACACAAACTCCCCCTTCAAAAGCCGGTCTACTATGTGTCCACTGTCCTCACTCCATGCAAATCACGGTACCCGCATTATCAAAAGATTGCATACGAGGTATTCATGGCATCCCGGAAGCTGCGACACTACTTTCAAGAGTGTTCGATAACACTAGCCTTCGAAGTACCACTTAACGATATTATAAACAACCGCGACGCAACGGGCCGGATTGCAAAATGGGCCATCGAGCTCCTCCCATTTGACATAACTTATAAGCCACGGTGAGCTATTAAGTCGCAAGTTTTGGCCGACTTCGTCGCAGAATGGACGGAGGCCGAACTCCCTAAAGAGTACGTCATATATTCAAACTGGATCATGCATTTTGACGGCTCTAAAATGTTGGACGGTCTAGGGGCGAGCATTGTTTTGACTTCCCCCACGGGAGACACAGTTCAATACGTACTCCAGATTATGTACAGAGACTCCAACAATGCAGCCGAATATGAGGCCCTTTTACATGGTCTCCGGATGGCAGTATCCATGGCCATTCAACACCTAGAGGTGCGAGGGGATTCGAACCTCGCAATATCCCAAATAAATGGAGACTTCGATGCTAAGGATCCAAAAATGGCAGCTTATGGCAACGCCATCCTAAAAATGTCAGCTCGGTTCGAAGGGCTCGAATTTCATCATATAGCCCGGGAGAACAATCAGGCTGCAGATGTCCTGGCACGCATCGGTGCAAAACGCGACGCAGTCCCCCCCCCCAACATCTTCTTGGAAAGGCTGTTCAAGCCATCCGTAGTATGGGAAGGGGAATCCGTCAATAACATTCCGAACTCAACCGCACTGCCCGATGCCGAACAATCTGACACAATCAGAGGTTCTGCCAATGAAGTCACACCTTCAGCCCACGTAATAATGGCCGTTATCGCCCTGTGGACAGAACCATTCCTAGCCTACTTTACTAGGCAGGAACTCCCAGAGGACCAAAACGAGGCACGCTGCATAGTGCGGAGATCTAAAGCCTATAAAGTCCATGAGGGAGAGCTTTATAAGAAAAGCACTACCGGAGTCCTTCAAAGGTGCATCTCTGAAGAAGAAGGGCAGAACTTGCTGGCTGAAATTCATGCTGGACTCGGTGGTCATCACGCTGCAGCTCGATCCCTTGTAAGCAAGGCTTTCCGTACAGGCTTTTATTGGCCGACGGCCCGGGCAGACGCTCAGGACTTAGTCCAACGATGCGTCGGTTGCCAGCTTTTTGCAAACCAAAGCCATATGCCACCCATCGCCCTCCAAACTATCCCCATAACCTGGCCCTTTGCGGCCTGGGGGCCTGACATGGTGGGACCCCTTAAAGGTGGAACCCACAAGAAAAAATACTTACTGGTCATGGTGGATAAGTTCACCAAATGGATAGAAGCCAAGCCTGTTAAGACGGCCGAATCCGGACCGGTGATAGACTTCATATCTGGGGTCATACACCGTTATGGCGCCCCCCACAGCATCATCACTGATAACAGCATGAACTTTACGGCCGATGAGGTAAAACTCTGGTGCAAAAACATGGGCATCAAGCTCGATTATGCTTCCGTCTATCACCCCCAAACTAACGGATAGGTCGAACATGCAAATGGTCTTATCATGAGCGGCATCAAACCCAGACTAGTGCGGTCCCTTAAGGAATCTAACACGCACTGGGTAGAGGAGCTCGACTCCGTACTCTGGGGGCTGCGGACCACGCCGAATCGCACCACCGGATACACACCAATCTTCATGGTGTACAGTGTAGAGGCAGTTTTACCCTGCGACATAATTCATGACTCGCCTCGAGTGCGCATGTACGAAGAAATAGAAGCCGAGCTTGATCGGCAGGACAGTTTGGACACCTTGGAGGAGGAGCGTGACGTGGCAAAAACCCGTTCTGCATTCTATCAACAGCAGGCTCGAAGATATCAAAGAAGAGAAGTACGGGCCAAAAATTACAACGTTGGCGAATTAGTTCTACGCCTACCGGACAAGAAAAAGGACAAACTCAAGCCCAAGTGGGAAGGTCCCTTCATCATTGACCAAGTCCGGACTGGTGGAGTGTCAGGACCGGTTTTTTGGGATATAATTTCCTATAAAATGGCCCTTGTGCTCATCAGCCGCAGGATTACTATTTGCTGATGAGGCACCAACTTGATACAGAAATTCCAAGCAAAGTACATAATATGTAGTACAAGACCATTCTGGCCTATGAGTACAACAATTGGTTTTCTACTGGCTGAAGGCGGAAGCGGTTTGCGGGTCACCAGCGCCTATGGGACTCCATTTCCCACAGGAACAGCTGACCAGGATAACTCCTATCTTCGCGAGGCTGCTATCTCCATTGCGTAGGTTCCGGGGCTGTCATCACAACGCTCCTCTCCATGCAAGAAATCTGGCCAAGACAATAGCCAGGGACAAGCCAGTGAGTACTTTGAATGTACTCGCAAACATTAAGAACACAGGTATAATATAGCCACTTATAATCATGCTTTAAAATATTCTATGATCACGTCATCAATTATGAAATAAGGTTCATGATGCACGCAAGTAGATCGTTTAAATAAACCATGAGTAAACAACCAGGGTGTAAAAATATAAAGCACCGATCAGGTGTCTGAAGCGACTCCTCGAAGGGTAATAATATGAAGCATGCCTCAGTCGGGCGTCTGAGCGACACCACAGAAAGGGCTTATATATAAAAGGAATAATAAGCATGTCATAGTCGGGCGTTTGTGCAACACCACATAAAGGGCTTATAAGTAAATGAAATAACGGACATGCCACAGTCGGGCGTCTGTGCGACGCCACATAAAGGGCTTATATATAAACATAATCACAGTGAATACCCAGGAGGTAGTACCGTCCCAGGGATATTCATTATTTCAAACAATGCAAACGGTTAGTCCACAATGATAATAATCATAACCATCATATATCACAAGTCATAATCAATATTCGTGTTTAGTAGTTTCTCCTCCGAAGGCCGACACTAAGACCGACACTTGACCCATCCCAGACTGTAGTCCTTAACCATGGACACGGCTATTCGAATAGCTTTAATATCTCTGCAGAGGGTGTACTCTTTACCCACGAGTAACGGATTTCTTTAGTCCATCGGAACTAATTCCGTCTACGGTGTTTTAGTCGAAAACACGCCTGACTTGCACACACCAGCTTTTACTCGTGTCTGGAATCACCCATGACACCTGTTAAGCAAAACTCTAAGTGGGGAGGCTACAACCTCGCGTAGCATGGGATCAAATTTCTATCGCGCGCTCTAAGGGGTGCCCCCCTCTCGGTCCCAACCGGAAACACCCATGCCCCCGGACCAGGTGGCATGCCTACCGGTTGCAACCGGTATCTTCGACCATGGCCTCTCTGTACGGCGTGTGTTAAGACAGGGGTTGACAACTTACTGAACCGTACCCTACCTTCAGCAGGGACAAGTGGTAGCATGAAAACAAGTGTGGGGGTTACTGGAACAAGACTCGATCTACAGCCGACTGAGGAGGCTTAAGTATTTCCTGCATGATTAGCTCAAGAATAATATTTCACATCCATCAGACACAACCACCACTCATCATACCTCCCCCTACCCCACCGGTTATAACTGTCTCGACAAGGGACAAGATCGGGTCTACCCAAGACAGAGACTTTCCCAGACCCTTCCCGGTAGGCATGAGAGGCATATGAGGGTGATTGCTACCACAAGCATATCCATTTCCAACAGCAAAAATTTTCATTATGCACTCAATGCGTATGATCATATCGTTATAAAAATAATTAATGCTTTGTGTCGAGGTGGTATTATAACCGTATCAAACAGTCCCCAAAATATTATGACGGGGTTCAGAATTCTTGCCTTCAAGTTGTGGAGAGGCAGGGTGCATTCCAAAACTTTGAAAGTTTCCTTCTCTCTCCAACAAATCCTATTTTTGGAAATATTCAAATTAACACATAATTTAAAAACAGTACGAAAAAGTTGCTTGGAAATTTTTGAAATAAATATGAAAATAAACTAGACAATATTTGAGAAACAACAGAAAAAGAATCAAGTCATTTGGATTTATATTTTAAAAGTTATAGCCAGTCAAAGTTTAGTCAATTCTGTTTTTAAAATAAAACAGAAAAAGAAAACGTTTCAAAAAGGAATACGCTTTCGGGTAGAGGAGACGTACTTTCGGCTGTTTGCGTTTTCACTTAAAATACATGGCGGCGGGGTTGGTCACTGACAGTGGGTCCCTTGGGCCCACTGGTCAGGTTTGACCAGTCGCTCCCCGCCTCCTTCCTCCTCTGTCCGAGCCGATGCGGGGCTCCGGCGATCGACGGCGGCGAATGGTGGCTCCCTGCGGCCACCAGAGGGTCGGGATGGATCCGCAAGACCGGAGCGGTCCTCCCGGTGGTCGTTGGGTCGGCGGGGGTGGAGGGGGTCGCCGGCGGCGAGCTCCGCGGCGAAGGAAAGCTTCGGGTGGGTTTGGGGCTCTGGGATGCCATGGCTCTCGACCATGTTTGAGATGCTGGGCAGCTACGCAGGGTCAAGGGGATTCAAGCGGTGGTGTTGGAAAGGCGGGGGAGGCCCTGGCTGCGGCGGACGGAGTTGGGGCGTGGCGGCGACCGAACCGGCCGGAGACGGGGAAGACGACTTTCCCCCGTTGATTGCGGGCTGCAGGTGTGCTGTGGGAGTGGCCTGAGGTCGCCCGAGTGCTCGGAGGGGCTTGGGGGCCTTCTTTTATAGCGCGACGAGGTCGGTTCTGCGGCGGTGGATAAGAACTATGGCAAACCGCCGTTCTATAGTGGAAGGGCGACGTGGCGGCGACGAGCACTAGCAGACGGGCTTGCGGATGAGGTCGGGCTGTTCAAAGGGGGCAGCTGGCGCGCTGCTGCGGCTCGGGCGGCGCCGTCCACGGCAGAGCCCTGCTGCGGTCGTCGGCGGCTAGCGTCGGTGGCGCCGTGGGGCGCCAGGAGGAGGGGCCAGGCGGCTCTGCAGCGCGGGAGGAGTTGGGGCACTGGCTGCGGGCGGCCAAGGGGCAGCACGGGCACGGGACGGGCGGCAGCGAGACACGGCGGATCGGCGCGCGCGCGTGCAAAACGTGCGCTCTGGGCACGCCCAGCGCACACATGCTACGTGCTCGACACAATGCCAGAGCTTGCTAGAGGATTAGGTTGGGGCTGGGGACTAGCTGGCCTGGGATAGGGTTAGTTAGGAGCTCAATGGACATGGTTGTTAGGTCAGATGATCAAGTTCACAAAGTAAACTTAAAATCATGCCAATACTAGCTATGCACTCAGGGTGTTTGACAAAATGCCAATGGCATCTAGGCAACTCTTGGTGTGGCCCAAATTTGCAGATCAGAGTCTCTTTGGATGAATAAGAGAGTGGTGAGGTTAGTTTGCCAAAAGCTCAAACTTGTTAGTGCAAGTTTGTGAGGAATTTGATTTTGGACAGAAAGGGAAAGACACCATTGCATGAACTTAAAATCCTCCAATGAGTCCACTCTCCTGGACTTAAGGGTTTAGCAGGATGGGCTATAAGTAGGAAAAGTAATCATAGCTAAAAGGGCAAGTTAAATGATGTTTGCTGTACAAATCACCATGCTGGACCAGAATGAAAAAGAGGTTGATTCACTCAAATTTTTCAAAGAACATAAAAGGGTTTTTGCATAAAGTTGAATAACACACTCCTATGAACATCCCATAATTTTGGTGTAGGCTAGAAAGAAATATTTAAATGGGTTGTAGTGCAAAATTGCCCACTGGACCAGATTTGAAAAATTGGTGTGGAGCTCAAAATATTAAATGAATGAAATATATTTTTGCATAAAAGTGATTTAAAAGCATCACATGACATCTCCAAATTTTGGTGAAAATATTAAATACATTTATCAAGTGGTTGTAGTTCAAAAAAGGCTCCAAAACAAATGAAAAATCATTTTAATGAATAAAGCTCAGAGAGAATTAATTATGCAATTAAATTCCACTGATAATATAAGTGTTTTTCTTGAAAGGGCAAACAATTCCAATAACATATTTGGAAAGTTTTTTCATTTGAGGTAAAAACTCTATAATAATATGGAAGAGAATGGCTCTGAAATCCACAGAAGAGTCCAGAAAATAAAAGTTTAAATTTCCTGGCAAAATTTTAATTAATAAAACAAGGAATTTTTTTTGGGGTGTCACATGGAGCGTACCGCCTGCGAGACGCATCGGATAACCGACTCGAGCCGAACCCATGGAACGCAGCCCGTCTCCGAAGATTCTATGCCTAGCGCCGGACTCTGTGTTCGTCTCCTTCCTCTGTCCATTTTTTATACTTTCTGTCTTACATTTTTCTCCTTCTCCCCTTACTTTCTATTATAGCCGTTAAAGGCTCAATAAGTGACGCGCTACCCGCGCTCAGTAAACCTGGGGGCTTCTTTCAACATAAGCTTATTCATATGGGCTTCATGCCCAACACATGTGTCACACTTCCGCATGTACCTTTATTCACCATTATACGCATCGATATGACTTAAGTTTTGGCCAAGCTGGGTTGCCTGGCTCCTGTGCTTACCCCTACGTTCCCGATTGTTTGGCTAGGCGGTAAAGGGAGCACCTGTGCGATTGTTACTGCCGGGTCAGCCGGATGTGTACCTCAGACTGGGTGACGCCGAAAGCTAGCGTTCTTAAGGGAATATTCGGTCGGTGAACTAAAGATGATCTTTTCACTTATTTATTTATGCGCCCGCAGATGATTTTTTCTGCGTCCCTTTTCGCAGCATGGACATGCACTTTAGGGCATGCCTCCCAGGGAAAGGAACCCCTAACGGAACTATTCTCCCTGGAAGATGTTTCTTACTAACGATGTAATATAACATAACTAGTTGGGCACTTGTCTTTTCAAGCACTAATGACCCCTACGCCTGGTCTCCACGCATACCCCGGTTCTTACATAACTGTATGGGTATTCGGAGACACTCCAGACCGTCAGGTCCCGAGGTTGAAGCGAAAAGGTCGGCCATGACAAACGATCTACAATTCGGCTAGAAGATATTACACATGTCAATTAAAATTACATAGTCATTCTAACTGATTGTATTCCTCTTCAATACCGTCTAACAGGCTGCCTAAATTACAGTCCTGCTGGGAATACTTTGCGGCCAATTCTACTTGGTCGTATACTAAGCTTACAAGGATCTCCTTCCCATCGGGCCCCACAGGTCCGACCTCGGCCATGTGGTTCGGGTCAGCCTTTGTGTATCACGTCTTTACCATGGCCCAGGCCTCCCTAGCACCTTGACGGCAGGCCGATAACTTCCATAATTGGAAGTGCCGCTGCACTCCCTTAAGCTTCTCTACAAGCTCTCCAAGGCCTTCGGGCATGGAGACGGAGGGCCACAATGCCTGGGCAGTGCCTTGCATCACCCGCCGAACTCGCTCGTGTAGTTGCGAGAGCTCGGGAAGAAGGTCACCCGTAGAACCGGGCATCTCCTGTGCAGGACGACCTGTTAGCATACCTACACACATTACTCTGTTAGTCAACTTCCTCGCTGAACTCCTTTTTCAAAGTTCGTTCAAGCACTTACTAAATATGCCACGTCGAAGCCGATGATTCTCCTTAACGGAGTCCGACAGCTGGGCACGAACATCTTTCAGTTCAACACCCAGCTTGGTGTTGGCGTCCTGAAGATCATTCTTCTCCCGCCTCACCTTTGTTAGCACGCTCTCGCCAGCCTTTAGCCGGCGTAGGAGTTGTTGCTTGTCCGGATCTAGTCCGGCGCCATCTGCAATTTCATTTGTCAGATTTGCACATATGCCGCACTTCACACTTACTTTTTTAAGCATATATTACCAGAGGGGGTCTCCTCGGGCCCCCCTGTCACAGCCAGTGCGGCCTCAAGTTGGGCTTGGCACTCTTTTAACTCCTGGGACAATTGGGTATTCTTCTCTGAAAGAACCTGCATATTACATGATCCTTAAATCAGTTATTCTCACTGCTTCAAGTCTCGGGGGCTACTGGTATATATAACCATTAAAATTTTCTCACCCGTATGTCTTTTACATATTGCTCCGTGGCTCTGGCTAGACCATTCTGAGCGGCACGGAGATATGCATCTCCCGAACCAAAGGCGTCCAACACCTCTTGGGAGAAACAGGCGTCGCGAAGAACTATTCGGCGACGCCTGTGGTTCATGGCACTCTCCACCTCGGAAAGGGTGGCAGATAGCCTGTCCGCGTCCTCTATCGGAGGAGCGTCCGGTGCGCGCCTCGTGTTCGCCTCCACCTCCGGTCCGGGCTTTGGAGCCTGGCTGGTGGAGGCACGATAGGCAACCTCTCCGGATATAGTCCGGTGAGGTCTCTTTGTCCTGAACAGGGCACAAGTGTTAATATGCCTTGAAGGAATAACACCTAGGAATAAGAAGGCGCGCTATACCTTCGCGCCGGCGCCTCAGTCCGGACTTCACTTCTCTTCATCCCACGTGGCCCCGCTGCCCCTTGTTGTCTATTCGCCGCGGGCTCAGCCTCCCGCCTCGAGAATTTCCCCTGCAAAATACGGTTGTTGTCAGGAAACTGAAAACATGCAAGGATGGATTCCTTTTCGAGGTGCTGGGACTCCGGTCTCAGTTACCTGGGAGGCCGGGAGTACCCCTGGGTAATCGGCCGTAATGGCCAGCAGGGCATTGTCCCTGCTCAGCTGATAAAACACCCCGTGAATCAGCTCCACGGACAGGTCCGGATCCTCTTCGGAGGCCGGATCGAGGGACCGTTCAGGATCCTCGGGCTGCGGGGGAGGGCTGTTTATTTCCTTCACTTCCTGGCGCAGTTCCTGCGTTGAAGTCATCACACTATATAACTAATGATGGGAATATAAAACGGATGGGCAAATAAAATTGTCCACTTACCCAACTCGGAGGATTGTACATAGTAAATCCACCCTGAGGGTTGATGCGGAGAAATTCCTCCTCTTCTCCCTTGTACAAAGCGGACAAGATCTTTATTAGAGCGGCAGCCAAGTCCGGCCCCTTGTGGCCGTGATGGGTGGCGTCATCCTCCCCGTTAAAATCCCACATGGGGTGGCCTCTATATTGAAGCGGTTGCACCCCCCGCATGATGCATACGGCCATGACTCCGATCATGTTTAGTCCGGAATGAGCTAGTAATCTTATCCGGCCCATCAGGTAAGGGACATCCTTGTCGCTTTCTTTCTGAGAGCTTCGTGGATGCCAGCTTAGGTGCTTCTTCAGGGGAGCACTGTCGAACTCAGGGAGGCCGATCTGAACAGGATCCGGCAGTGGGACATCCTCTATATAAAACCATTCCGAAGGCCAGTCCTCGGACGCCTTCTTTGGGGTTCCGGATAAATATCCGGTCCCGGCGATGTGCCAAACTTCGGCTCCGCCCACTTGATATATTAACCCCTCCTGAGAGTGGGGCACCAGGCAGAATAGCCTCTTCCACAGCGCGAAGTGGGCCTCAACACCCAAGAACAACTCGCAAAGGGCTACGAAGCCCGCGATATGCAATATGGAGGCATGCATGAGGTGTGCAGCTGGAGGCCGTAGAACTCCAAAAGCCCCCGGTGAAACGGATGAATTGGAAATCCGAGTCCTCTTATTAGATATGGGACAAGGCATACCTGCTTTCCTTTGGAGGAATTGGGGGCGCTCTCCGCTTGCTCTCCGCCATTATAGATGGCAAGTCTGGCTCGAACCGGGACCATATAGGCCGGGGGGAGGAATCCCTTGGTCTGGAGCGACACTAGCTCGCTATGCGGGATGGAGCATCTCTCCCAGTCTCCAGGCTTAGGACTGGAAGGGCGAGAGGAGGAGTTGCGACGGCTGGCCATGGTGGAATGGACCTTTGTTGGATGCGCTCTGATGAATACTCGTGGAAGGGAGAAGGTGTGGTTTGCATCTAAATCCCCATCCCTTTAAATAGGCGGCTCATTTACGCGGCTAGGGGTGTGAATGTAAAAACACCCAGACTTTTCGTATTCATTTGACACATGGAAGGTGGCCATTATTGGGCGTAGAAGCCAAGGAGCGCTACATTCACAAGAAACAGGACATTATTCAACAGGTACACAGAATCTGGAAGAGAACCCGCCTTGCAATGTCGAAGATAATTTGCGCGCCGGACTCGTTGTCATTGAAGCCTGGTTCGGGGGCTACTAAGGGAGTCCTAGATTAGGGGTGTCCGGATAGCCGGACTATACCTTCAGCCGGACTCCTGGACTATGAAGATACAAGATTGAAGACTTCGTCCCGTGTCCGGAAGGGACTTTTCTTGGCGTGGAAGGCAAGCTTGGCGATACGGATATGTAGATCTCCTACCATTGTAACCGACTCTGTGTAACCCTAACCCTCTCCGGTGTCTATAAACCAAAGGGTTTTAGTCCGTAGGACAACATATAACAATCATACCATAGGCTAGCTTCTAGGGTTTAGCCTCCTTGATCTCGTGGTAGATCTACTCTTGTACTACCCATATCATCAATATTAATCAAGCAGGACGTAGGGTTTTACCTCCATCGAGAGGGCCCGAATCTGGGTAAAACTTTGTGTCCCTTGTCTCCTATTACCATCCGCCTAGACGCACAGTTCGGGACCCCCTACCCGAGATCCACCGGTTTTGACACCGATAGCCTCCTCGCGCATATGTACGGCAAGGGCTTGTGTACATGGCTGGGTCGAAACGGAGAAACAGCATCGTCGTCGTGTTCATGGGGAGCCAACCGGCTGGGTCGAAATGAAATGCGTCGTCATGTTCATCGGGAGGGCTTAGACGGATCAGCTGATGGAAACGAGGCCTGGCGTACCGCAGAACGGAGGAAACGACCTTGTGTTCGACCGGCCACATTCGAAACGGGATCCTGTTCATCGGGAGGGGTCTGGCGTACCACAAAACGGAGGAAACGGACCTCTTACGGTCGAAACAGGGGTCCTGTTGATTGGGAGGGGTGTGGCGTACCGCAAAACGGAGGAAACGGACTTGTGTTGGAGCGCTACGGTCGAAACGGGGTCCTGTTCATCGGGAGGGGTGTGGCGTACCGCAAAACGGGACTCCATGGGATACTGTTCATCTCCACCATCGACCCCCTCCAGCCTCCATGGTCTACTGTTCATCCACCGTCGACCTCCTCCAGCCTCCATCTGCTACTGTTCATCCATGGGCTCCTATTCATCTAGCCTCCACCGCGCGCTACTCCACCGGCTACTGTTCACCCAACCCTCTCCACGGGCTCCTGTTCAACCACCCCTCCACGGGCTACTGTTCATCCAGCCCCCCAACGTCTACTGTTCATCCAGCCCTCCATGGGGTGGTCCTGTTCATCCTGCCCTCCACGGGGTCCTGTTCATCCAGCCCCAACCGGCTCGAACGATCGGGGTCCTGTTCATCCACCCCCACCAGGAACTATTCATCCAAACCCCCCAGCAACGCTCATTGTTCATCCAGAGGCAACGCCACGGGGTCCTGTTCATGCACCCCCACCGGGAACTGTTCATACAACCCCCCCCAGCAACACTCACTGTTCATCCAGAGGCAGCATCGATCGGCTTCAGTTAGCAGCAGTAGCGAAGGAATCGCTTGATCGGGTTCAGTTAACAGCCATCGATCGATCGCTCGGGTTCAATAACGCGTAGCCTGCAGTGCAATCACTCGGGTTTAGTTAGATTCCAACGCCTCGCTCGGGTTCAGTTTGAACCCAACGCCTCGCACCCACGCACGTGCATGTACGAGAGAAACGCGCATCGCTCGGCCCCGACCACCCACCGTAACCGGGAACACCCTGATATTTTCCTAGCCCTTGCTTCTACCACGGTTTTTTCCGTCATGGACAGCCCAAAGAATGTCATGCAGCTGCATCTCTGGCCTGCCCAGGCAGAAAAGCCCATTTTCTGTGATGATTTTTTGTCATAGAAGTAGGACCCCACCACATCTATGATGATACCGTGTTTTGTCACAATTATCGTCATAGAAGTGTCATAAGTATGGCAGAATTTTTTTTCGTTCGGCCCAAAATTTCATGGATGTGTCTTTTTTTGTAGTGGATCGAGCAAGGCGGTCGATCTGGTGGCGTGCATCATTCTCTTCGACTCCTTCTCGGTGGCTCAGCCAGTCGCCGTGTGTCGGGTGCTCAACAGGCGGCGGGGAGGCGCGCCTCTCCCTGCGAGGAGGAGGAGGCGGATATTCGTCCCATCATTCCACTTCTCATGGGCGGCCATCTTGGTCGCGCTCGATGGTGAGGCATGTGCGGCTGCGGCTAGCAGCCGACTCTCGGTGCCGTCTATTGCGGACGGCACCAGTCAGCGTGTGGGAGGTCGTGCCTTGCTCTCGGCGGGGGGAAGGTTCTCAACCCGCTGGCCGGGCTCTTCTACGCGGCAGTCGGCTTCTTGCTGCGCGGCAGCCGCGTCGAGGAGCTGCTGGACGCGCTCCGCCATGCAGCATCACTCGTCACCCTCAAGTGATCCATCTCGTCTGCTACTGCCTGGGCAACTCGTATGTTCTGCACGGGCGTGGCGTAGACAGGGCGGTCTACCCCGAACATGCTGGCAACGACAACGCCACGCCGTCGGACCGAGCCTACGTGGCTGGGCCCGCCAGCAGCCAGCGTGCCGCCAACAGCGCGGTCGATCTCGCGCTGGTAGGCTTCGGAGAGGCGTCTCATGGTGGCCAACTTCTTGGCGTTCTCGATGAGCGAGACGCGGTGGGCTTCTAGCATCTCGGCGTGGGCGCCTGTCGCGATGGGAGTGGACAGGTCCCGCATTGCCACCTGCAACGGATCTTGAGCATCGCCATCAGAGGGTCCATCGTGGCTGATGACGAGCACCTCCATGACGGTGTTGCCGCCGCTATCGGCGCGAGGGAGCGGGTCGTCGATGATCACCATGTTGGTGGGGAAGGCGTCAAGGGATGCCATGTCGGAGTCGACAAGCATCGGGTCGGTGGAGCCGATTGAATCCAGGTCTGAGGCCGGCTCGTTGGCGATGTCGAGCTTGCTTAGGAGGTCGAGGAGGAAGCTCTCGGAGATGGCTACTCCCGCATCGGGCGCGGGATCATCGAGGAGGCAGATCTCGCTGATGAGGTCAGCGAGGCAGCTCGCCGCGCAGGCGAGCTCAGTGCCATGGTGCGCGTCGGTGCAAACGCCATCAGGCGTGCCGGGCTAGCTGCGCTCGCTGGGAAGGAACAAGGTTCCCGTCCAGAACAGATCTCCGGACAATGGTGCACCTAGCCCCACGGTGGGCGCCAAATGTCTGGGGTGTCGTCCGACATATGCCAACAGGTGGCTTATCTTGGAGGGGGCTAATAATATGTCGCTAGTGCCTGGAAACGGGATAAGGCGCAAACATGTCTGCCGGTGAATCTTACACTACTAGAAAAAGGGCTATAGATGGGATTGACACTAATGGCGCACCAGACAAGAGGTGCGCCATTAGTATATACTAATGGCGCACCACCTTTTGATACGCCATTAGTGTTGAAACTACTAATGGCGCACCTAGTCAAGGGTGCGCCATTAGTATCAAATATTTTTTTGAACTAGCGCGCCTGTCCAAACATACTAATGGCGCATCCAGGCACAGTGCGTCATTACTAGTTGCAACTAGTAATGGCGCACTTGTCCCACAGTGCGCCACTAATGTTGTTTTTTTAATTATATTTTTTATTCCTTTTGTTGCAAAACTACTAATGGCACACTGCTCCACCGTGCGCCATTACTAGTTCAAACTAGTAATGGCGCACTGTGAAGCAGTGCGCCATTAGTATGATATTTTTTCTTTCTTTTTTTTGCAAAACTACTAATGGCGCATGAGATGTAGATGCGCCATTCGTAACCTGGATTACCAATGGCGCATTTATTGTTGGTGCGCCATTAGTAAGTGGGCAGCAACAAGATATTTTGGGCAGCCTCTCCTACCCACACTCACTTTCTCCCCCACTTCATTCTCTCCACCTCCTCCTTGTCTCGGGTGCCTCCTCTTTTTCACATCATTTCCACCATAGATTCATTCAAATTAAGTGGTTAAATTACCTTGTTTTGATAGGTAAGTAAGGGGGGAAGCTATATTTATGTTGTTCTCCCTACAACAATGTGCACATGCACTTTTTATGGCCTAGCTAGATCTATGTATGTTCATGGTGTTGCATATGTGTTTGTGGTTGGAGGTGTACCGGTATTTGAAATGCGATAGTTGCCAATATTTTGCCGGAATGTTGATTCATTTCCGTTTCGGCGATAATTTTGGCATTAAGCATTCTTTTTGGTCCTATTTTTAGGGAAAGTCATGCCAAATTTTTCTTGGTTCTAAAATATTGTTTTGCTCTACCCCGCAGGCAACCATGGTCCGCACGATGACCGAAGGCATCGTGAATAGGTTTTTGAGGTCCGCGAAGGCCGAGATGCTTCAAAAGAACGAGACGGAGATAAGATGTCCGTGTCAAAGATGCAAGCTGGAGAGCCTTATTGCGGACCCGGATTCTGGGCAGGTGCGGGACCACCTGCTCTTGCGTGGTTTCATGGATGGCTATCGGTGGCAAGGTGATGAAGATGACTACGAAGTCGTCCATGGGGGTCGGGCAAGAAATGAGGAAGGGCAGCAAGACAACCACTGCGGCTCGGGCGGGCGAGAAGACGAAGAATCCCCAGGAGATGATCACGACGGTGATGTTGTACACAGTCATCATGTAGAAGATTCAGGACATGATGATGAGGAAGATGCTGGAGCAGACGACGGGCGTGATCATGAAGATAATGATGCCGGCGGAGCAGACGACGGTGGACCATCGATGGGCTGGGTGCAGGACCCTTATGTTCAAGAGCTGCTTCTCAAGCAGACGGATAACGCAAGAGCTGCCGCCCGAGAGAAAGCCAAGGTGGATCAACTTGAGTTAGACGCGGTTACTCCATTGTATGAAGGATGCAGGCCCGAGGATACCCGCCTGAAAGTAACTCTCATGGCTCTGGAGATGAAGGTAAAACACAAAATGACCGACGCATGCTTCGACGAGAACATGTCATTCTGGCACGAACGTCTTCCAAAGGGGAACAAGTGCCCGACCAGTTTGGAGGAGGCGAAGAAAATCGTGTGTCCTCTGGATTTACCGCACGTGAAATACCATGTCTGCATGAACAATTGCATCATTTATCGGGACGAGCACGCGGAGTCTACCATATGTCCGGTGTGCGGCGTCAGTCGATACAAGAAGAGGAAGAAAGCTCCTCGAAAAGTGGTGTGGTACTTTCCGATCACTCCTCGTCTGCAGCGGTATTTCGCGGATCCTAAGGTAGCAAAGCTCCTGCGTTGGCACGCGGATAGGGAGGAGAAGAAGCGAGAAGATGACGCAAATGATCCGGAGATAGATAAAAAAGACAAGATGCTGAGTCACCCTAAGGATGCGAGCGAATGGCAAGCGTTGAATTTTGAATACCCAGAATTTGGGAAGGATCCAAGGAAGATCGTGCTAGGCGCGAGCACCGATGGAGTCAATCCGTTTGGCAGCCAGAGAAGCACACATAGCACCTGGCCTGTGTTTGTGTGGATGTACAACCTTCCCCTCTGGTTGTGCATGAAGAGGAAGTACATTCACATGAGTATGCTAATTGAAGGGCCGAAACAACCAGGGAACGACATCAATCTGTATCTGGGGCTGCTGAAGGAGGAGCTAGACACGCTGTGGAAAACACCAGCCAATACGTGGGACGCCGCAGAGAAAGAATATTTCCCTATGAGAGCCGCACTGCTCACGACGGTGCACGACTATCTCGGTTACGGATATCTGGCGGGGCAGGTAGTCCACGGATTTTCTGGATGTGTACGGTGCATGGATGACACAACGTATCCCCAGCTAGATAGAGATCCCGGGTCTTCGAAAACCGTGTTCATGGGACATCGAAGGTGGCTTCGCGACGATGACCCGTGGAGGAAACGCAAGGATCTGTTCGATGGTGAAACCGAACCCCGAAAACGCCCGTGTACGAGGAGCGGCGAGGAAATAGACAAGTTGTTGAAAAATTGGAAAGACTGCCCACTGCCGGGAAAGAAGCAAAAGGCGCCAGAGCCGGGAAAGAAGCGAAAGGCGCCAGAGCCGTTGCTGAAGGTATGGAAAACGAGGTCTGTTTTCTAGGACTTGCCGTACTGGAAGATCCACCGTGTGCCTCACAGCCTTGATGTCATGCATATCACGAAGAATGTGTGCGAGAGTCTGCTTGGTACCCTGCTCAACATGCCAGAGAGGACCAAAGATGGGCCGAAACAAGGGCAGACTTGAAATCAATGGGCATCAGGCAGGAGCTTCACGCTATATATGATTATGATGATGATGATGATGATGATGATGATGATGATGATGATGATGATGAGGCGAAGCAGGACACAGAAAGTCGTCGCAAAGGCAAAAAGGCCAAGAAGACCGGAAATGACTACCCTCCCGCGTGCTTCACTCTAAGTCAGGAGGAGATCGAGCAGTTTTTCACCTGCCTCCTAGGAGTAAAACTTCCTTACGGTTACGCGGGGAAGATAAGCAGATACCTAGACCCAGCGAAGCAGAAGTTCAGCGGGATGAAGTCTCACGACTGTCACGTGCTGATGACGCAGATACTTCCAGTTGCAATCCGTGGGATCATGGACGCGCACGTCCGGGAAACGCTATTTGGCCTATGCAACTTCTTCGACGTCATCTCTCGGAAGTCGATTGGCGTGAGGCAACTCAGAAGGCTACAGGAAGAGATCGTGGTGATACTATGCGAGCTTGAGATGTACTTCCCGCCCGCATTCTTCGACGTTATGGTGCATCTGCTGGTCCATATAGTGGAGGATATCATCCAACTCGGGCCGACGTTCCTGCATAGCATGATGCCGTTCGAAAGGATGAATGGTGTCATCAAAGGATACGTTCGCAACATGTCACGTCCAGAGGGAAGCATAGCCAGGGGCTTTCTGACCGAAGAGTGCATCTCGTACTGCATGAATTATCTAGGCATCGAGAACCCCGTTGGTCTGCCCGTCAACAGGCACCTCGGCAGGCTCGCTGGATGGGGTCACCATGAGGGTCGCCGCGAAATGCATGTCGACTTCGAGGGTCGACTCGCCAACTTTGAAAGATCCAACCTAGTCGCGCTACAACACATAGACGTGGTCGATCCTTGGGTGGTAGAGCACAAAACCTTTATTAAGAAGACGTACAATGACCGAGGCCAACAGAGGACGGACGGAGATATACTCAAAGAGCACAACTCATGTTTCACGCGTTGGTTCAAGCAGAAGCTTCTGTCGTACCCTTTACATGAGGATTCTTCCGCGGAAGAACAACTCATATTCGTCTTGTCACAGGGCGCCGAGCACAACCTAATGACCTATGAGGCGTACGATATCAACGGCTACACATTCTAGACCGAGGCCAAGGACATGAAGGGCGATGGTTATCAGAACTCAGGGGTAACGATGGAATCCTACACCGGTAATGACAAGGACAGATACTACGGAAGGATCGAGGAGATCTGGGAGCTGAGCTACGCTGGAGAGAAGGTCCCGATGTTCCATGTCAGATGGGCCAAGAGCGTCCTAAAAGAAGACCGGTATTTCACCACCATGGTTATACCCGAAGCCAAATCCAAGACCGCGGGCGCAAACGTCACCGCGAAAAATGAGCCATGGGTACTGGCTTCCCAAGTGGACCAATGCTTCTTCATTACCGACCCGTCAAAGACCAGTCGTGTTGTCGTGAGGAGAGGCAAAAGGAAGATCATCGGAATGGATGGAGTAGCCAATGAGCAAGACTTCGACAAGTACGGCGACCCGAGGATCGAACATGACAACGATGATGAAGTAGCAGCATACACCACAAGAAGAAGCAGGACCACCCTACCTAAAGGACGTCTGTTCCACAGAAGAACTCCATTTGCGAAAAAGAAGGGCAAGAAGATTGTTAACAGATAGATAGCTAAGATCGATTGTATTTAAATCGTATCCTTCATTTCTCGATTGTATTTCATGGGCACTTTTTAAACTATCATGAATATTTTTAAATTTCATGGACACTCGATCTCGATCCCCCTCCATCTCGATCGCTATCCCACCTCGCCAGATCCGGTCCCCCTCGCCGCCGAGCACCCCCCGGTCCACCGGCCGCTGCCGCCGACCCCCCGCACCCTCGATTCCCCTACTCAACCGCCGCCGCCGACCCCCCGCACCCTCCCCTACTCAACCGCCGCCACCGACCCCCCGCACCCCTCCCCTACTCAACCGCCGCCACCGACCCCCCGCACCCTCCCCCGCTCCACCGGCATTACTGTTTGATGATATTTTTAAAAAAATTATTACTGTCTTATAAAAAAATTACTGTTATGATTTAAACAAGTTTGAACATATCTAAACACAAATAAGTATCAAACAGCATTTTAAATGCATTAAAAAATTTTTGTGGAGCCTGGGAATCGAACCTAGGACCTCCTGGTGTCAGAACTGGCACTTGACCAATCGAGCTAGTAGAGGGGAGTTGATGTGGATAAGGTCAGGTGGGAGATAACCTGTTGGCTCGAGCGGAAATAAAAAAATACTAATGGCGCACCAGGTCGAGGTGCGCCATTAGCATGTATATACTTATGGCGCACCGAGGGGTGGTGCGCCATTAGTATTGTGCCCCCCTACTTCATATCGATCCCCTCTCTCTCCCTCGCCCGAGCCCTCACCCTCGATCCCCTCTCTCTCCCTCGCCCGAGCCCCTCGCCCTCGATCCCCTTCCCCTCTCCTCTCCCGCCGCCGCCGCCCCGCCTCCCTCGACGCCGCCGCCGCCGCCCCGCCGTGCTCCCCTCGCTCTGCCGCTGATCCCAGAAGCACCGCCGTGTCTCCCTCGTCCTCCCGGACGGCTCACACGACCGGAAGAGCCCTGAAGCGTCGTCCCCGACCCCTTCTTCCTCTTTCGGCCGCGGAGATCGCCGGTGACCCCACGCCGTTCCCAGCCCTTCCCAGTAAGCCCCCTGCCTCCCCTCCCCCGCGCCCCTCACTTCTTCATGGCTCGTGCCTGCAGCGCGCCCTTGGTCTGACTTCTTGGGCTTACCTCGAGCAGGGCACCGCGCTAGGGTTCCAACACCGCCGCCGACCTCGCCGCCGCCGTCCTGGACCTCACCGCCGCCGTCCCTGTACTCGCCGCCGCCGGTACCCACTCCCGCCGCAGCCCAGCCATCCTCCACGGCCCTCTGCACCGGCTGCCCCTCTGCCCTCTGCCGCAACGGGGACAACAGGAAGCCGCCGCCGCGCCCCTCTGCACCAGCTGCCCACGGTGAGCCATCGTTTCACAGCTCATGTCTTCAAAGTCTAGAGAAAGCATGTATTTCAGAGAACAAATTCGTAGTTATACTAGGGCACACAACATTTAGAGTACTCTGAAATTCAGTTCTGAAAATTTTTGTTAGATAGTGGCTACACTAATCTAGAGTAGTATCCTAATCTGATGGAGTACTCGATTTAAAACTCCTGGAGCATCATGACAGAAAGATGCATTATTATTTACTAAGGCATCATGACAGAATGATGCATTCAACACCTGGAAGAATAACACAAGCTGTAAATTAAATAACATTCTCTGCCATTTACTTACTGTAGATTCTTCAAAATTTTATATATGCCAATGTATCTACTGTTGTAGCTTGCAGTTTGTGCAGTTGTGTTGTGTAGTATGACAAAACATGTAAATGTACATTACATTGTTGCTCAACACCATTTAAAACTCTGTCAAATTCAGACAGACCATAGAATGCAGTAACAAAAATTTAGATTGGTGTTGGAATGCAGGCAAAATTCAGACATGTAGCCTTGCAAGCAAAAGTATATTTGTCGTGCTATAACCTTTTGCTCAAAGTGGTTGGATGGATCTACATCGGCCATTTCTACTGCTACTTGTGAGGAGAAGTAGTGATGCCGATTGACGCAACATATATGGCAGTTGAGACAATCAGTCGGAGATGCATATAATTTGCTAGAGCATGCGAGAATAATATCTGAATCAAGAATATATAACTCTTCGAAGCACAAGAAATGGGAAAACAAAATTGTACAATCTTTTTTATGAAGATATGCCAAACTCCTCAACAGTTGGTTAGTCTAATTAGGGTAAAATAATAGGATACTTTGTTAAATTAGAAGTCGTCAACATGTTGTTGTATCCTGTATGATGTATGTGATGCTGCTGTGAAGGAATATGCCCTAGAGGCAATAATAAAGTTACTATTTATTTCCTTATATCATGATAAAGGTTTATTATTCATGCTAGAATTGTATTAACCGGAAACATAATGCATGTGTGAATACATAGACAAACAAAGTGTCACTAGTATGCCTCTACTAGACTAGTTCGTTAATCAAAGATGGTTATGTTTCCTAACCATGAACAAAGAGTTGTTATTTGATTAACGAGGTCACATCATTGGTTGAATGATCTGATTGACATGACCCATTATATTAGCTTAGCACCTGATCGTTTAGTATGTTGCTATTGCTTTATTCATGACTTATACATGTTCCTATGACTATGAGATTATGCAACTCCCGTTTGCCAGAGGAACACTTTGGGTACTACCAAACGTCACAACGTAACTGGGTGATTATAAAGGAGTATTACAGGTGTCTCCAATGGTAGATGTTGGGTTGGCGTATTTCGAGATTAGGATTTGTCACTCCGATTGTCGGAGAGGTATCTCTGGGCCCTCTCGGTAATGCACATCACTTAAGCCTTGCAAGCATTGCAACTAATGAGTTAGTTGCGGGATGATGTATTACGGAACGAGTAAAGAGACTTGCCGGTAACGAGATTGAACTAAGTATTGGATACTGACGATCGAATCTCGGACAAGTAACATACCGATGACAAAGGGAACAACGTATGTTGTTATGCGGTCTGACCGATAAAGATCTTCGTAGAATATGTAGGAGCCAATATGGGCATCCAGGGCCCGCTATTGGTTATTGACCGGAGACGTGTCTCGGTCATGTCTACATTGTTCTCGAACCGTAGGGTCCGCACGCTTAACGTTACGATGACAATTATTATGAGTTTATGCATTTTGATGTACCGAAGGTTGTTCGGAGACCCGGATGTGATCACGGACATGACGAGGAGTCTCGAAATGGTCGAGACATAAAGATTGATATATTGGAAGACTATGTTTGGACATCGGAAGTGTTCCAGGTGAAATCAGGATTTTACCGGAATACCGGGTGGGTTACCGGAACCCCCCCGGGAGCGATATGGGCCTTAATGGGCCTTAGTGGAATGGAGAAAGGGTCAGCCCTAGTGGCCGCGCACCTCCCCCCTTCCCTAGTCCTATTAGGACTAGGAGAAGGTGGCCGGCCCCCCTCTCTCTCTTTCCCCCCCTTGAGGAATCCTATTCCAACTAGGATTGGGGGGGGGGGATCCTACTCCCGGAGGGAGTAGGACTCCCTGGCGTGCCACCCCTTGGCCGGCCAGCCCCTCCCCCTTGGCTCCTTTATATACGGGGCAGGGGAGCACCCTAGAACACACAAGTTGATCTACGGATCGTTCCTTAGCCGTGTGCGGTGCCCCCTTCCACCAAATTCCACCTCGGTCATATCGTTGCAGTGCTTAGGCGAAGCCCTGCACCGGTAACACATCAAGATCGTCACCACGCCGTCGTGCTGACGGTACTCTTCCCCGACGCTTTGCTGGATCGGAGCCCGGGGATCGTCATCGAGCTGAACGTGTGCTAAGAACTCGGAGGTGCCAGAGTAACGGTACTGTGATCGGTCGGATCGCGAGGAGAACGTACGACTATTCCTCTATGTTGAGTCAACGCTTCCGCTTCAGTCTACAAGGGTATGTAGACAATACTCTCCCCTCTCGTTGCTATGCATCACCATGATCTTGCGTGTGCGTAGGATTTTTTTTGAAATTACTGCGTTCCCCAACAGTGGCATCCGAGCCTAGGTTTTTATGGTTTGATGTTATTTGCACGAGTAGAACACAAGTAAGTTGTGGACGATACAAGTCATACTGCCTACCAGCATGTCATACTTTGGTTCAGCGGTATTGTTGGACGAGACGATCCGGACCAACCTTACGCGTATGCTTACGCGAGACCGGTTCCCTCGACGTGCTTTGCACATAGATGGCTTGCGGAAGACTGTCTCTCCAACTTTAGTTGAACCGAGTGTGGCTACGCCCGGTCCTTGAGAAGGTTAAAACGGAGTCTATTTGACAAACTATCGTTGTGGTTTTGATGCATAGGTAAGATGAGTTCTTGCTTAAGCCCGTAGCAGCCACGTAAAACTTGCAACAACAAAGTAGAGGACGTCTAACTTGTTTTTGCAGGGCATGTTGTGATGTGATATGGTCAAGACATGATGCTAAATTTTATTGTATGAGATGATCATGTTTTGTAACCAAGTTATCGGCAACTGGCAGGAGCCATATGGTTGTCGCTTTATTGTATGCAATGCAATCGCGATGTAATGCTTTACTTTATTACTAAGCGGTAGTGATAGTCGTGGAAGCATAAGATTGGCGAGACGACAACGATGCTATGATGGAGATCAAGGTGTCGCGCCGGTGACGATGGTGATCATGACGATGCTTCAGAGATGGAGATCACAAGCACAAGATGATGATGACCATATCATAATCACTTATATTGATTCCATGTGATGTTTATCTTTTTATGCATCTTATCTTGCTTTGATTGACGGTAGCATTATAAGATGATCTCTCACTAAATTATCAAGAAGTGTTCTCCCTGAGTATGCACCGTTGCAAAAGTTCTTCGTGCTGAGACACCACGTGATGATCGGGTGTGATAGGCTCTACGTTCAAATACAACGGGTGCAAAACAGTTGCACACGCGGAATACTCTGGTTATACTTGACGAACTATGCATATAAGATATGACCTCGGAACACAGAGACCGAAAGGTCGAGCGTGAACCATATAGTAGATATGATCAACATAACGATGTTCACCATTGAAAACTACTCCATATCACGTGATGATCGGTTATGGTTTAGTTGATTTGGATCACGTGATCACTTAGAGGATTAGAGGGATGTCTATCTAAGTGGGAGTTCTTAATTAATTTGATTAACTGAACTTAAACTTATCATGAACTTAGTATCTGATAGTATCTTGCTTGTTTATGTTGATTGTAGATAGATGGCTCGTGCTGTTGTTCCGTTAAATTTTAATGCGTTCCTTGAGAAAGCAAAGTTGAAAGATGATGGTAGCAATTACACGGACTGGGTCCGTAACTTGAGGATTATCCTCATTGCTGCACAGAAGAATTACGTCCTGGAAGCACCGCTAGGTGCCAGGCCTGCTGCTAGAGCAACACCAGAAGTTATGAACGTTTGGCAGAGCAAAGCTGATGACTACTCGATAGTTCAGTGTGCCATGCTTTATGGCTTAGAACCGGGACTTCAACGACGTTTTGAACGTCATGGAGCATATGAGATGTTCCAGGAGTTGAAGTTAATATTTCAAGCAAATGCCCGGATTGAGAGATATGAAGTCTCCAATAAGTTCTATAGCTGCAAGATGGAGGAGAACAGTTCTGTCAGTGAGCATATACTCAAAATGTCTGGGTATAATAATCACTTGATTCAATTGGGAGTTACTCTTCCAGATGATTGCGTCATTGACAGAATTCTCCAATCACTGCCACCAAGCTACAAGAGCTTCGTGATGAACTATAATATGCAAGGGATGACCAAGACTATTCCCGAGCTCTTCGCAATGCTAAAAGCTGCGGAGGTAGAAATCAAGAAGGAGCATCAAGTATTGATGGTTAACAAAACCACTAGTTTCAAGAAAAAGGGCAAATGGAAGAAAAAGGGAAACTTCAAGAAGAACGGCAAGCGAGTTGCTGCTCAAGAGAAGAAACCCAAGTCTGGACCTAAGCCTGAAACTGAGTGCTTCTACTGCAAGCAGACTGGTCACTGGAAGCGGAACTGCCCCAAGTATTTGGCGGATAAGAAGGATGGCAAGGTGAACAAAGGTATATGTGATATACATGTTATTGATGTGTACCTTACTAATGTTCGCAGTAGCACCTGGGTATTTGATACTGGTTCTGTTGCTAATATTTGCAACTCAAAACAGGGACTACAGAATAAGCGGACACTAGCAAAGGACGAGGTGACGATGCGCGTGGGAAATGGTTCCAAAGTCGATGTGATCGTAGTTGGCACGCTACCTCTACATCTACCTTCGGGATTAGTATTAGACCTAAATAATTGTTATTTGGTACCAGTGTTGAGCATGAACATTATATCTGGATCTTGTTTGATGCGAGACGGTTATTCATTTAAATCAGAGAATAATGGTTGTTCTATTTATATGAGTAATATCTTTTATGGTCATGCACCATTGAAGAGTGGTCTATTTTTGATGAATCTCGATAGTAGTAATACACATATTCATAATGTTGAAGCCAAAAGATGCAGATTTGATAATGATAGTGCAACTTATTTGTGGCACTGCCGTTTAGGTCATATCGGTATAAAGCGCATGAAGAAACTCCATACTGATGGACTTTTGGAGTCACTTGATTATGAATCACTTGGCACTTGTGAACCGTGCCTCATGGGCAAGATGACTAAAACACCGTTCTCCGGAACTATGGAGAGAGCAACAGATTTGTTGGAAATCATACATACGGATGTATGTGGTCCGATGAATGTTGAGGCTCGTGGCGGATATCGTTATTTTCTCACCTTCACAGATGATTTGAGCAGATATGGGTATATCTACTTAATGAAACACAAGTCTGAAACATTTGAAAAGTTCAAAGAATTTCAGAGTGAAGTTGAAAATCATTGTAACAAGAAAATAAAGTTTCTACGATCAGATCGTGGAGGAGAATATTTGAGTTACGAGTTTGGTGTACATTTGAAAAATTGTGGAATAGTTTCGCAACTCATGCCACCCGGAACACCACAGCGTAATGGTGTGTCCGAACGTCATAATCGTACTTTACTAGATATGGTGCGATCTATGATGTCTCTTACTGATTTACCGCTATCGTTCTGGGGATACGCTCTAGAGACGACCGCATTCATGTTAAATAGGGCACCATCTAAATCCGTTGAGAGGACGCCTTATGAACTATGGTTTGGCAAGAAACCAAAGTTGTCGTTTCTTAAAGTTTGGGGCTGCGATGCTTATGTGAAAAAGCTTCAACCAGATAAGCTCGAACCCAAATCGGAGAAATGTGTCTTCATAGGATATCCAAAGGAAACTGTTGGATACACCTTCTATCACAGATCCGAAGGCAAGACTTTTGTTGCTAAGTTCGGAAACTTTCTAGAGAAGGAGTTTTTTTCGAAAGAAGTGAGTGGGAGGAAAGTAGAACTTGACGAGGTAACTGTACCTACTCCTTTATTGAGAAGTAGTACATCACAGAAAACTGTTTCTGCGACACCTACACCAATAAATGAGGAAGCTAATGATGATGATCATGAAACTTTAGATCAAGATACTACTGAACCTCGTAGATCAACTAGAGTGAGATCCGCACCAGAGTGGTACGGTAATCCTATTCTGGAAATCATGTTACTAGACCATGATGAACCTATGAACTATGAAGAAGCAATGGTGAGCCCAGATTCCGCAAAGTGGCTTGAAGCCATGAAATCTGAGATGGGATCCATGTATGAGAACAAAGTATGGACTTTGGTTGACTTGCCTGATGATCGGAAAGCAATTGAGAACAAATGGATCTTTAAGAAGAAGACTGACGCTGATGGTAATGTTACTGTCTACAAAGCTCGACTTGTCACAAAAGGTTTTCGACAAGTTCAAGGGATTGACTACGATGAGACTTTCTCACCCGTAGCGATGCTTAAGTCTGTCCGAATCATGTTAGCAATTGCCGCATTTTATGATTATGAAATTTGGCAGATGGATGTCAAAACTGCATTCCTGAATGGATTTCTGGAAGAAGAATTGTATATGATGCAACCGGAAGGTTTTGTCGATCCAAAGGGAGCTAACAAAGTGTGCAAGCTCCAGCGATCCATTTATGGACTGGTGCATGCCTCTCGGAGTTGGAATAAACGCTTTGATAGTGTGATCAAAGCATTTGGTTTTATACAGACTTTCGGAGAAGCCTGTATTTACAAGAAAGTGAGTGGGAGCTCTGTAGCATTTCTAATATTACATGTGGATGACATATTACTGATTGGAAATGATATAGCATTTCTGGATAGCATAAAGGGATACTTGAATAAAAGTTTTTCAATGAAAGACCACGGAGAAGCTGCTTACATATTAGGCATAAAGATCTATAGAGATAGATCTAGACGCTTAATTGGACTTTCACAAAGCACATACCTTGACAAGATTTTGAAGAAGTTCAAAATGGATCAAGCAAAGAAAGGGTGCTTGCCTGTGTTACAAGGTGTGAGATTGAGTAAGACTCAAAGCCCGACCACTGTAGAAGATAGAGAGAAAATGAAAGATGTTCCCTATGCTTCAGCCATAGGCTCTATCATGTATGCAATGCTGTGTACCAGACCTGATGTGTGCCTTGCTATAAGTTTAGCAGGGAGGTACCAAAGTAATCCAGGAGTGGATCACTGGACAGCGGTCAAGAACATCCTAAAATACCTGAAAAGGACTAAGGATATGTTTCTCATATATGGAGGTGACGAAGAGCTCACCGTAAGAGGTTACGTTGATGCAAGCTTTGACACTAATCCGGACGATTCTAAATCGCAAACCGGATACGTGTTTACATTAAACGGTGGAGCTGTCAGTTGGTGCAGTTCTAAACAAAGCGTCGTAGCGGGATCTACATGTGAAGCGGAGTACATAGCTGCTTCGGAAGCAGCAAATGAAGTAGTCTGGATGAAGGAGTTCATATCCGATCTCGGTGTCATACCTAGTGCATCGGGTCCAATGAAAATCTTTTGTGACAATACTGGTGCAATTGCCTTGGCAAAGGAATCCAGATTTCACAAAAGGACCAAACACATCAAGAGACGCTTCAACTCCATCCGGGATCTAGTCCAGGTGGGAGACATAGAGATTTGCAAGATACATACGGATCTGAATGTTGCAGACCCGTTGACTAAGCCTCTTCCACGAGCAAAACATGATCAGCACCAAAACTCCATGGGTGTTAGGATCATTACAGTGTAATCTAGATTATTGACTCTAGTGCAAGTGGGAGACTGAAGGAAATATGCCCTAGAGGCAATAATAAAGTTACTATTTATTTCCTTATATCATGATAAAGGTTTATTATTCATGCTAGAATTGTATTAACGGGAAACATAATGCATGTGTGAATACATAGACAAACAGAGTGTCACTAGTATGCCTCTACTAGACTAGTTCGTTAGTCAAAGATGGTTATGTTTCCTAACCATGAACAAAGAGTTGTTATTTGATTAACGAGGTCACATCATTGGTTGAATGATCTGATTGACATGACCCATTATATTAGCTTAGCACCCGATCGTTTAGTATGTTGCTATTGCTTTATTCATGACTTATACATGTTCCTATGACTATGAGATTATGCAACTCCCGTTTGCCAGAGGAACACTTTGGGTACTACCAAACGTCACAACGTAACTGGGTGATTATAAAGGAGTATTACAGGTGTCTCCAATGGTAGATGTTGGGTTGGCGTATTTCGAGATTAGGATTTGTCACTCCGATTGTCGGAGAGGTATCTCTGGGCCCTCTCGGTAATGCACATCACTTAAGCCTTGCAAGCATTGCAACTAATGAGTTAGTTGCGGGATGATGTATTACAGAACGAGTAAAGAGACTTGCCGGTAAAAAGATTGAACTAAGTATTGGATACTGACGATCGAATCTCGGACAAGTAACATACAGATGACAAAGGGAACAACGTATGTTGTTATGCGGTCTGATCGATAAAGATCTTCGTAGAATATGTAGGAGCCAATATGGGCATCCAGGTCCCGCTATTGGTTATTGACCGGAGACGTGTCTCGGTCATGTCTACATTGTTCTCGAACCGTAGGGTCCGCACGCTTAACGTTACGATGACAGTTATTATGAGTTTATGCATTTTGATGTACCGAAGGTTGTTGGGAGTCCCGGATGTGATCACGGACATGACGAGGAGTCTCGAAATGGTCGAGACATAAAGATTGATATATTGGAAGCCTATGTTTGGACATCGGAAGTGTTCCAGGTGAAATCAGGATTTTACCGGAATACCGGGTGGGTTACCGGAACCCCCCGGGAGCGATATGGGCCTTAATGGGCCTTAGTGGAAAGGAGAAAGGGGCAGCCCTAGTGGCCGCGTGCCTCCCCCCTTCCCTAGTCCTATTAGGACTAGGAGAAGGTGGCCGACCCCCCTCTCTCTCTTTCCCCCCCTTGAGGAATCCTATTCCAACTAGGATTGGGGGGGGGGAATCCTACTCCCGGAGGGAGTAGGACTCCTTGGCGCGCTACCCCTTGGCCGGCCAGCCCCTCCCCCTTGGCTCCTTTATATACGGGGCAGGGGAGCACCCTAGAACACACAAGTTGATCTACGGATCGTTCCTTAGCCGTGTGCGGTGCCCCCTTCCACCAAATTCCACCTCGGTCATATCGTTGCAGTGCTTAGGCGAAGCCCTGCGCCGGTAACACATCAAGATCGTCACCACGCCGTCGTGCTGACGGTAGTCTTCCCCGACGCTTTGCTGGATCGGAGCCCGGGGATCGTCATCGAGCTGAACGTGTGCTAAGAACTCGGAGGTGCCAGAGTAACGGTACTGTGATCGGTCGGATCGCGAGGAGAACGTACGACTACTTCCTCTATGTTGAGTCAACGCTTCCGCTTCAGTCTACAAGGGTATGTAGACAATACTCTCCCCTCTCGTTGCTATGCATCACCATGATCTTGCGTGTGCGTAGGAATTTTTTTGAAATTACTGCGTTCCCCAACATGCTGATGTATGGTTTTTTATCAAGAGGCCAAACATTCATCTAGTTTTGCTATGAACTGCTGCTAATGTATGATGTAGTTGCTTCACCTGCTATCTTGCTTACGATTTTGCACTGTGTCGTTTAAGAGTTTTTAGATGAACGTCTATAGTGCTTTTTCTTCTCTGCTAACTCCGTTCTGGAGTTGTTGTTGGCCGGTAACAGCATGTTTGAAGTACAATTGTTACCAATGTGGGCTTGTGGAATCCCATGACAAAAGTCTTGAGTTGGATTCAGTCATAGGATTTTGTGCTATTTCACATTTCCACCGGTACTTGGTCATTGCTGGTAGTCTCATTGTGATCTTCTGAAATGACCCATTGGCGACTTCATTACGCGGGGATAATGATTTTGCAGGTACTTCGAGAGGCCCTTGAGTTTGCCGGAATGTCGATTAACTTCCGTTCTGGCAAATTCGGGTACTCCATATGTCCTATTTTCAGCAAAGGTCATGCTGAAATTTTCCGTGAATTTTAGCATGACTTTGCTAAAAATAGGACATATGGGGTACTTGTGACTAATGCATGGGCCGGGGTATCTTAGTAGTTAATTAAGTAGGATCAAGTGCCCCGGCGTACTTGTGACTAATGCATGGCTTTTAGGGTGCCTCGGTGTCAATAAAAACCGAAATGATGAAAGCTTAGGCTTTTAGGGTGCCTCGGCGTCGAAAAACCCTCAATGATAAAAGCTTAGATTTTAGGATGCCTCGGTGTCGACAAACCCTAAATGATGAGACCATGATCTTGTTCCTTGACAATAACCAACCTTTTGACCAAACTTTGTTTCTATTTAGAGAGAAACATGGCCCACAACGATGAGGCCGGGGGTTCGGGCGGCAAGGCATTCTGGGAGCTGTCCTAGGAGATGGAGGAACAACCTCACTTGTATGAGGACACCGCCTTCCCCACCGATCCTGAGACCACTAATGGTGCCGCCGAGGATGACCCCACTGATGCCACCACTGATGGTGCCGCCGAGGATGCCACCACTGATGATGGCGGCGCACGCACAGATGGCAGCCAGAAGAGGCAACGGAAGGATCGGTGCCCGACCGTGCTCCGCACCCTCAAGGAGGAAGTTACTGAAGTGGACTCCGACGGGAATCCAACGGCGCCCGAACGAATAGTCAAGGGGTACTCGCTTCAGCTCGGGTGCATTCTCCGGAGCACCGTCTCGATCAACACCGAGAACCTGAGGCATCCTGACCGAGGGAATTTGCGCAACCTCCTCTTCATGAAGCTGCACGAACGATACAAGTTCCCCGCTGAATTTGAAAACACAAGCCTCAAAGGGAATAAAGTGAACAATGCTGCCCTCACGAAGATGAGCAAGGCCCTGTCTACTTGGAAAAGCAATGTGAAGAGAATGATCGAGAAAGGTGAGAGTTATGAGAAGATCAAGGAGAAAAATCCTTCGATCACCGAAGATGACTACAATGACTTCAAGATCAATTGCTCGAGCACCGCACACTCCCAATCAAGTCAGTGGGGGAAAGAAATGCGGGAGCTGAACTTAGGGGAACACACACTCGGTCCCGGCGGTTATAGAGTGGCGGAGCCTATATGGGGAGGAGGCGGACCGTGCCGAGCAAGGCCTACCGCCCCTCTTCGATAAATACGGTGACAAGCAGACCAGGAACTATGTCAGGGCCAGGTACAAGAAGGACCCGAAAACAAAGGAGCTTACCACGGATCCGAAGACCAGGGTGCTTGAGCTTGTTCTGGTAAGGAATACACCCCCGCGTAATTAGCTCCATATGGTTGCATTCTAATTAATGAAGCCAAATTTCTAAATGGTTCACATTCCTTCTGCAGGTGACTGAAAGCAGTAGCGCGGGGTCGACTAAGAGCAACCCTTGGGACACCACTCTAAATAGGGCGTTGAATGTAATGAAGAACAAGGATAAGCTCAGTAAGCCGACGTCAGCTGGTCGTGTGGCCGACAAAGGCTTGTCGACAAAATGGGGGTCATACTATAACACTGGTGGGCGAAAGGAGAAAAAGACCAGCTCGGAAAGCCAGGCACGCGAGGTTCAAGGACTCAAGGCACAGGTGGCGCGGATTCCGGAGATTGTCCATGAGCAAGTGCAACAACAACTCGGAGCGACGATCACCGCCATTGTGCCTACCTTGATCTCGGGGTTGAGTGCGTGGATTGCGGGCGGCCAACAGGGGCCGCCCCCGATTCCTAGCTTCACGGCCAGCAACTCGCAGAACGCGATGCCGGGGCCATTGGTGTCTCCGGCGGAGGCGGCATTGGTATCACCGACGCAGGCACAGGAGCTTAATGCACCCGTGTGTACGCCGGCCGGCACCTCTGCAGCAAGCGGCCCCTCCGTCAACTGCACGCCCGCCGTTGGCGGTGCCTCGACATTAGCTGAGCTCGACGCCATCATCACGGTAACTAATTAAGCCTCTCTCGGCCGAGGACTTCATCTCCTTGCCTTTGACTGGGCATCCCTGACGCCCTACATGTTTTCGCAGGGCGCCGCCGACGTTCCGTGCACTCTCCTGCACTTCGTGAACAATGAGTTGGTCGATGTCGCCAAGGGCAAAATCGTTCAACCGGGCAACCCCTTGTTCCATGGTACCCAGATGCCACCCAACTTGTTTAGGGTTCAACTGGTTCGGGTGCTGCCAGGCTGCGACGAGTTGCTACCTCTGATTCGACCCGTCGGGGCCGACGATGATGACGTGATGACCCTCAGCGCCTGCCTGATCGGCTGGCCCCTGCTTTGGCCCAAGAGCCAGATTCGTTTGGGGGCGGGGGACACCACCCCAAAGACAACACCGCCAGTCGTGCCGGCGCCAAGTCGGCCCCATGGCAAGACCGCCGCAACGGTGCCGGACATCCCTATGCCACTGGATCCAAACATGCATATGGCACAGGATCAAAACGACGACGACGACGATACATTCGACAACGTCGATCAGTACTTTGCCGATCATGGGTACGGTGGTGACTTCATTGGGCCTCCTTCTCAAGAACCCAACCCAACAAAAGACATGCGCGATCTAGCTGGTACCGCGGAGAAGCCAAGTTGCAACAGGCGTCGTCTGCCGTTCAGCTCTTAGGAGACGCCTCCAGCTGCCGACTTCACCGAGCCTCAGATAGGCGAGGTGCGAAATATTCTCAGCCCCAACACAAAAGAAAGACAAAAGAAGAACTCGGTCTGTGAGCAGAACTCGGTCCCATTACAGGAGAAGAAGAAGGCACACAAAAGAAAGACAAACAAGGGTGCGGGCCAGCCGGCACCGAGTACGATCCGTGCTCAGGACGGGCCACCTTCACCTGAGGATTTAATGAGGAGGGTGCATGTGGCGGGTAGGCCGATGCTACCGAGAAATATGCTCGATGTTGCAGCCGGTTCTATGCGGAGTCTGCATGACAGTGTTCTTGCTTTGGAGAAGCGGCGTCTTAGAGAGAAGGATGTGGCATACCCGGTTTTTGTGGCCAAGGTGCCAGAGGGCAAGGGCTTTGTCGATAACTCCATCGGGGGTACAATCGTCCTGCGGTTTGATGACATCCACGCTATGTTGAACCTTCATCCGCTGCACTACACCTTCGTTCGGCTATTTTCGCTGAGTATGGAGATGCGGATCATTCGCGACAAGACCCCGGACATCGTGATAGTCGACCCCTTCTACATGCGTGGCAAGATCTTGGGCAGCGCTGGGGACTAGCAAGTCGCGAGTTCTTACCTCGAAGGCGTCATTCTGGCAAACCCAGATAAGGATAACTTCCTCGTGCCTTACTTTCCCGAGTAAGTCCTCCCCTCAACCGTCCCGTAACATACGAATTCTTAGATTTCGATCGTTTTTCTTTTAACACTCCGTGTTTTCTGCAGTGACACACATTGCACGCTCATCCTCCTAAGCCCCAAATATTCCATGGCCACGTATTTCGACCCAGACCGTTAGTCAAACGTAGACTACACAAATGTCCAGAAGGTTCTTGATGATGTTCTCCCCGGTTACGCCCAATCTGGAGGCACCTTCAACAGGCCTATTCGTAAGTACGACAAGCACGTGTTCTCCCACAATACGACGTTCTGCTGCGTCAAGCAGCCGCCTGGCGGTCAGAAGGGTGCCTACTACGTCATCCATCACATGCGGGCGATCGTACGGGACCATCATCAACTTCTGCTACCGAGTAAACTCAAAGATTGGGCCGCGAGCGTGTCGGCAATCAAGGACGCGGACATCAGACAAGAATTCTTTCGCATCCAGTCGGAGTTTGCGGAAATCATCCATCAAGATGTCCTTCGTACCTCGGGGCAGTTCTGCCTCAGAAATCAACCGTCCAACAGTGAGTTAGACGGAATGCTACAAATGCAGGATGACAACGCCCGTAATTTCATGACTCCCACGATAGACGGCGGCTTCATCCATGTTCCGGCCCCTTGAGTCGAGTCGAAAGCAGTGATGATGTGTCTAGTTCTGAAACATCGATTGGCTCATGTTGTAATTAAACTTTAATGAACTTGTAGTATGTTTCTTTGGTTTCGAGAGTCGTTCAACTTAGATGTAATCGATGCTATTAATGTCTTGCTTTTCTCTTCCGATCGTTCTGTTGCATACTTATATATTGCTTATGTATTGTCTGTGAATTGGTACTAACGTTTCGTTTGGCTAGTGCATAGCGATGCCGTCGTATGTCGTGTACAAGGGTAAGGTTCCCGGAGTCTACGACGACTGGGAGGAGTGTCGGAGACAGGTTCACCGATTCAGCGGAAACAGTTACAAAGGGTACACCACTAGGGCCGAGGCCGAATCTAGATACACCCGCTATCTAGCGCGAGAGGGAAGGGAGCGTTGGAGGAACCGGATGAAGACGAGTTTCATCGTGATGATGCTCATCGTGATGACCGCAGCTCTCTTCTATGTGATGGTAGTTTAGATGATCGATATCGACTTGTAATGTGAAGACAAACTCGCTACTCACGGTCTCGAGACATGTAATATAATGTTCTATCTTTGTTCGGTCTTTTCAATTCGGAGGCTAATATGATGAATTGTATTCGGAGACTAATATGATGAATTGTATTCAGAGACTAATCTTCTATTGTATTCGATGAATCTGTTGTTGATGTGTGCTGTCTATATTTTGTCCAATTATACATTTTGTAACCTGTGCAAAAAAACAGAAAATTAAAAAATTAAAAAAACCTAATATTCATACTAATGGCGCATCACATAACAGTGCGCCATTAGTATTCCAGAGGATACTAATGGCGCATCCTTAAGCAGTGCGCCATTAGTATGCCGAGGATACTAATGGCGCATCACGTTGTGGTGCGCCATTAGTATGCCAAAGCACCTGGCTATACATGGCCCCTGGGAGGCATACTAATGGCGCACCGTGCCCTATACTAATGGCGCACCGGCGGTGCGCCATTAGTATACCAGATACTAATGGTGCACCAGTGGTGCGCCATTAGTAAATATTACTAATGGCGTGCTAGTAATGGCGCACCACTAATGCGCCATCAATGGCCAAATTAGGTGCGCCATTAGTAGCCCTTTTTCTAGTAGTGTTACCCAGGTTCGGGGATCTCCTAGGAGATAACACCCCTACTTCTGCTCTGTGGGGTCTCCGCATGATCACTCAAGCAACAATGGTGGCTACAAGCTTGCTCCTTGAGCTGTTTCTCAGAGGGGGCCGGAAGAAGAACAAGGCTAGCCCTAGCTTCCTCTCTCTATGTGTGTGTGGGTGGGTGGACTAAGGTCTGAACCCTTTGCATGGGTGCCCTGGGGGGTTTATATAGGCCTACCCCCAGGGGTACAATGGTAATCTGGCCGGGTGTAGGACCCTGCTGTCAGTGTCTACGGTCACCGGATTCTCCGCCGGCCGCAGGGGCCCGCCGCCTGGTCGGTCCCGCCGGTTGTCTCATACTTCATTGACAGGGCGCGCTCGCCGCTAGCGGGTCCTGCCGGCTGCTTAGCACTGTGGCAATGCCACTGATGATGTGTGCTTTGTCGGGGAAGGCGTGGCTATAGTACCGCCGCCTGGCGGGCGTTCACTGTAGCCACTCCTCGTCTCTTCTGATTAATGGCGCACAGAATCTGAGGGAGGGGGAGGGCCGCCTGCTGGGAGTCGGCCTCCCCCCGTGCCGACTGGTCGGGGCTCGCCGCCTTCTGGCTTCTCACGGATTGGTAGGGTCCGCCGCCTGCGGGCCGTAGCGACAGCCCGTAGTGGGAGCATGGCCTTCTCTGCCACGGGTGATGTCATGGGCTGCGTGGCAACAGTGAAGCGCCGGGCGAGGGATGTCCGCCCGGTACGCTGCACTGTGGCCACGCTCTGCCTCGGATTCGGGGGTGGCAGGCTGCACTGTAGCCACGCCCCGTCTCGTCATAATTATGTGGGTGCTAACTTTGAGGGTGTGATGGGCCGCCCGCTAGGAGTCAGCCCGTCATGGCTTTCTTCTGAGGACCCCCGCCCTCTGGCAGCCGGCAGCTTGGACTAGCCAGCCCCAAGAAGGCTTGAGGGCGCAGCCGGCCCCGATGTCTTGAATCGCCATGGGGAGCCAATGAGGCTACCCGTGGTCATTTACTCCGAAAATGCCTTTGCCCATCTTGAAGTTGTTGAGCATCTGACGTGTGGAGCATACCCACAAGATCTCTTCTGGTCTGCTGTAGTTCTCTTGATGGTCTCAACAATCAATCAAACTCATCACCTTGAATTACCGTGGCACATCAAATAGTTGAAGCAAGTTGATGGAGTGGCCTCTGATCATCCTGTGATCTCCTGATTTGGGCAGCAAGGTGTGCCTCAGTATGGTGTTCATGGTGGCCAATCCAAACAACATATAGTACACTGAGCCTAGCTTGTGTGTCTCCAAGGTCTTGTCAAGTATTTCCTTGTACATATTGGCCATGGAGTTGTGATCTTTCCTTGGCTTGGCATAGACATCATTGTCATCCTCAGCTTCTTCTGGAGCATTGATAAGCTTGGCCCTCTCAACAATAGTGGACTGGTACCTTATACCCTCAGACATCCAGACAATCTTCCCATCTGGGTAAAACTGAGCAGTAGAGTAAAGCTGCATGATCAGTGTTAGGGAACGTAGTAATTTCAAATAATTTCCTACGCACATGCAAGATCATGGTGATGCATAGCAACGAGAGGGGAGAGTGTTGTCCACATACCCTCGTAGACCGAAAGCGGAAGCATTAGCACAATGCGGTTGATGTAGTCATACGTCTTCACGATCCGATTGATCAAGTACCGAACATACGGCACATCCGAGTTCAGCACATGTTCAGCCCGATGACGTCCCTCGAACTCCGATCTAGCCGAGTGTTGAGGGAGAGTTTCGTCAGCACGACGGCATGGTGACGATGATGATGTTCTACCAACGTAGGGCTTCGCCTAAGCACCGCTACAGTATTATCGAGGTGGACTATGGTGGAGGGGGGTACCGCACATGGCTAAAAAATCAAATGATCAATTGTTGTGTCTCTAGGGTGCCCACTGCCCCCGTATATAAAGGAGCAAGGGGGAGGTGCGGCCGGCCTAGAGGGGGCACGCTAGGAGGAGTCCTACTCCCACCGGGAGTAGGACTCCCTCCCTTTTCCTTGTTGGACTAGGAGTGGAGGGGGAAAGAGGAGGGAGAGAGGAAGGAAAGGGGGGGCACCGCCCCCCTCTCCTTGTCCTATACGGACTAGGGGGGAGGGGCGCGCGGCCCTGCCCTGGCCACCTCTCCTCTTCTCCACTAAGGCCCACTATGGCCCATTAAGCTCCCGGGGGGTTCCGGTAACCTCCTGGTACTCCGGTAAAATCCCGATTTCACCCGGAACACTTCCGATATCCAAACATATGCTTCCAATATATCAATCTTCATGTCTCGACCATTTCGATACTCCTCGTCATGTCCGTGATCACATCCGGGACTCCGAACAACCTTTGGTACATCAAAAAATATAAACTCATAATATAACTGTCATCAAAATGTTAAGCGTGTGGACCCTATGGGTTCGAGAACTATGTAGTCATGACCGAGACACGTCTCCGGTCAATAACCAAGAGCGGAACCTGGATGCTCATATTGGCTCCCACATATTCTAACAAGATATTTATAGGTCAGACCGCATAACAACATACATTGTTCCCTTTGTCATCGGTATGTTACTTGCCCGAGATTCGATCGTAGGTATCTCAATACCTAGTTCAATCTCGTTTCCGGCAAGTCTCTTTATTCGTTCAGTAATACACCATCCCACAACTAACTCATAAGTTGCAATGCTTGCAAGGCTTAAGTGATGTGCATTACCGAGAGGGCCCAGAGATACCTCTCCGATAATCGGAGTGACAAATCCTAATCTCGAAATACGCCAACAGAACAAGTACCTTCAGAGACACCTGTAGAGCACCTTTATAATCACCCAGTTACGTTGTGACATTTGGTAGCACACAAAGTGTTCCTCCGGTAAACAGGAGTTGCATAATCTCATAGTCATAGGAACATGTATAAGTCATGAAGAAAGCAATAGCAACATACTAAACGATCGAGTGCTAAGCTAATGGAATTGGTCAAGTCAATCACATCATTCTCCTAATGATGTGATCCCGTTAATCAAATGACAACCCATGTCAATGGTTAGGAAACTTAACCATCTTTGATCAATGAGCTAGTCAAGTAGAGGCATACTAGTGACACTCTGTTTGTCTATGTATTCACACATGTATTATGTTTCCGGTTAATACAATTCTAACATAAATAATAAACATTTATCATGATATAAGGAAATAAATAATAACTTTATTATTGCCTCTAGGGCATATTTCCTTCAGTCTCCCACTTGCACTAGAGTCAATAATCTAGATTACACAGTAATGATTCTAACACCCATGGAGCCTTGGTGCTGATCATGTTTTGCTCGTGGAAGAGGCTTAGTCAACAGATCTACAACATTCTGATCCGTATGTATCTTGCAAATTTCTATGTCTCCCACCTAGACTAAATCCCGGATGGAATTGAAGTGTCTCTTGATGTTCTTGGTTCTCTTGTGAAATCTGGATTCATGCGCTAAGGCAATTGCACCTGTATTGTCCCAAAAGATTTTCATTGGACCCAATGCACTAGGTATGACACCTAGATCGGATATGAACTCCTTGATTGAGACTCCTTAATTTGCTACATCCGAAGCAGCTATGTACTCCGCTTCACACATAGATCCCGCCACGACGCTTTGTTTAGAACTGCACCAACTGACAGCTCCACCATTCAATGTAAACACATATCCGATTTGCGATTTAGAATCCTACGGATCAGTGTCAAAGCTTGCATCAACGTAAGCATTTACAATGAGCTCTTTGTCACCTCCATAAATGAGAAACATATCCTTAGTCCTTTTCTGGTATTTCAGGATGTTCTTGACCGCTGTCCAGTGATCCATGAGACGTCTCCAACGTATCTATAATTTTTGATTGCTCCATGCTATATTATCTACTGTTTTGGACATTATTGGGCTTCATTTCCACTTTTATATTATTTTTGGGACTAACCTATTGACCGAGAGCCCAGTGCCAGTTCCTGTTTTTTCCCTTGTTTCAGCGTTTTGAAGAAAAGGAATATCAAACAGAGTCGAAACGGAATGAAACAAACTGGAGAAGTTATTTTTGGAAGGAAAGCTACCGGAAAAACTTGCAGTGCACGACAGGAAAGAGACGAGGGAGCCACGAGGCAGGGGGGCTCGCCCACCCCCTAGGGCGGGCCCTCCACCCTCATGGGCCCCTTGTGGCTCCCCTGACGTACTTCTTTCACCCATATAAACCCACGTACCCTAAAACTATCGAAGAACAAAATAGATCGGGTGTTCCGCCGCCGCAAGCCTCTGTAGCCACCAAAAACCTCTCGGGAGCCCGTTCCGGCACCCTTGCGGAGGGGGGATCCCTCACCAGTGGCCATCTTCATCATCTCGGCGCTCTCCATGACGAGGAGGGAGTAGTTTACCCTCGGGGCTGAGGGTATGTACCAGTAGCTATGTGTTTCTTCTCTCTCTCTCTTTCTCTCTCTCTCTCTCTCGTGTTCTTGATTTGGCACGATCTTGATGTATCGCGAGCTTTGCTATTATAGTTGGATCTTATGTTGCTTCTCCCCCTCTACTCTCTTGTAATGGATTGAGTTTTCCCTTTGAAGTAATCTTATCGGATTGAGTCTTTAATGATTTGAGAACACTTGATATATGTCTTGCCGTGCGTATCTGTGGTGACAATGGGATATCACGTGATTCACTTGATGTATGTTTTGGTGATCAACTTGCGGGTTCCGCCCATGAACCTATGAGTAGGGGTTGGCACACGTTTTCGTATTGATTCTCCGCTAGAAACTTTGGGGCACTCTTTGAGGTTCTATGTGTCGGTTGAATAGATGAATCTGAGATTGTGTGATGCATATCGTATAATCATACCCACGGATACTTGAGGTGACATTGGAGTATCTAGGTGACATTAGGGTTTTGGTTGATTTGTGTCTTAAGGTGTTATTCTAGTAAGAACTCTAGGGCTGTTTGTGGCTGTCGGTGTCAAAACCGGCGGATCTCGGGTAGGGGGTCCCGAACTGTGCGTCTAGGCGGATGGTAACAGGAGACAAGGGGCACAATGTTTATTCCCAGGTTCGGGCCCTCTAGATGGAGGTAAAACCCTACTCCTGCTTGATTAATATTGATGATATGGGTAGTACAAGAGTGGATCTACCATGAGATCAGAGAGGCTAAACCCTGGAAGCTAGCCTATGGTATGATTGTTGTTGTCGTTGTGTCCTACGGACTAAACCCTCCGGTTTATATAGACACCGGAGGGGGCTAGGGTTACACAGAGTCGGTTACAATGGGAGGAGATCTACATATCTGTATTGCCAAGCTTGCCTTCCACGCCAAGGAAAGTGCCATCCGGACACAGGACAAAGTCTTCAATCTTGTATCTTCATAGTCCAAGAGTCCGGCCAAAGGTTATAGTCCGGTGTCCGGACACCCCCTAATACAGGACTCCCTCAGTAGCCCCTGAACCAGGCTTCAATGACGACGAGTCCGGCGCGCAGATTGTCTTCGGCATTGCAAGGCGGGTTCCTCCTCCGAATACTTCATAGAAGATTTTGAACACGAGGATCGTGTCCGGCTCTGCAAAATAAGTTCCACATACCATCGTAGAGAGAGAGTATTTTCACAAATCTAATCTGCTGATGTATTCTGTAGCGTGACATCACACCCCAGCCAAGCCTTCATTCGAATCGTTTTTACTATCCCACCTCAGCGCGTTTTGCGAGGCGGTTTCCTTGGCACGTCTTGTCGAAGCAGAGATCGTGTCCCCTTATCACGGGATCCTCATCAATACGGGCATGGGTAACCCAACCGTGCCATTGATTACGGCGCTTGGGGGATAAGCGAGTTTTACCAGGCTGGTGGGGACGCATAGTTTCGTCCGCCCATATAAGGGGATAAGGATTCACCTTTTCATCCACGCCTTCTTCCTCCTTTACTCATCAATTTTTGCACACTCGAGCTCCAGCGCCCAAGTCCGCATTTCCCACCTCAACCTTCTCCAACCATGTCCGGAGCGGGAGGCAGGTGGATGGTCTCCTCCGTCACGGAGGGACACATCAAGAAGCTGAGGAGAGCCGGATACCTGCCCGACGACATCGCGCACCGGCTCCCAGATGAGGGGCAGCTCATCCCCACCCGCAGGCCCCACGAGAGGGTAGTGTTCCTTACCCATTTCCTCCGCGGACTGGGATTCCCTCTCCACCCATTCGTCCGGGGGCTCATGTTCTACTACGGCCTGGATTTCCACGATCTGGCCCCGAACTTCATCCTCAACATCTCGGCGTTTATCGTCGTGTGCGAGGCCTTCCTCCGCATCAAACCCCACTTCGGCTTATGGCTGAAGACTTCTAATGTCAAGCCGAAGGTAGTGAGCGGCCGCCAGGCGGAGTGCGGAGGCGCCATGGTGGGCAAGATGCCCAACTTCACATGGCTCGAGGGCTCCTTCGTGGAGACCATAAAGGGGTGGCAATCGGGGTGGTTCTACATCACCGAGCCGCGTGACCCGGAATGGGTAGTGGACCCCGAGTTCCGATCTGGCATCCCCACGCGGCTCACCTCCTGGCAAGAGAAGGGCCTGTCCTAGGGTAGTTCGGGAGAGCTGACCGGACTCCAAACATGTATCCAAAACATGGTGAGCAAGAAGCTCAAACTTGTCAACGTAGTCCAGGTCATGCTCATCCGTCGGATCCTCCCGTGTCAACGACGGGCTTTCAACTTGTGGGAGTTCGACCCGGCCCAGCACCAAACTCTGAATAGGCTCTTCGACACAACACACGAGGATGCCTGGAAGGTGCTATTCAAGGGCGCCGAGGTTCCCCCTCGCACTACTAAGGATCACGGATTCTGCTCGAAGGGCCAAGCCAGTGCGGTAAGCGGTTTTACCTCTTACAGGATACTTTTTTTTCATAGTTTGACCTTATGTGGGATCTAAGCTCCCATACCTTTGACAGGACTAGCAGGATCTGTCCGGCTCCTTTGCCCGAAGGCCCAGCAGACGCCCGCTTGGCAGAGCTGCTGGTTCCGGCACCCTACGTGGTGCCGGAGAAGAAGGCCATGAAGAAGGCCACGGGAACTCGAAAGAGTTCCCGGCGCCCGGTGGTGTCGGACTCATCGTCCGATGACTCCGAGGCGCACTCCTCCCATGAAGACGAGGAGGAGGAAAGAGAGGTTTCTTCCCCAGTAGGGGGAGAAAAGAAAAGGAAGGCCGCCCCAACTGGGGAGGCCGGAGGGTCCAAGAAGGGAAGGACCCTTCCTCTGGACTACTCCACCAACGCTGCCGACAGCGAAGAGGAGTGGCCGCCCGGGGCCAAGCTCCTGGGAAAGTCGTAAGCATTCCGACACCAGAGTGACTCATAGCGTTCCTTTATTGCACAACTTCTCCTGACGCCGAATATAATTATGCAGTCCGCCCCGAGCCCGGCTCGACGTGTCATCGAGTGGTTCCTTGGGTTCGTCGGATGTGAACAACATTTCACTTCCGGCCGCCTCCTCCCCTCATCCTACGGAAAATGCCGAGGTATTGTCTCAAGGGGTTCCCAACCGAGGGGAGGTGGTCCTGGAGGCGCCGCAAGGCGACATCCCAGACTCCAGGCGCAAAGGGGGCAAGACTCCTAAGGGCTCCAAGTCCGGCCCTAGGCCGAACACCGCACCGGAACCTTCAGCGGTTTCGGAGTCCGGCAGGCGCCCCCTACTAAGAAGGGCAAGCCTACCGCACCGGTGACCTCCGTCCGACTTGAGGCACCGGATAACTTGCTGGAGGTGCTTAACAGCGCCTCCATCGACGAGGAGCACCGCACTATTATGAGTGTAGTGATCCAGAAAGTTCAGTCCGCCAAAAGCGGGCTGGCTGAAGCCTGTGCCAGCCTTTTAACAGGCTTTGAGGTATGTAAAGAATATATGAAAATATTACCGCATAGAAAGTAGCCCCTGATGCTCTGTTTGGTGTTCACAAAGAAAAGCCAAATAGAGGATCTAATAATATTCGCAGGAGTCTAACATAATTATGTCGATATGCGTATGCAGGCTTCACTGTTGGCCTCTCCCGCACTGACTGTGGAGGTTGACGCGCTGAAGCAGAACCTCGAGCGGTCTGAGCAAGAGCTCGGCCTTGCGAAGAAGCAGCTCGAGGAGAACCAAGGTACGTAATGCCTTGTCCATGTGTGTATATATAAAAAAGATGCAGTTGCAAGAAATTACAGGATCCTTATTGGTGTGCTAGGGGCCACGACCGAGGTGGCGACCCTGAAGCAAGCGCATTCCGAGGCCGAAAATAAGGAGGCCACAGAGTGCACCGAGCGGGAGAAACATGAGGCATGGGTTAGCGAGGTGCAGCAAGAGCTCCATGCTCTCGTGAAGAACCATGAGGCTTTGGAGCTGGACTCGAAGACTCGAGAGTCCGAGCTCGCCGCGGCCCTCGAAAGCGCCAAGTCTGCCAAGGCCGAAGCCCAAAAAGCCCTCCAGGAAATTGAGGCGATGAAGAAGATAGCGGCGGGTAAGGCATTCTTTATGCAAAGCAAGCACGTGAAAGTGAATTACTTGTTACTTACCCGAGTCCGGAGCTCTCCAGGAGCATTCGCAGATTTGCCCCGTAGCGTGTCATATGCCGCCGCCTACTACCGGGCCGAGGAAGGGAGCTCGACGGAGAAGGTGTTCTGGTCTCAGTATGCTGAGACCGGACACCCGGTGCCCTTGAGCGACCAGCTGAAGCAACCGGTCGAGCTCCATAGGGTGGCCGAACAGGCCATGAAGGGTCTCATAGTCCGGCTGTGGCCTAGAGAGACCATGCCTGGGAGCTACTTCGGGCTGGTGCGGTGGCTGGCGGATGCCTGTCCGTGGCTTGAAGTCATCAAGCACTCCGTCTGCATTGAGGGCGCCCGTAGGGCGCTTTCCCGTGCTAAAGTACATTGGGGCAAGATGGATGCTGAGAAGCTGGTGAAGGACGGGCCACCGCAGGGCATGGAGCATCGCCACCCCGAGATGTATTATGAGGGCGTCCTGAAGGGTGCCCGCCTTGTGGCGGATGAATGTTCCAAGGATGTAATATTTGAGTAAACTCGCTCGTGTTATCATGTACGCTGAAAACTTGTTCATATGCGCTATGCAACGCTGGTTTGAATTTAAAATATTACCTTCTAAGCGGCCGTTTATGAAATATGAGAGATGGCGAGTCGTCGGCTTCTGCCCCCGTGCCACGAGTGCTAGGGTGTTCGGGATAAACCCGAGCACTCTTTTTGCCATTCTTAGGTCCTTCGAGGGGGGTGCTCAGCACAACGAACAAGGCAATCAGACTATAATGTGTTATCACTCTCACTTAGCCAGAGAATTCTATAATTTTAAATTTCGGCGAAGCCCCTAGAGTTCGAAAGACCGATGTAACGCCCCGAGACCGATGCTCGAGAAGACTTCCATATATTCCGGGTTTCGCCGTGTGTTTCATTTGTGCCTGCCCTTTTATTTTTGCATTGCATCATGTCATCATGCCATCATCTCATAAATCTTTTGCAACTCAACTAAATAAATTGCATAGATCTTTTGATCTATTTAAATCGAGGGAATTCACATGGTGATTTCTCTTTATAACATATCCTCCTAATATTTATGGAGCTATTATAAATATTCCATTAGTTTGGAAATCACCACAACACACTTACAAATAATCCCAATGCCTTTGTTACCTTAATTCTTGGTCTCCAACCTTGCCATATATCCTTTCATCATATTCCGGAGATCCACCAAAAATCTCAACATTTTTGGACCTTCCCAACCCTCACTTCCTATTCAAATCATTTGAATTAAATTCAAATGAGTTTGAATTTACATCTTCCAACCTTGGCTTTTTTCTATTTTCTCGGAACAAGCGTATTTTTGTGAGTCCGGGAAAATTACCCCCGTGCGCAAATTGTTTCCTTAACCCTCTCTTTCTTTTTCTTCTCTCTAATTTGTTTTCTGCTAAAGAAAAATGAGAATGAGAGAGGGAGTGGAGAGCCCAGCAGCCTCCCTCTCCTTTGGGCCGGCCTCCCAAGGCCCATCCGCACCTATCCAACCCTAGCCCCTCACCACGCTCTCTCCCGATCCCCATCTCTCCCTCTCGTCCCTCCCTGCACCGCCACCCTCACGCTCGCCCGCATCGAGCCAGGGAGAGGAGCTCCCTTCTGCTCGCACCCCCTGGCAGCGTGCCGCCCCTCTCCTCCGAGCATCGCCCGGCCTCCCCGTCCTCTGCGTCGCCCCAACCCGCCTCGACCTCGCCGCCAGCAGCAGCTGCTGCACCCTATCGCCGACGCCGCACCCGGTCCTCCACCGCGCCCCACCTTCAACCTCCCACTCTCGGCGCCCCTTCCTCAACCGTGCCTGCTGATGCCGCCATGCCTCGTCGTCGCCACCAACCCACCTCCGACCTTCCTCGCGCCTGATCTGCTCCGTCCGCCCCGCGCCGGAGCCATCATTCCCGCGCCGCCGTCGTTGCCTCCTGCTGCGCGCCCCAACCATCCCCGGCCATCTTCTGCCGCAGCTCGCGCTCGAGCTCCCTTCCACGACTCTCGGTCACCTTCTTCTGTTGCGACCTCCTGCTCGCCAAGTCCATGTTCGTCCTCTGCTCGCAGCTCATGGCGGCCTCTGTTCGCTGACCACCAAGACCCGAGGCCCTTTTGTGTTGCTTCACTTTGGATGCGCCAAGTTCCTCTTCAAAGTGTACAACTACATCCGATGTGGATTTCGACAAGTACCACGACGCCCGGAGCCGTCGGATACGTCAAGCTCGACTACATGTAACACCGAGAACGACTACACACTTCGATGCGTCAAGTTCCTCTACGACCCGTGTACGACTACGGGGATTCACCAAGTATCCTCCGGATGCGCCAAGTTGGAGGACCACCAAGTTCCTCTACCGATGACTTGAACGACTACGAAACATGTACCACCAACGTCGACCCATGAAGACCCCGTGGACGTCAAGTTCCTTGTCGTGGCCCCGAACATCTACGAAACATGAACCACTACTTCCTCTACGACCGCTCCCGAGAACTTCTACTTCCACTACGACCCACGAGTACCACTACTTCCCTCGACGAATTCAAACCGCTCCGTAAACGCTCGCTTCAAAGGTATAACCACCGAGACGATGCCCGTTAACAAATGCATGTGTTGTATGATATGCATTGTTTGCACCATGTTCGAGTTGTTCCTTGCGCGTTCCTATTTGCCTTGCCGTCGACATGTGGGAACCCGGTTGCCGGGATCACCCGACCATCCTTGCATGACACGCTCCCGACACGTTTTCTTTTGCACCGGTATCTCCATGAGTTATCGGAACCGGAATGTTGCTGTGGCACAATTTCCGTTGTCGTTGCCGTGGCACCCCTTTCGTTTCCGCCACGACGACAAATGCTTCATAATGATCTTGTCAACATTTTCATAAAATTGCTTAAAACTTGCATATGTCATCCGCATCATGATAACAACAATTAAAATGTTTAAAATATTGTTTGTTTAAATTTGCTTAAATGCCATGCTAAAATGATTTATTTCATACCTAAATAAATTCTATATGTAATAGGGGTAGAAAAACTCCTAGTTTAACATGGTGCACTTTATTTTGCTGTTTAACAACATTAAAATATGCTTTAGGGCAGAACAGTACCAAATTCGAAATATGCACATGAGGATTTTCCGGAATTGTTGTTTGTTGTTCCGGCCTCATTTAAACTTGCCTAGATAGGTAGTTTTCATATGCTTCACCCTTGCCATGTTTAATAACATTTAATATTGTTGGGTACCTAAACGAGAGAGAACTAAATAAGTCATGTGGTGTTTTGTCAATATGCAACTCGTTACATATGGAGCTCCACTTAATTTGTAGTGTTGTTTGTCGCACTTTGCCATGCCATGCCTCATTAAACCGGACATGCATCATACTTGATTATGCATCATGCCATGTTTACATGATGGTTGTTTACTATGTTGTTTGCTTCTTTCCGGTGTTGCTTCTTCGGGTTAGTTCCGATAACGTTGCGATTGTGAGGATTCGTTCGACTACGTCCGTTTGTCTTCTTCATGGACTCGTTCTTCTTCCTTGCGGGATTTCAGGCAAGATGACCATACCCTCGAAATCACTTCTATCTTTGCTCGCTAGTTGCTCGTTCTTTTGCTATGCCTATGCTGCGATACCTACCACTTGCTTATCATGCCTCCCATATTGTCAAACCAAGCCTCTAACCCACCTTGTCCTAGCAAACCGTTGTTTGGCTATGTTACCGCTTTGCTCAGCCCCTCTTATAGCGTTGTTAGTTGCAAGTGAAGATGAAGTTTGTTCCTTGTTGGAACATGGAGATGTTGTTACTTGTTGGAACATGTTTACTTGTTGGGATATCACAATATATCTTATTTAATTAATGCATCTATATATTTGGTAAAAGGTGGAAGGCTCGGCCTTATGCCTGGTGTTTTGTTCCACTCTTGCCGTCCTAGTTTCCGTCATATCGCTATTATGTTCCCGGATTTTGCGTCCCTAACGCGGTCGGGTGATTTATGGGACCCCCTTGACAGTTCGCTTTGAATAAGACTTTTCCAGCAAGGCCCAACATTGGTTTTACATTTGCCTCACCACCACCTACCTTTCCCTTGGGAGTAATTAACCCAAGGGTCATCTTATTTAGCCCCCCCCCCCCGGGCCAATGCTTGTCTAAGTGTTGGTCCAAACTAGAGCACCGTGCGGGACCGTCCCTTGGCAACTTGGGTTATGTTGGTACCTGTACGCTTAGCTTATCCGGTCGTGGCCTGAGACGAGATACGCGCGGCTACTATCAGGGTGTCGGCACGCCGGGAGGTCTTGCTGGACTTGTTTTATTACTGTCGAAATGTCTTGTAGCCGGGATTCCGAGACTGATCGGGTCTTCCCGGGGAGAAGGAATATCCTTCGTTGATCGCGAGAGCTTATAATGGGCTAAGTTGGGACACCCCTGCAGGGTATTATCTTTGGAAAGCCGTGCCCGCGGTTATGTGGCAGATGGGAATTTGTTAATGTCCAGTTGTAGAAGACCTGAAGTTGATCTTAATTAAAATACACCAACCGTGTGCGTAACCATGAGTGTCTCTTTTCGGGGTTGATCGAGAGGAGAACACGGTTTCTGGGTTATGTCTGACGTAGGTAGGGGTTCAGGATCACTTCTTGATCATAGTTGTTCGACCGTGCTTTTGCCTTCTCTTCTCGCTCTCATTTGCGTATGTTAGCCACCATATATGCTAGTCGCTTGCTGCAGCTCCACCTCATACCTTTTGTCCTACCTTTAAGCTTAAATAGTCTTGATCTCGCGGGTGTGAGATTGCTGAGTCCCCGTGACTCACAGATACTTCCAAAACCAGTTTGCAGGTGCCGATGAAACCGTGCAGGTGACGCACCCGAGCTCAAGGAGGAGCTCGATGGAGATCTTGTTCATTGTGTTGTTTCATTTCAGTTGATCAGTAGTGGAGCCCAGTTGGGGTCGATCGGGGATCTGTGTAGCATTTGGGGTAGTCTTCTTTTATTTTGGTTCCGTAGTCGGACCTTGAGTGTAATCTGTATGATGTAAAGCTTTACTCATGTATTGTGTGAAGTGGCGATTGTAAGCCAACTATGTATCTCTTTCCCTTATGTATTACATGGGTTGTGTGAAGATTACCTCACTTGCGACATTGCTTTCATGCGGTTATGCCTCTAAGTCATGCTTCGACATGTGGGAGATATAGCCGCATCGAGGGCGTTACAAGTTGGTAATCAGAGCCTTCCCCGACCTTAGGAGCCCCCACTGATTGATCGTTTTTAGCGGCCGAGTTGTGTCTAGAAAAATGTTTTGAGTCATTTAGGAATTATATATCAGAGAGTTTAGGAATTCTTTTTACTTCCCAGTCTCCTCATCGCTCTGGTAAGGCATCCTGACGTAGAGTTTTGACTCTTCTCTTCTCAAATTTCACTAAAAAAATTTTAGGATCACGCTGGTATCTTAGAATCGTTCCGATGGTTTTGTGATGACAACATTGTCTTGGTGCCTCCTGTCAGCAGGGGTCTATCATATGTTTGTTTCCGGCTTATTTCCTGAGCCAAATCCTTTGTTTTGTTTTATTTGTGGTATTCGAGTTGCTTCGATGTCAAGTGTTGATCCATACCTTCCCTAAACGGTGTTCTCATATTGCTATGTGAATACTAATCCTTCTTGATCATCGAGGTTGTCATGTTAATTCTTTTCCAGCCGGTGTGTCCCTCTTCAAGTGGATCCGATCACTTCAACATTCGCAAGATCAATTATCAGTTCTTCTCAACGGTGTTTGCTTCATCCGTTCCAAGTTGTCTTTGTTTTCCCGCCCTCCCACCCTTATTTTCTTCAAGGACTCAGATTTCTTAATCAAGTATCCACCTTATAGATGTGAAGTCTCTTCTTTCTTTTCTTTCAATGCTCTTATCCGGTGATTCTCATGAAGATGCTAAAGGAAGCTTCGAGTTTATCATTCTTCATTCTTTTCTTCTCCGGTGGATTCAATTCAAGCTTTCGGTGTCGATCATACCTTTTTCCTCGTTTCAAATGTTTTCTCGTACCGGTGCACCTCTTAATCATCCACTTCTCGCTATTCAATTGTTCCGGAGTGATGAAGATATCTCAGAAGATTCAAGTTTCCATTCTCAATTCACTCAAGTTCTTTTGAGGTTGTTATCACATTCAAGCCACTTAATTCAACCGATGCAATCTCTCCTTTCAAGCAATCGTTCAACGGTGTTTCTTTTGAGTGGGCCCTAACCCACAGGTCTTTTCCCAGGATCTTACCTGACTCTTCTAATTTTTCCGGAGTTATTCCCAAATTCATTTCAAAGTGTGATGTAAGAATGGATTCCATCAGTCATATGTCTTTCTCCAAAATCTTTCAAATTCTTTTCATCATTGGTTCAACCTTTTCCAATTTTTATTCCGGAGTGCCTCAACAATTCATGGTGGTGTTTCTCGTCATCATTCTCAACATTTGAAGGCCGAAGAAGAGTTTCTCTTAAATCTTGCTCCATTCTCTTCAAGATTCATGGTTCTAGCTTGATGCCATCCTCTCATAATTGTTTTCAATTGTGAGAATTCTTTTCACCCATCCGGAGCAATTCCGAAGTCTTTTCAGTTTGATTCTCCGAAGCCCATTATCTTAGAATTATTCATTCAAGCTTTCAGCTCTCGTTCTCCAAATCTTACCGGTGCATCATTCAATATTCTCTAATCAGTTCATGATCTCTTCGTTCTCATGTATCTAAATCCTACCAAGCATCTTCGTTCATTTGCTAATTCTTCCCGATGTTTCCTTATCTTTTCTTTGTTCATTTTCAATTTTTATGGTGTTTCGTTCAACATTCCTCTTACATTGTTATCATACCAATTCAGTCATTCTTTCCAATCCTACCGGTGGTTCGTTGAAGACCTTCCCAAGTTGAGCAATATCTCTCTTCAATCCTTTCTACGAGAATAAGTAGTATGCCAAATCGGTAGCTTGTCATCAATCTAAATTGGTGAAGGATAAGCATAATGTAATTCTTATTCTTGTTTCATCGAGTAAATTATATTCCTTATTCCAGAGGTTCATCAAAATTCTTGATTTCATTTGTTCATCTTTCTTTCCGAAGTTCCTAATTTTTTCTCGGTTATATCATCTCAAAAGCTCCATCTAAATCATTGCAAGGCTTCACCTTGTGTTGTCAACTTCTCTTTCTTTATATCATCCTTTTGTTTACCAGAGTTCTTCATGGAGGCTCTACATGGTGCTTCGTCAAGGATTCTTTTCATACTTCAATTGTTCTTCAAGATTTCTCTTGAAGTTATGATCCGCTAAGCTATACTCTAAATTAAACAGGGTGCTTAACACATGTTTTGTTTGGAGGGTTCAAGCATTTCTTCATCTTGCATTCCGATGTGCAATTCTTTCTATCTTATCTTTTGAGGTGGTATTATGTCATTCTTGACAATTTCACTTCATGTTTCATGATTCTCATGTTGTCAAGAATGAGGTATTTTAAATCCATCAATCTCTTTGTTGGAGTTATCTTGGGATATATTTCACCTAAAGCCTTCCGTTGGGAATGTTTCTATTTGTGGTGCTTATCAATGTTCCAAGTTATCTCTCTATCATATCGGTGAAGAAGTTTTTCATCTCCTTGGTGCTCTCAAGCAATCAATTGTTTTCCGTGGTGGCATGTATTCACCTCTAAGCTTTGAGTTGTTTCCATAAGCCCACAACAAGCTTATCCTTACCATTGTTGTTTTTCAAACAACTCCGTTCCATCCTACTTCGTAAGGATGCTCTTTCAAATTCATTTATGGTAGGAGATGTTGGTTTCATTCTTCGTTCTATTCATTCCAACTATCTAACTATCATGCATTGTTTTCGGAGGCATTGCGATGTTGCTCTTTTCACCCATCACCTCGTTTTGTGAGGATCGTGTTCTTTTCTTGCTTATCCATTTAACCGGAGTGTTGTATCATCTCTTCAATATCTTTTCATCTCATCAAGTTTTCTTCTCTTTTCTACCGGAGTGCCATCCAAATTCGGTCATTCTTGTTCCTTGGCTATCTAATCATTCTTGTTCCTTGGCTATCTAATCATACCGACGTGGTCATATTCTTTTCATTCGTGAAGCTCTTATTTCCATGTCTTTCAACCTTCAAGTTCTCGTAATACTCCTTGTTCCTCTTTTCTACCAGATTTTTTGCAATCTCGTTCATCTCTGTTGTACTCTTTCTTTAAAATTGCTCAACCTCTCAAGGTTCATGGTTTCACTCGTTCGTCAAAGAAGCAACTTAGTTTTACCTCTTCTCTTCCTCTTCCATTTCTCCCCGGTGCCATCCTAGATCTCGGGACGATATCCTCTTGTAGTGGTGGAGTGTTGTAACGCCCCGAGACCGATGCTCGAGAAGACTTCCATATATTCCGGGTTTCGCCGTGTGTTTCATTTGTGCCTGCCCTTTTATTTTTGCATTGCATCATGTCATCATGCCATCATCTCATAAATCTTTTGCAACTCAACTAAATAAATTGCATAGATCTTTTGATCTATTTAAATCGAGGGAATTCACATGGTGATTTCTCTTTATAACATATCCTCCTAATATTTATGGAGCTATTATAAATATTCCATAAGTTTGGAAATCACCACAACACACTTACAAACAATCCCAATGCCTTTGTTACCTTAATTCTTGGTCTCCAACCTTGCCATATATCCTTTCATCATATTCCGGAGATCCACCAAAAATCTCAACATTTTTGGACCTTCCCAACCCTCACTTCCTATTCAAATCATTTGAATTAAATTCAAATGAGTTTGAATTTACATCTTCCAACCTTGGCTTTTTCTATTTTCTCGGAACAAGCGTATTTTTGTGAGTCCGGGAAAATTACCCCCGTGCGCAAATTGTTTCCTTAACCCTCTCTTTTCTTTTTCTTCTCTCTAATTTGTTTTCTGCTAAAGAAAAATGAGAATGAGAGAGGGAGTGGAGAGCCCAGCAGCCTCCCTCTCCTTTGGGCCGGCCTCCCAAGGCCCATCCGCACCTATCTAACCCTAGCCCCTCACCACGCTCTCTCCCGATCCCCATCTCTCCCTCTCGTCCCTTCCTGCGCCGCCACCCTCACGCTCGCCCGCATCGAGCCAGGGAGAGGAGCTCCTTTCTGCTCGCACCCCCTGGCCGCGTGCCGCCCCTCTCCTCCGAGCATCACCCGGCCTCCCCGTCCTCTCCGTCGCACCAACCCGCCACGACCTCGCCGCCAGCAGCAGCTGCTGCACCCTCTCGCCGACGCCACGCCCGGTCCTCCACCGCGCCCCACCATCGACCTCCCACTCTCGGCGCCCCTTCCTCAACCATGCCTGCTGATGCCGCCATGCCTCGTCGTCGCCACCAACCCGCCTCCGACCTTCCTCGCGCCTGATCTGCTCCGTCCGCCCCGCGCCGGAGCCATCATTCCCGCGTCGCCGCCGTTGCCTCCTGCTGCGCGCCCCGACCTCAAGCTCGTCCACGCGCCTCCATCCATCCCCGGCCATCTTCTGTCGCAGCTCGCGCTCGAGCTCCCTTCCACGACTCTCGGTCACCTTCTTCTGTTGCGACCTCCTGCTCGCCAAGTCCCTGTTCGTCCTCTGCTCGCAGCTCATGGCGGCCTCTGTTCGCTGACCACCAAGACCCGAGGCCCTTTTGTGTTGCTTCACTTTGGATGCGCCAAGTTCCTCTTCAAAGTGTACAACTACATCCGATGTGGATTTCGACAAGTACCACGACGCCCGGAGCCGTCGGATACGTCAAGTTCGACTACATGTAACACCGAGAACGACTACACACTTCGATGCGTCAAGTTCCTCTACGACCCGTGTACGACTACGGGGATTCACCAAGTATACTTCGGATGCGCCAAGTTGGAGGACCACCAAGTTCCTCTACCGATGACTCGAACGACTACGAAACATGTACCACCAACGTCGACCCATGAAGACCCCGTGGACGTCAAGTTCCTTGTCGTGGACCCGAACATCTACGAAACATGAACCACTACTTCCTCTACGACCGCTCCCGAGAACGTCTACTTCCACTATGACCCACGAGTACCACTACTTCCCTCGACGAACTCGAACCGCTCCGTAAACGCTCGCTTCAAAGGTATAACCACCGAGACGATGCCCGTTAACTAATGCATGTGTTGTATGATATGCACTATTTGCACCTTGTCCGAGTTGTTCCTTGCGCGTTCCTCTTTGCCTTGCCGTCGACATGTGGGAACCCAGTTGCCGGGATCACCCCACCATCCTTGCATGACACGCTCCTGACACGTTTTCTTTTGCACCAGTATCTCCATGAGTTATCGGAACTGGAATGTTGCCGTGGCACCATTGCCGTTGTCGTTGCCGTGGCACCCCTTTCGTTTCCGCCACGACGACAAATGCTTCATAATGATCTTGTCAACATTTTCATAAAATTGCTTAAAACTTGCATATGTCATCCGCATCATGATAACAACAATTAAAATGTTTAAAATATTGTTTGTTTAAATTTGCTTAAATGCCATGCTAAAATGATTTATTTCATACCTAAATAACCGTAGCTCGGATTTAAATAAATTATATATGTAATAGGGGTAGAAAAACTCCTAGTTTAACATGGTGCACTTTATTTTGCTGTTTAACAACATTGAAATATGCTTTAGGGCAGAACAGTACCAAATTCGAAATATGCACATGAGGATTTTCCGGAATTGTTGTTTGTTGTTCCGGCCTCATTTAAACTTGCCTAGATAGGTACTTTTCATATGCTTCACCCTTGCCATGTTTAATAACATTAAATATTGTTGGGTACCTAAACGAGAGAGAACTAAATAAGTCATGTGGTGTTTTGTCAATATGCAACTCGTTACATATTGAGCTCCACTTAATTTGTAGTGTTGTTTGTCGCACTTTGCCATGCCATGCCTCATTAAACCGGACATGCATCATACTTGATTATGCATCATGCCATGTTTACGTGATGGTTGTTTACTATGTTGTTTGCTTCTTTCCGGTGTTGCTTCCTCGGGTTAGTTCCGATAACGTTGCGATTGTGAGGATTCGTTCGACTACGTCCGTTTGTCTTCTTCATGGACTCGTTCTTCTTCCTTGCGGGATTTCAGGCAAGATGACCATACCCTCGAAATCACTTCTATCTTTGCTCGCTAGTTGCTCGCTCTTTTGCTATGCCTATGCTGCGATACCTACCACTTGCTTATCATGCCTCCCATATTGTCAAACCAAGCCTCTAACCCACCTTGTCCTAGCAAACCGTTGTTTGGCTATATTACCGCTTTGCTCAGCCCCTCTTATAGCGTTGTTAGTTGCAGGTGAAGATGAAGTTTGTTCCTTGTTGGAACATGGAGATGTTGTTCCTTGTTGGAACATGTTTACTTGTTGGGATATCACAATATATCTTATTTAATTAATGCACCTATATATTTGGTAAAGGGTGGAAGGCTCGGCCTTATGCCTGGTGTTTTGTTCCACTCTTGCCGCCCTAGTTTCCGTCATATCGGTATTATGTTCCCGGATTTTACGTCCCTAACGCGGTCGGGTGATTTATGGGACCCCCTTGACAGTTCGCTTTGAATAAGACTTTTCCAGCAAGGCCCAACATTGGTTTTACATTTGCCTCACCACCACCTACCTTTCCCTTGGGAGTAATTAACCCAAGGGTCATCTTATTTAGCCCCCCCGGGCCAATGCTTGTCTAAGTGTTGGTCCAAACTAGAGCACCGTGCGGGACCGTCCCTTGGCAACTTGGGTTATGTTGGTACCTGTACGCTTAGCTTATCCGGTTGTGGCCTGAGACGAGATACGCGCGGCTACTATCAGGGTGTCGGCACGCCGGGAGGTCTTGCTGGACTTGTTTTATTACTGTCGAAATGTCTTGTAGCCGGGATTCCGAGACTGATCGGGTCTTCCCGGGGAGAAGGAATATCCTTCGTTGATCGTGAGAGCTTATAATGGGCTAAGTTGGGACACCCCTGCAGGGTATTATCTTTGTAAAGTCGTGCCCGCGGTTATGTGGCAGATGGGAATTTGTTAATGTCCGGTTGTAGAAGACCTGAAGTTGATCTTAATTAAAATACACCAACCGTGTGCGTAACCGTGAGTGTCTCTTTTCGGGGTTGGTCGAGAGGAGAACACAGTTTCTGGGTTATGTCTGACGTAAGTAGGGGTTCAGGATCACTTCTTGATCAGAGTTGTTCGACCGTGCTTTTGCCTTCTCTTCTCGCTCTCATTTGCGTATGTTAGCCACCATACATGCTAGTCGCTTGCTGCAGCTCCACCTCATACCTTTTGTCCTATCTTTAAGCTTAAATAGTCTTGATCTCGCGGGTGTGAGATTGCTGAGTCCCCGTGACTCACAGATACTTCCAAAACTAGTTTGCAGGTGCCGATGAAACCGTGCAGGTGACGCACCCGAGCTCAACGAGGAGCTCAATGAAGATCTTGTTCATTGTGTTGTTTCATTTCAGTTGATCAGTAGTGGAGCCCAGTTGGGGTCGATCGGGGATCTGTGTAGCATTTGGGGTAGTCTTCTTTTATTTTGGTTCCGTAGTCAGACCTTGAGTGTAATCTGTATGATGTAAAGCTTTACTCATGTATTGTGTGAAGTGGCGATTGTAAGCCAACTATGTATCTCTTTCCCTTATGTATTACATGGGTTGTGTGAAGATTACCTCACTTGCGACATTGCTTTCAATGCAGTTATGCCTCTAAGTCGTGCTTCGACACGTGGGAGATATAGCCGCATCGAGGGCGTTACAAGTTGGTAATCAGAGCCTTCCCCGACCTTAGGAGCCCCCACTGATTGATCGTTTTTAGCGGCCGAGTTGTGTCTAGAAAAATGTTTTGAGTCATTTAGGAATTATATATCAGAGAGTTTAGGAATTCTTTTTACTTCCCAGTCTCCTCATCGCTCTAGTAAGGCATCCTAACGTAGAGTTTTGACTCTTCTCTTCTCAAATTTCACTAAAAAAATTTTAGGATCACGCGGGTATCTTAGAATCGTTCCGATGGTTTTGTGATGACAACATTGTCTTGGTGCCTCCTGTCAGCAGTGGTTTAGTGGAGGTGTCCCGGGGAGTTGAGCTCTGAGGTGTTGTCGTCATAATTTTATCGTTGCAGTTCTGGAATACCTGAGTTTAGTATGCCAACATCGAAAATCTCTTTTGTACAGTTGTTGGTGAGATAACCCTGATAGCCCAGTACTGAGGCGAGTGCGGGAGTATTGCCATAACTCATATAACGGATGCTTTTCGAAGGTTGAGGTAGACGATTTCCGAGGATTTCTTGGTTATGTGTTGAAGGATGGATACTGCTGGATCTAGGTATTGTTAGTTTGGGTGATATATTTTGTGTCCCCTGTATCCCCAACACCTGATTGCATAACCAGAAAGTTTCGGGAGTTTATAGGTGGGAATTCAAGTAGCTCCTAGATTATCTTTCCTACAGACACATGATACGATATGGGGTCTATCATATGTTTGTTTCCGGCTTATTTCCTGAGCCAAATCCTTTGTTTTGTTTTATTTGTGGTATTCGAGTTGCTTCGATGTCAAGTGTTGATCCATACCTTCCCTAAACGGTGTTCTCATATTGCTATGTGAATACTAATCCTTCTTGATCATCGAGGTTGTCATGTTAATTCTTTTCCAGCCGGTGTGTCCCTCTTCAAGTGGATCCGATCACTTCAACATTCGCAAGATCAATTATCAGTTCTTCTCAACGGTGTTTGCTTCATCCGTTCCAAGTTGTCTTTGTTTTCCCGCCCTCCCACCCTTATTTTCTTCAAGGACTCAGATTTCTTAATCAAGTATCCACCTTATAGATGTGAAGTCTCTTCTTTCTTTTCTTTCAATGCTCTTATCCGGTGATTCTCATGAAGATGCTAAAGGAAGCTTCGAGTTTATCATTCTTCATTCTTTTCTTCTCCGGTGGATTCAATTCAAGCTTTCGGTGTCGATCATACCTTTTTCCTCGTTTCAAATGTTTTCTCGTACCGGTGCACCTCTTAATCATCCACTTCTCGCTATTCAATTGTTCCGGAGTGATGAAGATATCTCAGAAGATTCAAGTTTCCATTCTCAATTCACTCAAGTTCTTTTGAGGTTGTTATCACATTCAAGCCATTTAATTCAACCGATGCAATCTCTCCTTTCAAGCAATCGTTCAACGGTGTTTCTTTTGAGTGGGCCCTAACCCACAGGTCTTTTCCCAGGATCTTACCTGACTCTTCTAATTTTTCCGGAGTTATTCCCAAATTCATTTCAAAGTGTGATGTAAGAATGGATTCCATCAGTCATATGTCTTTCTCCAAAATCTTTCAAATTCTTTTCATCATTGGTTCAACCTTTTCCAATTTTTATTCCGGAGTGCCTCAACAATTCATGGTGGTGTTTCTCGTCATCATTCTCAACATTTGAAGGCCGAAGAAGAGTTTCTCTTAAATCTTGCTCCATTCTCTTCAAGATTCATGGTTCTAGCTTGATGCCATCCTCTCATAATTGTTTTCAATTGTGAGAATTCTTTTCACCCATCCGGAGCAATTCCGGAGTCTTTTCAGTTTGATTCTCCGAAGCCCATTATCTCAGAATTATTCATTCAAGCTTTCAGCTCTCGTTCTCCAAATCTTACCGGTGCATCATTCAATATTCTCTAATCAGTTCATGATCTCTTCGTTCTCATGTATCTAAATCCTAGCAAGCATCTTCGTTCATTTGCTAATTCTTCCCGATGTTTCCTTATCTTTTCTTTGTTCATTTTCAATTTTTATGGTGTTTCGTTCAACATTCCTCTTCCGTTGTTATCATACCAATTCAGTCATTCTTTCCAATCCTACCGGTGGTTCGTTGAAGACCTTCCCAAGTTGAGCAATATCTCTCTTCAATCCTTTCTACGAGAATAAGTAGTATGCCAAATCGGATGCTTGTCATCAATCTAAATTGGTGAAGGATAAGCATAATGTAATTCTTATTCTTGTTTCATCGAGTAAATTCTATTCCTTATTCCGGAGGTTCATCAAAATTCTTGATTTCATTTGTTCATCTTTCTTTCCGAAGTTCCTAATTTTTTCTCGGTTATATCATCTCAAAAGCTCCATCTAAATCATTGCAAGGCTTCACCTTGTGTTGTCAACTTCTCTTTCTTTATATCATCCTTTTGTTTACCAGAGTTCTTCATGGAGGCTCTACATGGTGCTTCGTCAAGGATTCTTTTCATTCTTCAATTGTTCTTCAAGATTTCTCTTGAAGTTATGATCCGCTAAGCTATACTCTAAATTAAACAGGGTGCTTAACACATGTTTTGTTTGGAGGGTTCAAGCATTTCTTCATCTTGCATTCCAATGTGCAATTCTTTCTATCTTATCTTTTGAGGTGGTATTATGTCATTCTTGACAATTTCACTTCATGTTTCATGATTCTCATGTTGTCAAGAATGAGGTATTTTAAATCCACCAATCTCTTTGTTGGAGTTATCTTGGGATATATTTCACCTAAAGCCTTCCGTTGGGAATGTTGCTATTTGTGGTGCTTATCAATGTTCCAAGTTATCTCTCTATCATATCGCTGAAGAAGTTTTTCATCTCTTTGGTGCTCTCAAGCAATCAATTGTTTTCCGTGGTGGCATGTATTCACCTCTAAGCTTTGAGTTGTTTCCATAAGCCCACAACAAGCTTATCGTTACCATTGTTGTTTTTCAAACAACTCCGTTCCATCCTACTTCGTAAGGATGCTCTTTCAAATTCATTTATGGTAGGAGATGTTGGTTTCATTCTTCATTCTATTCATTCCAACTATCTAACTATCATGCATTGTTTTCGGAGGCATTGCGATGTTGCTCTTTTCACCCATCACCTCGTTTTGTGAGGATCGTGTTCTTTTCTTGCTTATCCATTTAACCGGAGTGTTGTATCATCTCTTCAATATCTTTTCATCTCATCAAGTTTTCTTCTCTTTTCTACCGGAGTGCCGTCCAAATTCAGTCATTCTTGTTCCTTGGCTATCTAATCATACCGACGTGGTCATATTCTTTTTGTTCATGAAGCTCTTATTTCCATGCCTTTCAACCTTCAAGTTCTCGTAATACTCCTTGTTCCTCTTTTCTACCGGATTTTTTGCAATCTCGTTCATCTCTGTTGTACTCTTTCTTTAAAATTGCTCAACCTCTCAAGGTTCGTGGTTTCACTCGTTCGTCAAAGAAGCAACTTAGTTTTACCTCTTCTCTTCCTCTTCCATTTCTCTCCGGTGCCATCCTAGATCTCGGGACGAGATCCTCTTGTAGTGGTGGAGTGTTGTAACGCCCCGAGACCGATGCTCGAGAAGACTTCCATATATTCCGGGTTTCGCTCTGTGTTTCATTTGTGCCTGCCCTTTTATTTTTGCATTGCATCATGTCATCATGTCATCATCTCATAAATCTTTTGCAACTCGACTAAATAAATTGCATAGATCTTTTGATCTATTTAAATCGAGGGAATTCACATGGTGATTTCTCTTTATAACATATCCTCCTAATATTTATGGAGCTATTATAAATATTCCATTAGTTTGGAAATCACCACAACACACTTACAAATAATCCCAATGCCTTTGTTACCTTAATTCTTGGTCTCCAACCTTGCCATATATCCTTTCATCATATTCCGGAGATCCACCAAAAATCTCAACATTTTTGGACCTTCCCAACCCTCACTTCCTATTCAAATCATTTGAATTAAATTCAAATGAGTTTGAATTTACATCTTCCAACCTTGGCTTTTTCTATTTTCTCGGAACAAGCGTATTTTTGTGAGTCCGGGAAAATTACCCCCGTGCGCAAATTGTTTCCTTAACCCTCTCTTTCTTTTTTCTTCTCTCTAATTTGTTTTCTGCTAAAGAAAAATGAGAATGAGAGAGGGAGTGGAGAGCACAGCAGCCTCCCTCTCCTTTGGGCCGGCCTTCCAATTCCCATCCGCACCTATCTAACCCTAGCCCCTCACCACGCTCTCTCCCGATCCCCATCTCTCCCTCTTGTCCCTCCCTGCGCCGCCACCCTCACGCTCGCCCGCATCGACCCAGGGAGAGGAGCTCCCTTCTGCTCGCACCCCCTGGCCGCGTGCCGCCCCTCTCCTCCGAGCATCACCCGGCCACCCCGTCCTATGCGTCGCCCCAACCCGCCTTGACCTCACCGCCAGCAGCAGCTGCTGCACCCTCTCGCCGATGCCGCGCCCGGTCCTCCACCGCGCCCCACCTTCGACCTCCCACTCTCGGCGCCCCTTCCTCAACCGTGCCTGCTGATGCCGCCATGCCTCGTCGTCACCACCAACCCGCCTCCGACCTTCCTCGCGCCTGATCTGCTCCGTCCGCCCCGCGCCGGAGCCATCATTCCCGCGCCGCCGCCGTTGCCTCCTGCTGCGCGCCCCGACCTCAAGCTCGTCCGCGCGCCTCCATCCATCCCCGGCCATCTTCTGCCGCAGCTCGCGCTCGAGCTCCCTTCCACGACTCTCGGTCACCTTCTTCTGTTGCGACCTCCTGCTCGCCAAGTCCCTGTTCGTCCTCTGCTCGCAGCTCATGGCGGCCTCTGTTCGCTGACCACCAAGACCCGAGGCCCTTTTGTGTTGCTTCACTTTGGATGTGCCAAGTTCCTCTTCAAAGTGTACAACTACATCCGATGTGGATTTCGACAAGTACCACGACGCCCGGAGCCGTCGGATACGTCATGTTCGACTACATGTAACACCGAGAACGACTACACACTTCGATGCGTCAAGTTCCTCTATGACCCGTGTACGACTACGGGGATTCACCAAGTATCCTTCGGATGCGCCAAGTTGGAGGACCACCAAGTTCCTCTACCGATGACTCGAACGACTACGAAACATGTACCACCAACGTCGACCCATGAAGACCCCGTGGACGTCAAGTTCCTTGTCGTGGCCCCGAACATCTACGAAACATGAACCACTACTTCCTCTACGACCGCTCCCGAGAACGTCTACTTCCACTATGACCCACGAGTACCACTACTTCCCTCGACGAACTCGAACCGCTCCGTAAACGCTCGCTTCAAAGGTATAACCACCGAGACGATGCCCGTTAACGAATGCATGTGTTGTATGATATGCACTGTTTGCACCATGTCCGAGTTGTTCCTTGCGCGTTCCTCTTTGCCTTGCCGTCGACATGTGGGAACCCAGTTGCCGGGATCACCCCACCATCCTTGGATGACACGCTCCTGACACGTTTTCTTTTGCACCAGTATCTCCATGAGTTATCGGAACCGGAATGTTGCCGTGGCACCATTTCCGTTGTCGTTGCCGTGGCACCCCTTTCGTTTCCGCCACGACGACAAATGCTTCATAATGATCTTGTCAACATTTTCATAAAATTGCTTAAAACTTGCATATGTCATCTGCATCATGATAACAACAATTAAAATGTTTAAAATATTGTTTGTTTAAATTTGCTTAAATGCCATGCTAAAATGATTTATTTCATACCTAAATAACTGTAGCTCGGATTTAAATAAATTATATATGTAATAGGGGTAGAAAAACTCCTAGTTTAACATGGTGCACTTTATTTTGCTGTTTAACAACATTAGAATATGCTTTAGGGCAGAACAGTACCAAATTCGAAATATGCACATGAGGATTTTCCGGAATTGTTGTTTGTTGTTCCGGCCTCATTTAAACTTGCCTAGATAGGTAGTTTTCATATGCTTCACCCTTGCCATGTTTAATAACATTAAATATTGTTGGGTACCTACACGAGAGAGAACTAAATAAGTCATGTGGTGTTTTGTCAATATGCAACTCGTTACATATTGAGCTCCACTTAATTTGTAGTGTTGTTTGTCGCACTTTGCCATGCCATGCCTCATTAAACCGGACATGCATCATACTTGATTATGCATCATGCCATGTTTACGTGATGGTTGTTTACTATGTTGTTTGCTTCTTTCCGGTGTTGCTTCTTTGGGTTAGTTCCGATAACATTGCGATTGTGAGGATTCGTTCGACTACGTCCGTTTGTCTTCTTCATGGACTCGTTCTTCTTCCTTGCGGGATTTCAGGCAAGATGACCATACCCTCGAAATCACTTCTATCTTTGCTCGCTAGTTGCTCGCTCTTTTGCTATGCCTATGCTGCGATAGCTACCACTTGCTTATCATGCCTCCCATATTGTCAAACCAAGCCTCTAACCCACCTTGTCCTAGCAAACCGTTGTTTGGCTATGTTACCGCTTTGCTCAGCCCCTCTTATAGCGTTGTTAGTTGCAGGTGAAGATGAAGTTTGTTCCTTGTTGGAACATGGAGATGTTGTTTCTTGTTGGAACATGTTTACTTGTTGGGATTGTTGGGGAACGTAGTAATTTCAAAAAATTTCCTACGCACACGCAAGATCATGGTGATGCATAGCAACGAGAAGGGGGAGTGTCGTCTACGTACCCTCGTAGACCGAAGCGGAAGCGTTGACACAACGTAGGGGAAGTAGTCGAACGTTCTCTTCGCGATCCAACCGATCACAACACCGTTACTCCGGCACCTCCGAGTTCTTGGCACACGTTCAGCTCGATGACGATCCCCAGGCTCCGATCCAGCAAAGCGTCGGGGAAGAGTTCCGTCAGCACGACGGCGTGGTGACGATCTTGATGTGTTACCGGCGCAGGGCTTCGCCTAAGCACTGCAACGATATGACCGAGGTGGAATTTGGTGGAAGGGGGCACCGCACACGGCTAAGGAAAGATCTCAATGATCAATTGTGTGTCTATGGGGTGCCCCCTGCCCCCGTATATAAAGGAGCAAGGGAGGGGGTGGCCGGCCTAGGGTTTGGCGCGCCTGGGTGTGGAGTCCTACTAGGTTTCCAAGTCCTGGTAGGAGTCCACCAAGAGGGGAGGAAGGGAGAAGGAATAGGAGGAGAAGGAAAGGTGGCCGGCCCCCTTTTCCCTAGTCCAATTCGGACCAGAGGGAAGGGGGGGGCGCAGCAGCCTTTTTCCTCTTCCCACTAAAGCCCATCAAGGCCCATTACTTCTCCCGTAATCCCGTAACTCCCCGATACTCCCGAAAATACCCGGATCACTCAGAACCTTTCCGATGTCCGAATATAGTCGTCCAATATATCGATCTTTACGTCTCGACCATTTCGAGACTCCTCGTCATGTCCCCGATCTCATCCGGGACTCCGAACTGCTTCGGTACATCAAAACTCATAAACTCATAATATAACTGTCATCGAAACCTTAAGCGTGCGGACCCTACGGTTCGAGAACAATGTAGACATGACCGAGACACGTCTCCGGTCAATAACCAACAGCGGGACCTGGATGCCCATATTGGCTCCTACATATTCTACGAAGATCTTTATCGGTCAGACCGCATAACAACATACGTTGTTCCCTTTGTCATCGGTATGTTTACTTGCCCGAGATTCGATCGTCGGTATCTAATACCTAGTTCAATCTCGTTACCGTCAAGTCTCTTTACTCGTTCCGTAATACATCATCTCACAACTAACACATTAGTTGCAATGCTTGCAAGGCTTATGTGATGTGCATTACCGAGAGGGCCCAGAGATACCTCTCCGACAATCGGAGTGACAAATCCTAATCTCGAAATACGCCAACCCAACATGTACCTCCGGAGACACCTGTAGAGCACCTTTATAATCACCCAGTTACGTTGTGACGTTTGGTAGCACACAAAGTGTTCCTACGGTAAATGGGAGTTGCATAATCTCATAGTTGAAGGAACATGTATAAGTCATGGATAAAAGCAATAGCAACATAATAAACGATCGGGTGCTATGCTAATGGAATGGGTCATGTCAATCAGATCATTCAACTAATGATGTGATCTCGTTAATCAAATAACAACTCTTTGTTCATGGCTAGGAAACATAACCATCTTTGATTAATGAGCTAGTCAAGTAGAGGCATACTAGTGACACTCTGTTTGTCTATGTATTCACACATGTATTATGTTTCCAGTTAATACAATTCTAGCATGAATAATAAACATTTATCATGATATAAGGAAATAAATAATAACTTTATTATTGCCTCTAGGGCATATTTCCTTCAGTCTCCCACCTGCACTAGAGTCAATAATCTAGTTCACATCGCCATGTGATTTATCAGCAATAGTTCACATCGATATGTGACCAACACCCAAAGGGTTTACTAGATTCAGTAATCTAGTTCACATCGCTATGTGATTAACACCCAAAGAGTACTACGGTGTGATCATGTTTTGCTTGTGAGAGAAGTTTAGTCAACGGGTCTGCCACATTCAGATCCGTTATGTATTTTGCAATTTTCTATGTCTACAATGCTCTGCACGGAGCTACTTTAGCTAATTGCTCCCACTTTCAATATGTATCTAGATTGAGACTTAGAGTCATCTAGATTAGTGTCAAAACTTGCATCGACGTAACCTTTTACGACGAACCTTTTTGTCACATCCATAATCGAGAAACATATCCTTATTCCACTAAGGATAATTTTGACCGCTTGTCCAGTGATCTACTCCTAGATCACTATTGTACTCCCTTGCCAAACTCAGTGGTAGGGTATGCAATAGATCTGGTACACAGCATGGCATACTTTATAGAATCTATGGCTGAGGCATAGGATATGACTTTCATTCTCTTTCTATCATCTGCCGTGGTCGGGCTTTGAGTCTTACTCAATTTCACACCTTGTAACACAGGCAAGAACTCTTTCTTTGACTGTTCCATTTTGAACTACTTCAAAATCTTGTCAAGGTATGTACTCATTGAAAAACTTATCAAGCGTCTTGATCTATCTCTATAGATCTTGATGCTCAATATGTAAGCAGCTTCACCGAAGTCTTTCTTTGAAAAACTCCTCTCAAACATTCCTTTATGCTTTACAGAATAATTCTACATTATTTCCGATCAACAATATGTCATTCACATATACTTATCAGAAATGTTGTAGTGCTCCCACTCACTTTCTTGTAAATACAGGCTTCACCGCAAGTCTGTATAAAACTATATGCTTTGATCAACTCATCAAAGCGTATATTCCAACTCCGAGATGCTTGCACCAGTCCATAGATGGATCGCTGGAGCTTGCATATTTTGTTAACACCTTTAGGATCGACAAAACCTTCTAGTTGCATCGTATACAACTCTTCTTTAATAAATCCATTAAGGAATGTAGTTTTGTTTATCCATTTGCCAGATTTCATAAAATGCGGCAATTGCTAACATGATTCGGACAGACTTAAGCATAGATATGAGTGAGAAACTCTCATCGTAGTCAACACCTTGAACTTGTCGAAAACCTTTTGCGACAATTCTAGCTTTGTAGATAGTAACACTACTATCAGTGTCCGTCTTCCTCTTCAAGATCCATTTATTTTCTTTGGCTTGCCGATCATCGGGCAAATCCATCAAAGTCCATACTTTGTTCTCATACATGGATCTTATCTCAGATTTCATGGCCTCTAACCATTTCGCGGAATCTGGGCTCATCATCGCTTCCTCATAGTTCGCAAGTTCGTCATGGTCTAGTAACATGACTTCCAGAACAGGATTACCGTACCACTCTGGTGCGGATCTCACTCTGGTTTACTTACGAGATTCGGTAGTAACTTGATCTTGAAGTTACATGATCATAATCATTAGCTTCCTTACTAATTGGTGTAGTAGTCACAAGAACAGATTTCTGTGATGAACTACTTTCCAATAAGGGAGAAGGTACAATTACCTTATCAAGTTTTCTACTTTCCTCCCACTCACTTCTTTCGAGAGAAATTCCTTCTCTGGAAAGGATCCATTCTCAGCAACGAATATCTTGCCTTCGGATCTGTGATAGAAGGTGTACCCAACAGTCTCCTTCGGGTACCTATGAAGACACATTTCTCCGATTTGGGTTTGAGCTTATCAGGATGAAACTTTTTCACATAAGCATCGTAACCCCAAACTTTAAGAAACGACAACTTTGGTTTCTTGCCAAACCACAGTTCATATTGTGTCGTCTCAACGGACTTTTAGATGGTGACCCTTTTAACGTGAATGCAGCTGTCTCTAATGCATGATCCCAAAATGATATTGGTAAATCGGTAAGAAACATCATAGATTGTGCTATATCCAATAAAGTACGGTTATGACGTTCGGACACACCATTATGCTGTGGTGTTCCAGGTGGCATGAATTTGTGAAACTATTCCACATTGTTTTAATTGAAGACCAAACTCGTAACTCAAATATTTGTCTCCGCGATCAGATCGTAGAAACCTTATTTTCTTGTCACGATGATTTTCCACTTCACTCTAAAATTCTTTGAACTTTTTAGACTTTATGTTTCATCAAGTAGATATACCCATATCTGCTCAAATCATCTGTGAAGGTTAGAAAATAATGATACTTGTCGCGAGCCTTAATATTCATCAGACCATATACATCAGTATGTATGATTTCCAACAAATCTGTTGCTTGCTCCATTGTTCCGGAGAACGGCGTTTTAGTCATCTTGCCCAAGAGGCATGGTTCGCAAGCATCAAGTGATTCATAATCAAGTGATTCCAAAATCCCATCAGCATGGAGTTTCTTCATGCGCTTTACACCAATATGACCTAAACGGCAGTGCCACAAATAGGTTGCACTATCATTATTAACTTCGCATCTTTTGGTTTCAATATTATGAATATGTGTATCACTACGATCGAGATCCAATGAACTATTTTCATTGGTGTGTATGACCATAGAAGGTTTTATTCATGTAAACAGAACAACAATTGTTCTCTAACTTAAATGAATAACTATATTGCAATTAACATGATCAAATCATATTCATGCTCAACGCAAACACCAAATAACACTTATTTAGTTTCAACACTAATCCCGAAAGTATAGGGAGTGTGTGATGATGATCATATCAATCTTGGAACCACTTCCAACACACATCGTCACCTTGCCTTTTAACTAGTCTTTGTTCATTCTGCAACTCCCGTTTCGAGTTACTAATCTTAGCAACTTGAACTAGTACCAAATACTGAGGGGTTGCTATGAACACTAGTAAAGTACACATCAATAACCTGTATATCAAATATACTTATGTTCACTTTGCCATCCTTCTTATCCGCCAATCACTTGGGGTAGTTCCGCTTCCAGTGACCAGTCCCTTTGCAGTAGAAGCACTTAGTCTCAGGCTTAGGACCAGACTTGGGCTTTTTCACTTGAGCAGCAACTTGCTTGCCGTTCTTCTTGAAGTTCCCCTTCTTTCCTTTTGCCCTTTTCTTGAAACTAGTGATCTTGTCAACCATCAACACTTGATGTTTTTCTTTGATTTCTACCTTCGCTGATTTTAGCATCGCGAAGAGCTTGGGAATATTTTCCGTTATCCCTTGCATACTATAGTTCATCACGAAGTTCTACTAACTTGGTGATGGTGACTAGAGAATTCTGTCAATCACTATCTTATCTGGAAGATTAACTCCCACTTGATTCAAGCGATTGTAGTACCCAGACAATCTGAGCACATGCTCACTAGTTGAGCGATTCTCCTCCATCTTTTAGCTATAGAACTTGTTGGAGACTTCATATCTCTCAACTCGGGTATTTGCTTGAAATATTAACTTCAACTCCTGGAACATCTTGTATGGTCCATGACGTTCAAAACGTCTTTGAAGTCCCGATTCTAAGCCGTTAAGCATGGTGCACTAAACTATTAAGTAGTCATCATATTGAGCTAGCAAAACGTTCATAACGCCTGCATCTGCTCCTGCAATAGGTCCGTCACCTAGCGGTGCATCAAGGACATAATTCTTCTATGCAGCAATGAGGATAAACCTCAGATCACGGATCCAATCCGCATCATTGCTACTGACATTTTTCAACACAATTTTCTCCAGGAACATATCAAAATAAACATAGGGAAGCAACAACGCGAGCTATTGATCTACAACATAGATATGCTAATACTACCAGGACTGATGTTCATGATAATATTAAAGTTCAATTAATCATATTACTTAAGAACTCCCACTTAGATAGACATCCCTCTAATCTTCTAAGTGATCACGTGATCCAAATCAACTAAACCATGTCCGATCATCACGTGAGATGGAGTAGTTTCAATGGTGAACATCATTATGTTGATCATATCTACTATATGATTCACGCTCGACCTTTCGGTCTCCGTGTTCCGAGGTCATATCTTATATGCATAGCTCGTCAAGTATAACCTGAGTATTCCACGTGTGCAAATGTTTTGCACCCGTTGTATTTGAACGTAGAGCCTATCACACCCGATCATCACGTGGTGTCTCAGCACGAAGAACTTTCGCAACGGTGCATACTCAGGGAGAACACTTCTTGATAATTAGTGAGAGATCATCTTATAATGCTACCGTCAATCAAAGCAAGATAAGATGCATAAAAGATAAACATCACATGCAATCAATATAAGTGATATGATATGGCCATCATCATCTCGTGCTTGTGATCTCCATCTTCGAAGCACCGTCATGATCACCATCGTCACCGGCGCGACACCTTGATCTCCATCGTAGCATCGTTGTCGTCTCGCCAATCTTATGCTTCCACGACTATCACTACCGCTTAGTAATAAAGTAAAGCATTACATCGCGATTGCATTGCATACAATAAAGCGACAACCATATGGCTCCTGCCAGTTGCCGATAACTCGGTTACAAAACATGATCATCTCATACAATAAAATTTAGCATCATGTCTTGACCATATCACATCACAACATGCCCTGCAAAAACAAGTTAGACGTCCTCTACTTTGTTGTTGCAAGTTTTACGTGGCTGCTACGGGCTTAAGCAAGAACTCATCTTACCTACGCATCAAAACCACAATGATAGTTTGTCAAATAGACTCCGTTTTAACCTTCTCAAGGACCGGGCGTAGCCACACTCGGTTCAACTAAAGTTGGAGAGACAGTCTTCTGCAAGCCATCTATGTGCAAAGCACGTCGAGGGAACCGGTCTCGCGTAAGCGTACGCGTAAGGTTGGTCCGGATCGTCTCGTCCAACAATACCGCTGAACCAAAGTATGACATGCTGGTAGGCAGTATGACTTGTATCGTCCACAACTCACTTGTGTTCTACTCGTGCAAATAACATCAAACCATAAAAACCTAGGCTCGGATGCCACTGTTGGGGAACGTAGTAATTTCAAAAAAATTCCTACGCACACGCAAGATCATGGTGATGCATAGCAACGAGAAGGGGGAGTGTCGTCTACGTACCCTCGTAGACCGAAGCGGAAGCGTTGACACAACGTAGAGGAAGTAGTCGAACGTTCTCTTCGCGATCCAACCGATCACAGCACCGTTACTCCGGCACCTCCGAGTTCTTGGCACACGTTCAGCTCGATGACGATCCCCGGGCTCCGATCCAGCAAAGCGTCGGGGAAGAGTTCCGTCAGCACGACGGCGTGGTGACGATCTTGATGTGTTACCGGCGCAGGGCTTCGCCTAAGCACTGCAACGATATGACCGAGGTGGAATTTGGTGGAAGGGGGCACCGCACACGGCTAAGGAAAGATCTCAATGATCAATTGTGTGTCTATGGGGTGCCCCCTGCCCCCGTATATAAAGGAGCAAGGGAGGGGGTGGCCGGCCTAGGGTTTGGCGCGCCTGGGTGTGGAGTCCTACTAGGTTTCCAAGTCCTAGTAGGAGTCCACCAAGAGGGGAGGAAGGGAGAAGGAATAGGAGGAGAAGGAAAGGTGGCCGGCCCCCTTTTCCCTAGTCCAATTCGGACCAGAGGGAAGGGGGGGCGCAGCAGCCTTTTTCCTCTTCCCACTAAAGCCCATCAAGGCCCATTACTTCTCCCGTAATCCCGTAACTCCCCGATACTCCCGAAAATACCCGGATCACTCAGAACCTTTCCGATGTCCGAATATAGTCGTCCAATATATCGATCTTTACGTCTCGACCATTTCGAGACTCCTCGTCATGTCCCCGATCTCATCCGGGACTCCGAACTGCTTCGGTACATCAAAACTCATAAACTCATAATATAACTGTCATCGAAACCTTAAGCGTGCGGACCCTACGGTTCGAGAACAATGTAGACATGACCGAGACACGTCTCCGGTCAATAACCAACAGCGGGACCTGGATGCCCATATTGGCTCCTACATATTCTACGAAGATCTTTATCGGTCAGACCGCATAACAACATACGTTGTTCCCTTTGTCATCGGTATGTTTACTTGCCCGAGATTCGATCGTCGGTATCTAATACCTAGTTCAATCTCGTTACCGGCAAGTCTCTTTACTCGTTCCGTAATACATCATCTCACAACTAACACATTAGTTGCAATGCTTGCAAGGCTTATGTGATGTGCATTACCGAGAGGGCCCAGAGATACCTCTCCGACAATCGGAGTGACAAATCCTAATCTCGAAATACGCCAACCCAACATGTACCTCCGGAGACACCTGTAGAGCACCTTTATAATCACCCAGTTACGTTGTGACGTTTGGTAGCACACAAAGTGTTCCTACGGTAAATGGGAGTTGCATAATCTCATAGTTGAAGGAACATGTATAAGTCATGGATAAAAGCAATAGCAACATAATAAACGATCGGGTGCTATGCTAATGGAATGGGTCATGTCAATCAGATCATTCAACTAATGATGTGATCTCGTTAATCAAATAACAACTCTTTGTTCATGGCTAGGAAACATAAACATCTTTGATTAATGAGCTAGTCAAGTAGAGGCATACTAGTGACACTCTGTTTGTCTATGTATTCACACATGTATTATGTTTCCAGTTAATACAATTCTAGCATGAATAATAAACATTTATCATGATATAAGGAAATAAATAATAACTTTATTATTGCCTCTAGGGCATATTTCCTTCAGGGATATCACAATATCTCTTATTTAATTAATGCATCTATATATTTGGTAAAGGGTGGAAGGCTCGACCTTATGCCTGGTGTTTTGTTCCACTCTTGCCGCCCTAGTTTCCGTCATATCGGTATTATGTTCCCGGATTTTGCGTCCCTAACGCGGTCGGGTGATTTATGGGACCCCCTTGACAGTTCGCTTTGAATTAGACTTTTCCAGCAAGGCCCAACATTGGTTTTACATTTGCCTCACCACCACCTACCTTTCCCTTGGGAGTAATTAACCCAAGGGTCATCTTATTTAGCCCCCCCGGGCCAATGCTTGTCTAAGTGTTGGTCCAAACTAGAGCACCGTGCGGGACCGTCCCTTGGCAACTTGGGTTATGTTGGTACCTGTACGCTTAGCTTATCCGGTCGTGGCCTAAGACGAGATACGCGCGGCTACTATCAGGGTGTCGGCACGCCGGGAGGTCTTGCTGGACTTGTTTTATTACTGTCGAAATGTCTTGTAGCCGGGATTCCGTGACTGATCGGGTCTTCCCGGGGAGAAGGAATATCCTTCGTTGATCGCGAGAGCTTATAATGGGCTAAGTTGGGACACCCCTGCAGGGTATTATCTTTGGAAAGCCGTGCCCGCGGTTATGTGGCAGATGGGAATTTGTTAATGTCCGGTTGTAGAAGACCTGAAGTTGATCTTAATTAAAATACACCAACCGTGTGCGTAACCGTGAGTGTCTCTTTTCGGGGTTGATCGAGAGGAGAACACGGTTTCTGGGTTATGTCTGACGTAAGTAGGGGTTCAGGATCAGTTCTTGATCATAGTTGTTCGACCGTGCTTTTGCTTTCTCTTCTCGCTCTCATTTGCGTATGTTAGCCACCATATGTGCTAGTCGCTTGCTGCAGCTCCACCTCATACCTTTTGTCCTACCTTTAAGCTTAAATAGTCTTGATCTCGCGGGTGTGAGATTGCTGAGTCCCCGTGACTCACAGATACTTCCAAAACCAGTTTGCAGGTGCCGATGAAACCGTGCAGGTGACGCACCCGAGCTCAAGGAGGAGCTCGATGAAGATCTTGTTCATTGTGTTGTTTCATTTCAGTTGATCAGTAGTGGAGCCCAGTTGGGGTCGATCGGGGATCTGTGTAGCATTTGGGGTAGTCTTCTTTTATTTTGGTTCCGTAGTCGGACCTTGAGTGTAATCTGTATGATGTAAAGCTTTACTCATGTATTGTGTGAAGTGGCGATTGTAAGCCAACTATGTATCTCTTTCCCTTATGTATTACATGGGTTGTGTGAAGATTACCTCACTTGTGACATTGCTTTCAATGCGGTTATGCCTTTAAGTCGTGCTTCGACACGTGGGAAATATAGCCGCATCGAGGGCGTTACAAGTTGGTAATCAGAGCCTTCCCTGACCTTAGGAGCCCCCACTGATTGATCGTTTTTAGCGGCCGAGTTGTGTCTAGAAAAATGTTTTGAGTCATTTAGGAATTATATATCAGAGAGTTTAGGAATTATTTTTACTTCCCAGTCTCCTCATCGCTCTGGTAAGGCATCCTGACGTAGAGTTTTGACTCTTCTCTTCTCAAATTTCACTAAAAAAAATTTAGGATCACGCGGGTATCTTAGAATCGTTACGATGGTTTTGTGATGACAACATTGTCTTGGTGCCTCCTGTCAGCAGGGGTTTAGTGGAGGTGTCCCGGGGAGTTGAGCTCTGAGGTGTTGTCGTCAAAATTTTATCATTGCAGTTCTTGAATACCTGAGTTTAGTATGCCGACATCGAAAATCTCTTTTGTACAGTTGTTGGTGAGATAACCCTGATAGCCCAGTACTGAGGCGAGTGCGGGAGTATTGCCATAACTCGTATAACAGATGCTTTTCGAAGGTTGAGGTAGACGATTTCCGAGGATTTCTTGGTTATGTGTTGAAGGATGGATGTAGCTGGATCTAGGTATTGTTAGTTTGGGTGATATATTTTGTGTCCCCTGTATCCCCAACACCTGATTGCATAACCAGAAAGTTTCGGGAGTTTATAGGTGGGAATTCAAGTAGCTCCTAGATTATCTTTCCTACAGACACATGATGCGATATGGGGTCTATCATATGTTTGTTTCCGGCTTATTTCCTGAGCCAAATCATTTGTTTTGTTTTATTTGTGGTATTCGAGTTGCTTCGATGTCTAGTGTTGATCCATACCTTCCCTAAACGGTGTTCTCATATTGCTATGTGAATACTAATCCTTCTTGATCATCGAGGTTGTCATGTTAATTCTTTTCCAGCCGGTGTGTCCCTCTTCAAGTGGATCCGATCACTTCAACATTCGCAAGATCAATTATCAGTTCTTCTCAACGGTGTTTGCTTCATCCGTTCCAAGTTGTCTTTGTTTTCCCGCCCTCCCACCCTTATTTTCTTCAAGGACTCAGATTTCTTAATCAATTGTCCACCTTATAGATGTGAAGTCTCTTCTTTCTTTTCTTTCAATGCTCTTATCCGGTGATTCTCATGAAGATGCTAAAGGAAGCTTCGAGTTTATCATTCTTCATTCTTTTCTTCTCCGGTGGATTCAATTCAAGCTTTCGGTGTCGATCATACCTTTTTCCTCGTTTCAAATGTTTTCTCGTACCGGTGCACCTCTTAATCATCCACTTCTCGCTATTCAATTGTTCCGGAGTGATGAAGATCTCTCAGAAGATTCAAGTTTCCATTCTCAATTCACTCAAGTTCTTTTGAGGTTGTTATCTCATTCAAGCCATTTAATTCAACCGATGCAATCTCTCCTTTCAAGCAATCGTTCAACGGTGTTTCTTTTGAGTGGGCCCTAACCCACAGGTCTTTTCCCAGGATCTTACCTGACTCTTCTAATTTTTCCGGAGTTATTCCCAAATTCATTTCAAAGTGTGATGTAAGAATGGATTCCATCAGTCATATGTCTTTCTCCAAAATCTTTCAAATTCTTTTAATCATTGGTTCAACCTTTTCCAATTTTTATTCCAGAGTGCCTCAACAATTCATGGTGGTGTTTCTCGTCATCATTCTCAACATTTGAAGGCCGAAGAAGAGTTTCTCTTAAATCTTGCTCCATTCTCTTCAAGATTCATGGTTCTAGCTTGATGCCATCCTCTCATAATTGTTTTCAATTGTGAGAATTCTTTTCACCCATCTGGAGCAATTCATGAGTCTTTTCAGTTTGATTCTCCGGAGCCCATTATCTCAGAATTATTCATTCAAGCTTTCAGCTCTCGTTCTCCAAATCTTACCGGTGCATCATTCAATATTCTCTAATCAGTTCATGATCTCTTCGTTCTCATGTATCTAAATCCTAGCAAGCATCTTCGTTCATTTGCTAATTCTTCCCGATGTTTCCTTATCTTTTCTTTGTTCATTTTCAATTTTACGGTGTTTCGTTCAACATTCCTCTTCCGTTGTTATCATACCAATTCAGTCATTCTTTCCAATCCTACCGGTGGTTCGTTGAAGACCTTCCCAAGTTGAGCAATATCTCTCTTCAATCCTTTCTACGAGAATAAGTAGTATGCCAAATCCGTTTCTTGTCATCAATCTAAATTGGTGAAGGATAAGCATAATGTAATTCTTATTCTTGTTTCATCGAGTAAATTCTATTCCTTATTCCGGAGGTTCATCAAAATTCTTGATTTCATTTGTTCATCTTTCTTTCCGAAGTTCCTAATTTTTTCTCGGTTATATCATCTCAAAAGCTCCATCTAAATCATTGCAAGGCTTCACCTTGTGTTGTCAACTTCTCTTTCTTTATATCATCCTTTTGTTTACCAGAGTTCTTCATGGAGGCTCTACATGGTGCTTCGTCAAGGATTCTTTTCATTCTTCAATTGTTCTTCAAGATTTCTCTTGAAGTTATGATCCGCTAAGCTATACTCTCAATTAAACAGGGTGCTTAACACATGTTTTGTTTGGAGGGTTCAAGCATTTCTTCATCTTGCATTCCGATGTGCAATTCTTTCTATCTTATCTTTTGAGGTGGTATTATGTCATTCTTGACAATTTCACTTCATGTTTCATGATTCTCATGTTGTCAAGAGTGAGGTATTTTAAATCCATCAATCTCTTTGTTGGAGTTATCTTGGGATATATTTCACCTAAAGCCTTCCGTTGGGAATGTTGCTATTTGTGGTGCTTATCAATGTTCCAAGTTATCTCTCTATCATATCGGTGAAGAAGTTTTTCATCTCTTTGGTGCTCTCAAGCAATCAATTGTTTTCCATAGTGGCATGTATTCACCTCTAAGCTTTGAGTTGTTTCCATAGGCCCACAACAAGCTTATCCTTACCATTGTTGTTTTTCAAACAACTCCGTTCCATCCTACTTCGTAAGGATGCTCTTTCAAATTCATTTATGGTAGGAGATGTTGGTTTCATTCTTCGTTCTATTCATTCCAACTATCTAACTATCATGCATTGTTTTCGGAGGCATTGCGATGTTGCTCTTTTCACCCATCACCTCGTTTTGTGAGGATCGTGTTCTTTTCTTGCTTATCCATTTAACTGGAGTGTTGTATCATCTCTTCAATATCTTTTCATCTCATCAAGTTTTCTTCTCTTTTCTACTGGAGTGCCATCCAAATTCGGTCATTCTTGTTCCTTGGCTATCTAATCATACCGACGTGGTCATATTCTTTTCGTTCGTGAAGCTCTTATTTCCATGTCTTTCAACCTTCAAGTTCTCGTAATACTCCTTGTTCCTCTTTTCTACCGGATTTTTTGCAATCTCGTTCATCTCTGTTGTACTCTTTCTTTAAAATTGCTCAACCTCTCAAGGTTCGTGGTTTCACTCGTTCGTCAAAGAAGCAACTTAGTTTTACCTCTTCTCTTCCTCTTCCATTTCTCTCCGGTGCCATCCTAGATCTCGGGACGAGATCCTCTTGTAGTGGTAGAGTGTTGTAACGCCCCGAGACCGATGCTCGAGAAGACTTCCATATATTCCGGGTTTCGCTGTGTGTTTCATTTGTGCCTGCCCTTTTATTTTTGCATTGCATCATGTCATCATGCCATCATCTCATAAATCTTTTGCAACTCAACTAAATAAATTGCATAGATCTTTTGATCTATTTAAATCGAGGGAATTCACATGGTGATTTCTCTTTATAACATATCCTCCTAATATTTATGGAGCTATTATAAATATTCCATTAGTTTGGAAATCACCACAACACACTTACAAATAATCCCAATGCCTTTGTTACCTTAATTCTTGGTCTCCAACCTTGCCATATATCCTTTCATCATATTCCGGAGATCCACCAAAAATCTCAACATTTTTGGACCTTCCCAACCCTCACTTCCTATTCAAATCATTTGAATTAAATTCAAATGAGTTTGAATTTACATCTTCCAACCTTGGTGTCGGGGCGGACGGGGTCCCCCCGCGAGGCCGGAGCCCCTTTCGTTGTCCGGTGAGGGGGGCGGACGGAGCACAGAGAGCAGATCGAGGCGGGCACACGGGCGGTTTACCCAGGTTCGGGCCGCGATGGACGCGTAAAACCCTACTCCTGCTTAGTTGTATTGAACTGGGGAGCTCGGGAGCTTGGAGAGCTAGCTGCACCGAGCGTATGGCTGTCTGGATCCGAATCTCCCGGGACCTTCCGGAACCCCCCCTACGTTGCACACGGGCCTCCTTTTATAGCGCAAAGGGGTCACCGACAGGTGTCAACGTAAGAGAAAGGGGTAAAAGTGTAAAAGGGGTGGTAGTTGTAATAGTGCGGGAACGGTGGCGCTACAGTGCGGCACAGTGTTATCATACCTACTTCTGACGGTAGGGGACAAGGGCATTAAATGCCCGTCACGGTCGCCCGGACAGCACCGAGGCGGACCGTTAGGTGCGCCACCGTTCGCCACGATGGCGGCTGCATGCCGCCGCATGCCCCAGGCTGCGCGGTGCCTCGCCACGTGCCCTCGGGGGAAGCCCCGGGGCGACGCGTGGGCGGGCGAGCTGGAGCGCAGTCTTGAGGTGGCGATCTTGCCGCGGCAAGTGGCTTGCCGCGGGGGTCGTCTTCCTGTGCCTGATAGCGTGCCAGCTATCAGGCCTTGCCGGGGCGCTTGGCGCGCCACGGCGGGCTTCTCTTGTGGTGCCTGGGTTCGGCCTTCCCGACAAGCTCCTCTTGTCGGGGGTTCGATCTTCTGTCTCGTATACTTTGTTCTTGGATGGCCTTACATGGGCCCAGTCGTCCCGGCAAGCTCCTCTTGCCGGGGTCTTGCCTTCTTGGCCCGGCAAGCTCCTCTTGCCGGGGGCCTTGTCTCCTTGGCCCGGCAAGCTCCTCTTGCCGGGGGCCTTGTCTTGAATGCTTGGTCTTCTCTTGGCGCTTCCGGGGCGGGCCTCGCCGCAGGGTGCTACGACTGCCCGTGCACAAGTCTGGGGTACTAAGGTACCCCTACTTTAGTACACCGACAGGAGCCCCCGGGCCTGGGCCACACACGGTGCCGAGCGTCGTTGGGCCAGGCCCTAACGGTGCACGGGCACGCATGGCCTTGGTCGCGCTGCTCCTTAACTCCGCATCCGCCGCGCCTTCCCCAGGCGGCGCGCGCTTACCGCGGCGCCGTGGGGGGGCGAAAACGCCCATTCCCTCCTTAAGTGGAGGGAGGTGCGGAGGCGCGGCTCAATAAATGAACGGGGGTGGGGCGCGGTTTTCGAGGCGTCCGTTCCCCATAGTTACGGGATGGGGAGAGGTCGTCCCACCCGTCGCCTCGGTTCTGCGCGCCCACCACGCGGTCCTCATGCACTCGGAGTCGCGGCGGCGGAGGCAGGGAGTCGGTCCGGCGCGGGCCGATGCAGTGGGTCGGCCCCAGTTGCCTGCCCTTCCTCCGCTTCTATTGGAGGAGCGGGGCGGCCGCGGTCCCACTCCGCTCCTTTATAAGGAGCGAAAGGGGGCGACGGAAATACGCACTCCACCTCCTTCCTCCTTCTGCTTCTGGTTTCCTCCCCCCATCTGTGATGGAGGGGGGGAACCCTGGTTCTTCTTCGGTTGCCGCGAGGGTGTCTGCTCGGCAACGCGCCTCTCCTCCCCTTGCGCCCGCGGCGGCGGAGCCGATCGTCGGGGGAAGAGGGAGAGGGCGAGGTCGCGGACGAGGTCGTGGACGGGGCCGAGGCGCTCGGGGCGGACGGATTGGTGCGTCGCCCTTGCCCCCGCCAGCGGCTCCGTTCCTTCCCGCGGTCCATCTCGGGGACGACCCCCGTGAGTTCATTATCAGGCTGCGCCGGGCGCCTCGTCGCCACCTCCGGCTTCCCGCTCCATTCGCGAACGTGTTGGAGGTGGAGCGACCTGAGACGCTAAACCTGCGCATGAGGGGCTGCGGGATCAGTGGGACGCGAGTCCACGTCGAGTCCCGAGCCCCCGGCGTGGTGTGTCTGGGCCGCGGGTGCAAGACGTTCGCCCGGATACACAGCTTGACGGAGGGGTTCACCCTCCACTTCAAGCTAGTGGGGGAGGACCTCCTCTCCGTCAAGGCCTTCTGGGGCTTCGGTATCCGGGCCCGGTGCTGCGAAGATAGCTCCTCCGACAGCGAAGGCTCCTCCTCGAGCGAGAGTGACGAGGAGGGGAGCGACAGCGACGACGAGGGGAGCAGCCGCCGGGATGACGGGTACGACTAGGCGTCGGCCGCAGTTCCGTGTGGCGCCGGCGGCCCCATCGACCGCGCCGGGCTTCGTGAACTCCCCGGGGTCGTCTCCTTGGGCGACTGGCGTAGGGGGGGGCTGCTGAGGAGGATAGAGGGCGGACGTCGAAGGCCGCGAAGTCGGAGTACGGGCCGACTTCGACAGCTGGCTGACGCTCCGGTGCCTCGTGTTCCAGATGCGCCCCAGACGCCGCCATCACCCTTGCTCTCGGTGACGACCGCCGGGGTCTTCTCTTCGGCCCGGCAAGCTCCTCTTGCCGGGGGCTTGATCTCCTCAGGCGGCCGGAGTGGCGAGGCTGCGGAAGAGGAAGAGGCTGGCGGCAAGGCCGCTGCCTCATCTTCCAGCTCTGCCTCCGGCGCCTCCGTCTTCTTCAGCCTCCGCAGACCCCCGGGCGGAGCCCCCGGATCTTCTCTTGGTGCCTTCTGCCACCCGTAGCTCATCTAGGTGCCCCTTTCGCCCTCTTCGCCTACTTGCCCTACCTCCTGAGGAGAGAGACAAGAAAGGGATTACGGGCACCTTATCTCTTTTCAGCTAGTAAGCCTTCGGGCCTTAGTTGCGTTTAAGCCTTGTAATCCCTCTTTTCATGTTTTTCATTCTCTCTGAACTGTACCTGAGTGGAATGTTTTTAATGAAAAGGGGATGTTTGCCGGATTATCTGTCTCGCGGGTGGAAACCGCGGTAGGGAACGAATCCTTTACATCGTTAGGATAGACAGTTTCTCGCCCGGCAATACGCCCAGCCGATCCCCCGCACTGCTCGACCTTTCTCACGCCTTTGGCGGAGGCGGGGAGCAGGTGGGTTCCGGCCCCTCGCTTCCCTCCCCCTTGCTGCCGCGGCTGCTATCGAAACGGGCCCCAGGAACGCGCTCTGGGGCTTGCCGCTAAGAGAGCACGGTAGCTTTTCGGGAGGGAAAGAGGTTTTCAGATTCCACAGTCCATAAGAGAATGCATGATGAGGGGTGCAAAAACTTATCTGGGGTTGCGGCCCCCGGCGACTCTGGCCCGCCGGGGGGCAGGTGTTGGCTCGTCCTTCTCCTCTTCCTTGTCCTCGAGCGGCCCGGCAAGGACATTCAATTCCTGCGAGCCAAAAGGGGAAGGATGGGAAAAAGACGCGGACTCGACCTCTAAGTTAGGGGTTAGCGACTGTTAGGAACTGACAACCCTAACCAAGGACGAGACTCTGACTCAGCATGCATGCTAAAATCTAGGGCGCCAGCGCTTCTTTATCTTCGGCCAGGGGCTTCGCCTGGCTTTGTACGAGGGCTTAAATGCAACATCGGCAAGGCCTGCACAAACCGGTGGTTGCCGGAGCGGATCACGGCAACCGCGCCTTATGGGCGAAACTTGCGAAGATGCTCTATGTTCCCAGGAGTTGCTCACTGGTAGGCCCTCTTCGGTCTTGAGGCGGACAGCGCCGGGCCTCGCGACTCGTCTCACCCGATAAGGGCCTTCCTGCTTCGGCGTCGACTTGTTATAATTCTTGGCCGACTGAACGTGCCTAAGAACAAGGTCGCCTAACAGGGCAACTTTATCTGGTGCCAGGGGCTTCGCCTGGCTTTGTACAAGGGGTTACATGCAGCAGCGGCAAGGCCTGTACAAACCGATGGTTGCCAGAGCGGATCACGGCAACCGCGCCTAGCGGGCGGAACTTGCGAAGATGCTCTATATTCCCAGGAGTTGCTCACTGGTAGGCCCTCTTCGGTCTTGAGGCGGACAGCGCCGGGCCTCGCGACTCGTTCCACCCGACAAGGGCCTTCCTGCTTCGGCGTCAACTTGTTATGATTCTTGGCCGACTGAACGTGCCTAAGAACAAGGTCGCCTAACAGGGCAACTTTATCTGGTGCCAGGGGCTTCGCCTGGCTTTGTACAAGGGGTTACATGCAACAGCGGCAAGGCCTGTACAAACCGATGGTTGCCGGAGCGGGTCACGGCAACCGCGCCTCATGGGTGAAACTTGCGAAGATGCTCTATGTTCCAGGAGTTGCTCACTGGTACGCCTTCTTCGGTCTCGAGGCGGACAGCGCCAGGCCTCGTGACTCGTCTCACCCGATAAGGTCCTTCCCACTTTGGCGTCAACTTGTTGGAATTCTTGGCCGACTGAGTGCGCCGAAGAACAAGGTCGCCCTCTTCGAGACTCCTGGCCTTGACCTTGCGGCTATGGTAGCGACGCAAGGCTTGCTGGTATCGAGCAGCTCGTACCGCGGCCTGGAGACGTCCTTCCTCAAGGAGCAGCGCGTCATCTTGGCGCAGCCGCTCTTGCTCGAGCTCGTCATAAGCGAGCACCCGAGGAGATCCGTATACGAGTTCCGTGGGGATAACTGCTTCCGCTCCATAGACTAGAGCAAAAGGTGTCTGTCCGGTGGCTCGACTTGGTGTCGTCCTGATTGACCAAAGAGCCGCCGGCAGCTCCTCAATCCAATTTCTTCCGCACTTGTGCAGCCTGTCGAAGGTCCTGGTCTTGAGTCCGCGCAACACTTCAGCGTTGGCCCTTTCTGCTTGACCGTTGCTCCTGGGGTGAGCAACCGAAGCGAAACAGACCTTGGCGCCGAGATCCTGGGCGTATTGCATGAAGGCGCGACTTGTAAATTGTGTCCCGTTGTCGGTGATGACTCTGTTGGGGATTCCGAAACGGCAGACGATCGACCGGAAGAACTTGACTGCTGACTGCGCGGTTACCTTCCTCACTGGCTCCACTTCTGGCCACTTCGTGAACTTGTCGATTGCAACGTACAAGTACTCGAAGCCCCCGACGGCTCGGGGAAAAGGGCCGAGGATATCGAGCCCCCAGACCGAGAAGGGCCAGGACAAAGGGATTGTTTGGAGAGCTTGAGCTGGCTGATGAATCTGTTTTGCATGGAACTGGCACGCTTCACACTTGGTTACTAGTGCAGTTGCATCTTGGAGGGCTTCTTGCCAGAAGAACCCTTGCCGGAAGGCTTTCCCGACAAGTGCTCTTGCGCCAATGTGATGGCCGCACATGCCTCCGTGTATCTCTGCCAACAGCTCCTGTCCGTCTTCCCTGGAGATGCACTTCAATCTGACACCGTTGAGTCTCCTTCTGTACAGCTCGTTGTCCACGAACTGGTACATACTTGACTGCCTGGTGATCTTTTCCACCTCTTCTGGGTCGTCGGGAAGTTCTCCAGTTTGCAGAAAACGGACGATCTGCCGCGCCCATGCCGGAGCCCGGGGCTCGACGGCAAGGACTAAAGGCATGAAGGCCGCTGCGGGGACCCCGGCTTCTACGGCAAGAACCTCTGGTTCAGCCGGAGCCGGTGATCCCCCGGCAAGCTTGCCGGGGCAAAGCTTGTCGGGAACCCCCGCTTCAACTGGACGGACCCTCGGACCCGCAGGAGCGGACTGTTCCTCAGCGTTCAGACTGCTGATCAGCTCGCTGGAGCAAGGCTTACCGGGGATACCGGCTTCGACTGGACGGATCCTGGGATCCGCAGGAGCGGGCTGTCCCCCGGCGTTCTGGTTGTTGATCTTGGGGACCTTGGTGGCGGTCTCAGGGAGGTCCGCCTGCGAGTAGTCGCCGGAGACCAACTTCCTTTTCTTGGACTGCCCAACTGATGGCGTAACGGATGGTTGAGTCAGCTTGAGCAAGAAGGTCCCTGGTTCCACAGGTAACTTCAACGAAGCACACTTCGAAAGGCCGTCTGCTATCTCGTTCTGAGCTCTCGCGACGTGCTCCATTTGCAGCCCTTCAAAGTGTTCTTCCAGCTTCCTCACTTCATCTACGTAAGCTTCCATCAGAGGGCTCTGGTAGCTCTTGTTGACTTGCCGGACCACCAGTTGAGAGTCTCCCCGCACGATCAGCTTTCTGATCCCAAGTTCGGCCGCAATCCTGAGGCCGGCGAGCAAGCCTTCATACTCAGCAGTATTGTTGGTAGCTTGCTCTCTTGGGAAGTGCATCTGGATAACATACTTGAGGTGCTCTCCGGTGGGCGCGATGAGTACCACGCCAGCACCGGCGCCTTGCAGCGAAAAGGCACCATCGAAGTACATTACCCACTCGCTTGTTGCTCCTTGTACGGGCGCGCTTGTTTCTTGGCCTTCTTCATCTGGCGTCGGGGTCCACTCAGCTATGAATTCTGCCAAAGCTCGGCTCTGTATGGTTGAGGTACTTTCAAACTTGAGCCCAAAGCTCGACAGCTCCAGTGCCCACTCGACGATCCTGCCTGTTGCCTCTGGATTGTGCAATATCCTCCTCAGCGGAAAGCGAGTGACCACTGTTATCTCATGCGCTTGGAAGTAATGGCGCAGCTTTCTCGAGGCCATGAGGAGGCCGAAAAGCAGTTTCTGCACCCCGGAGTATCTTGATCTAGCCCCCTGCAAGAGGGAACTTACAAAATACACCGGGCGCTGCACCATCTTCTTCCGCGCTCCATCCTGTTCCTGCGCAGGGTGGCCCTTGTCGGGGCCAGAGCTTGCTGGAGCAGCCCCCCGCTCGTCGCTGGACTCGCTTGTAGGTGGTATAGGCTCCTCGTCGGCCTCCCTCTCCGCCACTAACGCAGCACTAACCACCTGGTTGGTTGCCGCTAGGTATAGCAACAACTTCTCCTGTGGCCTAGGTGCGACAAGTATTGGAGTGGAGGATAGGTACCTTTTCAAATCTTGCAGCGCTGCCTCCGCTTCTGGAGTCCACTGCATGGGGCCTGCCTTCTTCAAGATTTTAAAGAAGGGCAGGGCGCGTTCTGCAGACCTTGAAATGAACCGACTGAGGGCGGCCACACAACCTGCAAGCTTTCTGACGTCCTTGACGCGCTCTGGGGCTTCGATCTGCTCGATGGCTTTGATCTTGTCGGGATTAGCTTCAATCCCCCTCTGTGACACAAAGAACCCGAGAAGCTTGCCGGAGGGGACTCCGAAAACGCACTTCTCGGGGTTCAGCTTGAGCTGTATCTTGCGCAGGTTCTGAAATGTCTCTTCCAGATCTTGGACCAGGGTTTCCTTGCTCCTGCTCTTCACCACGATGTCATCCATGTAGGCCTCCACGTTCCTATGGATCTGCGGCTCGAAAGCAGAGTGTACTACCCTTGCAAACGTCGATCCCGCATTCTTCAGTCCGAACGGCATGCGTATGAAGCAATAGGTGCCGCACGGAGTGATAAATGTGGTCTTCTCTTCATCTTCCTTGGCCATAAAGACTTGGTGATAGCCTGAATATGCATCAAGAAAAGAGAGTAGCTCACATCCGGCAGTGGAGTCAACAATCTGGTCAATGCGCGGCAAGGGAAATGGATCTTTGGGACATGCTTTATTCACGTCGGTGAAGTCTATGCACAGTCTCCACTTCCCATTGGCTTTGCGCACGACGACCGGATTGGCCAGCCACGTTGGATGGATCACACCTCTCACTAGGCCTGCTGCCTCTAGCTTCTTGATCTCTTCGCTGATGAATTCTTGGCGCTCCACGGCTTGCTTTCTCACTTTCTGCTTGACGGGTCGCGCGTGAGGACAGACAGCGAGCTTGTGCTCAATCACCCTCCTGGGAACACCGGGGATGTCGGACGGTTGCCATGCAAACACGTCGTCATTCGCCCGCAGGAAGGCGACGAGCGCGCTTTCCTATTTGCTGTCGAGCGTGGCACTGATGGTGAAGGTACCGCCAGTGCCGTCCTCCTTGGCGGACACCTTCTTGGTCGCCGGAGGAGCGGTCATTCCCTTCCTGTACTTGCCGGCGGAGCTCGATGGAACGTCCTCGACGGCGGCGCGGCACTCCGAAGAGGTGCGGTTGCCGGAGTGGGCCCCAGAGCACTTACCGGGCTTGGTCTTTGTCTTCTTCCCCCCGGGGGCTTCAGCGGCAAGTGTGTCCTTCTCTGCCGCGGCTGCTACATCCCGGTAGATCTTGTCGGCGCAGATAAGCGCATCCTTTTTGTCGCCATGGACAGTGATGACGCTTATCGGCCCCGGCATCTTGAGTACGTTGTAGGCGTGGTGGGAAGCCGCCATGAACTTGGCGAGAGCGGGACGGCCGAGGATCCCATTGTATGGTAACGGGATATCGGCGACGTCGAACGTGATTCGCTCAGTCCTGAAGTTAAGCTCGCCGCCAAAGGTCACTGGTAGAGTAATCTTCCCCTTGGGCTTGCTCCTCCCCGGGTTGATTCCTTGGAAGGATCCGGTCTCTTCGAGCTCGCCGTCTGGGATCTGGAGTTTCTTGATCACAGCGGAGGAGATCAAGTTCAGCCCGGCCCCGCCGTCTACCAACATTTTGGTGACCTTGAGGTTGCGGATGGTGGGTGAGACCAGCATCGGCAAGCACCCGACCGCGGTTGTGCGGTCGGGGTGATCCTCAAGATCGAAAATGATGGGCGTGCTGGACCATTTGAGGAGCCTGCGCGACTCCACGGGCGGCTCTGCTGCGTTCACCTCTCGCGCCCACCGCTTAAGCTGGCGGTGGGAGGTGTGCAGAGAGGCGCCGCCGTCAACGCATAGGACCTCCGTGGCCTTCTGGAACTCCTGCTCGCTGTTATCTTCGTCTTCCACGTCTTCGTCGTCGTCTTCTTCATCCTCGTCGCGGCCCCGGGGAGGCCGATCGCCTTGCCGCTGCTTGGTCTTGCCGCGGCGTCCTCCCCGTCCGACGGGCGGCCGCTTCTTGCTTGGTTCGCCACCCCCACCCTGGGCCTTCCCCTTGTCGCGCCTCTCGTACTCCGCCTTCTGCTGCACGACGAGGTACTCGATGCTCTTGCAGTTGGAGAGATCGTGGCCCTTGGTGCGGTGGATCTTGCAGTATTGCTTGTCGGAGCCGTCCTGCTTGTCGGCTGCCGCCACGGGGGCAGGCTCCTTGCCGGAGCCGCCGGCCTGCGTTTGCTTGGCGGGAGCCTCCATGCCGGACCCCTCGACGGCAAGCACCTCTTTCCTGTTCTTCCTCCTATTATTCCGCCGCTGGCTTCTCCTCGCCGGGGCGGTGTCGTCACTGTCGCTTTCTCCCGCGCCAGCATCCTCCCCAGGGAGCCTCCTCCCCTCCTCCGCGCGCGCGCACTTGTCAGCCAAGGCATATAGCTCGCTGACGTCCCGGATCCTGGTCATGGCCATCTCTTCACGCATGCGGCGGTTACGCACGTTCTGGTGGAACGCGCTGATAACCGCGGCAGGGTGAACGTCGGGGATGTTGCGATGCACGCGGCTGAAGCGCTGGATGTACTTGCGCAGGGGTTCTCCTTCCTTCTGGGCTAGGATGTGGAGGTCGCTATCCTGGCCATGAGGTTTGTGGCCGCCTGTGAAGGCGCCAACAAACTGATGGCAAAGATCCGCCCAGGAAGAAATGGAGCCTTCCGGCAAGTGCATAAGCCACGAACGAACGTTCGGCTTAAGCACGAGCGGGAAGTAGTTCGCCAATATCCTCTCGTCGCGCCCCCCGGCAGCTTGCACAGCGATTGTGTAGATGCTGAGAAACTCCGAGGGGTGCGTCCTGCCGTCGTACTTCTCCGGTACGTCGGGCTTGAAGTTCTTCGTGCTGGGCCACCGGACGCGCCGCAGCTCGCGGGTGAACGCAGGGCAACCTACCGCGTACGGTAGGTCACCTGGTTCACCGGGCGTGTGCGCGTCGGCAGCGTTCCCAGCCCGCTGGTCTAATTGCCGCCGAGTTTCTCGGCGGCGCTCAATCCTTGTTCGAGCGTCTTCTTGCTGCCGCTCGTCGAGGACTTGGCGCTGGTCCCGGCGAGTCCGCGGGTCCGACGACGCTGTGGAGCCGTCGTCGGCGTTGTTCCAGCGGGGCGGCGTCTTCTGCTTCTGCGCCGGGGAGTGCATGGTGGTTGCACCTCCGGCGGTCTTGTCGCCGCCGGCCTTCGTCTTCTCGACCTGCCGGGGCCGTGAGGTCGCCGGCCGCTGCGGAGTGTCGTTGTTGGCGAAGGCGATCAGGCTCTGGATGGTGGCCCTCCAGCTTTCGGCTTTGCCAGCCGCTGGAGGGTAGTCGAGGAGCAGTTGCGCTCTCGCGAGCGCTTCTGCCGGAGTGGAGGGGAGCGGGGGCGAGTGGCGCGAGGAGCGGGATACGCTCGGACTCCTAACAATGTTAGAAAGAGCGGGGTCCCTCCCCGGCGCCTTCGCCTTGCCCGTGTCCGGACGGGGGCCCGTGGCGTCCCGTGAACCTCCTGTTTGCCCTTGATCCAGCAAGCGGATGCCACCTCCCGTGGCATGGCGCTGCTGGGTCGTCGTTTGAAGGGACGGATGCGGCGCGTCCTCGGAGGCCGAGGCTCGGTCGTCCGCCCTGTTCTTGGATTTGGTGGCACCGCGAGTGTTCTCGCTGGTGGCCACCCCTCCGACGGCGTCTCCCCCGCCCACCGTTGGCTCCGGTAGCGGTGGGAGTGACGCGGACGGGCCCGCGGCCTCCGAGGCCTTCTTCTTCGGGGCCATGGTGTTGATGAAGCTAGCGAGTTCGGAGAAACTGGCGAAGAGCGCGCTCGCGCGAATGCAGGATCTGATCCGCACAACCTCGACGCGCACCCCCTACCTGGCGCGCCAAAGATGTCGGGGCGGACGGGGTCCCCCCGCGAGCACCTATGGGGCCGGAGCCCCTTTCGTTGTCCGGTGAGGGGGGCGGAGGGAGCACAGAGAGCAGATCGAGGCGGGCACACGGGCGGTTTACCCAGGTTCGGGCCGCGATGGACGCGTAAAACCCTACTCCTGCTTAGTTGTATTGAACTGGGGAGCTCGAGAGCTTGGAGAGCTAGCTGCACCGAGCGTATGGCTGTCTGGATCCGAATCTCCCGGGACCTTCCGGAACCCCCCCTACGTTGCACACGGGCCTCCTTTTATAGCGCAAAGGGGTCACCGACAGGTGTCAACGTAAGAGAAAGGGGTAAAAGTGTAAAAGGGGTGGTAGTTGTAATAGTGCGGGAACGGTGGCGCTACAGTGCGGCACAGTGTTATCATACCTACTTCTGACGGTAGGGGACAAGGGCATTAAATGCCCGTCACGGTCGCCCGGACAGCACCGAGGCGGACCGTTAGGTGCGCCACCGTTCGCCACGATGGCGGCTGCATGCCGCCGCATGCCCCAGGCTGCGCGGTGCCTCGCCACGTGCCCTCGGGGGAAGCCCCGGGGCGACGCGTGGGCGGGCGAGCTGGAGCGCAGTCTTGAGGTGGCGATCTTGCCGCGGCAAGTGGCTTGCCGCGGGGGTCGTCTTCCTGTGCCTGATAGCGTGCCAGCTATCAGGCCTTGCCGGGGCGCTTGGCGCGCCACGGCGGGCTTCTCTTGTGGTGCCTGGGTTCGGCCTTCCCGACAAGCTCCTCTTGTCGGGGGTTCGATCTTCTGTCTCGTATACTTTGTTCTTGGATGGCCTTACATGGGCCCAGTCGTCCCGGCAAGCTCCTCTTGCCGGGGTCTTGCCTTCTTGGCCCGGCAAGCTCCTCTTGCCGGGGGCCTTGTCTCCTTGGCCCGGCAAGCTCCTCTTGCCGGGGGCCTTGTCTTGAATGCTTGGTCTTCTCTTGGCGCTTCCGGGGCGGGCCTCGCCGCAGGGTGCTACGACTGCCCGTGCACAAGTCTGGGGTACTAAGGTACCCCTACTTTAGTACACCGACACTTGGCTTTTTCTATTTTCTCGGAAAAAGCGTATTTTTGTGAGTCCGGGAAAATTACCCCCGTGCGCAAATTGTTTCCTTAACCCTCTCTTTCTTTTTTCTTCTCTCTAATTTGTTTTCTGCTAAAGAAAAATGAGAATGAGAGAGGGAGTGGAGAGCCCAGCAGCCTCCCTCTCCTTTGGGCCGGCCTCCCAAGGCCCATCCGCACCTATCTAACCCTAGCCCCTCACCACGCTCTCTCCCGATCCCCATCTCTCCCTCTCGTCCCTCCCTGCGCTGCCACCCTCACGCTCGCCCGCATCGACCCAGGGAGAGGAGCTCCCTTCTGCTCGCACCCCCTGGCTGCATGCCGCCCCTCTCCTCCGAGCATCACCCGGCCTCCCCGTCCTCTGCGTCGCCCCAACCCGCCTCGACCTCGCCGCCAGCAGCAGCTGCTGCACCCTCTCGCCGATGCCGCGCCCGGTCCTCCACCGCGCCCCACCTTCGACCTCCCACTCTCGGCGCCCCTTCCTCAACCGTGCCTGCTGATGCCGCCATGCCTCGTCGTCGCCACCAACCCGCCTCCGACCTTCCTCGCGCCTGATCTGCTCCGTCCGCCCCGCGCCGGAGCCATCATTCCCGCGCCGCCGCCGTTGCCTCCTGCTGCGCGCCCTGACCTCAAGCTCGTCCGCGTGCCTCCATCCATCCCCGGCCATCTTCTGCCGCAGCTCGCGCTCGAGCTCCCTTCCAGGACTCTCGGTCACCTTCTTCTGTTGCGACTGTTGGGGAACGTAGTAATTTCAAAAAAATTCCTACGCACACGCAAGATCATGGTGATGCATAGCAACGAGAGGGGAGAGTGTTGTCTACATACCCTTGTAGACCGAAAGCGGAAGCGTTATATCAACGCGGTTGATGTAGTCGTACGTCTTCACGATCTGACCGATCCAAGCACCGTTACTCCGGCACCTTCGAGTTCTTGGCACACGTTCAGCTCGATGACGATCCCCGGGCTCCGATCTAGCAAAGCGTCGGGGAGGAATTTCGTCAGCACGACGGCGTGGTGACGATCTTGATGTTCTACTGTCGCAGGGCTTCGCCTAAGCACCGCTACAATATGACCGAGGTGGAATATGGTGGAGGGGGGCACCGCACACGGCTAAGGAACGATCACGAAGATCAACTTGTGTGTCCATGGGATGCCCCCTGCCTCAGTATATAAAGGATGGAGGAGGAGGAGGCCGGCCAAGGCTATTGGTGCGGCCAGGATGGGAGTCCTACTAGGACTCCAAGTCCTAGTAGGAGTCCATCAAGAGGGGAGGAAGGGAGAAGGAAGTGGAGGAGTAGGAAAGGTGGCCGGCCCCCCTTTCCCTAGTCCAATTCGGACTAGAGGGGAGGGGGGGCGCAGCAGCCTTTTTCCTCTTCCCACTAAAGCCCATCAAGGCCCATTACTTCTCCCGTAATCCCATAACTCCCCGATACTCCCGAAAATACCCGAATCACTCAGAACATTTCCGATGTCCGAATATAGTCGTCCAATATATCGATCTTTACGTCTCGACCATTTCGAGACTCCTCGTCATGTTCCCGATCTCATCCGGGACTCCGAACTCCTTCGGTACATCAAAACTCATAAACTCATAATATAACTGTCATCGAAACCTTAAGCGTGCGGACCCTACGGTTCGAGAACAATGTAGACATGACCGAGACACGTCTCCGGTCAATAACCAATAGTGGGACCTGGATGCCCATATTGGCTCCTACATATTCTACGAAGATCTTTATCGGTCAGACCGCATAACAACATACGTTGTTCCCTTTGTCATCGGTATGTTACTTGCCCGAGATTCGATCGTCGGTATCTTAATACCTAGTTCAATCTCGTTACTGGCAAGTCTCTTTACTCGTTCTGTAATACATCATCTCGCAACTAACTCATTAGTTGCAATGCTTGCAAGGCTTATGTGATGTGCATTACCGAGAGGGCCCAGAGATACCTCACCGACAATCGGAGTGACAAATCCTAATCTTGAAATACGCCAACCCAACATGTACCTTTGGAGACACCTGTAGTACTCCTTTATAATCACCCAGTTACGTTGTGACTTTTGGTAGCACCCAAAGTGTTCCTCCGGCAAACGGGAGTTGCATAATCTCATAGTCAAAGGAACATGTATAAGTCATGAAGAAAGCAATAGCAACATACTAAACGATCGGGTGCTAAGCTAATGAAATGGGTCATGTCAATCAGATCATTCAACTAATGATGTGACCCCGCTAATCAAATAACAACTCTTTGTCCATGGTTAGGAAACATAACCATCTTTGATTAACGAGCTAGTCAAGTAGAGGCATACTAGTGACACTCTGTTTGTTTATGTATTCACACATGTATTATGTTTCCGGATAATACAATTCTAGCATGAATAATAAACATTTATCATGATATATAAGGAAATAAATAATAACTTTATTATTGCCTCTAGGGCATATTTCCTTCAGTCTCCCACTTGCACTAGAGTCAATAATCTAGTTCACATCACCATGTGATTTACCAGCAATACTTCACATCACCATGTGATTAACACCCATAGTTCACATCGATATGTGATCAACACCCAAAGGGTTTACTAGAGTCAGTAATCTAGTTCACATCGCTATGTGATTAACACCCAAAGAGTACTAAGGTGTGATCATGTTTTGCTTGTGAGAGAAGCTTAGTCAACGGGTCTGCCAAAATTCAGATCCGTATGTATTTTGCAACTTTCTATGTCTACAATGCTCTGCACGGAGCTACTTTAGTTAATTGCTCCCACTTTCAATATGTATCTAGATTGAGACTTAGAGTCATCCAGATTAGTGTCAAAACTTGCATCGACGTAACCTTTTATGATGAACCTTTTTGTCACGTCCATAATCGAGAAACATATCCTTATTCCACTAAGGATAATTTTGACCGCTGTCCAGTGATCTACTCCTAGATCATTATTGTACTCCCTTGCCAAAATCAGTGTAGGTTATACAATAGATCTGGTACATAGCATGGCATACTTTATAGAACCTATGGCCAAGGCATAGGGAATGTCTTTCATTCTCTTTCTATCTTCTGCCGTGGTCGGGTTTTGAGTCTTACTCAATTTCACACCTTGTAACACACGCAAGAACTCTTTCTTTGACTGTTCCATTTTGAACTACTTCAAAATCTTGTCAAGGTATGTACTCATTGAAAACTTATCAAGCGATTTGATCTATCTCTATAGATCTTGATGCTCAATATGTAAGCAGCTTCACTGAGGTCTTTCTTCGAAAAACTCCTTTCAAATACTCGTTTATGCTTTGCAGAATAATTCTACATTATTTCCGATCAACAATATGTCATTCACATATACTTATCAGAAATGATGTAGTGCTCCCACTCAACTTTTTGTAAATACAGGCTTCACCGCAAGTCTGTATAAAACCATATGCTTTGATCAACTTATCAAAGCGTATATTCCAACTCCGAGATGCTTGCACCAGTCCATAGATGGATCGCTGGAGCTTGCATATTTTGTTAACACCTTTAGGATTGACAAAACCTTCTGGTTGCATCATATACAACTCTTCTTTAAGAAATCCATTAAGGATTGCAATTTTGTTATCCATTTGCCAGATTTCAGAAAATGCGGCAATTGCTAACATGATTCGGACAGACTTAAGCATAGATACGAGTGAGAAACTCTCATCATAGTCAACACCTTGAACTTGTCGAAAACCTTTTGCGACAATTCTAGCTTTGTAGATAGTAACACTACTATCAGCGTCCGTCTTCCTCTTGAAGATCCATTTATTCTTAATTGCTTGCCGAACATCGGGCAAGTCAATCAAAGTCCAAACTTTGTTCTCATACATGGATCATATCTCAGATTTCATGGCCTCAAACCATTTCGCGGAATCTGGGCTCATCATGGCTTCCTCATAGTTCGCAAGTTCATCATGGTCTAGTAACATGACTTCCAGAACAGGATTACCGTACCACTCTGGTGCGGATCTCACTCTGGTTTACTTACGAGATTCGGTAGTAACTTGATCTTGAAGTTACATGATCATTATCATTAGCTTCCTTAGTAATTGGTGTAGTAGTCACAAGAACAGATTCCTGTGATGAACTACTTTCCAATAAGGGAGAATGTACAATTACCTTATCAAGTTTTCTACTTTCCTCCCACTCACTTCTTTCGAGAGACTCCTTCTCTGGAAAGGATCCATTCTCAGCAACGAAGATCTTGCCTTCGGATCTGTGATAGAAGGTGTACCCAACTGTCTTCTTTGGGTATCCTATGAAGACATATTTCTCCGATTTGGGTTTGAGCTTATCAGGATGAAACTTTTTCATATAAGCATCACAACCCCAAACTTTAAGACAAGACAACTTTGGTTTCTTGCCAAACCATAGTTCATACGGTGTCGTCTCAACGGACTTAGATGGTGCCCTTTTAAACGTGAATGCAGCTGTCTCTAATGCATGATCCCAAAACGATATTGGTAAATCGGTAAGAAACATCATAGATTGTACGATATCCAATAAAGTACGGTTATGCCGTTCGGACACACCATTATGCTGTGGTGTTCCAGGTGGCATGAGTTTGTGAAACTATTCCACATTGTTTTAATTGAAGACCAAACTCGTAACTCAAATATTTGTCTCCGTGATCAGATCGTAGAAACTTTATTTTCTTGTCACGATGATTTTCTACTTCACTCTGAAATTCTTTGAACTTTTCAAATGTTTCAGACTTATGTTTCATCAAGTAGATATACCCATATCTGCTCAAATCATCTGTGAAGGTCAGAAAATAATGATACTTGTCGCGAGCCTTAATATTCATCGGACCACATACATCAGTATGTATGATTTCCAACAAATCTGTTGCTCACTCCATTGTTCCGGAGAACGGAGTCTTAGTCATCTTGCCCATGAGGCATGGTTCGCAAGCATCAAGTGATTCATAATCAAGTGATTCCAAAATTCCATCAGCATGGAGTTTCTTCATGCGCTTTACACCAATATGACCTAGATGGTACTGCCACAAATAGGTTCTATCATTATTAACTTTGCATCTTTTGGCTTCAATATTATGATTATGTGTATCACTACGATCGAGATCCAACGAACTATTTTCATTGGGTGTATGACCATTGAAGGTTCTATTCATGTAAGTAGAACAACAATTGTTCTCTAACTTAAATGAATAACCGTATTGCAATAGACATGATCAAATCATATTTATGCTCAACGCAAACACCAAATAACACTTATTTAGTTTCAACATTAATCCCGAAAGTATAGTGAGTGTGCGATGATGATCATATCAATCTTGGAACTACTTCCAACACACATCGTCAATTCACCCTTAACTAGTCTCTGTTTATTCTGCAACTCCCGTTTCAAGTTACTAATCTTAGCAACTGAACTAGTACCAAATACTGAGGGGTTGCTATGAACACTAGTAAAGTACACATCAATAACATGTATATCAAATATAATTATGTTCACTTTTCCATCCTTCTTATCCGCCAATCACTTGGGGTAGTTCCGCTTCTAGTGACCAGTTCCTTTGCAGTAGAAGCACTTAGTCTCAAGCTTAGGACCTGACTTGGGCTTTTCACTTGAGCAGCAACTTGCTTGCCGTTCTTCTCGAAGTTCCCCTTCTTCCCTTTGCCCTTTTCTTGAAACTAGTGATCTTGTCAACCATCAACACTTGATGTTTTTCTTTGATTTCTACCTTCGCCGATTTTAGCATCGCGAAGAGCTTGGGAATATTTTCCGTTATCCCTTGCATATTATAGTTCATCACGAAATTCTACTAACTTGGTGATGGTGACTAGAGAATTCTGTCAATCACTATCTTATCTGGAAGATTAACTCCCACTTGATTCAAGCGATTGTAGTACCTAGACAATCTGAGCACATGCTCACTAGTTGAGCGATTCTCCTCCATCTTTTAGCTATAGAACTTGTTGGAGACTTCATATCTCTCAACTCGGGTATTTGCTTGAAATATTAACTTCAACTCCTGGAACATCTCATATGGTCCACGACGTTCAAAACGTCTTTGAAGTCCCGATTCTAAGCCGTTAAGCATGGTGCACTAAACTATGAAGTAATCATCATATTGAGCTAGCCGAACGTTCATAACGTCTGCATCTGCTCCTGCAATAGGTCCGTCACCTAGCGGTGCATCAAGGACATAATTCTTCTGTGCAGCAATGAGGATAAACCTCAGATCACGGATCCAATCCGCATCATTGCTACTAACATTTTTCAACACAATTTTCTCTAGGAACATATCAAAATAAACACAGGGAAGCAACAACGCGAGTTATTGATCTACAACATAGATATGCTAATACTACCAGGACTAAGTTCATGATAAATTAAAGTTCAATTAATCATATTACTTAAGAACTCCCACTTAGATAGACATCCCTCTAATCCTCAAAGTGATCACGTGATCCAAATCAACTAAACCATAACCGATCATCACGTGAAATGGAGTAGTTTTCAATGGTGAACATCACTATGTTGATCATATCTACTATATGATTCACGCTCGACCTTTCGGTCTCCGTGTTCCGAGGCCATATCTGCATATGCTTGGCTCGTCAAGTATAACCTGAGTATTCTGCGTGTGCAACTGTTTTGCACCCGTTGTATTTGAACGTAGAGCCTATCACACCCGATCATCACGTGGTGTCTCAGCACGAAGAACTTTTGCAACGGTGCATACTCAGGGAGAACACTTCTTGATAATTTAGTGAGAGATCATCTTATAATGCTACCGTCAATCAAAGCAAGATAAGATGCATAAAAAGATAAACATCACATGCAATCAATATAAGTGATTATGATATGGTCATCATCATCGTGTGCTTGTGATCTCCATCTCTGAAGCATCGTCATGATCACCATCGTCACCGGTGCGACACCTTGATCTCCATCATAGCATCGTTGTCGTCTCGCCAATCTTATGCTTCCACGACTATCACTACCGCTTAGTAATAAAGTAAAGCATTACATCGCGATTGCATTGCATACAGTAAAGCGACAACCATATGGCTCCTGCCAGTTGCCGATAACTCGGTTACAAAACATGATCATCTCATACAATAAAATTTAGCATCATGTCTTGACCATATCACATCACAACATGCCCTGCAAAAACAAGTTAGACGTCCTATACTTTGTTGTTGCAAGTTTTATGTGGCTGCTACGGGCTTAAGCAAGAACTCATCTTACCTACGCATCAAAACCACAACGATAGTTTGTCAAATAGACTCCGTTTTAACCTTCTCAAGGACCGGGCGTAGCCACACTCGGTTCAACTAAAGTTGGAGAGACAGTCTTCCGCAAGCCATCTATGTGCAAAGCACGTCGAGGGAACCGGTCTCGCGTAAGACTACGCGTAAGGTTGGTCCGGATCGTCTCGTCCAACAATACCGCCGAACCAAAGTATGACATGCTGGTAGGCAGTATGACTTATATCGCCCACAACTCACTTGTGTTCTACTCGTGCAAATAACATCAAACCATAAAACCAGGCTCTGATGCCACTGTTGGGGAACGTAGTAATTTCAAAAAATTTCCTACGCACACGCAAGATCATGGTGATGCATAGCAACAAGAGGGGAGAGTGTTGTCTACGTACCCTTGTAGACCGAAAGCGGAAGCGTTATATCAACGCGGTTGATGTAGTCGTACGTCTTCATGATCCGATCGATCCAAGCACCGTTACTCCAGCACCTCCGAGTTCTTGGCACACGTTCAGCTCGATGACGATCCCCGGGCTCCGATCCAGCAAAGCGTCGGGGAGGAGTTTCGTCAGCACGACGGCGTGGTGACGATCTTGATGTTCTACTATCGCAGGGCTTCGCCTAAGCACCGCTACAATATGACCGAGGTGGAATATGGTGGAGGGGGGCACCGCACACGGCTAAGGAACGATCACGAAGATCAACTTGTGTGTCCATGGGGTGCCCCCTGCCTCAGTATATAAAGGATGGAGGAGGAGGAGGCCGGCCAAGGCTATTGGTGCGGCCAGGATGGGAGTCCTACTAGGACTCCAAGTCCTAGTAGGAGTCCATCAAGAGGGGAGGAAGGGAGAAGGAAGTGGAGGAGTAGGAAAGGTGGCCGGCCCCCCTTTCCCTAGTCCAATTCGGACTAGAGGGGAGGGGGGGCGCAGCAGCCTTTTTCCTCTTCCCACTAAAGCCCATCAAGGCCCATTACTTTTCCCGTAATCCTGTAACTCCCCGATACTCCCGAAAATACCCGAATCACTCAGAACCTTTCCGATGTCCGAATATAGTCGTCCAATATATCGATCTTTACGTCTTGACCATTTCGAGACTCCTCGTCATGTCCCCGATCTCATCCGGGACTCCGAACTCCTTCGGTACATCAAAAATCATAAACTCATAATATAACTGTCATCGAAACCTTAAGCGTGCAGACCCTACGGTTCGAGAACAATGTAGACATGACCGAGACACGTCTCCGGTCAATAACCAATAGTGGGACCTGGATGCCCATATTGGCTCCTACATATTCTACGAAGATCTTTATCGGTCAGACCGCATAACAACATACGTTGTTCCCTTTGTCATCGGTATGTTACTTGCCCGAGATTCGATCGTCGGTATCTTAATACCTAGTTCAATCTCGTTACTGGCAAGTCTCTTTACTCGTTCTGTAATACATCATCTCGCAACTAACTCATTAGTTGCAATGCTTGCAAGGCTTATGTGATGTGCATTACCGAGAGGGCCCAGAGATACCTCTCCGACAGTCGGAGTGACAAATCCTAATCTTGAAATACGCCAACCCAACATCTACCGTTGGAGACACCTGTAGTACTCCTTTATAATCACCCAGTTACGTTGTGACGTTTGGTAGCACCCAAAGTGTTCCTCCGGCAAACGGGAGTTGCATAATCTCATAGTCAAAGGAACATGTATAAGTCATGAAGAAAGCAATAGCAACATACTAAACGATCGGGTGCTAAGCTAATGAAATGGGTCATGTCAATCAGATCATTCAACTAATGATGTGACCCCGTTAATCAAATAACAACTCTTTGTCCATGGTTAGGAAACATAACCATCTTTGATTAACGAGCTAGTCAAGTAGAGGCATACTAGTGACACTCTATTTGTTTATGTATTCACACATGTATTATGTTTCCGGATAATACAATTCTAGCATGAATAATAAACATTTATCATGATATATAAGGAAATAAATAATAACTTTATTAGTGCCTCTAGGGCATATTTCCTTCAGCGACCTCCTGCTCGCCAAGTCCCTGTTCGTCCTCTGCTCGCAGCTCATGGCGGCCTCTGTTCGCTGACCACCAAGACCCGAGGCCCTTTTGTGTTGCTTCACTTTGGATGCGCCAAGTTCCTCTTCAAAGTGTACAACTACATCCGATGTGGATTTCGACAAGTACCACGACGCCCGGAGCCGTCGGATACGTCAAGTTCGACTACATGTAACACCGAGAACGACTACACACTTCGATGCGTCAAGTTCCTCTATGACCCGTGTACGACTACGGGGATTCACCAAGTATCCTTCGGATGCGCCAAGTTGGAGGACCACCAAGTTCCTCTACCGATGACTCGAATGACTACGAAACATGTACCACCAACATCGACCCATGAAGACCCCGTGGACGTCAAGTTCCTTGTCGTGGCCCCGAACATCTACGAAACATGAACCACTACTTCCTCTACGACCGCTCCCGAGAACGTCTACTTCCACTACGACCCACGAGTACCACTACTTCCCTCGACGAATTCGAACCGCTCCGTAAACGCTCGCTTCAAAGGTATAACCACCGAGACGATGCCCGTTAACGAATGCATGTGTTGTATGATATGCACTGTTTGCACCAAGTCCGAGTTGTTCCTTGTGCGTTCCTCTTTGCCTTGCCGTCGACATGTGGGAACCCAGTTGCCGGGATCACCCCACCATCCTTGCATGACACGCTCCTGACACGTTTTCTTTTGCACCAGTATCTCCATGAGTTATCGGAACCGGAATGTTGCCGTGGCACCATTTCCGTTGTCGTTGCCGTGGCACCCCTTTCGTTTCCGCCACGACGACAAATGCTTCATAATGATCTTGTCAACATTTTCATAAAATTGCTTAAAACTTGCATATGTCATCCGCATCATGATAACAACAATTAAAATGTTTAAAATATTGTTTGTTTAAATTTTCTTAAATACCATGCTAAAATGATTTATTTCATACCTAAATAACCGTAGCTCGGATTTAAATAAATTATATATGTAATGTCACGACCGGTTTTCCAATAAAATATTTATTGAGAAACCAATCTATAGAAATCTAGTTTGAGATAAAACCACCTCACTGGCAGACAAACTTTTGATACAATAAGCCAGTAGCATAAATATATTACAGGGTTGAGCTGACGATACTCAACAATTTATTACAAGCGTGCCAATAATTATACATAAAGGCGATTAATGACACAAGGGAGTGGTGGCATACTACTGGCTCGCAAATAAGGTAGAGGTGGAGTAACACAGTGGGAGTGGTTATGGGATTCTCAAACTAACATCCCATAGAGCGTCGAGGTGAAGCTCGATGCATTTATTAGGGTAGCGGAAGCGGATAAGAAACAGTGACCAACTCCAAGGTTGCACGAGACTGACTAGGATTCGCTATCGAACTCTTCATCCATGAGATCACCTTCGTCAGCATCTGGCCAAATCAACAAGCCAGTGAGTACTTTGAAAGTACTCGCAAGACAGTTCGGACGTAAGATATAACAAATGCCAACATGAAACACATGGATAAGCTAACCAGTACGATCAGACATAGAGGTGATAATGCTGGGTGCCAAACGAGTGTCTGAAAGACTCCTCGAGCGGGAAAAATGCGGAATAATAATACTGGTGCCAAACGAGTGTCTGAAAGACTCCTCGAGCGGGAAAAATGCGGAATAATAATACTGGTGCCAAACGAGTGTCTGAAAGACTCCTCGAGCGGAAAATGCGGAATAATAATAATGGTGCCAAACGAGTGTCTGAAAGACTCCTCGAGCGGAAAATGTGGAATAATAATAATGGTGCCAAACGAGTGTCTGAAAGACTCCTCGAGCGGAAAATGCGGAATAATAATAATGCCACAGTCGGGCGTCTGAGCGACACCACATAAAGGGCTTTTAAAAGAAATGCCACAGTCGGGCGTCTGAGCGACACCATATAAAGGGCTTTTAAAAGAAATGCCACAGTCGGGCGTCTGAGCGACACCACATAAAGGGCTTTTAAAAGAAATGCCACAGTCGGGCGTCTGAGCGACACCACATAAAGGGCTTTTGACTGATAATGAAATAATATATCACAATGAATATATTTAACTCATGGAGAATAACGGGTTAGTACATCCACAAGGATAAACATTTAACCGGTCTTAGTGCCCATGTGTCCCACCGGGTAATCTGTCACCAAACTGGCACATGACTGTAAGCAGGAAACATGGAAACAGATAATATGATTTTAAGGGTATAGAGCTCTGCAGAGTTTGTACAAAAAATTTCCCACAGTCGACGGATTTCAGTAGTCACTAGGACTAGTTCCGTTACGGTATTTCAGAAGAAAACACGGCAATCCAGTACACACCCATCCAACTCTTCGATGCCAGGAATCACCCTCAACATCGTCCAAGAAAAACTATTGAGACGGGGAGATCACAATCTCGAATAGCATGGGATCAAATTTACATACGCGCGCTCTAAGGGGTGCCCCCCTCTCGGTCCCAACCGGAAACACCCATGCCCCCTGACCGGATGCCTGGCTTTAATCCAGGGCCATGGAACCAGCATCCCGGCCTCTCCTTTTTGGTGTGTACCAAGAAAGCAGTTTGCGACTTACTAAACCATATCCCTTTCGGGAAACATGTGGTAGTACAGGGAAAGGGAATGGATATGAACCAACCGATACGGGTTGGTACTGAAGATAACTTGCATGGCCTAAGACTGGCATGCTACAACACTGCCATCTTACCCATCTTCATGCCAACACATGGCCTTACATACTCACGTCCATCGACGTGTGAAATCATCGGGCTTACTTGCTCCAACAATGCATAATGAACGGTTCATCGGTATGCTCCACACATGCCATGAAACTATCTACATGCAAACATGCCAATACACTCATCATATCAAAAGTTCGAACATGCTTGCCTGGTTCAGAGTAGTCGGAGCCTAGCTCGGTGAAGTTCGCGGCCCCGTCACCTCCGTCGGTATCTACGGTACAGAGAAAACATACGCGCTAACGTGAATACCGAGAGGTGCAGAAAGAGTATTGCAAATATTATTCCAATAAATCTGATAAAAAACTAGACAAAATTTTGAAGAGAACAGAAAAAGAATCAATCAGAAACATGCTTCTGATAAAAAGTTATAAAGGTTTTTGCCCAGGGACTCATCTGTAATAAAACAGAAACTTCCCAGGGTTCTAACTGAGAAAACAGAAAACGGTTCGTTTGGAAATGCGGAAGCGCAACAGAGAAAGCGTATTTTGCCCGAAGGCGTCAACAGAAAACGTTTCGCAAATAAAAGAACAGAGGCTGACATGCGGGGTCCGCATGTCAGGTTTGAAAAGGCTCGCCGGCGCCCGAAGACGGCGGTGGACGCCGGCGTCGAACTACGGCGAATTAGGAGAAACGGAGGGTACCAAGAGCTTCGGTGTCTTCTTCCGCGTCGGTGGGTGGTGGACTCGTCCAACAGGGAGCACCACGTCAATGGCGACACTAACTCCGGCGGACGGTGGTTCGGGTGAGGATGGGGAACTTCGGTGGAGGGCTGCAAGCTTCAAATTGAAGTGCGGGTCAGAAAGAGGGATGCGTGGAGAAGCTACTGGCAGGAGAATGGAGGTGGAGGAGCACACACGGGGGCGAATCGGGCTGGATCCAGTGGCGGGTCGCGGCGGTCGGAGTCGAGGAAGGAGACCTCCTCGGGGCCCTTCCAGGGGCCTGGCGTGCTCTAGGGGGAGTGCATGGCTAGTGGGTGCTCGAGCTGAAGCTCGGGGCCTCTATTTATAGGCAGATCGACGGGGTGGCCGTAAACGGAGAATCTCCGGCGAGCGATTACGGCGGAGCAGTGGATTAGAGGGTGGCTTGAGCGGTCGGGCAGCATCAGTGGTGGTTACTGAACTCGTTCTGCTACTAAACGGAGCTGGCCCCGGCGTAATGGCGTCTGTCCACGGTGAGGTGACCGCACGGGCTCAACGGCGGCAGAGAGCGCGCGATGTGCCCGTCGCGCCACGGCGACGGTGCTGCGTGCGTGCGCTGCCGCGGAGATGGCCACGCGGAGCCATCAGCGGGGCTGTGCGGCGCGGAACGGTGTTGTGCCGCCGTTCTGCTCCCTGTTGGCTGCCACGGCGGTTCAGCCGCCGCGGGACACGCCGGCGTGGTCGGGTCAGAGCGCCACCGACGCCAGGAAGAGGCCAAGCGTGCGTGCGGGGCTCTGGACACGCAGACCAGGCGGCGAGCAACGTGCCAAGGGCACTGTGTGCGCGTGACTGAAGATGATCTGCAGAAAACAACACTGAAGACTGAATTTGACTGAAAGTGTTTGAACAGTGCATGCAAGGTGTTCGACAGAATGATCCAGGCCTGTAGGGATTTTTCCTTGGGCTGATATTTGGTGGAGTGACTTCTCATTGCTCTAGTAGGCTGCCTGATTTTTGGTGGAATTTTTGGAGGAGTGTAGATATGAATTTCACCAAATTTGACAAATCTGGTCCAAACTTGCAGGGAGTGTAAGTTGAAAAATTTGAAAAGGAGATGAGTGGATCAAGATGGTTCTGGGTTGTGGGTGCAAAGGACTAGCCAGTAGAGTTGGTTTGAAGTCAAATCTCAAATGAAAAAGGGTACTTGCTTTGAAAAACCATTAGGCTAAAAATAATTGACAGAAAAATATTTGAGAGATAAAACAAAATCCAAAACTTGTTTGGATGAGTTGGGATAGGAAGCTTGAGTTGTTGACAAGGAGGGGAGAAGATGTTGTGGTGGTTTTACCTCATGGGCAAAATTCAAGGTCATGGATGGTTTTCAGTAGAATGAAAATCCCAAATCTTTTCCATAGAGTTTTTCTTAAAAAGAAAACTCCCAAAATTAAAATCTGAGAAGGGAAACAATAGAGAGAAGGAGTTTTTAAGAAGGTTAAACCCAAGGCTTGAAGGAGAAAACAGAAATAGCAAACCCTAGTCAAGGAAAAGGAATTCTAAGAGGGTTGTTTAACTGAGAGCCTCAAATTTCAAGGAAAATCCAGCAAGGATTTTGCAAAAACCCAAATGAAGATTTTGGAGTGTCACAACACCTACCCCCTTAGGAAAAATCTCGTCCCCGAGATTTCAGTTGATCCTTAAATAAGTGTGGATGCTCTGCTCAAAGAAAATCCTCTCTTTCCCATGTTGCTTCACTTTCGGTGTGATTACTCCACTGAACTTTGAAAAATTTGACGGTTTTCTGTCGGGTCCTCCTTTCAGACTCCTCTAGTATCCTTACTGGGTGTTCCCGATAAGTGAGGTCTGGATGCACGTCTATGCTCTCATGGGATACTTGTTTCTCTGGGTTGTTCACACATTTCCTCAATTGCGATACGTGGAACACGTTGTGGATATCTGATAGTTCCTCAGGTAGGTCTAGCTGATATGCTACTGTGCCTTTTCGTGCCGTTATACAGAATGGCCCGATGAATCTTGGCGCTAGCTTTCCCTTAATTTTGAATCGCTGCAACCCCCTCATAGGTGACACTCGTAGGTACACGAATTCACCGGGTTCGAAGTTGACCCCACGATGTTTCTGATTGTAATAACTCTTTTGCCGGCTTTGGGCGGTCTTGAGTCGATCTCTGATTAGTTGGACCTTTTCCTCGGCTTCCTTGAGCACGTCTGGGCCGAAGATACGGCTGTCTCCGGTCTTTGACCAATTTAACGGGGTACGACATCTTCGCCCATACAAGGCTTCAAATGGTGCCATTTGCAGGCTGGCCTGATGACTGTTGTTGTACGCGAACTCGGCGTATGGCAGGCTGTCTTCCCAACTGGCTCCGTAAGTGAGGACACATGCTCTCAGCATGTCCTCTAAAATCTGGTTTACCCGTTCTGTTTGTCCATCTGTATGGGGGTGGTATGCCGTACTGAAGGCTAGTTGAGTTCCTAGAGCCTGTTGTAACTGCTCCTAGAATCTCGAGACGAACTGTGTTCCTCTGTCAGATATTATAGTCTTCGGGACACCGTGCAGACAAACTATGCGAGAGATATATATTTTGGCAAGCTTCTGAGTGGTGTGGGTCGTCCTTACTGGAATGAAATGTGCCACCTTAGTCAATCTGTCGGTGATAACCCATATGGCATCGTTCCCGTGTCGTGATCGAGGTAGTCCGACAATGAAATCCATCCCTATTTCATCCCATTTCCACTTAGGTATTTTATTTGGTTGCAGTAGTCCAGCTGGTCTCTGATGTTCGGCCTTTATACGTTGACAAGAGTCGCAGCATGCAATGAAGGTGGCTATGTTCCTTTTCATACCATGCCACCAAAATCCTTCTTGGATATCCTTATACATCTTGGTTCCTCCAGGGTGGATCGAATATGGAGCGGTGTGGGCTTCAGCTAGAATTTGCCGTTTGAGGTCTTCTATGTCTGGCACGCAGAGTCTGTCTCCGTACCATAGTGTCCCTTCTTCGTCTATGATGAATTCCGAGGCCTTGCCCATACTCACCTTTCTTTTGATACCTTCAATGCTGGGGTGACCCGGCTGGGCTTCTTTGATTCTTGTCACAAGGTTGGGCTGTATCTCCAAGTTTGTTATGGTGCCTTCTGCTACCATCAACAAGTTGAGTCTGGCAAATTCCCGTTGGAATTCGAGTCTTAAGTTGGGCAGACTGTTGTTGTTGGCGCTGGGGTTCCGACTAAGAGCATCGGCTACTACATTTGCTTTTCCAGGATGATAATGGATTCCGACATCATAATCCTTTACTAGCTCCAACCAGCGTCGTTGCCTTAAATTCAGCTCTGGCTGTGTGAAAATATATTTGAGACTTTTATGGTCCGTATATATTTCACATCGATTTCCAAGTAGGAAGTGCCTCCATTCCTTGAGTGCATGAATAACTGCTGCCATTTCTAAGTCATGAGTGGGATAGTTTTCCTCATGCTTGCGAAGTTGCCTTGAAACGTATGCGACAACTTTGCCTTCTTGCATTAATACGCATCCGAGTCCCTTCCTGGACGCGTCACAATATACTTCAAAATTCTTGCGTATGTCTAGCACAATCAATACTGGTGCTGTTGTTAATTTCCATTTTAGCTCTTGGAAACTTTTCTCACAGGCTTCGGTCCATTCAAATTTCTTATCTTTCTTGAGCAACTGCGTCATTGGCTTGGCTATGGTGGAGAATCCTTCAATAAATCTGCGGTAATATCCTGCCATTCCCAAGAAACTTCGTATGTCCGTTACGCTGGCTGGTGACTTCCAGCCAAGTACGGCCTTGACTTTCTCTGGGTCCACGGCGATCCCGTCTTGGGTTAGCACGTGGCCTAGAAAGCCTACTTGCCTTAACCAAAACTCACACTTGCTGAACTTGGCGTACAATTGGTGTTTCCTGAGTTCTCCTAGTACAATTCTGAGATGTTCAGCGTGTTCTTCTGGTGTTTTGGAGTATACTAAAATATCGTCGATGAATACCACAACGAACTTGTCCATGAACTTCATAAATACTTTGTTCATAAGGTGAACAAAATATGTAGGGGCATTTGTTAATCCAAAAGGCATTACTGTGAACTCATACAGTCCATATCTGGAGGTGAAGGCTGTCTTGGGGATATCTTCTGTTCGTACCTTTAATTGATGGTATCCTGACCTTAGGTCGATTTTTGAGAATACCTTGGCCTTAGCGAGTTGATCGAATAAATCATTTATTCTTGGCATCGGGTATTTGTTCTTGATCGTGACCATGTTGAGTGCTCGGTAGTCAATACACAATCGCAATGTTCCATCTTTCTTTTTGGCAAACAAAATTGGTGATCCCCATGGTGAGGAACTGGCTCGAATGTATCCCTTGTCAAGCAGCTCCTTTATTTGTTTCTTTAGTTCAACCAACTCGGACGGTGCCATTCTGTATGGTTTCTTGTATATGGGGGTGGTTCCTGGTGCTAGCTCAATGCTGAATTCTATCTCTCGGTCGGGTGGCATGCCTGGTAGCTCTTCGGGAAATACGTCTGGAAATTCACGTACTACTGGAACCTTGTTTAATTCAGAAATGTCTACCTTGTTCAGTCTTGGTTGTCTGGGTATTTCTCTCTCTTTAGCGGATACTCTTATTGTTTTACCATGGTGGTGTGTGAGAATCACGGTCCGATTGAAACAATCAATGAAACCTTTGTTAGTGGTTAACCAGTCCATCCCTAGGATGACATCTAGTCCTTTATTTTCAAACACAATGAGATTGGCGTGAAACTTCAATCCTTTGAACTCAATAATCACATCCTGACAGTAATTCTGAGTAACTTGCTGAATTCCAGGGGACTTGATGATCATGGATTTCTCCAAAGGAAGCATCGAAAAATTATTTTGCGAAGCAAAACTTTTCGAAATAAAAGAGTGAGAAGCTCCAGAATCAAACAAAACCGTTGCAGGTATTGTGTTCACAGGGAACATACCGAGTACGATATCCAGAGCATTTTGTGCCTCCTCTTTGGTCACGTGGTTCAGATGACCTTTCCTGTGGTTATTGTTGGGATTGAAGTTGTTTCGCTTGGGCGCTGAATTATTGTTGCCGTTGTTTGGTTTTGGTGCTGAGCTTCTTGGCTTGGGACACTGCTTGGCATAGTGTCCTTCTTCTCCACAGGCGTAACAAGTAACACCTGGGCGATATGTGAACTCCTTGTCCCTAGCATGGAAATTCTTTGTTGGGCGTGAGACGTTGGATGATGTTTTGTGCGTCCCACCCTTCTGAAAATCGGTCTTACTTCGGTGATTGCGAGCATGGTTAGTCTGGTCCCTTTTTCGCTTGCGGATATCATCCAAACTGCGTCTTTCATTTTCCAGAGTAATGGCTTTATCCACCAGTGTCTTAAAATCTGGGAAAGTGTGTATGACCAGTTGGCATTTAAGCGCGGGTGCTAGGCCGTCAAGGAATTTCTCCATTTTCTTGCTTTCAGTCATACGCTCTTCGTTGGCGTAGCGGGATAGCAGAGTAAATTGGCTGTTGTAATCTGACACTGTCATGTTCCTTTGCTTGAGGTCATCAAACTCTCTTTTCTTGATTTTCATAATACTCTTAGGAATATGCGCACCACGGAAACCTTCTTTGAAATCATCCCAGGTTATATCATTTTCGTTGGGATGCATGTGCAGAAAATTTTCCCACCAGGATGCGGCTGCTCCCGTGAGATAATGCGGTGCGTACAGTACCTTTTCTGGGTCTGAGCATTTTGCAATAATTAACTTTCTCTCCATATCGCGAAGCCAGTCTTCGGCCTCAAGTGGCTTGTCAGTATGAGAAAATGTTGAGGGACGTGTCTTCTGTAGCTCAGATAACTTGGAATGTTGCGGATACTGCCCATGGTGATTTCCCATGTTAATAACTTGGTTCATCATTTCCCGATGTTGTTGCTGACTCTGTTCATAAAGGCGGCACATTTGGGAAAGTGCCGTTTCACTGTCCTGTTGACTTGTCTGACCTCGTGTAAAATTGTTGCCTGATTGAGTATTATAGTGTTGACTTGACTGCCCATGTGCAAAGTTGTTGCCCGGTTGGTTGCCATAATCTTCCTCTGGTGGAGCTGGCATGGAGCGGGTCCAAGGACGAGATATTTTTCACTCTGGGGATGTATTTATAAAACCCATAAGAAAAATGGAAGGGTTGTGAAGATAAAACCCATAATGCACGAGGTTGACAAATAATTTTTTTTAAAACCAAGATACTCAAGGGAAAACAAATCGATTTGCGCATAGAGAAGGACTGCATCATTACGCATCTTACACGCGGCGATAATTATACAATACATCACTCAGGATATGCGTACATAATCCTGACATGTTATTTAGGCTAGTGCACTTCTCCAGATCCTACATGATGCGCAAACAAGCTACTTCTCACAACATCTTACATGGTGATACAACGCATGGAGGCTACGCGTACTCAGTCGGAGATGTTGATGACGTCCTTGGCCCTGCCAAGGGTGAGGCGTAGCGAAGCCGGGGACTCGACTTCCTCCTCGCTAATAGGCTCCATGCGAGTAGTGCTGCGCCGAGTAGATGGAGCGGGTGCCAGGGGCGGAACGACACGGATTGGAGTCGGTGCGAGTGGCGGTGCAGTGCGTGCTGGAGTGGGCGCAATGACCTGGTTGAACTCCTTGGTGGTAGGCAGGCGACGAGCAGGAGCATGGGATGCAGAGGACGAGACGAAAGTCAGTGGCGGTGCAGTAGGCAGGAGCTCCCTCCTGTTGGCGGCACATCCGTGGACTGAGTCCATGCGGGCGGCCACAAAGTCATCCACCAAGTTGTCGAAGGCCGCCTCCAAGGCCCGGAGATACTCAATAAGCATCTCAAAAGCCTCGTCCCGTTCTCCTCTGTGGCAGGAGAATGCGTAGTGACAGGTGTAGGGCACATGGCAAGGAAGATAGCGGTAGCGACGAGCCTTCATCGCGGGAAGGGCATCCCTGAGACGAGCTATCGCCTTGCGGGCTGCCATCTGGATGGCATGCTTCTCCGTAGGCATGGCTCTCCCCAAGAACCGGAAGCGGCGTAGATCACCACGCCCTTCCTTGAACTGCACCACGGCCTGGTGCATAGTCAGACTGTCGTTGACTCTGTGCTGACAGAGAGTGACGACTGGGCGCACAGACGGCCCCATCGTGACCTGAACGACGAAGGAGAGAAGCTTGACGAACCCATCGGGTACGTTGGCGAAGGCCTGAGACTCGCAGCTGCGGTCGGCCATCTACAAAAGTGGGCAAAAATCCTGAATGGTCAGATCATAAATATATGCTGACTGTCCGAAAAAAGACTACTATTGTAAAAACATGAATAAGCTCTATCATGCTCATAACCGGTTAGCGATCGCACCTAGTGGCTTCCTACAGTCAGCCTGGCTCTGATACCAAGCTTGTCACGACCGGTTTTCCAATAAAATATTTATTGAGAAACCAATCTATAGAAATCCAGTTTGAGATAAAACCACCTCACTGGCAGACAAACTTTTGATACAATAAGCCAGTAGCATAAATATATTACAGGGTTGAGCTGACGATACTCAACAATTTATTACAAGCGTGCCAATAATTATACATAAAGGCGATTAATGACACAAGGGAGTGGTGGCATACTACTGGCTCGCAAATAAGGTAGAGGTGGAGTAACACAGTGGGAGTGGTTATGGGATTCTCAAACTAACATCCCATAGAGCGTCGAGGTGAAGCTCGATGCATTTATTAGGGTAGCGGAAGCGGATAAGAAACAGTGACCAACTCCAAGGTTGCACGAGACTGACTAGGACTCCTCTAGGCGTCGGATTCGCTATCGAACTCTTCATCCATGAGATCACCTTCGTCAGCATCTGGCCAAATCAACAAGCCAGTGAGTACTTTAAAGTACTCGCAAGACAGTTCGGACGTAAGATATAACAAATGTCAACATGAAACACATGGATAAGCTAACCAGTACGATCAGACATAGAGGTGATAATGCTGGGTGCCAAACGAGTGTCTGAAAGACTCCTCGAGCGGGAAAAATGCGGAATAATAATACTGGTGCCAAACGAGTGTCTGAAAGACTCCTCGAGCGGGAAAAATGCGGAATAATAATACTGGTGCCAAACGAGTGTCTGAAAGACTCCTCGAGCGGAAAATGCGGATTAATAATAATGGTGCCAAACGAGTGTCTGAAAGACTCCTCGAGCGGAAAATGCGGAATAATAATAATGGTGCCAAACGAGTGTCTGAAAGACTCCTCGAGCGGAAAATGCGGAATAATAATAATGCCACAATCAGGCGTCTGAGCGACACCACATAAAGGGCTTTTAAAAGAAATGCCACAGTCGGGCGTCTGAGCGACACCACATAAAGGGCTTTTAAAAGAAATGCCACAGTCGGGCGTCTGAGCGACACCACATAAAGGCTTTTAAAAGAAATGCCACAGTCGGGCATCTGAGCGACACCACATAAAGGGCTTTTAAAAGAAATGCCACAGTCGGGCGTCTGAGCGACACCACATAAAGGGCTTTTGACTGATAATGAAATAATATATCACAATGAATATATTTAACTCATGGAGAATAACGGGTTAGTACATCCACAAGGATAAACATTTAACCGGTCTTAGTGCCCATGTGTCCCACCGGGTAATCTGTCACCAAACTGGCACATGACTGTAAGCAGGAAACATGGAAACAGATAATATGATTTTAAGGGTATAGAGCTCTGCAGAGTTTGTACAAAAAATTTCCCACAGTCGACGGATTTCAGTAGTCACTAGGACTAGTTCCGTTACGGTATTTTAGAAGAAAACACGGCAATCCAGTACACACCCATCCAACTCTTCGATGCCAGGAATCACCCTCAACATCGTCCAAGAAAAACTATTGAGACGGGGAGATCACAATCTCGAATAGCATGGGATCAAATTTATATACGCGCGCTCTAAGGGGTGCCCCCCTCTCGGTCCCAACCGGAAACACCCATGCCCCCTGACCGGATGCCTGGCTTTAATCCAGGGCCATGGAACCAGCATCCCGGCCTCTCCTTTTTGGTGTGTACCAAGAAAGCGGTTTGCGACTTACTAAACCATATCCCTTTCGGGAAACATGTGGTAGTACAGGGAAAGGGAATGGATATGAACCAACCGATACGGGTTGGTACTGAAGATAACTTGCATGGCCTAAGACTGGCATGCTACAACACTGCCATCTTACCCATCTTCATGCCAACACATGGCCTTACATACTCACGTCCATCGACGTGTGAAATCATCGGGCTTACTTGCTCCAACAATGCATAATGAACGGTTCATCGGTATGCTCCACACATGCCATGAAACTATCTACATGCAAACATGCCAATACACTCATCATATCAAAAGGTCGAACATGCTTGCCTGGTTCAGAGTAGTCGGAGCCTAGCTCGGTGAAGTTCGCGGCCCCGTCACCTCCGTCGGTATCTACGGTATAGAGAAAACATACACGCTAACGTGAATACCGAGAGGTGCATAAAGAGTATTGCAAATATTATTCCAATAAATCTGATAAAAAACTAGACAAAATTTTGAAGAGAACAGAAAAAGAATCAATAAAAAACATGCTTCTGATAAAAAGTTATAAAGGTTTTTTCCCAGGGACTCATCTATAATAAAACAGAAACTTCCCAGGGTTCTAACTGAGAAAACAGAAAACGGTTCGTTTGGAAATGCGCAAGTGCAACATAGAAAGCGTATTTTGCCCGAAGGCGTCAACAGAAAAACGTTTCGCAAATAAAAGAACAGAGGCTGACATGCGGGGTCCGCATGTCAGGTTTGAAAAGGCTCACCGGCGCCCGAAGACGGCGGTGGACGCCGGCGTCGAACTACGGCGAATTAGGAGAAACGGAGGGTACCAAGAGCTTCGGTGTCTTCTTCCGCGTCGGTGGGTGGTGGACTCGTCCAACAGGGAGCACCACATCGACGGCGACACTAACTCCGGCGGACGGCGGTTCGGGTGAGGATGGGGAACTCCGGTGGAGGGCTGCAAGCTTCAAATTGAAGTGCGGGTCAAAAAGGGGGATGCGTGGAGAAGCTACTGGCAGGAGAATGGAGGTGGAGGAGCACACATGGGGGCGAATCGGGCTGGATCCAGTGGCGGGTCGCGGCGGTCGGAGTCGAGGAAGGAGACCTCCTCGGGGCCCTTCCAGGGGCCTGGCGTGCTCTAGGGGGAGTGCATGGCTAGTGGGTGCTCGAGCTGAAGCTCGGGGCCTCTATTTATAGGCAGATCGATGGGGTGGCCGTAAACGGAGAATCTCCGGCGAGCGATTACGGCGGAGCAGTGGATTAGAGGGTGGCTTGAGCGGTCGGGCAGCATCAGTGGTGGTTACTGAACTCGTTCTGCTACTAAACGGAGCTGGCCCCGGCGTAATGGTGTCTGTCCACGGTGAGGTGACCGCACGGGCTCAACGGCGGCAGAGAGCGCGCGCTGTGCGCGTCGCGCCACGGCGACGGTGCTGCATGCGTGCGCTGGCGTGGAGATGGCCACGCGGAGCCATCAGCGGGGCTGTGCGGCGCGGAACGGCGTTGAGCCACCGTTTTGCTCCCTGTTGGCTGCCACGGCAGTTCAGCCGCCGCGGGACACGCCGGCGTGGTTGGGTCAGAGCGCCACCGACGCCAGGAAGAGGCCAAGCGTGCGTGCGGGGCTCTGGACACGCAGACCAGGCGGCGAGCAACGTGCCAAGGGCACTGTGTGTGCGTGACTGAAGATGATCTGCAGAAAACAACACTGAAGACTGAATTTGACTGAAAGTGTTCGAACAGTGCATGCAAGGTGTTCGACAGAATGATCCAGGCCTGTAGGGATTTTTCCTTGGGCTGATATTTGGTGGAGTGACTTCTCATTGCTCTAGTAGGCTGCCTGATTTTTGGTGGAATTTTTGGAGGAGTGTAGATATGAATTTCACCAAATTTGACAAATCTGGTCCAAACTTGCAGGGAGTGTAAGTTGAAAAATTTGAAAAGGAGATGAGTGGATCAAGATGGTTCTGGGTTGTGGGTGCAAAGGACTAGCCAGTAGAGTTGGTTTGAAGTCAAATCTCAAATGAAAAAGGGTACTTGCTTTGAAAAACCATTAGGCTAAAAATAATTGACAGAAAAATATTTGAGAGATAAAACAAAATCCAAAACTTGTTTGGATGAGTTGGGATAGGAAGCTTGAGTTGTTGACAAGGAGGGGAGAAGATGTTGTGGTGGTTTTACCTCATGGGCAAAATTCAAGGTCATGGATGGTTTTCAATAGAATGAAAATCCCAAATCTTTTCCATAGAGTTTTTCTTAAAAAGAAAACTCCCAAAATTAAAATCTGAGAAGGGAAACAATAGAGAGAAGGAGTTTTTAAGAAGGTTAAACCCAAGGCTTGAAGGAGAAAACAGAAATAGCAAACCCTAGTCAAGGAAAAGGAATTCTAAGAGGGTTGTTTAACTGAGAGCCTCAAATTTCAAGGAAAATTCAGCAAGGATTTTGCAAAAAACCAAATGAAGATTTTGGAGTGTCACATGTAATAGGGGTAGAAAAACTCCTAGTTTAACATGGTGCACTTTATTTTGCTATTTAACAACATTAAAATATGCTTTAGGGCAGAACAGTACCAAATTCGAAATATGCACATGAGGATTTTCCGGAATTGTTGTTTGTTGTTCCGGCCTCATTTAAACTTGCCTAGATAGGTAGTTTTCATATGCTTCACCCTTGCCATGTTTAATAACATTTAATATTGTTGGGTACCTAAACGAGAGAGAACTAAATAAGTCATGTGGTGTTTCGTCAATATGCAACTCGTTACATATTGAGCTCCACTTAATTTGTAGTGTTGTTTGTCGCACTTTGCCATGCCATGCCTCATTAAACCGGACATGCATCATACTTGATTATGCATCATGCCATGTTTACGTGATGGTTGTTTACTATGTTGTTTGCTTCTTTCCGGTGTTGCTTCTTCGGGTTAGTTCCGATAACGTTGCGATTGTGAGGATTCGTTCGACTATGTCCGTTTGTCTTCTTCATGGACTCGTTCTTCTTCCTTGCGGGATTTCAGGCAAGATGACCATACCCTCGAAATCACTTCTATCTTTGCTCGCTAGTTGCTCGCTCTTTTGCTATGCCTATGCTGCGATACCTACCACTTGCTTATCATGCCTCCCATATTGTCAAACCAAGCATCTAACCCACCTTGTCCTAGCAAACCGTTGTTTGGCTATGTTACCGCTTTACTCAGCCCCTCTTATAGCGTTGTTAGTTGCAGGTGAAGATGAAGTTTGTTCCTTGTTGGAACATGGAGATGTTGTTTCTTGTTGGAACATGTTTACTTGTTGGGATATCACAATATATCTTATTTAATTAATGCATCTATATATTTGGTAAAGGGTGGAAGGCTCGGCCTTATGCCTGGTGTTTTGTTCCACTCTTGCCGCCCTAGTTTCCGTCATATCGGTATTATGTTCCCGGATTTTGCGTCCCTAACGCGGTCGGGTGATTTATGGGACCCCCTTGACGGTTCGCTTTGAATAAGACTTTTCCAGCAAGGCCCAACATTGGTTTTACATTTGCCTCACCACCACCTACCTTTCCCTTGGGAGAAATTAACCCAAGGGTCATCTTATTTAGCCCCCCCGGGCCAATGCTTGTCTAAGTGTTGGTCCAAACTAGAGCACCGTGCGGGACCGTCCCTTGGCAACTTGGGTTATGTTGGTACCTGTACGCTTAGCTTATCCGGTCGTGGCCTGAGACGAGATACGCGCGGCTACTATCAGGGTGTCGGCACGCTGGGAGGTCTTGCTGTACTTGTTTTATTACTGTCGAAATGTCTTTTAGCTGGGATTCCGAGACTGATCGAGTCTTCCCGGGGAGAAGGAATATCCTTCGTTGATCGTGAGAGCTTATAATGGGCTAAGTTGGGACACCCCTGTAGGGTATTATCTTTCGAAAGCCGTGCCCGCGGTTATGTGGCAGATGGGAATTTGTTAATGTCCGGTTGTAGAAAATCCGAAGTTGATCTTAATTAAAATACACCAACCGTGTGCGTAACCATGAGTGTCTCTTTTCGGGGTTGATCGAGAGGAGAACACGGTTTCTGGGTTATGTCTGACGTAAGTAGGGGTTCAGGATCACTTCTTGATCATAGTTGTTCGACCGTGCTTTTGCCTTCTCTTCTCGCTCTCATTTGTGTATGTTAGCCACCATATATGCTAGTCGCTTGCTGCAGCTCCACCTCATACCTTTTGTCCTACCTTTAAGCTTAAATAGTCTTGATCTCGCGGGTGTGAGATTGCTGAGTCCCCGTGACTCACAGATACTTCCAAAACCAGTTTGCAGGTGCCGATGAAACCGTGCAGGTGACGCACCCGAGCTCAAGGAGGAGCTCGATGATGATCTTGTTCATTGTGTTGTTTCATTTCAGTTGATTAGTAGTGGAGCCCAGTTGGGGTCGATCGGGGATCTGTGTAGCATTTGGGGTAGTCTTCTTTTATTTTGGTTCAGTAGTCGGACCTTGAGTGTAATCTGTATGATGTAAAGCTTTACTCATGTATTGTGTGAAGTGGCGATTGTAAGCCAACTATGTATCTCTTTTCCTTATGTATTACATGGGTTGTGTGAAGATTACCTCACTTGCGACATTGCTTTCAATGCGGTTATGCCTCTACGTCGTGCTTCGACACGTGGGAGATATAGCCGCATCGAGGGCGTTACAACCGAGTTCGAGGCACTATACACGCCTAGGCCGGACAAAGCCGACTCCTCACTCTAAGCGGCATAAGTCTTTAGGGACTCGAAACCTCTCGAACAGCGACCAACTCTCGCCCTATCATGACATTCAGTTTTAGCTTTCTCTACTGAGGTGCTTAGCCCAGCTGAACCGGGGCACAATCGCAGTAGTTCTCCCAGTGCTACCTTAGCCGGTATAGCGGAACGTAAGGTACCAAAACGTGGGAGCTGGGCAAACCCAACTATTGACCAAAGACATGATTCGGAGCTAATGCATATAATGATATAAGTTCGGAGGGCCACACTTGTGAAAGTGTTCGGACTTCTCACGCCGTATTATGGGGTGCTTGAGCCCCTAGCGTATTGGCCGTACCAAAGTGTACGGGTGCTAAATGTCATGACTGAACATATATATATAAAAGGAATGAATAGAGAATGTGATAATAGGCTGAAGCTAAGCATTGTTTATTGGAAAAAGGTGCATTAAAAGCGGAACAATACGAATAGTGCGATAAGCAGGAGATGGGACTATTTGACATGTCCCCTCCAGGGGCGAGTTGCGGAACGGTATATAAGATATGTATTTTGCTCGTTATAGAGACCACCTGGGAATTCCACCGTGCGGCGTAGCTTTCTGCCTCTGTGGTTGTTGCATCGTGTGTTCGGCAATTGTACCGCCGAGCAGGTCTTCCGGAGAGTGGAGTCCTGAAAGTAAGAAAAAATGAAAAAATCGGCAGCCCCTAGTGCGGTTGAGCCGCGTCTTGGGCGTGCCGTGGTCGTGCCCCTCCCCCTGTGCCCATGGTATTTTCAGAGCGTAATTATGTACGCGTAGCACTGATTTCGCCGTTTCGCGAGGGCTGGGGTTGGGGCCGCATTGCTACGTTTGCTCGGAACATGCCAGGCGGTCTTGTTGTAGGTTACTCCGGGCGCGCTTGACGGTGTCCGGACGTTTTAACGCCGGACTGGAGAATTGCCTTGAAAGGCTGCTTTGTACTTCCGCAGCGAGGGCCGCCGTATGCTCCTCTGTTCGGAGAGAGCGTTCGGTGTTTCCATTGACTGTGATGACTCCTCGAGGTCCTGGCATCTTGAGCTTGAGGTATGCATAGTGCGGCACCGCATTGAACTTTGCAAATGCGGTTCGCCCGAGTAGTGTGTGATAGCCACTGCGGAACGGGACTACGTCGAAGATTAATTCCTCGCTTCAGAAATTATCTGGGGATCCGAAGACCACTTCAAGTGTAATTGAGCCTGTGCAGTTGGCCTCTACACCTGGTATGACGCCCTTAAAGGTCGTTTTTGTTGGTTTAATCCTTGAGGGATCTATGCCCATTTTCTGCATTGTGTCCTGATAAAGCAGGTTCAGGCTGCTACCGCCATCCATAAGGACTCGAGTGAGGTGAAATCCGTTAATGATTGGGTCTAGAACCAATGCGGCAAATCCACCATGGCGGATACTAGTGGGGTGGTCCCTTCGATCAAAAGTGATCGGGCAGGAGGACCATGGGTTGAACTTTGGGGCGACTGGCTCCAACGCGTATACGTCCCTTAACGCACGCTTCCGCTCCCTCTTGGGGATGTGGGTTGCGTATATCATGTTCACCGTCCGCACTTGTTAGGGGAAACCCTTCTGTACTCTATTGTTCGGCGGCCGGGGCTCCTCCTCGTCGTTGCTATGTAGCCCCTTGTCTCTGTTTTCGGCATTTAACTTGCCGGCCTGCTTGAACACCCAACAATCCCTGTTGGTGTGATTGGTTGGCTTTTCAGGGGTGCCATGTATCTGACACGAGCGATCGAGTATACGGTCCAAACTGGACGGGCCCGAAGTGCTTCTTTTGAATGGCTTTTTCCGCTGACCGGGCTTGGAGCCTTTGAATCCGCATTAACTATCGTATCCTCAGCATTGTCGCCGATAGTGCGGCGCTTGTTCTTGTTGCGACGCGACCTGCCATTGCTGTCCTTGGTATCCGAATTACCAGGGTTCTTTGACATGTTATTGCTGCGAGCCAGCCAGTTGTCTTCTCCCGCGCAAAAGCGGGTCATGAGTGTCGTGAGGGCTGCCATAGATTTCGTCTTTTCTTGTCCAAGGTGCCGGGCAAGCCACTCGTCGCGGATGTTATGCTTGAAAGCCGCTAGGGCCTCTGTGTCCAGACAGTCGACGATTTGATTTTTCTTGGTTAGGAATCATGTCCAGAATTGTCCGGCCGATTCCTTCGGCTGCTGAATTTTGTGGCTCAGGTCATCGGCGTCTGGCGGTCGCACATAGGTGCCCTGGAAATTGTCGAGGAATGCGGCTTCCAGGTCTTCCCAACAACCAATGGATTCTGCTGGCAAGCTGTTAAGCCAATGCCGAGCTGGTCCTTTAAGCTTGAGTGGAGGTATTTGATGGCGTGTAGATCATCGCCATGGGCCATGTGGATATGAAGGAGATAGTCCTCAATCCATACCGCAGTATCTGTCATGCCATTGTATGATTCGATATTTACGGGTTTGAAACCCTCTCGGATCTGATGATCCATTACTTCATCTGTGAAGCATAGCGCGTGTGCGGCACCTCTGTACTGGGCTATATCACGACGTAGCTCAAATGAGTTTTGTTTGTTGTGTTTGGCCCGGCCAGATTTACTTTTGTTGTATTCAGCGTCACGGTTATCGTCTCGTGTCGTGGGGCGCCCACGTGATCCGTAGATTGATCTTGTTTGCCTTGCTTTGTTCTCCAACATATCTCGCAGGTCTAGCGCATTTCCCCGTGCCTTGGTATTTTTTGAGCGACGCCGGGGTGCGGCTTGAGTTGTGGGCCAAGAGGCCTCTTTGTCGCGGCCACGAGGTGGCCGGTCAGCCGCGTCATGCACTGGAGATGTAGGTTTAGATGCTTCCTCCTCTAATCGGGGTAGCAACCTGTGCTTTGGGTAGCTCTTGGAGGGGCCTTCGAGTTCGTATTTCTCGGTCGCAAGAACTTTAGTCCATCTGTCGGCTAGCAAGTCTTGATCAGCTCTAAGCTGCTGCTGTTTTTTCTTAAGGCTACTCGCCGTGGCCATAAGCCTGCGCTTGAAGCGCTCTTGCTTGACGGGATCCTCAGGCATGACAAATTTGCCGTCGTCGAGGCTTGCCTCGTCTTCGGAGGGAGGCATGTAATTATCATCCTCTTCCTCCCTATCTGCCGCTCTCTCAGGGGGGCTGGCTTCTCCATCCTTCTGCGCTGAATCTTGCTGGAGGGAGTTGTCTTCAGCACTATCCGGGGTGTTATTATCTCCTGTGCCGGTATCACCGTTTTTGCTTTGGCGGGACTTAGAGCGGCGCCGCTGACGCCGGAGCTTAGGTTGCTTCTTGGAGGGGTCATCCCCCGCTGTTCCGTCGCCATTGCCTTCTTTGGGTGTGTCCACCATATATATGTGTCATATGACGAGGTGGCTTTCCAGTGCCCTATAGGCGCTAGTTCCTGTTCGTCTCCTACATCGTCGTCCATACCGTCGATGTCCTTGGAGTCAAAGTCGAGCATGTCGGTCAAATCATCGACAATGGCTATGAAGTGGGTGGTGGGTGGGCGTCGAATTTCTGCACCGTCCGCATACCAATCCTGCCGGTCATATTCCGGCCAAGACTCTCCTGACAAAGAGAGAGACCTTAGTGAATTCAGGATGTCGCCAAAGGGCTAGTGCTGAAAGATATCCGCGGCGGTGAACTCCATGATCGGGGCCCAATCGGATTCGGTTGGTAGGGGCGCGGATGGTTCAGAGTTCGGAGGAGAGTCCGATAATGTGAAGTCACGGGCCTCGCGAAGGATATGGTTGCTGTTTGGCTCGATCGCCGATGAGGCTGCAGCCTCCGCGGCGGGGTCTAGCCACCCGCCCTCGGTCGGCGCAGTTGGCTCCGAATTAAAGGTCAGAGCGGATGCGGGTGCAGCCTCCAGGACACTGTTCGACGGCAGAGCTAAATCATGCCCATGGTGACAGTGCGGCGCACTCGGCAGGGGCTCGAATCTGTCGAAGATCAAGTCTCCGCGGATATCGGGCGTGTAGTTTAAGCTTCCAAACCTGACCTGATGGCCAGGGGCGTAGCTTTCAATCTGCTCCAGATGGCCAAGCGAATTGGCCCGCAGTGCAAAGCTGCCAAATACATATATCTGTCCGGGGAGAAAAATCTCACCCTGGACTGCATCGCTAACGACTATTGAAGGAGCCATCAAGCCTGATGATGACGACACAGAGGAAATCTCAATGAAAGCACCAATGTCGGTGTCAAAACCGGCGGATCTCGGGTAGGGGGTCCCGAACTGTGCGTCTAGGCGGATGGTAACAGGAGACAAGGGGCACGATGTTTTTACCCAGGTTCGGGCCCTCTCGATGGAGGTAAAAACCTACTCCTACTTGATTAATATTGATGATATGGGTAGTACAAGAGTGGATCTACCACGAGATCAGAGAGGCTAAACCCTAGAAGCTAGCATATGGTATGATTGTTGTTGTCGTTGTGTCCTACGGACTAAACCCTCCGGTTTATATAGACACCGGAGGGGGCTAGGGTTACACAGAGTCGATTACAATGGGAGGAGATTTACATATCCGTATTTCCAAGCTTGCCTTCCACGCCAAGGAATGTCCCATCCGGACACAAGACGAAGTCTTCAATCTTGTATCTTCATAGTCCAAGAGTCCGGCCAAAGGTTATAGTCGGGCTGTCCAGACACCCGCTAATCCAGGACTCCCTCAGTGGCACTTATAGGAATAGCCCAACGGATTGATTGGAAAGAATAACTTTGAGGTGGTTTCGTACCCTACCATAATCTCTTCGTTTGTTCTCCGCTATTAGTGACTTTGGAGTGACTCTTTGTTGCATGTTGAGGGATAGTTATATGATCCCATTATGTTATTATTGTTGAGAGAACTTGCACTAGTGAAAGTATGAACCCTAGGCTGTCGGATCGGGGGTTCCGGCAGACCCTTAAGGTTCAAACTCTGGGGTGCGCGTGGAGATTCTGCCCGCCACCTCTTCGTCTCACTAGGATCTAGACTACCGAAAGAATAGCGCAAAGAACACAGAGTTTATACTAGTTCGGTCCACCGTTGTGGTGTAATACCCTACTCTAGTTTTGTGGGTGGATGGATTGCCTCTTGGGCCAATGATGATGATGATCAGTACAAAGGAGAACTGCCTCGCGAGGGCCTGTTCTTGGCTAGGATGATGAACTGCTAGGGAAGTTCAGCCGCCCTTCTCTCTCTCTCTCCTTGCTCGGATTCTGGATACCAGATGCCTCTACCCTGGGGTGGCTAGTCCTATTTATAGGCAAAGGCCTTGGGCCTCTCCCCAAATATTGAGAGGGAAGGGCGCCAACAATTGGCCAATTCGAAGGGGAACATACAGTACACTTATCCTTTCCAAAGTTGGTCCTCGCCTGCCAAAGGCCCTGTGGTGACGCCGCTCTGGGCTCCACGATGAGCTCATTCCCACCGTTGGACTGGTCTTGGTCTCGTTGCACTGAAATGGATGCCTTTGCTTGATCCTCTCATCTGCACTTGCCCCCTTTGCACCAAAGAGGAAAGGGGAGGACACTGTGCGGTCTGGCGCCCGCCTGGCGCCCTTGGTCGTCACGGCTTGCGTCATGGGCACCTCGCGAGGTACCCTGCCTTGATCTCTCCGCCTCCTCATGAGCCAGCCTGAGGAGGCCGCGCCCGAGGAAGCACTGCGTCGTCCTCCCCGCGAGGCTTGGCCCCTCGCGAGGGTCTTGGGCATCGTGTTGATGAAGACGGGCCGTACCGGGCCTCCATTCGAGCCACGCCGCGGGCCGCAGGCAGGCAAGTCTGGGGACCCCCGTTCCCAGAACGCCGACATAGGCCTTGTTTCAACGCATTGCAATACCGTTTATGCTCATTTTTACCACTTGTTACCTTGCTGTTTTTATATTTTCAGATTACAAAAACCTGTATCTACCATCCATATTGCACTTGTATCACCATCTCTTCGCCGAACTAGTGCACCTATACAATTTACCATTCTATTGGGTGTGTTCGGGACACAAGAGACTCTTTGTTATTTGGTTGCAAGGTTGCTTGAGAGAGACCATCATCATCCTACGTCTCCCACGGATTGATAAACCTTAGGTCATCCACTTGAGGGAAATTTTCTACTGTCCTACAAACCTTTGCACTTGGAGGCCCAACAACGTCTACAAGAAGAAGGTTGCGTAGTAGACATCAATTCACTCCTGGATTGCTTTGGTACCTCCCTGCTAAACTTATAGCAAGGCACACATCAGGTCTGGTACACAACATTGCATACATGAAAGAGCCTATGGCTGAAGCATAGGGAACATCTTTCATCTTCTCTCTATCTTCTGCAGTGGTCGGGCATTGAGTCTTACTCAACTTCACACCTTGTAACATAGGCAAGAACCCTTTCTTTGCTTGATCCATTTTGAACTTCTTCAAAACTTGGTCAAGGTATGTGCTTTGTGAAAGTCCAATTAAGCGTCTTGATCTATCTCTATAGATCTTGATGCCCAATATATAAGCAGCTTCACCGAGGTCTTTCATTGAAAAACTCTTATTCAAGTATCCCTTTATGCTATCCAGAAATTCTATATCATTTCCAATCAGCAATATGTCATCCACATATAATATCAGAAATGCTACAGAGCGCCCACTCACTTTCTTGTAAATACAGGCTTCTCCAAAAGTCTGTACAAAACCAAATGCTTTGATCACACTATCAAAGCGTTTATTCCAACTCCGAGAGGCTTGCACCAGTCCATAAATGGATCGTTGGAGCTTTCACACTTTGTAAGCTTTCTTTGGATCGACAAAACCTTTCGGTTGCATCATATACAACTCTTCTTCCAGAAATCCATTCAGGAATGCAGTTTTTCCATCCATTTGCCAAATTTCATAATCATAAAATGCGGCAATTGCTAACATGATTCGGACAGACTTAAGCATCGCTACATGTGAGAAGGTATCATCGTAGTCAATTCCTTGTACTTGTCGAAAACCTTTCGCAACAAGTCGAGCTTTATAAACAGTAACATTAACGTCAGCGTCAGTCTTCTTCTTGAAGATCCATTTATTCTCAATTGCGTGCCGATCATCGGGCAAGTCAACCAAAGTCCACACTTTGTTCTCATACATGGATCCCATCTCAGATTTCATGGCCTCAAGCCATTTCGCAGAATCTGGGCTCACCATCGCTTCTTCATAGTTCGTAGGTTCGTCATGGTCTAATAACATAACTTCCAGAACAGGATTACCGTACCACTTTGGTGCGGATCTTACTCTGGTTGACCTACGAGGTTCAGTAACAACTTGATGTAAAGTTTCTTGATCATCATCATTAACTTCCTCACTAATTGGTGCAGGTGTTGCAGAAACTGGTTTCTGCAATGAACTACTTTCCAATGGGGGAGCAGGTATAGTTACCTCATCAAGTTCTAGTTTCCTCCCACTCACTTCTTTCGAGAGAAACTCCTTCTCCAGAAAGATTCCGAATTTAGCAACAAAAGTCTTGCCTTCGGAACTGTGATAGAAGGTGTACCCGACAGTCTCCTTTGGGTATCCTATGAAGACACGTTTCTCTGATTTGGGTTCGAGCTTATTAGGTAGAAGCTTTTTCACATAAGCATCATAGCCCCAAACTTTAAGAAATGACAACTTTGGTTTCTTGCCAAACCACAGTTCATAAGGCGTCGTCTAAACGGATTTTGATGGTGCCCTATTTAACGTGAATGCGTCCATCTCTAAAGCATAACCCCAAAACGATGGCGGTAAATCAGTAAGAGACATCATAGATCGCACCATATCTAGTAAAATACGATTACGACATTCGGACACACCATTACGCTGTGGTGTTCCGGGTGGCGTGAGTTGTGAAACTATTCCGCATTGTTTCAAATGAAGACCAAGCTCATAAATCAAATATTCTCCTCCACGATCAGATCGTACAAACTTTATTTTCTTGTTACGGTGATTTACAACTTCACTCTAAAATTCTTTGAACTTTTCAAACATTTCAGACTTATGTTTCATTAAGTAGATATACCCATATCTGCTTAAATCATCTGTGAAGGTGAGAAAATAACGATATCCGCCTTGAGCCTCAACATTCATCGGACCACATACATTTGTATGTATGATTTCCAACAAATCTGTTGCTCTCTCCATAGTTCCGGAGAACGGCATTTTATTCATCTTGCCCATGAGGCACGGTTCGCAAGTACCAAGTGATTCATAATCAAGTGGTTCCAAAAGTCCATCTGTCAGGACCCCGATTCCAAGTCACATCGACCCAGCTGGTAACACCTCATATCACTTTGCGGCCTCACGCACGGTAATCCCACGGGTGTCACCTTACCATGGCCTGGGACCGTTTGCGCCTTTTGGCTCACGTATATGATAGTGTCGCTAGCATCCATATGACAGAGAACCCGGGCCGACATGGCTAGTTGTGAACCCAAGGCGGCACTAACCCATGGGGACATGCATACATGAATCACATCGAGCATGTCGGTCATCAACGTGTGAATCCGTGCTGTAGCACTGGGCTAACAGGACTCCGGTTACCCGGGCTGTAGCAGGCTAGGCAGGACTCCGGATGTCACCGCGTGACATTTCCCCGAAGGGACAGACATAGGAACGAAGTGAATCACATGTCGGCCAGTCAAGTGTCCAAAGCAGTAGTGCTGGGCTAGCAGGACTCTGGTGATCCGGGCTGTAGCGGACTACTATCGCTCCGGGAGCACTAGACTACATTTCCCCATATGAGAGTCTGCCAAGGATAAACCACTAGTTTGTCGGATCCCACTCATACCAAGCATTTCAATCATACACACAATATGCCCGATATGAGTACATACAACATGGCATCACAACAAAACTCTACAACTCAAAGTACTTTATTTAAAAGGCTCCGAGGAGCCATGCATAACATATCCATACAGGTAGGGGTCACACGACTCGACACTCAAGTCATACAAACATACAAGTACATGCGGAAGCAAACTAGTCTGAGTACAGACGCTAGAAACAAAGAAGGCTTGACGAAGCCCGTCTATCTACATCGACCCTTCACAAGTCTTGGATCACCACCTGGGTGGCTAGTCACTCGTCAACGTCGAGGTCTACATAGAACCCATCGGAGGGGGCGGTGTTGTCATCTGAAAACATTAATTAAAGCAACATGAGTACGGGGGTACTCAGCAAGTCTTACAACAGAATCCTACTATACATGCACATTCTCAATAAGGTAGTGGAGTTAATGCAGCAAGCCAGCTTTGACTCATGGCTATGCTATCCTACGATAGACACAACTTGTAAACATTTGTCGCACACGAGTCCACTAATCACCAACACAATACTCCACCGTGGATCCTCTCTCGTCAACCTACGAGAGGGCCATCCGCGGTACTCACGCTTATCTTGAGGCTTTTAGTAGTATCCATTTACTTGTCTAGGAACTGCATAGGTGACCAAGTAGTCCTTTACCGCGGACGCGGCTATTCGAATAGTTTTATACCCTGCAGGGGTGTACTTCTTCACACACGCTCTCACCACTTATCGCCGCTACACGACGTGTACTCGGCAACCTTCAAGCAGAAGCCCAGCGAGGGTGTCGGCCACGACTTGACTAAGCACACGAGTCCCTAGTCCAGGTTTATCGCCTATTCGGGTTCCATCCGCAGGGAGTCCCGCCGAGGTTTCCACTAGCGGCCCCGAACGATGTGTGTAGGGTTCCCGAGACACCAAACGGGCGAATCGGTACACCGGGCCACGTGCCTACCGCAACACAGCCCACCCCTATGGTCAGTGCTGCGTGCGCCCCCCAGCATACTACAAACACCAGAGACTATTTGCAACTCCTGGACAGAGGACAAGAGTGGTTAATAAGCCGAGAGGGTCCATTGGTTTCGGGCCCAATGCATGGTAGTAGCTGAATCTTAAATCACGCGCACAGATCTCAGTTCTTAGGGATGGCCTCAATGAAACAACCCACCATGTACTCCTACATGGCCTCTCATCGATACCTTTACCAAATCATGTTCAACACTTCATTCTCGTTACCGACACAACCTTTCACTCTAGTTCTTCACCCCGATGAGCCAGACCTGACACAACTCTAAGCATAGTAAGCATAGCATGGTAGGAAACACACATATGGCTCAATCAACTCCTAGACATGCTAGTGGGTTTCATCTAGTTACTGTGTCAATGACAGGTCATGCAAAGGAAGTGGGTTCAACTACTGCAACACACAACAGTTTGAATCGCGTCGTCTTAATGCAGTAAACAAGAGCAAAAGCGAGAGCATGGGTTTGTATCCGAATGATCAATGGGTTGTTTGCTTGACGGAGTGGTAGTGTGATACTGCCCTTCAGTTGGATACTCATGAATATCCTCGGAGGCAGAACCTACCACAAAGAACACATCCAAACACAATCAACACACGACGATATGCAACAATATGATGCATGCTATGACATGGAAATATGAATGTTAGCTCATTTAACATGGCCATATTAGTGCATCATCTTATATTGCTTAAACAGCAATGATAACTTGTTCTGACATGCATGAAACCAGTACCAGTGGATAGATTGATTTTTTCTGATCAAATTTCATATATAAATCTTTGCATTTGGAGTTACAGATTAATTTATATGAATTTTTGAAGTTTGAACTATTTTCTGGAATTTCCTATGTAAGAATAATTCCAGTAATTCATTTACTGCGTCAGCATTACGTCAGAGTGATGTCAGTGGTCAACAGGGACGTCTAGGTCAACCTGGCCAGTGGGTCCCGTGTGTCAGTAGTTAATTAACCTAACTAAATTTAGTTAAAACTAATTTAGTTTAGTTAGCAGAGGGGGGCCCACTTGTCATGGACTCAGAGGGGTCAACCTGGGTCCACCCATTCAACGTCAGCGGGTCAAACCCGCCGGCGTTTAGCCGCCGGCGAGGCCAGACATGGCGGTGGAAGTGCATTAGCATGTTCCGCGGCTAAATGGACGGCGGAGGCCATCCACGGGTAGCCAGGAGCATGCCGCGGCGTTTGGTGGTGGTGGTTGAGCTCGGGGTGGTCGAGAACATCGCCGACGACGAGCTAGGTGGTCGCCGGAGTCGGGTGATGACGAACACGACGCTACGGGGCACGGCAAGGTGCGTGGGGTGGTGCTACGGCCTCCTGGGGATGCGGTGGAGTTAGTGGACAAGGTGGCGTGGCCAGTGGTTGGCCGGAGACACGTCGGCGATGAGCTCCGCGGCGGCGTGTGCGGGTGAGCTCTGTGTAGTTGCTACGGGGTATGAGAGGGCAAATGGAGAGGATGGGGAGGTAGCTGGGCTGACGGCGGTCACGCAGAGACAAACGGCGCGGTCGTGGACGAGCTGATGCGGCGGCGACATTGAAGGGGATCTCCGGCGGTGGTTGACGAAGACGAGGTCGGTGCAGTGGTTGCAGGGCGTGCGAGTGCTCGGGGCTCGGCCTGCTCGATGTAGTCGGCGACGGCGAGGCTAACGGACACGGTGACGCGGCACGGGGACGACGGAGAGCACGGCTACGGTGGCGGAACGGCGGTGGCTGCGTCGGCCATGGCGGAGGGGAGCGAGGGAGAGAGGCAGGGGGAGAATGGGCGTGTCCAGGGGGTCGGGGCGGCGACGTGGAGCCTGACCAGCATCCAGACGCGCGAAGCGGCAATATGCTGGCGCCGTGGCGAGCTCGCGCTCATCGGCGTCAGCTCTCTGCCTGCTTGGCGGGGACGAAGCAGCTGGCTGGCATGGGCCAGCATAGTGCTGGGCCGCTAGGTCGGCTTGCTGTTGGGCTACGGCCAGGTAAGTCTCTCTCTCTCTCTCTCTCTCTCTTTTATTTCTGTTTTCTATTTTTCTGTAGGTTTGAGGCTTTATTTAATATAGCTAGGCACTTCCAAAAATGCTGAAAATAATCAGGGGCTTTGTTTAGAATATTTCCAATAGCCCACACTTATTTTCAGAATTATTTGAGCATCTAAAACATTTACTAGCATTTAGATGCCCAAATGCAAATTACCTATGATTTAATTCAATGACCTTTTGTTGACCTAGAAAGTTGTGCACCAATTTTGCCAAAGGTTCTAACCCAAGACAAAGAGGATGAACATCTTAGAAGGGCATTTCAGGTTCATTGAAAATGTTTTTAGTAAACCCTAGTTGATTTCAGAGGGGGTGCTGGGGGTTCTGTCTTCCCCAATTCAAGTTTCTGTTGAAAGCAGACATGATGCAACACTCTAATGCATGGTCTGGATAGGATGTGACACCATCAGTATGGAGTTTCTTCATGCGCTTTACACCGATATGACCTAAACGGCAGTGCCACAAATAAGTTGCACTATCATTATCAACTCTGCATCTTTTGGCTTCAATATTATGAATATGTGTATCACTACTATCGAGATTCAACAAAAATAGACCAGTCTTCAAGGGTGCATGACCATAAAAGATATTACTCATATAAATAGAACAACCATTATTCTTTGATTTAAATGAATAACCGTCTCACATCAAACAAGATCCAGATATAATGTTCATGCTCAACGCTGGCACCAAATAACAATTATTTAGGTCTAATACTAATCCCGAAGGTCGATGTAGAGGTAGCGTGCCGACCGCGATCACATCGACTTTGGAACCATTTCCCACGCGCATCGTCACCTCGTCCTTATCCAATCTCCGCTTAATCCGTAGCCCCTGTTTCGAGTTACAAATATTAGCAACAGAACCAGTATCAAATACCCAGGCGCTACTGCGAGCATTAGTAAGGTACACATCAATAACATGTATATCAGATATACCTTTGTTCACCTTGCCATCCTTTTTATCTGCCAAATACTTGGGGCAGTCCCGCTTCCAGTGACTAGTCTTCTTGCAGTAGAAGCACTCGGTCGCAGGCTTAGGTCCAGACTTGGGTTTCTTCTCCTGAGCAGCAACTTGCTTATTGTTCTTCTTGAATTTCCCCTTCTTCTTCCCTTTGCCCTTTTTCTTGAAACTGGTGGTCTTATTGACCATAAACACTTGATGCTCCTTCTTGATTTCTACCTCCGCAGTCTTTAGCACTGCGAAGAGCTCGGGAATCGTCTTATCCATCCCTTGCATATTATAGTTCATCACGAAGCTCTTGTAGCTTGGTGGCAGTGATTGAAGAATTCTGTCAATGACGCTATCATCCGAAAGATTAACTCCCAGTTGAATCAAGTGATTGCAGTACCCAGACATCTTGAGTATATGCTCACTGACAGAACTATTCTCCTCCATCTTGCAGCTATAGAACTTATTGGAGACTTCGTATCTCTCAATCCGGGCATTCTTTTGAAATATTAATGTCATGACCGGTTTTCCAATAAAACTATTTATTGAAATACTGATCTTTTGAGTCTAGTATGAGGAAAAATCCTCCTCACTAGTAGACAATTTCTTGATACAATAAGCCAGTAGCATAAAATATATTACAGGGTCGACCTAAGGGTGCTCAACAATTTATTACAAGCGTGCCAATAATTATACATAATGGCGGATATAACACAATGGTGTGGTGGCATACTACTGACTCGAGAATAAAGTGATGGTGGAATAACACAGTGGGGAAATGGATAACATGACTCTCAAACTAGCATCTCATCGAGTGTCGAGGTGAGGCTCGATGAATTTATTTGGGTTGCGGAAGCGGATATAAATCAGTAACCAACTCCAGGGTCGCGCGAGACTGACAGGGATTCCTCTAGGCGTCGGAACTCTTCATCCATGAGATCACCTTTGTCAGCATCTGGCCAAATCAACAAGCCAGTGAGTACTTTGAAAGTACTCGCAAGACAGTTCGGACGTAAGATATAACAAATGCATGCATGAATGCGTCATGATTAATTTACCAATGCACATTCAGAATTTAGCAGGAAAGGTAAGTAAAAGGGAATCAGCAGTAGTCCGCCTGAAATCCCAAAAAAATCAAATAAAAGAAAACCGATCGGGTGTCTGAAGCGACGCCTCGAAAGGTGAACAATAAATAAAGATCATGCCACAGCCGGGCGTCTAAGCGACACCACGTAAAGGGCTTAAACTGAAAATAAATGACATGCGGGCCACAGACGGACGTCGGGGCGACATCACAGAAAGGGCTTTCTCATAAGGAAAAATAATACTCATAATAGATAATCAACTCATGATAATAACGGGTTAGTCCATCCATAGGAATAAACAATTAACTGGACTTAGCCCCCATGTGATTCACCGAAGTATCTGTCACCAGAAACTGACACTTGTCAGGATAAGATAATGTAGAACTTGAACATGGATAAGATGATTCGAGGATCTATGACTCTGCAGAGTTGTACAAAAATTACCCACAGCTAACGGATTTCCGTAGTCCCGAAGGACTAGTTCCGTTTACGGTATTTCGGAAGGAAACACAACGATCCAGTACACACCCATCACACTTCACGATGTCAGGAATCACCCTAGACAACGTACAAGAAAAACTTTGAGACAGGGAGATCACAATCTTGAATAGCATGGGATCAAATTTATATACGCGCGCTCTAAGGGGTGCCCCCCTCTCGGTTCCAACCGGAAACACCCATGCCCCCTGACCGGACGACTGGCTTTAATCCAGGGCCATGGAACCATCATCCCGGCCTCTCCTTTTGGTGTGTACCAGGAAAGAGGTTTGCAATCTACTAAGACATATCCCTTGCAAAAAACTTGTGGTAGTACGGGAAGGGAAATGGATTGGAACTGAACCTATACGGGCTGATACTGAAGTCAAAAAGTATGGCATAAGACTGGCATGCTACAACACTGCCATCTTACCCATCTTCATGCCAACACATGGCCATACACATGCACATCCAACACGTATGGATCATCGAACTCACTTGCCTCAACTATGCATGAAAATAACGTTCATCGGTATGCTCATCAACATGCCATGAAACTTGCTAAATGCAAACATGCCAAAACACTATCATATCAAAAGTTCAAACATGCTTGCCTGGTTCAGAGTAGTCGGAGCCTAGCTCGGTGAAGTTCGCGGCCCCGTCACCTCCTTCGGTATCTACGGTATAAAGGAAACATACGCGCTAACGTGAATACCGAGAGGTGCATAAAAATTATTCCAAATATTTTCCAAATAAATCTGATAAAAAACTAGACAAAATTTCAAAGAGGACAGAAAAAGAATCACTCAAAAATACTCTTCGTCTTAAAAGTTATTAGTGTTTTTGTCCAGGGACCTTTCTGTAATGAAACAGAAACTTTCCAGGGTCCTCTTTATAAAAACAGAAAACGTTTCAGTCCCGAATACGCCAGTTCAGAGGAGAAAGCGTATTTTGCCAGAAGGTGTTTTCCAGAAAATGATTCAAAAAGAATAAAAAGCTGACGGGGCGGACCCACCCGTCGAGTTTGAAAACGGAGGCAGAGTTTTGGCGCGAGAGGGCCGCGGCGATCGCCGGCGGCGATCCACGGCGGGGCAGGAGGATCGGAGGGTACCTCCGTGTTCAGGGCGCCATTCCGCGTCGGTTGGTGGTGGTGGTGGTCGCCGGCGAGCTCCACGTCGATGACGGCCTTGACTCCGGCAGGCGGTGGTTTGGGCGTTGATGGATTTCGCCGGAGAAGGCTGCAAGCATCGAATTGAGGTGGGGGTTAGAGCACTAGGTGTAAGAGAAGGCTACGGACAAGGTTTGGGCGCCGGAGGTGGCCTCACCGCAGTGAATCAAGCTGGAGGCCGAGGCGGAACAGGGCGGCCGGAGTTGGGGGAGGAGACCTCCTCGAGGTCCTCCTAGTGGCCTGGCGGGGTGTTGGTGAGGTGCAGTGGTGGTGCGTGCTCGAGGGTGAGTTCCGGGTCTCCTTTTATAGGCGATCCGAGGCGGTGGCCGTGAACGGAGTTCTCCGGCGATGGATTACGGCGGTGCAGTGCTTGGTCGGGAAGTTTAGGAGGTTGGCCGTCAACGTGGAGGTCCACTGGCTCCACTCCGACGCTCAACGGACTGGGATTAGAAGGTTAGAGCAGGTTTTGTCGGAACGGGACGGCGCGGGTCCGTCGGCGGCAGAGAGCGCGCCCAGTGCTTGCCGGGCCACGGCGACGGTGCAGCGGGGCTGCGCTGGCATGCATGAGCCACGCGTACAGCTAGGGAGCAAAGGGCGGCGCGGAATGACGTTGCACTGATGGTGCTGCCACTGTTGGCCGCCACAGGTGGCGCTGCCGCCGTAGCAGACGCCGGCGCAGGCGGGCCAGGGAGTCACCGACGCCGGGAACCCGCCAAGTGCGCGTGCGGCGCTCTGGACAGCAAGGAGAGGCTGCGCGCATCGCGCCACGGCGCACTGTCGACGCGTGACTGAACCTGACGAAAGAAAACGGCACTGAATCTCTGAAACTCTGAACTTCTCTGAATTTGCAAAGAAACAGTGCTGGCCAGGTGTTCGACAAAATTATTTTGGTATGTAGGGATTTCTCCTTGAGCTGAAACTTGGTGGGGTGGCCTCTCATTGCACCAGGAGGCTGCCTGAATTTTGGTAGAATTTTTGGAGAAGAGGAGATATGAATTTCACCAAATTTGGCAAATCTGGTCCAAACTTGCAGAGGCTGAAATTTGAAAATTTTTAAAAGAGGAAGAGTGGATCAAGATGGTTCTGGGTTGTGGGTACCAAGGACTATCCAGGAGAGTTGGTTTGAGGTCAAAACTCAAGTGCAATGGGGTACTTGCTTTGAAAAACACTCAGGCTCAAAATAATTGACAGAGAAGATTTGAGAGATAAAACAATTTAAATAAAATCCAAAAATGGTTTGGACTTGATGGGACAGGGAACTTAGATTGTTTCAAGGAGGAAGGAAGGGTTTTGGAGGGGTTTTACCACAGGGGCAAAATAAAATCATGGGTGGTTCTCAAGATAAGAAAAACCTCAAGTTTCATAGAGTTCTCTTTTTTTTAAGAAAATAATTAATTTCCAAAAATATGTTTTGAGCAGGGAGCCAACAGAGAAAAAGTTTTAAATGATCAAACACCATAATTTGCAGAAGATACAGAAATAAAAATCCTTGCCAAAGAAAAGGAAGTTTTTAAGAGGAAAGGTTTTCTGGCAAAAAATTTAAATGGCCTCTCAAACAAGGTTTTTGCTAAAAACCAAATAAAATTTTTTGGAGTGTCACAACACCTACCCCCTTAGGAAAAATCTCATCCCCGAGATTTCAGCTGATCCTTAAATAAGTGTGGATGCTCTGCTCGAAGAAAATCCTCTCTTTCCCACGTTGCTTCATTTTCGGTGTGATTGCTCCACTGAAGTTTGAAAAATTTGATGGTTTTCTATCGGGTCCTCCTTTCAGACTCCTCTAATATCTTTACTGGATGTTCCCGATAGGTGAGGTCTGGCTGCACGTCTATGTTCTCATGGGATACTTGTTTTTCTGGGTTGCTTACGCACTTCCTTAACTGCGAGACGTGGAACACGTCGTGGACATTGGATAATTCATCGGGTAAGTCTAGCTGGTAGGCTACCGTGCCTTTTCGTGCCACTATACAGAATGGTCCGATGAATCTTGGTGCGAGCTTTCCTTTAATCTTGAATCGTTGTAATCCCCTCATAGGAGATACTCTTAGGTACACGAATTCACCGGGTTCGAAGCTGACCCCACGATGTTTCTGATCGAGATAACTCTTCTGTCGACTTTGAGCGGTCTTGAGTCGGTCTCTGATTAGCTTGACTTTTTCCTCGGCTTCCTTGAGCATGTCTGGGCCGAAGATGCGGCTGTCTCCGGTCTCTGACCAATTTAACGAGGTACGACATCTCCGTCCGTATAAAGCTTCAAATGGTGCCATTTGCAGGATGGCTTGGTAACTGTTGTTGTATGCGAACTCGGCGTATGGCAGGCTTTCTTCCCAACTGGTTCCATGGGTGAGTACACATGCTCTCAGCATGTCTTCTAAAACTTGGTTTACTCGTTCCGTTTGTCCATCAGTCTGGGGGTGGTACGCCGTACTGAAGGCCAGTTGAATCCCAGAGCCTGTTGTGAATGATCCCAGAACCTTGAAACGAACTGGGTTCCTCTGTCAGATATTATAGTCTTCGGGACACCGTGTAGACAAACTATGCGGGAGAGATATATCCTGGCAAGCCTCTGAGTGGTGTGGGTCGTCTTAACTGGAATAAAGTGTGCCACCTTGGTTAATCTGTCGGTGATGACCCATATGGCATCATTCCCGTGTCGTGACTGAGGTAGTCCGACAATAAAATCCATCCCTATTTCATCCCATTTCCACTCAGGTATTTTGTTTGGTTGCAGTAGTCCGGCTGGTCTCTGATGCTCAGCTTTATGCGTTGACAAGAGTCGCAACATGCAATGAAGGTGGCTATGTCCCTCTTCATACCGTGCCACCAAAATCTTTCCTGAATATCCTTGTACATTTTGGTTCCTCCAGGGTGGATCGAATATGGGGCGGTGTGGGCTTCAGCTAGAATTTGTTGTTTGAGGTCTACTAGGTTTGGCACGCAGAGTCTGCCTCTGTACCATAATATTCCTCTATCGTCTATGACGAATTCCGAGGCCTTGCCCATACCCACCTTTCTCTTAATGCCTTCAATGCTGGGGTGACTAGGCTGAGCTTCTTTAATTCTCTCCACAAGGTCGGGTTGTATTTCCAAGTTTGTTATGGTGCCTTCTGCTACCATCAACAAGTTGAGTTTGGCAAATTCTTGTTGGAATTCTGGTCTTAAGTCGGGCAGACTGTTGTCGTCGGAGCTAGGGTTCCGACTAAGAGCATCGGCCACTACATTTTCTTTTCCTGGATGATAGTGGATACCGACATCATAATCTTTTACTAGTTCCATCCAGCGTCGTTGCCGTAAATTTAGTTCTGGCTGTGTGAAAATATATTTGAGACTTTTATGGTCCGTATATATTTCACATCGATTTCCAAGTAAGAAATGCCTCCATTCCTTGAGCGCATGAATGACAGCTGCCATTTCTAAGTCATGAGTGGGATAATTTTCCTCATGCTTGCGAAGTTGTCTTGATGCATACGCGACCACTTTGCCTTCTTGCATCAACACGCATCCGAGACCCTTTCTGGACGCGTCACAATACACTTCAAAATTCTTGTGTATGTCTGGCACAATTAATACCGGTGCTGTCGTCAATTTCCGTTTTAGCTCTTGGAAACTTTTCTCGCAGGCTTTTGTCCATTCAAACTTCTTGTCTTTCTTGAGTAACTGCGTCATAGGCTTGGCTATGGTGGAGAATCCTTCAATAAATCTGCGGTAATATCCTGCCATCCCCAAGAAACTCCGTATGTCCGTTACACTGGCTGGTGACTTCCAGCCAAGTACGGCCTTGACTTTCTCTGGGTCCACTGCGATACCATCTGGGGTCAGTACGTGGCCTAGAAAGCCTACTTGTCTTAGCCAAAATTCGCACTTGCTGAACTTGGCATACAATTGATGTTTCCTGAGTTCTCCTAGCACAATTCTGAGATGTTCCGCGTGCTCTTCTGGTGTCTTGGAGTATACCAGAATATCGTCGATGAATACCACAACGAACTTGTCCATAAACTTCATAAATACTTTGTTCATGAGGTGAACAAAATAGGCGGTGGCGTTTGTTAATCCAAATGGCATTACTGTGAACTCATATAGTCCATATCTGGAGGTGAAGGCTGTCTTGGGGATATCTTCTGTTCGCACCTTTAATTGATGGTATCCTGACCTTAATTCAATCTTTGAGAATACCTTGGCCTGAGCAAGTTGATCAAACAAATCGTTTATCCGTGGCATCGGGTATTTGGTCTTGACTGTGACCATATTAAGTGCTCGATAGTCAATACACAATCTCAGTGTTCCGTCCTTCTTTTTGGCAAATAAAATTGGTGATCCCCAAGGTGAGGAGCTGGCTCGAATGTATCCTTTGTCCAGCAATTCCTTTATTTGTTTCTTCAACTCAACCAACTCGGATGGTGCCATTCTGTATGGTTTCTTGTATATGGGGGTGGTTCCTGGTGCTAGCTCAATGCTGAATTCTATCTCTCGGTCTGGTGGCATGCCTGGTAGTTCTTTGGGGAATACGTCTGGAAATTCACACACTACTGGAACCTTGTTTAGCTCAGAAACGTCCACCTTATTCAATCTCGGTTGCCGGAGTATTTTTCTTTCCTTGGCGGATACCCTTATTGTCTTCCCGTGGTGGTGTGTGAGAATCATGGTCCGGTTGAAACAGTCAATAAAACCTTTGTTGGTGGTTAGCCAGTGCATCCCTAGGATGACATCCAGTCCTTTATTTTCCAACACAATAAGATTGGCGTGAAACTTCAATCCTTTGAACTCAATAGCCACACCCTGACAGTAACTCTGAGTGACTTGCTGAATCCCAGGGGACTTGATGATCATTGATTTCTCCAAAGGAAGCATCGAAAAATTATTTTGCAAAGCAAAACTTTTCGAAATAAAAGAGTGAGAAGCTCCAGAATCAAACAAAACCATTGCAGGTATTGTTTTGACATGAAATGTACCGAGTACCATATCCGGAGCATTTTGTGCCTCCTCTTTGGTTACGTGGTTCAGATGACCCTTCCTGTGGTTGTTGTTGGGATTGAAATTGTTTCGCTTGGGCGCTGAATTATTGCCGCTGTTGTTCGGCCTTGGGGCTGAGTTTCTAGGCTTGGGACACTGCTTGGCATAGTGTCCTTCCTCTCCACAGGCGTAACAAGTAACTCCGGGGCGATATGTGAACTCCTTGTCCCTTGCATGAAAATTCTTGATTGGGCGTGAGACGTTGGACGCGGATTTGTGTGTCCCACCCTTTTGAAAATCTGTCTTGTTTTGATGATTGCGAGCATGGTTGGACTGGTCCCTTTTTCGCTTGCGGAAATCTTCCAAACCGCGTCTCCCATTTTCCAGAGTAATGGCTTTGTCCACTAGTGTCTTAAAATCTGGAAAAGTGTGCACGACTAGTTGGCATTTAAGCGCGGGTGCTAGACCGTCAAGGAATTTCTCCATCTTCTTGCTTTCAGTCATACGCTCTTCATTGGCGTAGCGAGACAATAGAGTAAATTGACCGTTGTAATCTGACACTGTCATGTTCCTTTGTTTGAGGTCATCGAACTCTCTCGTTTTGATTTTCATAATACTCTTAGGAATGTGTACGCCACGGAAACCTTCCTTGAAATCATTCCAGGTTATATCATTTTCGTTGGGATGCATGTGCAGGAAATTCTCCCACCAAGATGCAGCTGCTCCTGTGAGATAGTGCGGAGCATAAAGTACCTTTTCGGGGTCTGAACATTTTGCAATAATTAGTTTTCTCTCCATATCTCGAAGCCAGTCTTCGGCCTCAAGAGGCTTGTCTGTATGAGAAAATGTTGGGGGACGTGTCTTCTGTAGCTCAGATAACTTGGAATGCTGTTGATACTGCCCATCGTGATTTCCCATGTTGATGACTTGGTTCATCATTTCCCGATGTTGTTGCTGACTCTGTTCATAGAGGCGACACATTTGGGAAAGTGTCGTTTCACTGTCCTGTTGACTCGACTGACCTTGAGTGAAATTTTTGCCTGGTTGAGTGTTATAATATTAACTTGACTGCCCTTGTGCAAAATTGTTATCCGGTTGAGTGTCATAATTTTCCTCTGGCGGAGCTGGCATGGAGCGAGTCCAAGGATGAGACATTTTTCACTTTGGGGATATATTTTGTAAAACCCATAAGAAAAATGAAAAGGGGTCGCAACAACAAAATCCGTAAATGCACAAGGTTTGTAAATAAATTAAATAGCCAAGATTACTTAAGGAAAACAAATCAATTTGCGCACGGAGGAGGACTGCATCATTATGTATCTTATACGCGGCGATAATTATACAATATATCACTCAGGATATGCGTACATAATCCTGACATGTTATTTAGGCTAGTGCACTCTCCACTTCCTACATGATGCGCAAACAAGCTACTTCTCACAACCTATGTACATATAAGCATATCTTACAAAGCGGTACATCGCATGACAGCTAAGCGTACTCAGTCGGAGATGTTGACGATCTCCTTGGCCCTGCCAAGGGTGAGACGCAGTGAGGCTGGGGACTCGACCTCCTCCTCACTAATAGGCTCCATACGAGTAGTGCTGCGCCGAGTGGACGGAGCGGGCGCCATGGGCGGAATAACACGAATAGGAGTGGGCGCAAAGGGTGGTGCCGTGCAAGCTGGAGTGGGCGCGATGACTTGGTTGAACTCTTCGGTGGTAGGTAGGCGACGAGTAGGTGCATAAGATGCTGAGGACAGGACGAAAGTCAGTGGCGGTGCGGTGTGCAGGAGCTCCCTCCTGTTGGCGGCACAGCCATGGACTGAGTCCATGCGGGCAGCCACGAAGTCGTCCACCAGGTTGTCGAAGGCTGCCTCCAGAGCCCGGAGATACTCAATAAGCATCTCAAAAGCCTCGTCTCGTTCTCCTCTGGGGCAAGAGAATGCGTAGTGACAGGTGTAGGGCACATAGCATGGAAGATAGCAGTAACGACGAGCCTTCATCACGGGAAGGACATCCCTGAGACGAGCTATCGTCTTGCGGGCTGCCATCTGCATAGCATGCCTCACCGTAGGCATGGATCTTCCCAAGAACCGGAAGTGGCGTAACTCACCACGCCCTCCCTTGAACTGCACCGCGGCCTGGTGCATGGTCAGACTGTCGTTGACTTTGTGCTGGCAGAGTGTGAAGACTGGGCGCACAGATGGCCCCATCGCGAACTGAACGATGAAGGAGAGAAGCTTGACGAACCCATCGGGCACGTTGGCGAAGGTCTGAGACTCGCAGCTGTTGTCGGCCATCTACAAAAGTAGGCAAAAATTCTGAATGGTCAGATCATAAATTTATGCTGACTGTCAGAAAAATGACTACAATTGCAAAAATACAATTTAGCTCTATTTTGCTAATAACCGATTAGCGATCGCATCTAGTGGCTTCCTACAGTCAGCCTGGCTCTGATACCAAGCTTGTCATGACCGGTTTTCCAATAAAAATATTTATTGAAAGACTGATCTTTTGAGTCCAGTATGAGGAAAAATCCTCCTCACTGGTAGACAATTTCTTGAAACAATAAGCCAGTAGCATAAAATATATTACAGGGTCGAGCTAAGGGTGCTCAACAATTTATTACAAGCGCACCAATAATTATACATAATGGCGGATATAACACAATGGTGTGGTGGCATACTACTGACTCGAGAATAAAGTGATGGTGGAATAACACAGTGGGGAAATGGATAACATGACTCTCAAACTAGCATCTCATCGAGCGTCGAGGTGAGGCTCGATGAATTTATTTGGGTTGCGGAAGCGGATATAAATCAATGACCAACTCCAGGCTCGCACGAGACTGACTGGGATTCCTCTAGGCGTCGGACTCGCTATCAAACTCTTCATCCATGAGATCACCTTCGTCAGCATCTGGCCAAATCAACAAGCCAGTGAGTACTTTGAAAGTACTCGCAAGACAGTTTGGACGTAAGATATAACAAATGCATGCATGAATGTGTCATGATTAATTTACCAATGCACATTCAGAATTTAGCAGGCAAGGTAAGTAAAAGGGAATCGGCGGTAGTCCGCCTGAAATCCCAAAAAAATAAAATAAAATAAAATCGATCGGGTGTCTGAAGCGACGCCTCGAAAGGTGAACAATAAATAAAGATCATGCCACGGTCGGGCGTCTAAGCGACACCACGTAAAGGGCTTGAACTGAAAATAAATGACATGCGCGCCACAGACGGATGTTGGGGCGACATCACAGAAAGGACTTTCTCATAAGGAAAAATAATACTCATAATAGATAATCAACTCATGATAATAACGGGTTAGTCCATCCACAGGAATAAACAATTAACTGGACTTAGCCCCCATGTGATTCACCGGAGTATCTATCACCAGAAACTGACACTTGTCAGGATAAGATAATGCAGAACTTGAACATGGATAAGATGATTCGAGGATTTATGACTCTGCAGAGTTGTACTAAAATTACCCACAGCTAACGGATTTCCGTAGTCCTGAAGGACTAGTTCTGTTTACGGTATTTCAGAAGGAAACACAGCGATCCAGTACACACCCATCACACTTCACGATGTCAGGAATCACCCTAGACAACGTACAAGAAAAACTTTGAGACGGGGAGATCACAATCTCGAATAGCATGGGATCAAATTTATATACGCGCGCTCTAAGGGGTGCCCCCCTCTCGGTCCCAACCGGAAACACCCATGCCCCCTGACCGGATGACTGGCTTTAATCCAGGGCCATGGAACCATCATCCCGGCCTCTCCTTTTGGTGTGTACCAGGAAAGCGGTTTGCAACCTACTAAGCCATATCCCTTGCGGAAAACTTGTGGTAGTACGGGAAGGGAAATGGATTGGAACCGAACCTATACGGGCTGATACTGAAGTCAAAAAGTATGGCATAAGACTGGCATGCTACAACACTACCATCTTACCCATCTTCATGCCAACACATGGCCATACACATGCACATCCAACACGTATGGATCATCGAACTCACTTGCCTCAACTATGCATGAAAATAACGTTCATCGGTATGCTCATCAACATGCCATGAAACTTGCTAAATGCAAACATGCCAAAACACTATCATATCAAAAGTTCAAACATGCTTGCCTGGTTCAGAGTAGTCGGAGCCTAGCTCGGTGAAGTTCGCGGCCCCGTCACCTCCTTCGGTATCTACGATATAAAGGAAACATACGCGCTAACGTGAATACCGAGAGGTGCATAAAAATTATTCCAAATATTTTCCAAATAAATATGATAAAAAACTAGACAAAATTTCAAAGAGGACAGATAAAGAATCACTCAAAAATACTCTTCTATTTAAAAGTTATTAGTGTTTTTGTCTAGGGACCTTTCTGTAATGAAACAGAAACTTTCCAGGGTCCTCTTTATAAAAACAGAAAACGTTTCAGTCCCGAATACGCCAGTTCAGAGGAGAAAGCGTATTTTGCCCGAAGGCGTTTTCCAGAAAACGATTCAAAAAGAATAAAAAGCTGACGGGGCGGACCCACCCGTCGGGTTTGAAAACGGAGGCAGAGTTTTGGCGCTAGAGGGCCGCGGCGATCGCCGGCGGCGATCCACGGCGGGGCAGGAGGATCGGAGGGTACCTCCATGTTCAGGGCGCCATTCTGCGTCGGTTGGTGGTGGTGGTGGTCGCCGGCGAGCTCCACGTCGACGGCGGCCTCGACTCCGGCGGGCGGTGGTTCGGGCGTTGATGGATTTCGCTGGAGAAGGCTGCGAGCATCGAATTGAGGTGGGGGTTAGAGCACTAGGTGTAAGAGAAGGCTACGACGAGGTTTGGGCGCCGGAGGTGGCCTCACCGCAGTGAATCAAGCTGGAGGCCGAGGCGGAACGAGGCGGCCGGTGTTGGGGGAGGAGACCTCCTCGAGGTCCTCCTAGTGGCCTGGCGGGGTGTTGGTGAGGTGCAGTGGTGGTGCGTGCTCGAGGGTGAGCTCGGGGTCTCCTTTTATAGGCGATCCGAGGCGGTGGCCGTGAACGGAGTTCTCCGGCGATGGATTACGGCGGTGCAGTGCTTGGTCGGGAAGTTTAGGAGGTTGGCCGTCAACGTGGAGGTCCACTGGCTCCACTCCGACGCTCAACGGACTGGGATTAGAAGGTTAGAGCAGGTTTTGTTGGAACGGGACGGCGCGGGTCCATCGGCGGTAGAGAGCGCGCCCAGTGCTTGCCGGGCCACGGCGACGGTGCAGCGGGGCTGCGCTAGCATGCATGAGCCACGCGTAGAGCTAGGGAGCAAAGGGCGGCGCGGAACGGCGTTGCACTGCTGGTGTTGCCACTGTTGGCCGCCACAGGTGGTGCTGCCGTCGTAGCAGACGCCGGCCCAGGCGGGCCAGGGAGTCACCGACGCCGGGAACCCGCCAAGTGCGCGTGCGGCACTCTGGACAGCAAGGAGAGGCTGCGCGCATCGCGCCACGGCGCACTGTCGACGCGTGACTGAACCTGACGAAAGAAAACGACACTGAATCTCTGAAACTCTGAACTTCTCTGAATTTGCAAAGAAACAGTGCTGGCCAGGTGTTCGACAAAATGATTTAGGTATGTAGGTATTTATCCTTGAGCTGAAACTTGGTGGGGTGGCCTCTCATTGCACCAGGAGGCTGCCTGAATTTTGGTAGAATTTTTGGAGAAGAGGAGATATGAATTTCACCAAATTTGGCAAATCTGGTCCAAACTTGCAGAGGCTGAAATTTGAAAAATTTGAAAAGAGGAAGAGTGGATCAAGATGGTTCTAGGTTGTGGGTACCAAGGACTATCCAGGAGAGTTGGTTTGAGGTCAAAACTCGAATGCAATGGGGTACTTGCTTTGAAAAACACTCAGGCTCAAAATAATTGACAGAGAAGATTTGAGAGATAAAACAATTTAAATAAAATCCAAAAATGGTTTGGACTTGATGGGACAGGGAACTTAGATTGTTTCAAGGAGGAAGGAAGGGTTTTGGAGGGGTTTTACCACAGGGGCAAAACAAAATCATGGGTGGTTCTCAAGATAAGAAAAACCTCAAGTTTCATAGAGTTCTCTTTTTTTAAAGAAAACAATTAATTTCCAAAAATATGTTTTGAGCAGGGAGCCAACAGAGAAAAAGTTTTAAATGATCAAACACCATAATTTGCAGAAGATACAGAAAAAAATCCTTGCCAAAGAAAAGGAAGTTTTTAAGAGGAAAGGTTTTCTGGCAAAAATTTTAAATGGCCTCTCAAACAAGATTTTTGCTGAAAACCAAATAATTTTTTTTGGAGTGTCACAATTAACTTCAACTCCTGGAACATCTCATATGCTCCATGACGTTCAAAACGTTGTTGAAGTCCCGGTTCTAAGCCGTAAAGCATGGCACACTGAACTATCGAGTAGTCATCAACACGTGAGTGCCAGGCATTCACAATGTGTGCAGTTGCTGGCGTAGGTGGTACACCTAGCGGTGCTTCCAGGACGTAACTCTTCTGTGCAGCAATGAGGATAATCCTCAAGTTACAGACCCAGTCCGTGTAATTGCTACCATCATCTTTCAACTTTGCTTTCTCAAGGAACGCATTAAAATTCAACGGAACAACAGCACGGGCCATCTATCTACAATCAACATAGACAAGCAAGATACTATCAGGTACTAAGTTCATGATAAATTTAAGTTCAATTAATCATATTACTTAAGAACTCCCACTTAGATAGACATCCCTCTAATCTTCTAAGTGATCACGTGATTCAAATCAACTAAACCATGTCCGATCATCACGTGAGATGGAGTAGTTTCAATGGTGAACATCACTATGTTGACCATATCTACTATATGATTCACGCTCAACCTTTCGGTCTTCGTGTTCCGAGGCCATATCTGTTATATGCCAGGCTCATCAAGTTTAACCTGAGTATTCTGCGCGTGCAACTGTTTTGCACCCGTTGTATTTGAACATAGAGCCTATCACACCCGATCATCACGTGGTGTCTCAGCACGAAGAACTTTCGCAACGGTGCATACTCAGGGAGAACACTTATATTTTGATAATTTAGTGAGGGATCATCTTATAATGCTACCGTCAATCAAAGCAAGATAAGATGCATAAAAGATAAACATCACATGCAATCAATATAAGTGATATGATATGGCCATCATCATCTTGTGCTTGTGATCTCCATCTCCGAAGCACCGTCATGATCACCATCATCACCGGCGTGACACCTTGATCTCCATCGTAGCATTGTTGTCGTCTTGCCAATCTTATGCTTCTACGACTATCGCTACCGCTTAGTGATAAAGTAAAGCATTACAGGGCGATTGCATTGCATAAAATAAAGCGACAACCATATGGCTCCTGCCAGTTGCCGATAACTCGGTTACAAAACATGATCATCTCATACAGTAAAATTTAGCATCATGTCTTGACCATATCACATCACAAAAACAAGTTAGACGTCCTCTACTTTGTTGTTGCAAGTTTTACGTGGCTGCTACTGGGCTTAGCAAGAACTGTTCTTACCTACGCATCAAAACCACAACGATAGTTTGTCAAGTTGGTGTTGTTTTAACCTTCGCAAGGACCGGGCGTAGCCACACTCGGTTCAACTAAAGTTGGAGAAACTGACACCCACCAGCCATCTGTGTGCAAAGCACGTCGGTAGAACCAGTCTCGCGTAAGCGTACGCGTAATGTCGGTCCGGGCCGCTTCATACAACAATACCGCCGAACCAAAGTATGACATGCTGGTAAGCAGTATGACTTATATCGCCCACAACTCACTTGTGTTCTAGTCGTGCATATGACATCTACACATAAAACCTGGCTCAGATGCCACTGTTGGGGAACGTAGTAATTTCGAAAAATTTCCTATGCACACGCAAGATCATGGTGATGCATAGCAACGAGAGGGGAGAGTGTTCCACGTACCCTCGTAGACCAAAAGCGGAAGCGTTAGCACAACGCGGTTGATGTAGTCGTACGTCTTCATGATCTGACTGATCAAGTACCGAACGTACGGCACCTCCGAGCTCAGCACACGTTCAACCCGATGACGTCCCTCGAACTCCGATCTAGCCGAGTGTTGAGGGAGAGTTTCGTCAGCACGATGGCGTGGTGACGATGATGATGTTCTACCGACACAGGGCTTCGCCTAAGCACCGATACAGTATTATCGAGGTGGACTATGGTGGAGGGGGGCACCGCACACGGCTAAAAGATCAAACGATCAATTGTTGTGTCTCTAGGGTGCCCCCTGCCCCCGTATATAAAGGAGCAAGGGGGAGGTGCGGCCGGCCTAGATGGGCGCGCCAGGAGGAGTCCTACTCCCACCGAGAGTAGGACTCCCTCCCTTTTCCTTGTTGGACTAGGAGTGGAGGGGGAAAGAGGAGGGAGAGGGGAAGGAAAGCGGGCGCCGCCCCCCTCTCCTTGTCCTATTCGGACTAGGGGGAGGGGCGCGCGGCCCTGCCCTGGCCGCCACTCCTCTTCCCCACTAAGGCCCACTATGGCCCATTAAGCTCCCGGGAGGTTTCGGTAACCTCCCGGTACTCTGGTAAAATCCCGATTTCACCCGGAACACTTCCGATATCCAAACATAGGCTTCCCATATATCAATCTTCATGTCTCGACCATTTCGAGACTACTCGTCATGTCCGTGATCACATCCGGGACTCCGAACAACCTTCGATACATCAGAACATATAAACTCATAATATAACTATCATCGAAACGTTAAGCGTGCGGACCCTACGGGTTCGAGAACTATGTAGACATGACCGAGACACATCTCCAGTCAATAACCAATAGCGGAACCTGGATGCTCATATTGGCTCCCACATATTCTACGAAGATCTTTGTCGGTCAGACCGCATAACAACATACGTTGTTCCCTTTGCCATCGGTATGTTACTTGCCCGAGATTCGATCGTCGGTATCTCAATACCTAGTTCAATCTCGTTACCGGCAAGTCTCTTTACTCGTTCCGTAATACATCATCCCGCAACTAACTCATTAGTTGCAATGCTTGCAAGGCTTAAGTGATGTGCATTACCGAGAGGGCCCAGAGATACCTCTCCGATAATCGAAGTGACAAATCCTAATCTCGAAATACGCCAACCCAACAAGTACCTTCGGAGACACCTGTAGAGCACCTTTATAATCACCCAGTTATGTTGTGATGTTTGGTGGCACACAAAGTGTTCCTCCAGTAAACGGGAGTTGCATAATCTCATAGTCATAGGAACATGTATAAGTCATGAAGAAAGCAATAGCAACATACTAAACGATCGAGTGCTAAGCTAACGGAATGGGTCAAGTCAATCACATCATTCTCCTAATAATGTAATCCCGTTAATCAAATGACAACCAATGTCAATGGTTAGGAAGGTTAACCATCTTTGATCAACGAGCTAGTCAAGTAGAGGCATACTAGTGACACTCTGTTTGTCTATGTATTCACAGATGTATTATGTTTCCGATTAATACAATTCTAGCATGAATAATAAACATTTATTATGATATAAGGAAATAAATAATAACTTTATTATTACCTCTAGGGCATATTTCCTTCAATCAGCTCATCATTCCACTTGGTCAATTTCTGATCCACAAAGGTGTCAACTTCATTGAGTCTGAAGCTCTGATGCACTCCAGGGAAATGATCTTCCTTGCTATCAATGTACTTCCAATCTATCCATTTCATGTCACACACAATGGGCTTCTTATCCAAAAGGACTGTCTCGTAGAAGTCCTGTTGTTCCTTGGTGTGAAATATCTAGTCCACATCAGTTCTTCTCCTCACAACATAGGGGTCTGATTGTCTCCACAATCTGAGACCTGCATCCTTTCTCTCCTTCATATTTTCAGCCACTGGATGATTGTCATCATGATCAGGAATCTTTGGCTTCAGTTTCCTAAGCACTTGGGCTTCTTATTCTTCTTCCACTTCAGGCACTGGGGCCTTGCTTTTCTCAGCAGCAGGGATGTTTCTAGTGCTTCTATTTGGTGCAGACTTGGAAGCTTGAGCAGTAGCCTTGGGGGCAGTCTTGGGCTTTGATGGAAGAGCCCCAGACTTGATGGCATCCCCCATCAACTTTTGAATCTTGGGTTTTTGTGCAGCATCTTCCTCATCAGTTTCTTCCTCATCTGATGAGTGCTTCTCAAACTCAGCCATAGGATCAACACGCTTGCACCATCTCCCTCTCTTCCTTTCTTTCTTTTCTTTTCCAGCCCCACTTGCTGGTTGAGCTTGCTCCTGAGTTGATGCTCTAGCTTTGGACATGGGCACTCTCTTGGCAGGGGCTTTCTTATGCAAACCAGGTTTGGTTGCACCAGCAGCAGCATACTCCTTTTTCACCACTTTCTTGGAGGTGACCTCCTCCTCAACAGCAACATATTCTTCATCCTCAGAGTCTGAGTTTCTCTTCCTCCTTGTCCTGGTTGCAGTTTTGGGCAAGTTTCTTGGGGTTCTTCTGCTACCCTCATCATAACTACCAGAGGGACTAGTGCCCTCACTCAGCTTGACTTGTTCCTCAGACTTGTTCTGGCTGTCACTTTGATCAGACATGGCTGAAACTGCAAACTGACCTGAAAGATGACCCTGTGAATAGATGTAGTTCAGTTAGAGTGGATGAGCATCACAAAGTGCAGAGATTTTGCAAAACAATTGAGTCAAAAAGTTAGTTTTAGTTTTCTTCAGAAAGCATTTCAGAGATACCGATTTGTTGAACTCGGTGACACCAAAGCAATTTTAGAGTCTAAACTAGTTGAATCGGTCAGACCGAGACATTGTTCGGTGACTCCGAGATAGCTAGGGTTTCACTGAGAATCGTACTCTATCACACCGATTCATAAGTTTTCGTGATACCGAAAATTACAAGTGCAATGGCCTAGGCCAAATCGGTGATACCGATTTCTACAATTCGGTCGGTCCGAGATGAGTTCGGCGGAAACCTAACCCTAAATTTCGAATCAAATCTAATCTAAAGGAAGTTTTTGCTGGATAGAACAATCTCATACGTGGCAAGAATCATGGCATTGACCTAAGTGCAGGAATCAGATGTTAAGATTGCACATAGGGGTCGAGTTCATACCCTAAATCGGCAGTGAACTCGCTACGGCGACGACGACAACGAAGATTCCCGTTGATGGCGGCGGAGACCAGCGGCAGGAGGGCACTGGCGATGATGAGACGATCCGGAGACCTCGAGTCGGCAGAGCAGGATAAGCTCAGGCGAAGGGTTTCGGAGGAATTTTCAAAATTTTGCCTGTGGGTATATATATCCTAACCCTATCGGTGAGACAGAGTGGAACGACTCGGTGGCACCGAGATGCAGAATTGCAAGCGGTTACTGCAACTCGGTGTGACCGAACTGTTCAAATAGGTTGCATGGAGATTGAAAACCTAGATCAACTTAATGAACCCGGTATGACCGAAAGGGATGCATCGGTCAGACCCAAGTACACAGAGAGGTTTTCGAAGTTTATGTCTATGACGAATAGGTGGCTCCGAATGCTCCTCACCCAGAGGGTTCGAATCTGACTTGATCAAACTTTGTGATGTAGCATGAATAGAGTTTGAGACGAGGAAATCATAGATAGCTAGAGGGAGTTCTTAGGCATTCTTGTCCATCCATTTGGCAAAAGAAAAAGACCAAACAATCAAAGCAACAACTGGATGTCCTCGAATGAGAAAAATATGCAATCAACATGCTCACACAATAAGATGGCAAATGAAATATGTGGCAAAGCATGCACAAACACTCTAGCAGCAATTGGCGATGACTAGGTCATCTATATATGAGTATATTGACTGAGGAGTAAAATGAGAACATTTGATCGTAGGTCATACTCATCGTTTAAGCACAAGTGGGGTTACCACTTTTCAATAAAGCATTGTTGTGTTCAAACCATTACAGTTGCTTTAGCTCAGTTCTTAGAGTAAAGCTCCCCTAGATGTGATATTCCCCCTAAGAGGGATGAACTAACCTTGGGTTTTGTCGATGATGACTTCATGTAGGTGTTGAACATTTGGATGCTCAAAGTTAATGTTGATCATTTGGAGCAATCCAGTGGAGTGAGTTGCACTTTCAATACCTACATGGGTTAGTCCCACAAGGAACAAACAAGGATATCCATAGACATAGAGTGAAGTACACACAAGATGATGTCCATGAAAGCATTTGGTTACCTTGTCCCTTGACTTACCAACAAGAGGGTTTGTGACTCCTTGAACTAGTGCAAGATGTGAAAGTTGATTGCACTTGTCCTTGCCAAAATGAATATGAGTGATGTATGTTGGCGGAGTCACCCTCAAGAACTCCCTAGTTCTTCTTCTTTGGGATACACATCATCTTAATGGGAATCCTTGGAGTTGTAGTCGTACTTGATGAAGTAGAACTTGATGTAGTCTTGGGAACCCATTTGACCAAGGCCTTCGAAGCTTCTTCAAATGCATCAATCTCCTCTTGAAGCTTGTCCTTGCCTTTTAGCTTGTGGTCTTGTGGTGGAGGATCATCTTAAGCTTGTGTCAGCTTGAAGGAAGTAGGGTCATACTTCTCTTGTTGAGGAACAAACTTCATCTTGGGGTATTGATCTTCTTCCCACTCAACTACATTGGCATTGAACTTTCTTTCATAACCAACATCGTGATTCTTCCGGTGCCTTCCTTGCTTGCTTACAATTTCCTCAAATTGCTTACTTCCGGCAAGGCTCTTGTAAACACCTTTGTCTATAATTCCCTTCAATAAGCTATTTTCTTGCTCACGTGTAACTTGGCTAAGAGAATCATTAGTGGAATCAAGAGAAATACTAGAAGCAACAATATTGGATTTAGCATGATTATTATTACTACTAGAAGAAGAATCTTTCTTATTCTTGTTGCTAGATTTTACTTCTGGCATGTAAGTAGACAAGAGTAAACGCTTGGCAATGTAAGACGAATTTTGCTTATGAAGATCATCATTGATTGCTTTTAATAACCCACGCACTTGCTCAAGATTGAGCTTTTCAAAGTGTAGCTTCTCATGAGTATTTAAAAGCTCTCGATCTTCTTCTAAGGTAGTTTCATGAGCTAACTTAAGAGTGTTTAGTTCTTTAGTTAAACACTCAATCTCCTTCTTATCATCGTCATTCGTTTTGTATTTAGTAGCATGATTGATTGCAATTTCATCATAGTTGTCATCACTAGAGTTGTCAACAAGTAAATCATCATCACCTAGCAAATCATCTTCATCACTATTGAAATCAACATACTCGGGGTGTGATACCTTTGGGCCTTTAGCCATGAAGCATCTTCCAATTCCTTCATTTGATGAGTCAAATATGTCAAAGGAGTTGGTTGATACAAGTGCTAGACCGGCAACACCTTCATCTTGAGTATATTTGGAGTCGGAGTGATAACTTCTCTCGGAGTGATGGTCGGAGTCGGAACCGGATACCCACTCACCAACATGAGCTTAATGTCTTCGCTTTGTATAACTCCTTGATGACTTGTCCTTCCTTTTCAAATCCTTGCTTCTGTGAGAGGTTCTTCGTTCATAACAATCATCTCTACTCCTTCTCTCCCTTGGAGGTGATTCTTCTCTTTTGCTTCTCCTTTTAGGTGAGCCTTGTCTTCTTTTGTAGGGAGTCGTACACTCATTGGAGTAGTGTCTGGGTCTTCCACAATTGTAGCAATTACGTTCACGACTAGAAGATCTATTGTCATTGTAGGACCTTGACTTGGAACTTCTTTCTTTGGTTCTACTCTTGTAGAACTTGTTGAAGTTCTTCACCATTAAGCTCAATTCTTCATTGATAGCTTGTTTCTCACTTTATGATGTAGGAGCATCACATGAGGCTTTGTAAGCACCACTAGACTTGTTGTGAAGCTCTTCTTTATCCTTGAGTGACATCTAATGAGCAACAATTCTACCAATGACTTCCGTTGGCTTGAGATCTTTGTAATTGGGCATCATTTGGATCAATGTACACATGGTATCATATTTTCCATCCAAGGCTCTTAGGATCTTCTTGATGATGAATCTATCAGTCATCTCTTCACTTCCTAAGCCGGCAATCTCATTTGTGATGAGAGCAAGCCTGGAGTACATTTCAGCGACAACTTCACGATCCTTCATTTTGAAATTGTCAAGTTGACTTTGAAGCACATCCAATTTGGATTCCTTGACGGAGTCGGTACCTTCGTGCATATCAATCAAAGTATCCCAAATTTCCTTTGCATTCTCAAGATGGCTGATTTTGTTGAATTCTTCGGGGCATAATCCGTTGAAGAGGATATCACAAGCTTGAGCATTGTATTGCAACATCTTCAATTCTTCCACGGTAGCTTCACGATTCGGTTCTCTCCCATCGATGAATTCACCTTGCAAGCCAATACACACAATAGCCCAAACGGTGGGGTTATGTCTAAGAATATTCATTTTCATCTTATGCTTCCAACTAGCAAAATTAGTACCATCAAAGGACCTCTATGGTGGTAATTTCCCTTGCTAGATGCCATACTCTCCTAGGTTGTGAAACTAAGGCTATGATCACCAAAGCTATGGAAATCAAGGCAGATGGAGACCAAAGCTCTGATACCACTTGTAGGATCAAAAGTATGTCTAGAGGGGGGTGATTAGACTACTCGACCAAATAAAAATATAGCATTTTCCTAATTTTTAGTCTTGGCATATTTTAGCAACTTAGCACAAGTCAAGCAATCAACCTACACATGCAATTCTAAGAGTATAGCAGCGGGATGTAAATCATTGCATATGAAGGTAAAGGGGAGGATTTTGGAGGGAACAAATGCAATGTAGACACGGAGATTTTTGGCGTGGTTCCGATAGGTGGTGCTATCGTACATCCACGTTTGTGGAGACTTAAACCCACGAAGGGTAATGGTTGCGCGAGTCCACGAAGGGCTCCACCCACAAGGGTACACGAAGAAGCAACCTTGTCTATCCCACCACGACCATCACCCACGAAAGACTTGCCTCACTAGGGTAGACTTCACGAAGTAGGCGATCTCCTTGCCCTTACAAACTCCTTGGTTCAACTCCACAATCTTGATGGAGGCTCCCAAGTGACACGTAACCAATCTAGGAGACACCACTCTCCAAAAGGTAATAGATGGTGTGTTGATGATGAACTCCTTGCTCTTGTGCTTCAAATGATAGTCTCCCCAACACTCAACTCTCTCTCACATATTTGGATATGGTGGAAAGATGATTTGAGTGGAAAGCAACTTGGGGAAGGCTAGAGATCAAGATTCTTGTGGTTGGATTGGAATGTCTTGGTCTCAACACATGAGTAGGTGATTCTCTCTCAAAAAATGAATGTTGGAAGTGTAGGCACGTTCTGATGGCTCTCTCCCCGAATGGAGAATGGGTGGAGGGGTATATATAGCCTACACACAAAATCTAACTGTTACACACAATTTACCAAACTCGGTGGGACCGAATAGTGAATCTTGGTAAGACCGATATGGTTCAAAATGTGAACTTAGGCTTTTCGGTGGGACCGACATGATCAACTCGGTGGGACCAATGCATTAGGGTTAGGGCATAACTTGATCTCGGTGAGAGATCACACAAACTCGGTGAGACTGATTTTAGTAAAAGGCAAACAGAGAGTTGGTCAGGCAAACTCGGTGGGACCGATCGCTCATCTTGGTGAGACCGAAATGTTACAATAAGGAAACAAGAGAGTTTGCATGCGAACTCGGTGGGACTGATCGCACATCTCGGTTGGACCGAAACGTTATGAAGGGAAACAGAGAGTTTGCAATCCCATCTCGGTGAGACTGAACTGATTAGGGTTTCTGGCAGTGGCTATTTCAAGCGAACTCGGTGGCGCCGGATAGATCAGATCAATGGGGCCGAGTTTGACTTTAGGTTTGGGACATATGTGGAAATGAGAATGTGGTTGAGGGATTATGGAGCATATCACTAAGCATTTTGAGCAAGCAAGCCATTAAGCAACACCTCATCCCCTTTTAATAGTATTGGCTTTTCCTATGGACTCAATGTGATCTTGGATCACCAAAATGAAAATGTAGAGTCTTGAGCCTTTGCAAATATGTGTCCTTAGCATTTTGAGGGGTCCACATCTCTAGTCCATGCCATGCCAATCATTGAACTTTCTAAAATGATTATCTTGAAAATATATTAGTTCAATGAGCTATCTGTTGTTAAAAATTACCAAAACCACCCAACGACTAGTTGCACTTTCAGTGGGATATCAAAGAAGTGGAGCGGGTTGATGGAGTCGCCACGGATCATCCTCTCATCGCCAGATTTGGGCAACAAGGATGCCTCAAGATATATTTATGGTGAGCAAACCAGCAAGTAGAAAGTAAATGGAGCCAAACTTGTGTGTATCCACAACCTCATCAAGAATGGTCTTGTACATGTGTGCCATAGTGTTGTGATACATCCTGGGCTTCCCATAGACATCAATATCATTTTCATCTTCCTTTGGGGCATTGATGAGAATGGCCCACTGAGAAATAGTTGACTGGTATCTAGTGCCCTCAGTCATCCACACAATTCTTCCATCTGGATAAAAGTGTGGTGTGGAATAATACTGCATCACCATCTCATCATTCCATTTTGTGAGCTTGTGTCCAACGAAAGCATCAACACCTGTCAGCCTGAAGCTCTCATGAACATGGGGGAAGTATTCTTCATTGGCATCTATGTACTTCCAATCCACCCATTTCATGTTTCTCATGATGGGCTTCTTGTCAAGCAGCAGTGTCTCATAGCAATCCTGATGTTCTCTGGTATGGAAACGATAGTCACATGTTGTTTTCCTCCTTTCCAAATATGGATCAACTTTCCTCCATTATCTCAATCCACTATCCTTTATGATCTTCATGTTTTCAGCCACTCCATGTCCTTCATCATGGTATGGTATCTTTGGATTCAAATTCCTAAGCACTTGTGGCTCTTCATCCTCCTGAACCTCTAGCACTTGGGCCCTGTTCTTTTTAGCAGCAGGGATGTGTCTTGTGGATCTCTTGGGAGCAGCAACCTTAGGTGCAGGCTTGGGCTTGGACTTGGAGGGTGCACCTACAGATTGCATGGCATCTGCCATTAGCTTTGGAGGCTTGGCAGGGGGTGCAGCTAGTTCCTCTTCCTCCTCATCTTCATCAACCACCATCATGGATGGTGTGCCAATCACTCTGGCAATGGTCTTCTTCACTCTCTGTTTCCTCTCTTTCTTCTCATCGGCAACTTCTTCTTCTTCTCTTGGATCAAGAGTAAATTCCATAGTCTCTTGTGGAACTGTTGATTTCCTGGCCTTAGACACAGGAACTCTCTTTGCAGGAGCCTTCTTCTGGAGACCTGGCTTAGTAGCAGCAGCAGTGCTATACTATTTCTTGAGCACTTTCTTCTTTGAGGTTACTTCCTGTAGGATCGAAAGTATATATGTCTAGAGGGGGGTGATTAGACTAGTTGACCAAATAAAAATCTATACTTTTCCCAATTTTAGTTGTGGGAAGATTTTAACAATTAGCACAAGTCAAGTAATCAACATACACATGCAATTCTAAGAGTGTATCAGCGGAAATTAAAACATTGCATATGAAGGTAAAGGGAAGGGTTTATAGAAGGCAAACGCAATGGAGACACAAAGATTTTTGGCGTGGTTCCGATAGGTGGTGCTATCATACGCCCACGTTGATGGAGACTTCAACCCATGAAGGGTAACAGCTCCGCGAGTCCACTGAGGTTTTGCTTTCGGTCTCATCGGTCAGTACACTTCGGTGGCACCGAGTAGTACTTAGTGCAATGGCCAGGGCCAATCGGTGGGACCAGAAACTTCATTTTGCTCGGTCCGAGATGAGCTCGGCGGAAACCTAACACTAAATTTTTTCATCATGAAACAAAGCCCTCCTTTCATCATGAAAATCTCCCCAAATTCTTCAACAGACATGATATGCCTTGGGTCAATCTCATTTGGGAAACCTATTATTCTAGTGGCCACATGCCAGGTGACCAGCAGGTGGGATCTTTCTGGTGGAAATCAAATTTAGCTCTTCTTGATCAGTACAAGGCTATTGCAAGGTGCAATGTTAGAGATGGCAAAAGTGCTCTGTTCTGGGAAGACCTCTGGCATGCCAATATTATGAAAACCAAATTCCCACATTTATTCACTTTTGTGATTAATCCTCGGGAAAGTGTTCATCAAGTACTTAATACTGAATACATTGAGGACATGTTCCATCTCCCGCTGTCTACACAAGCTCATGAGGAACTTCTCCATATGGAGGCCATTTCTCTGGAAGTTAAACACTCAGATTTCATAGAAATGAATGACACTTGGAGCTATATTTGGGGTAATGAATTCTATTCATTAACAAAATCCTACAGGGCTCTGATTGGTTTCAAGAAGGTTCCTCAACATTTCAATTGGCTATATGGAAAAGTTCCTACCAGCCAAAACACAAAGTTTTTTCTGGATGGTCCTACATGACAGGCTGAACACAAGAAATTTGCTCAGAAGAAGACTTTTGTGTTGGAGGACTTCAACTGTGCCACACTGAATTGTCAGCAGGAGGAAATACTCTATCACCTTTTTTAGGGATGTCCTTTTTCCCAACAATGTTGGAACTTCATCTGCCCAACAAGAACACCCAACTTATCTGTCCTTGAAGCCTTTCAAGACCTCAGAGAGAAGCTACTTGTACCTTTCTTCATGGATATCATTATTCTGGGTTCATGGGCTATCTGGATTTCACGCAACAACAAGATTTTTGAGCACATACGACCTTCATTCCATGGCTGGAAAGCTATTTACTTTGAAGAACTTAAGTGACTGAAGTACAGAATCAAGAAGAAGCATGAAGCATCTTTCTTGCCTTGGATTAATAACTCCATGTATTCTTATTTTTTGTTTATATTTTAGATTAGCTTAGCTTTTTTCCTTCTTTTCTTTCTTTCTTTTCATTTCTTTTTCTTTTCTTGGGCTTCCCTCAAGCCTAGTTGTTCCCTTGAGACTTTGGTACCTTTCCTTTTTAATTTTAAAAGTTGCAGTGGGGTTTTTACCCAATTGTTTATAGTAAAACAAATCATCGAATGTAATGTAATCTAAGGAAGTTTCTCTATGGATACAAGGTTCTCATTCGTGACAAGAATCTGGGCAATATCTTTGTGCATTGAATCAGAAAGGGGAATGGCACAAAGAGGTCAAACCGTACCCTAACTTGGTGACGATTTGCTATGGCGACAATGGCGGTGAAGATTTCCGTTGACAGCGATGGAGACCTGCGGTGGAAGCGCACATGCGGAGATGGCGATGATCCGGAGACAAAGGGGGCGGCAGCACTGGGGCGCGAGCACGAGTGGTTTGAAGAAGTTTTCAATTGTCCGTGTTCGTAGGATATATATACCCAGTTGCTGTTAGTGGCATCAAATTGAATGGTTCAGTGGCACAATGGAGAAGGCAGACGCAATGGAGACATGGAGATTTTTGGCGTGGTTCTGATAGGTGGTGCTATCGTACGTCCACGTTGACGGAGACTTCAACCCACAAAGGGTAACGGTTGCGCAAGTCCACGGAGGGCTCCGCCCACGAAGGGTCCACGAAGAAGCAAAATTGTCTGTCGGGGAAACTTATCCACGAGCACCTATGGGGACAGAGCCCCTTTTGCTTCAGCGGGGGGCGGAGGTCGCACGAAAGAGCAGATCGAGGCGAGGCACACGAGCAGTTTACCCAGCTTCGGAGCTCTCCGGAGAGATAATACTCCTACTGCTGCATTGTGGTTTGTATTGAGTTCTTGCTCGGGAGCACCGGGTGCTACAGTACACACCAGCAGCTAACGAGACCGAGCGTGGGTGTTCTTCTGTTCCTCTCCTTCTACGTTGCTCATGGGCCTCCTTTTATATGCTCAAGGGGTCACCGACAGGTGGCAACGCAGACAAGGGTAAAAATGGAAAAGTGCTGTGGTTGGTACAGCTACCTATACAGTGTATCATACCTAACCCTGACGGCAGGGGACAAGGGCATTAAATGCCCATCTGCGTCGCCCAAACAGTGCAGAAAAGGGACCGTCAGGGACGCCACCGTTCGCCACGATGGCAATCTTGTCAGCGCCGCTTGCCACCACGTACTGCTGGCTGCACAGCCTCCCGCCACATACGCCTGGAAAGGTCCCAGAGCGACACGTTGGTGGACTTGCTGGAGCGTGGGTACGGAGTGATAACTTGCCGCGGTCGTTGCCTTGTCGCGTCCGGAGGCTTGTCGCTCACCGGGCCTCGCCGGGACGCGTGGCGCGTTGCGGCGAGTTCCTTGAGATGCGTTGGTTGGCCTTCCCGGCAAGCTCCTCTTGCCGGGGTCTTGTGCCTTGAGTGGCCTTCCCGACAAGCTCCTCTTGCCGGGGCCTTGTCTCCTTGGCTTGAATACTTTGTTCTTGAATGGCTCCAAAGGAACCACGGAGGACCTTGGCGGTCACCCGGCAAGCCTTGCCGCGGGGGAGGGGGGGCTGCGACTGCCCGTGCACAAGTTCGGGATACTAGGGTACCCCTACTCTAGTACACCGACAGTAGCCCCCGGGCCTGGGCCATACACGGTGCCGAGCGTTGTTGGGTCAGGCCCAAAACAGGGCACGCGCGGCCTGGGTCACGACGTATCTTTCTCCGTATCCACCGCGCCCTCCCCGAACGGCACGCGTCGATTGCGGCGTCGTGGGAGAGATCGTGGGTGGTTTCTTTATTCGGAAAGGCGGAACGTCCGCCCCCTCCCTCCTTATAAGCAGGGGAAACAGGGGCAGTTCGCCCATCCGCCTGTTGCTATTCCATCCTCGAAAATCTCCTCCACTCCCCTTCTTCTCAAAGCCGAAAGGGAGCAGCGCTCCGCCCCCCGTCGCCACCAGCACCACCAACGCCGTCGTCCTCCCACACACTTCCGCCATGGCTCTGAAAGCCGATAAGGGGAAGGTCGTGAAGTCGGCCGAAGCGTAGCGGCTCGCGGCGCTGCGAAAGGAGCGGGCCATCTTCCCCCCAAGCTTACCATGGGGGATCTGAGGGAGTACTACTACCTCTTCTGGTCGACGGAGATGCGGGCGCACCCGCGCACGAAGGTACTTCCGGCCGCCGCTTGGGAAATGGCCCCAACTGGGTACCCTTTCTTCGCCTTGTTCTTCTACTGCGGGCTCTGCCCGCCTTTTTCTGAATTCTTCTGCGATATCATGAACACCTATGGGCTCCGCCTCCTTGACTTCACCCCCAATGTTGTCCTAACCATGGCAGTTTTCGCACATCTCTGCGAAACCTTTGTCGGAGTCCATCCAAACGTAGCCCTTTTCCGCCACTTCTTTTCGCCCCGAGTTGAGAAAGGAGAGCCTTTATCTGGCAGAATCGCCTGGATCTCAAAAGCCAGCAAGAAGGATGCTTATCTAGAGGGAGAGTTCCGCAGCAAATGGGAGGAGCGGAGAGCGGACTGGTGCTGGGTTGTCGAGGAGAACCCGTAGCCGTTTACTGCCCGGCGCCAAACTCCAGTAGTGCGCGGCAGCGATTGGAGCAACGTGGCCCCAGAAGACGACAGGCTGAAGATTGCCGTCGCCCGGATCCAACGCCTCAGGCTTGCCGGGCTCACTGTAGGCGCAGTTGGCGCAGATTTCCTTCGCCGCCGCATCGCCCCCTGCAGGAGAGGAGGAGACCCGCCTGGGAGTTCAAGAACGCGGCGGATATCATGAGGCTGCGTCCGGGCCTCAACTTCAACTTCACTGTTCTGGAGCTCAACGGGATGCTCCACGAGCTGTTCAAGTATGACCCTCAGCATCCCGAAGTGTTCAGGTTGCCGAGGGGCGTCGTTCCGCTGTGCAACAACTCCTCGCTCGACCGCATCCGTGCAATGATACCGCTGTGTGACTCGCATGGAATTGACCCAGCTTGGATAGAGCCTGCAGACGACGTCGTGCAGGCGTTCTTCGATGGCTTGGTAGAAGTGCCGATCTGCGCCGACGAGCAGAGGGGCCTCACCCGGGACACCACCGACGAGGATATCAAGCGCATCGCCATGCCGAGCGAGAGGGGCTTGCCGGCGAGGAAGAGCCTGCCGGGCATGACGTCGAGTCGAGCGAGCCCGCCGGGGATACGAGCGGCTCGTTGGAGATCGGCTCCTCTTCCTCTTCGTCTTCGGGCAGCTTGCCGCAAGCAGAGCCCCCAGCTCCACAAGCAGAGCCCCCCGCTCCACCAAGAAGGCGTCTCCGCAAGGCCGGGGATGCAGCGGAGCGGCAGACGAGTCAACCCCCACCGCGCCGCACGACACGCTCCACCGCGGCAAGTTCTGTTGCCGCGGAAGCACCTCACGCTGCTGCTGCAACTGGAGCGGGGTCCTCCCGGTCCGCCGCTTCGGCTCCCGCCAAGCGGCCAAGGGATCCTACTCCTCCGCCTCCTCGCGCCGGAGGTGAGCCAGGCTTTGACTTCTCCGCGCTCAGCTCCGACGAGGAAGAAGAAGATTAAGATTCTTGTTGTACTTGTATTTCTTCAATTCTTGTTGTTTTGTCTTGTATCTCATTTGCTTTACTCTGAACTTATTCCTTTTTAGGACTCTAGCCCAGAGAGTGGCAAAGAGAGCCAAAGTCCCGGTGATTGTCATCGAGGACGACCCCACCGTGTCAGCAGGGGGTGCGCCCAAGACAAACTTGCCGGACCCGGCAACTGTTCTTCAGAGCAGCCCCCAGCGCAGCCCCCAGCGTAAGTATATGGTTTGCTTCCCGCTGTTAGGCGCGCATGGATACTCTTTGTTTGCTGATATCTGACTGTTGGCTTGTGTAGGAGCAGAGCAGCCCCACCAGGAGCGTCCGGAGGCCACCCCTGACATGCCATCTGCTTCGACTACGCCGCTAAGGGACAGTTCTCCGGCAAGGGAGAATCCTCCGACAAGGGAGAGCTCTCCGGCAAGGGGGAATTCTACGGCAAGGGAGGAGTCTCCGGCAAGGGACAGCTCCAGCGGCCCCCGGTGGCGGAGACCACAACCGCAGAGCCCGGTACAGGTAAACCCCTTGCTTCGAAACTTCCTTTGGGTTCTTCTTCGTTTGATCTTCTTTTTGGATATTTGCTTGACTTTTCTTCCTTTTTCGGCCGTCAGATCCATCTACTGCGGAGCCGATGGAGACCGAGGTTGCTGTTGACGACGCCGCCGCCACCGAAGAAGCGGCTGGCGCTGATGATCCCACCGGCGAAGAGGCCGCCAAGGCTGCCGCCGCAGCAGCTGACGAGGGGTTTGGCGATCGCACTGATGGTCCTGAGGCCGTAGGAGCGCCAGGCGCTACGTCGACCGCCGATCCTTCCGCCGCTGCCGCAGCGCCAGGCTCCGAAGAGCCCCAGCCAGGCGTCTACTTGAAGGCCGCGATGGCGTCTTCATCAACCTCCCCTGGGCGTCAACGTCCAGGGCGCCGGTCGAAGGAGAAAGCTTTGACATGGAGGTGCTCGCCTTCGCTGGGTTGACGCTGGTTGACGCGCCAAGCAGCAGCAGCGGCGAGCCCGAGGAGGAGCGGCTGCTACGGAAGCTGTTGTCGCTCTACCGCACCCGGCAAGCCAAGCTGGAATCCCACGAAGTGCTTGCCGCGAAGGCGGGAGCAGACATTGAGAAGCACGCGGAGGAGCTCCGAGGTATCAACCAGGCAGTTCTCCGGGCCCTGGCGGAGGAGCGGGAGCGGCTCGATGAGGCGCAGAAGGCCTTCCTCCTCGAGAAGGCTGACGTCGAGGAGCGGCAGCGGCTTGCCGCTGAGAAGCTGTCTGTGCAGGAGGGCGAGTTGGCGCAGTAGAAGGTCAACCTTGATAGCCACGAGGAGGAGCTCGCCGCGCGCGAGCGAACACTCGGCGGAGCTATCAAGCAAGCAGAGGACGCTGCCGCAGCTGCCGAGGCCGCCAAGAAGGAGCTGGAGACGAAGGTGGCGTAGCTGGAGGCTGATCTCAAGGCGAGCGGCGAGGAGCTTGCCGCGCTCAAGCGTGAGCAGGAGAAGGACGCCCACGGTCACTCAGAGCTGCAGGCCCGCCTCGCCGAGAAGGACAAGGAGCTTAGCGCCGCCAAGGACTCTAACGCAGATCTTGAGTTGAAGCTGACCACTTTGACCAAAACATTGGACGGCCCCAGGGAGCAGGAGGCGGCCTTGAAGGAGGAGATCAAGGCCGACAAGGCGCTGCTGGAGAGTATTGCTGTTACCCAGAACACTTTCAGGGAGACTGTGGAGCACTGGACGGAGAGTCTTGTGAATGCTGCCGCAGACATTGACAGGGAGCTGGCGCAGCTGGGGATGGAGGATCTCGGGTATCTCTCCGACGAGAACCTCCAATCCAGCGCCAAGCTCACCTTGTTCTCCAAAGGCGTGGCGACGGCCCTCCAGCGACTCCGGGAAAGGATCCCAAAGCAGTTGGCCGACGAGTCGCGCAAGATCTGCGCGGGAGCTCTTCAAAAGGTGTTGGTGAAGGTGGCCTTCCGCAACCCGGGCCTCAACCTCACCAACGTCCTCAGGACCCTGCCGGCGGAAGCTGATCTGGAGACGCTCAAGGCCCTTGTCGCACCCATTGTGGACAAGGTGAGCGGGATCAAGAGGGTTGAGGGCGATCGTGTGGACTAGGCCATCCGTTTTCTTCTTTTCTTGTCGCTGCTGGTCATGTTATGAAAACAATCTATTAGAGCCGCGAGAAGCTATCTTGTAATATAACTCTATTTTGGGTAGTGACTGTAATGTTATTTCCTTTACTTGACTCCTTCCTTTGTATGTTTTTGCCCTACGCTTTTAGGGAACTTGCCGGCGCAGGCACCCTTGCCGCGAGCGCTGAGTGCGGGACGTCAGCAGCCTGCTGGCGGTGCCGTTACCGACAAGAAACCTTGTCGCAACTAGTCGCAGCTCACTTAAGTTGTTGAGCGGACTCGAAACAAAGTAAGGGCGCGACTCCAGTCGCAGCACACTTAAGTTGTTGAGCGGACTCGAAACAAAGTAAGGGCGCAACTAGCCATGAGCTGGTTCCTTCGCGCATAGGTTTTCCATACAAAGCATGGTCGTTCAAGGAAGATAACTTAAGATTTTTAAAAATCTGATTGCTCAAACTTTGGCAACTTAGCTTTTCTGTTATTTGCTTTCCGGCAAGGCAAAACTTTCTTGAACGATGCCTGGTCCATACTATTATCTCCTCCTTCCCCCCCGGCAAACTTGTGGGCGAGGGAACCTTCCTTTCCTTGAGATAAAAGAAAGAAGAGAAAATAAAGATATGGAGCCTTATGGCTCGTTATTGCTTACCGGGGGTTGGTGCTGCACAAAGTGTCAGATAATACATGCAAAAAATAAAAAGCATGAAATTGACAAGATGTGCGGAGCACATGAGCTTTATTTATGCACAGGGTCTGTGCCTGGCTTTGTACAAAGGATTACATGCAACAGCGGCAAGACTTGTACAAAAGGTGGTTGCCGGAACAGGGTCCGGCAACCGCGCCTTACGGGTAAAACTTACGAAGATGCTGATGTTCCAGGAGTTGCTCACCGGGATGCCATCTTCGGTCTCAAGGCGGACAGCGCCAGGCCTAGTGACTCATTTCGCCCGGTAAGGGCCTTCCCACTTCAGCGTCAACTTGTTGGGATTCTTGGCGGACTGAACGCGCTGAAGAACAAGGTCGCTTTCCTCGAGACTTCTGGCGTTAACTTTGCGGCTATGGTAGCGGCGCAAAGCTTGTTGGTAGCGAGCAGCTCGTACAGCAGCCTGAAGACGGTCTTCCTCAAGGAGCAGCGCGTCATCTTGTCGCAGCTGCTCTTGCTCAAGCTCATCATAAGCGAGCACTCAAGGTGACCCGTATACGAGTTCCGTGGGGAGAACTGCCTCTGCTCCATAGACTAGAGCGAAAGGTGTCTGGCTAGTGGCTCGATTTGGCGTCGTCCTGATCGACCAGAGAACCACGGGCAGCTCCTTAATCCAGTTTCTTCCGCACTCGTGCAGCCTGTTGAAAGTCCTGGTCTTGAGCCCACACAGCACTTCAGCATTTGCCCTCTCCGCTTGACCGTTGCTCCTGGGGTGAGCAACAGAAGCAAAGCAGACCTTGGCGCCAAGATCTTGGACGTACTGCATGAAGGTGCGGCTCGTGAATTGCGTACCGTTGTCGGTGATGATCCTTTTAGGGATCCCAAAGCGGCAAGCAATCGACCTGAAGAACTTGACTACTGACTGTGCTGTCACCTTCCTCACTGCTTCCACTTCCGGCCACTTTGTGAACTTGTCGATTGCGACGTACAAGTACTCAAAGCCCCCTACTGCTCGGGGGAAGGGACCGAGGATGTCGAGCCCCCAGACCAAAAATGGCCAGGATAAAGGGATCGTCTGGGGAGCTTGAGCTGGCTGGTTTATCTGCTTGGAATGGAACTGGCACGCTTCACACTTGGTTACTTGTGAAGTTGCATCCTAGAGGGTTGTCGGCCAAAAGAAACCTTACCGGAAAGCTTTGCCGGCAAGTGCTCTTGCGCCAATGTGGTGACCACATATGCCTCCATGTATCTCTGCCAACAGCTTTTGTCCGTCTTCCCGGTGAATACACTTCAATTTCACACCATTGAGTCTTCTTCTGTACAGTGTGTTGTCGACAAACTGGTACATACTAGACTGCCGGGCTACTCTTTCCGCTTCCTCTTGCTCTTCAGGAAGTTCTCCTGTCTGAAGGAAACGGACAATCTGCTGTGCCCATGCTGGAGCTTGTGGCTCGACAACAAGGACTAAAGGCACATCTGCTGCTGTGGGAACATCCGCTTCTACGGCGAGAAACTACGGCTCAGCCGGAGCTTGACGTTCCCCGGCAAGCTTGCCGGAGCAAAACTTGTCGGGAGCGTCTGCTTCGACGGAACAAACCCTGGGGTTTGCCGGAGCAGACTGCTCCCCAGCACTCTTGGTGTTGATCTTGGGGACCTTCTTGGCGGCGGCTTCGGGAAGCTCTGCCGGAAAATAGTTACTAGAAATCAACTTCCTCTTCTTGCTCTGTCTAGTTGATGGCGTCACAGACGGTTGAGTCAGCTTGAGCACAAAGATCCCTGGTTCCACAGGTAACTTAAGTGCTGCGCACTTTGACAGGCCATCGGCAATGTCGTTCTGAGCTCTTGGAACATGTTCCATCTGTAGGCCGACAAAGTGCTCTGCTAGCTTTCTCACTTCATCAACGTAGGCTTCCATCAACGGACTCTGATAACTCTTATTCACTTGGCGGATGACAAGCTGCGAGTCACCCCTGACAACGAGCTTCTTGATCCCAAGGTCTGCCGCGATCCTGAGACCGGCAAGAAAACCTTCATACTCTGTAGTATTGTTTGTTGCTTGCTCCTTGGGAAAGTGCATCTGAACTATGTACTTGAGGTGCTCTCTGGTGGGTGCGATAAGCAGCACGCCAGCACCGGCGCCTTGCAGCGAAAAGGCACCATCAAAGTACATCAGCCACTCTTTGCGTGCTTCTTTGACGGGGATGCTCGTTTCCGGAATTTCTTCATCTGGTGTTGGCGTCCACTCTGCTATGAATTCTGCCTATGCTCTGCTTTGGATAGTTGAAGTGCTCTCAAACTTGAGGCCAAAGCTTGACAGTTCCAGCGCCCACTCAACAATCCTGCCTGTTGCTTCTGGATTCTGCAGTATCCTCTTCAGCGGAAAGCAAGTGACAACTGTGATCTCGTGTGCTTGGAAGTAATGGCGCAGCTTTCTCGAGGCCATGAGAAGGCCGAAAAGCAATTTCTGCACGCCAGAGTACCTTAACCTAGCCCCCTGCAGAAGGGAACTGACAAAGTAAACTGGGCGCTGCACCATTTTCTTCTGTAGCTCCTCACGCGCCTGCGCAGATCCATCTTTGCCGGGACCAGAGCTTGTCGGGGAAGCCCCCTGCTTGTCGCTGGATGCGCTTGCCATGGTTGCTGGCTCATCGTCTGCCTCCCTCTCCGCTACTAACGCAGCACTAACCACTTGATTGGTTGCCGCCAGATACAGCAACAACCTCTCTTGTGGTTTAGGTGCGACAAGTATTGGAGTGGAGGACAGGTATCTCTTCAAATCTTGCAGCGCGGCCTCCGCTTCCGGAGTCCATTTCATTGGACCTGCCTCTTTCAATATTTTGAAAAACGGCAGGGCGCGCTCAGCAGATTTAGAGATAAACCTACTGAGAGCTACCACGCAACCGGCAAGTCTTCGTACATCATTGATGCGCTTTGGTGCTTCGATCTGCTCAATGGCCTTGATCTTGTCGGGATTGGCTTCAATTCCCCGCTGAGACATGAAGAACCCGAGAAGCTTGCCGGAAGGGACTCCAAACACACACTTCTCGGGGTTGAGCTTGAGGCTGATCTTGCGCAGATTTGCAAAAGTCTCGTCTAAATCTTGAATCAGAGTTGCTTTGTCCTTGCTCTTGACCACTATGTCATCCATGTAGGCTTCCACATTTTTGTGTATTTGTGGCTCAAAAGCGGTATGGACTACCCTTGCAAATGTTGAACCAGCATTCTTTAAACCGAAGGGCATCCGTATGAAACAGTACATGCCACATGGAGTGATGAATGCAGTCTTCTCCTCATCCTCTTCTGCCATGAAGTTCTGATGGTATCCTGAGTATGCGTCAAGAAATGAAAGCAAGTCACATCCGGCCGTGGAGTCAACAATCTGGTCAATGCGCGGCAAGGGAAATGGGTCTTTGGGACAAGCTTTGTTAACATCAGTAAAGTCGATACAAAGCCTCCATTTCCCGTTTTCCTTGCGCACGACTACAGGATTGGCCAACCACGTAGGATGGAGCACTCCTCTGACAAGGCCTGCTGCTTCCAACTTCTTGATCTCTTCTGCGATGAATTCTTGGCGCTCCACTGCTTGCTTTCTGACTTTCTGCTTGACGGGCCGCGCATGAGGACAGATGGCAAGGTGGTGCTCAATCACTTTCCTGGGAACACCGGGGATGTCAGACGGTTGCCACGCAAACACATCGACATTCGCCCGCAGGAAAGCAATGAGCGCGCTTTCCTATTTAGGGTCGAGAGTGGCACTGATGGTGAAAGTACCACCAGTGCCGTCCTCCTTGGCGGACACCTTCTTGGTCTCTGGCGGAGCTTCCATTGTCTTCTTACACTTGCCGGTGGAGCTCGATGGTGCGTCCTCGACGGTAGCGCAGCACTCCGAAGAGGTGCGCTTGCCGGAGTGGGCATCAGAACTCTTGCCGGACTTGGTCTTCTTCTTCCCCCGGGAGCTTGAGCGGCAAGTGGCTTGCGATCTGTTGCGGCTGCCGCTTCCCGGTAAATCTTGTCGGCACAGATAAGAGCATCCTTCCTGTCGCCGGGGACAGAGATGACACTTATCGGGCCTGGCATCTTCAGCATGTTATACGCATAGTGAGAGGCCGCCATGAACTTGGCGAGCGCCGGACGGCCAAGAATCCCATTGTAAGGCAATGGAAAATCGGCAACGTCAAAAGTGACCCTCTCAGTTCTGAAATTCAACTCGCTGCCAAATGTCACCGGCAACGTGATCTTACCCTTCGGCTTGCTCCTTCCCGGGTTGATTCCTTGGAATGTGCCGGTCTCCTCGAGCTCGCTGTCAGGGACCTGGAGTTTCCTGAGCACGGCGGAGGAGATCAGGTTCAAGCCGGCCCCGCCGTCAACTAGCATCTTAGTGACCTTAAGGTTGCGGATAGTTGGTGAAACCAACATCGGCAAGCACCCGACCGCAGTTGTGCGATCAGGATGGTCCTCAATATCAAAGATGATAGGCATGCTCGACCATTTCAGAAGCTTGCGTGACTCAACGGGTGGTTCTGCCGCATTGACTTCCCGCACCCACTGCTTGAGTTGGCGGTGTGAAATATGTAGAAAAGCATCGCCGTCAATGCACAAGACCTCTGTGGCTTTCTGGAACTCCTGCTCACTGGTCTCGGCATCATCCATGTCTTCGTCGTCGTCGTCTTCTTCATCCTTGTCGCGGCCGCGGGGAGGTATGTCTCCTTGCCGCTGCTTGGCCTTGCCGCGGCGTCCTCCCCGGCCGGGTCGCTTCGTGCCGGATCCTCCAGCACCTCCTTGGGCTTTCTCCTTGTTGCGTCGCTCGTATTCGGCCTTTTGCAGCTCGACAAGCTGCTCGACCTTCTTGCAGCTCTGGAGGTCATGGCCCTTGGTGTGGTGGATCTTGCAGAACTGTTTGTTGGTGACGTCCTGCTTGACGGCGACCGCCACAGCCTGGCAGTTGGTGCATGCGGCAACCTCCTTGCCGAAGCTACCAGCCTTGGCTTTCTTGGCACCACCTTCGTTGCCGGACTGCTCAACAACTAGCACATCTTTGCCTTTCCTCTTCCCGTTGTTCCGCCGCCGGGTTTTTCCTTGTCGGGGCAGCATCCTCGCTGTCAGATCCTCCTGCTCCTGTATCCTCTCCGGGGAGTTTCCTCCCTTCCTCAGCACGTGCACACTTGTCGGCCAGGGCATACAGCTCATTGACGTCTTTGATCTTGCACATCGCCATCTCCTCCCGCATCCTGCGGTTACGCACGTTCTGATGGAACACGCTGATAACCGCGGCAGGGTGGACATCTGGGATGTTGCGTTGTACATGGCTGAATCTCTGGATGTACTTGCGCAGGGGCTCTCCTTCCTTCTGGGCAAGCAGATGAAGGTCACTCTCCTGGCCATGAGGTTTGTGGGCGCCTATAAAGGCGCCGACAAACTGATGGCATAGGTCTGCCCAGGAAGATATGGAGTTGTCCGGCAAGTGCATGAGCCAGGACCTGACGTTGGTCTTGAGCACCAGTGGGAAGTAGTTGGCAAGGATCTTGTCTTCCCGCCCCCCAGCAGCTTGCACCGCGATGGTGTAGATGCTGAGGAGCTCCGACGGATGCAACTTGCCGCCGTACTTCTCGGGTACGTCTGGCTTGAAATTCTTCGTGCTGGGCCACTGGACTTGCCGCAGCTCACGAGTAAACGCAGGGCAACCTACCGCGTATGACAGGTCGCTTGGTTCCCCTGGCGCATGCATGTCGATAGAGGGCCCAGCGCGCTGGTCTGATTGACGCCTCGCTTCTCTTCGGCGCTCGATGCGAGTACGAGCGTCTTCTTGCTGTCGTTCGTGAAGAACTTGGCGTTGATCACGACGAGCTCGCGGATTTGATGACGCAGTGGAGTCTCTGTCGAGGTGGATCCGGCGAGGTGGCGATCTTGGCCTTCGCGGCGGGGAGTGCACGGTGGTTGCACCCCCACCGGTCTTGTCGCCATCGGCCCGTGCCTGGCTGACTCGCCGCGGCTGCGATGTACTCGGCTGCCGTGGAGTGTCGCCGTTGGCAAAGCCGATGATACTCTGAATGGTGGCCCTCCAGTCGTCGATCTTGTCCGCCGTTGGAGGGTAGTCTAGGAGCAGTTGAGCTCGCGCCAAAGCTTCCGCTGGAGTGGCGGGTAGCGGTGGCGAACAGCGTGTGGAGAAGGATATGCTCGAACTTCTAACTATGTTAGAAGGAGCAGTATCCCGTCCAGGCGACCGTGCCCCGCTCGTGCCAGCATGTTGGCGTGCATGCTGGCCTTGAGCATCCCGAGATCCACCAGCTTGATCTGGGTCCAACGAGCGTATGGTACCATGAGTACCATGACGCTGCCGGTTCCGCGCCTCCTGAGATGAGCGTGATGGATGTACGGACGCCGAGGTCTGCGCAGCCTTGTCCTTGGACCTGGCGGCACCGTGAGCTCCCTCGTCGACGCCCGTTCTTCCGCCGGCGTATTCCCCACCAGCCGTTTTCTCCGGTGGTGGTGGGTTTGTCGCGGACGGAGCAGCCGCCTCTGAAGCCTTCTTCTTCGACGGCATGTCGATGAAGATGATGAAGATCTAGCTCGTGTGAACGCCGGATCAGGTTAACACAACCTCGACGCCCCCTACCTGGTGCGCCAAAGATGTCGGGGAAACTGATCCACGAGCACCTATGGGGACCGAGCCCCTTTCGGTTCGGCGGGGGGCGGAGGTCGCACGAAGAGCAGATCGAGGCGAGGCACACGAGCAGTTTACCCAGCTTCGGAGCTCTCCGGAGAGATAATACTCCTACTGCTGCATTGTGGTTTGTATTGAGTTCTTGCTCGGGAGCACCGGGTGCTACAGTACACACCAGCAGCTAACGAGACCGAGCGTGGGTGTTATTCTGTTCCTCTCCTTCTACGTTGCGCATGGGCCTCCTTTTATATGCTCAAGGGGTCACCGACAGGTGGCAACGCAGACAAGGGTAAAAATGGAAAAGTGCTGTGGTTGGTACAGCTACCTATACAGTGTATCATACCTAACCCTGACGGCAGGGGACAAGGGCATTAAATGCCCATCTACGTCGCCCAAACAGTGCAGAAAAGGGGCCGTCAGGGACGCCACCGTTCGCCACGATGGCAATCTTGTCAGCGCCGCTTGCCACCGCGTACTGCTGGCTGCACAGCCTCCCGCCACGTATGCCTGGAAAGGTCCCAGAGCGACACGTTGGTGGATGTGCTGGTGCGTGGGTACGGAGTGGTAACTTGCCGCGGCAAACGCCTTGCCGCGGTCGTTGCCTTGTCGCATCCGGAGGCTTGTCGCTCACCGGGCCTCGCCGGGACGCGTGGTGCGTCGCAGCGAGTTCCTTGAGATTCCTTGGTTGGCCTTCCCGGCAAGCTCCTCTTGCCGGGGTCTTGTGCCTTGAGTGGCCTTCCCGGCAAGCTCCTCTTGCCGGGGCCTTGTCTCCTTGGCTTGAATACTTTGTTCTTGAATGGCTCCAAAGGAACCACGGAGGACCTTGGCGGTCACCCGGCAAGCCTTGCCGCGGGGGGGGGGGGGGGCTGGGACTGCCCGTGCACAAGTTCGGGATACTAGGGTACCCCTACTCTAGTACAACGACATTGTCTATCCCACCATGGCCATCGCCCATGAAGGACTTACCTCACTCGGGTATACCTTCACAAAGCAGGTGATCTTGTTGCCCTTACAAACTTATTGGTTCAACTCCACATCTTGACGGAGGCTCCCAAGCGACACCTAACCCAATCTAGGAGACACCACTCTCCAAAAAGTAATAGACAGTGGGTTGATGATGAATGATGTCTACTACACAACTTGTTTTTGTAGACTCGTGTTGGGCCTCCAAGCGCAGAGTTATGTAGGACAGTAGCACATTTCCCTCAAGTGGATGACCTAAGGTTTATCAATCTGTGGGAGGCGTATGATGAAGATTGTCTCTCTCAAACAACCCTGCAACAAAATAATAAAAAGTCTCTTGTGTCCCCAGCACACCAAATACAATGGTAAATTGTATAGGTGCACTAGTTCGGCGAAGAGATGGTGATACAAGTGTAGTAAAGATAGTAGACATTGATTTTTGTAAAAGGAACAATAAAAACAGCAAGGTAGCAATTGATGAAATGAAGCACAAATGGGATTGCAATGCTTGAAAATGAGGCCTAGGGTCCGTACTTTCGCTAGTGCAATCTCTCAACAATGCTAATCTAATTGGATCATATAGCCGTCCCTCAATTTGTGATGAAGAATCACTCCAAAGTTCTTACGTAGCGGAGAACATAAGAAGAAATTGTTTGTAGGGTACGAAACCACCTCAAAGCTATTCTTTCTGATCAATCTATCCTACACTCCAAAAATTTTTATTTGGTTTTTACCAAAATCTTTATTTGATTTGGAGGAGGCTATTTAAAAAAAAAATTGGAAGCTATTTAAAATTTTTCTTAAACTCTCTCCCTCTCAAAACTTTTATGACAAATATTTTCGTACTCTTCTAAACCTTGATTTTGGTCTTGAGAGCTTTTCATTTTTGTCTTGACTCTACTCTGGTTATTTTTGAAATTTCTTCTATTAAGAAGAAACCCTAGGGATTATGGGTTTATTCTTTTCCCCATTCAAAATTTCCTCTTTTGCCATGTCACATTTTGACATAGCATTCCAAAACCCCTCCCTGCCTTGGATCAAGTCAAGACTCCCATCTCCAGCAAGTCTCAAGCCATTTTTGATTTTTATTCAATTTATTTTTCCTCAAAAACTATTTCTGTGTTTTGTTTTGGACCTAGGTGGTTTACAAAGGAAGTACCAAAGTTCTTTTGAATGTTGATCCCAAACCAACTCCTCTGACTAGTCCTTAGTACCCTCAACCTAGATCCATCAAGATCAACTTGGCCTCAGTTCAAATATTTCAAATTTTGCCCACTGCAAGTTTGGACCAGAAATGCCATTTTTGGTGAAATTCATATTTTTCTTTTTCCAAAAATTCTGAGATAATTCATGCAACTTCCAGATACACCAAGAGGCCACCTCACCAAAGATCAGCTCCAGAAAAATTTCCCACATGCCAAAATCATTTCATCGAGCACCTGGCATGCACTGTTGCTGTTCAAATTCAGAAAGTTCAGTGTTTCTGTTTCGCCGTCAGTGTCGTTTTCTTCAGACCACGGCGTCGATCTCGCCAGTAACTGCAGTGGCGCCTTGCTCCATGTTCACCTCCTTATCCAGAGCGCCGCACACTCGTTTGGACGGGCACCATCTCGGTGGCGACGCGTCTCGCCGACGCCGGCAGCTTCTGCGGTGGCAGAGCCACCCATGGCGGCCAGCAGGGATCAGCACCACCTTTCGGCGCCGTCCAGCACCGCCCAAGCCACCCGTGGCCTCCGCGTGGCTGTCCGCTTGCATGTGCATGCTGCGGCACCGTCGCCGTGGCCTGAGCAGCACAGGGCGTGCTCTCTGCCGCCGCCGAGTCCCGTGAGCCGTTCCGTCGGGAACGTGGAGTACCACCCAAGGCAGGCCAAGCTTAGCACTTGAACGGAACCAGTGAACCATCTCGGTGATGCCTAGCTCTCTAAACCACCTGACCGACCTCTGCCTCGCCGTAATCATCGCCGGCGTTATCCCATTCGTGGCCACCGCCTCGAATCGGCTATAAAAGGAGCCCCCGAGCTCGTTCTCGACCCAGCGCCACACCTCCACCTCACCAGAGCCCCGCCTAGCCACTAGGAGGACCCCGAGGAGGTCACCTTCCCCGACTCCGTCCGCCCCGATCCGCCTCGGGCTCCGACTTGATTCACTCAGGTGAGGCCACCCCTGCCTCCCAAACCGCGTCAGCAAACCCCTAGCTCACCCAGTACCCTAACCCGAGCCTCAATTCCACATTTGCAGCTCTCCCCGGCGAGACCCACCAATGCCCGAACCACCGTCCGCCGGAGTTGGGGCCGCCGTCGATGTGGGGCTCGCCAACACTCATCTCCACCACCCACAGACGCAGGAGTACACGGTGAACACGTTGGTAACCCCCGATCCCCCTGTGTCGGGGCGGACGGCGTCCCCCGCGAGCACCTATGGGGCCGGAGCCCCTTTCGTTGTCCGGTGAGGGGGGCGGAGGGAGCACAGAGAGCAGATCGAGGCGAGCACACGGGCGGTTTACCCAGGTTCGGGCCGCGATGGACGCGTAAAACCCTACTCCTGCTTGGTTGTATTGAACTGGAGAGCTCGGGAGCTTGGAGAGCTAGCTACACCGAGCGTATAGCTGTCTGGATTCCCAATCTCCGAACCCCCCCCTACGTTGCACACGGGCCTCCTTTTATAGCGCAAAGGGGTCACCGACAGGTGTCAACGTAAGAGAAAGGGGTAAAAGTGTAAAAGGGGTGGAAGTTGTAACAGTGCGGGAACAGTGGCGCTGCAGCGCGGCACAGTGTTATCATACCTACTTCTGACGGTGGGGGACAGAGGCATTAAATGCCCGTCACGGTCGCCTGGACAGCACCGAGGCGGACCGTCAGGTGCGCCACCGCTCGCCACGGTGGTGGCTGCATGCCACCGCATGCCCCAGGCTGCGCGGTGCCCCGCCACGTGCCCTTGGGGGAAACCCTGGAGCGACGCGTGGGCGGGTGAGCTGGAGCGCAGTCCTGAGGTGGCGATTTGCCGCGGCAAGTGGCTTGCCGCGGGGGTCGTCTTCCTGTGCCTGATAGCTTGCCGGCTATCAGGCCTTGCCGGGGCGCATGGCGCGCCGTGGCGGGCTTCTCTCGTGGTGCCTGGGTTCGGCCTTCCCGACAAGCTCCTCTTGTCGGGGTCTCGATCTTCTGTCTCTTATACTTTGTTCTTGGATGGTATTAGATGGGCTCAGTCGTCCCGGCAAGCTCCTCTTGTCGGGGTCTTGTCTTCTTGGCCCGGCAAGCTCCTCTTGCCGGGGGCCTTGTCTCGAATGCCTGGTCTTCTCTTGGCGCTTCCTGGGCGGGCCTTGCCGCAGGGTGCTACAACTGCCCGTGCACAAGTCTGGGGTACTAAGGTACCCCTACTTTAGTACACCGACAGGAGCCCCCGGGCCTGGGCCACACACGGTGCCGAGCGTCGTTGGGCCAGGCCCTAACAGTGCACGGGCACGCGTGGCCTTGGTCGCGCTGCTTCTTAACTCCGCATCCGTCGCACCTTCCCCAGGCGGCGCGCGCTTATCGCGGCGTCGTGGGGGCGGGGCGTGCGGGGTGAGCGTGACGTGGGTGGCGTGCGCGGGGCTGAACCGCGCAGGCGCGTGTCACGTCGCGCACGATTCTCAATGGCAAGAACGGAGTATCCGCCGCTTCCCCATATAAGGCAGAGGAAACGGGAGCGGCTCCCCTCCTTCGCCTTTACTGCTTCCTCTCCCGTCTCCAGAGATCTCCTTTGTGCTCCGCCTCCATATTTCCTCCGCCGCTCGCTCGCACCTGCGGTGCTACCGGATTCTTCGTCTCCCTTCCCTCGCCGCCTCCGCCATGGCCCCGAAGACCGAGAAGGCGAAGGCGGAGAAGACCAAGAAGGAGAAATCGGAGCACGCGGCGATGCTCACCTTGCTGCGGAAGCAGAACCTCGTCTTCTCGCCGAAGCTCAGCGCGCGGGAGTTCTGGAACAAGTACTACTTGTTCTGGGCCGAGGAGACCAAGGCGCATCCCCGCACCCGAGCCTATCCGGCCGCCGCCAAGGGCAACTACCCCGGCGGGTATTATTTCTTCGCAGCCTTCTTCCACTGCGGTCTTTGCCCTCCTTTTTCTGACTTCTTCTGCGACATAATGAACACCTTCGGCCTCCACCTTCTTGACTTCACTCCCAACGCCGTCCTCACGATGGCGGTTTTCGCGCATATGTGCGAAAACTATATTGGGGTATATCCAAACGTCGCGCTTTTTAGGCACTTCTTCATCCCTAGAGTAGAGGCCGGCGCCCCCCTCGCCGGAGGGATATCTTGGGTCTTTCGCCTGAACAAGAAGGATTCCTACTTGCCGGGGGAGCTTCGCGGCAAATGGGAGGAGTGGCGTGCCGACTGGTGCTGGGTTGTCGAGGACTAGCCGCAACCTTTCACCGCGCCGCGCGCAACACCTATTATGCGCGGCAAGGATTGGAGCGAGCTGGATTCGGACGACTGCAAGCTCAACGCCGCCCTCATCAGGATTCTCCGTCTTCGGTCAGCGAGGCTGTCCGTCGGAGAGGTGGGCGCAGACTTCCTCCGCCGCCGCATCGCCCCTCTTCAAGATAGGAAGAGGCCAGCCTGGGAGTATAGCAACGCGGCGGACATAATGAGGCTGCGCCCCGGGCTCAACTTCAACTTCACGTCGGTGGAGCTGAAGGGGATGGTCCGGGAGCTATTCAAGCATGACCCGGCCCACCCAGAGTGGTTCAGGGAGCCCCGGGGAGTTGTGCCTCTTTGCAACAGCTCGGCCCGGGATTCCCTTCGCGCCATGATGCCCGCGTGCGACTCGCACGGCGTCGACCGCACGTGGATTCCGCCCAAGCCAGACGTCATCATGAACTTCTTCGACAACCTGGCGGAGGTGGCGAAGAAGAAGGACGAGGCCCAGGGGCTGACGCGGGACACCACCGCGCGAGAGGTAGCATGCATAGCTTCTTGGGCTGAAGAGGCCACCGCAGCCGCAGCGGCCGGGGAGTTCGGCTTCTCGCCCGAGGAGGTGGAGGCCGCGGAGGCGTCCCGCCAAGCGGAGGTGGCGGAGATCTGCAGACTGCTGAAGCTGCCCCCCGACGAGCTCGCCGGGGTTCCCTCTCTGAGGCACTCCGGGATCCAGGGGATCTTGATCGAGGCCGCGGCGAGGGCCACCACCGCCGGAGGACAAAGGGCCACAGCACAGGACGCTGGGTCCAGCGGGCTTGCCGGGGTGGAGGAGGAGGACGGTGGTGACGACGACTCCGACGGATCCTCGGAGCTCTACGCCGATGACCTTCCCTCAGCGTCGGAGACCTCCTCGTCCCGTGTAAGCCCCAGGCGTTCTCCAGCGAAGCGTCTCCGCAGGACGGCGATGGGGGCAAAGGCGCCGGCCTCCCGGCAACAACCACCCCGCCAAGCGGCACGAGCCTCCCGGGGGAGCCAGGTCGCGACGAGGGCGCCCGGCGCGTCAGCCACGTCGGGGGCGCCCCGTAAGGCAGCGCCGCACGGAAAGGAGCCCTTGGAGGGTGGAGCGGCGGCTCCGCCCGCTCCCCGGGCCCCGGCAACCGTCGGGACCGCCAAGCGCCAGAGGGAGACCTCGCCTCCCGCTCCCCGCGTGACCGCGCGTCAGGTGGAGTTTGATTTCTCCGCCTTGAGCGACGACGACGACGAGGACGAACGGGAGTAAGAGCTTTGAGGTCTTGCATCTTCGTAAACTTTGCCTTGATTGTCGCAGGCTCTGATCTTGTTCCTTATCTTAACTTCAGGACCTTGGCGGAGCGAGTGGCGAAGAAAGCCAAGGCGCCCGTGGTTGAGGTTGTGGGCGACTCGCCCACCGCGGCAACCGGGGGCGTGCCGGAGCCCGGCCTGCCGGATCCGAGCGCTGCTCCGAGGGGCAGCCCCCTGCGTAGCCCCCAGCGTAAGTCTGGGTTCCGTACTTTCGCTTGTCGGGCGTGCTTGAGGGATCGTCCCTGCGCTGGTATCTTGATAATGCTGTCTCGTGCAGAGGTGGGGCCGCAGCCGCAGGAGCGTCCAGAAACCGCCCCCGAGGAGCCGCGGGCCCCGCCGTCCCCGCCAAGGCCGAGCTCTCCGGTAAAGGAGAGCATCCCGCCAAGGGCGAGCACTCCGCCGAGGGCGAGTACCCCGCCAGGGGCGGGTAGCCCGGCGAGGGCGGTGACCCCGCCAAGGCAGAGCTCCCCGGCAAGGGAACCCGCCGCTGATGACGTCCGCCAAGGTAAGCTCTGTGACTTAGTCATCTTGGGTTCGTCTCTTTTTTTTTGGATGTTTGCTTGAATTTATTTTGCTCTCTATTCTCCTTCTTCTAGATTCCCCTCCCCCCGAGCAGATGGAGACGGAGGTCATCAACATCGAGGAGGAGGAAGGTGCGCGCGGCGGCAACGGCGACGCCCCTGCCGCCGAGGACGCGGCGGGAGCTGCCGAGCCATCCGCGCAGGAGACCGCCCCAGCGGCGGGCGCAACGGCCGGGGAGGGGGACGGCGGTCGCACTGCCGACCCGGAGGCAGCAGGAGCGTCAGGCGCTGCGCCGGCCGCCGACCCCTCCGCCGAAAAGGAGCGGGCGGGTCATTACCTTGAAGCCCCCAATGGCATCTTCATCCAGGTGCCATGGGGCTCTTCTGCGCGGGCCCCCGCGGAGGGCGAGGCCCTTGATGGTGAGGTCCTCGCCTCCGCGGGCCTGAAGATTGTCGAGGCGCCCGGCGGGGCCGAAGAGCCCGAGGAGGAGAAGCTGCTTCGCCGGCTCCTGGCCCTTTACCGGGCCCGGCAGGCGAAGCTTGCTTCCCGGGAGGCCCTCGCTGCGGAGGCCGCCGTCGAGATGGAGAAGCGTGCGACGGAGCTCCGCGCCGCCAACCAAGCTGCCCTCCGCGGCGTGGCGGAGGAGCGCGAGAGGCTCGCCGGGGAGTACCAGGAGTGGGTGCTGCAGAAGGCCGACGCCGAAGAGCAGCAGCGGCTCGCCGGGGAGGAGCTGTCCCGGCGAGAGGGAGAGCTCGCCCAGCTGCAGGCCAATCTCAACTCCCACGAGGAGGAACTTGCCGCTCGGGAGCGGGCCCTTGGCGAGGAGCTGGAAGAGGCGAAAGCCGCCGCGGCTGCCGCGGAGACCGCCAGGGAGGAGCTTGCCGCCAAGGTCGCGCAGCTAGAGGAGTCGTTGAAGGCGAGCGCGGAGAGGGTCGGCGCGCTCAATGCGGAGCGGGAGAAGGACGCCCACGCCAACTCCGAACTCCAGGCGCGTCTCTCCAAGCAGGGCGATGAGCTGAAGGCCGCCAAGGACTCCATCGAGGCCCTGGAGCTGAAAGTCTCCGCGCTGGAGGAGGGGCTCCGCAAGGAGCGAAGCTTGGCGGAGAGCGCCAACACTGCGGCCGAGGACTTCCGTCGGACCGTCGCGGTGTGGACCGAGGACCTGGTGTCTTCTGCATCCAACATCGACCAGGAGTTGCTGGCGTTGAAGTTGGAACACCTCATCTACTCTCCGGACCCGGACCTCCCTCACAGCGCCAAGCTCAGCCTCTTCTTCAGAGGGGGCGCGCCGGCTCTCGCGGATCTTCGGAAGAAGATCCCCGCGCAACTGGCCGAGGAGACGCGCCGGGCCTGCACGGGAACCTTGGAGCGTGTGCTGACGAAGATTGTATACCGCAATCCCGGTATAAATCTCATCAACGTTCTTCGCAGCCTGCCGGCCGACGCTGACATGGAGGCGCTGAAGGAGCAGGTCGCCGACATCATCACCAGAGTGGGCAAGATCTCCAGGATTGAGGGCGACCGCGTAGACTAGGCCTCCTTTATCTTATCTCTTTTTGTCGCTGCACACGGCGTTATGAGCTCATTAGTCACTGTGATAGGTTACGTAAGGTTTTTATCTTATCTGAACCAATCAGTGCCTTGTTATCTTCCTTGTCCTGGCCCTTTACTTTGTATGCTTCTCACCCTACGCTCCCGGGGAACTTTCCGGCAAGGGGCCCTTGGGCTTATGGCAGCCTGCCGGCCAAGGCCTCACCTGGAAGCAACCTCGCCGCAGCCAGTCGCAATCGCGCTCAGCTTGTTGAGTGGGCTCGGAAACGAAACAAGGGCGCGACGCTCATCGCAGCTCACTTAAATCGTTGAGCGTACTCGAAACAAGGTGAGGGTGCGGCTAGCCGCGGGTAGGTCCCTCCGCGCACAGGTTTTCCATACAAAGTGTGACTGTTCAAGGAAGACAACCGAAAATTAAGAATCTGAACTGCTCAAATTCTAATAACTTAGCTTATGTATAACGCTCATTCCTCGACGAGGCTTCTTTTTCTCGGACAGCACTTGGTTCCAGCGCTTGGTTCCTCTCCCATCTCCTTCCCCCGGCAAACTTTGTGCGCGAGGAACGCTCCCTCTGTCTAAGAGGCAAGGAAAATAAAGAGGGAAGCAAGCACATGGCCTTTCGGCGTGCTGATGCTTACTGGACATGCATGTTACGCAGGATGCCAAATAATACATGCAAATAATGAAGAGGAGCATGCAAAAGGCAAAAAGCGCAAAGCATAGGTGCTTTCACTGATGCGCGGGGTCTGCGCCCGCCCCTGCGCCAAGGATCACATGCAACTGCGGCAAGACTTGGACAGGGAGGTTAGTTGACGGAACGGGTTCCGGCAACCGCGCTGGCGAAACTCCTCCCACGGTTGGCGTCGACTCGTTTGGATCTTGGCGGACGAAACGCGCCGAAGAACGAGGTCGCCTTTTTCGCGGCTTCCGGCGCTAACCGCTGCGGCTACAGGAGCGGCGCAGGATTCGCTGGAGGCGAGCGGTTCGCCCAGCGGCCGGAAGGCGGTCCTCCTCAAGGAGCAGCTGCTTCTTGCCCGAACTCTGCGTGAGTGGGTACTCGAGGAGGGCCGTGCACGATTCCGTAGGGAGGAATGCCTCCGCCCCGCGGAGCGGGGCGGAAAGGTACCTGTTCATACCTGAACTTACCAGTGTTCGCCTGAATCAGATCCGCGCAACCTCGACGCTCCCCCTACCTGGCGCGCCAAAGATGTCGGGGCGGACGGCGTCCCCCGCGAGCACCTATGGGGCCGGAGCCCCTTTCGTTGTCCGGTGAGGGGGGCGGAGGGAGCACAGAGAGCAGATCGAGGCGAGCACACGGGCGGTTTACCCAGGTTCGGGCCGCGATGGACGCGTAAAACCCTACTCCTGCTTGGTTGTATTGAACTGGAGAGCTCGGGAGCTTGGAGAGCTAGCTACACCGAACGTATAGCTGTCTGGATTCCCAATCTCCGAACCCCCCCCTACGTTGCACACGGGCCTCCTTTTATAGCGCAAAGGGGTCACCGACAGGTGTCAACGTAAGAGAAAGGGGTAAAAGTGTAAAAGGGGTGGAAGTTGTAACAGTGCGGGAACAGTGGCGCTGCAGCGCGGCACAGTGTTATCATACCTACTTCTGACGGTGGGGGACAGAGGCATTAAATGCCCGTCACGGTCGCCTGGACAGCACCGAGGCGGACCGTCAGGTGCGCCACCGCTCGCCACGGTGGTGGCTGCATGCCACCGCATGCCCCAGGCTGCGCGGTGCCCCGCCACGTGCCCTTGGGGGAAACCCCGGAGCGACGCGTGGGCGGGTGAGCTGGAGCGCAGTCCTGAGGTGGCGATTTGCCGCGGCAAGTGGCTTGCCGCGGGGGTCGTCTTCCTGTGCCTGATAGCTTGCCGGCTATCAGGCCTTGCCGGGGCGCATGGCGCGCCGTGGCGGGCTTCTATCGTGGTGCCTGGGTTCGGCCTTCCCGACAAGCTCCTCTTGTCGGGGTCTCGATCTTCTGTCTCTTATACTTTGTTCTTGGATGGTATTAGATGGGCTCAGTCGTCCCGGCAAGCTCCTCTTGCCGGGGTCTTGTCTTCTTGGCCCGGCAAGCTCCTCTTGCCGGGGGCCTTGTCTCGAATGCCTGGTCTTCTCTTGGCGCTTCCTGGGCGGGCCTTGCCGCAGGGTGCTACAACTGCCCGTGCACAAGTCTGGGGTACTAAGGTACCCCTACTTTAGTACACCGGCACCCTGCCTCGTCGTGGATCGCCGCCGGCGACCACCACGGCCCTCGGGCACCAGCGCTCTGTTTTAGTTTTCAAACCCGACGGGTGGGACCTCCCCGTCAGCTTTTTCTTTTTTTTCGAAACGTTTTCTGAAAACGCCTTCGGGCAAAATACGTCTTCCCCCTGGACTAACGTATTCTAGACTGAAACGTTTTCTGTTTTTATAAAGTGAACCCTGGAAACTTTCTGTTTCATTATAGAAAGGTCCCTGGACTAAAACTCTTATAACTCTTAAACAAAGGATGATTTTAACATGAAACTTTTTCTGTCATCTTTATATTTCTGTCTAGTTTTTTGTCATATTTATTTGAAAAATATTTGGGATACTTTTTGTGCACGCACGGTATTTATGTAGCATCCGATTTTCTTTTAATACGTAGATACCGGAAGGGGTAAAGGAGACGCGAACTTCGCTGAGCTAGACTCCGACTTCTCCGAACCAGGCAAGCATGTTTGAACCTTTGATATGATGAGTGTTTTGCATGTTTGCTTGAGTAGTTTTTCCCATGGCATGTTTATATAAGCATTGGTGAATGTTATGTGCATGCAAGACATGCTACAAGTGAGCTTCGAAGTTTGATGTGTTCTTATGATGATAAGATAACACGATCATGTGGTGACATGATGGGTTGCAGGCTGGTATTGTTGAAGCATGCCAGTTTTATGTCAACCGTGAACTCCAGTTTTAACGTGGGTCAAGTCTCGATCCCGTTCGTTTCCCCTTCGTGCTGCCACATGTTTTCTAAAAAGAGTGTGGTTTAGTAAGTTGCAAACCTCTTTCCTGGTACACACCAAATAGAGGGACCGCAATGAGGGTTCCATGGCCCTGGATTAAAGCCCGTCATACGGTCAGGGGGCATGGGTGTTTCCGGTTGGGACCGAGAGGGGGGCACCCCTTAGAGAGCGCGATATAAATTTGATCCCATGCTATTCGAGGTTGTGGCCTCCCCGTCTTAAGGTTTTTCTTGAACGTTGCCGAGGGTGATTCCTGGCAACAGAGTGTGGAATGGGTGTGTACTGGTTAGACGTGTTTCTTCTAAAACACCGTAAACGGAACTAGTCCTTGTGACTACCGAAATCCGTTTGCTGTGGTAAAAAGTACAAATTCTGCAGAGTCAAAACCCTTCGAACATCCAGGTCCATCAGCAAGGACTTGGACATCATCTCAGTATCAATATCAGTATCATTGACAAATCTCAGTATCAACCCCGATGACAGCCTCCGGAGAGTGAACATAAAACCGAGAGTGGTAAACTCGGCTGAAGGTTATTTATGTGAATGGACTAACCCGATCCTTGTTATATGCTGAATACTTACTTGTGATGAATTACATCCATGAGCTGTTTAAATTTGAATGATAATATATAAGCCCTTTATGCGATGTCGCTCAGACGTCCGACTATGGCATTATTGTTATTTACTATTGATATAAGCCCTTTATGTGATGTCACTCAGACGTCCGACTGTGGCATTATTGTTATTTACTTTTGATATAAGCCCTTTATGTGATGTTGATCAGACGTCCGATTGTGGCATTATTGTTATTAAATTTTGATATAAGCCCTTTATGTGATGTCGCTCAGACGTCCGACTGTGGCATCATTGTTATTTATTTTCACCATAAGCCCTTTCCGAGGTGTTGTTTAGACGCCCGACTGTGGCACGTCCTGGCATTTACTTTTCAATATAAGCCCTTTATGTGGTGTCGCCTCGACGGCCGACTGCGGCATGTTAAATTTGTTTTCACCTTTCGAGGCGTCACTTCAGACACCCGATCGGTCTTCAGTTATTTTTATTGGGATTTCGGGAGGACTACCGCCTGATTTCCTCTTATTTATCGAGCAGTGCAAATCTATTATTTGATTGTGCATACTAACCTGCTCATGTGCATCATGTTTACATTTGTTATATCTTATGTCCGAACTGTCTTGCGAGTACATTCAAAGTACTCACCTGGCTTGTTGATTTGGCCAGATGTTGATGAAGGTGATCTTATGGATGAAGAGTTTGATAGCGAGTCCGAAACCTAGAGGAGTCCCAGTTAGTCACGTGCGACCCTGGAGTTGTTCACTTGTATTATACGCGCTTCCGCCACACAAATAAAATCATCGAGCCTCACCCCGACGCTTGATGAGCTGTAAGATTTCAGAGTCATGTCACCCACTTCTCTGTGACATATCCATCACCTTTATTACGAGTCAGTAGCTATGCCACCCTACCCTTGTGCCATATCCTCCTTTATGTATAATATAGGCGTGCTTGTAATAAATTGTTGAGCATCCTCAGCTCAACCATGTATAATATTAGTACTGCTGGATTTCTGTATCAAGGTTTTGTCTGCTAGTAAGAAGAATCCTTCTGTACTGGTTAATACAAAGGTCGGCTTTTCAATAAATGTTTTATTGGAAAGGCGGTCGTGACAAGTTTGTAGTAAAATAACACCAAGATTCTTTCTGATCGATCCAACCAAAAGTTCGTACTAAAATAACACCGTATGATACACATCAGCCAACTCTAATGTCACCTAGATACTCCAATGTCACCGCGAGTATCCGTGAGTTGATTATACGATATGCATCAAACAATTTTAGATTCGTAATACTCAATCCAACACAAAGAACCTCAAAGAGTGCCCCAAGATTTCTACTGGAGAAACAAAGACGAAACGTGCATCAACCCGTATGCATAGATTACCCCAATGTCACCTCGAGAATCCGCGAGTTGAGTGCTAGGACACATATCAAGTGAATCAATATGATACCCCCATTGTCAACACGGGTATTCATAGCAAGACATACATCAAGTGTTCTCAAATCCATAAAAGTATTCAATCCAATAAGAATGAAATCTCAAAGGGAAAACTCAATTCACAACAAGATAGAGAGGGGATAACACCATATGATCCAACTATATTACAAATCCCACGATACATCAAGATCGTGACATCTTAATAACACGAGAGAGAGAGAGAGAGAGAGAGAGAGAGAGATTAAAGACATAGCTACTGGTAAAAACCCTCAGCCCCGAGGGTGGACTACTCCCTCCTCATCATGGTGGCCACCGGGATGATGAAGATGGCCACCGGTGACGATTTCCACCTCCAGCAGGGTGCCGGAAACGGGGTCTAGATTGGTTTTTGTGTCTACAGAGGCTTGCGGAAATGGAAACTTCTGATTTATGGTTATTTCTGATGGTTTCTCTATTTATAGGATATTTTGGCGTCGGTTTCATGTGAAGATGGACCTCGAGGTGAGCACAACCCACCTCGCTACGGGTTGGGCTCCAGGCGCGCCCTGGTGGGTTGTGCCCTCCTCGTTGCTCTTATGGCCCTCCCACGAAGCTTCGGGGGTCTCTTTTGTTCCAAAATAATTGTCAAAAAGTTTCAGTTCATTTGGAGAACTTCCATTTCTGCACACAATAAAACACCACGGTTGTTCTGCTGAAAACAGCTACAGTCCGGGTTAGTTCCATGCAAATCATACCAACACCATATAAAATTGTTGTAAACATGGCATGAATACTTCATAAATTATAGATACGTGGGAGACATATCAGCATCCCCAAGCTTAATTCCTACTCGTCCTCGAGTAGGTAAATGGTAAAAGAAACAATTTATGAAGTGTGAATGCTAGCAAAGTGCATAAGTTTGATCAATGATAATTTCAATCACTTTTCCTAGCATCATAACAACAATTCTTTCTCATAAAACTGCTCATGTTAAAGTAGCAACCAATTCACATGTTAAGTTCAAACAATGAATTCTCTTGAAACTCAACAACTTATGTTCCTAGTCACCAAATAATTGCAATTCAACTTATTCAACGGACTCGAAGTAAGAGCTCCACATACCCAATCATCATATAGTCTTCTATGATTGCTAGTACTCAAAGCATATTCTTAGAACAAATGGCATCCATCGAACATAGAGAAATATAGGGGCTTAATATTTTGCCTCCCAACTCATTTATCATAGAGATAATTGTCAATGATAATAAATCATGATCAAATATATTTGACTAGTCATATGAGCCTAGATCTTTCCCCACAACATGATGCTTGCCAACTAGAGAATAATTGAGGTTGAAATGAGAATGCATTCTATTGACTCTTGCATAAAAGTAAATAATGAAAAGTAAAAGATAGGCCCTTCGCAGAGGGAAGCAGAGGTTGTTATGTGCTTTTTATTTGGATGTGCAAGCTCTTAATGCAGAGGAACGTCATGTTATATTGCCCCTTATGATAGCAACCTTTATTATGTAGTCCGTCGATTTTATTACTTTGCCACCACAAGTTCGTACAACGCTTAATTTTCCCTTACAATAAAAGATCAAACATATTTAGGAGAATTTTTATTACTTTATGCACCGATGACAACTTAATTGAAGGATCATATTCAATCCATAGGTAGGTATGGTGGACACTCATGGCAAGAAACCGGGTTTAAGGGTTTTTGGATGCACAAGTAGTATCTCTACTTAGTACGAATTTTTGGCTAGCAAAAGATCCTAGGCAAACACCACATATTGGAGGATCCATAACAATATAACTTCTATGCAAATATACCCAAACATAACTCATTACATTGTCTTCCTTGTCCAACTTCAACTAATTTGCTCAAGTTTGAAAATAATTAATGGGTGTTCACAATCATAGAAGATGTCCAAGATAATATATTTTCATGTGAAAGTTCTCTTCCTTATACTAATCAACTTGGGGAACGCATCATGCAATTTCAAAAATTTCCTACGCTCACGCAAGATCTATCTAGGAGATGCATAGCAACGAGAGGGAAGAGTGTGTCCACGTACCCTCGCAGACCGAAAGCGGAAGCGTTAAGTTAACGCGGTTGATGTAGTCGAACGTCTTCACGATCCAACCAATCCAAGTACCGAACGTACGGCACCTCCGTTTTGAGCACACGTTCAACACAATGACGTCTCTCAAACTCTTCATCCAGCAGGGGTCGAGGGAGAGTTCGGTTAGCACGACGGCATGGTGACAGTGATGGTGATGTGATCCGCACAGGGCTTCGCCTAAGTACTACGACGCTATGACCGGAGGAGTAAACTGTGGAGGGGGGCACCGTACACGGCTAAGAGAAAAATTGATGTCCTTTGGGGTGCCCCCTCCCCCGTATATAAAGGAGGGGAGGAGGAGGTGGCCGGCCCTAGGGGTGGCGCGCCATGGGGGGGAGTCCTACTAGGACTCCACTCCTAGTAGGATTCGCCCCCCTTCCTTCCAATGGAGAGGGGAAAGGGGAAAGAGGTGAGAGGGAGAAGGAAAGGGGGGCCACGCCCCCGCCCCTTGTCCAATTCGGATTGAGTAGGGGGAGGCGTGCGTCACCTCCTCTGGCCTGCCTCCCTCTCTCTACAATGGCCCATGAGGCCATTAACTTTTCCGGAGGGTTCCGGCAACCTCCCGCTACTCAAAAAAATCCCGAACCTCTTCGGAACCATTCTGGTGTCCGTATATAACCTTCCAATATATCAATCTTTACCTCTCGACCATTTCGAGACTCCTCGTCATGTTCGTGATCTCATCCGGGACTCCAGACAAACTTCGATCACAAAAACACACAACTCATAATACAAATCATCATCAAACGTTAAGCGTGCGGACCCTACGGTTTCGAGAACTATGTAGACACGACCGAGACACATCTTTGGTCAATAACCAATAGCGGAACCTGGATGCTCATACTGGTTCCTACATATTCTACGAAGATCTTTATCGATCAAATCGCATAACAACATAAGTCATTCCCTTTGTCATCGGTATGTTACTTGCCCAAGATTCGATCATCGGTATGATCATACCTAGTTCAATCTTGTTACTAGCAAGTCTCTTTACTCATTCCGTAATGCATCATCCCGCAACTAACTCATTAGTCACATTGCTTGCAAGTCTTATAATGATGTGCATTACTGAGAGGGCCCAGAGATACCTCTCCGATACACGGAGTGACAAATCCTAATCTTGATCTATGCCAACCCAAAAAACACCTTCAGAGATACATGTAGACCTTATTTATAATCACCCAGTTACGTTGTGACGTTTGATAGCACACAAGGTGTTCCTCCGGTATTCGGGTGTTGCATAATCTCATAGTCAGAGGAATATGTATAAGTCATGAAGAAAGCAATAACAATAAAACTAAACGATCATAATGCTAAGAAAATGGATGGGTCTTGTCCATCACATTGACCCCGTTCATCAAATGACAACACATGTCTATGGTCAGGAAACTTAACCATCTTTGATTAACGAGCTAGTCAAGTAGAGGTATACTAGGGACACTCTGTTTTGTCTATGTATTCACACATGTACTAAGTTTCGGGTTAATACAATTCTAGCATGCATAACAAGCATTTATCATCATATAAGGAAATATAAATAACAACTTTATTATTGCCTCTAGGGCATATTTCCTTCAGTCTCCCACTTGCACTAGAGTCAATAATCTAGATTACATAGTAATGATTCTAACACCCATGGAGTCTTGGTGCTGATCATGTTTTGCTCGTGGAAGAGGCTTAGTCAACGGGTCTCCAACATTCAAATCCATATGTATTTTGCAAATCTCTATGTCTCCCTCCTTGACTTGATCGCGGATGGAATTGAAGCATCTCTTGATGTGTTTGGTTCTCTTGTGAAATCTGGATTCCTTCCCCAAGGCTATTGCTCAAGTATTGTCACAAGATTTTCATTGGACCCGATGCACTAGGTATTACGCCTAGATCGGATATGAACTCCTTCATCTAGACTCCTTCATTTGCTGCTTCCGAAGCAGTTATGTACTCTGCTTCACATGTAGATCCCGCCACGACACTCTGCTTGGAACTGCACCAACTGATAGCTCCATCGTTCAAATTGAAGAATTTGAACAACTGAGGAATTTCAAAAGTTGAGGAAAAACTCAAATTGAAGATTTTCAACTTTTGTGGTGGCATGACCCACCGTATAAGAATGCTGATTTCAGACACCGCGTACAATTTTCGTAGGGTTCTGAGAATCAAATTCTTCATTAATTTCTTCACACTTAGAGTGTTATTCTTCATTGATTGAAGAAAAACGTTTCTTCATGTGTTGCACATCTAAGTCATCAATTTTGCATAAGTGTTAGGATGAGTGCTTTTTCAAAGTACATTCGAAGACTCTAAGATATTTAGCTCACACCGCAACTTGCTAAATCTCTTCTCATCCAAGGGCTTAGTGAAGATATCGGCTAGCTGTTCTTCAGTGTTCACATGCTCAATAGAAATGTCGCCCTTCAACACATGATCGCGAAGAAAATGATGACGAATCTGAATGTGCTTTGTCTTCGAGTGCTGAACAGTGTTGTGAGCAATCTTGATGGCACTCTCATTGTCACAGAGGAGAGGCACATTCTTCACGTTGATGCCATAGTCCTTGAGTGTTTGCTTCATCCATAGAAGTTGAGCACAGCAAGAACCAGCAGCAATGTACTCAGCTTCAGCAGTAGACAGTGATACGCAGTTCTGTTTCTTCGAGGACCAACAGACCAAAGATCGTCCGAGGAAATGACATGTATCAGATGTTGACTTGCGGTCCACACGATCACCAGCATAGTCAGAGTTAGAATATCCAATGAGGTCAAAATCCGAGCCCTTGGGATACCATAATCCTAGTGTTGGTGTGTGAGCTAGATATCGAAGAATATGCTTCACAGCCTTATGGTGTGATTCCTTCGGTGCAGCTTGAAATCGGGCACACATGCAAACACTAAGCATTATATCTGGCCTAGATGCACATAAGTACAATAAAGAACCAATCATGGAGCGGTATACCTTATGATCAAAGTCAATACCATTTTCATCAGTGCATAGTTGACCATTTGAGGGCATAGGAATTTTGATGCCTTAGCAATCTTGCATGCCGAATTTCTTCAGGACATCCTTGAGATATTTCTCCTGAGATACGAATATGCCATTGCGCTGTTGACGAATTTGAAGACCTAAGAAGAACTTAAACTCTCCCGTCATAGACATTTGATATTCTTCACTCATCATATAGGCAAATTCATCACTATAACGTTGGTCGGTACAGCCAAAGATAATATCATCAACATATATTTGGCACACAAAAAGTTCACCATCATAAGACTTAGTAAAGAGAGTAGGATCGAGTGAACTGGGTGTGAAGCCTTTCTTCATGAAGAATTCCTTCAAAGTATCATACCACGCCCGTGGGGCTTGCTTGAGGCCATAGATGGCCTTATTGTGTCTGAAGACTTTGTCAGGATTCTTTGGATCTTCAAAACCCGGGGGGTTGAGCAACATATACTTCTTCCTCAAGCTTACCATTGAGGAATGCACTTTTCACATCCATTTGATATAAGATGATATCATGATGGTTAGCATAAGCAAGTAATATGCGAATAGCCTCAAGTATAGCAACAGGTGCAAAAGTTTCATCGAAATCAACTCCTTCAACCTGTGTGTAGCCTTGAGCTACTAAACGCACCTTATTCCTCACCACAACACCATTTTCATCTTGCTCGTTGCGGTAGATCCACTTTGTGCCAATGATATTATGCTTGCGAGGTTCTGGACGATTGACCAGTTCCCAGACGTTGTTGAGCTTGAACTGATGTAATTCTTCTTGCATGGCCTGAATCCACTCAGGCTCCAAAAATGCTTCATCTACCTTAGTGGGCTCTGTGATAGAGACAAAAGCAAAGTGCCCACAAAAGTTAGATAGATGTGAAGCTTTTGAGCGTGTGAGAAGACCCGGTGCTCTAATGTCATCGATGATCTTCTCCACTTGCACTTCTTTTGCAATGCGAGGATGAGATGATTGTCGTTGAGGAATTTGATCAGCATTTTCTTCAGCATCAATTTCCTCAGCATTTCCTTCAGGTGCATCAGCTCGACGTTCTTCACGTTCTGGAATGAATTCTTCAGCAGATTCTTCAGTAGGAATGACATCTTCGGTAGCCTTATGCTTGATAGAATCCTCGGGTGCTGGTTCATCTAACACAGAAGGTAGGTGCTCTCTTTGCGAGCCATTAGTTTCATCGAACCGCACATCTACAGTTTCAACAATTTTGTGAAGAACATTGTTGAAGACTCTGTAGGTGTGCGAGTCCTTTTCGTAACCAAGCATAAACCCTTCATGTGCTTTCGGTGCAAATTTAGAGTTGTGATGAGGATCTCTAATCCAGCATTTAGCACCGAAGACTTTGAAATAACTCACATTGGGTTTCTTGTGAGTGAGGATTTCATAGGCAGTCTTCTTGAAGAATTTGTGAAGATATACTCTGTTGATGATGTGGCACGCAGTATCAATTGCATCAACCCAGAAATGACGAGGAGTTTTGTACTCATCGAGCATAGTGCGAGCCATCTCAGCAAGAGTCCTGTTCTTGCGCTCCACGATGCCATTCTGTTGAGGAGTATAAGGAGCAGATAACTCATGAGTAATACCAAGTTCATCAAGATAGTCATCGAGACCCAAATTCTTGAACTCAGTGCCATTGTCACTTCTGATGTGCTTGATCTTCACACCAAAGTTGGTTGAAGCCCTCGAGGAAAATCGTTTGAAGACTTCCTGCACTTCATGTTTGTAAGAGACAAGGTGTACCCATGTGTAACGAGAGTAATCATCAACAATAACAAAGCCATATTGAGATGCTTCATTTGACACAGAAGAATAATGATTAGGACCAAAGAGATCCATGTGAAGCAATTCAAATGGACGAGTGGTGGTCATGATAGTCTTCGCTGGATGCTTGGCCTTCGTCATCTTTCCAGCTTCACAGGCACCGCATAAGTGATCCTTGAGGAATTTGACATTCTCAATGCCAATGACATGTTTCTTCTTTGCAAGTGTGTGCAAATTCCTCATGCCTGCATGACCAAGTCGTCGATGCCATAGCCATCCTTCTGAAGATTTTGCAAGTAGGCACACGGCTGGTTGTGAATCTGCAGAGAAATCAACAATATACAAGTCTCCTCTCCTAAAGCCTTCGAAGACTTTGGAATTGTCAGCTTCCATAATCACAACACAACGATACTTTCCAAAGACAACAACCATATCAAGATCACAAAGCATTGAGACAGACATAAGGTTGTATCCTAAGGACTCAGCAAGCATGACTTTGTCCATGTGTCGATCCTTTGTGATAGCAACCTTACCTAGACCCAATACCTGACTTTTGCTTTTGTCAGCGAAGATGATATGCTTCAGATGTGATGATGATAAGGGAACATCCATCAATAGGTTCTTGTCACCAGTCATGTGATTTGTACATCCACTATCGAGGACCCACTCAGTGGCTTTGGGTTGATCATCCTGCAGATGAATTAGTGCAACTTACGAACCTCATATACTTCAGTAGTGAAGAATATGATATCACAATTCATCAGATCAATCTCATCAAGTAGTAAGACAAATAAAGCAGTAGGAGGACGTGTGAAATGAAAGTTCATTTCTTCATGATTAGCCTACGTCCTTTCAGGCAGTTTGTCAGGTCCCCAGCAAATTCTTCAGACGTTATAGTACGTCTGGAGACCTGACCCTGCAGAAGAGATTAGTTCTTTTTCTTCACCACCCACATCTGAAGGGGTGGCAAAGAGTTCATCACTCCGCGAGCTCCATATGAGAATGGTGGCATAGAGGCCAAACCATTTCGTTTCACATAAGAGTGGTTAGGGTAAGCATATGAATAAGCAGAGAAATTCTTCAAGAACTTATGAACATAATAGTTTGAAGAATAATGCTCATATTCATAGCCCCTGGCTTTTCCCTGCGAAACAGAGTTGTTAGCACGATGATGTTCATATGAGGACTTTGATCCTTTTGAGGAATTTGATCCACGTGAGGAATTTGGTCCGTATGAGGACTTGGATCCATATGAAGAATTTGGTCCATATGAAGAATTTGATCTGGGTTCCTATTCTTCACAGGTGGGGTCATGAGGACATTCACCTGGAGACTTTCAAGGCACCTTTTGGGAACCCAGATTTTCTACATAGGGGGACCATTCCTGCAGTTAGTGACAACATATCTAGCAAATACTTCACCATTCAGATTTTTGAACAGTTTATAGTTGGAGTCAAATGACTCATCAGAAGAATGAGAAGATTCACATGTATAGCCAGATAAATTAGATGGATCAACTGGAGGTCCCTTTGCAGCAACCCATGAGGTTTCGGGGTACTGCTCAGGCTTCCAATATGTACCATCAGCATTGAGTTTCCTCTCAAAGGCAATACCCTCTTTCCTAGGGTTCCTGTTGAGGATCTGCTTTTTAAGCACATCACAAAGAGTCTGATGCCCTTTGAGGCTTTTGTACATGCATGTCAGGTACAATTCCTTCGGCCCTGCCTCGTCAGTGATACTAGCAATGTCCTCAGATGAGGAATTAGTGATAGCAGAGGCAGGTGAAGAACTTGTAACATTAGAAGCATTTGAACATTCAGGTGAGGAATTAGCAGATTCTCGTTCAATGCATTTCAAACATGGAGGAATAAATTCTTCCTGAGCAGCGCTGATTTGTTGAGCAAGTAATGAATCGCGCTCCTTCTGAAGATCTTCATAACTCACTCTTAGCTTCTCAAGATCTTGCTTCTTTTGAAGATATTCATAAGAAAGCTTCTCATGATCAGATAAGAGAGTGTTATGATGACCTTGAAGGTTGTCAAACCTGGTCTGAAGTCTCTGAAGATTTCCAGTTAAGGCTTTAGTGCGATCCATTTCTTCACCCAACATATCATCACTTTTGTCTAGCATGTTTTGAACCTTTTCAAAAGCCTTTTGTTGTTGCACAACAATCTTAGCAAGATTAGAGTAGCTAGGCTTAAGATTTTCATCAGATTCATCCTCACTAGATTCAGAGGAGGCATATTTGAGTACCTTGGCACCTTTTGCCATGAAGCAATAGGTGGGAGCGTAGTCATCACTGCCTTCATCAGCCTTGTTGGTGAGATCACATTCTTCAGAGGTGAAGATGGACTTGCTGCTGAATGCAGTAGCGAGGGCTAGGCTCGCCACACCAGACTCGGAATCATTAGATTCCTCTTCTTCCTCATTTTCTTCAGATTCAGCCTCAGAGTCCATTTCCTTGCCAATGAATGCCCGAGCCTTTTTGGAGCTGCTCTTCTTGTGAGACAAAGACTTCGAGGATTTTGATGATGAAGATTTTGAGGATTTCTTGTTTTTCTTCGCATCATCAGAACTGTAATCCTTGTATTTCTTCTTCTTTGATTCCTTTTACCACTGAGGACAATCTTGAATGTACTGTCCAGGCTTCTTGCACTTGTGACAAAGCCTTCTCTTGTAGTGACTGGATGAGGAATCATTGCTCTTTGAGGGTCTTCCAAAGGGACCTCGTCTTGAGAACTTTTGGAATTTCTTCACAAGCAGCGCAAGATCGTGACTTAGTTCTTCAGGGTCGCCAAGGCTGCTACCAGAGTCTTCATCTTCGGACTCAGATACTACCTTGGCCTTCAGTGCACGTGATCTGCCGTAGCTCGAACCATAGAGATCTCTCTTTTCAACAAGCTGGAACTCATGAGTATTTAGCCTCTCGAGGATATCAGCGGGGTCAAGTGACTTGTAATCAGCACGCTCTTGTATCATCAGTGCCAGAGTATCAAATGAGGAATCAAGTGATCTCAGCAATTTCTTCACCACCTCATGGTCGGTGATGTCAGTGGCACCAAGTGCTTGAAGCTCATTTTAGATGTCAGTGAGGCGATCGAAGGTTTGCTGAACATTTTCATTGTCAAGTCTTTTGAAGTGGTTGAAGAGATTGCGAAGAACATCAACTCGAGAGTCACGCTGAGTTGAAACTCCTTTATTGACTTTGGACAGCCTATCCCAGATAAGCTTGGCATTCTCCAAAGCACTCACTCTTCCATACTGTCCTTTGCTCAGATGGCCACATATGATATTCTTTGCTTGAGACTCGAGTTGCTTGAATCTCTTCACATCAGCAACTTTCAGAGAAGGTGTGACTGAGGGAACACCATTTTCCACAACATACCAGAGATCGTTATCAATTGCCTCAAGATGCATTCGCATCTTATTCTTCCAGTAGGGGTAGTCCGTCCCATCAAAGGTATGACACCCAGCAGAGACCTTGATCATACCTGCGGTCGACATAACTAAAACTCCAGGCGGTTAAACCAAAATCACACAGAACAAGGGAGTACCTTGCTTTGATACCAATTAAAAGTGCGTTATATCAACTAGAGGGGGGTGAATAGGCGATTTTTATGAAATTCTTCACTGGGGAATTTGCTAGTGAGGAAATTCCTTCGCGAAGAACTACTAGCAGCGGAATAAGTACTCAGATGAACACAAGGCAGAACACAAGCATGGTCATCATGATGAAATGAAGACTAGCACAGAGTACAGAAAGCGTAAACACAGGATAACACGAGATGAAGGCAAACAGACTGAAGAAACTGAACTAAGGAAATTGAGAAAGTCTTCAGTCAAAGTCTTCAAACACAAATATGATAAACAAGCAGCACAATACTGAGGAAATGAAAGAGTTGAGGCAATGGAACCAGTAAGCTTGGTGAAGACAATGATTTGGTAGACTAGTTCCAACTGCTGTCTCAGTTGTACATCTGGTTGGAGCGGCTGAGTATTTAAACTCGAGGACACACAGTCCCGGACACCCAGTCCTAAGCATGCAGCTCGGGACACCCGGTCCTCACCATATTCTCCTTGAACTAAGGACACACAGTCCTCGTCCAATAACTCGTGGTAAGTCTTCAGGTGACTTCCGAACCTTGACAAACTCGGTCACTCGGCGATCCACAATTCATCTTGGATGCTCTAGACCATGACGCCTAACCGTCTAGTAGAAGCACAGTCTTCAAAGGTAACAAGCATCGGATCCACACAGGATCAATCTCTTCAGTGATGCTCAATCACTTTGGGTTTGTAGGTGTTTGGGTTTGGGTTTGGATTTTCCTCACTTGATGATTTTCGCTCAAAGTCCTCGGAGGATGGGTTGCTCTCAAATGACAAGTGTCAGTTTCTCTCGGAGCAGCCAACCAGCTAGTGGTTGTAGGGGGCGGCTATTTATAGCCTAGGGAGCAGCCCGACATGATAAGACATAAATGCCCTTCAATGATATGACCGTTGGATGGATAAGATATTTTGGGACAGCTGGCACGTAGCACAGCAACGGTCGGAATTTTGAGGTACAAATTCCTCAGGGCTATCATGTTCCTCACTGTGTAGGCAATCCGCACTGGCGAATTCCTAACTCCTCAGTTAGAACAAAGTCCTAAGTGACCAGAAGAACTACGTCTCTGTCACTGAAGAAATTGACTGAACTATCTGAGATTTCCAATGGCTTCACTCGAAGGGATTGGTAGGTGTAGGATTTGAGTTGAGCATCAAATGGAAATTTTCCTTAGTATTTCCTCGACCCCCTTTAACAGTACGGTGTTTCCTATGACTCAAGAAAGAGTAAATGAAACTACGAAAACAAAAGTCTTCACGCTTCATGTTCCTCGAATGAATACTAAGTCTTCAAGGTCACACCAATTTCTTCACTTTCAAAGCCTTCAGAAAGTCTTCAAAATACCAAAGTCTTTAGTCGAAGAACTTCATTTTTAGGGGTTGACTTTCCCTGTAAATATCAAACTCCTCATAGACTTATAGACCTGTGTACACTCATAAACACGTTAGATCCTTAACCTATAAGTCTTCAATACACCAAAATCACTAAGGGGCACTAGATGCACTTACAGTCTTGCACCTAGCAGTGCTTCCAGGATGTAATTCTTCTATGCAGCAATGAGGATAATCCTCAAGTTATGGACCCACTCAGTTGCTACCATCATCTTTCAACTTATCTTTCTCTAGGAATGCATTAAAATTTCAAGGAAAAGGTAACACGGGACATTGATCTACAACAACATAGATATGCAAAAACTATCAGGACTAAGTTCATGGTAAGTTAAAGTTTAGTTAATCATATTACTTAAGAACTCCCACTTAGATAGATATCCCTCTAGTCATCTAAATGATCACATGATCCATATCAACTAAACCATGCCCGATCATCACGTGCGATGGAGTAGTTTTCAATGGTGAACATCTCTATGTTGTTCATATCTACTATATGATTCACGTTCGACCTTTCGGTCTCAGTGTTTCGAGTCCATATTTGCATATGCCAGGCTCGTCAAGTTTAACCCGAGTGTTCTGCACGTGCAAAACTGGTCTGCACCCATTGTATGTGAACATAGAACTTATCACACCCGATCATCACGTGGTGTCTCGGCACGACGAACTATAGCAACGGTGCATACTCAGTGAGAACACTTATATCTTGAAATTTAGTGAGGGATCATCTTATAACGCTACCGCCGTACTAAGCAAAATAAGATGCATAAAAGATAAACATCACATGCAATCAAAATATCTGACATGATATGGCCATCATCATCTTGTGCCTTTGATCTCCATCTCCAAAGCACTATCATGATCGCCAACGTCACCGGCTTGACTCCTTGATCTCCATTGCAGCGTAGTTGTCGTCTCGCCAACTATTGCTTCTATGACTATCGCTACCGCTTAGTGATAAAGTAAAGCAATTACATGGTGATTGCATTTCATACAATAAAGCGACAACCATAAGGCTCCTGCCAGTTTTCGATAAATTATACAAAAACAAGATCATCTCATACGATAACGTATATCACATCATGCCTTGACCATATCACATCACAACATGCCCTGCAAAAACAAGTTAAACGACCTCTACTTTGTTGTTGCAAGTTTTACATGGCTGCTATGGGCTTCTATCAAAAACCGTTCTTACCTACGCATCAAAACCACAACGATTTTTTTGTCAAATGTGATGTTTTAACCTACAACAAGGACCGGCCGTAGTCAAACTTGATTTAACTAAAGTTGGAGAAACAGACACCCGCCAGCCACCTGTGTGCAAAGCACGTTAGTAGAACCGGTCTCATGAACGTGGTCATGTAATGTTGGTCTGGGCCGCTTCATCCAACAATACCGCCATATAGAAGTAAGACGTTGGTGGTAAGCAGTATGACTATTATCGCCCACAACTCTTTGTGTTCTACTCGTGCATATTATCTACGCATAGACGTGGCTCGGATGCCACTGTTGGGGAAAGAAGCATGCAATTTCAAAAGTTTCCTACGCTCACGCAAGATCTATCTAGGAGATGCATAGAAACAAGAGGGGTAGAGTGTGTCCATGCACCCTCGTAGACCTAAAGCGGAAGCGTTAAGTTAACGCGGTTGATGTAGTCGAACGTCTTCACGATCCAACCGATCCAAGTACCGAACGTACGACACCTCAGTGTTCAGCACATGTTTAGCTCGATGACGTCCCTTGAACTCTTGATCCTGCAGAGGGTCGAGGGAGAGTTCCATCAGCACGACAGCATGGTGATGGTGATGGTGATGTGATCCACGTAGGGCTTCGCCTAAGCACTATGACGCTATGACCGGAGGAGTAAACTGTGGAGGGGGCACCATACACGACTAAGAGAATAATTGATGTCCTTTGGGGTGCACCCTGCCCCTGTATATAAAGGAGGCTAGGAGGAGGTGGCCGGCCCTAGGGGTGCCGCACCATGGGGGGAAGTCCTACTAGGACTCCACTCCTAGTAGGATTCGGCCCCGCCCCCTTCCGTCCAACGGAGAGGGGAAAGGGGAAAGAGGGGAGAGGGAGAAGGAGTGGGGGGCGCCCCCATCCCTTGTCCAATTCGGATTGGGTAGGGGGAGGGGCGCGCCACCTCCTGTGGCCTACCTCCCTCTCTCCACTATGGCCCATGAGGCCCATTAACTTTCCCGAGGGGTTCTGGCAACCTTCCGATACTCCAAAAATTCCCCGAACCTCTTCGGAACCATTCCGGTGTCCGTAGATAACCTTCCAATATATCAATCTTTACCTCTTAACCATTTCGAGACTCCTCGTCATGTCCGTAATCTCATCCGAGACTCCGAACAAACTTCGATCACCAAAACACACAACTCATAATACAAATCGTCATCGAACGTTAAGCGTGCGGACCCTACGAGTTCGAGAACAATGTAGACATGACCGAGACACATCTCCGGTCAATAACAAATAGCGAAATCTGGATGCTCATATTGGTTCCTACATATTCTACGAAGATCTTTATCGGTCAAACCGCATAACAACATACATCATTCCCTTTGTCATCGGTATGTTACTTGCGCGAGATTCGATCTTCGGTAACATCATACCTAGTTCAATCTCGTTACTGGCAAGTCTCTTTACTCGTTCTGTAATGCATCATCCCGCAACTAACTCATTAGTCACATTGCTTGCAAGGCTTATAGTGATGTGCATTCCCGAGAGGGCCCAGAGATACCTCTCCGATACACAGAGTGACAAATCCTAATCTTGATCTATGCCAACCCAACAAACACCTTCGGAGACACCTGTAGAGCATCTTTATAATCACCCAGTTACATTGTGACGTTTGATAGCACACAAGGTGTTCCTCTGGTATTCGGGAGTTACATAATCTCATAGTCAGAGGAATATGTGTAAGTCAGGAAGAAAGCAATAGCAATAAAACTAAACTAGCTAGTCCATCACATCATTCTCTAATGATGTGATACCATTCATCAAATGACAACACGTGTCTATGGTCAGGAAACTTAACCATCTTTGATTAACGAGCTAGTCAAGTAGAGGCATACTAGGGACACTCTGTTTTGTCTATGTATTCACACATGTACTAAGTTTCCGATTAATAAAATTCTAGAATGAATAATAAACATTTATCATGATATAAGGAAATATAAATAACAACTTTATTATTGCCTCTAGGGCATATTTCCTTCAAATCATTAATGAATTGCTTGTATGACCAAAATTGTGATTGTCAAGCTTCAAAAGATTTCACTTTCTAAACCCAATATGAAGTTACCACTAGGCATGATAAAATTTCTACTTCAGGACATTCAATTCATTCAACAATTTACTCATAGTATATAAGTGAAGCACAAGAGTAAATGACAAGCTACTCCAAAAAGATATAAGTGAAGATCAAGCGAGTATTTAAGTAAATATCTAGCTAATTGTGGACTCTCTCTTATTTAAAAACTTTCAGAACTAAGTATGTTATTTAAACATTAAAAGAAAACAAAATAAATGACATTCTAAGAATAGCACACATCATGTGAAGAAGCAAAAACTTAGGCTCAACCAAGACTAAAAGATAATTCTTGATGAAGAAAGGTGGGATGCCTACCGGGGCATCCCCATGCTTAGATGCTTGATACTTCTTGAAATATTATCTTGGGATACCTTGGGCATCCCCAAGCTTGAGCTTTTGTGTCTCCTTAATTCCTTTTATACCCCGGTTTCCCTTAATCTTAGAAATTTTATCCACACAAAACTCAACAAGAACTCGTGAGATAAGTTAGTAGAAATCAATGCAATAACCTTATCATTATCTACTGTAGAAAATCACCAAAATTATTATTCAACATTGCATACTAAATGCCTCTGCATATTTAATACTTGTAACATCCCAAATTTTCAATTTGGAATGTTATACATACGCCATTCATGCATATCATATTTTATTGCATTTTGTTTTGCGATCCTCGAAATTCTAAGCAACTCAAGGACCCACAAGGAGTTAGGGATTTCACCCTTTTCATATTTGAATTTTCTCAAATATCGAAACAAGGATCACTTTGGTTTTAATTATTTTTCTCTATGAAAATATTTCATATTAAAATATATGAGAGGAGATAATATGACTTCTCCAAAATAAATGAAATATTGGAGGTAATTTTCTAAAATCAAATAAGAATTTTATTTGGATTTCATTGCAATTTTATTTCACTTAGGAAAAATATGCATTTTTCAAAATTGCATTAGAGGCCCAAATAAATGTTCATTTTGTCCGCAATATTATTAGAGGACCGTGAAAATTTATTTCAGGATTTTTGGAGTCCGTTTAGTATTTCTTTTAATTGTTTCTCTGTGTCGGAATATTTTTTGACAAAAAGTAACCGACTTACCGAGCCGTGTCCGACCTGGACACTTAGCCCGGCCGGCTTTATAAGCCGGGAGGCCCGAGTGCCCCAGCCCACGCCAGGCCCGCCTAACCCTAGCGCCGCCGCTGCCACACCAGATCCGCGTCGCGCCGCCGGACCTGATCCCGCCGGAGGTACAACCGCCGCCACCGTCAGTTTTCACGAGAAAACCATTCATTTTTTTAGAAACCCTAGTTCATTTTTTTAGATCGGTTTTGTTTCGATTTTTCTCGGTTCGGTTAAATAGCGGACGTTCGTCCGTACATTCGATTTAACAGGAGCTGAAGGACACTATCTACCAGATATGTGGGCGCCGAGACGAGCAAAGGGAGATGATCAACACCAGGAAGGACAGGTCCATTCCGCTTCCATCCAGGAATTAAACCAGCACATTTGACGCGAGGAGAACCAGATGTGCACTAGCATGATAGACCTGAAGAAGGTGATTACGAGGAACATGGAGCTAGAAGAGGAACTCAAGTCTACACGCGACGGATACGTGGAGGAAATCGCCATACTATTGGAGAAGAATGACGACCTGATAAAAAAGATCGGAGTATTCATGGGAGATCCCGCGCCAGGAGGAGACGACGATCCATCCAAGGACATTCGTTCCGAAGACTACATCATCATCGACGACACCGACTCCGACCCCGACAGTAGTGATGATGACTATGAAGACGAAGCTGGAGCAGATATCATCGAGTCTTCCATCGATCAAAATTTCAAGTAGACCACCGATACATCTCCAACGTATCTATAATTTTTTATTGCTCCATGCTATATTATCTACTGTTTTGGGCAATATTGGGCTTTATTATCCACTTTTATATTATTTTTGGGACAAACCTATTAACAGGAGGCCCAGCCCAGATTTGCTGTTTTATGCTTATTTCAGTGTTTTGAGGAAAAGGAATATCAAATGGAGTCGAAACGGAACGAAATCAACTGGAGAAGTTATTTTTGGAAGGAAACCTACCGGATAGACTTGGACCATACGTCATAAGATGAAGGAGGTGCTCACGAGGGTAGGGGGCGCGTCCACCCCCCTGGGGCGCGCCCCCTGCCTCGTGGCCCCCCTTTGTCCACCGACGTACTCCTTTCACCCATATATACCTACGTATCGTAAAACTTCCAGAACGGAGAATAGATCTGGAGTTCCGCCGCCGCAAGCCTCTGTAGCCACCAAAAGTCGGTCGGGACCCTGTTCCGGCACCATGCCAGAGGAGGGAACCCTCACCGGTGGCCATCTTCATCATCCAGGTGCTCTCCATGACGAGGAGGGAGTAGTTCACCCTCGGGGCTGAGGGTATGTACCAGTAGCTATGTGTTTTTTTACAGAAAGACTGTAAGGGAACCCCCCACAGTATAATTGGTGCAACAAACCCAAATTGCAAGTACCATGCCTTGAACCTGGGTGGGTTGGAAGGCATCAGCCCCTTCCCACCACTAGGCTATGCCTTAGGCTGCCAATAGCTATGTCTTTGATCTCTCTCTCTCTCTCTCTCTCTCTCTCTCTCGTGTTCTTGATTTGGCACGATCTTGATGTATCGCGAGCTTTGTTATTATAGTTGGATCTTATGTTTCTTCTACCCCTCTACTCTCTTGTAATGGATTGAGTTTTCCCCTTGAAGTAATCTTATCGGATTGAGTCTTTAAAGATTTTAGAACACTTTACAATGAACATGGTCATTACCGTACTTGTTGCAAGAAAGTCTTGATGTGAGTGCTGAAAATTTAAAATATCTTTACCGTACTTGTGAACTTTGCAATGAACGTGGTCATTTAAATATCAAATGCAAATTGTTTCATGACCGAATCATGTCCAAAAATTGTGATGGCTTGATTTCCCTTGCACATTATAATGAACTTAGTTTGCTTTTGGGTTATGAAGAAATGAAACGTCAAACTAAGCATGTTCCAGAATATAACCTTGAGAAATTCCTCGATATTGATCTAGAGAAGATTTATATGTATTGTGCGGTAAATTGCATTGAAAATCCTTATATTGCCAATTACATAAAGAAAAGAAAACAAATAGGGGATGAAGAGAGTACTAATGAAAGGGAAGAGACTTCCCAATATTCTCCTATTATTTCTTATGATGAATCAGGTAACGAGGAAGAGCCTTCTAATCAACAAATCTCATTAATAAGGAGCTCCAAAAAGAGGATTGAACCCACACATAATGTGGTGAAGAAGAAGAAAAGAAAAAGGAAGAGAGGTATAAAGGTATCTCTCCCAAATAAAGTTGCTCCTATTATTGCTGTGCCTCATGAAAATGAAGATGATACACCTGATGATGATCTAGTTATGCCTATTGCTTGTTGTGATGATTATGATTGGGAAGATAATGATACTCCTTATGATCTTGAAAATCTTTTTGGCACTTGCTTGGAAGAATATGATAATAATGTTTGCTATACTATTGGTGCTATCCATACTATCAATGATGAGAGTGATTACGCTTATGATATGAAAAGGCCCAAGCTTGGGGAAGCTATGTTTGATGAGGATGACATATTTGAGAATATATTTGCTGCAATTAATGTTTGTCCCAAGCTTGGGGATGCTATGTTTAATAAGGATGATATTTTTAGCCTCTCAAGTTCTGATATGCAAAGTAGTTATGATGATAGCATGCTTTCTACCTATGATGATAATATTTATGAAAGTGGGTTTGGAAGAGTGTCAACTTTAGGAAGTAGTGATCCCACTATTTTGGAGGATGTTGAATCTTATAATATTTACGAAAGTGGATTTGGAGAGGTCATGACTTTACTTAGTAATGATTCCACTATCTTGGAAGAGGTTTCAATCGATTATGATGAGAACAAAGTTGCTACTTATGATGATTATTGTGATGAAACTTATGCTATAAAAAGTAGTGATGATTATATTTATAAAACTTGTCATGATTATGATTACCCTTTTTTTGAACATTACTCTTTTAATGTGTAAACAATTTATAGTATTCAAGTCTCTTATGATACTCCCACTATTCCGAATGAGAAGAATTTTGCTTATGTGGAGAGTAATAAAATTTATATGCAAGTAGATCATGAAAAGAATGCTTTAGTTGCTGGTTATATTGTTTAATTCATTCATGATGCTACTGAAAATTATTACGAGGGAGGAATATATGCTTGTAGGAATTGCAATAATATCAAGTTTTCTCTCTATGTGCTTAAAATCTTGAAGCTATGCTTGTTTTACCTTCCTATGCAAGTTGATTCTTGTTCCCATAAGTTTTTTGCTCACAAAATCCCTATGCATAGGAAGTGGGTTGGACTTAAATTTGCTAGTCATATTCTTCATGATGCTCTCTTTATGTTTCAATTCTTATCTTTTATGTGAGCATCATTGAAATCATAATGCCTAGCTAGGGGCGTTAAACGATAGCGCTTGTTGGGAGGCAACCCAATTTTATTTTAGTTTCTTTATTTTTGGTTCTGTTTAGGAATAAATAATACATCTAGATTCTATTTAGATGTGGTTTTGTGTTTTAGTTAGTGTTTGTGCCAAGTAGAACCTTTGGGAAGACTTGGTGAAGTCTTTATGATCATGCTGTAAAAACAGAAACTTTAGCGCTCACGAGATTAGCTAGAACTTTTTACTAGAGAGTGATATTTAGTTGATTATTTTTTCATATGACTACTAGAAAAATTCCTCAGGTCCACCAATTTATTTTAGAATTTTTGGAGTTCCATAAGTTTGCGTTAGTTACAGATTACTACAGACTGTTCTATTTTTGACATATTCTGTTTTTCGTGTGTTGTTTGCTCATTTGATGAATCTATGGCTAGTAAAATGGTTTATAAACCATAGAGAAGTTGGAATACAGTAGGTTTAACACCAATATAAATAAAGAATGATTTCATTACAGTACCTCGAAGTGGTGTTTTGTTTTCTTTCACGAACGGAGCTCACGAGTTTTCTATTAAGTTTTGTGTTGTGAAGTTTTCAAGTTTTGGGTAAAGATTCCACGGACTACGGAATAAGGAGTGGCAAGAGCCTAAGCTCGGGGATGCCCAAGGCACCCCAAGGTAATATTCAAGGATAACCAAGCGTCTAAGCTTGGGGATGCCCCGTAAGGCATCCCCTCTTTCGTCTTTGTTCATCGGTAACTTCACTTGGAGCTATATTTTTATTCACCACATGATATGTGTTTTGCTTGGAGCGTCATTTTATTTTATTTTGTTTTGCTTGCTGTTTTAATAAAATACCAAGATATGAAATTCTTAAGTGTTAGAGAGTCTTCACATGGCTACATAATTATTCGACTACTCATTGATCTTCACTTATATCTTTTTGGAGTAGTTTGTCATTTTCTCTAGTGCTTCACTTATATCCTTTTAGAGAACGGTGGTGGATTTGTTTTACAGAAACTTTTGATCTCTCATGCTTCACTTAGATTATTTTGAGATTCTTAAATAGCATGGTAATTGCTTGAATAATCCTAATATGCTAAGCATAAATGATTTGTAAAAATTCTTATGAGTGTGTTGAATACTAAGAAATGTTTGATGCTAGATAATTGTTTTGAGATATGAAGATGGTGATATTAGAGTCATTCTAGTTGAGTAGTTGTGAATTTGAGGAATACTTGTGTTAAAGTTTGTGATTCCCGTAGCATGCACGCATTGTGAACCATTATGTGATGAAGTCGGAGCATGATTTATTTATTGATTGTCTTCCTTATGAGTGGCTGTCGGGGATGAGCGATGGTCTTTTCCTACCGATCTATCTCCCTAGGAGCATGCGTGTAATACTTTGCTTTGATAACTTCTAGATTTTTGCAATAAGTATATGAGTTCTTTATAACTAATGTTGAGTCCATCGATTATACGCACTTTCCCCATCCTTACACCATTGCTAGCCTCTCTAATACCGCGCACTTTTGGCCGGTATCATACACCCACCATATACCTTCCTCAAAAAAGCCACCATACCTACCTATCATGGCATTTCCATAGCCATTCCGAGATATATTGCCATGCAACTTTCCACCGTTGCGTTTATTATGACACGCTCCATCATTGTCATATTGCTTAGCATGATCATGTAGTTGACATCATATTTGTGGCAAAGCCACCGTTCATAATTCTTTCGTACATGTCACTCTTGATTCATTGCATATCCCGATACACCGCCGGAGGCATTCATATAGAGTCATATTTTGTTCTAAGTATCGAGTTGTAATTGTTGAGTTGTAAGTAAATAAAAGTGTGATGATCATCATTATTAGAGCATTGTCCTAGTGAGGAAAGGATGATGGAGACTATGATTCCCCCACAAGTCGGGATGAGACTCCGGACGAAAAATAGAAAAAAAAAGAGGCCATAAAAAAAGAGAGAAAAGGCCGAAACAAAAAAAACAAAAAAATGAGAGAAAAAGAGAGAAGGGGCAATGCTACTATCCTTTTACCACACTTGTGCTTCAAAGTAGCACCATGATCTTCATGATAGAGAGTCTCCTATGTTGTCACTTTCATATACTAGTGGGAGTTTTCATTATAGAACTTGGCTGTATATTCCAATGATGGGTTTCCTCAAAATGCCCTAGGTCTTCATGAGCAAGCGAGTTGGATGCACACCCACTTAGTTTCTTTTTGAGCTTTCATATACTTATAGCTCTAGTGCATCCGTTGCATGGCAATCCCTACTCACTCACATTGATATCTATTAATGGGCATCTCCATAGCCCGTTGATACGCCTAGTTGATGTGAGACTATCTTCCCCTCTTTTTGTCTTCTCCACAACCACCATTCTATTCCACCTATAGTGCTATATCCATGGCTCACGCTCATGTATTGCGTGAAGATTGAAAAACTTTTGAAAAATGTCAAAAGTATGAAACAATTGCTTGGCTTGTCATTGGGGCTGTGCATGATTTAAATAATTTGTGTGGTGAAGATAGAGCATAGCCAGACTATATGATTTTGTAGGGATAACTTTCTTTGGCCATGTTATTTTGAGAAGACATAATTGCTTTGTTAGTATGCTTGAAGTATTATTATTTTCATGTCAATATGAACTTTTGTCTTGAATCTTTCGAATCTGATTATTCGTACCACAATTAAGAAGATTTGCATTGAAATTATGCCAAGTAGCACTCCGCATCAAAAATTCTCATTTTATCATTTACCTACTCGAGGACGAGCAGGAATTAAGATATGGGATGCCTGATACGTCTCCAACGTATCTATAATTTTTTATTGCTCCATGCTATATTATCTTCTGTTTTGGGCAATATTGGGCTTTATTATCCACTTTTATATTATTTTTGGCACTAACCTATTAACTGGAGGCCCAACCCAGATTTGCTGTTTTATGCCTATTTCAGTGTTTCGAGGAAAAGGAATATCGAACGAAGTCGAAACGGAACGAAATCAACTGGAGAAGTTATTATTGGAAGGAAACCTACCAGATAGACTTGGACCCTTCGTCAGAAGATGAAGGAGGTGCTCACGACGGTAGGGGTGCGCCCACCCCCTGGGGCGCACCCCCTGCCTCGTGCCCCCCCCCCTTCGGTCCACCGAAGTACTCCTTTCACCCATATATACCTACGTATCGTAAAACTTCTAGAATGGAGAATAGATATGGAGTTCCGCCGCCGCAAGCCTCTATAGCCAGCAAAAGTCAATCGGGACCCTGTTCCGGCACCCTGCCGGAGGGGGGAACCCTCATCGATGGCCATCTTCATCATCCCGACGCTCTCCATGACGAGGAGGGAGTAGTTCACCCTCGGGGCTGAGGGTATGTACCAGTAGCTATGTGTTTGATCTCTCTGTCTTGTGTTCTTGATTTGGCACGATCTTGATGTATCGCGAGCTTTGCTATTATAGTTGGATCTTATGTTTCTTCTCCCCCTCTACTCTCTTGTAATGGATTGAGTTTTCCCCTTGAAGTAATCTTATCGGATTGAGTCTTTAAAGATTTTAGAACACTTGATGTATGTCTTGCCGTGCGTATCTGTGGTGACAATGGGATATCACGTGATTCACTTGATGTATGTTTTGGTGATGAACTTGCGGGTTCCGCCCATGAACCTATGCATAGGGGTTGGCACACGTTTTCGTCGTGATTCTCTGATAGAAACTTTGGGGCACTCTTTGAGGTTCCATGTGTTGGATTGAGTAGATGAATTGAGATTGTGTGATGCATATCGTATAATCATGCCCACGGATACTTGAGGTGACAATGGAGTATCTAGGTGACATTAGTGTTTTGGTTGATTTGTGTCTTAAGGTGTTATTCTAGTACGAACTCTAGGGCTGTTTGTGACACTTATAGGAATAGCCCAACGAATTGATTGAAAGAATAACTTTGAGGTGGTTTCATACCCTACCATAATCTCTTCATTTGTTCTCCGCTATTAGTGACTTTGGAGTGACTCTTTGTTGCATGTTGAGGGATAGTTATGTGATCCAATTATGTTATCATTTTTGAGAGGACTTGCACTAGTGAAAGTATGAACCCTAGGCCTTGTTTCCTATCATTGCAATACCGTTTATGCTCACTTTTATCGCTTGCTACCTTGCTGTTTTTATATTTTCAGATTACAAAAACCTATATCTACCATCCATATTGCACTTGTATCACTATCTCTTCGCCGAACTAGTGCACCTGTACAATTTACCATTGTATTGGTTGTGTTGGGGACACAAGAGACTCTTTGTTATTTGGTTGCAGGGTTGCTTGAGAGAGACCATCTTCATCCTACGCCTCCCACGGATTGATAAACCTTAGGTCATCCACTTGAGGGAAATTTGCTACTGTCCTACAAACCTCTGCACTTGGAGGCCCAACAACGTGTACAAGAAGAAGGTTGTGTAGTACACTTCAACCACCATATGATCAAGTAGTATTTCCCCCATGTATATAGTATAGTCCGAGCACTATAACGATAGTTAGATCGATTATATGCCCTTGTTTGATTGATTGAGTGATATGGTATGATTGTGTTTGTCTCATGTGCATATGGGTAGTGCTTTCTCACTAGACCTCATTCTATTCTAATCTCTTCCCTCTAAACCTATCAGATGCCTCCGAGACATGATACAGGATTTGTCTTCCCACCGGAGCTCACTCAGTTGATCCAGCAGCAGAATGCTCTAATGCAGTTGTTAGTTCAGAACCAAGGCAACAAAAACAACAACAACCCACCGCCACCACCTCCAGTTGAAAACTTAGCCCGTTTTCTAAGGTTGCAGCCACCGGTGTTTTCCCGTAGCACCGAGCCAATAGTTGCTGATGACTGGCTACGCAGGATTGGAAGGGATTTGACCACCGTAGGTTGCACAGATGCTGAGAAGGTGCATTTTGCCGCACATCAATTGGATGGACCAGCAGCCTCATGGTGGGAGAATTACACAACCACATTCCCTATAGCCAATGTCACTTGGGAGCAGTTTCAGCAAGCATTCCGCACATTCCATGTCTCAACTAGAGCTATGAGCATGAAGAAGCGTGAGTTTCACAACTTGCGCCAGGGGAACCGTACTGTAGCTCAGTATGTGGATGAATTTAGCAAGTTATCTCGCTATGCCCCAGATGATGTGGCCACAGATGCCGCGAAGCAGGAGAAGTTTTTGGAAGGGCTGAAACGATGAGATGAGTATGCAGTTGATGGTGGCAATGTTTAACAACTACCAAGAGTTGGTAGATAAGGATCTTATGATTGAGGGGAAGCAACAGTAGATTGAGAGCGGCAAGAGGAAGTATGGACAAGGGAAGTACAATTCAGGAGCATCGCAGAAGCCTCGTTTTTCCCCGAACTCGGGAGGATTTACCCATAACCATGGAGGCCACGCTCACAATGGAGGAAGTTCTCATAACCATAATGGCCCCAAGAATGGGAATGGGAATGGAGCAAGCAGCAATCAGAACCGCTCTAACCCAGCCACACCCGCCAAGAAGGACCAGAGCCAAGTTACCTGTTTTAAGTGCGGGAAGACTGGGCACTACGAAAATTATGATTGTCCAAAATTGAAGAATGGCAATGGTAATGGAAGATCAGGGAAGAAGCCCAACCCTTTCAACAGGGGACGAGTGAACCACGTAAACGTTTAGGAGGTTGAATAGAAGCCAGACGCAGTTATCGGTAAGTTTTTGGTTAAGTCATCTACTGCAATCGTTCTTTTTTATACTGGTGCATCGCATTCATACATATCAAGGGGATTTGTGGATAAGTATAAGTTTCCCACTAAAGTTCTTAGGACGCCTATGCTAGTAACCTCACTCGGAGCTGACTATATAGCAAGCCAAGGATGTTTTCAGATGCCATTAACCATAGGTAGGCATGTTTTCCCCTCTGACTTGATAATTCTGGAGTCGCAAGGATAGGATGTGATACTAGGAATGGATTGGCTGTCGATGTATGGAGGAAACATCGATTGCGCCAATAAGTCGATTCTGCTTACCACCCCGGAGGAAAAAAGGATCAAGTACGTATCCAGGCATGCACCAAGGAGGACCCAAGTAAATTCCTTCTCAGGAGTTGTTCAGGAGGAAGTGCCTGTAGTGAAGGATTATCCGGATGTATTTCCAGAGGAGCTACCAGGCATGCCGCCGGATCGTGACATTGAGTTTTTGATTGAGCTGTTGCCAGGCACCGGACCAATATCGAAGAGACCGTACCGGATGCCCGCAAATGATCCGGAGGAGATCAAGAAGCAGATAAAGGAGTTATTGGACAAAAGGTTACATCCGACGAAGTTCATCACCATGGGTAGCCCCAGTGCTCTTGGTTGAGAAGAAGGATGGTGTCGGGGGAAATCTGCCACCACGAACACCTATGGAGACCGAGCCCCTTTCTGGTTCGGCGGAGGGCGGAGGTCGCGTGAAGAGCGGATCAAGGCGATGCACACAAGGGGTTTACCCAGCTTCGGGCCGCACGGACGCGTATAACCCTACTGCTGCTTTGTGGTTTGTATTGTGTTCTTGTTCGGGAGCGCTGAGTGCTACAGTTGACTCAGGCAGCTAATTAGACCGAGCGTGAGTGGCCTCCTCCCTCCTTCCTCCTTTCTCCCCCTCCCCTTCTACGTTGCGCATGGGGCCTCCTTTTATATGCGCAAGGGGTTACCCACAGGTGGCAACGTAGGCAGGGGTAAAACTGGAAAACGATGTGTTGGGTACAGCTGTTTGCACAGTGCTATCATACCTAACTCTGACGGCAGGGGACAAGGGCATTAAATGCCCGTCTAGGTCACCCAAACAGTGCAGAAGAGGGACCGTCAGGGGCGCCACCGTTTGCCAGGACGGCTATCCTGTCAGCGTTGCTTCGCCACCGCATGCCCCTGGCTGCGCAGCCTTTCGCCACGTACGCCTGGAACTGCCCCAGAGCAACACGTTGGTGGATGAGCTGCAACGCAGGCGCGGGGTGGTGACTTGCCCCGGCAAGCGCCTTGCCGCGGTTGATGCCTTGTTGCGCCCGGGAGCTTGTTGCTCACCGATCCTTGCCGGGACGCGTGGCGCGTCGCAGCAAGTCTCTTGTCGTGCCCTGGTCGGCCTTCCCGGCAAGCTCCTCTTGCCGGGGCCTTGTGCTTCGAGCGGCCGTCCCGGCAAGCTCCTCTTGCCGGGGCCTTGCTCTCTTCGGGTGGCCTTCCCGGCAAGCTCCTCCTGCCGGGGCCTTGGCTCAAATACTTTGTTCTTGGATGGCCCAAAAAGGGACCATGGAGAGTTTTGGCGATCACCTGGCAAGCCTTGCCGCGGGGTGCTACGACTGCCCGTGCACAAGTTCGGGGTACTAAGGTACCCCTACTTTAGTACACCGACAGATGGATCATTGAGGATGGTTGTTGACTATCGTGCACTGAATGAAGTGACGATCAAGAACAAGTACCCATTGCCGATGATCAATGATCTGTTTGACCATCTGCAAGGAGCTAAAGTGTTTTCGAAGATCGATCTGCGATCAGGATACCACCGGTTGAAGATTTGGGAAAAAGGATATACATAAGACAGCTTTCACCACAAGGTACGGGCTTTATGAGTATACGGTTATGTCATTTGGACTGACTAACGCCCCTGCCTATTTCATGAGTGTGATGAATAAGGTATTCATGGAGTTCTTGGACAAGTTTGTCGTGGTGTCTTTGACGATATTTTGGTGTACTCGAAGAATGAAGAGGAGCACAAGGAGCATCTGCGTTTAGTTCTCGAGAAGCTCAGGGAACATCAGTTATATGCCAAGTTCAGCAAATGCGAGTTTTGATTGAAGGAAGTTGGATTCCTTGGTCATGTTATATCAGGAGAAGGTATAGCAGTAGACCCCACCAAGGTTAAGTCAGTCACCGATTGGCTATCACCCACCATAGTTGGAGAAATCCGCAGTTTTCTTGGACTCGCAGGATATTATCGGAGATTTATCGATAATTTCTCTAAAATTGTGAAGCCCGTGACAGAGATGTTGAAGAAGGACTCTAAGTTCAAATGGACAGAAGAATGTGAGGCCAGTTTCCAGGAGTTGAAGAAACGACTGACTACAACCCCAGTGCTGATTCTGCCAAATATACGCAAGGATTTCCAAGTGTATTGCGATGCCTCTTGCTTAGGACTTGGAGGAGTGCTTATGCAGGACGGAAGAGTTGTTTCATATGCCTCACATCAACTTCGACCGCATGAGTTAAATTATGCCACTCATGATTTGGAGTTAGCAGCCGTAGTGCATGCACTAAAAACCTGGAGAGACTTTCTTATTGGAAACCGTTGTGATGTGTACATGGATCATAGGAGTTTGGAGTACATTTTCACACAGAAGGAGCTGAATCTCAGGTAGAGAAGATGGTTGGAGCTTATAAAGGATTATGACATGAAACTGCACTATCATCCAGGAAAGGCCAATGTTTTAGCAGACGCTTTTAGCTGGAAGAGTTATGTTAATACTCTCCTAACAGGAGGGTTGCCAAAGGAGTTAGCCGAGGATCTCAGGGAACTTCATTTGGTGATTGTTCCTACAGGTTTTGTTGCAGCGATGGAAGTTCAGTCTACATTGTTGGGAAAGATCCGTGAAGCTCAGAAGGATGACAACGAAATTGCCAAGATAAAGGAGAGAATGAGCAAAGGAAAAGCCAAAGGTTTTCGTGAAGATGAACAAGACACCTTGTGGTTTGAGGACCGAGTTAATGTGCCCAATAATGTACAAATCAGGAAGTTGATACTTCAGGAAGCTCATGACTCGCCATACTCGATACACCCCGGAAACACCAAAATGTATTTGGATCTGCAGGAGCGTTTCTGGTGGACTGGTATAAAGAAGGATATTGCCGAGTATGTAGCAGTATGTGATGTATGCAAGAGAGTGAAGGCAAAACATCAGAAGCCAGCAGGATTACTGCAGCCTATGTCGATACCCGAATGGAAGTGAGATAAGGTTGGCATGGATTTTATCACCGGATTACCCAGGACCCGATCAGGATATGACTCTATCTGGGTAGTAGTGGATCGCTTGACCAAAGTGGCTCACTTTATCCCAGTGAAAACCACCTATACCAGTGCGAAGTTGGCCAAGATATATATGACTAGGATCGTATGTTTGCATGGAGTTCCGAGGACCATTGTATAAGATATAGGAATGCAGTTTACTTCAAAGGTTTGGCATTAGTTGCACCAGATGTTGGGTACCAGGCTAGAGTTTAGTACAGCCTTTCATCCGCAGACAGATGGACAGACTGAGAGAGTCAATCAGCTTCTGGAGGACATGTTCAGAGCTTGTGCGCTGGACTATGGATCTAGTTGGGATGACAATTTGCCATACGCAGAATTCTCATACAACAATAGCTATCAGGCCAGTTTGAAGATGGCACCGTTCAAAGCCCTGTATGGAAGAAGATGTCGAACACTGTTAATGTGGGATGAAGTTGGAGACCGTCAGTTCTTTGGACCAGATTTGATCAAAGAGTCAGAAGAGAAGGTTAAGCTGATTCGAGATAGACTGAAGGTAGCTCGGTCCAGGCAGAAGAGTTATGCAGATTCAAAACACAAGAAGGTAGTCTATGAAATCGGAGACAGAGCATACCTTCGTGTGTCACCTCTACAAGGAGTTAAGCGATTTGGAGTTACGTGAAAGTTAGCCCCAAGATTTGTAGGACCATACCGAGTTTTGGAACGTATGGGAGAAGTGGCCTACAAGTTGGAGTTACCCGAATGACTATCAGGAGTTCATGATGTGTTTCACGTTAGAGATGGCCAATATTCCTCTGAGAGATACAGTGCCCCTCGAAGCAATTCAGTTGGACAGTGATTTGACCTGTGAGGAGAAACCTGTCAAGATTCTCGATTTTGCCAGCCAGGTTACTCGCAGCAAGGTTATCAAGTTTTGCAAAGTTCAGTGGAGCCACCATACCGAGGATGAAGCCACCTGGGAACAAGAGGAAGACCTACGGAAAGACCACCCACACCTATTTTCTAGCCAACCCGAATCTCGAGGGTGAGATTCATCTTAAGGGGGGTAGGTTTGTAACATCCCAAATTTTCAATTTGGAATGTTATACATAGGTCATTCATGCATATCATATTTTATTGCATTTTGTTTTGCGATCCTCGAAATTCTAAGCAACTCAAGGACCCATGAAGAGAGTTGGGGATTTCACCGTTTCCATATCTGAATTTTCTCAAATATGGAAACAAGGATCACTTTGGTTTTAATTATTTTTCTCTCTGAAAATATTTCAAATTAAAATATATGAGAGGAGATAATATGACTTCTCCAAAATAAATGAAATATTGGAGGAGAATTATTAAAATCAAATACGAATTTTATTTGAATTTTATTGCAATTTTATTTGACTTAGGAAAAATATGTGTTCTTCAAAATTGGATTAGAGGCCCAAATAGATGTTCACTTTGTCCACAATATTATTAGAGGACCACGAAAATTTATTTCAGAATTTTTGGAGTCCGTTTAGTATTTCTTTTAATTGTTTATCTGCGTCAGGATTATTTTTTTAAAAAAAGTAACCGACTTACTGGGCTGTGTCCGACCTGGACACTTAGCCCGTCCGGCTTTATAAGCCGGGAGGCCCGAGCGCCCCAGCCCACCCAGCCCCGCCTAACCCTAGCGCCGCCACCGCCGCACCTGATCCATGTCGCGCCGCCACCGCCGCTTCCCCGCGCCGCCGCCATGCCGCACCGCGCCGCCACCTACCGCCGCCCCGCCGCCGGACCCGATCCCATCGGAGGTATAGCCGTCGCTGGTTTTCGCGAGAAAACCGTTCGGTTTTTTTAGAAACCCTAGTTCGTTTTTAGATCGGTTTTGTTTCAGTTTTTCTTGGTTTGGTTAAATAGCGGACGTTCGTTCGTACGTTCGTTTTAATGAACGTTGTTCGTCCGTCAGCCGCAGGCAGCGAACGTTCGTTTGTTAGCCTGTTCGTCAGTTTTTTTCCAAGGTTTTTTCGTGATTATTTTCGATCGTGATTTCTGCCCTAGTCTTCGATCTAGTGTATCGTTTCACTCGTTTATCCAAATCAGGTGAAACAAGCGCCTAGATCTTCGTCTCGAAGCCCTCTTTCCGTTTAATCATCTTGAACAAGATTTTGGTACTTTAAAATTTGCCTTTATCCCAGATTAGTAATATGATCTTGTTTCTTTCATAGTTTGAGTTTCGTTGCTCTGTTTGATTTGATTCTTTTTTCAAACCGGAGTTCTTCAGTTGAACTTTCTGGTTAGATCTTCTTATTTGGGTTTTACCCGTGCATCTTTGTTTGATTTCTTATGTAAGCTATTGTTTGTTTGCGATAGAATTCCCGGAGTGCGGAGCGTGCTACTACAAGTCACTAGGTTTTGCGGATCGTCAGCAAGGCAAGTAACACATTGATCATACTCGTTTCATACCCAGTTTTTATGCATTAGTATCAATCCTCGAACATTGCATGATTAGGATGTGATTAACTTGTGGGTATTGGGAAGTAGTTGATGAGGTAGAACCTATTGCCCTGTTTATTATCAAACCCTTCGGAGTTACTTGTACGTTATGCTTATATTGCTATGTTATGCTCGTAGACGTGGTCTGGGTGAGTGAATCAATGACAGATGTGAGATTGTTAATTAATGGTTCAACTTAAGGTGGCAACTTTAATACACATCCGAGTGGATTGTTGGTTTGGGCACCTGGGGTTATACAAGTGTTGTCCTAGGAGATCCTGGGGTTATACCGTGTGATCCTCCTATGGTCCGCCACTCAGGCTGAAAGGGATCGTAAGATTATTCATGCTAGAAACTTCCGTGTGCAGCCACAAGCTAATATGGGCTCTATCATAGTTGAGTATGTTGTATGACCTCTTTCAGTGGTGGGCTAGCTGATGTAGGGGAAAGTAGGTGTAACTGTCCACTCGGAGTAAAGAGATAGTGCTTCTGAAAGACTGTGTCTCGGTCATCCGTTTTCTCAAACACCATGCAGTGCAAGAAATCCAAGGGAGGAGATCGAGTCTTGTGGGGAAAAGTGCGCAAACCTCTGCAGAGTGTACAAACTAATCATGGTTAGCTGTGTCCCCGGTTATGGACATCTTGAGTATATGGTTCTTGGATTATCATATGGATCTCATCACTCTAAATTAATTTTGTTGGGTTTATAATTACTTTTAATTGGGATTGAGATGGGGGTACCATTCTCAATGTTTCAACTATCATGATAGTTAAGTAAAATATATTCCTTTGAAGTAGGGAAAAATTGGCTTTTCACAAAAACATATTTAACCTTAGAGCCTCCACCAGCCATATATTCATGTATTGATAGCTTTTACTCTGTTAATTGCTCTATTGTTTTACTATGGCAGCATATTCCATGTGCTGACCCGTTCTCGGGCTGCAACGTATCATGTGGCAGATTTTTCAAACGATGAGTAAGGTTCGCTAGGCCGTTGTGGTGCACTCAGCTATGCCATTGGAGTTGATGGACTCACTTTATCTTCCAAACCTTCCGATGTTATCTTATTTAGATTGCCTTAAGCCCTATTTATTGTAATCATTTCTCTTTGGAGACTATCGATGTAATAAGTGTGTGATTGCTACTCTGTTATAAATCCTTCGAGTACTGTGTGTGTCAGCATTACCGATCCAGGGATGACACTTATGCACAGAGACTTGACCGTCTGAGGTCGGGTCACTACAATACTCCTATCCTCAAATAGAATCATTAAACAAGCAAACATATGCAAACTTAACTGCAATCTGCCAAAACAGGATAGTCTGAAAAGGATGCGAGAATATAAATACCTATTTAACTCCAAAAATTCTGAAAATTTACCGCATTGTAGAAAATTTATCATAGCTTATTACGCAAAAAGTTTCAACATTTTATCACATTTTGACTTTTCTCGGGAATTTTTGCAACAACGACAAACTTTCGGTTTTGAAACAACAACCCATATACTTGCAAAATAAGCATGGTGAAGGATATCCTTGCCACTTTTATTGAAATAAAAGATGAAAATCATTATTGTAAATAACAGAAAGCAAATCCTAATAAAATAAAATGACTCTCCAAGCAAAACTCATATCATGTGTCGAATGAAAATATAGCTCCAAGTGAGGTTACCGATAATGTTGAAGACGAAAGAGGGGATGCCTTCCGGGGCATCCCTAAGATTATTTGCTTGGATCTTCCTTGAATATTACCTTGGGGTGTCTTGGGCATCCCCAAGATTAGGGTATTGTAACTCCTTATTCTCCTCATATTGACATCTCACTCAAAACATGAAAACTTCAATCACACAAAACTTAACGGAGCTTCATGAGATAGATTAGTATGATAAAGACAAATCATTCACTTTGGTACTGTCAAATACAAGATTCATAGTTGTTATCACACAATTCCTACTGTACCATACCATTTCCACAATTTATATTGAGAAATATAAGCAATAGAAACTAGGAAACAAGAAAACTATGTACTGAAAACAGAATCTGTCAAAAACAAAGCAGTCTGTAGTAATCCGTACTCCAACCATACTTTTGCTACTGCAAAAATTCTGAAAAATTAGTACAACTTAGATACTTTCTATATACATCATCTCTAAAAAAATCAGATCAAAAGAACGTTCCAGTGAAGTTTCAAAATTCCTGGACTAAGCGCAAAAGTTTCTGTTTTTGCACAGAATCAAGTCAACTCTCATCCACACTATCCCAAAGCCTTTACTTGGCACTTTATTGAAACAAAAGCTATGAAATATGATTACTACAGTAGCCTATTCATGTGAACACACAAAAACAGTAGGTAAAAAGTGTTGGGTTGTCTCCCAACAAGAGATTTTCTTCAATGCCTTTTTAGCTAGGCATGATGATTTCAATGATGCTCGCATAAAAGATAAGCATTGAAACATGCAAGAGAGCATCATGAAGCATATGACTAGCACATTTAAGTCTAACCCACTTCCTATGCATAGGGATTTTGTGATCAAACAATTCATGGGAGCAAGAATCAACTAGCATAGGAAGACAAAACAAGTATAACTTCAAAACTTTCAACACATAGAGAGGAAACATGATAATAGTGAGAAGCCTACAAGCATGTGTTCCTGTCTCATAATAATTTTTAGTAGCATCATGAATGAATTCAACAATATAGCTATCACATAAAGAATTCTTTTCATGATCTACAAGAATAGAAATTTTATTAATCTCCACATAAGCAAATTTATTCTCATGGATAGTAGTGGGAGCAAACTCAACAAGATAACTATCATGGGATTGAAAATTAAATCATGATGACAAGTTTCATGGTTATCATTATTCTTTATAGCATACATGTCATCATCATAATCATCGTAGATAGCAACTTTTTTGTCATAGTCAATTGAAACCTCTTCCAAAATAGTTGATTCATCACTAAATAAAGTCATGGTGTCTCCAAATCCACTTCAATAATTAGTACAATAAGATTCATCACCCTCCAAAATAGTGGGATCATTAGTATGTAGAGTTGACACTCTTCCAAACACACTTTCATCAATATAATCACCACAAATAGACGGCATGCTTTCATCATAATAAAATTTCTCATCAAAACTTGGGGGACTAAAAATATCATCTTCATCAAATATAGCATCCCCAAGCTTTTAGCTTTGCATATCATTAGCATCATGGATATTCAAAGAGTTCATACCAACAACACTGCAATCATGGTCATCATTCAAATATCTTTTGTCAAACATTTTATAAAATTCTTCCTCTATCAATTGAGCACAATTTTCCTTTTCATCATTTTCACAAAAGACATTATAAAGATGAACAATATGATGCAACCTCAATTCCCTTTTTTGTAGTTTTATTTTATAAACCAAACTAGTGATAAAACAAGAAACTAAAAGATTCAATTGCAAGATCTAAAGATATACCTTAAAGCACTCACCTCCCCGGCAATGGCACTAGAAAAGAGCTTGATTTCTAGTACACAACTTATTCTTGTGGACTCGTGTTGGGCCTCCAAGCGCAGAGTTTTGTAGGACACTAGCTAATTTCTCTCAAGTGGATGACCTAAGGTTTATCAATCCATGGGAGGCGTGGGATGAAGATGGTCTCTCTCAAACAACCCTACAACCAAATAATAAAAAGTCTCTTGTGTCCCCAACACACCAAATACAATGGTACATTGTATAGGTGCACTAGTTCGGCGAAGAGATGGTGATACAAGTGTAGTAAAGATAGTAGATATTGATTTTTGTAATAGGAAAAATAAAAAACAGCAAGGTAGCAATTGATAAAATAGAGCACAAATGGTATTGCAGTGCTTGAAAATAAGGCCTAGGGTCCGTACTTTAGCTAGTGCAATCTCTAAACAATGCTAATCTAATTGGATCATATAGCCGTCCCTCAATGTGTGATGATGAATCACTCCAAAGTTCTTATCTAGCGGAGAACATAAGAAGAAATTGTTTGTAGGGTACGAAACCACCTCAAAGCTATTCTTTCCGATCAATCTATCCTAGAGTTTGTAGTAAAATAACTACAAGCTATCCTTTCTGATCGATCTAACCAAGAGTTCGTACTAAAATAACACCATATGATACACATCAACCAACTCTAGTGTCACCTAGATACTCCAATGTCACCGCGAGTATTCGTGAGTTGATTATACGATATGCATCAAACAATTTTCGATTCATAATACTCAATCCAACACAAAGAACCTCAAAGAGTACCCCAAGATTTCTACCAGAGAAACAAAGACAATAATGTGCATCAACCCCTATGCATAGATTACCCCAATGTCACCTCGGGAATCCGCGAGTTGAGTGCCAAAACACATATCAAGTAAATCAATATGATACCCCGTTGTCAAGCAAGACATACATCAAGTATTCTCAAATCCATAAAAGTATTCAATCCAATAAGAACGAAATCTCGAAGGGAAAACTCAATTCACAACAACATAGAGAGGGGGAAAACACCATATGATCCAACTATACTAACAAAGCCCGCGATACATCAAGATTGTTACATCTCAAGAACACGAGAGAAAGAGAGAGAGAGAGAGATTAAACACATAGCTACTGGTACAAACCCTCAGCCTCGAGGGTGGAATACTCCCTCCTCATCATGGTGGCCGCCGGGATGATGAAGATGGCCACCGGTGATGATTTCCCACTCCGACAGGGTACCAGAACGGGGTCTAGATTGGTTGTTCATGGCTACAAAGGCTTGCGGCGATGGAACTTATGATATAGGGTTATTTCTGATGGTTTCTCTATTTATAGGATTTTTTGGCGTCGGTTTCATGCGAGATGGGCCTCGAGGTGAGCACAACCCACCACACCATGGGATGGGCTCCAGGCACGCCTGTGACGCCCGGATAATTAGGCTACAGTAATCCTGCGTTAACGATGCCACGTCACCTCGGTTACTGTTGCTAACCTCGCGTTAGATCGAAACCGATTCGAAATCAAATTCAAAATCAATCAAAAAAATAAACTTTTCAAATATTAAAACTAAAATGTTCGGAGTGAACCAAATATAGTATAGATAATTATGGTGGAGAAGCCACACCTTTATAAAATGTTTAAATACTATAAGATGAATAAAACAACAGCAAAAACAATTATTTAAATACCTTTTGTAATAAATAAAATGTCAAACAAATTTATTTGTGGACTAGACTTCTTGTGACTATGGACTAATTTGAAATACTAATTTAGATACTAAGTGTATATTTTACTAAAAATAGAATAATAAGAAACAAAACTAAAATAGAAAAAGTAAAGTAAATAAAAACTAAAAACAAAACAAAATAGAAGAAAAGAGACCCCCCCCCCACCTAGGCCAGTCGGCCCAGTTGCTTGCCAGGCCGGCCCAAACCGGCCCAGGCCGCCCCCTCACTCCACCATAACCACCCACCCCGGTCAAACCCTAACCCAACCGAACCCCACTCCCTCCCACGACACCCACTCCCCCTCATTCCTCTCGCCCCTCCCCCCCCCCCCCCCGATTTGGATCGGGGGCGCTTGCTCCCGACGACCGCGTCGACGCCGCCGCGGGCGCCCTCCTCCGCCCCCCGTGGATCCGGTCTGGGCATTCGACGCCCCGCGCCTCCCGTCGCCTCCCCGACCTCGTCACTGGACCGGCCCCGTCTTCCTCCCTCGACGGCTGCCTCCTCTCCGGCGCTGTCGTCCCCGTCGCCCCCCTCGCGCCTCGCTGCCCCGTTCCCTGCGTTCCCCTATGAGCATCCTCCCTTCCCCTCTCTGTCCCGCGCGGCCGTCACCACGTCCGGGCCGCGTCCCGCAGCTCCGTCTGACACGAGCCCCGCACCTGGTGCGCTCCCGCCCGTCCGCCCGTGGCTTGCCGGTGCTCGCTGCCACCACTTCCGCTGCTCTCTGCTCCCCCTGCGCGCCCCTGGCCTTGGCCTCACCTGAGTCCGTGCTCGCTGGTGTTGCGGTGGCTTTGCTGGACCATGCGCCCGTAGCCCCCCCTCACACTCGCGGCGCTGCACCCAATGCTCCCCCCGCGTGCGCAGCCCTCTGCTGGCGCCGTTCCTCGCCACGCCCGTGGCTGGCGCGCCCTCCCCTGCCTGTCAATCTGGGCGCTCGCCCAGTCGGGCGCCGACGCTTGCGCCCGCTAAACCGCTCCGCCCCATTGGGCCCCCTCGGGCCTATGACAAAGGGGCCCCGCCCCATAACATTTTTATAAAAATAATAATAATAGTAAATAAATAAATAATAAAAATGAATTAATAAAATTAATTATGAATTAATCAGTGAATTAATTAAGTTAACTAATCCCGTTTAATTAATCTAATTAACTAGTTAGTTTAATTAAACAGTAATTAGATTAGCTAAATTTAATTAACCTGACTAATCTACTAGTTAAACTAATTAAGTTAGTTAGTTAGTTATCAGTCAATGACTTGCGGGACCCACGCATCAGTTTGACTGGTGAATGGTCAGAGTTGACCGCTGATGTCATGCTGACATCATAATTGCATTTTCTAACTAATTCAAATCTGTTAATAGCAAAATTGAATTAAAACTTTGAAAATTAATATAAAATAAACCGTATATCGGATGAAAATACTTTGAACATGAAAGTTGCTCAGAACGACGAGACGAACCCGGATACGCAGCCCGTTCGTCCGCCACACATTCCTCACATATCAAACTCACAACTTTTCCCCCTCCGGCTCCTCTGCTCGAAAACACGAAACACCGGGAAAACTTTCCCGGATGTTCCCCCCTTCACCAATATCATCCCATACCGCGTTAGGGCACCTCTAATGCCATTACTTGTCATGTAATGCATCGCTATGCATCTGTTTGCTTAAATATTTATTGTTTCTCCCCCCTCTTCTCTCGCTGGACACCGAGACCGACGCTGCTGCTGCCCCGTTCGACTACGGAGTTGACGATCCCTCTCTCTTGCCAGAGCAACCAGGCAAGCCCCCCCCCCTTGATCACCAGATATCGCCTACTCTCCTCTATACTGCTTCCATTGGAGTAGTGTAGCATGTTACTGCTTTCGTTATTCCTATCCTGATGCATAGCCTGTCTTTGATACTGCTGTTGATACCTTTACCTGCAATCTTACATGCTTAGTATAGGATGCTAGTGTTCCATCAGTGGCCCTACACTCTTGTCCGTCTGCCATGCTCAACTACTGGGCCGTGATCACTTCGGGAGGTGATCATGGGCATACAATATACTTTACACTGTTACATTACATGTGATACTGTTCGGAGATGGGGGCTGAAGGGGCAGGTGGCTCCATCCCGGTAGAGGTGGGCCTGGGTTCCCGACGGCCCCCGACTGTTACTTTGTGGCGAGCGACAGGGCAGGTCCAGACCACCTAGGAGAGAGGTGGGCCTGGCCCTAGTCGGCGTTCGCGATACTTAACACGCTTAACGAGATCTGGGTATTTGATCTGAGTCTGGCCATTTGGTCTATACGCACTAACCACCTACGCGGGAGTAGTTATGGGTATCCCAACGTCGTGGTATCAGCCGAAGCACTTCATGACGTCAGCGACTGAGCGGCGCGCGCAGGGTTGGACCGTGTAACGTGACTTCCTTTGAAAAGGAGGTTGCTAGGTCTGCTCTCCGGCCGCCTACGCAACGTGCAGGTGTGCTCAGGGCGATGGGCCCAGACCCCTGCGCGCTTAGGTTTAAACCGGCGTGCTGACCTCTCTGTTGTGTCTAGGTGGGGTTGCGACATGTTGATCTTCTGAGGCCGGGCATGACCCAGGAAAGTGTGTCCGGCCAAATGGGATCAAGCGTGTTGGGCTATGTGGTGCACCCCTCCAGGGAAGTTTATCTATTCGAATAGCCGTGTCCCTCGGTAAAAGGACGACCCGGAGTTGTACCTTGACCTTATGACAACTAGAACCGGATACTTAATAAAAACACACCCTTCCAAGTGCCACATACAACCCGGTGATCGCTCTCTAACAGGGCATCGAGGAGGGGATCGCCGGGTAGGATTATGCTATACGATGCTACTTGGAGGACTTCATTCTACTCTCTTCTATATGTTGCAAGACGGAGGCTTCCAGAAGCGTAGTCTTCGACAGGGTTAGATATCCCCCTCTTATTCTGACATTCTGCAGTTCAGTCCACTGATATGGCCCCTTACACATATACCCATGCATATGTAGTGTAGCTCCTTGCTTGCGAGTACTTTGGATGAGTACTCACAGTTGCTTTTCTCCCCCTTTTCCCCCTTTCCCTTCTACCCGGTTGCCGCAACCAGATGCTGGAGCCCAGGATCCAGACGCCACCGTCGACGACGACTCCTTCTACACTGGAGGTGCCTACTGTTGGGGAACGTAGTAATTTCAAAATTTTCCTACGCACACGCAGGATCATGGTGATGCACAACAACGAGAGGGGAGAGTGTTTGTCTACGTACCCTCGTAGACCGAAGCGGAAGCGTTGACACAACGTAGAGGAAGTAGTCGTACGTAGAGGAAGTAGTCGTACGTTCTCCTCGCGATCCAACCGATCACAGCACCGTTACTCCGGCACCTCCGAGTTCTTGGCACACGTTCAGCTCGATGACGATCCCCGGGCTTCGATCCAGCAAAGCGTCGAGGAAGAGTTCCGTCAGCACGACGGCGTGGTGACGATCTTGATGTGTTACCGGCGCAGGGCTTCGCCTAAGCACTGCAACGATATAATCGAGGTGGAATTTGGTGGAAGGGGGCACCGCACACGGCTAAGGAACGATCCGTAGATCAACTTGTGTGTCTTGGGGTGTCCCCTGCCCCCGTATATAAAGGATGAAGGGGGGGAGGCTGGCCGGCCAAAGGAGGGAGGCGCAGGAGGAGTCCTACTCCCTCTGGGAGTAGGATTCCCCCCCCCCCAATCCTAGTTGGACTAGGATTCTCCAAGGGGGAGAGAGAAGGAGAGGGGGGCGCCCACCTCTCCTAGTCCTAATAGGACTAGGGGAAGGGGGAGGCGCGCAGCCCCTAGGGCTGCCCTCTCACTTCTCCTCCAAGGCCCATGTTGGCCCATTATGCTCCCGGGGGGTTCCGGTAACTTTCCCGGTATTCCGGTAAAATCCTGATTTTACCTGGAATGCATCCGATGTCCAAACATAGGCTTCCAATATATCATTCTTTACGTCTCGACCATTTCGAGACTCCTCGTCATGTCCTTGATCACATCCGGGTCTCCGAACTCCTTCGGTACATCAAAATGCATAAACTCATAATAACTGTCATCGTAACCTTAAGCGTGCGGACCCTACGGTTTGAGAACAATGTAGACATGACCGAGACATGTTTCCGGTCAATAACCAACAGCGGGACCTGGATGCCCATATTGGCTCCTACATATTCTACGAAGATCTTTATCGGTCAGACCGCATAACAACATACGTTGTTCCCTTTGTCATCGGTATGTTACTTGCCCGAGATTCGATCGTCGGTATCCAATACCTAGTTCAATCTCGTTACCGGCAAGTCTCTTTTCTCGTTCCGTAATACATCATCTCGCAACTAACTCATTGGTTGCAATGCTTGCAAGGCTTTATGTGATGTGCATTACCGAGAAGGCCCTGAGATACCTCTCCGACAATCGGAGTGACAAATCCTAATCTTGAAATATGCCAACTCAACATGTACCATCGGAGACACTTGTAGAGCACCTTTATAATCACCCAGTTACGTTGTGACGTTTGGTAGCACACAAAGTGTCCCTACGGTAAATGGGAGTTGCATATTCTCATAGTTAAAGGAACATGTATAAGTCATGGATAAAAGCAATAGCAACATACTAAACGATCGGGTGCTATGCTAATGGAATGGGTCATGTCAATCAGATCATTCAACTAATGATGTGATCTCGTTAATCAAATAACAACTCTTTGTTCATGGCTAGGAAACATAACCATCTTTGATTAATGAGCTAGTCAAGTAGAGGCATACTAGTGACACTCTGTTTTGTCTATGTATTCACACATGTATTATGTTTCCAGTTAATACAATTCTAGCATGAATAATAAACATTTATCATGATATAAGGAAATAAATAATAACTTTATTATTGCCTCTAGGGCATATTTCCTTCAGTCTCCCACTTGCACTAGAGTCAATAATCTAGATTACAAAGTAATGATTCTAACACCCATGGAGTTTTGGTGCTGATCATGTTTTGCTCGTGGAAGAGGCTTAGTCAACGGGTCTGCAACATTCAGATCCGTATGTATCTTGCATATCTCTATGTCCCCCACCTGGACCAAATCCCGGATGGAGTTGAAGCGTCTTTTGATGTGTTTGGTTCTTTTGTGAAATCTGGATTCCTTTGCCAAGGCAATTGCACCAGTATTGTCACAAAAGATTTTCATTGGACCCGATACGCTAGGTACAACACCTAGATCGGATATGAACTCCTTCATCCAGACTCCTTCATTGGCTGCTTCCGAAGCGGCTATGTACTCAGCTTCACATGTAGATCCCGCCACGACGCTTTGTTTAGAACTGCACCAACTGACAGCTCCACCGTTTAATGTAAATACGTATCCGGTTTGCGATTTAGAATCGTCCGGATCAGTGTCAAAGCTTGCATCGACATAACCGTTTACGACGAGCTCTTTGTCACCTCCATAAATGAGAAACATATCTTTAGTCCTTCTTAAGTACTTAAGGATGTTCTTGACCGCTGTCCAGTGATCCACTCCTGGATTACTTTGGTACCTTCCTGCCAAACTTACAGCAAGGCACACATCTGGTCTGGTACACAGCATTGCATACATTATAGAGCCTATGGCTGAAGCATAAGGAACATTTTTCATTTTCTCTCTATCTTCTGCGGTGGTCGGCCATTGAGTCTTACTCAACTTCACACCTTGTGCCACAGGCAAGAATCCTTTCTTTGCCTGATCCATTCTGAACTTTTTCAAAACTTTGTCAAGGTATGTGCTTTGTGAAAGTCCTATTAAGCGTCTTGATATATCTCTATAGATCTTAATGCCCAATATGTAAGCAGCTTCACCGAGGTCTTTCATTGAAAAACTCTTATTCAAGTATCCCTTTATGCTATCCAGAAATTCTATATTATTTCCGATTAGCAATATGTCATCCACATATAATATCAGAAATGCTACAGAGCTCCCACTCACTTTCTTGTAAATACAGGCTTCTCCGAAAGTCTGTATAAAACCAAATGCTTTGATCACACTATCAAAGCGTTTATTCCAACTCCGAGAGGCTTGCACCAGTCCATAAATGGATCGCTGGAGCTTGCACACTTTGTTAGCTCCCTTTGGATCGACAAAACCTTCTGGTTGCATCATATACAACTCTTCTTCCAGAAATCCATTCAGGAATGCAGTTTTGACATCCATTTGCCAAATTTCATAATCATAAAATGCGGCAACTGCTAACATGATTCGGACAGACTTAAGCATCGCTACGGGTGAGAAAGTCTCATCGTAGTCAATCCCTTGAACTTGTCGAAAACCTTTTGCGACAAGTCGAGCTTTGTAGACAGTAACATTACCATCAGCGTCAGTCTTCTTCTTAAAGATCCATTTATTCTCAATTGCTTGCCGATCATCGGGCAAGTCAACCAAAGTCCATACTTTGTTATCATACATGGATCCCATCTCAGATTTCATGGCCTCAAGCCACTTTGCGGAATCTGGGCTCACCATCGCTTCTTCATAGTTCGTAGGTTCATCATGGTCTAGCAACATGACTTCCAAAATAGGATTACCGTACCACTCTGGTGCGGATCTTACTCTGGTTGATCTACGAAGTTTAGTAGAAACTTGATCTGAAGTTTCATGATCATTATCATTAGCTTCCTCCCTATTTGATGTAGGTGTCACAGGAACAGATTTCTGTGATGTACTACTTCTCAATAAGGGAGTAGATACTGTTATCTCATCAAGTTCTACTTTCCTCCCACTCACTTCTTTCGAGAGAAACTCCTTCTCTAGAAAGTTTCCGATTTTAGCAACAAAAATTTTGCCTTCGGATCTGTGATAGAAGGTATACCCAATAGTCTCCTTTGGGTATCCTATGAAGACACATTTCTCCGATTTGGGTTCGAGCTTATCAGGTTGAAGCTTTTTCACATAAGCATCGCAGCCCCAAACTTTAAGAAACGACAACTTTGGTTTCTTGCCAAACCACAGTTCATAAGGCGTCGTCTCAACGGATTTTGATGGTGCCCTATTTAACGTGAATGCGGCCGTCTCTAGAGCATAACCCCAAAAAGATAGCGGTAAATCGGTAAGAGACATCATAGATCGCACCATATCCAGTAAAGTACGATTACGACGTTCGGACACACCATTACGTTGTGGTGTTCCGGGTGGCGTGAGTTGCGAAACTATTCCGCATTGTTTCAAATGTAGACCAAACTCGTAACTCAAATATTCTCCTCCACGATCAGATCGTAGAAACTTTATTTTCTTGTTACGATGATTTTCCACTTCACTCTGAAATTCTTTGAACTTTTCAAATGTTTCAGACTTGTGTTTCATTAAGTAGATATACCCATATCTGCTTAAATCATCAGTGAAGGTGAGAAAATAACGATATCCGCCACGAGCCTCAACATTCATTGGACCACATACATCAGTATGTATGATTTCCAATAAATCTGTTGCTCTCTCCACAGTACCGGAGAACGGTGTTTTAGTCATCTTGCCCATAAGGCACGGCTCGCAAGTGCCAAGTGATTCATAATCAAGTGACTCCAAAAGTCCATCAGTATGGAGTTTCTTCATGCGCTTTACGCTGATATGACCTAAACGGCAGTGCCACAAATAAGTTGCACTATCATTATTAACTCTGCATCTTTTGGCTTCAACATTATGAATATGTGTGTTACTACTATCGAGATTAAGTAAGAACAAACCACTCTTTAATGGCGCATGACCATAAAAGATATTACTCATATAAATAGAACAACCATTATTCTCTGATTTAAATGAATAACCGTCTCGCATCAAACAAGATCCAGATATAATGTTCATGCTCAACGCTGGTACTAAATAACAATTATTTAGATCTAATATTAATCCCGAAGGTAGATGTAGAGGTAGCGTGCCGACCGCGATCACATCGACTTTGGAACCATTTCCCACGCGCATCGTCACCTCGTCCTTAGCCAATCTTCGCTTAATCCGTAGCCCCTGTTTTGAGTTGCAAATATTAGCAACAGAACCAGTATCAAATACCCAGGTGCTACTGCGAGAATTAGTAAGGTACACATCAATAACATGTATATCATATATACCTTTGTTAACCTTGCCATCCTTCTTATCCGCCAAATACTTGGGGCAGTTCCGCTTCCAGTGACCAGTCTGCTTGCAATAGAAGCACTCAGTTTCAGGCTTAGGTCCAGACTTGGGTTTCTTCTCTTGAGTAGCAACTTGCTTGCTGTTCTTTTTGAAGTTCCCCTTTTTCTTCCCTTTGCCCTTTTTCTTGAAACTAGTGGTTTTGTTAACCATCAACACTTGATGCTCCTTTTTGATTTCTACCTCCGCGGCTTTTAGCATCGCGAAGAGCTCGGGCATAGTTTTGGTCATCCCTTGCATATTATAGTTCATCACGAAGCTCTTGTAGCTTGGTGGCAGTGATTGGAGAATTCTGTCAATGACGCAATCATCCGGAAGATTAACTCCCAGTTGAATCAAGTGATTGTTATACCCAGACATTCTGAGTATATGCTCACTGACAGAACCATTCTCCTCCATTTTACAGCTATAGAACTTATTGGAGACTTCATATCTCTCAATCCGGGCATTTGCTTGAAATATTAACTTCAACTCCTGGAACATCTCATATGCTCCATGGTGTTCAAAACGTCGTTGAAGTCCCGGTTCTAAGCCGTAAAGCATGGCACACTGAACTATAGAGTAGTCATCAGCTTTGCTTTGCCAGACGTTCACAACATCTGGCGTAGCTCTTGTACCAGGCCTGGCACCCAGCGGTGCTTCCAGGACGTAATTCTTCTGTGCAGCAATGAGGATAATCCTCAAGTTACGGACCCAGTCCGTGTAATTGCTACCATCATCTTTCAACTTTGCTTTCTCAAGGAACGCATTAAAATTCAACGGAACAACAGCACGAGCCATCTATCTACACAACATAGACAAGCAAGATACTATCAGGTACTAAGTTCATGATAAATTAAAGTTCAATTAATCATATTACTTAAGAACTCCCACTTAGATAGACATCTCTCTAATCCTCTAAGTGATCACGTGATCCAAATCAACTAAACCATGTCCGATCATCACGTGAGATGGAGTAGTTTCAATGGTGAACATCATTATGTTGATCATATCTACTATATGATTCACGCTCGACCTTTCGGTCTCTGTGTTCCGAGGCCATATCTGTATATGCTAGGCTCGTCAAGTTAAACCTGAGTATTCCGCGTGTGCAACTGTTTTGCACCCGTTGTATTTGAACGTAGAGCCTATCACACCCGATCATCACGTGGTGTCTCAGCACGAAGAACTTTCGCAACGGTGCATACTCAGGGAGAACACTTCTTGATAATTTAGTGAGAGATCATCTTATAATGCTACCGTCAATCAAAGCAAGATAAGATGCATAAAAAGGATAAACATCACATGCAATCAATATAAGTGATATGATATGGCCATCATCATCTTGTGCTTGTGATCTCCATCTTCGAAGCACCGTCATGATCACCATCGTCACCGGCGCGACACCTTGATCTTCATCGCAGCATCGTTGTCGTCTCGCTAATCTTATGCTTCTACGACTATCACTACCGTTTAGCAATAAAGTAAAGCATTACATCGCGATTGCATTGCATACAATAAAGCGACAACCATATGGCTCCTGCCAGTTGCCGATAACTCGGTTACAAAACATGATCATCTCATACAATAAAATTTAGCATCACGTCTTGACCATATCACATCACAACATGCCCTGCAAAAACAAGTTAGACGTCCTCTACTTTGTTGTTGCAAGTTTTACGTGGCTGCTACGGGCTTTAAGCAAGAACTCATCTTACCTACGCATCAAAACCACAACGATAGTTTGTCAAATAGACTCCGTTTTAACCTTCTCAAGGACCGGGCGTAGCCACACTCGGTTCAACTAAAGTTGGAGAGACAGTCTTCCGCAAGCCATCTATGTGCAAAGCACGTCGAGGGAACCGGTCTCGCGTAAGCGTACGCGTAAGGTTGGTCCGGATCGTCTCGTCCAACAATACCGCTGAACCAAAGTATGACATGCTGGTAGGCAGTATGACTTGTATCGTCCACAACTCACTTGTGTTCTACTCGTGCAAATAACATCAAACCATAAAACCTAGGCTCGGATGCCACTGTTGGGGAACGTAGTAATTTCAAAATTTTCCTACGCACACGCAGGATCATGGTGATGCACAGCAACGAGAGGGGAGAGTGTTTGTCTACGTACCCTCGTAGACCGAAGCGGAAGCGTTGACACAACGTAGAGGAAGTAGTCGTACGTAGAGGAAGTAGTCGTACGTTCTCCTCGCGATCCAACCGATCACAGCACCGTTACTCCGGCACCTCCGAGTTCTTGGCACACGTTCAGCTCGATGACGATCCCCGGGCTCCGATCCAGCAAAGCGTCGAGGAAGAGTTCCGTCAGCACGACGGCATGGTGACGATCTTGATGTGTTACCGGCGTAGGGCTTCGCCTAAGCACTGCAACGATATAATCGAGGTGGAATTTGGTGGAAGGGGGCACCGCACACGGCTAAGGAACGATCCGTAGATCAACTTGTGTGTCTTGGGGTGTCCCCTGCCCCCGTATATAAAGGATGAAGGGGGGGAGGCTGGCCTGCCAAAGGAGGGAGGCGCAGGAGGAGTCCTACTCCCTCTGGGAGTAGGATTCCCCCCCCCCCAATCCTAGTTGGACTAGGATTCTCCAAGGGGGAGAGAGAAGGAGAGGGGGGCGCCCACCTCTCCTAGTCCTAATAGGACTAGGGGAAGGGGGGAGGCGCGCAGCCCCTAGGGCTGCCCTCTCACTTCTCCTCCAAGGCCCATGTTGGCCCATTATGCTCCCGGGGGGTTCCGGTAACCTTCCCGGTATTCCGGTAAAATCCTGATTTTACCTGGAATGCATCCGATGTCCAAACATAGGCTTCCAATATATCATTCTTTACGTCTCGACCATTTCGAGACTCCTCGTCATGTCCGTGATCACATCCGGGACTCCGAACTCCTTCGGTACATCAAAATGCATAAACTCATAATAACTGTCATCGTAACCTTAAGCGTGCGGACCCTACGGTTCGAGAACAATGTAGACATGACCGAGACACGTTTCCGGTCAATAACCAACAGCGGGACCTGGATGCCCATATTGGCTCCTACATATTCTACGAAGATCTTTATCGGTCAGACCGCATAACAACATACGTTGTTCCCTTTGTCATCGGTATGTTACTTGCCCGAGATTCGATCGTCGGTATCCAATACCTAGTTCAATCTCGTTACCGGCAAGTCTCTTTTCTCGTTCCGTAATACATCATCTCGCAACTAACTCATTGGTTGCAATGCTTGCAAGGCTTTATGTGATGTGCATTACCGAGAAGGCCCTGAGATACCTCTCCGACAATTGGAGTGACAAATCCTAATCTCGAAATATGCCAACTCAACATGTACCTTCGGAGACACTTGTAGAGCACCTTTATAATCACCCAGTTACGTTGTGACGTTTGGTAGCACACAAAGTGTCCCTACGGTAAATGGGAGTTGCATATTCTCATAGTTAAAGGAACATGTATAAGTCATGGATAAAAGCAATAGCAACATACTAAACGATCGGGTGCTATGCTAATGGAATGGGTCATGTCAATCAGATCATTCAACTAATGATGTGATCTCGTTAATCAAATAACAACTCTTTGTTCATGGCTAGGAAACATAACCATCTTTGATTAATGAGCTAGTCAAGTAGAGGCATACTAGTGACACTCTGTTTTGTCTATGTATTCACACATGTATTATGTTTCCAGTTAATACAATTCTAGCATGAATAATAAACATTTATCATGATATAAGGAAATAAATAATAACTTTATTATTGCCTCTAGGGCATATTTCCTTCACCTACTACTACGTGCAGCCCGCTGACAACGACCAGGAGTAGTTAGGAGGATCCCAGGCAGGAGGCCTGCGCCTCTTTCGATCTGTATCCCAGTTTGTGCTAGCCATCTTATGGCAACTTGTTTAACTTATGTCTGTACTCAGATATTGTTGCTACCGCTGACTCGTCTATGATCGAGCACTTGTATTCGAGCCCTCGAGGCCCCTGGCTTGTATTATGATGCTTGTATGACTTATTTTATTTGTAGAGTTGTGTTGTGATATCTTCCCGTGAGTCCCTGATCTTGATCGTACACATTTGCGTGCATGATTAGTGTACGATTGAATCGGGGGCGTCACAGCGCCCTGGTTGGTTGTGCCCTCCGCGTGGCTCTTCTGGCCCTCCCACGAAGCTTCGGGGGTCTCTTTTGTTCCAAAAGAATTGTCAAAAAGTTTCAGCTCATTTGGAGAACTTCCATTTCTGCACACAATAAAACACCACGGTAGTTCTGCTGAAAACAGCTTCAGTCCGGGTTAGTTCCATGCGAATCATACCAAAACTATATAAAATTGTTGTAAAATGGTATGAATACTCCATAAATTATAGATACGTTGGAGACGTATCAATGAACTCCTTGCTCTTGTGCTTCAAATGATAGTCTCCCCAACACTCAACTCTCTCTCTCAGATTTAGCTATGGTGGAAAGATGATTTGAGGGAAAAGCAACATGGGGAAGGCTAGAAATGAAAATTATTATGGTAGGATTGGAATGTCATGATCTCAACACATGAGTAGGTGGTTCTCTTTTAGAAAATGTATGCTGGAACTGTGGGAATGTTCTGTTGGCTCTCTCCCAAATGGAGAAGGGGGTGGAGGGGAATATATAGCCTCCACACAAAATCCAACCATTACACACATTTGAACCATCTCGGTGAGACCGAATGATAACTCAGTGGCACCGATTAGATAAAAATGTGAACGTTAGGAATCTCAATGGGACGACTGGAACAACTCGGCGAGACTGATGTGCTAGGGCTTAGGGAAAACCGCATCTCAGTGGCACTGATTGCATCAACTCGGTGAGAACGAAGTGAAGCAATAAGGCAATAGAGAGTTGGTCAAGCCATCTCGGTGCGACCAATAGCTATTTCGGCGAGACCAAAATAATTGCAACCGTTATAAGGGACTTGGCAAGTCCATCTCCATGAGACTGGGATCCGTATCGGTGAGACCAAATTGTTAGGGTTTCTGGCAGTGGCTATGTCATATCAACTCGGTGGCGCCGGATAGAAAGAATTGGTGGGGCTGAGTTGAAGTTTAGGATTTTTACATATTTGGATGGAGAAAGTGGCTGAGGGTTTTGGAGATATCACTAAGCATTTGAGAAAGCAAGCCATTAAGCAACTCCTCATCCCCTTTAATAGTATTGGCTTTCCTATGGACTCAATGTGATCTTGGATCACTAAAATAAAGATGGAGAGTCTTGAGCTTTTGCCAATATATGTCCTTAGCATTTTGAGGGGTCCACATCTCTAGTCCATGCCATGCCATTCATTGGATTTCCTGAAATATTTATCTTGAATGGATATTAGTTTAATGAGCTATATGTTGTTATGAATTACAAAAACCACCTGGGGATTAGTTGCACTTTCACTTCCTCTTGAACCGTTTTCTTTTTATAAGGGCTAAAATCACTTATTTTTTTGGCTTTAACAAAATCCTCATCCTCACTTTCTGAGGTTCTCTTCTTCCTTTGTCTTTTGGCAGCTTTGGCCAGATTGCTTAGAGTGCTTCATCTGCCCTCATCATGGGTTCCACTAGGGCATCACTGAGAGTGATTTGTTCCTTTGACTTGTTCTGGTTGTCACTTGCATCAGACATCTTGTAGACCGACCCTATGAATAGATAGGTATGGGCAGAGTGGATGAGCATCACATAAAGCAGATGGTTTTGCAAAAGTTTGAATCAAAACTTTAGTTTTAATTTTATGCAGAAACCATTTCAGAGCTACCGATATGAAAATCTCGGTGACACCAAAGCATTAACAGAGTCTAAACACACAACATGGGTCATACCGAGTTGCGGTTCGGTGACTCCGAGATGCTAGGGACTCATTGAGGTTTTGCCTTCGGTCTCACCGATCAGTACACTTCGGTGGCACTGAGTTGTACCTAGTGCAATGGCCAGTGCCAATCGGAGGGACTGAAAGTTTCATTTAGATTAGTCTAATAAGATGAGCTTGGCAGAAACCTAACCCTAACATTTTTCATCGAATAATCTAAAGGAGTTTTTCTGTGGATAGAATGATCTCATTCATGGTAAGAAACTAGGTGTTATCTTTGTGCATAGAATTGGACAGGAGAATGGCACAAAGAGATCTAACCGTACCCTAACTTGGTGACGATTCGCTATGACAAAAATGGCGGTGGAGATTCCCGTTGACGGAGACAAAGACCTGCGGCGGAGGTGCACAGGCGGTGAGGACGACGATCTGGAAACCAAGGGGCAGCAATAATGGGGCGCGAGCTCGAGTGGTATGAAGTAATTTTCAACCGTACGGGTTCGTAGGATACATACCCATGTGTTGTCGGTGGCACTGAATGGAATGCTTCGGTGGCGACGAGATGAAAACTGAGTGTAGTTAGTGCAACTCGGTGGGATCGAGTCATTCTAATCGGTATCACCGAGATGAAAACCTAGATCAGTCTGGTGATTTTAGTGGGACTGAATAGGAGTGAGTTGGTTTGACCGAAATACACAAGAAGGTTTTGGAAAGTAGCCCTTGACAGATCGTTGACTCCGATTGCTCCTCACCCAGAGGGTTCGAAAAAGACTTGTTCTATTTTTGTGATGTAGCATGAATAGAGTTTGAGATGAGAAAATCATAGATGCTAGAGAAGGTTCTTAGGCATTCTTGTCCATCCATTTGGCCAATAAAAACCAACATATTCACAACAACAAATGGATGTCCTTGAATGAAGAAATTATGCAACCAACATGCTCACACAATAAGATAGCAAATGAAATATGTGACAAAGCAAGCACAAATAATTCTAGCATCTATCAAAGCAATTGGCGATGACTTGGTCATCTGTATATGAGTATATTGACTGAGGAGTCAACTGAGAACATTCTATCGTAGGTCATACTCATTGTTTAAGCATAAGTAGGGTTACCACTTTTACATAAAGCATTGATGTGTTTGTACCATTAGAGTTACTTTAGCTCAACTTTTAGAGAAAAGCTCCCCTAGATGTGATACCCCCCTAAGAGGGATGAATTAGCCTTGGGTTTTGTCGATGATGACTTCATGTAGATAGTGAAGATGTGGATGCTCAATGTTGATGTAGATCATTTGGAGCAATCTATTGGTGTGTTGCACTTTCAATACCTACATGGGTTAGTCCCACAAGGAACATACAAGGTGTCGGTGTACAAAAAGAGGGGTACACTTTTTGTACCCCTATAACTTTGCACGGTTAGTCTGAGCCGCGGGCACCACCACGCCAAGCAAGCCAAGGGAGGTGAGTCAAGGTAAGGCCAAAACCCAAGAGAACTGGAGCAATGCCAAGGCCAAGACCACGAAGAGCAAAGGGGACGAAGCAGACTCCCCCGGCAAGATCCTTGCCGAGAGGCAGTTTTAGCAAACCCGGCAAGACCCCTACCGCGGCAATTCGCCCCACGCCTACCGAGCGAGTCACCCTTGAGTCCACTGCCCCCATGGGGCAAGGATTCGGGAGACATCCCCGTGGTGGCATGTAGATCTTTGTGAAGACATTCAAGATCAGGCACGCACTATGGAAGATGACAACCCTTGGTGGGATCCTAGCCAAGGAGGACCACAATGCCCCCGGCAAGCGCCTTGCCGGGGATGACAGCAGGCGCCTCGGCAAGACCCTTGCCGGAGCCCCGGCAAGACCCTTGTCGAGGACACCCACAGGGCCACCATCAGGCCTGCGCCGATTAAACCCCCATAGCCATGCGCATGCAGCTGCCGACCCAACCAGCTAGGCAGGCACCTGCGTGGCGGCATGAAGATCTTCGTGGAGACCCACCACTGCGCCACCTCAGGTGCCTGTCTACCTACATGGCATCTCAGGCATCGCTGGCCAGGGCGCATGTCGACACACGAAGGAGTGGCGAAGGACAAGACAGGTCTCTCCCCCGTCCCCGATAAAGCAAGGACAACTAAGCAAAACGCATTAAATGCGCCTTGTCATGTAATGCGAGGGATAACCTCGCATCACTGTACCCTTTCCACCTCCCGTGTGCCACTGTGGCAACCCTTTTTTCTATAAAAGGAGGCCCGAGGCGACCAGGAGAAGGATTCGGCATTTTGGAGCTCCTCACGCCCCATAGCTAGCTCAAGAACACAGATATACAATCCACCAAAGCAGGAGTAGGGTTTTACGCATCCCTGCGGCCCGAACCTGGGTAAATGAACCGTGTGCTATATGTTTGATCCACTCTTCTCACGACCCCGCGCCCCGCCAACTGTAGTAGGGATTCTTGTGATCCCTTAGGTGTCGTTCCCACCGACATCTTTGGCGCGCCGGTTTGGGGGCGCAGTTGTGAGAAACGGCTCTAGCAGTTAGTCCAGCGCCTCATCATCATCATGGCACCCAAGAAGAAGACGATTGTAGCGACCCGACCTCAGATGGTCAAGTCTCTGTGCTCCGGTGTCATCCCTGGATCAGTAATGCTGACACCACACAGTACTTCGAAGGATTTATAACAGAGTAGCATTCACACACTTATTACATCGATGTCTCAAAGAGAACTTATTACAATAAATATGGCTTAAGGCCATCTAATAACGGTAACAGCAGAAGACTTGGAAGATAAGTGAGTCCATCAACTCCAACGGCATCACTGAGTATAGAACCACGACCTAAAAGCACCTTACTCGTCGTCTGAAAAGTCTGCAACATGAAAGTTGCAGCCCGAAAACGGGTCAGCACATGGAATATGCTGGCAATGTAACACATAGAGAGTAATGAATGGTAAGCCTATACTACATGCATATATGGCTGGTGGAAAGCTCTATCTTTACAGTTTTGCATAAAGCCAATTTTTCCCTACTGCAAAGGAATAGATTTTATTTAACTATCATGGTGGTTGAAACATCGAGAATGGTTGACAGCATTCCGATCCCAATTAAATGAACAATTAAAACCCAACAATATTAATTAGAAGTAACATGATGAGATTCACATGATATTCAAGTACTAGATACTCAAGACGTCCATAACCGGGGACACGGCTAATCATGATTAGTTTGTACACTCTGAAGAGGTTTGCGCACTTTTCCCCACAAGATTCGATCGCCTCCGTTTGGTTTCTTGCACTACATGGTGTTTGAGAAACGGATGACCGAGACATAGTCTTTCAGAAGCGCTAGCACCTTACGTTTGGATAGACCGGTACACCTACTTTCCCCTACATCTGCTAGTCTACCATGTAAGAGTTCGCACAACTTAATCAACTATGCCAGAGCCCATAATGGCTTGTGGCTGCACACGGAAGTTACTAGCATGAATGATCTTATGATCCCTTTGAGCCTGGGTGGCGGTCCAAAGAAAAACAGGAAAGTCCTGATAGAAACCAGGTGCCTCAATCCACCCAGATGTGTATTTAAGTTGCCACCTTAGATAAACCATTAATTTAACAATACTCACATCTGTCATGGATATCACTCACCCAATCAACGTCTACTAGCATACAATGGCAAAATAAGCAAACATAGAAGTAACTCCCAAAGGTTTCATAAGTAAAACAGGTAATAGGTACTATCTCATCTACTTCCCATCCCACAATTTAATTAAATCCTAATCATGCAATGTGTGAGGATTGATCTAATGCAATAAAACTGGGCAATGAGAAGGTATGATCAAAGTGTTACTTGCCTTGCTGAGGATCCGCGAAACCTAGAGCTTCGAAATAACAGGCGGCGCACTCCGGGTGATCTATCGCAGACAAACAACAAGCATACAATAAGTACTCACCTAATGCACAGGTAAAACTCGAACAGAAGATCGAACCAGAAAGTTCATCTTAAGAACTCCGGTTGCAAAAAGAAAACGAACCGAACAAAGCAACGGAAAACAAATGGCAGAAGAAAACAACTCGGTTCTAGCAATTTGAAACTAGGTCAAATTTTACAGTAGCAAAAACTTGTTTAAGTTGATTAGTCGGAACGGCGGTTTCGAAACGAAACTCCAGGCGCTTGAATCACCTAATTCCGATTAACGAGCGAGAAGATAAACTAAAACGAAGATCGGATCAGAAATTGCGATCAGAAAAATCGCGGAATAAATCCGACGAAAAAGAAAAACGACGAACGGTTAAACGAACGGACGTTCGTTAACCGAGACTAACCGGTGATCACGTTCGTTAAGACGAACGGTCCAGCGAACGCTCGCTAAACAATTAAACCGAAAAAAATATCGATCTAGGGTATCGAAAAAAAACCAAAACAACGAAACGAAAAAGAATCGGAACAGTTTTTAAAAAAACCGAACCGAGGGGAGACGGCGGCGCGGCGCGGGGCTACCTCGTCGGCGAGGGGCTCCGGCGGGGCGGCGGGCTTGGCGGCTGGGTGGCGCGGGGCAACGACAGCGGCGGCAGGCGGCGGCGGCGCTGGCGAGCGGCGGCAGCGGCGCTAGCGGCGGCGGCGGCGGGCGCTGGCTGCTGCTGCGGGCGGCGGCGGCGGCTGGTGTGGGGAGGAGAGCAGAGGGGGGGTATATAAAGAGGGGGGGCTGACTTGGGGGAGGGGGCAAGGCAAAGGGGAGGCGGCGGCGGCGGCTGGCGCTGCGCGCGGCGCGCGCGCGAGGCGGGCGGGCGGCTGGGCCGGCCGGGCCTTTGGCCCAGGCGGGGCGCTGCGAATTTTTTTTAAATAGATACGCGTGCAGAAAAATTATCTAAAAGAAAATCTAATCGAACTCGGAAAATCCTGAAGTTAATTTTTTCCCGACTCCTAAAAATGAGTCGAACAAAATGAACTTTTATTCGGGGCCTAAATGCAATATTTTAAAAACACACATTTTTCCCTAATGCAAATAAAATGCAAATAAACTCCGCAAAAGTCCAAAATTTGATTTATTTATTAAATCTTTATTTTTCCTAAAATTGGGAAAGTCATATTAGTCCCTTCTCATATTTTTGTTATTGGAAAAATAATTGAAGGTGAAATAAATAAATTCAAATGATCCTTTTTTTTCAAAATTTGAGAAAACTCAAATATGAAAATAACAAAATCTCCAACTCTCTCCGTGGGTCCTTGAGTTGCGTGAAATTTCTCGGATCGACCAAAATGCAAGAAAATATGATATGCATGATGATCTAATGTATAACATTCCAAATTGAAAATTTTGGGATGTTACAAACCTACCCCCCTTAAGATGAATCTCGTCCTCGAGATTCGGGTTGGCTAGAAAATAGGTTAGGGTGGTCCTTGAGCAAATCTTCTTCTCTCTCCCAGGTGGCTTCATCCTCTGAGTGGTGGTTCCACTGAACTTTGCAAAACTTGATAACCTTGCTGCGTGTAACTCTGCTGGCATATTCGAGAATCTTGACTGGTTTCTCTTCATACGTTAAGTCATCCTTCAACTGAATTGCTTCAAGCGGCACTGTATCTCTCAAAGGTATGTCAGCCATTTCCGCGTGACACTTCTTCAACTGAGAAACGTGGAATACATCATGAACTCCTGACAATCCTTCTGGCAATTCCAACTTGTAGGCCACTTCTCCCATACGCTCCAAAACTCGATATGGTCCTACAAATCGTGGCGCTAACTTTCCCTTAACTCCAAAGCGCTTAACTCCTCGAAGTGGGGATACTCGAAGATAAACTCTGTCTCCTATTTCGTAAACTGTCTCCTTACGTTTAGAATCTGCGTAGCTCTTCTGCCTAGACTGTGCTACCTTGAGCCTATCGCGAATCAACTTAACTTTCCGTTCAGACTCCTTAATCAAATCTGGTCCAAAGAACTGACGGTCTCCAATTTCGTCCCATGACAACGGTGTCCTGCACCTCCTTCCGTATAAAGCTTCGAAAGGTGCCATCTTCAAACTGGTTTGGTAACTGTTGTTATAAGAAAACTCCGCATATGGCAAGTTATCGTCCCAACTAGATCCATAGTCTAGTGCACAGGCTCTTAATATATCTTCCAAAATTTGATTGACTCTCTCAGTCTGTCCATCCGTCTGTGGGTGAAAAGCTGTGCTGAACTCTAGTCTGGTTCCTAAAGTTTCATGCAACTGATTCCAAAACTTTGAGGTAAATTGGGTTCCTCTATCTGATACGATACTCCTCGAAACTCCATGCAAACAAATGATCCTGGTCATGTATATCTTTGCCAACTTAGCACTGGTGTAAGTGGTCTTAACTGGGATGAAATGTGCTACCTTCGTCAAACGATCAACTACTACCCATATCGAGTCATAGCCTTCCTTCGTCCTGGGTAATCCTGTGATAAAATCCATGCCTATCTTATCCCACTTCCATTCGGGTATCGGCAATGGTTGTAACAATCCGGCTGGCTTCTGATGTTCTGCCTTCACTCTATGACACACATCACAAACTGCTACATATACTGCAATATCCTTCTTCATTCCGGTCCACCAGAATGTTTCCTTCAAATCCAAATACATCTTGGTATTTCCTGGGTGAATCGAATAGGGTGAATCATGTGCCTCTTGCAGAATCAACTTCCTGAACTCCGGGTCATTGGGCACATAAACACGGTCCTCAAACCATAGGGTATCGCGTTCATCCTCACGAAATCCTTTTGCTTTTCCTTCGCTCATTTTCTCTTTTATAGAAGCAATCTCCTTGTCAGATTTCTGAGCCTCTCTGATTTTATCCATCAAGGTAGATTAAATTTCCAATGCTGCTACATAGCCTCTCGGAACTATTTCCAAACATAGCTCACGAAGATTTTCTGCTAACCCCCTTGGTATTTCTCCCGTCATTAGGGTATTGACATGACTCTTACGGCTCAATGCGTCAGCTACTACATTAGCTTTTCCTGGATGGTAATGCAATCTCATATCATAATCCTTGATGAGCTCCAACCATCTCCTTTGTCTGAGGTTCAACTCCTTCTGTGTGAAAATATACTTCAAACTCTTGCGATCCGTATATACTTCACAATGATTTCCAATGAGGAAATGTCTCCATGTCTTCAATGCATGCACTACGGCTGCTAACTCCAAATCATGCGTAGCATAATTTAGTTCATGAGGTTTCAGTTGTCGTGAGGCATACAAAACAACTCTTCCTTCCTGCATAAGCACTGCTCCAAGTCCTCGACGTGAAGCGTCGCAATACACCTCATAATCCTTGGTCTGGTCTGGCAGAATCAATACTGGTGAGGAAACCAATTGTTTCTTCAACTCCTGAAAACTGGCCTCACATTCCTCAGTCCAATTGAACTTGGTATCCTTCTTCAACAATTCAGTCATAGGCTTTGCAATCTTTGAGAAATTCTCAATGAATCTCCGGTAGTATCCTGCGAGTCCAAGAAAACTCCGGATCTCTCCAACTGTCGTTGGTGCTTCACATTCGGTTACGGTCTCAACCTTGGTGGGGTCAACTGCTATCCCTTCTCCGGATATAACATGTCCAAGAAATCCAACTTCCTTTAACCAAAACTCACATTTGCTGAACTTGGCATATAACTGATGTTCCCTTAGTTTCTCCAAAACCAAACGCAAATGTTCCTTATGCCCTTCTTCACTCTTTGAGAAAATCAGAATGTCATCAATGAACACTATGATGAACTTATCCAAAAACTGCATAAATACTTTGTTCATCAGGTTCATAAAATAGGCAGGTGCGTTAGTCAGTCCAAATGACATAACGGTATACTCATACAATCCGTATCTTGTGGTAAAAGCTGTTTTGGGTATGTCCTGCTCTCGAATTTTCAATTGATGGTACCCTGATCGCAAATCGATCTTGGAAAACACTTTAGCTCCTTGCAAACGATCAAACAGATCATTTATCATTGGCAGTGGGTACTTGTTCTTGATGGTTACTTCATTCAATCCACGGTAATCAACAACCATCCTTAATGATCCATCCTTCTTCTCCACAAGAAGTACGGGTGATCCCCAAGGCGAAGAACTTGGGCGAATCTAACCTTTATCCAATAACTCTTTAATTTGCTTCTTAATTTCCACCAAATCTTGTGCAGGCATCCTGTACGGTCTCTTCAATATTGGCCCAGTGCCTGGCAAAAGCTCAATCAAAAATTCAATGTCTCTATCCGGTGGCATGCCTGGCAATTCCTCAAGAAATACATCAGGAAAATCCTTCACCACTGGTACTTCTTCCTGTACAACTCCTGATAAAGAATTTACTTGTGTCCTGTTTGGCGTATGTCGGGATACATACTTGATCCTTCTTCCTTCGGGCGTTGTAAGCAAAATTGTCTTACTGGCGCAATCGATGTTTCCTCCATACATCGACAGCCAATCCATACCGAGAAATACATCCAAACCTTGGGATTCCAGAACGATTAAATCCGTTGGAAAAACATGTCTTCTTATGCTTAATGGCACTTGAAAACATCCTTGTCTGGCCATGTACTCTGCTCCTGGCGAGCTTACTAGCATAGGTGTTTTAAGAATCTTAGTGGGCAGGTTATACTTTTCCACCAATCCCCTTGATATGTATGAATGCGATGTACCAGTATCGAAAAGAACGAGTGCAGTAAATGACTTAACCAAAAACTTACCGATTACTGCATCAGGCTGGGCTTCAACCTCCTCCACATTAACGTGGTTCACCTGTCCCCTGTTGAAAGGGTTTGGCTTCTTTCCAGAGCTTCCATTGCCATTTTGGCCTTCGGGACATTCATTGGCGTAATGTCCGGTCTTGGAACACTTGAAACAGGTGACTTGACTCAGATCTCTCTTGGCTGGGGTTGATGGGGTGGTACGATTCTGGTCGTTGCTTCCTCCATTCCCATTACCATTCTTGTGGCCATTATGGTTGTGCGGACCACTTCCTCCATGGGTATGCTGAAACTGAACTCCCGGTTTAGGGGCAAAACGGGGCTTCTGCTGGGCTCCAGAGTTATACTTCCCCTGTCCATACTTCCTCGTGCGGTTCTCAATCTGCTGTTGCTTCCCTTCAATCATGATGGCACGATCTACCAACTCCTGGTAGTTGTTGAAACTTGCTACCATCAACTGCATGCTTAGCTCATCATTCAGTCCTTCTAAAAACTTCTCCTGCTTAGCTGCATCAGTAGCAACGTCATCTGGGGCATAACGTGCTAACTTGCTGAAGTCGTCAACATACTGGCCAACTGTCCTTCCTCCTTGGCGTAAGTTGTGAAACTCATGCTTCTTCATGGCCATAGCTCCTACTGAAACATGGGCAGTGCGGAAAGCTTGCTGAAACTAATCCCATGTGACAGTGTCAACTGGGTAAGTGCTTGTGAAATTCTCCCACCATGCTGCCGCGGGTCCGTCAAGCTGATGTGCGGCAAACTTCACTTTATCAACATCTGTGCATCCTGCAGTCGTTAACTCCCTTCCTGTCTTGCGGAGCCAATCGTCTGCTACTATTGGCTCGGTGCTACTGGAAAACACCGGCAGATTCAGCCTAAGGAAACGGGTTAGGTGATCAACAGGTGGCGGCGGCGGAGGGTTGTTGTTGTTGTTGTTGTTGTTGTTGTTCTGCTGGTTCTGGACTAATAATTGCATCAGTTGGTTCTGCTGCTGGATCAACTGAGTGAGTTCCGGCGGAAATCCATTGTCACGTCTCGGAGGCATCTGAGGGTTTAGAAAAGATGAGAATTAAGAATAGAATGAGGTCTAAGGAGAAAACACTACCCAAATGCTCATGATACAAATGCACACAAATCACTTCATTCAATTCAAACAAGGGCATACAAACGGTCTAAAACTATCGCAAAAGTGCTCGAACTATAATGTATACATGGGGGAAATACTACTAATATTTGGTGATCATCTAGAAATTTGAATCGGTGGAAGACTCCATGATGTCTGCTCCAGCTTCGTCTTCAAAGTCGGGTTCACTTGGATCCGAATCGGTGTCGTCGATGATGATGTAGTTGTCCGGACATGCGACGTACTTGTCTTCCTTCTTGGATGCTAATCTCTCCTTGAGTTCTTCAATCTCCTGCTTAAGATCGACATTGTGCCTTGCTAGAGCTACGATCTCGTCCATGTAGTCCTTGCGTGTACCCTTCAGTTCTCCTTCTAGCTCGGTGATCCTTGCCTTCGCATTCTTCAACTCTATCATGTCATTGCACATCTGGTTCTCTTGGCGTCGAATGTGCTGGTTTAACTCCTGGATGAAAGCTGCAATGGATCTATCCTTCTTGGTGCTGACTATCTCCCATTGTTCATCTCGGTGTCCGCAAATCTGGTAGATAGTGTCCTTGAGGTCTTCTTGATAAACTTCTCCAATGCGTCCCATGGTGATATGAGCTGCCATGCTCTTTCCCAGACTCCAGGTTGGTGCACTGAAAACACTATCTATGGGCTTCGTGATTGGCGCGAATGTCCTTCCTGGAACATGAGCTTGAATCTTCCAGCGCTCCTCTTCAGGCAGAGTGGCGTTGAAGGTCCCGGTGAAGCTTGGTAGTCCAATGTTCAGGTACTTGGTGACTTCCTTCAAGTGAAATCCAAAAGGTGTGCCTTCATCCGGTTGAGCGTACTTGATCTTCGCGTCCGTCATCCTAAAAGATTAGAAAAGATGAGGAGTTAGAAAATGAGAGGAGAATAGTGATCTATGGCTTTAACTTAGTGGTCGTGTCCTACAGTCAGCGTGCGCTCTGATACCATCTCTGTAGCGGCCCGACCTCAGATGGTCAAGTCTCTGTGCTCCGGTGTCATCCCTGGATCAGTAATGCTGACACCACACAGTACTTCGAAGGATTTATAACAGAGTAGCAATCACACACTTATTACATCGATGTCTCAAAGAGAACTTATTACAATAAATATGGCTTAAGGCCATCTAATAACGGTAACAGCGGAAGACTTGGAGGATAAGTGAGTCCATCAACTCCAACGGCATCACTGAGTATAGAACCACGACCTAAAAGCACCTTACTCGTCATCTGAAAAGTCTGCAACATGAAAGTTGCAGCCCGAAAACGGGTCAGCACATGGAATATGCTGGCAATGTAACACATAGAGAGTAATGAATGGTAAGCCTATACTACATGCATATATGGCTGGTGGAAAGCTCTATGGTTAGAGTTTTGCATAAAGCCAATTTTTCCCTACTGCAAAGGAATAGATTTTATTTAACTATCATGGTGGTTGAAACATCAAGAATGGTTGACAGCATTCCGATCCCAATTAAGTGAACAATTAAAACCCAACAATATTAATTAGAAGTAACATGATGAGATTCACATGATATTCAAGTACTAGATACTCAAGACGTCCATAACCGGGGACACAGCTAATCATGATTAGTTTGTACACTCTGAAGAGGTTTGCGCACTTTTCCCCACAAGACTCGATCGCCTCCGTTTGGTTTCTCGCACTACATGGTGTTTGAGAAACGAATGACCGAGACATAGTCTTTTAGAAGCGCTAGCACCTTACGTTTGGATAGACCGGTACACCTACTTTCCCCTACATCTGCTAGTCTACCCTGTAAGAGTTCGCATGACTTAATCAACTATGCCAGAGCCCATAATGGCTTGTGGCTGCACACGGAAGTTACTAGCATGAATGATCTTATGATCCCTTTGAGCGTGGGTGGCGGTCCAAAGAAAAACAGGCAAGTCCTGATAGAAACCAGGTGCCTCAATCCACCCAGATGTGTATTTAAGTTGCCACCTTAGATAAACCATTAATTTAACAATACTCACATCTGTCATGGATATCACTCACCCAATCCACGTCTACTAGCATAGCATGGCAAAATAAGCAAATGTAGAAGTAACTCCCAAAGGTTTCATAAGTAAAACAGGTAATAGGTACTACCTCATCTACTTCCCATCCCACAATTTAATTAAATCCTAATCATGCAATGTGTGACGATTGATCTAATGCAATAAAACTGGGCAATGAGAAGGTATGATAAAAGTGTTACATGCCTTGCTGAGGATCCGCGAAACCTAGAGCTTCGAAATAACAGACGGCGCACTCCGGGTGATCTATCGCAGACAAACAACAAGCATACAATAAGTACTCATCTAATGCACTGGTAAAACTCGAACAGAAGATCGAACCAGAAAGTTCAGCTTAAGAACTCCGGTTGCAAAAAGAAAACGAACCGAACAAAGCAACGGAAAACAAATGGCGGAAGAAAACAACTCGGTTCTAGCAATTTGAAACTAGGTCAAATTTTACAATAGCAAAAACTTGTTTAAGTTGATTAGTTGGAACGGCGGTTTCGAAACGAAACTCCAGGCGCTTGAATAAACTGATTCCGATAAACAAGCGAGAAGATAAACTAAAACGAAGATCGGATCTGAAATCGCGATCAGAAAAATCGCGGAATAAATCCGACGAAAAAGAAAAATGACGAACGGTTAAACGAATGGACGTTCGTTAACCGACACTAACCGGTGATCACGTTCGTTAAGACAAACGGTCCGGCGAACGCTCGCTAAACAATTAAACCAAAAAAAAAATATCGATCTAGGGTATCGAAAAAAAACCGAAACAACAAAACGAAAAAGAATCGGAACGGTTTTTAAAAAAACCGAACCGAGGGGAGACGGAGGCGCGGCGCGGGGTTACCTCGTTGGCGAGAGGCTCCGGCGGGGCGGCGGGCTTGGCGGCGGGGTGGCGCGGGGTGACGGCGGCGGCGGCAGGCGGCGGCGGCGCGAGCGGCGGCGGCGGGCGCTGGCTGCTGCTGCTGCTGCTGCGGGTGGCGGCGGTGGCTGGTGTGGGGAGGAGAGGAGAGGGGGGTATATAAAGAGGGCGGGATGACTTTGGGGAGGGGGCAAGGCAAAGGGGAGGCGGCGGCGGCACAGAGTCCGATCCGGACTCGGCGGCGGCGGCGGCTGGCGCTGCGCGCGAGGCGGGCGGGCGGCTGGGCCGGCTGGGCCGGCCGGGCCTTTGGCCCAGGCGGGGTGCTGTGAATTTTTTTTAAATAGATACGCACGCAGAAAAATTATATAAAAGAAAATCTAATCGAACTCCAAAAATCCCGAAGTTAATTTTTTCCCGACTCCTAAAAATGAGTCGAACAAAATGAACTTTTACTCGGGGCCTAAATGCAATATTTTAAAAACACGCATTTTTCCCTAATGCAAATAAAATGCAAATAAACTCCGGAAAAGTCCAAAATTTGATTTATTTATTAAATTTTTATTTTTCCTAAAATTGGGAAAGTCATATTATTCCCTTCTCATATTGTTGTTATTGGAAAAATAATTGAAGGTGAAATAAATAAATTCAAATGATCCTTTTTTTTCAAAATTTGAGAAAACTCAAATATGAAAATAACGAAATCTCCAACTCTCTCCGAGGGTCCTTGAGTTGCGTGAAATTTCTCGGATCAGCCAAAATGCAAGAAAATATGATATGCATGATGATCTAATGTATAACATTCCAAATTGAAAATTTTGGGATGTTATAATGACGGTGACAGTTGGCCAGTCAGAGACCGGACCGCCCGTCCCGGTGCGGGCGAGTAGCGGACCGGTCGCAGAAAGGACCCGGGGCGCTGCTTGTGAACACCAACACCATCCCAGCAGCCGGAGTTTGGGAGGCGGCGATGTTCGTGTGGCTGGTAACGGGCCACACGACGCCAAATCCAAAGGCGGAGCCAGGCTCTCCGCGGGTGGAGCGGGGACTTCCAAGGTCATCGCCGCCCCGCCCGAAGGCGACGCAAGGGCCTCCAAGACTCCCACGCCGGCGCCAACAGCGCGCTCCTCTCAGGCAGCGCGCGACGAACGACGTAACCACACCGAAGATCCCGGGCGTCGCCGCGGGAAGAGCCCCGAACGCCCGCTCGCCGAGGCGCTGGTGAAAGCGGCGTGCGACCGCGGGGTCATGATAGAGCTCCTTCTGACATGGTCAGAAGTCGAAGTGCATCGCGATCCGTGCAGGTTTCGCTGCCATCGACACCAGCAGAGGCCCTGGCGCGCGCAGTTGCTCCTCGACTTTCCTCCCACTACGGGGAAACTCGACGAATGGAGAGCCACTATCCGAAGCCTTGTTGCGGTGGCCAACAAAGACGAACCAAGTCCGATGGAGCCCCCGGGTCGATGCTCCGATGGAGTCCCACGCACCAGTGGCAGGAAAGCTAGCGGCACCGCGGCCACGGTGCATTCGCCTCCTCCTCGCCCGGTACCATGGACGCCAGCCCATCGCGACGTTACGGGCGACGAAATCTCCATAGCGTCGTCTGACCCGCGGACCCACTGTGACCAGCGCCAAGTTCTTCGAGAACGAGCCCATGAAGGCGCTCGAACCACTATCGAGCGCCGGCGCGGGGTGCGCCACCACTCAGACAAGCGAGCAGGGCCTGCTGCGAACCACCCAGCACCGGAGAGTCCTGGAGGCCTACCTTACGAGGTAGGCTATCCGGCTTTACCCGTGAGCTGCGGCAGTTCCGGTGGCCCACTCACCGCACCTTCAAACTTGACGTTGGCGAAAAGTACAGCGGCAAAGACCCACCCGTCCGAGTTCCTCAGCATCTACACCATCGAGATGCAGGCTGCCGGAGCCTGCGATGATAAGGTGCTTGCGAATTACTTCCCGTTAGCTCTTAAACCCAACGCCATGTCATGGTTGATGCACTTGCCAGTAGACTCTATTTCCTCCAGGTCGGATTTGTGCCATGAGTTTCTGGGCGCCTTTACTGGAGGTCACCAAGCCCATGGCCAGGCAAGCAACCTACACGTCATTCCCCAGAAGGGAGGCGAGAGTCTGCACAAGTATATACAGAGGTTCAGCCGGATACAGTACAATATCCCTGATGTTCACCCTGCCGCCATCATCAGCGCGTTCCATCAGAACGTGCGTAACCGCAAGACGCGCGAAGAGCTGGCAATGAACAAGGTGAAAGATGTGGAAGAAATCTATGTTCTTGCTGACAGATGTGCCCGAGCTGAAGAGGGAAGGAAGTACCCTGGCGAAGATGTCAGCGTGGAAACGGACTCTTCAGATGAGGATACTGCCGCCCCAGCGAAGAAAGGCCGGCGCCGCAACAGGAAGCGCAAGGTAAAGCCGTGCTTGCCGTCGAGGGATCTGATGACACTGGCTCCGCCAAGAAAACCAAGGAAGATGACCCCAGCAAGGAAATTGCCGGATGTGTCGCTTGCCGGGCCTTGGCGGCTGCCGGGAAGCCAGGAAACTCCGACTAGCAATACTGCAAGATCCATCGCACCAAAGGCCATGATCTCCAGAACTGTCGACAGGTTGAGCTCCTTGCTGAGAAGCAGAGGGCTGAATGTGAGAGGAGGGACAAAGAGAAGTGCCAGGACGGTGCTGAGGGGTCTGGCAAGAAGCGTGATGGCCAGGCTGGCCGTCGCGGCAAGGATAAACACCAGGAGAGGCCGGCCCGGGGCCACGACAGAAATCCAGAAGACGACGATCACGAAGAGGACGACGAGTCCGGCGACCAAGAGTTTCAGAAAGCTACAGAGGCCATGTGCGTCGATGGCGGCGCCTCGCTGCATACTTCTCACCGCCGACTTAAACAGTGGGCATGTGAGATTATAGAGGCAGAGCCGTCGTTTGATGCCCAAAGGCCGCTGAAGTGGTCCAGCACACCTATCATTTTTGACACTGAGGATCACCCTGATCGCACTACTGCGGTCGGGTGCTTGCCATTGTTGGTTTCACCAACAATACGCAACCTCAAGGTGACAAAGATGCTAGTCGATGGCAGGGACGGTCTGAACTTAATCTCGCCTGCCGTGATCGAGAAATTGCAGATTCCTGATGGAGACCTCGAAGAAACGGGCACGTTTCAGGGGGTCAACCCGGGAAGAAGTCAACCAATGGGGAAGGTCACGCTGCCCGTGACTTTTGGTAGTGATCTGAACTATAGGACAGAAAGGGTTGTGTTCGACGTTGCCAAGATCCCCTTGCCTTACAACGGGATCCTTGGCCGCCCAGCGCTGGCCAAGTCCATGGCGGCGTCGCATTACGCCTACAACACCTTGAAGATGCCAGGACATGTGGCGATCATCACCATCCCCTCCGACAAGAAGGATGCGCTAATTTGTGCTGACCAACTCTACCAACAAGCAGTTGCAGCAGCCGCCACTGCTAAGGCGCTTGCTCCTGCCACTGGAGCCCCGGGAAGACAAAAGAAGAAGACCGGTGAGACCTCAGGCACCCACTCCGGCAAGCGCACCTCTTCGGAGTGTAGCACTCCCATCGAGGACGTGCCAGAGAGCTCCGCCGACAGAAACAAGAAGTCCAGGGCCACACCGCCGGGAACCAAGAAGGTTTCTGTCAAGGAGGACGGCACAGGAGGAGCTTTTACTATAAGCTCCACCCTTGACGACAAATAGGAAGACGCGCTCGTCACCTTCTTGCGGGCAAATGTCGATGTGTTTGCATGGCAAGCATCCGACATCCCCGGCGTTCCCAGGGAGGTGATTGAGCACCACCTTGCTGTCTGTCCTCATGCGCGGCCCGTCAAGCAGAAGGTCAGGAAGCAAGCTTTGGAACGACAAGAGTTCATCATAGAGGAGATCCGGAAACTGGAAGCAGCGGGTTTGGTAAGAGGAGTGCTCCATCCAACGTGGTTGGCCAATCCGGTGGTAGTGCGCAAGGCAAATGGGAAGTGGAGGTTGTGTATTGATTACACAGATATCAATAAGGCTTATCCCAAAGACCCTTTCCCGTTGTTGCGCATCAACCAGATTGTTGACTCCGCCGCTGGTTGTGATCTTTTGTCATTCCTCGATGCCTACTCCGGCTACCACTAGATCTTCATGAGAAGGGAAGACGAAGAGAAAACGGAACTCATCACCCCATGTGGTACGTATTGTTTTATACTGATGCCTTTCGGGTTGAAGAGTGCTGGTTCAACATTTGCAAGGGCGGTCCAGATTGATTTTGAACCCCAGCTCCATAGAAATATGGAAGCTTATATGGATGATATAGTGGTCAAAACCAAGGACAGGGCAACCCTCGTATCGGATTTACAAGAGACATTTGCAAACCTACGCAAGATCAATCTCAAGCTGAACCCTGAGAAGTGCGTCTTCGGTGTCCTGTCCGGCAAGCTTCTCGGGTTCTTTGTGTCACAGCGTGGGATAGAGGCCAATCCGGACAAGATCAAAGCTATATAGCAGATTGAAGCGCCCAAGCGAGTCAAGGATGTGCGTCGGCTTGCTGGTTGCATTGCTGCCATGAGCAGGTTCATTTCCAAGTCCGCCGAGCGCGCCCTTCCCTTTTTCAAGATTTTGAAAAAGGCGGGACCGATGGAGTGGAAGCCAGAAGCCGAAGCAGCATTGCAAGATCTGAAGAGGTACCTCTCTTCTGCACCAACACTAGTCGCGCCTAGGCCACAGGAACCGTTGCTGCTATACTTGGCGGCAACGAACCAGGTGGTCAGCGCCGCACTAGTGGCACAGAGAGAGATTAATGATTTGGTAATAGCAGCGATGGAGCCCGATGCCGCCGATGCAGAGACGACACGGCCAGTTGGAGTGCCGCCGAAGAAGAAAATGATGCAGCACCCAGTCTACTTTGTTAGTTCCCTCCTGCAGGGGGCTAGATCAAGGTACTCCGGTGTGCAGAAGCTGCTCTTCGGCCTTCTTATGGCCTCGAGGAAGCTGCGTCACTACTTCCAGGCGCACGAAATCACTGTCATCACTCGCCTCCCTCTGCAACGGATATTGCACAATCCGGACGCAACGGGAAGGATCGTAGAGTGGGCAATAGAACTGTCCAGCTTTGGCCTCAGGTTTGAGAGTACCTCAACAATTCAAAGCCGAGTCCTGGCGGAGTTGGTTGCGGAATGGACCGCGACGCCTGACGAAGAAGCCCAAGAGACTGCTCTCCCCGGCAAGGAGGCAAGTTGCAACTGGATCATGTACTTCGATGGAGCTTTCTCCTTACAGGGCGCCGGGGCTGGCGTACTGCTTGTCGCGCCCACCGGAGAGCACCTCAAGTACGTGATCCAGATGCACTTCCCCAGGGAGGTGTCAACAAACAATACGGCTGAGTACGAAGGACTGCTTGCCGGTCTTAGGATCGCGGCGGACCTCGGAATCAAGAAACTCGTCGTCAGTGGCGACTCGCAACTTGTCGTCAAGCAAGACAACAAGGATTACCAGAGCCCGTTGATGAAGGCCTACGTCGATGAAGTGAGAAAGCTGGAAGAGCGTTCTGACGGTATACAGGCAGAATACGTTCCTCGAGCAGAGAACGACATCGCCGATTACCTGTCAAAGCGCGCTGCCCTCAAGCTACCTGTGGAACCAGGTACCTTTGTGCTTCAGCTAACTCAGCCATCCGTTGGTCCATCAATAGAGCAAAACAAGAGGAGGAAATCAGGAACCGGCAAGTACTTCCCCGCCGAGCTCCCCGGAGCCGCCGGAAAGGATGTTGCCGGGGACACTGAGGCCGCCACGGGACGGCTAGCTCCGGTGGAGCGTCAAGCTCTTGCCGTCGAGACAGCCACTCCTATAGCGGAGGAAATGCCTTTAGTCCTCGCCATCGAGCCCCAGGCTCCAGAGTGGGCACAACATACCGTCTGATTCCTCCAAACTGGGGAACTTCCTGAGGAGCAGGAAGAAGCGGAAAAAGTAGCCCGTTGATCTGCTATGTACCAGTTCGTCGATGACGTCCTGTACAGAAAGAGATCGAACGACGTGAAATTGAAGTGTATCCCTCGAGAGCAAGGACTGGGGCTGTTGGCAGAGATACATCGAGGCATATGTGGATCCCACATAGGGTCAAGAGCCCTTGCCGGCAAGGCATTTCGGCAAGGCTTCTTCTGGCCCACCGCCCTCCAGGATGCGACGACACTAGTCACCAGGTGTGAAGCGTGTTAGTTCCATTCAAAGAAGCTTCATCAGCGAACTCAAGCCCTTCAAACCATTCCTCTCTCCTGGACTTTCTCGGTCTGGGGGCTCGACATACTGGGCTCTTTCCCCTGTGTTGTCGGGGGCTTTGAGTACTTGTATGTTGCAATCGACAAGTTCACAAAGTGGTCGGAGGTGGAGGCAGTGAGGAAGGTCACAGCTCAGTCAGCCGTCAACTTCTTGAAGGGACTAGTGTGCCGTTTTGGCGTACCCAACAGGGTTATCACCGACAACGGCACACAGTTCACAAGCCGCACCTTCATGCAATATACTCAAGACCTCGGCTGCAAAGTCTGTTTCGCTTCCGTTGCACACCCACGAAGCAATGGTCAAACTGAGAGGGCAAATGCTGAAGTACAGCGGGGCTTAAGGACAAAGACCTTTGACAGCCTGCACAAGAGTGGAAGGCACTGGATTGATGAGTTGCCAACGGCTCTTTGGTCGATCAGAACGACACCAAATCGAGCCACCGGCCAGACACCCTTTGCCCTAGTATACGGGGCAGAAGTAGTTCTCCCCACTGAACTCATATACGGGTCACCTTGAGTGCTCTCTTATGATGAACTTGAGCAAGAGCAACTGCGGCAAGATGGCGCAACGCTCCTTGAGGAAGATCGTCTTCGAGCGGCTATGAGAGCAGCGCGCTACCAGCAAGCCTTGCGCCGCTATCATAGCCGCAAGGTTCATGCCCGAAGCCTTGAGGAAGGCGACCTTGTCCTTCGGCGCGTTCAATCGGCCAAGAATTCCAACAAGTTGACACCAAAGTGGGAAGGCCCTTATCGGGTAATACGAGCCACTAGGCCCGGTGCAGTCCGCCTGGAGACCGAAGATGTCGTTCCGGTGAGTAACTCCTGGAACATTGAGCATCTTCGCAAGTTTTACCCGTGAGGCGCGGCTTGCCGGGCCCCCCGGCAAGCCACCTTTTGTACAAGCCTTGCGGATGGTGCATGTAACCCTTTGTACAAAGCCAGGCGTAGACCCTGAGCATAAATAAACGAAGCACTGACGCCCTAAGTAATAGCATGCATGCTAGGTCCAGTCTCGTCCTTGGTTAGGGTCGATAGTGCTTAGCGGCGACTATCCCCTAGCTTAGAGGTCGAGTGCGCGTCTCTTTGTCTTTCTCTTTGTCTTCTTTGGTTCGTAGGGCACACAGATATCCTTGCCAAACCACTTGAAAAGCTCAAGGGAACGGACCGGCATCTAGGCCCCGGCAAGCCAGTATTGACGGGGGCTGCAAGAGCAAAGATTCACCCACGGCGAACCAGGGTTGCCGGGGACTACAGCTTCAGATAAGTTCTTCATCCCTTATCATGCATTCCCTTATGGACTAAGGTATGTGAAACCTTGTTTTCCCTAAAGCTACCGTGCTCCCCTAACTCTAGGTCCTAGGGCTCGTTCCTGGGGCCAAGTTTGGTTGTAGTCGCGGTAGCAAAAGGACGAAACGAGGAGCCTCAACCCGCCTCATCCCTGCCTCCGCCAAGAGCGTGAGAAAGGTCGAGCAAAGTGGGAAGACGGCAAGGCCTGCTGCCGGGCGAGGAAATGTTTATCTTGGAGATATCAAGGATTTACTCCTAGACGTGGGTTCCGCCCGCAAACAAATGACCCGACAAGCATCCATTTTTCATTAAAAACATTCCACTCAGGTACAGTCCATAGGGAATGAAAAACATGAATAATGGGATTACAAGTTTTAAATTCAACAAAGGGCCGAAGGCTTACAAACTAAAAAGAGATAAGGTGCCCGTAATCCCTTTCTTGTCCCTCTCCTCGGGAGGCAGATCAAGGAGGCGGAAAGGACAAAAGGAGCGCCTAGGCGAGCTACGGGTGGCAGAAGACACCAACAGAACATCTCGGTGGCTGTCCAAAGGCTGGATGATGATGGTGGCGCCGGAAGCAGAGCTCGAAGACGAGTCGGCAGGACGTCAGCACGCGTCGAAGGCGTCAGTGCCCGCGTAGTTCGATCTGACGGCCTTGCCGCCCGCCTTCTTCCTCCTCCGCAGCCTCCCAACGCCAGCCGCCCAAGGAAACGACCCCGAGAAGTTCAAGGAGCCGGCGACACGGATGATGGGGTCGCCGGTGCCGCACGGAGCGGCGCCCGATGCCTAGTCGAACCCGTCATCCTGCCGCCTACCACCCTCGTCGTCGCTGCCGCTGTCCTCCTCGTCACTCCCGCCCGAGGAGGAGTCTTCACTATTAGAAGAGCTCTCCACGTAGCACTTTGCACGGGTCCCGAAGAGCCCGAAGACCTTGACGGAGAGAAGGCCACCCTCCAACAGCTTAAAATGGAGAGCGAGCCCCTCCGTCAAGCGATGGATATGAGCAAACGTCTTCCATCCCCGACGAAGATACATCACATGAGGGGCGGGGAAGTCAACGCGGACCCGCGTGCCAGTGATCCCGCAGCCCCTCATGTGCAGCTGCAATGACTCCGGCGGATCCAGCTCCATCTCCCGCGCAAATGGAGTCGGGAGACGAAGGCGACGGCGCGGCAGCTAGCGCAGCCTGACGAAGAACTCACAAGGGTCGTCCCCAACGTGGCCCTCCACTGGAGGAGGAGCTGCTGGCAGAGGCGAGGCCGGCGCGCCGCCCCGTCCTCCTTTCCCCCGAGCGCCCCGGCCTCGCCCACAGCCTCGCCCCCTCCCCCTTCCCCTCACGGCTGGCTCTGCCACTGCGGGCGCAGGAGAGGGAGGGGCGCGTTGTCGAGCGGCGACCCTCGCCGCCACCGTCGAAGGACCGGGATTCCCTCTCTCCATGACAAATGGAAGGGAGGAGCGAAGGCTGAAGGAAGAAGAAGATGAGAGAATGCGGGATGCCATCCCCCCTCCCGCTCTTTATAAAGGAGCGGGGTTGGAGCTCGGCCGCCCCGCTCGACCAATCAAGACGCAGAAGGCGCAGGGAACCGGGGCCGACCCGCTGCCCGAACCAGCGACGACCCGGTTTCCCGCCTCCGCCGTTCGCCACCCCAAGCGCATGGGATACACGTGGCGGACGTGTAGAGCCGAGGGGGCGGGTGAGATGACCTCTCCCCACTCCGTGATCGTGGGGAGTGGAGGCCTTGAAGACCGCGCCTCGGCCCCATTCAATAAATGGGCCGCGCCTCCGTGCCTCCCTCCGTTTATGGGCCGCGGGCACCACCACGCCAAGCAAGGCAAGGGAGGTGAGCCAAGGTAAGGCCAAAACCAAAGAGAACTGGAGCAACGCCAAGGCCAAGACCACGAAGAGCAAAGGGGATGAAGCGGACTCCCCCGGCAAGATCCTTGCCGGGAGGCAGTTTTAGCAAACCCGGCAAGACCCCTGCCGCGGCAATTCACCCCGCGCCTACGGAGCGAGTCACCCTTGAGTCCACTGCCCCCATGGGGCAAGGATTCGGGAGACATCCCCGTGGTGGCATGCAGATCTTTGTGAAGACATTCAAGATCAGGCACGCACTATGGAAGATGACAAACCTTGGTGGGATCCCAGGCAAGGAGGACCACAAGGCCCCCGGCAAGCGCCTTGCCGGGGATGACAGCAGGCGCCTCGGCAAGACCCTTGCCGGGGCCCCGGCAAGACCGTTGCCGAGGACACCCACAGGGCCACCATCAGGCCCGCGGCGATTAAACCCCCACCGCCATGCGCATGTAGCTGCCGACCCAACCAACAGGGCAGGCACCTGCGTGGCGGCATGCAGATCTTCGTGGAGACCCACCACTGCGCCACCTCAGCTGCCTGCCTACCTACATGGCATCTCAGGCATCGCTGGCCAGGGCGCATGTCGACACACGAAGGAGCGGCGATGGACAAGGCAGGTCTCTCCCCCGTCCCTGATAAAGCAAGCACACCTAAGCAAGACGCATTAAATGCGCCTTATCATGTAATGCGAGGGATGACCTCGCATCACTGTACCCTTTCCACCTCCTGTGTGCCACTGTGGCAACCCCTTTTTCTATAAAAGGAGGCCCGAGGCGACCAGGAGAAGGATTCAGCCTTTTGGAGCTCCTCACGCCCCATAGCTAGCTCAAGAACACAGATATACAATCCACCAAAGCAGGAGTAGGATTTTACGCATCCTTGCGGCCTGAACCAGGGTAAACAAACCGTGTGCTATCTGTTTGATCAGCTCTTCTCACGACCCCGCGCCCCGCCAACCGTAGTAGGGATTCTTGTGATCCCATAGGTGTCGTTCCCACCGACACAAGGATATCCATAGACATAGAGTGACTTGCACATATGATGATGTCCATGAAAGCATTAGGTTACCTTGTCCCTTGTCTTACCAACAAGAGGGTTTGTGACTCCATGAACTAGTGCAAAATATGAAAGTTGATTGCACAAGTCCTCGCCAAAATGAATATGAGTGAAGTATGTTGGCGGAGCCACCCTCAAGAACACTCTAGTTCATCTTTGGGATCCACATCAACTTGATGGGAATCCTTGGAGTTGTAGTCGAACTTGATGATGTTGGGGTTGACGTAGTCTTGGGAACTCACTTGACCATGGCCTTAGGAGCTTATTCAAATGAGTCTATCTCTTCTTGAAGCTTATCCTTGCCTTTAGCTTGTGTTCTTATGGTGGAATATCATCATGAGCTTGTGTTCCCTTGAAAGAAGTGGGGTCATACTTCTCTTGTTGAGGAACAAACTTCGTCTTGGGGTATTGATCTTCTTCCCACTCAACTCCATTGGCATTGAACTTTCATTCAAAACCAACACCTTGATTCTTCCAGTGCCTTCCTTGCTTGCATACAATTTCCTCAAATCGCTTACTCCCAGAAAGGCTCTTGTAAACACCTTTCTCTATAATTCCCTTCAATAAGGTATTTTCTTGCTCAGGTGTAACTTGGCTAAGAGAATCATTAGTGGAATCAAGGGAACTACTAGAAGTAACAATATTTGATTTAACATGGTTATTATTAGTACTAGAGGAAGAATATTTATTTCTCTTGTTGCTAGATTTTACTTGTGGCATATAAGTAGACCACAGGAGACGTTTGGCAAGGTAAGAAGAACTCTTCTTTCGAAGATCATCATTGATAGCTTTTAGAAACTCACGCTCTTGCTCTAAATTTAGCTTCTCAAAGCGTAGCTTCTCATGAGTCTTTAGGAGCTCTCTGTGATCCTCTAGAGTTGTTTCATGAGCTAACTTAAGAGTGTTTAGTTCTTTAGTTAGATGCTCAATCTCCTTCTTATCATTGTCATCTGTTTCATCTTGATTATCATGATTACTAGCAAGTTCATCATAGTTTTCATCACTAGTGTTGTCAACAAGTAAATCATCATCACCTAGCAAATCATCTTCATCACTATTGAAATCAACATACTTGGGATGTGATACCTTAGGGCCTTTAGCCATAGAAGCATCTTCCAATTCCTTGATTTGGTGAGTCAAATATGTTGTAGGAGTTGGATGATACAAGTGCAAGACCGGCAACACCTTCATCTTGCACTAAATAAAAATACACTTCCATGATGATGCGTGTTTGTCACAGTAGGTCACATTTTCTGTCATGCATGTACATCCATGACGATTTTATGACAAAATCAAGATAGTCGTACCTGTGCTATTGTAGAAGTGTTCCATGACAATACCAAAATTATCATCACGGAAGTGTCCACTTCCATGACGATAAATGACACGTCATGGAAGTGCTTTCGTCAAGGGTAATCGACATGCGGCATCCACTGTAATGGGTCATCGTTAAGCTATCGGTTCCGCTTTGGATCCGATAACCCATTAACAGCCCAGAGCAATGGGGATTTTCCATGTGTAAAATCATCATTGGCCGGAGGGAACACGTGTCAGCTCCTCGGTGGGCCAGATGCCGTCCATCCAATGGAGGATACGTGCCTATGATACGTCAACATGTGGCAGGGCCCAACAGAGGCCCATATAGGTTAAAAAGGCCGGCCCCGTCAAAGTCCTGTATAATTTAATCAGGTGCTAGTAGGCCATCCCACTAATTGGCTGCTTAAACCCGGCCCATTTACGGCCCAAAGCCAGATCTGGCCAGTTAATTGTCGCCGAGTATTTGGGCCCAATTAAGGCCCAATGACATTTTGGCCTGTTAGTGGCCCGATGTAGACATGGGCCCATTCTAGCCCGGTGTGCCTTTCGGCCTGGGAATGGCCTGCGCTGCCCATGGGCCAAATATGGTACGAGCAAACATCCGACCCACTAACGGCCTGTGATTAAGGTTGCAACAGTTCATCCCAACGTGACTTTGGGCCTGTTAAAGGCCTATCGTAAAATTTGGCCCATTGATGCCTCTACTAAGCTTTTGGTCTATTAAAGGCCCATGATATCAGTGGGCCAACTAAGGCCCGAGATATGTTTAGGCATGGTAATGGCATGTCATATAATTGGGACAATAATGGCCCGGTCTACATTCAACCTGCTAAAGGACTATGGACGATTATTGAAAATTGAGGCCCAACATGCATTTCGGCCTTGTAAAGGCCCATTGTATGTTCTGGGCCGTAACACGCCACCAGAACATCCAGCCTGTTAACGGCCCGAAGCTGCATGGGCCCAACTAAGCGCTGGGTCCACTAAAGGCCCAACTAAACTTTGGGCCAAATGTAGGCCCGTGTAAGTTGTGGGCCTCGTGCAAAATGTGAAAGCCCCAATGGCCTTTTAGGCCCAAGAAACTTGTGGGCCAGCCCAATTGTGGCCCGCTAAAATGCAGGCATGATAGAGGCGAATGTTTCGGCCTAGTTGACTACATCAGATTTTCGCCGTTTTTTCAGAGAGCGAATGATGGCATATACGGTAAGTAGTAGGAATTAAGAACAAACATACTCTATACAATAAATAAACTATGGCATAGTAACTTAGAATAAACCTACACTATATAAAAAAGGATTTATGGTATATTACATGCATTGGGCATCGAAATTCGCCACCAGTGATCATAAAGCGCAACAAAGAAGCTGATTACAAAAACTAGGCGCTTATACGTCTCCGTCGTATCTACTTTTCCAAACACTTTTGCCCTTGTTTTGGACTCTAACTTGCATGATTTGAATGAAACTAACCCGGATTGACGCTGTTTTCAGCAGAATTGCCATGGTGTTATTTATGTGCAGAAACAAAAGTTCTCGGAATGACCTGAAACTCCACGGAACAACTTTTCAGAAATAATAAAAAATCCTTGCAAAAGATGAAGGCCAGGGGGCCCACCACCTGTCCACGAGGGTGGGGGGCGTGCCCTCCCCCCTAGGGCGCGCCCCCCTACCTCGTGGGCCCCTTGGAGCTCCTCCGACGCCAACTCCAACTCTATATATTTGCTTTCGGAGAGAAAAAAATCAAGGAGAAGAAATCATCGCGTTTTATGATATGGAGCCGCTGCCAAGCCCTAAAACCTCTCGGGAGGGATGATCTGGAGTCCGTTCGGGGCTCCGAAGAGGGGGGTTTCATCGCCGTCGTCATCATCAACCATCCTCCATCACCAATTTCATGATGCTTACCGCCGTGCGTGAGTAATTCCATCATAGACTTGCTGGACGGTGATGGGTTGGATGAGATCTATCATGTAATCGAGCTAGTTTTGTTAGGGTTTGATCCCTAGTATCCATTATGTTCTGAGATTGTTGTTGCTATGACTTTGCTATGCTTAATGCTTGTCACTAGGGCTCGAGTGCCATGATTTCATATCTGAACCTATCATGTTTTCATGAATATATGTGTGTTCTTGATCCTATCTTGCAAGTCTATAGTCACCTACTATGTGTTATGATGCGGCAACCCCGAAGTGACAATAATCGGGACCACTCCCGGTGATGACCATAGTTTGAGGAGCTCATGTATTGACTATGTGCTAATGCTTTGTTCCGGTTCTCTATTAAAAGAAGGCCATAATATCCCTTAGTTTCCATTAGGACCACGCTGCCACGGGAGGGTAGGACAAAAGATGTCATGCAAGTTCTTTTCCATAAGCACGTATGACTATATTCGGAATACATGCCTACATTACATTGATGAATTGGATCTAGTTCTGTGTCACCCTATGTTATGATTGTTACATGATGAACCGCATCCGGCATAATTATCCATCACCGATCCAATGCCTACGAGCTTTCCATATATTGGTTCTCGCTTATTTACTTTCCCGTTGCTACTGTTACAATCACTACGAAACACCTAAAATATTACTTTTGCTTCCGTTACTTTTGTTACCGTTACCACTACTATCATATTACTTTGCTACTAAACACTATGTTGCAGATACTAAGTTATCCAGGTGTGGTTGAATTGACAACTCAACTGCTAATACTTGAGAATATTCTTTGGCTCCCCTTGTGTCGAATCAATAAATTTGGGTTGAATACTCTACCCTCGAAAACTGTTGCGATCCCCTATACTTGTTGGTTATCAAGACTATTTTCTGGCGCCGTTGTCGGGGAGCATATATCTATTCTTTGAGTCGCTTGGGATTTATATCTGCATGTCACTATGAAGATCTTGAAATACTCTAATACAACGATTTATCCCTCAACTACGAGGGGAGGTAAGGAACTGCCATCTATCTCTGCACTTGATTCACCTTCTGTTTTGAGTAAGCTTGCGACACCTAAACCTGCTTCTGCTATTCTTTCTGATATGTCGCATGTTATTGATGATGCCACTTCTGCTATCCATGATACTTATGATGAAACTACTTCTATGCTTGATACTACTGTGCCCCTTAGTGAATTTCTTGATGAACAAATTGCTAGGGCTAGAGAGAAAGAAATTATTGAAACTGATTATATTGATGAAGTGATGATGAAGATATGCCTGTTATTCCTGAGGGTTATGTTTTTGATATGGAAGCTTTTGCAGCTATTTTAGCTTGCAAAGATAGATATGAGCTCAAGATGTTATTAGTTAAATGGAATAAGCAATCTCTTAAAGATAGAATGAAACCTGACCCTGCTTTTGCTACTTCACCTATCTGTGTTGCCGATAAGGATTATGAATTCTCTGGTGATCCTGATATAATTACTTTGGTTGAATCTGATCCTTTTCATGGCTATGAATCTGAAACTGTTGTGGCACATCTTACTAAATTAAATGATATAGCCACCCTGTTCACTAATGATGAGAGATCTCGCTACTTTTATATCCTTTAAATATTTCCGTTCTCATTAAAGGGTGATGCTAAGATATGGTTTAATTCTCTTGATCCTGGTTGTGTGCGTAGTCCCCAGGATATGATTTATTACTTCTCTGCTAAATATTTCCTTGCTCATAAGAAACAAGCTGCTTTGAGGGAAATATACAACTTTGTGCAAATTGAAGAAGAGAGTCTCCCACAAGCTTGGGGGAGGCTTCTCAAGTTACTTAATGCTTTGCCTGATCATCCTCTTAAGAAACCTGAAATACTTGATATCTTTTATAATGGACTAACCGATGCTTCCAGAGATTACCTGGATAGTTGTGCTAGTTTTGTTTTCAGGGAAAGAACTCCGGATGAAGCTGAAATTCTATTGAATAACATGTTGACAAATGAAAATAATTGGACACTTTCTGAGCTAGCTCCAGAGCCAATTCCTGATCCTATTCCTAAACCAACTCCGAAGAAGATAGGTGTTCTATTTCTCAGTCCTGAAGATATGCAAGAGGCAAAGAAATCTATGAAAGAAAAAGGTATTAAAGCTGAAGATGTTAAGAATTTACCTCCTATTGAAGAAATACATGGTCTTAATCTACCGCCTGTTGAAGAAACATATGATCGTAATCCTTTTACCTATTGAAGAACCTCATGGTCTTGATAACCCGACACAGGTAGTAAAGGTAAATTCTCTCTATAGATTTGATGAAGGTGATATTCCTCACTATAAGTCTGCTAGACAATGCTTTGATGAGTTTGATAATTTTATTGTCAAACAAGAAAACTTCAATGCTTATTTTGGTAGACAATTGAAATACAATTCTGATATGATTAAACACTTGGGTGATTATATGGCTAATGTTAGAGGTGAACTTAAACTCGTTAGCAAGCATGCTTCTATGGTTACCACTCAAGTAGAACAAGTACTTAAGGCTCAAAATGATTTGCTCAATGAAATGATTAGTAAGAAAAATGATTATGTTGTTAGAGTGGCTACTAGAACTGGTAGAATGACTCAGGAACCTTTGTATCCTGAAGGCCACCATAAGAGAACTGAGCAAGATTCTCAGAGAAATAATATTGATGCACCTAGTTCTTCTAAAAGGAAGAAAAATAAAAATGATAGGACTTTGCAAACTTCTAGTGAACCTATTGCTGAACCACCTGAGAATCCCAATGATATCTCTATGTCTGATCCTGAAACACAATCTGGTAATGAACATGAACCTAATGAAAGTGCTAATGATGATGTTCATGATGATGCTCAACCTAGTAATGATAATGATGTAGAAGTAGAACCTGTTGTTGATCTTGATAACCCACAATCAAAGAATCAACGCTATGATAAGAGAGACTTTGTTGCTAGGAAACATGGTAAAGAACCATGGGTTCAGAAACCCATGCCTTTTCCTCCCAGACCATCCAAGAAAAAGGATGATGAGGATTTTGAGCGCTTTGCTGAAATGATTAGACCTATCTTTTTGAGTATGCGATTGACTGATATGCTCAAAATGAATCCTTATGCTAAGTATATGAAAGATATTGTCACTAATAAAAGAAAGATACCGGAAGCTGAAATTTCCACCATGCTTGCTAATTATACTTTTAAGGGTGGAATACCAAAGAAACTTGGAGATCCAGGAGTACCCACTATACCATGCTCCATTAAAAAAAATTATGTTAAAACTGCTTTATGTGATCTTGGAGCTGGTGTTAGTGTTATGCCCCTCTCTTTAAATCGTAGACTTGATTTGAATAAGTTGACACCTACTGAAATATTTTTGCAAATGGCTGATAAATCCATTGCTATACCTGTTGGTATTTGTGAGGATGTGCCTGTTGTGGTTGCAAACGTTACTATTTTAACGAACTTTGTTATTCTTGATATTCCCGAGGACGATAGTATGTCTATTATTCTTGGAAGACCCTTTTTGAATACTACAGGTGCTGCTATTGATTGCAACAAAGGCAATGTCACTTTTCATGTTAATGGTAATGAGCATACGGTACACTTTCCGAGGAAACAACCTCAAGTTCATAGTATCAACTCTATTGGAAAAATACCATCGATTATATTTGGAGGTTTTGAATTTCGTCTTCCTACTGTCAAGAAGAAATATGATATTCTTATTATTGGGGATGTGCATATCCTCGTTGAGGTAACATAGTGTTATTCAAAATTTCTCCGGTTCCGTGTTATTCGGAATGAGTTTGTTAACAAGACTTGATCAACCTTGTTAGTGGATTCCTTTTGATGAGCATGAGATGGATGAAACTAGAAGGCACAACCTTCTGTACCCTCTTTCTATTTTCTGTTATTTAGTTGAAATAAAGTAAAAATAGTATTTTTCTGTCTGTTTCCTGATTTAACTGTGCAATATAAAAATATCCTGAAAATAAAAGTTCTCTAAATGCCCAGAAAATGAAATATGATTTTTTCTAGATTATTTGAGGATTTATGGAACTGAGAACACAGCAGGGGGTCAACCACCTAGCCACGAGGGTGGTGGGCGCGCCCTACCTCCCAGGGTGCGCCCCCTGCCTAGTGGGCCCACGGTGGCCCTCCTCCACTTATTCCTGCACCCATATAGTTCTTCTTCCTCCCACAAACACCGATATCCACCTCAAGCACGAGTTCTAGCTCACTTTGCTGCGATTTTCGATCTCCTTGCTCAAAGCACCTCTCAGAAAATTGCTTGGGGAGATTGTTCCTTGGTGTGTGACTCCTCCATTGGTCCAATTAGTTTTTGCTCTAGTGCTTTACTCATTGCAAATTTGTGCTGCCTAGGTGACCATGTTCTTGAGCTTACATGTCAAATTTATATGGTTCCAAGTAGTTCAAATGCATAATATATCCTCTAGGCACTTGTAGGAGTAGTTGCTATCAATTTTATTTAGTTTGGTTCACTTTTGTTTGAAGTTACTAAAAATTTCGGAATATTTCAGAAAATAATGAAGAGATTTTTGAGGGGTTCATCGAGCCGAAGCTCGAAGGAAAAGCAAAATGAAGAAGCACAGAGGCCCAAATTTAATTTGCCTCGTACTGCGGAGGTCCGGCCGTGTGAATGGCCTTTCGATGATTTCTTGAGAGCAGCCGGGATTTATGATGATTTCTATTCATTGGCTGAAAATTCTGGCCTCACCGACTTCCTCCGCGACCAACGTCATCAGTATCTCTTAGTCACTAATACTTTTGTGCAAAACTTCTACTATTTTCCTAAGGAATCACCTCCTTCAGTAGAGTTTCATTTATATGATGTTGTTAAGAAGATGCCATTAGCTGAATTTTGCAAGGTTTGCAAAATACCCTTTGAGGGTACCTTAGATTAACCACACCGTAAAGATGTGGAAGAATTTATTGACACCATCACTGTGGGGGAAACCAGGAAGGTTTCCGATGCAAGAATCACTAGCATACATTTTCCTGTTTTACGCTACTTTGCCATATTTGCTAGTCGTTGCTTGATTGGTCGCGGAAACTGTGGAAACCTTAGTGTTCTTGATATTATCATTTTTTCCATGGTTTATTCCGCGATAACACTATTAGTATGGGCGGAATTATTGATAAACAGTTAAGTCTGAACTGTACTAAGGGCCCCATCTTTGCAGATATTTATGCTTTACGCCTAGCTGCACATTTTAACATACCTATTAGGCTCTATGAGAAAGAAGAAAAATTGCTGCCTAGTGCTTATTTAAATTATAAGAGTATGTTAGCGCATGATTTTATTGTTAAGAATAGGGAAGGGGAGCTTAAATATAAATTGTACTTTAATAAACATCACCCTAAGACTATTACCTTGCCTGCTTCTTCCTTGTTTAATTTATCTAAAGGTCTGTATCTCGTTTCGTGGGCGGCCGTTCAAGCCTACCGGATCCCTACACCAGCCCCGGAGCCAAAACCACAATATGAGCCTCCACGACAGTCTGATTATTCTTGGGATCCGGAGATGGCTGCCAGCCAATGGCAGTCAGAGTCTTCTTCATCACAGTACGACCCCAGCTACAACTACGGGTATCCGCCAGGCCATCCTTGGCAATTAACCAACTTAGGTCAAAAACCTAAGCTTGGGGGAGTACGTATTTCCCACCGACATTACATTTATGTTTACGCACACTCATTGCTAGATGTCTGTGCTCATACTTTTTCACTGTAATATCCATGCTAGTTTATTTTATTTTTCTTGCTTTCTTCTTGTGTGTTTGATAAACCTTAAGAAAAACAAAAAATTAGTAGTAGTATACTTTTCTTGCTGTAGTAGTAATAATTAAAAGAAAACCCAAAAATATTTCCCGTTCTTCTTTTGTTTATTGGGAGCTTTCCCGTGTAAATAGATTTTATTTCTTTTCTTTTCTTTGGGGGTCGATAGGAGAAGACCATGATTAAATTGTTGAAGTGGCTCTTATATGCATTATTGTTGATTTAACCAAGAGCCCATACTGCCTTGTCTTCTCATGTTATTGAATGCTCGTAGATTCCAGCTTAGTCCAATGCACGTGCACTCTTATTATTATTCACATCATTCGGTCGTGCAAGTGAAAGGCAATTATGATGATATATGATGGACTGATTGAGATGAGAAAGAATGGTATGAACTGGACCTCTCTTGTTTTTGTAAATATGGTGAGTTCATCGTTCTTGATTCAGCTTATTATGAATAAACATGTTTGTAATGACAATTAGAGATCATAGTTGCTTATGCCATGCTTGATTAGCTATAAGTTATAATGGTTTACCTTGCGTTCCAACATGTTATTAAAATGGTTGTGATGTGGTATGATGGGGTGGTATCCGCCTTTGAATGATTTAAGTGACTGGACTTGGTACATGTTCACGCATGTAGTTGAAACAAAATCAACATAGCCTTCACGATATTTATGTTCATGGTGGATTATATCCTACTCATGCTTGCATCCAATGTTTATAAATTTTAATGAATGTTCATGACTGTTGTCGCTCTCTAGTTGGTCGCTTCCCACTCTTTTGCTAGCCTACACTTGTACTAAGCGGGAATACTGCTTGTGCATCCAATCCCTTAAACCACAATGTTATTCCATATGACTCCACTACACTTTCCTATATGCGGTTTCTACCTGCCATCCCAAGTAAATTTGTATGTGCCAAACTCTAAACCTTCAAATAAACATTCTGTTTTGTATGCTCGAATAGCTCGTGTATCAACTGGGGCTGCCCTTATCTTCCATGTTAGGCGGGTTATTCTCAAGAGGAGTGGACTCCGCTCCTCATTCACGAGAAAATGGCTGGTCTCTAGGATGCCCAGTCCCATGCTTTATGCAAACTAAATCAAAATTAATTGCAAACAAAACTCCCCCTGGGACTATTGCTAGTTGGAGACACTCGTTGTTTCGAGCAAGTCATGGATTGATGCTTGTTGGTGGAGGGGGAGTATAAACTTTACCATTCTCTTTGGGAACCGCCTATAATGTGTGTAGCATGGAAGATATCTCCATCTCTTGGTTGTTATGTTGACAATGAAAGTATACCGCTCAAAATATTATTTATCTCTATTTCAAAACCGAGCTCTGGCACCTCTACAAATCCCTGCTTCCCTCTGCGAAGGGCCTATCTATTTACTTTTATGTTGAGTCATCACCCTCTTATTAAAAAGCACTAGCTGGAGAGTGCAGCTGTCATTTGCATCCATTACTATTAATTTATTTTGGGTATGAGTATGATTGGATCTCTTTTACCATGAATTAAAGTGTCTAGCCAGTCCTTGATCTTTAAAGGTGCTCTGCATTTTTGTTTTGCGGTCTTAGAAAGGGCTAGCGAGATACCATCTTGTTATATCATATTACGATTGTTTTGAGAAAGTGTTGTCATCCGAGATTTATTATTATTGCTCGCTAGTTGATTATGCTATTGATATGAGTAAACATGATACCTAGGAGTTATTGCAAATGTGCTTAGTTATAACCTTTGCTAAAAACTTGAATGCTGACTTTACATATTTACAACAACAAGAGCAAACAGAGTTTGTAAAAGTTTTTCTTTATCACTTTCAATTTATCAACTGAATTTCTTGAGGACAAGCAAAGGTTTAAGCTTGGGGGAGTTGATACGTCTCCATCGTATCTACTTTTCCAAACACTTTTGCCCTTGTTTTCGACTCTAACTTGCATAATTTGAATGAAACTAACCCTGACTGGAGTCCGTTCGGGGCTCCGGAGAGGGGGGGGGGGGGGTTCATCGCCGTCGTCATCATCAACCATCCTCCATCACCAATTTCATGATGCTCACCGCCGTGTGTGAGTAATTCCATCGTAGGCTTGCTGGACAGTGATTGGTTGGATGAGATCTATCATGTAATCGAGTTAGTTTTGTTAGGGTTTGATCCCTAGTATCCATTATGTTCTGAGATTGATGTTGCTATGACTTTGCTATGCTTAATGCTTGTCACTAGGGCCCGAGTGCCATGATTTCAGATCTGAACCTATTATGTTTTCATGAATATATGTGTGTTCTTGATCCTATCTTGCAAGTCTATAGTCACCTACTATGTGTTATGATGCGGCAACCCCGAAGTGACAATAATCGGGACCACTCCCGGTGATGACCATAGTTTGAGGAGCTCATGTATTGACTATGTGCTAATGCTTTGTTCCGGTTCTCTATTAAAAGAAGGCCATAATATCCCTTAGTTTCCATTAGGACCACGCTGCCACGGGAGGGTTGGACAAAAGATGTCATGCAAGTTCTTTTCCATAAGCACGTATGACTATATTCAGAATACATGCCTACATTACATTGATGAACTGGAGCTAGTTTTGTGTCACCCTACGTTATGATTGTTACATGATGAACCGCATCCGGCATAATTATCCATCACCGATCCTATGTCTACGAGCTTTCCATATATTGGTTCTCTCTTATTTACTTTCCCGTTGCTACTGTTACAATCACTACGAAACACCTAAAATATTACTTTTGCTCCCGTTACTTTTGTTACCGTTACCACTACTATCATATTACTTTGCTACTAAACACTTTGCTGCAGATACTAAGTTATCCAGGTGTGGTTGAATTGACAACTCAACTGCTAATACTCGAGAATATTCTTTGGCTCCCCTTATGTCGAATCAATAAATTTGGGTTGAATACTCTACCCTCGAAAATTGTTGCGACCCCCTATACTTGTGGGTTATCAGGTGCCACTGCAGGGTAACAAAATAATACTGAAACAAGACCACATCCAAGAAAGTTCAAGAAAGGTTAGTGTCGGGGGAAATCGGCCTCCACGAGCACCTATGGGGACGGAGCCCCTTGTCGGTTCGGCGGGGGGCGGAGGTTGCACAAAGAGCAGATCGAGGCGACACACACACACAACGATTTTACCCAGCTTCGGGCCGCACGGATGCGTAAAACCCTACTGCTGCTTGTCTGGCTGATTCGAGTTCTTGCTCTGGAGCGCAAGAAGCTACAGTAAGTTGGAGCTGGACGTAGACGACGGTCTACTGGGTGTCTTCCTCCGGGGTCTTTTTTGGTCCTCCCCCTCCCTCCGTGCGCATGGGCCTCCTTTTATATGCTAAGGGGTTTCCCACAGGTAGCGACGCAGGCGAGGGTAAAAATGGCAAGGAACTGTGCGAACAGTGGCCGCACAGTGCTATCGCACCTAACTCTGACGGCGGGGGACAAGGGCATTAAATGCCCATCTGGATCGTCCGAACAGTGCCGAGGCGGACCATTAGGGGCGCCTCCGCTTGCCACGGGGGCGACTCTGCCAATGTCGCATGCCACCGCGCGCCCCAGGTTGCGCGGCGCTCCGCCACGTGCCTCTGGGGAAGCTCCAGAGTGACGCGTGGGCAGGTGAGCTGGAGCGCATGCCTGAGGGGGTGGTTTGCCGCGGCAAGTGGCTTTCTGTGGTGGTTGTCTTGCCGCACCTGAGAGCTTGCCGCTCGTCAGGCCTTGCCGGGGCGCGCGGTGCGCCGCGGCGGGCTTCTCTTGGGGTGCCTTGGTTTGGCCGTCCCGGCGAGCTCCTCCCGCCGGGGCCTTGGTGCTTCGGCTTAGTCGTCCCGGCAAGCTCCTCTTGCCGGGGCCTTGTCGCCTTGGCCCGGCAAGCTCCTCTTGCCGGACCTCGCCTTCTTGGCCCAGCAAGCTCCTCTTGCCGGGGCCTGGTCTTCTAGGCTCGATCACTTGGCCTTCGTCTGGCCCAGAAAGGGCCGTGGAGACTCTTGTCGCTCCCCTGGCAAGCCTTGCCGCGGGACGCTACTACTGCCCGTGCACAAGTTCGGGGTACTAAGGTACCCCTACTTTAGTACACCGACAGGAGCCCCCGGGTCTGGGCCATACACGGTGCCGAGCGTTGTTGGGCCAGGCCCTAACAGTGCACGGGCACGCGTGGCCTGGGTTGCGCTGCTCCTTAACTCCGTGTCCGTCGTGCCCTCCCCAAGTGGCGCGCGCTTATCGCGGTGTCGTGGGGGGCGAGGCGTGCGTGACGTGGGTGGCGTGCGCGGGGCTTGAGGCCCGCAGGCATGCGTCACGTCGGGCATGATTCCTTTATTTGGAAAGGCGAAACGTCCGCCCCCCCCCCCCCTTTATAAGCGGAGGGAACAGGGGCAGCTCGCCATTCCGCCGGTTGCTGTACCTCGAAAATCTCCGCCACTTCCTCCTTTCTAGAGAAAGCGGCGATTCGCCCTCGCAGCCCCCGGCGCCGCCAACGCCGACAACTCTCCCTCCCCGTATCTGCCATGGCCCCGAAGAGCGACAAGGCGAAGGGGAAGGCCGTGAAGTCGGCCGAGGCGCTGCGGCTGGAAGCGCTTCGGAAGGAGACGGCGACGTTCCCCCCTCAGCTTGATGCGCTGAGGCTGAAGAATGGATACCGCCTCTTCTGGTCGACGGCGACGCGAGCGCATCTGCGCACGCGAGTTCTTCCCGCCATCGCCCAGAAGCTGTACCCGACCGGGTACCCTTTCTTCGCCGTGTTCTTCTATTGCGGGCTCTACCCGCCTTTTTCCGAGTTCTTCTGCGACATCATGCACACCTACAACCTCCACCTCCTTGACTTCACCCCCAATGCCGTTCTGACAATGGCGGTTTTCGCACACCTTTGCGAGAACTTTGTCGGAGTCCGCCCCAACGTAGCCCTCTTCCGCCACTTCTTTACTCCTCGGGTGGAGAAAGGAGAGCCGCTGTCCGGCAGAGTCGCCTGGGTCTCCAGGACCGGCAAGAAAGAGGTCTACTTGGAGGGGGAACTCCGCGGCAGATGGGAGGAGTGGAGGGCCGAGTGGTGCCTGATCGTCGAGGAGAATCCACCGCCGTTCACCGCCGTGCGCCGAACTCCAGTGGTGCACGACCGTGACTGGAGCGACCTAGCCCCGGACGACGCCAAGCTGAAGATTGCCGTCACCCGAATCCTGCGCCTCAGGTGTGCCGGGCTCACCGTCGGCGCCGTCGGCACGGATTTCCTTCGCCGGCGTATCGCCCCCCTGCAGGAGAGGGGGAAGCCGGCTTGGGAATTCCAAAACGCGGCGGACATCATGAGGCTGCGCCCGGGCCTTAACTACAACTTCACCGTTCTGGAGCTCGTCGGAGTGTTGAAGGAGCTATTCAAGTACGACTCCGACCACCCAGAATGGTTCAGGTTACCGCCGGGCGTCGTCCCCCTGTGCAACAATTCGGCGCTCAGCCGCATCCTCGCGATGATGCCGCTGTGCGAATCACACGGGATCGACGCGACCTGGCAGGAGCCGGCGGACGACGTCGTGCAGGCCTTCTTCGACAACTTGGAGGAGGTGCCGGTCGACCCCGATGAGAAGAGGGGCTTTACGCGAGACACCACCCCCGAGGAGCTGGCCTACATCGCCTCCAGGATGGAGGAGGCGGCGGCCGCCGCGGCCGCGGGCGAGTCTGGCTTCACCCCGGCCGAAGCAGACGCGGAGGAGGCGGAGAGCCTCGCCGACCAAATGGAGTTCGCCGGCGCGGAGGGACCAGCCGAGCACGGTGGCGCGGGCGAGCCCGCCCAGGACGCGAGCGGCTTGCCGGAGGTTGACGCGCCCTCCTCGCAGCTCCCGGGCAGCTCGTCGCAGGCGGAGCCCCCTGCCCAGCCGAGGAGGCGTCTCCGCAGGGCCGGAGAGGTGGTGCGGCAGGCCGACCAGCAACCGCAGCCCCGCGTGACTCGCGCCCCCAAAGCAGCGGGAGCGGGGTCCTCACGGGCCGCGGCTTCTGCTCCTGCCGCTCCCCTTACCGCGGCGGCAACGGGAGCGGGGTCGTCCACCGTCCCCGCCAAGCGGTCCCGGGAACCCACTCCCCTGTCTCCTCGCGCCTGGAGCAAACCGGTTTTTGACTATTCCGCGCTTAGCTCCGACGACGAAGAGGAGGACGAAGAGTAAGTTCCTGGTAGAGCTTGTATCTTCTTGATTTCTGTTGCTTCATCTTGTTTCGCTACACACTCATCCTCCCCCGAAACCGTTCCCATTCAGGAGCCTGGCCCAGAGGAGGGCGAAGAGGGCCAAGATCCCGCTGGTCGTCCTTGAGGGCGAATCTCCCCCGGCAACTGGGGAGGTGCCGAAGACGACCTTGCCGGACTTGGCAGCGGGTCCCCAGGGCAGCCCACAGCGTAGCCTCCAGGGTGAGTGCTCGGCTAGTTCTTGCCGTTTGGCGCGCGCGTGAGCTTCCCTTCTCTTTGTGGTTGACATGTGGCTGTTGTTGTTGTTGTTGTTGTTGTTGTTGTTGTTGTTGTTGTTGTTGTTGTTGGGTAGGAGCAGAGCAGCCCCAGCAGGCGACCCCGGGGGGCACTCCTGCCGCGCCGTCTGCGTCGACCACCCCGCCTAGGGAGAAATCTCTGGCAAGGGAGGAGCCCCCGGCAGGGGAGACCTCCCCGGCAAGGGAGGAGCCACCGGCAAGGAAGACCTCTCCGGCAAGGGAGGGATCTCCGGCGAGGGACGCGGCCAGCGATCCCCCGGCAGCGGAGGCCGCGGCCACGGACCCTGCCACCGGTAAGCCCCTCTGCACGGAAAGCTTCCCCTGGTTATCTTTCCTTATGAGCCTTTTTGTCGGCTGCTCGGTTGACTCTTCTCCCCTCTTCCGGCCATCAGACCCGCCCACCGCGGACCCGATGGAGACCGAGGTCGTCGTCGGGGAGGGCGCACGCGGCGACGCCGCCGACGTCGTCGTCATCGAGGAGGCGGACGGCACCGACGACCCCGCAGGCGGCGGGGAGGCCAAAGCCGCCAAGGCCGCCGCGACGGCAGATGGCGAGGGGACCGGCGACCGTGCCGACGGCCCCGTGGAGGCAGGGGCATCAAGCACTCCGTCGTCCGGTGATCCCGCTGCTGCCGCTGCGTCGGGCCCCGGGGAGCCCCCGGCGGGTGCCTACCTGAAGGCCGGCGATGGCGTCTTCATCAGGCTCCCCTGGGAGCCTAGCTCAAGGGCGCCGGTCGAGGGGGAGGCCTTGGACGGAGAAGTGCTCGCCTCCGTCGGGCGGACAGTGGTCGACGCGCCAAGCACCAGACGCGGCGAGCCCGAGGAGGAGCGGCTGCTCCGGAAGCTTGTGTCGCTCTACCGCGCCTGGTAGGCTAAGGTGGAGCGCCAGGAGGCACTCGTCGCGAGGGCCGGCGTGGACATGGAGAAGCGTGCTGAGGAGCTCCGAGAGCTCAACCAGGAGGCTCTCCGGTCTTTGGCGGAGGAGCGGAGGCTGCTCGACCAGGCGCGGATGGCCTTTCTCCTCGAGAAGGCAGAGGCCGAAGAGCAGCAGAGGCTTGCCGCTACGGGGCTATCCGCGCGGGAAAGCGAACTGGTGCAGTAGAAGGCCAGCCTCGCCAGCCACGAGGAGGAGGTTGCCGCGCGTGAGCAGGCGCTTGGCGGGGCCCTGCAGAAAGCGCAGGACGCTGCCGCGGCCGCCGAGGTCGCCAAGGGGGAGCTGGAGACGAGGGTGGCGCAGCTCGTCAGCGACCTCAAGGCAAGCGGCGAAGAGCTTGCCGCGCTCAAACAGGAGCGCGAGAAGGGCGCTCACACCCTTGGCGAGCTGCAGGGCCGCTTCGCCGAGAAGATCCGGGAGCTCGACGCCGCCAAGGATTCCAAGGCCGACCTCGAGCTGAAGCTGGACACCCTGGCCAAGGCGCTGGAGAGCGCCAAGGGGCAGGAAGCGGTCTTGCAGAAGGAGGTTGCTGGCAACGAGGAGCTATTGAAGCGCGCCGCCGTTACCCAGAACGCCTTCTAGGAGACAGTGGAGCGGTGGACCGAAGGCCTCGTCGACATCGCCACCACCATCGACAAGGAGCTGAAGCTGCTGGGGATGGAGGGCCATGAGTACCCCTCCGGCGAGAACGTCCCGCCGAGCGTCAAGCTCACTTCCTTCTTCAAGGGCTTGGTGGGGGTTCTCCAGCATCTCCGGGAAACGATCCCAGAGCAGCTGGCCGAGGAGATGCGGGAAGCCGTCTCCGGGGCCCTCGAGAGGGTGCTGGTGAAGATCGTCTTCCGCAACCCCACCATCAGGCTTACCAACGTCCTCAGGCACCTGCCGGAAGACGCCGACCTGACGGAGATCAGGGCCCTCGTCACCCCCATTGTGGAAAGGGTGGCCGGGATCAGGAGGGTCGAGGGCGACCGGGCAGATTAGGCCGCCCACCTCTTTCTTTTCTTCCCTTGTCGCCGCTGAGCATGTCATAGAAACAGCTGATTAGAGCAGCGGCAAGTCGTTTTGGAATATAACTTTTATCTTAGGCAATTCATTGCGCTGTTATCTCCCTCGTTCGACTTTGTGCTTCGTACGTTCGCGCCCTACGCTCCCGGGAACTTGTCGGCGCAAGCCTCCGCCTTGCCACGGGTGCCGAGTGCGGGACATCAGCAACCCGCTGGCGGTGCCTCCACCGGCAAGAAACCTTGCCGCGGCTGGCGCAACTCACTTAAAATGTTGAGCAGGCTCAGGGCGAGGTAAGCGTTGCGACTGCAGTCGCAGCACACTTAAGCTACCGAGCAAGCTCGAAACAAAGTAAGGACGCCACTCTGGATGTAGCACACTTAAGTCGTTGAGCGGACTCGAAACGAAATAAGGGCGCAACCAGCCACGAGCCGGCCCCTCCGCGCACAGGTTTCCCATACGAAGCTCGGCCGTTCGAGGAAGATAACTTAAGGATAAAAAGGAGCTTAATTGCTCAAACTTTGGCAACTTAGCTTTTCTGTTGTTTGCAGTCCGGCAAGGCGCAGCTTCCTCGGGCGACGCCCAGCCTATCCTGTCATCCCCCCTTCTCGAGGTAAGGGAATAACGAGGGCTCGGGGCTTCACGACCTGCCATCGCTTGCCGGAGCCGAGTGCTGCACAATCGTGTCAAATAATGCATGCGCAAAGCGGAGAGGCGCGAAATCGACAGGATGTGCGGGGCACATAAGCTACGCTTGGGATCTGCGCTCGCCTCTGTACCAAGGATTACATGCAACTGCGGCAAGACTTGGACAAAGAGGATGGCCGACGGAACGGGTTTCGACTGCCGCGCTGGCAAGGTCCCTCCCACGGTCGGCGTCGACTCGTTTGGATCTTGGCGGCCTGGGCGCGCCGAAGAACGAGGTCGCCTTTCCCACAACTTCTGGCGCTAACTTCTGCGGCTACGGGAGCGGCGCAGAGTTTGCTGGAGGCGAGAAACTCGCTCAGCGGCCGGAAGGCGGTCCTCCTCAAGGAGCAGCTGCTCTTGCCCGGGCTCTGCGTGAGTGGGTACTCGAGGAGGGCCGTGCACGAGTCCGTGAGGAGGAATGCCTCCGCTCCGCGGGTTGGAGCGGAAAGGTACCTGGCCATACCTGAGCTTACCTGTGGTCGCCAAATCTGGTTCGCACAACCTCGACGCACCCCCTACCTGGCGCGCCAAAGATGTCGGGGGAAATCAGCATCCACGAGCACCTATGGGGACGGAGCCCCTTGTCGGTTCGGCGGGGGGCGGAGGTTGCACAAAGAGCAGATCGAGGCGAGACACACACACAACGATTTTACCCAGCTTCGGGCCGCACAGATGCGTAAAACCCTACTGCTGCTTGTCTGGTTGATTCGAGTTCTTGCTTTGGAGTGCAAGAAGCTACAGTAAGTTGGAGCTGGACGTAGACGAGGGTCTACTGGGTGTCTTCCTCCGGGGTCTTTTTTGGTCCTCCCCCTCCCTCCGTGCGCATGGGCCTCCTTTTATATGCTAAGGGGTTTCCCACAGGTAGCGACGCAGGTGAGGGTAAAAATGGCAAGGAACTGTGCGAACAGTGGCCGCACAGTGCTATCGCACCTAACTCTGACGGCGGGGGACAAGGGCATTAAATGCCCGTCTGGATCGTCCGAACAGTGCCGAGGCGGACCGTTAGGGGCGCCTCCGCTTGCCACGGGGGCGACTCTGCCAATGTCGCATGCCACCGCGCGCCCCAGGTTGCGCGGCGCTCCGCCACGTGCCTCTGGGGAAGCTCCAGAGTGACGCGTGGGCAGGTGAGCTGGAGCGCATGCCTAAGGGGGTGGTTTGCCGCGGCAAGTGGCTTGCCGTGGTGGTTGTCTTGCCGCACCTGAGAGCTTGCCGCTCGTCAGGCCTTGCCGGGGCACGCGATGCGCCGCGGCGGGCTTCTCTTGGGGTGCCTTGGTTTGGCCGTCCCGGCGAGCTCCTCCCGCCAGGGCCTTGGTGCTTCGGCTTAGTCGTCCCGGCAAGCTCCTCTTGCCGGGGCCTTGTCGCCTTGGCCCGGCAAGCTCCTCTTGCCGGACCTCGCCTTCTTGGCCCGGCAAGCTCCTCTTGCCGGGGCCTGGTCTTCTAGGCTTGATCACTTGGCCTTCGTCCGGCCCAGAAAGGGCCGTGGAGACTCTTGTCGCTCCCCTGGCAAGCCTTGCCGCGGGACGCTACTACTGCCCGTGCACAAGTTCGGGGTACTAAGGTACCCCTACTTTAGTACACCGACAGTTAGCCTTCCGCAGGAGCTGCTGAGCAAGGCTATGAGACTGGCCTAGCATGTCGATCATAGCTTCCAGGTGTAGTTGTTTAGCAATGAGGTTCTCATTGGTGTTCTCCGCGATCTTCCTTAGAGATAGGACTTCAAGTCAAAGTTGAGTTGCAGAATGCCTTTCTGCTAGAACTTGGGACTGAAGAAGTCGAACTAATTCAGACAGCGAATTCTATGAGCTTGTCTGACCGCTAGTCTTAAGTAATCTGAACACGGAGCTGGATCCACTAACATTAAGAAAGAAAGTTAGAGAAGCTACAGTACCCTAACTTTCCTTCTTTCAATTAATATGATTAAGGCTAAAAAGATTTAAATTAATTAACAAGTTATAGATTTAATGTGTACATTCATAATCATTACATAGAAACAATTTGATGGTGAAATAAAATTAATTATAGATTATTTTTATCTGTAGTAAATATCAATAGTAAATAATCTGCTAAACGTCTCTAACATTCCTTCTTCATTTTACACTAGAATTGCACTGTAGCACCGTGACATTGCTTCTCGAAGTTAGAGGATCCGGCTCCCTTGAACACTGCATCAAGACAAGACTTAGGGGTTGTCTCGCTATCTTCAAGATGTTTTACCTTGTTTGCTGCAATGTATGTTGGGTTTGCCTCACAGCCTTCAACAGACTTATGCATGCCATCAGGCATATCACCCTAAAACAAGCAGAGAGATGACAAGTTTTGCATGTGCATAAACAAAGATGGTAACTGTGATGTCAATTCCATCCAATTCAAATTAGAAAAATAAAGATTCAGTTCAAAATATCAATAGCATAATTTGGCATTGTTCATAATGCGGGGAGCTTCACCACACTATTGGATTACCATGTCAACAAAACAAGCATAGATGAAGGGCAAAGACAATTATTGTATCTATTTTGGTTAATGTGCATGGCATGTTGTTCATATCATCAACCACATCAGTAAGATAAAATAGGAGAGGACAAGGTGCAAATGTGGGCTGCTTCACCACACACTGGATTATAGATCCACAAAAACAAGCATACATATAGGGAGTATTGAGTAATGTGCATAGTATGAAAAAGGAATTTGGTTTTACAACTAAAACTTGGAACTTACAGTTGTTGCAAATATGCATATTGATAGAAATAACAAACTACAGTGAATTATAGATCCACAAAAACAAGCATACACATAGGGAGTACTGAGTAATGTGCATGGTATGAATAAGGAATTTGGTTTTACAACTAAAACTTGGAACTTGCAGTTGTGGGAACATGCATTTTGATAGAAACGTCAAACTAAACAGCAGTTGATGATAGGGAGTATGAGCAAGTTAAACAGCAATTGAGGATAAAGGCTTTAGAAGGGCTGACTTACATTAATAGTTAACACCGGCTTTATAATGCCCTTCTCCATGTCAAGGGAAGGATAACTCAAAAATTTCAGCACAAAATCTTCTTCATAAGCATTGTCTGTACTCTACATTTTGTAGAGAGTAATTATAGATATGATAATATTGGAAGGGGTAGAGGATAATGAAGGTAAGATGCAGATGGATGCTACATAATCAACTACCAATCCCTATAAGTACAAGCATTATAGGACAAAATGTACTGACAAGAGCAATGGGCTACACTTCTGCACTGGCATTGTCTGTGTATTCAACTTTTTGGTAAGATTAAATATAGATCTGATATTTTTTTAGTAAATGGTGGGTGAGGGAGATAAGATGCAGAATGCTACACAATGAACCAATCCCTCCTTCCCATAATATAAGAATGTTTTGTACATTGGTGTACTATACAAAACGCTCTTATATTATGGGACGGAGGGAGTAGCTGTTAATGTAAGTACAATGATAGACAATGTTCAGTCCTTACAAGAGGATTGCAGAGCTAAACCTCTTCAACTACATTGGGTTGATTCTAAATTTATGTAATAGTCATTCCAGATCTTATAATGTCCACCAAATGGAGGATAACGAGGCTAACATGTGCAGTGATGCTACATAATCAACCAGCTATGAAAGTAAGTATCGTCATACAGGGAAAGAGGTATTCACAAGAGCAAAGCAAGTGTGTAGTATAGTTGCGAGATAGTGAGGTCCCTTGAGAATGAATGTTCTTCTGCAAACAATTTTCGTAAAAGTGAGACGTTAAGGCACATGAAGAAATGTAGTTCAAATTGTGATGCGATATCATAGATAGTACCTTACGTCGCAGACGAGACCAATGTGTCACAAGATTATTTCAGTCAGTGTCTGATAAATGTAACACGGGAGACTTCACAGAAATTTCATTTAGAGGCTTTCCATCGAAGTACGCTTGCCTCTATTAGGAACAATACTTCATCAACGAGTGCTTGAAAAGTGCAACCAACCCTTGCTCATCTTGACTATCCAGTTTGGTCCTCGCCTATTTAAAAGAATGAAATCTTGTGTCTTCTGTCAGCAGAAACATATGCAGTAATTCCCATGAATAACATTAGTACAATACTTACGCGTAAGTTGCGGAGGAAGATTGGAAATTGTTCTTTGTTTGTGGTATAATCTTTCCATGAAGGAAAGATGCACACAAAGTTCCTGACAACAATATAAGCTTAGTGTTGTCAACTGGGAAGAAGTGGAACAGGGGTCCTATTTGCTGTAATTGGGGTTCTCTCTCGTTCTAAAAGGGATTTGGCAAGAGGATTTGGTGTACTCTTTGCTGGAATGGGGGTTTTGCGTTGTAGAGCTGGTGCTATGTCAACTGGCATCATCATATTGTTTGCTGTAGGTGGGGTCTGCTTAGTTGGGGCATCAGATATGGCCAGTGTAGTAGAGCTAGAGTCTGCTAGAGTTGTGGCCGTATTTTCTGAGTCTGGTGATATTGCAACTACACCTCATGGGCTATTTGATTTATCAGGTGCCACTAGCATTTCCAAATAATTTCTCCATGCTCCTCTGTGATAAGCAATCACCCTCTTCCTTTTGAACGTCTGATACACAAGAACAACATTTGAATGGATAAATATGGTATGATGACATATGGAATATGTACTGAAATTGGATAGGCAGGGCGTATTCACATACACGATGTGTAAACTAAGCTAATGGCAGTGCAACAAAGTAGAAGCAATGCAAAGCATCAGTTGCAAGATATGTGCAACCAATATAACCTTGGAAAGATAGAGAAAGCACCTTGATGGGTGAATAAGATAGGGCATCTGCCTCTGACTCCTCCACTAGGGAGCTACATTGACTTAGGTCTCCCTCTAGCTCAGAATCATTGTTAGGATCATATTATGAGCATGAATTTGTAGGTGGAGAGCATTTGCATTTGCATTGCATCCAGTCTTGATTTCAGTCCCTTAATGCCAAGTTTGACAGCCATGGCATTGTTCTGTTTTATTCTTTTCATGCGCGCAAGCTCATAATCATTATGATGTTGTTTAGTATCTGAGATTCCTGAAAACATAAAAACTAGTCAGATTATCTAGGTAATGCATTGCGGATTCAACTCGAAGAGTATCTCCCTACAAACCCCTGCGTATACAAAGTTCATCCCCAACCATGCTGACCAGACCACAGATAGAAATGCATAACTCTTATGTCTCTATAACAGGCGGACACACATTTCAAAACTGAAGTAGGAACATTAGAATCATATCAAATTCGTATTTGAACAAATAAACTAAGGAATTATGAGTGGCATAATTTTTAGCTTCAAGGGTGGAGTGCTGGTAGTGCGACACAAACCAAGTAGGCAGATTGTATTCCATGTAAAAGATCATAGTCTATGTAAAAGGTGGATATGACACTTTCTTTGTATAGAGTGCAGTGTTCATTGCCCACACATGATGGAAGATATCACATAGAGAAATACTATTCATTCATGTCTGCGGTTCTAGTATTTTGAAACAGGGTGGTCCACCCTAAAAGAATATTGACAACAAATATGATAAGGCAAGCATAGCGGTAGTGAATCAATCATTACTTGTGAGCTTACTAGGACAAGTATGCAGAATTGTAACTATTGTAAGGCACCGTCCAAAATCTGAATCAAGAAGTTGGTCTAGCACTTATTGTTTGCAACCAATCGACGTGAATAATTGGATATCATAGTACGAAAGACAAGTAAAATTGTCAACAAACCTAGCATGTAGTAGTAATCTGGGTCAATATCCTATGACCAACAATCCAACATGACTAGTGTTTGTTCCTAGGGTAGAATTTCGGAACTCTGTGAACTTTACAGGTACTAAAGATTAATGAGAATTTGAACCATTAAGTGTAGGTAGCACTCAGTACACAACAAACCCTAATGACAGTCCTGCCTAATGAGCAATGAATCAATTAGAAAATGGGTGATGAGGAGTGGGTGCTAAGTGTTGAGGACGTATCTCAGGAAAAATTGGGTTGGCTTAGTGGCTATTGCACGCCTGTGCCCTGAACGAACTCGGAAGGTAGGCACAGCGGCGCGCCCAGGCAGCGGTGACGCTGTTGGGAGAGCGGCTCTTGACCTCCTGTTAGTTCAGCGTCTCCTCCTAGAGTCATGCCGTCCGGGGATGGCAAGCCGCCGACGAGGCAAGCGGCTAGGGGCGAGTAGAGATCGGAAGCGTAGCAGAACAGAGGGGAATCGGAGTCTGGGCCGACCCAAAATCCAAGGTTGGACCGCAGCCCACCGTGGGCACCCTGTAGATCCACACCCCAGCGGCTTACATGCATTTTTGAAACTGAATTAGGAACATTTAGCTTACCAATTAAATGACTCTATTTTAATAATATCAGATTCATATTTGAACAACTAAGCTTGTTTAGCTTGATGAGTGGAGCAGTGCTATTATAACACGAAGCACGTATGTTGATCGTATAGTGATCATAAAAGGGGGAAACCCTAAGCATGATCAATTAAACCCTATTATGACTGTGTCATGGAAGATTAGAAGCTACAAGCCGTAGAAATGCTATTTAGCAACCATTGTTTGCTTCGAACTAAGAATTTAATTCTAAGATCTGAAAAGAAAGTACAGTAACCAAGTTATGATCTATTTTCTGGTTGAGATCGAAAAGTAGAGCAGATATGAAGTAGTACCACCTCTCTTGCAGCGCCGTGTAGGCATCGGGGGTGCGATGGTTGTCGGTGGAATTGAAGCATATCTGCGACGGTAGACGGGTGCATCGGGGGATAAATCACGTTGCGGTGGACGAGAAGGTCGTGGGAGCGGCCCCGGCAAGGCGGACGACGACGCCAATGAAGCGAGAGGACATGATGCAAGGCTCCTGGTCCGTCTCCATGGATGAGAAACGTCCATCTCTAGGAGTGGACGACGCGGTCTTGGTAGGCGCTCTGGCATGGTGGAGGACGACAACGATGGATGGGGTGGAGTACGGCGGCGATGGATGGGGTGGCGGATAGAGGAGGCCGGTGTGGGGATGGTGTTCTAGCATGGATGGTGTATGAATGGGAAAATTGAGGGAGACGGGGAACCATGTCTTTGGGACGCGCCTGTCTGAAATATGGGAAAGTTATGAACTTAGCCCCCGTTTGAAATTTGGACATCTCGTCAGTTGGGGATAGGACTGTAATCTCGTATCTCCCATATTTGCCCAGAGCAATTTCGGGCGAGGAGAGGGTGTTTTGGCACCCATGGTGTATGAACGGGGCCGACAGGTAGGGCGGTTGTGTCATGTCGCAGTGAAGCTACAAACCTGCCCCTATTGAAAATATTTGCCTACATCGATTTCGGCCAAGTCGAGTTTGTTTTGTCGCCCATCATGTATGAATGGGGAAATGAAGGGAGAGACAGAGGTCTTTAGGACGAGCTTGAATCAATTGTGTTTTGCCACCCATGTCTAGCGCCCACCGTGTCTGAATGGGCTGAGAGGTGGTCGTGTCACGTCTAATTGAAGTTACTAACCTACCCCTATTGAGAGCAGTGGAAATCGGGCCGATGGATTGTCCGTGTAAGGGGTAGACAGTAATTTCCATCTCCCAAACACTAGCTTCGGGCAGCCGACGTGGGAGTGGATATTTTGCCGCTTCTTTCAAATTTTGGGACAATAAGCATCCACGTTTACCCTGGCAACTAAATTCGAATTCATTTTGTATTCTTATACGAATCTTTATAAATTACTCTATGTTTTTTATATATCTTCAAAAGCACAACAAAGATGTATTTCATTGTCATATATGAATATGATTTACAAATGCCAATACTCGAATTCAAAAGCTAGAATCCAGTTTAAGGTAAATTCAAATATTTGAAACCACTTTATATCCAACTCAAGTGTAACATGTATGACACACGCAGCATAATGTGTACTCCCATTTAGATATGTACACAAGCGATGTCCCAAGATTCAAAATACCAATTCAATCAACCAATAATGTACTAAAAGACGTATAAACACTTATAGAGTATATGGATCAATAATATCAACTAACATACATAAGTCGGGCCGTTGTACTTTTTTTGCTAGAAGAGCATCATTTATTTAGCGGAGCTAGTACAACATCTTGGCCCTTTCAGATGCGTTCCACTAAAGGACCATCTATACTACTATTATTGTTGAATGCACATTCAGCTCGATTCGCATATTTGTAGGTCTGACACAACAATCAAAATGAAATGTCTCAGAGTCTTATCAATTAATAGACTCGTGCTGAAAAAATATTACAAACCAAAAAACAAAAAAAATTATTACATGATCTCTAAAACAAATGGTTTGATCGGTTACATGAACAAACAACACAAAGGTTATTCAACGATGGAAAAAACATTTCACCTATGATTTACCAAGTGGGAATTTAGTTTCCTTTTTTCCTTCAGGAACTTAACAATGTGGTCAGTCTCAACTTGCTTCGTTTTGAAATCCACCAAATATTTAATGGTTGTCTTGAGTACTGCTTGTGGTTGTGTTGTTTGCTTCCTCAACATGTCAACTTCATCTCTAAGTGTAGAAGCATAATCTCTTTCTACCAATAGTTTAGCCTCTAGAGCATCAGCAGTTGGCAATTCATGATGCACGATTGGGCCAGTGCCACTGCTGTGGGATGATACAACGTCCACTGGGAGTTAAAGTTCCAATTAGATTCCGAAAATTTGAAGTTAGCAAAACATCTCAACTGGGAGATTGAACAGCAAACAAGTTAAACAAACAAGGAATTAAAGAGTTTCCATTGGATGCTAAAAGGTAGTTATTAACATCATTGTAACCGGTTGCGGGCCTTGCGGCAGCAAAGCAGTTAAACAAACAAGTTTTGCAAAAGGTACCTGTTGTGGCATTGGAGTTTCTCTTGGATCCTGCAAAGTTGAGTTGCCAATAACGTGATTAGAGAAACCGGTTGCAGCAGCATAGCAGTTAAACAAACAAGTTTTGCAAAAGGTACCTGTTGTGGCATTGGAGTTTCTCTTGGATCCTGAAAAGTTGAGTAGCCAGTAACGTGATTAGAGCAACCGGTTGCAGCAGCAAAGTAGTTAAACAAACAAGTTTTGCAAAAGGAACCTGTTGTGGCATTGGAGTTTCTCTTGGATGCTGAAAAGTTGAGTTGTCAGTAACTTGATTAGAGGAACAAGTTACAGCAGCAAACCTGTTACACAAATATATTTTTGAAAATATACCTGCTGTGCAACTGGACTCCCAATTGGATCCTGAAAACTTGAAGTTGGTAAGATGATTGCAGCAACAAGTTACAGCAGCAAACCAGGTAAACAAGGAAGTTTCTTAAAACATACGTGGTGTGCCAACGGAGTTTTAGTTGGATCCTGCAAACGTGAATGTTAGCAATAATAAATAAAGTGTTGCAGGAGCCACAATATACTAACATCATACTAGTAAAACTAACCAGTTTTGGCAATGTATTTAATTGCACATTAAATAGTAAAACTAACAAGTTCTTGGCAACATATTAAAGTAACAAGTTGGTACCATTTACCAGCAACACAGACATCTGTAAATTACTATGATGTAAGCAAAATGATTCCAACACATATATATAAGTTAAAAAGACGTTGTCCGTCATATAAACGTGACGGTTGTCTATCTATGAACATGCAAACATTACTAGTGCTACAAGTGATAACAAAAAACCATTTAAACAAACAGGGTATCAGAACGTAAATTACACGTGAATTTTGCTCCACCCTAGAAGTACATATGACTAGCTATCTATGTGCTTAAGTACCTATTTAAGTTTAGGCAAATAGATAATTCTTAATAGTAAGTATCAAACACATAGATAGGTGCAGTCTATAATAGGATTAACAAGCAATGGCATTATGTATCGGTAGCAAACCAAATTAAGCCAAGCAACGTAATTGAACAACTTTGCAATCAGTGGCTAACTAAAATTCTGAGAAATAGGTAACTGAACTTATGCTAGTTCTTTGTACAGGCACACTGCAACTTCTTTTTGGCTTACAAGGTTCTATGAAGGAGTCCATGGCATCAATTGCTTGGATACGCAATCCCAATACTTTTCCTTCCCACACTGCATTGGTAAGACGAATGGTTAATCTAATAAGATGGTGTGTCCTTGATATGTTAAATGAGGACGGGTTGTCAGACTAGTTGTACCAACACACATCACACTGGCTTTTACTATATATTTCATGCGATTACATTTGGCATATCGAGATCTAGGCAATCTACAATAGGATGAATAGACCGGCATCCTTCACATTATTGGCGAACTCAGTTCATAGAAACAAGCAATTCAACCATTCTGTGGGTAAATCAAAAGTGCCACTGGAATATTTTTCATTACCCCAATCATACACGGGAAAAGGGGCGATGCCACCGTAGGGGCTGGTATGGGTGGCCGCCTCGGGTGGCCGGAAAGTGTGCACCTAGTTTGAGTCGTACAGGTTGGCCCAGATTAGTTTTGTTTGTCCCAGCGCAAGAGCAGGCAATGTAAAAAATGAAGAAAAACGTTTCAATTTGGATGGGCCAATAACATAAGTGCAAGGCAGGCCCTATAGCAGGCTCGTGGCCCAAACGAGCGCCTGATATGTCTCCAACGTATCTGTAATTTTTTGTTGTTCCATGCTGTTATATTATCATTCTTGCATGTTTTACAATCATTTTATAGTCATTTTATATCATTTTTTGGTACTAACCTATTGACATAGTGCCCAGTGCCAGTTGTTGTTTTCTGCATGTTTTTTACATCGCAGGAAATCAATATCAGACGGAGTCCAAACGCAGCGAAACTTTTTGTGGATTTTTTTGCACCAGAAGACATCCAGTGGGCCAAATAAGTACCGAAGAGGGAGCCCGTGGTGAGCACAAGACACCAGGGCACGCCTGGAGGCCCAGGCGCGCCCTAGTGGGTTGTGCCCACCATGGTGGCCTCCCGCACCGCCTCTTTGCTCTATAAATACCCCAATATTCCAGAAACCCTAGGGGGTCGACAAAAATCAATTCCAGCTTCCACAAGTTCCATAAACACCAAATCCAATCTAGACACCATCATAGAGGGGTTCATCATGCCCATTGGTGCCTCTCCGATGATGCGTGAGTACTTGTTTGTAGACCTACGGGTCCGTAGTTAGTAGCTAGATAGCTTTCTCTCTCTCTCTCTCTCTCTCTCTCTCTCTCTCTCTCTTTTGATTCTAATTACAATGGTCTCTTGGAGATCCATATGATGTAACTCTTCTTTACGGTGTGTTTGTTGGGATCCGATGAACTTTGAGTTTATGATCAGATCTATCTTTTTTATCAATGAAAGTTATTTGAGTCTTCTTTGATCTCTTATATGCATGATTTCTTATAGCCTCATATTTCTTCTCCGATATTTGGGTTTTGTTTGGCCAACTTGATATATTTATCTTGCAATGGGAAGAGGTGCTTTGTAATGGGTTTGATCTTACGGTGCTTGGTCCTAGTGACAGAAGGGGAACCGACACATATGTATCGTTGCTATTAAGGATAACAAGATGGGGTCTATTTCTACATAAATTGATCTTGTCTGCATCATATCATCGTTATTATTGCATTACACCATTTCTCCATGAACTTAATACACTTGATGCATGCTGGATAGTGGTCGATGTGTGGAGTAATAGTAGTAGATGCGGGCAGGAGTCGGTCTACTAATCTTGCACGTGATGCCTATCGTCATGATTATTTGAAGTTATATAATTGCCCAATAGTAATTTGTTCACCCACCATTTGCTATTTTTCTCGAGAGAAGCCTCTAGTGAAATCTACGGCCCTTGGGTCTCTTCTTTATTATATTTGCCTTCGCGATATATTTTATTTGCTTTTATTTTTAGATCTATTAAACCAAAAATACAAAAAATACCTTGCTGCACTTTATTTTATTTGAGATCTATCTATCTAATCTATCATATTTTTATCACGTCCTTTTGCCAATTTCTAGCGCCGTTACCTGAAAGGGATTGACAACCCCTTTAACACGTCGGGTTGCGAGTATTTGTTATTTGTGTGCAGGTGATGTTTACATAGTGTTATTTGGTTCTCCTACTGGTTCGATAACCTTGGTCTCATCAGTGAGGGAAATACCTACCGTCATTGTACTGCATCATCCCTTCCTCTTTGGGGAAATACCAACTTAGCTAAACAGACATTAGCGCCTCCCATATCGATCGATAGCAGGAAAAATCCCTAATTCGTTCGCTCCAGCCTCCAGCCTAGTTCGCTCCTAACCTAGCCGCTGTTGGACAGACTGACACAGCACTTCCTCGCGCCCTCGTTGGACGCCGATCGCCGGGCTTCAAATGAATGAAAGGACAAGAAGATGAAGATCCAACCCTGGGTGTAGCCTGTGTGGAAGGCAGCGGCGGCAGCACAGGCATGGCATCTGCAATATGAGCTTGTATGTTTGCACGGGCATGGCAACTTGGTCGGACAGTCGCAACTTGCAAGAGCAGCATGCGCAACAAGCAGGTACATCACATCCCTGATTATATCTAATTCAACGGTTCAATTTCTGGCCAATTGTTAAACCTGACGGTGTTGTAAAATTACTTGTATGTAGGGAACCTATAAGAAAATGAAACCAATTTCTGCTTATTTTCTAACTCCCCCAATCAATACTAAACTAACTAAACCTGATGTGTCTAATCAAGTTTCCGGTGCAAACATACAAGCTCATGTTGTTCTTGATCCTGAAGTGTCTGATGAACAGACCGCTAATGAAGGATTTGATGCAAACATTTTACATGCTCCTGGTGATGAACGTATAGTGTCTAATGATGGATCTAATGCAAGCATTTTGCAAGCTCCCATTAAAGGATTTAGTGTCTAATGATGATTTGCTATGTTCAGAGAGAGATAGAGATTTGCACGAATTGATGACAAGCAAATTATACTACATTTTCATGGCTTGAGGAAACATCGAGGCCATCTACCAGAAAGTCCCTGTATCATGACAACGTAGCATAAATACTTTCCTAATCTGTTGTCTGAAACTATTGGCATACTTGTGCAGGATAGATATATTGATATGCAGTTTGCGCATTGGTTATATGTGCAATTACACTTGGATATTTTTTGCTAGAGAATGAATAATTCAAGCAGGTACAGTCCATGTTAGTAGTCATTGTACACCATGTTGCATTTTGTGTTTTTAGTGCTTACATCAATTAGTGTTTTATAATCTGGAACTACTTTGGATCATTAGCTAGTTTTGAAAGTGCACGGTGCACGTAGCTTCACATTTCTCAAGTTATGCTGATTTTCGGTGTGCAAGTGCCTTCGTATTTTTAAGTTAAATTTTCGCCCCTAGTGAGGGAGTCCTGGATTAGGGGGTATCCAGACAGCCGGACTATATCCTCTGGCCGGACTATTGGACTATGAAGATACAAGATCGAAGACTTCGTCTTGTGTCCGGATGGGACTCTCCTTGGCGTAGAAGGCAATCTTGGCAATACGGATATGTAGATCTCCTCCCTTGTAACCGACTCTGTGTAACCCTAGCCCCCTACGGTATCTATATAAACCGGAGGGTTTAGTCCGTAGGACAACAACAATCATACCATAGGCTAGCTTCTAGGGTTTAGCCTTTACGATCTCGTAGTAGATCAACTCTTGTAATACTCATATCATCAAGATCAATCAAGTAGGAAGTAGAGTATTACCTCCATCGAGAGGGCCCGAACCTAGGTAAACATCGTGTCCCCCGCCTCATGTTACCATCCGCCTTGGATGCACAGTTCGGGACCCCCTACCCGAGATCCACCGGTTTTGACACTGACATTGGTGCTTTCATTGAGAGTTCCACCGTGCCGTCACCGCGAGGAAGGATGCCTCATCTCGTTGTCAAGGATAACGTCACCACTGGGGGAGCCCTGGCTGTCGGCCAAACTCTTCGGCAAGGCGGCTTCGTCATGACCGCCCGTTCGGCTGCTGCACCGACGATGACTTCTCGGGTCATCGAAAACAGCCTCCACGTCGACTCGGAACTTGCCGAGCATATGAATCCAATGGAGCTCTCTTCACTAAATGAGCTCTTGGATCGCATCGCCGCTTTGGGAGTCGCTACGGACTATGATCGGATTGGGCTTAAACCCGACCAAAGGGAGATTAGCTCTCCGCCGGTCACCCATCAGATAGCGGTGGTGGAGGAACAACGTGACGATTCTTCCTCTATCTTGAGGACAAACTATGTCCGGATTCCCGAACTTTTCGAGCCGGATAACCGTTTACGGAAGGACATCGCCCAAGCCCTGAACCTAGAATCAGGCAGCCGGCCAGACTTATTGGGCAACATCCCAGAGCCCAAACTTCCTAGATCGGAAACTCTTCTGCCCCTGGGTCTCAGATCGGGTCAGGGTTCGGACTCAAATCCACCCACCCACCCAGATATAAACGATCTTTCCCAGATCAGGCAAGAGCCCCAGGAAACAGTACATCATTATTGGGCCAGATTCCTCCTTGTAATGAACAAGGTCAAGGATTGTCGCGAGGAAGACGCAATCTCATTTTTCTGCAATAATTGCACGGACAAGGGAATCCTTAATGCCATAAGTCGCCATGACATAGCACGCTTCGCTGAATTGGCGGCCATAGTACGGAAGTACTGTGCGATGAAAACTGCCTGGAAAACCAAAACAAAATGTACAAGTCCATGTTACCACCTGCTTGGATGTGCAGGCCTTGTGCTCCTTGCATCCCCCTCTGCATTTTGACACGGCTAATGGTTGATCAAATGAGTGGAATCGACCTTGCTATTGTACCGAAGGACAGGTACTTACAAGGTTATACTGGTGTGCAGGATGTGTAGCAGATCCCGTAGCACTGTCAGGCTTCCCTAAACAATGGTTTTGCTTGTTTCAGATGATATCTCCAGAAGAAATAAGAGTTAAAGTCAGAGTTGCATAGGGTGTATGCTAAGAGAGTAGTAAAAGGATATCCAAACTGTTGGGGAATGTAGTATTTCAAAAAAATAGCCTACGCACATGCAAGATCCATCTAGGTGATGCATAGCAACGAGCGGGGAGAGTGTGTCCACATACCCTCGTAGACCGAAAGCGGAAGCGTTTAATAATGCGGTTGATGTAGTCGAACATCTTCATGGTCCAACTGATCCATGTACCGAACGCATGGCACCATCGTGATCTGCACAAGTTTAGCTCGGTGACGTCCCTCATACTCTTGATCCAGCTAAGGCCAAGGGAGAGTTCCCTCAGCACGACGGCGTGCTGACAGTGTTGATGAAGTTACCGACGCAGGGCTTCGCCTAAGCACTACAACAATATGACCGAGGTGGAAATCTATGCAGGGGGGCACTGCACACGGCTAAGACAACTGTCAACTTGTGTGTCCTAGGGTGCCCCACTGCCCTCGTATATAAAGGAGCAAGAGGGAGGCCGGCCGGCCCTCATGGGGCGCGCCCCAAGTAGGATTCCTACTAGGAATCCTATTCCTAGTAGGTTACCAACAAGGGAAGAGAGAGGGGGAAGGAACGAGATGGAGAGAGGGAGGGAAAGAGAGGGCGCCGCCCCCCTCCTTGTCCAATTCAGGCTCCTCAAGGGGGGAGGCCGGCCCTAAGGCCCCCTCCTCTCTCTCACAAGGCCCATGTTGGCCCATTAGTTTCCCGCGGGGGTTCCGATAACCCCCTGGCACTCCGATATTTATCCGGTGACCCTCGAAACTGATCCGGTGTCCGAATAACATCGTCCAATATATCAATCTTTATGTCTCGACCATTTCGAGACTCCTCATCTTTCCGTGATCACATCTGGGACTCCGAACTACCTTTGGTACATCAAAAAACATAAACTCATAAAACCGATCGTCATCGAACGTTAAGCGTGCGGACCCTACGGGTTCGAAAACTATGTAGACATGACCGAGACTCACTTCCGATCAATAACTAATAGCGGAACCTGGATGCTCATATTGGTTCCTACATATTCTACGAAGATCTTTATCGGTCAAACCGCATAACAACATACGTTGTTCCCTTTGTCATCGGTATGTTACTTGCCCAAGATTCGATCGTCGGTATCATCAAACCTAGTTCAATCTCATTACTGGCAAGTCTACTTACTCTTTCCGTAATGCATTATCCCATGGCTAACTCATTAGTCACATTGCTTGCAAGGCTTATAGTGATGTGCATTACCGAGAAGGCCCAGAGGTACCTCTCCGACAATCGAAGTGACGAATCCTAATCTCGATCTATCCCAACTCAACAAACACCATCGGAGACACCTGTAGAGCATCTTTATAGTCACCCAGTTACATTGTGACGTTTGATAGCACACTAAGTGTTCCTCCGGTATTCGGGAGTTGCATAATCTCATAGTCATAGGAACATGTATAAGTTATGAAGAAAGCAATAGCAATAAACAAACGATCATAGTGCTAAGCTAATGGATGGGTCAAGTCAATCACATCATTCTCTAATGATGTGATCCCATTCGTCAAATGACAACTCTTGGCCATGGCTAGGAAACTTAACCATATTTGATTAACGAGCTAGTCAAGTAGAGGCATACTAGTGACACTCTGTTTGTCTATGTATTCACACATGTTCCAAGTTTCCGGTTAATACAATTCTAGCATGAATAATAAACATTTATCACGATATAAGGAAATACAAATAACAACTTTGTTATTGCCTCTAGGGCATATTTACTTCACAAACATCATTGGAACAGTGCACAAGGGAATGATATGTGGATACCTAGTTTGGGCCGGCGTATGGGCATGCTCGCCTACCTAGAGCGCGGGTCACTTGAGAGCCGTTGAGGGTGATGCGCTGGCGTTGGCTGGCTGTGCACGGATGCAGATCTTGAGCGGCAGCGGAGCGCTACGATGCGATGGACGAGGCCGTCGGTGAAGCCCCAACGGCCTCAGGGGGGTGGAGGTGCGACGATGTGCTCGGTAAAGTAGCCCCTGTGAGGTGGGAGACGGCGTCGGTGAAGCACACACGATGCGGTGGAAGTAAGTGTCTATGAGGCACGTCGGTTGCAGCGGCCGACGTTGTTGGTGGACCACCCGGTGTGGTGGGTGAGGGCGTAGATGAGGTAGCTCCGGTGCGGTGGTGAAGCGTGACTGTCGTCTTCGTCGTAGTCGTCCGGCACAGAGGTTGGGAAAGAGACGAGACAAGGGGAGATTCAAAATTTTCTTGGGTTGGCGGCAAACTAGGGATTTGAGCGCTCTGGGCACAGAAGGGGACTATGGAGAAGGGAGATTTTGAAGGCCTGGAATTGGGGCCGCCAGATATTTCAATCCGAAACATGGAAGTGCAAACTTTTTTTGTCGTCGTTCTTTTTTTGGGGGGCGGGGGGGAGAGAGTGGGGTGAGTGGTTGGGTGCTAGCGTTCGTACGACACGCGCGACCACCACGACATGATGCTACCTCTTGAGCTTGCATTGGTTTTTCCCTTGAAGAGGAAAGGGTGATGCAGCAAAGTAGTAAGTATTTCCCTCAGCTTTTGAGAACCAAGGTATCAATCCAGTAGGAGACAACGCTCAAGCCACCGAATACGTGCACAAAAAAACACCAACTTGCACCCAACGTGACAAAGGGGTTGTCAATCCCTTCACAGTTATTTGCAAAGTGAGATCTGGTAGAGATGGATAAACGGTAAAATATTATTTTTGGTATTTTTGGTTTATGGAATGAAAAGTAAAAGATTGCAAACAAAGTAAATAGGAAACTGAAATTGTAGATCGGAAACTTATATGATGGAAAGTAGACCCGGGGGCCATAGGTTTCACTAGAGGCTTCTCTCAAGATAGAAAATATTACAGTGGGTGAACAAATTACGGCCAAGCAATTGATAGAAAAGTGCAAGGTTATGACGATATCTAAGGCAATGATCATGAATATAGGCATCACGTCCATGTTAAGTAGACCAAAACGATTCTGCATCTACTACTATTACTCCACACATCGGCTGACTCCTCCCTACATCTAGAGTATTAAGTTCATAAGAACAGAGTAACGCATTAAGAAAGATGGCATGATGTAGTGGTATTAACTCAAGCAAAATGATGAAAACCCCATCTTGTTATCCTCAATGGAAATAATACAATACGTGTCAGTTCCCCTTCTGTCACTAGGATCGAGCACCGCAAGATTGAACCCAAAGCTAAGCACTTCTCCCATTACAAGAAAAACCCAATCTAGTTGGCCAAACAAAATCGATAGTTCGAAAAGAGTTGCAAAGATATCAAATCATGCATATAAGAATTCGGAGGAGATTCAAAGAATATTCATAGATAAGCTGATCATAAATCCACAATTCATCGGATCTCGGCAAACACACCGTAAAAGAGTATTACATCGAATAGATCTCCAAGAACATCGAGGAGAACATGGTATTGAGAATCAAATAGAGAGAATAAGCCATCTAGCTACTAGCTATGGACCCATAGGTCTGTGGTAAACTACTCACGCTTCATCGGAGAGGCAATGGTGTTGATGTAGAAGCCCTCTATGATCGAATCCCCCTCTGGCAGGACACCGGAAAAGGCCCCTAGATGGGATCTCATGGGTACAGAAGGTTGTGGCGGTGGAAAAGTGGTTTTGTGGCTCTCCTGGAAGGTTTTGGGATATTTAAGAATATATAGGCGGAAAAAATAGGTCGGTGGAGTCACGAGGGGCCCACAAGGGTGGGGGCGCGCCCTACCCCCTGGGTGCGCCTCCCGACCTTGTGGCCGCCTCATTCCTGACGTGCACTCCAAGCCCTCTGGATGTCTTCTGGTCCAAGAAAAATCATCGCGAAAGTTTCATTCCGTTTGGACTCCGTTTGGTATTCCTTTTCTACAAAACTCTAAAACAAGGAAAAAACAGAAACTAGCACTGGGCTCTAGGTTAATAGGTTAGTCCCAAAAATCATATAAAATAGCATATTAATGCATATAAAACATCCAAAACAGATAATATAATATCATGGAACAATAAAAAATTATAGATACATTGGAGACGTATCAAGCATCCCCGAGCTTAATTCATGCTTGTCCTTGAGTAGGTAAATGATAAAAATAGAATTTTTGATGTGGAATACTACCTAACATATTTATCCGTGTAATTCTCTTTACTGTGGCATAAATGTTCAGATCCGTACGATTCAAAACAGAAGTTTAATATTGACATAAAAACAATAATACTTCAAGCATAGTAACAAAATAATTATGTCTTCTCAAAATAACATGGCCAAAGAAAACTATCCCTACAAAATCATATAGTCTGGCTATGCTCCAACTTCATCACACAAAATATTTAAGTCATGCACAACCCCGATGAGAAGCCAATCAATTGTTTCATACTTTTGACGTTTTCAAACTTTTTCAACTTTCACGCAATACATGAGCGTGAGCCATGGACATAACACCATAGGTGGAATAGATGGTATTTGTGGAGAGGACAAAAAGAAGGCGATAGACTCACCTCAACTAGGCATATCAACGGGCTATGGAGATTCCCATCAATAGATATCAACGTGAGTGAGTAGGGATTGCCATGCAATGGATGCTCTAGAGCTATAAGTTTATGAAAGCTCAAAAAGAAAATTAAGTGGGTGTCCATCCCACTTGCTTGCTCAAGAAGACCTAGGGCAATTTGAGGAAGCCCATCATTGGAATATACAAGCCAAGTTCTATAATGAAAATTCCCACTAGTATATGAAAGTGATATCATAGAGACTCTCTATCATGAAGATCATCATGCTACTTTGAAGCACAAGTGTGGTAAAAGGATAGTAACATTGCCCCTTCTCTCTTTTCTCTCAATTTTTTTATTTGGGCCCTCTCTCATTTTTTTGGCCTATTTTTTTCGTCCAGTGTCCCATCCCAACTTGTGGGGGAATCATTGTCTCCATCATCCTTTCCTCGCATGGGACAATGCTCTAATAATGAAGATCATCACATTTTTATTTACTTAAAACTCAAGGATAACAACTCAATACTTAGAACAAAATATGACTCTATATGAATGCCTCCGGCGGTGTACCGGGATGTGCAATGAATCAAGAGTGACATGTATAACAGAATTATGAACGGTGGCTTTGCCACAAATACGATGTCAACTACGGTGACCATGCAAAGCAATATTACAATAATGAAGTGTACCATAATAAACGGAACGGTGGAAAGTTGCATCGCAATATTTCTTGGAATGGCTATGTAAATGCCATAATAAGTAGGTATGGTGGCAGTTTTGAGGAAGGTAAATGGTGGGTGTATGATACCGGCGAAAGTTGCGCGGTACTAGAGATGCTAGCACTGACGGAAAGGTGAGAGTGCGTATAATCCATGGACTCAACATTAGTCATAAAGAACTCATATACTTATTTCAAAACATCTATTAGTTATCAAAACAAAGTACTACGCGCATGCTCCTAGGGGGATAGATTGGTAGGAAAAGACCATCGCTCGTCCCCGACCGCCACTCATAAGGAAGACAATCAAAAAATAAATCATGCTCCGACTTCATCACATAACGGTTCACCATACGTGCATGTTACGGGATTCACAAACTTTAACACAAGTATTTCTCAAATTCACAACTACTCACTAGCATGACTCTAATATCACCATCTTCATATCTCAAAACAATCATAAGGAATCAAACTTCTCATAGTATTCAATGCACTTTATATGAAAGTTTTTATTATATCCCTCTTGGATGCCTATCATATTAGGACTAATTTTATAACCAAAGAAAATTACCATGTTGTTTTAAGGACTCTCAAAATAATATAAGTGAAGTACAAGAGTTCATCAATTTCTATAAAATAAAACCACCACCGTGCTCTAAAAAGATATAAGTGAAGCACTAGAGCAAAATTATCTAGCTCAAAAGATATAAGTGAAGCACATAGTATTCTAATAAATCACGATTCATGCGTGTCTCTCTCAAAAGGTGTGTACAGAAAGGATGATTGTGGAAAACTAGAAAGCAAAGACTCAAATCATACAAGACACTCCAAGCAAAACACATATCATGTGGTGAATAAAAATATAGCCTCAAGTAAAGTTATCGATAGACGAAGACGAAAGAGGGATGCCTTCCCGAGGCATCCCCAATCTTAGGCTCTTGGTATCCTTGAATATTACCTTGGGGTGCCTTCGGCATCCCTAAGCTTAGGCTCTTGACACTCCTTATTCCATAGTCCATCAAATCCTTGCCCAAAAGTTGAAAACTTCACAACACAAAACTCAACAGAAAATCTCATAAGCTTCGTTAGCATAAGAAAATAAATCACCACTTTTGGTACTGTTGTGAACTCATTCTTTATTTATATTGGTGTAATATCTACTGTATTCCAACTTTTCCATGGTTCATACCCCCCGATACTAGCCATAGATTCATCAAAATAAGCAAACAACACGCGAAAAACAGAATCTGTCAAAAGCAGAACAGCCTGTAGTAATCTAGATATTTCACATACTTCTGTAACTCCAAAAATTCTGAAAAATTAGGAAAGCAGGGGCAATTTGTATATCAATATACTGTAAAAACTTCAGGATTTTATCACGCTTCTGTGATTTAAAACAATTATGGGACTGAGTGAAAAAGTTTCTGTTTTTTCAGCAAGATCAAATTAACTATTACCGTAAGCTATCCCAAAGGTCTTACTTGGCACAAACACTAACTAAAACACAAAAACACATATAACCAGAGGATAGATGAATTATTCAAAGCAAAAAAGAACCTAAAAGCAAAAACATAAAATAAAATTGGGTTTCCTCCCAACGAGCGCTATTATTTAACGCCCTTAGCTAGGCATAAAACAAGAATAGATCTAGCTATTATCATCTTTGGTATGCAATCCATAAGTGGCTCTCATAATAGATTCATTAGGCAATTTAATTCTCTTTCTTGGAAAGTGTTCCATACATTTTCTTAACGGAAATTGAAATCTAATGTTTCCTTCTTTCACATCAATAATTGGCCCAATCGTTCTAAGGAAAGGTCTACGAATAATAAGACATGTAGGATTGCAATCTATATTAAAAACAATGAAATCTACGGGCACATAATTCCTATTTGCAACAATAGGGACATCATTAATTCTTCCCATAGGTTTCTTAATAGTGGAATCCTCAAGATGCCAATTTAAGGAACAATCATCAAATTCACGGAAACCTAGCACATCACATAAAGTTTTTGTAATCGTGGAAACACTAGCACCCAAATCACACAAAGAATATCATTCATAAGCTTTAATCTTAATCTTAATAGTAGGTTCCCATTCATCATAAAGTTTTCTAGGGATAGAAACTTCCAATTCAAGCTTTTCTTCAAAAGATTGCATCATAGCATCAACGATATGTTTAGTAAAAGCTTTGTTCTGATTATAAGCATGAGGAGAATTCAACATGGATTGCAACAAGGAAATACAATCTATTTGTTGGGGAAACAACACCTATGAGACCAAGGGGGTCCCTTCTACGGTTTGGCAGGGAACAAGGGCTAAGCAAAGAGCAGATCTAGTGATCAACACCTTAGGTCTTTACCCAGGTTCGGGCCATAGAGATGCGTAAAACCCTAGTCCTGCTTGATTGTTTATCGAGTGTTCTTGAGCTTCGGGTCGTTCCTACGCATGCAGGTTGGGTCAAGAGGTCCAAAAAGTCGAATCCTCCTCCAGTATGTCGTGGGCCTCCTTTTATATGACCAAGGGGCTGCCACAATGGCATACAGGAGGTGTAAAGTAGCTATAGTGCACATGCTTATCTTGGTTATCTAAGGACAAACGCATTAAATGCGCCGCTTACGTGCCCTCTAGCTTTATCAAGGGCCGGAAGAGAGCCCGTCCCGTCCGTTGCCGCCCCGCCCCATCTCGACACACGTCCATGCCGATGGGGCGTGCAGTGCCAAGTTGGCTGGCCAGCTGCTGCGCTGGAGAGGTGGCAGGGCCTTCACAAAGATATGCATGCCACCACGCGGGTGCCTTCCAGGCTGACAGGTCAGCCCCCCGCACTGGAGTGGTGACTGGGCAGCTGAGTTTGGCCGCGGTCTTGCCGATGTCCCCGGCAAGGATCTTGTTAGGGCCTCATGGGCATCCTCGACAAGGATCTTGCCGGGGCCTCGTGGGCGTCCTCGGCAGGGATCTTGCTGGCGTTTCATCTTCTAGCCCTCACAAAGATCTGCACGCCACTACGCGCGCCCTCGGATTCTGGTCTTAACGTTGTCAATGGTGTCAGAGCTCCCAACCACAAGGTGGGTGCTCTGTAAGCCGTCCCGGCAAGGGCCTTGCCGGGGTCTCGCAAGCCGCCCTGGCAAGGATCTTGCCGGGGGTCCAACTCGTCCTCTGTTATCTGACTTGGCTGTTTTTCAAAGTCTTGTATCTGTTCCCGCTCGCCCTCTTCACGCCTTGCCGCAGAGGTGGCTACGACTGCCTGTGTACAAGTATGGGGTGCTAAAGAACCCAAACTTTAGTACACCGACACTATCAAAAAACAATTATCACAATTAAATTCCTTGAAATCCAAAAGAGTGTTCATGGCTACTTAAAGTTTTGACCTCTCCAGCCCCATTTTTATCAATTTTTCATCAAGATCTAAAAACTTTGAATCATTGGGATGCCTTTTAACTAAAGTTGACTCATCTCGAGTCCCATCTTTATCAAGATTTACATTGGAAAACAAAGATTCAATAGGAGTCACATCAATCACTTTAAGGTCTTCATCATTATTCAAAGCCTCTGGTTTGGCGGCCATTCTGTTTACTAAAGTAGCTTGTTTATCAGAAATTTGACCTACTAAATTTTCAAGATGCGCAAACTGAGATATCAAACCATAAAATTCTTTAGACATATCATCAAGCTCTTTATTCATGTATTCCATAAAACTTTTCTGCTCCTTGAGCTCATTTCTAAAGAAATTGTTATGCTCAAATTTCAAAGACGTGAAGCTTCTCACATTATTTTCAATTTTGTCTAGCCTCCTAATGTAAGGATCAATGTCTTTTGGAGGAATCATTGCGACAAATCAAGCAATCCAACCACATGAACACACAAGAAGCAAACGAAGAAGGCGAACGAAAGAGGGGCGAAGAAAAGGCAAATCTTTTCAAAACTTATTTTAGAAGTGGGGGAGAGGAAAACGAGAGGCGAATGGAAAATAATGTAATTCAAGAGATGAGAGTTTATGAAGGGTACTTCGTATGTCTTGGCTTGATGTAGATCTCCCCGACAACGGTGCCAGAAATTGGCAAGTTGACGGGAGATCAAATCTTGACTTGACTTGGCGTAAATCTCCCCGGCAACAGCGCCAGAAATTCTACCTGCTATCGCTTGAGCTTGCGTTGGTTTTTCCCTTGAAGAGGAAAGGGTGATGCAGAAAAGTAGAGTAAGTATTTCCCTCAGCTTTTGAGAACCAAGGTATCAATCCAGTGGGAGACAACGCTCAAGCCATCGAATACCTGCACAAACAAACACCAACTTGCACCCAACGCGACAAAGGGGTTGTCAATCCCTTCACGGTTATTTGCAAAGTGAGATTTGATAGAGATGGATAAACGGTAAACTAATATTTTTGGTATTTTTGGTTTATGGAACGGAAAGTAAAAGATTGCAAAGAAAGTAAATAGGAAACTAAAACTGTAGATGGGAACCTTATATGATGGAAAGTAGACACGGGGGCCATATGTTTCACTAGAGGCTTCTCTCAGGATAGAAAATATTACGGTGGGTGAACAACTTACTGTCGAGCAATTGATAGAAAAGTGCAAAGTTATGTTGATATCTAAGGCAATGATCATGAATATAGGCATCACATCCGTGTCAAGTAGACCGAAACAATTCTACATCTACTACTATTACTCCACACATCGACCGTCTCCTGCATGCATCTAGAGTATTATGTTCATAAGAACAGAGTAACGCATTAAGCAAGATGATATGATGTAGCAGGATTAACTCAAGCAATATGATGAAAACCCCATCTTGTTATCCTCGATGGCAACAATACAATACATGTCGGTTCCCCTTCTGTCAGTAGGATCGAGCACCGCAAGATTGAACTGAAAGCTAAGCACTTCTCCCATTTCAAGAAAAACCAATCTAGTTGGCCAAACCAAATCGATAGTTCGAAGAGACATGCAAAGATATCAAATCATGCATATAAGAATTCACAGGATATTCAAATAATATTCATAGATAAGCTGATCATAAATCCACAATTCATCAGATCTCGGCAAACACACCGCGAAAGAGTATTACATCAAATAGATCTCCAAGAACATCGAGGAGAACATGGCATTCAGAATCGAAGAGAGAGAATAAGCCATCAAGCTACTAGCTATGTACCCGTAGGTGTGTGGTAAACTACTCACACTTCATCGGAGATGCAATGGTGTTGATGTAGAAGATCTATGTGATCGAATCCCCCTCTGGCAGGACACCGGAAAAGGCCCCTAGATGGGATCTCACGTGTACAGAAGGTTGCAGCGGTGAAAAAGTGGTTTCGTGGCTCTCCTGGAAGGTTTTGGGATATTTGAGAATATATAGGCGGAAGAAATAGGTCGGTAGAGTCACGAGGGCCCACAAGCGTGGGGGCGCGCCCTACCCCCCCTGGGCGCGCCTCCCGACCTTGTGGTAGCCTCATGGCTTTCCTGAGATGCACTCCAATCCCTCTGGATGTCTTCTCGTCCAAGAAAAATCATCGCGAAAGTTTCATTCCGTTTGGACTCCGTTTGGTATTCCTTTTATGTGAAACTCTAAACCAAGGAAAAAACAGGAACTGGCACTGGCACTGGGCTCTAGTTTAATAGGTTAGTCCCAAAAATCATATAAAATAGCATATTAATGCATATAAAACATCGAAAACAGATAATGTAATAGCATGGAACAATAAAAAATTATAGATATGTTGGAGACATATCACACAACCCTGGTCTGGCTGGTGCGCCTACATTTGAGAATGCAAACGAATCTTCTTTCATTTGCAAAGGAATCTGTATGTATTACCATGCCCGTATTTTCCTTGCAAATAATTAGTCATTCAAAATGAGATACTACAAATTAATTAATGAGGAGTTATTTGAATTAGAGTGTGTGTCACATAGCGATCTCCAATTCTCACGTGGATTTCGCATTTCACGGTATGCATGCTACCTTTTTAATACAAATTCATATGTATAAGATGAACACCATGGTAGTGAGAAAACTTTGGATGGATTCAAACATATGACCTACAAAATACCACAACAATCAAGTCATATGCATGGTACTCAATTGAAATCTAGTATGGCATGAATTTGAAATAATTACGGAAGCCATATGCATGGTACTCAATTCAAATATTACAATGTTCACTAAATTGAAACATCGATATTAAGTCTAGTGTCGGTGTCAAAACCGGCGGATCTCGGGTAGGGGGTCCCGAACTGTGCGTCTAGGATCGATGGTAACATGAGACGGGGGACATGATGTTTACCCAGGTTCGGGCCCTCTCTATGGAGGTAATACCCTACTTCCTGCTTGATCGATCTTGATGAATATGAGTATTACAAGAGTTGATCTACCATGAGATCGTAATGGCTAAACCCTAAAAGTCTAGCCTGTATGACTATGGTAATGAGCATATCCTTTCCGGACTACCCCCTCCGGTTTATATAGGCACCGGGAGGATCTAGGGTTTACATAGAGTCGGTTATATAAGAAGGAATCTTCGTAATCGGTCCTTAAGCTTGCCTTCCATGCCAAGGAGAGTCCAATCCGGACACGGTTACAGTCTTCGGCCTTCATGTCTTCACAGCCCATCAGTCCGGTCCTTGGATAACTGGCCGGACACCCGAGGACCCCTTAGTCTAGGACTCCCTCAGTAGCCACTGAACCTGGCTTCAATGACGAGGAGTCCGGCGTGCAGATTGTCTTAGACATTGCAAGGCGGGCTCCCCCTTCCGAACTCCAAGATGGTCTTCGGATGCGATGATAGAATCCGGACCTATGACACACACACACATCATACACAACCGTAGAGAGAATATATCTTTACACGAGTTCTATCCGCTGACAACTTTTTGCAGCACGACATTACATATAACCGGGCATAATTCCAAACTGCTTTCATGTTCGATGCCCCACATCCTGAGACGCGGTTGCCATTGGCACGTCTTGTCAAAGCAGAGATCGTGTCCCTTTATCGCGGGATTCTCATCAATGCGGGCATGGGTAACCCAACCGGGCCGTTGATACAACGCTTGGGAATAGGCGAATCTTAAGGCGAGTGAGGAGGCGTTTAATATTCGCTGCCTTTATAAGGGGATAAGGATTCCCTCTTCCTCTCTCACGCCTCTCCCTGTCTCCTCCTTTCCAACCTCGAGCTCCAGCACCCAAGTTCTGGAGGTCAGGGCAAGTGGATGGTCTCCTCCGTCAAGGAGGAGGACATTACTGAGCTTTGGGCGGCTAGATATTTGGCAAAGGAGATCGCTCACCGCCTGCTGACTGAGGGACAAGTCGTCCCCACGCTGAAGCCCACCGAGAGGGTAGTGTTCATCCCCCATTTCTTCCATGGGTTGGGATTTCAACTCCACCCTTTTGTCCGCGGGCTGATGTATTATTACGGGATAGATTTCCATGATCTGTCGCCGAATTCCTTCCTCAACATCTCTGCGGTTATCGCCGTGTGTGAGGCCTTCCTCCGCATCCAACCCCACTTCAGGCTGTGGCTCAAAGTCTTCAACGTGAAGCCGAAGGTGGTGGATGGCCAGCACGCGGAGTGCGAAAGAGCCATGGTGAGCAAGCTGTCCAACGTCTCCTGGCCCAAAGGTACTTTTGTGGACACAGTAAAGGAGTGGCAGAAGCAGTGGTTCTACATCACAGAACCTCGCGGCACCACCTGGGCCGCAGCTGCCGAGTTCCGCTCCTAGGTGGAGAAGAGTCCGGACTGGTGTTCACCTGATGAGCTGATAGCGCTGCAGACACACATTCAAAGCATGGTAACCAAGAACGTCAAGCTCGTTGATGTGATCCAGGTGATGCTAGTTTGTCGGATCCTTCTGTGCCAGCGCCAAAGCCGCCCTCTGTGGGAGTTAAATCCGAAGAAGCACCAGACCCTGGTGAGGTTCTTCGAGATTACTCACGAAGGTGCATGGAAGTTGCTCTTTAAGGGCAACGAGAAACCGCCGGCCACAGATTCAGATCGCGGGCACGATGCTAAACACCTCACTAGCGAGGTATGTCCTTTTTAATGCATTCTCCACTTGTTTGTTTCAAGGATGATGCATGAGCTTTTATTGTTGCTTTTTCAGGACTGGATGGAGAGGGCGAAGCGGATCCAGTGTCCGGCTCAGCTGCCTGAAGAACCGGTCATCCCGCGTCTGGCGAAGATGTTGGAGTCGGCGCCCTATAAGGCGCCGGAGAAGAAGGCCAAGGGGGCCAAGAGTGGCCCCCGTCGCATTCCTCTGTCCCTGAGGACAATGACGAGGAAGAGGAGGAGGAGGAGCAGAACAACCCTCCCTTGAGGAGAGAAAGAAGAAGAGGGCGGCTTCCTCGCATCTAGAGGCGGAAACGCCCAAGAAGGGGAAGGGCGTCCCAGTGATCAACACTGCGTGGGACGTTGACAACAGTTCGGAACGATGCCCCTACACTAAGCCCTAGGCCGCATCATAAGTGACATGGCTCGCACATGCGCACATCCGGCCCTTTCTCTTCATTATCTTGATATAGTTAACTGTACTATTGCAGCCGGCCTGCGACCACATACAGCGATCCTCATTTGGAGGTTCGTTGTGTTCAGCAGAAATGGCCAGCATGTCGCCACCGCCTGCTTATTCCCCCGGGGCCAGGGACGACACCGAAGTGTTGTCCCGGAGGACCGCTCTGAACCGGGGAGGATCCCAGGACGCTGTCCGGGAGGCGCCACAAGGCGAGACCTCCACTGCCGGACACATGGGGGAGCAGACCCCCATGGAGACTGGCGAAGAGGGCCGTATTCAGTTCGGCCCTCAGCCGAATACGATTCTGGAGACCCATATGGTTCTGGAGTTGGGCGAGCAGCCCCCTTCGAAGGAGGGGGGTGCATCGATTCCATCAGTGGCCCCTGTCCATCAAGGGGCACCGGATAACCAGATGGAGGCGCTACGAGGCGCCTCTGTGGTGGACGAGCACCATGTCCCTATGGGTGCGGTGATCGAGAAGGTTCTGTCCACCACGAGTTGACAGGTTTCAAGGTAAGTGACGTAGAAAGAGAAAAAACCATGTAGTTAGTAGCCCCTGAGACACTGTCCGGTGTTTGGCGAAAAAAACCGGACAGAGGATCAATCCTTTGTTATAGGGGACTAACTTAATATGTGTCAATAAGCAGGCGTCACTGTTGGCCGCAACCTCGCATGCTGTCGAAGTCTCTGAACTGAAGCAGAGGCTAGAGCAGACCGAGAACAAGCTCGGCAAGGTTAAGATTCGGCTCCAGGAGAAGCAAGGTGAATGGCGACTTGTTGTGTGTTTGGAAAGAATAAGCGTTGTATACTGACCGTAGTGGCGTAATATGTGCAGGAGCAGCGACCGAGGTCGAGGCCCTAAAGAAGGCCCTGGGTGAAGCCGAGGGGAAGGCTGTCCAGCAGCAAGCCGCCCGAAAAAGCTCAAGGCCCGGGTCAAGGAGGTCCAGTAGGAGCTCCAGGACGCGGTGAAGAAGTGCAAAGCCTTGGAGTGCGAGGCGTCGGTTCGAGAGACCGAACTTACCAAGGTTCGCCAAGGTGAGGAGGCCGCGCGGAATGAGGCCCAGGGCGCTCTCCAGGAGATCCAGGAGGCCAAGAAGATCGCAGCTGGTAAGGCATTTAACATGCAAAGCAAGTATGCGGAGAGGAAGTACCTTTTACTAACCCGGATTCTTAGTTGCCCAGGGGCGTTTGTGGATCTGCCATGCAGCGTGTCCGATGCTGCAGAGTTCTTCCGAGCCGGAGAAGGGAGCTCCACGGAGAAGTTGTTCTGGTCGCAGTACGCTGCGCCAGAGCATCCGGTGCCCATTATCGACCAGCTGAAACAGTTGGTGGAGTTGCATAGGATGGCCGAACTGGCCATGAAGGATTTGATAATCCGGTTATGGCCAGCCAAAGCTATTCCCGGCAGCTACTTCAGCCTCGTGAAGCGGCTGGTGGAAGCCTGTCCGCATATGGACACCGTCAAGCGATCGGTCTGCATCGAGGGTGCCCGCATGGCCTTCGCCCGTTGCAAGATGTAGTGGGCGAAGATGAATGGCGTTGAAGTGGCCAGAGGGCCACCGGAGGGCAAAGAGCACGGCACACCCGAGCGTTATTTTGCGGATGTCATAGAAGGGTCTCATCTTGTAGCAGCGCAGTGCAGGCAGGACATTATTTTCGAATGAAAACATTCGTTTTGTCTTTGCTTTGTATGACTGGAACAAAGTTCGTTTGTAATATAATTTTTGTTATGTTTTGATTGTTTCCTCCTGTGCGGCCGTGGTGTATAAAATTTGAGGGTTGGCCAGTCGTCGGCTTCTGCCCTCACGTAGGTAGTACGGAGGTGTTCGGGATGGAATCTAAACAATCTTGATCCAATTATATGGTCCTTGAAGGAGTTGTTTAGCTCGACGAACCAGGCAATCGGACTATGCGGCTTAAATGCCCTCACTTAGACATAGGAGTTTTATAATAAAACATGGGCACAGCCCCTGGTATGCGGACCAAGGTGCTGTTAGCATCTGATCGGGAGGTACTGATCCTTCGCATAATGCGGAAAAAATCTCCAACGATTTGTAACCCTCGAACAACTGACTGGCTCTCGCCGCATCATGACAGTCAGTTTTCGGCTTTCTCTACTGAGGAGCTCATCCGGTTTAGACCAGGGCACAATCGCAACAGTTCTCCCTTTACTACCCTAGCCGATGTAGAGGAACGTAGGGTAGCAAACACAGGAGCCGAGCAACCCAACTATTGACCAAAGACACGATTCGGAGCCGATGCATATAATGCTAAATTCGGGGTACCGAACTTCTCTATAAGAAGTGGTCGGACTTTGTTGCCGTGTTATGGGGCGATGAGGAGCCCCTGGCAAATATGAAACGTAGCAGAGTGTACGGTTGCTAGGAAATAAGTAATTGAAAGGAAAACAGAAGGAGAACAGAGTTAGTATCTGGGGCTGTTGAACTTGGACCATGAATTGTTTCCATTATAGTTGGATTAATGCGTCAAAGCGCATTGGTACAAAATAATGCCATAAGCAACCGGCTATTTGACATGCCACAACTAAAGGCGAGCTGCGTGTGGGTCCTGAAAACAGATAGGGTAATCGTAGGATTGGCCTCTAGGGCTTCCCCTGTACGCCTATGCTCCGCGTTGATCCAGTGCATTTATCCTTTGACAGGACAATTAATCAGGCCGTCGAAGGAGGCCCGCATAACAGAAACCTGCGAAAATAATGAAAAGGAAATAGTAAAGTTATATGTGTGTCTGGGATCGGTCTAGCCGAACGGTAGATCCCGGGCTGGCTTGTGCCTCCGTCGATGTCCATGGAATTTTGAGTGCGTAATTATGTACGCGTGGTACAAATGCCACTACCTTATCGGGATTGGGACGGAGACCGAATTGCTAATCAAGCTCTTGATGAGCCGCGCTGTCCTGTTGCAGTGTAGTCCGGATCCTATTATTGATGTCCAAGGGCTCGACAACCAGACTATGGTGCTGCTTGAGAAGGCCGCTTTGTACCTCTGCTGCTAGGGCGGCGGTGTGCTCCTCTGTCCGGAGGGAGCATTCTGTGTTTCCGTTGACTATTATGACGCCGCGTGGACCGGGCATCTTAAGCTTGAGGTAAGTATAGTGTGGCACCGCGTTGAATTTAGCAAACGCGGTTCGTCCGAGCAGTGCATGATAGCCGCTGCGGAAGGGGATGATATCAAAGATTAACTCTTCGCTTCGGAAGTTGTCCGGAGAATCGAAGACCACCTGCAGCGTGATTGAGCCCGTACAGCGGGCCTCTACTCCTGGTATGACTCCTTTAAAGGTAGTCTTTCTGGGTTTGATTCGTGAGGGGTTAATGCCCATCTTCCGCACTGTGTCCTGATAAAGCAGGTTGAGGCTGCTACCACCGTCCATCAAGACTCATGTTAGGTGAAACCCATCGATAATTGGGTCGAGGACTAGTGCGGCTGAACCGCCATGGCAGATACTAGTTGGGTGATCTCGACGATCGAAGGTGATCGGGAACGACGACCATGGAATTAATTTTGGGGCGACTGGCTCTACCGCGTAGACGTCCCTAAGTGCTCGCTTGCGCTCCCTTTTGGGGATGTGTGTAGCATATATCATGTTCACCTTTTTGACATGAGGAGGAAATTTCTTCTGCCCCCCAGTGTTCTCCTGTCGGGGCTCTTTGTCCTCGTCCTCACTTTGTGACCCCTTTTCTTTGTTTTCAGCGTTTAACTTGCCAGCCTGTTTGAAAACCCAACAATCTTTGTTGGTGTGATTGGCTTGTTTATCTGGGGTGTCGTGTATCTGGCACGGACGATCGAGTATGCTGTCCAGGCTGGATGGTCACTCACTGTTCCTTTTATAGGGCTTTTTCCGTTGGTCGGACTTGGAGCCGCTGAATCCGGCATTAACTGTAGTGTCATCGGTGTTATCGCCATTGCTTCAGCGTTTGTGCCTATTGCGCCGGAGCTTGCCGATGCTGTTTTTGGCCTCGGAGGAGCCTGTCTCACTGGATGTGTTTTTGCTACGTGCCAGCAAACTGTCCTCACCCACGCAAAAGCGGGTCATGAGTGTCGTAAGGGCTGCCATGGACTTCGGCTTTTCTTGGCCAAGGTGGCGTGCTAGCCATTCGTCATGGATGCTGTGTTTAAAGGCCGCTAGGGCTTCAGCATCCGGACAGTCAACGATCTGGTTCTTTTTGGTTAGGAACCTAGTCCAGAATTTTTTGGCTGATTCTCCAGCTTGTTGAACAATGTGGCTTAAGTCATCGGCATCGGGTGGCCAGACATATGTACCTTGGAAGTTGTCAAGGAAGGCTTCTTCCAAGTCCTCCCAGCTGCCGATGGAATTTTCAGGCGGGATATTTAGCCAGTGTCGAGCTGGCCCTTTGAGCTTTAGTGGGAGGTATTTGATGGCGTGGAGGTCATCTCCATGGGCCATGTGGATGTGGAGAATAAAGTCCTCAATCCATACTGCGGGATCGGTTGTTCCGTCGTATGATTCAATATTGACGGGCTTGAACTCTTCAAGGAATTCGTGATCCAGCACCTCATCTGTGAAGCAGAGAGGGTGTGCGGCGCCTCTATATCAGGCCGCGTCACGGCGCACCTCCGATGAAGTCCGTCTGCGGTTCTCGGCCCGGGTGTTACTAAGTTTGTCACGTTCGAATAGGTAGCTGTCATCCCGAGTCAGGAAGCGTCCTCGCGATCCGTAGATTGATCTGGTGTGTCCTGCTCTATTGTCTAGATCCTGCTGAAGGTCATATGTATGGTCTAGAGCTGTTCTGTCCCTATTTTTGCCAGGCGGTGGGGCGGGCTGTTGTTCGGCCTGAGTTGTCGTTTTATCCCGACCGGGGGTGGTCGGTCCGCCGCACTACCCCGACCACGTGGTGGTCGGTCCGCATTGCGTGAGGGAGGTATGGGATCTGGTGCCTCCTCATCGAACTGAGGTAGCAGTCTGCACTTCGGGTAACTCTTGGCTGGGCGCTCGAGGCCGTATTCTTCGGCTGCCCTGACATCAGTCCACCTGTCAATGAGCAGGTCTTGATCAGCTTGGAGCTATTGCTACTTCTTCTTCAGTCTTCTTGCTGTGGCTATTAGCTGGCACTTGAAGCGCTCCTGCTCGAGGGGTGCCTCAGGCATGATGAAGTCCTCATTACCGAGGCTCTCATCATCCTTGAAGACTGGACGATAACTATCATCATCTGGGTCATTGGGAATGGCATGTTTATCAGGGTTATCTTGCCCGTTGTCTTGTTCCTCCTGTTCGGATGCAGCCCCGACAGGGTCTTCATTGTTCTCGGTGTCGCCCGGAGTACTATTTTCTCCTGTGCCAGTGTTGGCATCTTTTGAGCGACGAGGCTTGGAGTGGCGTTTAGGGCGCCGGTGCTTGGACTGTGTCTTAGAAGGTTTATTCGCAACTGGATCTCCTTTGTCATCGTCGCTAGATTTTTTAGGTGTGTCGACCATGTACACATTGTACGAAGAGGTGGCCGTCCAGCGTCCAGTAAATGGCAGGTCTTGTCCTTGCTCCTTGTCGGCATCGTCGTCCATACCATCAATGTCTTCGGAGTCGTAATCAAGCACGTCGGTTAAGTCATCGACAGTTGCTATGAACTGGGTGGCAGGTGGGAAGCAAAATATCCCGTCATCAGCCTCTAGCTCGAACCGAACATAGTTCGGCTATTGTCGGTGATGAAACAACACCTATGGGATCACAAGAATCCCTACTACGATTGCGGGGCGTGGGGTTGTGAAAAGAGCGGATCTAACAGATAGCACACGGTTCCTTTACCCAGGTTCGGGCTGCAAGGATGCGTAAAACCCTACTCCTGCTTTGGTGGATTGTATATCTGAGTTCCTGAGCTAGCTATGGGGCGTCAAGAGCTCCAAAAAGCCGAATCCTCCTCCTGGTCGCCTTGGGCCTCCTTTTATAGGAAAGGGGTTGCCACAGTGGCGCACAGGAGGTGGAAAGGGTATAGTAATGCGAGGCTATCCCTCGCATTACATGACAAGGCGCATTTAATGCGCCTTGCTTAGGTGTCCTTGCTTTATCGGGGGCGGGGGAGAGCCCCTTCTCGTCCGTCGCCGCTACCTCTTGCGTCGACCCGCGCCCTGGCCAGCGGTGCTTGTGGTGCCATGTAGGCAGGCAGGCAGCTGAGGTGGCACAGTGGTGGGTCTCCACGAAGATCTGTATGCCGCCACACAGGTGCCTGCCCAACTGGTTGGGTCGGCAGCTGCATGCGAACGGCGGTGGGGGTGCGACTGGCGCGGGTCTGATGGTGGCCCCACGGGCGTCCTTGGCAAGGGTCTTGCCGCGGCGCTTGCTGTCATCCCCGGCAAGGCTCTTGCCGGGGGCCTTGTGGTCCTCCTTGGCTGGGATCCCGCCAAGGATCATCATCTTCTGAAGTGGGTATCTGATCTTGAATGTCTTCACAAAGATCTGCATGCCACCACGGGGATGTCTCCCGAATCCTTGCCCCATGGGGGCAGTGGACTCGAGGGTGACTTTGCTCCGTAAGTGTGGGGCGAGATGCCACGGCAAGGATCTTGTCGGGTTAACTAAAGCTGCGCCCTGGCAAGGATCTTGCCGGGGGGTCTGCTCTGTACCCTTTGCTCTTTGTGGTCTTGGCGTCGTTCTGCTTCCCTTCAGCTTCGGCCTTACCTTGGCTTACCTCCCTTGCCGTGCTCGGTGTGGCGGCGCCCGTGGCTCAGACTGCCCGTGCACAATTATAGGGGTACAAAAAGTGTACCCCTCTTTTTGTACACCGACAGGAGCCCCCGGGCCTGGGCCACACATAAGCGCAATCGCGTTGTTGGGCTAGGCCCAAAAACGGTGTGCGGGCAGGCGGGGTGGTTTTTACCGCGGTAAGTTCCTTCGCGCGCTGCGCCTCCCACGCTTCCCGCGCGTGGCGTGGCGTGGGGAGGCGTGTGTGATGTGGGCGGCATGCGTGGGGTTGCTTCCCGCGGGCATGCGTCACATCACAGTTAATGTGAAAGGAGGCGACCCGCGTTTTCCCTCATAAGAAGGAATAACCGCGGGCGCGCTGCTCACTTTCTCCTCTTCCTTCGTGCCTTTTCCAATCTCCGAGCCGCCATTCCCTTTCTTCCTTCCCTTGCAAGCTCTAGCCGCCGCCCGCCGTCGCTGCTTCGCCACCCCCCTTCCTCAACCGTCTAGATTCCTTGGCCGCCATGGCGCCTAAATCCACTAAGGGCAAGGGGCCGGCTACGGGCTCTAGGACTGTGGAGCCGCCGAAGAGCGCGCTGTTGGGGGACAAGACGAAGTCCGCCTTCTTCTTCACCTCGACGGTCAACGTTCATGAGCTCCGGGCCGCCTTCAAGCCTCTGTGGGGAGTGAAGACGGGAGGAGAGAACTCGGGACACCCGGCGACGCGCGTCATTCCTGCCGCTTGCGCCGATCCTGCCCCAAATCGGTACCCCTTCTTTGTCTACTACTTTTCTTGCGGGCTATGCCCTCCTTTCTCCGATTTCTTCTGCGACATCATGCACACCTTTGGTTTTCGCCTCTTGGATTTTACTCCGAACGCGGTGGTGTGCACGTCTTGCTTTGCGCATATTTGTGAGGGTTTGCCGGAGTGCAGCCCAACACGGCGCTCTTCCGCCATTAATTCTATCCTCGAATCCAAACAGGAGGTGCCGTCGCTGGTTGCGTCACCTGGATCCCAAGATCCAAGGAGGCATACCCGGATGGTGCCGTGAGGGAGAGGTGGGACGAATGCCGTCACCGGTGGTGTTGGATTGAAGATGAAGACCCGCCGGAATTTTGCAAGGTCTGCCGAGTGCCGCCGGTTCGTGGCAACAATTGGGGTGATGTCGACGCCACCGACGGGAGGCTTACTGTCGCCACCACCAGGATTCTCCGGCTGACCCGGGTTGGGCTCACCCTCGAGATGATCGGGGCGAATTTTATTCGCCGCCGGATCGCCCCGCTGCACAATAAGGGGAGGCCAGCTTGGCTCTTCAAGAATCCGGCCGACATCATGCGGCTCTGGCCCGGCCTCGACCACAACTTCACGGTGATGGGGCATGCCCACTTCTTCTAGCGGCTCTTCCAGCTGGAAGTGGATCGCGACGGCGATGTCGAGCTGACCGGCAAGGCCGTCAAGGGGCCGCTCTTCAAGTTGCCAGCGGGGGTGGTCCCGTTGTGCAATAACTCGCGCCAGTCTGAGATCATCGCCATGATGCCGGACTGCTATGCGCACGGCCCCGTTCCGAGCTGGAGGGAGCCGTCGGCCGCAGATGTGCAGCAGTTCTTCGACACCTTGATCGAGGTGTACGTCAATGCTGACGCCGAGCGGTGGCTTGTCATGGACACCACCCAGGCAGAGCTGGACTACATCGCCACCAGGGCGAGGGAGGCACAGCTTGCTCTGGAGGCCAGTAGCGCCGGGGTGTGGAAGACGAGGTTGCCGCGGCCGCGGAGGAGGAGCAGTTCACCCTGTGGGCGGCGGCCACTTGGGAGGCCAGCGGCGCTGGCACCGGAGCTCCGCTCGTCGAGGACGCGGCCGACGAGTCGTCGGAGGAGGAGGGCGTGGCGGCGGGCTCGACGCCAGCCAGGGGAAGAGGGCGAGTCCTGCGGCGGGCTGGCTCCGGTGAGCCGGTCCGACCTGACAGGGCCACGCGGCCTCAATTGACCCTGGAAGGGTCCAGGCGGCACACGAGGGCCTCGGCAGCGAAGGGGCTGGCGAAGGCCGCTGAGAAGAAGAAGAATGTGACAGCCCCCTCCTCATCTGGGCGCACACAGACCACGCCGCCTTCTTCGCCTCCTCCGGCCGGCGTCGATTCGGACGATGATGCGGAGCTCCCTTTTGATCTCGGTCCTCTCAGCGCGGAGAGGAAAAGGAAACTTGCAGAAGAGGAGGAAACGGATGACGAGTAAGTACTCTGTTCCTTACTGTCATTCCTATTTCCCTGAATTGGACCGCTTGTCTTGATCCATTTCTTCTTTTGTAGGGACGCAAAGACGTTGGCCCAGAGGGCGAAGAGGGCGAGGACCTCGGCGAGCGGCCAGTCCCCGGCTGGGGCTTCAAAGACACCACTGGTGGTGCTGAGCAGCCCGGACAGCAGCCCCCGGCGCAGCTCCCAGCGTAAGTTCGTCACCCTCTTCTCACTCGACATGCAGTAGGCGCTCGATGCCATGAAACTAACCTTGCGGGGTTTGCAGGAGGGGAGCGGCAGCAGGAGGAGCCACAGAGGGCTACTCCTAACACACCACCCCCATCGTCTACGCCGCCGCGGGGGGCATCACCGATGAGGGCGTCAGGCACGGAGTCCACACCCATGGAGGAAGAGGGGAACTTAGGCGCTGGAGGCTCTGCCTCGACGCCAAATGCTGGCGGAGAGGGGACTTCTGCTTCACGGCCCAGCACTGGTGAGTCGCCCGTCCTTCGTCTCTGTTCTTTTCCCTTATACTTTTCTTGGCTTCATTGCTCCCGCTGCTGCCCAGGCCCTCCTTTAACAGACGAGGAGGACATGGACACCGTTGTCAGGGATATTGCCAAAGAGTCCGCGGCTGAGGCCGACAAAATTGCCGCCGAGTAGGCTGCCAAGAATGCCGACGAGGCCGCCGCTGATGAGGCCGCCAAGGGCGCGGCCGAGGATGCCGCCGTGGGGGCCGCCGAGGCTACCGCCGAGGCTCCCGCCGAGGGTGCCAGCGGTGGTCCTGCCGGGGAGGCCGGCAAGGCCCTCGCCGAGGAAGAGGTGATGGATGACCAGCCTCCCTCCTCCTCAGCCTCGGGCCCCGGTAGGTATCTGAAGGTGGGCTATGATCTTTTCGTCCACCTCCCAGGGATGTCAAGCTGAGCGCCTGCCGAAGGGGAAATTTTCGACGGCGAGGTGCTTGCCGCCACCGGGTTCGAAGTTGTCGACGCGCCGGATGTTGGCGGCGATGGTTCTCCAGAAGAGCAGCTCTTTCGCGCCATGGGGGCCAATTTTCGGAAGCTCCAGGTGCTCCACCGTGCCCGTCTGGACAAGGTCAAGTCCAGGATGGCAACGGTGGACAATGCGGAGGTGGACTTCAAGGCGAGCGTTGCCGAGGCGCATGTCTGGTTCCACCAGACTCGCGAGGAGCAGAGGGCCTTTTAGGAGAAATTGGCCCTGCGCGATGTGGAGCTCTCCCTGAAGATGGCTGACATCGAGAAGGCCCAGGAGAAGGCGGCGAACTTGGCTGCCGCGACCGAAGCCGTCCGGAACCAGCATCAAGCCACCTTGGACTCCCAGGACGAGGACCTCTCCACGCGTGAGGCGAAGCTCGCCGCAACGCTCTGTGGCAAGGACGAGGAGCTCGAGGCCCTTGTCGCGCGGCGGACTCATGAGCTAGAGCAGAGGCACAGAGAGGCGCTCGATGCCCAAGCCCTGGCCCACGCCGGCAAGGTGAAGGAGCTGGAGGCAGAGCGGGACGAGCTGAAGGAGCAGGCCCTCAAGATGTCCGGTGAGAAGAACACACTCAACCGCGCCTTGGTGGAGGCGCAAGGAGCGATCGTCAGCAGGACTGGAGAGCTCTCCGAGGCGCGGAACTCCATCAGAGACCTCAAGCTGAAGCTGGAGGATCTCGAGAAGCTGTTGCCGAAGAGCAGGGCTCAGGAGGAGACCTTGACCAAGAGCCTGGAGGAGGAGAAACAGCTGCGGACAAACGATGCCGCCTCCCACCAAGAATATGTGGCGGGTGAGAACAGGTGGATTAGCCATATCGAGGTCGTCGCCGGCAGGGTTACCTCACAATTGGCCACCATGAGGTACGCTCCTGAGCGCAGCGGGACCGTCAACGCCAAGCTGACCCAGTTCTTCGAGGGTGTCCTCGGGGCCCTGGCCTATCTCCACTCCAACAGGACGGCCACGCTGGCCGAGGAGGCCCGACGACTTTGCCGGAGGGTCGTGACCAAGGTCCTCACCAAGGTGGCGCACTGGAATCCCGACCTTGACTTCGCGGCCGCGATGACGAGCTTGCCGGATGATGTTGACCTCACGGTGCTCAAGGAGCGCATTAAGCCCATCACCGACTGCATCGACGAAATCAAGAGGGTGGAAGGCTAGCGCCGGGGCTAGGCGTCCCGTTCTTCTTCGCCGCTGCGGGTTCGCGACCAAGACAAATTTTATATTTAGTTAGAACCGCAGCAATGATGTGATGTAATATAACTCTGAAGTACTCTTAATTTTCATGCATGTTATTTCCCCGTTCAATTCCTCTTTGTATGTGTGCCCTACGCCGATCGGGAAGGCTTGCCGGCGCGAAATCCCCAAGCGGTGTCTCGGGGACGGATCCCCATGGCCTGCCGGGTACGCGTGCTGCCGAACAAGCCACCTTTCCGTTCCGAACGCGGCCGCTCGAACTGTCGAGCTTGACTCAAGTCAGAATCGAGGGCATCGTTGGTCGCAGAAGGCTACTCCGCCACTTTCGACGCAGCTGCTTGAGCTGTTGAGCGGACTCAAAATAGGGCAAGGGCATTGCCGACCGTGGTAGAGCCCCCTGGCGTGCAGGTTTTTTTCATACAAAGCGAACATTTCAGGGGGGGAATAACCTCAAATAAGAAAGGTAGCACAAAACAAGGGTTCGGTGCAACTTAGCTTCTGTTCGCGGTCACTCGAGCGTCGACCTTCTGGCCTTCTTTCGTCTCTGAGGGTCACGAAGATGGAGGAGTGCCGAACCAACTGCTAAAGCCAATTCTCACAACTGCGCCCCCTACCTGGCGCGCCAAAGATGTCGGTGATGAAACGACACCTATGGGATCACAAGAATCCCTACTACGGTTGCGGGGCGCGGGGTTGTGAAAAGAACTGATCTAACAGATAGCACAGGTTCCTTTACACAGGTTCGGGCTGCAAGGATGCGTAAAACCCTACTCCTGCTTTGGTGGATTGTATATCTGAGTTCCTGAGCTAGCTATGGGGCGTCGAGAGCTCCAAAAAGCCGAATCCTCCTCCTGGTCGCCTTGGGCCTCCTTTTATAGGAAAGGGGTTGCCACAGTGGCACACAGGAGGTGGAAAGGGTACAGCAATGCGAGGCTATCCCTCGCATTACATGACAAGGCGCATTTAATGCGCCTTGCTTAGGTGTCCTTGCTTTACCGGGGGCGGGGGAGAGCCTCGTCTTGTCCGTCGCCGCTCCCTCTTGCATCGACACGCGCCCTGGCCAGCGGTGCTTGTGGTGCCATGTAGGCAGGCAGGCAACTGAGGTGGCGCAGTGGTGGGTCTCCACGAATATCTGTACGCCGCCACGCAGGTGCCTGCCCAACTGGTTGGGTCGGCAGCTGCATGCGGACGGCGGTGGGGATGCGACAGGCGCGGGTCTGATGGTGGCCCCACGGGAATCCTTGGCAAGGGTCTTGCCGTGGCCCCGGCAACGTTCCATCTTCCTCTTTCCCCCCAAGCACATGCAGAGATCAGAGATTTGCAAATGGTTGCGGCAGAAATCCAGCCTTCCACGGCGTCCACGGATGTATGGCATTATATTTGGGACAAAACTACTTTCAAATCTACAGATTACTATCGCTTCTTCTTCAGAGACATCCAACCTCACCAGGTCTTCGGATGGATATGGAAATCAAAGTGCACGATGAAATTGAAGGTTTTTGCTTGGCTACTTTTCCATGATAGGCTCAATACTCGGAATATGCATAAAAGAAGATACTATATCATCGGAGATGATCACGACTGCCTCCTCTATGGACGCAACATCAAAGAAACAATTGAACACATGATCTTCACGTGCTCCTTCAGTAAACGCTAATGGGATAGGCTAGCTATTCATTGGGAACCCTTCCTTGTCCGCCTTCAAGCTATCACCACTCAAAGAAACCGCAACGCTTCCCCAATGTTTATGGAGAGATTCATGGTGGCAGCGTGGAGTATTTGGAAAGAGAGGAATAATAAACATTTCAGAGCCATAAACCCCTCTCTCAATTCCTGGCTGGAAAGATTCAAGAGAGATTTTGAGCTGCTTCAATATAGAGTCAAAGAAGACCGTAGGGCCTTCGTGCTGAATTTTGTAAACACCTTATAGTTGCCTCCTCTTGATTTAGCTCTCTCCCTCTTACTTGTCACAAAGTTGACAAGCCCCCTCTCCCCCCACATGTAAATACCTTGTTGTACAGTACATTATTTTAATATATTAACACAGTAGGAGCCTTTCCTACTGTTCACGATAAAAAAAGGGTCTTGCCGCGGCCCCGGCAAGGGTCTTGCCGTGGCGCTTGCTGTCATCCCCGGCAAGGCTCTTGCCAGGGGCCTTGTGGTCCTCCTTGGCTGGGATCCCGCCAAGGATAATCATCTTCTGAAGTGGGTATCTGATCTTGAATGTCTTCACAAAGATCTGCATGCCACCACGGGGATGTCTCCCGAATCCTTGCCCCATGGGGGCAGTGGACTCGAGGGTGACTTCGCTCCGTAAGTGTGGGGCGAGCTTCCACAACAAGGGTCTTGCCGGGTTAACTAAAGCTGCCCCCTGGCAAGGATCTTGCCGGGGGAGGTCTGCTCTGTCCCCTTTGCTCTTTGTGGTCTTGGCGTCGTTCTGCTTCCCTTCAGCTTCGGCCTTACCTTGGCTTACCTCCCTTGTTGTGCTCGATGTGGCGGCACCCGTGGCTCAGACTGGCCGTGCACAGTTATGGGGGTACAAATAGTGTACCCCTCTTTTTGTACACCAACAGCTGTGAGTCCTTCTCTAAGGAAAAATTCTTTAAAGAGTTTAGCACATCACCCGAAGGTGAGTGCTAGAAGAGATAACCGATCCAGCTTGGTGTCCGCAGGCGTACCCGGTCCGGAACTTATAGCCGGAGATGAGTCCGGAGTTCCATTGATGCAAATGTTGCGGGGTGTCAAGTCCGTGTGCTGCTCTAACGCCGTAGACTCTGTGGCCTCGGACGGCACGATCTGCTTCGGTTCTAAGGCCGTTGCAGCAACAGGAACCATCTCCTGGATGTGATCTGATGAAAGATTTAAGTCATGTTCATCGGGGCGAGGGGGAGCGATCACTCCGGTCTCAAATCCATTGAGGATCAAGTCTCCACGGATATCCGCGACATAGTTCAAGCTTCCAAATCTGACCTGGTGGCCAGGGGCATAGCTATCGATTTGCTCCAGATGGCCAAGCGAATTGGCCCGCAGTACGAAGCCGCCGAACACAAAAATCTGTTCGGGGAGGAAGGTTCCTCCTTGGACAGCGTCACTATTGACGATTGAAGGGGCCAACGAACATTTTGTCGACGGCACAGTGGAACTCTCAATGAAAGCACCAATGTCGGTGTCAAAACCGGCGGATCTCAGGTAGGGGGTCCCGAACTGTGTGTCTAGGATTGATTGTAACAGGAGACGGGGGACACGATGTTTACGCAGGTTCGGGCCCTCTCTATGGAGGTAATACCCTACATCCTACTTGATTGATCTTGATGAATACGAGTATTACAAGTGTTGATCTAGCACGAGATCATAATGGCTAAACCCTAAAAGTCTAGCCTGTATGACTATGGTAATGAGCATATCCTTTCCGGACTACCCCCTCCGGTTTATATAGGCACTGGGGGATCTAGGGTTTACATAGAGTCGGTTACATAAGAAGGAATCTTCATAATTGGTCGCCAAGCTTGCCTTCCACACCAAGGAGAGTCCAATCCGGACACGGGTACAGTCTTCGGCCTTCATTTCTTCACAGCCCATCAGTCTGGCCCATGGATAACAGGCCGGACGCCCGAGGACCCCTTAGTCCAGGACTCCCTCATCTATTACTATCTACATTCAAATGTTTTTTAGCCCCCCCGGCACACACGCTACATACTTATTGTATCGATCAATCTTCCTCTCCTAACCACCTTACAAAGCTATTGGTTTCCGGCACGTGTTCATTCTTTCACTCCATGTTTCGATCTCTAACTCTCTCAACTACACAACCCCCTTTTCCACTATGTTACCAACTGTACTCCCGCCATTGCACACCATGCCGAGCTCTCTCTCCCTCTCCCTCCCTCCCTCCCTCCCACTCTCTCTTGCTAGATACATGCATTGCCTATCTAGACCACCCCTCCCCCTCTCGTGCGCACGCACGCATATTGTCTATCTAGGTCACTCTCTTGAGACTGTCTCACTCTTTCTTCCGCACGGCGGCCCACACTCGCTCAATCTCTCTCTCTCACTCTCTCTTTATCTAAGTCTCTATTAACCTCGCTTTCTCTCACACACAAATGATATATCTCCCTGTTTGGGCCTCAAACGACACACTCTATGCTCTCTCATGTAGATTGTCTATCTAGGTCAGTCCATCCAAGCCGCCCCACTCTTTCAACCTCATGGCGGCCAACACTCGCTCAATATCTCTCTCTCTCTCTCTCTGTCTGTGTGTGTGTGTGTGTGTCTCCCTCTCTCTCTCTCTCTCTCTCTCTCTCTCTCTCTCTCTTTATGTATGTCTCGATTGACCTCACTCTTTCTCAGACACAAACGATATATCTCCATGTTTGAGCCCAGTTCGACATATTCATATTGTATAGTATCTCACACACATTGTCTATCTAGGTCACTGTCTCCAACCCGTCTCAGTATTCAACCGCATGACGACCCACACTCGCTCAATCTCGATTGACCTTGCTTCCTCCCACGCACAAAATATATCTACATGTCTATGACTGGATCATCTCTCAAGCTCTATCTTACACCACCCTTCCGAAAAGCTCAATCGGACAATATCTCTCTAGAGCATATATATCTTTTCAACGAATGTCGGACCACACTCACTTTGTCTCTCTATCTATCTGTGTCTCGATTGACCTCGCTTTCTCACACCGTATATTCCACACATTGAAACTACATCTCCATCCCTTGCAGAGCTGGAGCTATTTACATTGCGGGGGGACTCCAACCTTGGATTAGTTTGTGAAGTCCTTTATTCCGGTGAGTTTAGATAATATTTTCGTAGCATTCGGCCCACAACTACTCCAAACACCATTGCAATCCTCGCACCTCCCCCAATTGATTTTCCTCTGGCTCGGTCACCGCTCTCTCACACGTCCTTTCTCACCTTCCATGTCGCACCATGGTATTTTTGCAAAAAACTCTGTTGTTCTCTTTAATTATTACAAATAAGCTAAAAACTACACACCGATAGTCCACCTACAATGGAACAAATTTCGACCCAGAAATTAAAGTGCTAGAAACTACACACCGGGGGCCCACCTTTCATGGAACAAATTTGGACCCATATATAAATTAAAAATGCAAAAAGGATGAGGATTGAACATGCGACCAGGGCCTCAAGCCGCACGTCAATATGCAACATAGTAGCACTAGTAGAAAAATGGCCTAATGTGAAGCTCATTAGTCCCGGTTTGTAATTGAACCGGCACTAATGTGACCATTAGTGCCGATTCAAACAGCTAGGTGGGCGGCGCTCATTAGTACCGGTTCGTGGCGAACCTTTAGTACCGATTCGTGCCACGAACTGGTACTAAAGAGGTTGTGGCAGGCTGTTGTCAGGCTGGGGCCCCACCAGCCCCTTTAGTACCGGTTCATGCCACAAACCGGTACTAGACTTTTTTTAGTTGATTCTTTTTGCAGCGGTTTTTCATTCCCACCATGATCAACTAAGACCTCTCGAGGGCTTTCTTAAGAATAAGAAATAAGAATCTTATGGAAATAGCATGGAAAAAGGTTGATCCTATTCATGGGGATTCCGTAAATATCCCATTTCAAAAATCGAAACAATCGGGACTTTTCGAAGATTGGATGCAGTTACTAATTCATGATCTGGCATGTACAGAATGAAAACTTCATTCTTGATTCTACGAGAATTTTTATGAAAGCGTTACATTTGCTTCTCTTCAATGGAA